>CM055312.2:96084009-98484009 GCA_029255685.2 Silene conica
GAAGGTTAGGGTAGTGTTGAACGAGGTTATGTCGGTGGAGAGGATTCCGGAGGTGGCGGACCCGTCTGCGTAGGAGTAGGTGTACTGGCACGAGGAGTGGGGGCCGCTACAATGCCGGTGGGGGAGGAGGTGGCATTTAGTGTGAAGGCAATGGAGCGGTCGAAACGAGCGGGAGTGGCGGAGGAGGAAAGCGGACCGGTGGTGACGGTGGTGGTAGTGTGGTTGACGGGAGGAAGAGGAGCGAAGCCATGTAAGGTCGGAACCGGTATCGGCTACTAAAAGGAGGCGTTGAGGTGGAGTGCCTAGGGTTAGAGAAGCAAAGTATTGGCCGGACCCGGTAGCGGCTCCCGAGACAATAGGGGAGTTGATACGGTGACCGTTACGGTTACGGTGGCGGTGGCGGTGGTGGGAGGAGGAGTTGTTGTGGAGGAGGGTGTTTTGGTGTAAACCAGGGTGTTCACCGTCGACAGCAGTGTTTTGGTGGAGGAGGGTGTTGGTGTGGAGGAGTTGGAGTTTGAGGTAGTTAGAGGAATGTGAGGTGGTGGTAGTGAGAAAGGTGAGTAGTAGTAGTAGAAGAAGGGATAAGGGAAGGAGTAGTGAGGTGGGGAGTGACATTATTGGTACTTTGATGTATTTTTGTGTGAGTTAGTTATGGTTTTGTTTATATACTTGTACTCTTCTAGTCTAGTAGTAAATGTATCCCAATAATGTATATATGGCCTTTAACAAAATTGATGTTTGTGTATGTATGTCTTTGTCTCTTCATTAGAGCTATAGAGTATAGACGAGCGATTATTCATTGTTATCGACGATGGATATTAGGGTTTACTTAATGAAAGTATTGACACGGACATTTACTTGATATTGATATATATTCGATTTGGATTATGTTTACTAAACATATTGAGTAAAAGTAGTAGATTCTGGTCTAATTGGTAGGTTGACCAATCAATTTACTATTTTCATGTGTTTGGTAAACGACATATTAGGTTAACATATTGTTCAGAATCTACTATATGTTGTTGGTTGATAACATACATATTCAGTTATATATGAAACCATTCTAATTATCTCATAATCGGCTAATTACCAAACACTCTTTCATAATTTGTTAAGTTAATTTGATACTCAAAGCTGTTACTAGCTAAAATGTCCTAGTCGTTTGTCAAACAAGATCTTGGTATATATATGAAGTTTCGAGTATCCATATCAGAATTTGGATATTAAGATAGGACCTAACTAACAACAAAGGGTAACACTCTCTACCCTCAACTTCTAAAAAATCGTTAAAGATCATTAATTTTTAATACCTAAAAATTCTTAAATATCGCGAGATCTTAACATAAGTATAAAACAATATAAAAAAAAGACGTTCAGAATTTTATTTCTATGTTCGTCCCTAATTCTGCTACGAAGTTTTATTGTAGTTGAATTGATTTGTATAAGGTGGCATTGTAGGGGAATCGAAGGGCGAATTTAGGGTTGAGGTGATATGAGTGAAAAAGAAAGGGAATAAAGAAAAAGATTGAATAGAATTCAAGAGCCTAAGCTAATACGAAGTAATATGTAGGTTGCATGATGATTACGTTGAGAAAATTAATGCTTCATTATTTTGTATCGTACTTGTAATATGGCCCGACCTATATGCTACTTCATACACCTTTCTCTTTTGATCGTCATTATAAATTAGCTTTTAGTATCATCACAAGGTACGACTTGTGAGTTGTGATTGTGCTTTTTCGCGATTTAACGGTTATCAATAGAAGTAATGGATGATGATGTGAAAGAGAAATGCCGAGTAATGTATGATACTGCAGGTACGCCATGCTTTGTTCGATTTTTGGTAAAAATACGGATTTGTGACTCGTGACTCGTGACTTGTAAGTGTGTTTTTGCTTGTACTCCATATAATTCTTGATCTAAATAGGTTCTTGTGTCCCGTATGCCACTTCTAATTCAATTATCATTATTATAATTTTTTTGAATTTTAGATTGAGATTATATTATGTATTTACTGTTTTCTAACTTGTGGCATAAAGGCATTATCTTGTGAATCTTGCCACATCTAGGTTATTAATGTGTGTTTTAAGAATACATATTAGAAAAACCGATATATTTATATTGCTTCGTAGTCCGTACCTTTTACAATTTGATGTTAATAAAATAATCCGTGTTTTGGAGTTTTGGTAATCTATTGTTGAGGTAGCCTTACTTTACAATCTAAAGGATTATAAACTTGTGTTTTTTGGGTACCTCTACTCCTTTTTAAGCAATGATAATTACTAGGTTTCAAATCTTTCAATACTTCAATTAAAGGATTCTTTAGCCTAGGGATTAAAATCGATGAGGTATCGTGATAATTGATTACGGCCGGTTTAAATTTATATTTTCACTATATTATTGTATTAATCTCGCGTCTTATTTAACATCCTAAAAATAAATTTAATATTCCTCAACTCATGAGAATTTGTGAGAATTGTGGCCGAGTGCATTGGCGGATTTAAAGGGTGATTGTGGTGAATGACCATGATCCTCATTAATTGGAAAAAACATTTATATATATTTATTTATGTGATAATATTTTATCAAAATCTTTTGGATTAGTGGTAGAAACATTTTGTCACCAAGCCCCTGATTGCAATAAATAATTTAAATTTTGATGAGTCATTTGTATCTTAATATTTTTTCTATAAGACGAGAGGGCCGGTTGAATCCCACTGAGGTCATGTATTCCCGCACCACCACATGAATCATAACCTGAGACCTCTCAGCTCCCACATTTCTACAAGTTTCAAGGCTTAACTCAGTTACCACTAGACTAACACCTTCTGTTTAATTTTTTTTTTTTTGATGATGAGGGTTTAATCCCTCCGGGTCATGCATTTCCGCACCATCACATGGACCATGTAAGTCACCCTTTGGGAGCTGCACTGGCCAAGTGATTATCGCCCCAATTGATAATCAAACCTGAGACCTCTTAACTCCACTTAGTTCTTAATATAAGCTTTTGTTAATAGGGAGACTTATTTTTAACTATCGCATAAAGAAGAGATTAATCAAGTGATTATATTTTAACTTTTTTTTATGAAATAAATTTTACTAATCACCCATTTCATATATCCTAGATTCGCCACTTGGCTAAACTAACTTTAATCTAACTCAACTAATACTATCTTCCATTAATAAGAATTGTTGAACAAAACTTCTACTTACGTACCTACTTCCCTAATTGTTGTCCCACGCACTATAAGTACCTTCCTATTTCCACTCTAATTCAATCCAATTTACCATGGATTCACAAACCAAATACAATCCATTCTACGAGAAAGATCGAGTCGAGTTCGACATAGAGGAGGACGGGGAGCTTTTCGAGATCAACTTAGAGGTGGCGGATAATATTCCGCCACCATATTATTATTGGGACGCGTATGCCACGACGCCCACCAGTGACGCCCTCCTAGCGAATTGCCTATTGCCTGTCGTCCACCTTTCGAGTGCAGTCCCTGTAACGAGCGCGAAACTTGACTTGAGTCGCCTTTTTCGAGTTCATAATTTTTATTTTTAGGTAAAGTTAGCTAACGACTCAGCTGAATTAACCCGAATTTAATTGGGCGGCCTTGTATATGTATATATACTCAAATTAAATGGTCATGTGTCTCTGTTCAACACAATATTCGATACCACCTCGTGACGTTATCTCATGCTAAGCGCGAAACTCGACTTGAGCCACCTTTTTCGAGTTCATAATTTTTATTTTTAGGTGAAAGTTAGCTAGCGACTCAACTGAATTGACCCGAACTTAATTGGGCCTTTTTGGAGTTCATAATTTTTATTTTTAGGTAAAGTTAGCTAGCGACTCAGCTCAATTGACCCGAACATAATTGGGCTTTGTATATGTATATATACTCAAATTAAATGGTCATGTGTCTCTGTTCAACACGATATTCGATATCACCTCGTGACGTTATCTCATTTTCGTCAGTGATGTTAAACTTGTTTAGCCATCAAAACATTGTCAAGGCCCAATATAGCCCATTAAGCCCAATATGTTTTTCTTCCACTGGCCCATTGCCATAAGGTCGTCATCGTGTTAAGAGGTTATTGTCAAATTGTCAATCAATGGTTGAGTAATTAGTCTCCCTACAAACCATTTTGGACTGAAATGACAAGACGGGATTTTAAAACTATTTTACAGGTTAATGCCCTAAATTAGAGTATTTTTGAAAATCAAGTTACTGCAAAGATATAACACTGGCTGAACCATTGTAATTACATTTAACTATAAAATAGCCACAAAAACGTATCTTATTTATTTAAGACGGAATTGATCGTCTAAAATAAGAATTTATCAGCTTTGTTGTGTATGCCCTAGCCCTATATGGCTGTATGATTATGTTAAAGAGTTTTACGCACTCAAAAAAGTATAGTATTTCATCATGTATGTCTTGTATGCATTGCACCCAATAACTCTATCGAAGAGTCTTACTCGTGACAGATATTATCCGTTATAAGTTGAAGACGAATAGTAATGCTCTCACAACAAAGCAAGTAAGAGGACAAGTGGAAAGAAATGAATCATTTCACGAGTCGTGTCACTTGTATTTATGTGAGAGAGCACTATGACGAAAATGTGAATTTGTGTAATCCTACTGACACTGTGACACCAAATTCTGCAAAGGTTAACGACAATTAAAAAAGGCATAATAATTGCATAAATAGTTTGAGCATATATGTACACATAAATATCTAGTTTTACGTTTTTGTTCGAAAAAGGCTACATATACACAGTGTAAAAACTCAATACACGATCAATCACGTCGCTTCACGTAGATAACCCGACTTAAACCACATTAATTAGTTTTAGGGTAATTTAGTAATTTTACAAGTGTAGTTAACATGTAGGTAGTATTAATTTAAGAGATTTTGTAATTTTGTTTAAATTTTATTTTCTTAACAAAATTGAATGATTTTATTTGAAAAATAACTATCTTATCTATATAATTTCAGAAACATTTCTGAAGCTGTGGTTGAGCCACCTCATCAACACAACCTTTAATTTTATTTTATTTTCCAGTCAGGTGGGTCCCATAAGGATTTTGATGAATTTCCTGTAACATAACCGCCTGCAATTCTTAACAAATGCCTAATATCGTAGTTTCAGAAATATTAGTAACATTTTTATATAAATCATGAATTTTTATATAAATAATGAATTTCTAAGAAAAACGGTAAATTTGTATAACATAAAATTAAATATTAGATAATCGAATATGTATGGCCCGTCTAAAACGATTAGATAACAATTTAAATACTTAGAATAACCATTACGATTATAAACAATTTACGGCAAAAAAATATTTTATATAATACAGTACAACCGTTTTATATATATCCAATAGTACCTAATAATGGTTTAGTTTTAAGCATATATTTTAATTTTGCGAAATTCAAGTCATAAACAAAACGGTTAAAACTAAACATTAAAATAAAATATATACTTAAAAAACTAAAATGTTGGTCCAAAATATATAAACCGTATTCTATTAATCATCAAAATTAAAATAATAAATATAATACAGTATAACCATTTTATATATACCCAATAATGGTTTAGTTTTAAGCATATATTTAAATTTTAATTTTGCGAAAATCAAGTCATCAACAAAACGGTTAAAACTAAACCGCAAAACAAAATATATACTTATAAAAAGACTAAAATGTTGGTCCAAAATATATCCTACACACCATTTTGACTAAAATGTTGGTCCAAAATATATCATCAATTGAAATATCTTGCGAAATCAAGTCACAAACAAGACTATATAGACGTCAGATATAAAACAAAATTAAATTTTGATAAAAATGTGTATAGACGTTAGATATAAAACAAAATTTATGAACATTTATAATTTAGTTCTGATGATACATATTTAGAATTATACGATTTGAAAACAACCCGTGCAATTTAACGTATTATCAATATAATAGAAATTGAATGCAAAATATTAACGTATTATTGACACTATTCGGTAATATTAATTATCCATCACATTTTTTCTAAAAATATACCCGTGCATTTTGCACGGGTTTAAAACTAGTTTCTGTAATATGTGAATCAATTAATATTTTTGAATTTATTTTTAAAATTTTGTTTTAGTTAATAATTAATCAATAATAATAATTCTTCAAGTAATAATATTATTTTATTTTCGAAACTTTTTTTAAAAAAAATTGGTTTAGTTATTAATAAAAATTAATATTTCGGAAATTATTATTTTGGAAATTAATAATATTTTTACAAAAATCGTTTTAGTTAGTAAAAAATATTCTATGTTTTTTTCTAATTAATTAAATTACATGGATTATTTTTATTTTGAATTTTATTAAATTTTGTTTTAATTAGTATGTAATTATAATTCGGTATATTTAATTTAATTAATTATATTTTTTTATAGAAAATACGAATTAGCGTTAATAAATTTAAAAAATATTCTATGTTGTAGTGCATGTATGCAAAAATATCTGATTTGGTTATTGTATTTGCACAAATTCTTATTTGCAACGGCACTATCCGTCGCAAGCTTGTGACGGATACCGTTTCCTCTCACAAAATACCCATTTTTTCTCTCTGTTCAACACTATTCCTGTGGTCCCCTTTTCTCCACTAACTCATTTTATATCCATTTTATCTCACAAAATATCCGTCACAAATTGTGACCCTTCGCAAGCAAGACGTACTATTGTATATGAGTACCAAACAAAGGATAATGTTATCGAATATCGAGTCTCAGTATAAACCGTCCACATAAATTGGCCTTATGTAAGATTATTTATCGTTTTAATCTAGTCGATAAATTATACTCTATGTGATTAGTCATATTCGGTATTATCGATATATAACCTCATCTCGATTTATTTATATTTTTTTTTTATTGATGCAATGTGTGGGAGATTGAGGGTATTTCTAAACTATTGTGATGACATTTGATTATCACAATATATTATTAAGATTATCATTGATTTATTTGTGAAGAAACTTTTTTTTAATCATTTGTTTATATTTAATATAAGACGACTTCTAAATGTTATCTCAGAATGTAGTAACAATGAAAAAAGGAAAGAAATATCAGGAATTTGTATTACCGTGGCAAGAGAGTCACTGCCTTGAAAATTATTTCGGTACGACCGTGGTGGCGAATCTGGCGATCAGCAAACGACCGGCAGTTCCCCAAGGATTTTACACTACTGCGCTCAGGCACGCCCACTCAAGACTGAGAGCATTGGAACGATTATTTAGCTTTACCCAATAAAAGTACGTAGAAGAAAGAAAGAGAGTGAATTGTGTGTTTCTGTGTTTGCAGATGCTGGTTTATATAGGCAGAGAGCAGAACACTCTAAGCCCAAAACCGTCTCCGGAAAACCAGCAATCAATGGCTGGAAGTGGGGAGATAATATCTCACTCACCAAGGCCATGTTCTTTCTGGCTTAATTGCAGTTTCTTTCAATTTTATTTGGTTGTATTTCATTAAGTTTTATTTACGTTCAGTGATAAATTATGTTTAGTTAATCTTTTCACAACATTAACTTTTAATTCAACTAAATTCACTCCATCTTACTTTCACTCAATTTAGTTCAATTAAGTTTTATTCCAATTAATTCAATTCAGCTCGTTTTAGTCGAAAAAACTGGGTTTAATAGTCAGTTGACTTGACTGACTTTTTCAACACCAAGAAAATGAACCTAGACTGTTTAGTTTCCACAAAACAAAACGAGATAGGCACAAAGAAAGAGAGTGAGTTGTGTGTTTCTGTGTTTGCAGATGTTGGTTTATATAGACAGAGACTAGAAAACCCTGAGCCCAAAACCGTCTCCTGGAAACCAGCAGTCAAGGGGCTGGAAGTGGGGACAGAATATCTCACCAACTAACAGTCAGTTGACTGACTGTTTCAACACCAAGAAAATGAACCTAGACTGTTCAGTTTTCACACAACAAAACAGACTCGACCCAAAACAAGGCACAGCTCGCCACATACTGCGTGCATGTGTGTGAGCTAATAAAGCACCTCACAAGTTTTTCCACAAAATCCTCCCTTAACCCTATAACTCACTTTAACACGGTTATCCGATTCTCGACCGAAACTGGTTTATAGCATACCGGTAACGTCAAATGTCATCCAATGTTTTTGAAATTTTTATGTACGCTTTATCCGACCCAATTAGCCATCCATGCGATTTTCGGACATTTTTGTTCTGGGAGCTCAGGGACCTAAAAAACGTGTATTATACACTTCAATTCGAGCCGTTTCGGGTGGTCCGAACGGCCATTTTAATTTTCATCCTGTTTTCATAACACCTGTCCGAAAATCGCTTCATGAGGTCTCTTATTCGATTCTAGACCCTATAAACTATTATAATTCAGTTTTACACGGTTATCCGATTTTCGGCCGAAACTGAGTTATAGCGTACCGATAACGACAAATGTCATCCGATGTTTTTGAAATTTTTTTGTGCCTGACCCGATTAACTATCCGTGCGATTTTCAAACATTTTTGTTCTGGGAACTCAGAGGTTTAAAAAACGTGTATTATACACTTCAATCGAGCCGTTTCAGGTGGTCGGAGCGGCCAATAATTTTTTCAGCCAGTTTTAATACCACGTGTCCGAAATCGCATAATAAGATCTCTTATTCGATTCTAGACCCTATAAACAACTATAACTCACTTTTACACGGTTACCAGATTTTCGGCCGAAACTGGTTTATAGCATACCGGTAACGTCAAATGTCGTCCGATGTTTTTGAATTTTTATGTGCCCGCTTTATCTGACCCGATTAACCATCCGTAAGATTTTCGTACTTTTTTGTTCCGGGAGCTCAGAAGCCTAAAAAAAGTGTATTATACACTTCAATTCGAGCCATTTGGGTAATCGGAGCGGCCAATTTTTTTTACAGCCTGTTTTCATACCACGTGTCCGAAATCGCATCATGAGGTCTCTTATTCGATTTTACCATATAAACTAGTATCACTCACTTTTACACGGTTATTCGATTTTCGGCCGAAACTGGTCTATAGCAGACCATTAATGTCAAATGTCATCCGATGTTTTTGAAATTTTTTGTGACTGCTTTATCTGACCCGATTAACCATCCGTGCGATTTTCGGACAGTTTTGTTCCGGGAGCTCAGAGGTAAGGATGTCAATGGGGCGGGGCGGGTGCGGAGGGGGGTCAACCCGCGCCCGCCCCGCGAACTTTTAATGCGTACCCGCGCCCGCCCCGCGCCCCGCGGCGGGTTGAACTATTCAAAACCATCCCTGCCCCGCGGGGACCCGCGGTTGACCCGCCTATCTCCTCAAGAAACGTAAATCTTAAATCTAAAATATTCTTGTCGTACTACTTATACAAATAAGTTTTCGCAAAATGTCTTAACATTCAATTAACTAGAGCCCGTGGAGCCATAAAACGGTTTTACATACAAATATACCACCAAAAACATGTACAAACAGCAGCCGAAAGCCCAAATTCTGACAGAGTACTAGAAAAGTAAACAAAACTACACAACAAATACTCTTCAATTCTTCATCTTCAGTTCTTCAGCTCCGTTTGTTTTATCAGTTTGGGAAAATGGGGAATTTGGGTAGTTAGTGAATGACCTAAATGTAGTGATACAATTTACGAATGATTATTGTTTATTGCCTTATTGGACTGGGGAAGTGGGTAGTCCGGGTTAGTGGGTTATTTTACTTATTTACTTGTTTGGGCATGGGGAAGTGGGTAGTTTGGTAGGATAGATTTAATTTATTAAAAGTTTTTTTTTATTATTTTAAGTTATATTTAATTTATCTTATTATTCTTATATATTACTATTAGATATTATTATTTATTAGGCGGGTATAAGCGGGGTGGGGACATGTGGGGCGGGGCGAGCGGGGTGGGTGTGGGGCGGGGTGGGTATGGGGCGGGTCTCATGTGAAACCCGCACCCGCCCCGCGACCCGCGACGAATGATGTTTTTGAAACCCATCCCCGCCCCACGACCCGCCAAATTATTACCCACACCCGCCCCACGTGGGACGGGTGCGGGGCGAGACCCGCCAAGACCCACCCCATTGACATCCCTACTCAGAGGCCTTAAAAAACGTGTATATAACTCTTCAATTCGAACTGTTTAAGGTGGTCGGAGTGACCAATTTTTTTTTCAGCCTGTTTTCATACCACGTGTCCGAAATCGCATCATTACATCTCTTATTCGATTTTACCATATAAACTAGTATCACTAACTTTTACACGGTAATCAGACTTTCGGCCGAAACTGGTTTATAACATACCAGTAACGTCAAGTGTCATCCGATGTTTTTGAATTTTTTTTGCCCGTTTTATCAGACCCGATTAACCATCCGTGCGATTTTCGGACATTTTTGCTCCGTGAGCTCAGAGGCCTAAAAAACGTGTATATAAGTATATAACACTTCAATTCGAGCCGTTTCGGGTGGTCGGAGCGGCCAATTTTTTTTCGAGCCTGTTTTCATACCACGTGTCCGAAATCACATCATGAGGTCTCTTATTCGATTCTAGACCCTATAAACTACAATAACTCACTTTTACACGGTTACCGATTTTCGGGCGAAACTGGTTTATAGCATACCGTAACGTCAAATATCATCCGATGTTTATGAAATTTTTTGTGCCCGCTTTATCTGACCCGATTAACCATCCGTGCGATTTTCGGACATTTTTGTTCCGGGAGCTTAGAGGCCTAAAAACATGTATTATACACTTCAATTCGAGCCGTTTCGGGTAATCGGAGCGACCAGTTTTTTTACAGCTCGTTTTCATATCACGTGTCCGAAATCGCATCATAAGGTCTCTTATTCGATTCTAGACACTATAAACTACTATAACTCACTTTTACACGGTTATCCGATTTTCGGCCGAAACCGGTTTATAGCATACCGGTAACGTCAAATGTCCTCCGGTGTTTTTTAAATTTTTTTGTACCTGCTTTATCTGACCCGGTTAACCATCCGTGCGATTTTCGGACATTTTTGTTACGGGAGCTCAGAGGCCTAAAAAACGTGTATTATACACTTCAATACGAGCCGTTTCGGGTAATCGGAGCGGCCAATTTTTTTTACAACCTGTTTTCATACCACGTGTCCAAAATCGTATCATGAGATCTCTTATTCGATTCTAGACCCTATAAACTACTATAACTCACTTTTACACGGTTATTCGATTTTCGGCCGAAACTAGTTTATGGCATACCGGTAATGTCTGATGTTTATGAAATTTTTTGTGCCCGCTTTATCTGACCCGATTAACCATTCGTGCGATTTTCGGACATTTTTGTTCCGGAAGTTCAGAGGCCTAAAAAACGTGTATTATACACTTCAATTCGAGCCGTTTCAGGTGGTCAGAGCGACCATTTTTTTCCAGCCTGTTTTAGTGCCACGTGTTCGAAATGACATCATGAGGTCTCTTATTCGATTCTAGCCCCTATAAACTACTATAACTCACTTTTACACGGTTATCCGATTTTCGGTCGAAACTTGTTTATAGCAGCATACCGGTAACGTCAAATGTCATCTGATCTTGGATTGAGGACCGCTTGGACTGGGTTGAGGCAGGTCGTGCTCTGTAATTTCGTGGAGCGGGTTTAGGGATGTTTTGGTGCATGATTAAGGTGGGTTTGGTTGAGGACATGTCGAGCTTTATATTTGTGGACCGGGTTGTCGGGAAGGGGTGGACCAAAAGTAACTCGGTGAGTGGATTGGGCCGGAATGGCTAACCCGCACTTTTGACCACCCCTAAACCACACCACATACACAAATACTAATATAATTAGAGTTGACAATTGACATATAATTATTCCAATTATTACATTAACGTACCTTAGATTCCAAGTAATATTTATTGAAGTTAGAACCTTTAATAACTACACCGTCCTTCCTATAATCTCTCACTCGTAAGTCTCAAATGGAAGCAATTCAACTCTTACTCCAACACATACAATTTCTTCATACATTTTTACAACTATTTCCTTACTAAATTCAAGCTGTCAAAAAGTACACTATACTAATATACTTACTACCTTCG
The DNA here is from genome assembly GCA_029255685.2 of Silene conica. Classification (NCBI taxonomy): domain Eukaryota; kingdom Viridiplantae; phylum Streptophyta; class Magnoliopsida; order Caryophyllales; family Caryophyllaceae; genus Silene; species Silene conica. The sequence continues at coordinate 96,096,102 of CM055312.2, forward strand.
TTTCTTACATACCTTACTTCAACATTTCACAATCTTTTTTTTTTATCAAACTTATATAATTTTCTTCCACTTTTCTTATAATTACATACCTCATGCCTAATCTCAATAATAATAATAATAATAATAATAATAATAATAATCTCCTAAATAACCTATTTTTTCTTAAATATGATCTCCATAAAATCTTGCATTTTCGCGGTTTTCATTTGGTTTTTATTAGCCATGATTTTGTTTTCTCATAATGTTTTTCATAAGGATGATCATCATTTACATAATGTAAATAGGAAGGATAGAGAGTTGTTTGATTTCACCCCATTTTACAATAATCGACACCAACGAGGCCGGTCACAACCGCGAGGTGGTCGAGACGGAGATGATAATGATCGTCGATATGGTGTTCAAAAGAGATTAGTTCCAACCGGCCCAAACCCTTTGCATCATTGAGTATTATTGTCGAAGCATGCATGTCAAATATTCTGTTCGTTCTAATCATTTATTTACTTTTTTTTTTTTGGTTTTATTCTTGTAAAGGATATATTAATTAAAAGTAAATAAATGATTGAGAGCGAGGAAGTAATATAAAACCATGGTTAGTGACATTTTGTTTGAATTCTTGACTATGCTTGTTCTTGTTTGTCCTTACAAAACAATGTACTTAAAAGAATACATACAATTATATATACATAACATTTATTTAATTCCTTTTTGAATTTTATTTAATGAATAATTTGTTGTAGGCTTGTAGCTTTGAAATTAGTTTCGAGATCATAGAATTTACTTTTTTTTTTATCGCGATAAAGATAGATACTTCTAAGAAATTAAAATAGAATGGGACAAATTAAACATGATTAAGTAATGTATTTTTTTTTGTTCTTTTTATATTTCAGTTATTTGTTAACTTTTTTTTTATACAATATTTTTGTAAAAAATAAACAAAAGTACGCGATAAAGGAAGTTTTAAAACATATTCGATATTGTAATAAGATTTTTATGTTAGACATAACGGATTAATACCTTAAAAAAGCCATAATTTTTAACAAACTTTTTAAATTCTAATTGATAGTATATGTTATCCGTACAATGAGCCAGTTTTATAGTCATTAGTAATTGTATAGTTGATTTATTTGTACTAATAATTACTCGTACAAAGAGTCTTGTTTGTGGTGGATAATATCCGTCACAAGCTGAAAACGGATACTTTATCCTCACAAAAATGCAAATGCAAGTAGACATGCAAGTGAGACGCACTATCTGTCATTCACTTGTGACGGATATTATCCGTTTTCAATGAGAATTCGTGTAATAATTAATGTCATATTGAATGTACATGACTATTATGACTTTAATTTATGCGTCCATTTGGTAATACCATTAAGGAGGAGACAAGAGTAGTGGTGACGCCACGGCAAAATCAATTAGATTACCTTGGGAGCAAATCTTATTTACTTTCAAAACAATTTACAAGTATTAAATTTATCCTTTGTGCTCAAGTTAAAAACAACACCCATAACTATTTACTCTATTTACTCGTGTTAGACATTGTTTGGTAGCTAGCAGATTATAATTAGTAGAAACAAATTAATTAAACAGATTACTAATGACAAATTTTATCGACCTGTTTGACTAGGATATTACAATTAGCAGATTTAGTAGAAGACTATATTTGGTAAATGGCATATTGGTCAAATTCAACATATTGGTGCGTTTTAACATTTTGTCTTACGAATGTTATTTAGAGTATTTGGTTAATGACATACTCCCTCTTTATTCTACATAAAAGTCCCGATTTTCATTTCCGTCTAGTCACGATAATGTTCCATTGTCTGGGTAATGTTTTTGGCTATAAAATTACCACATTACCCTTACTACTTTTCAGTTTTTACAACAAAACCAACCATAAACTAATGAACAAACTAAAACATAACCCTCTCCAATTTACATACCCTAATTCATTTCCTTAAATCTCGTGTCGACCTCTATATGAGACTTTTATGTAGAATAGGAGGGAATATTAAAATAGTATACTAGGGACAAATATGATATTTTACAATATGCTTATTTTAATACCAACATATTGGATTAACGAATTAAAAATAAAAAAATTATCTCATTTACCCTCTTAATAAAATACCAAGGTTAGAGGTCTCAAATCTCAATCGGTGCGTATTCCCCTCCATGGCTCGTCAACCACGTACCCTAAACCACTGGGCATGTCATTGTAATGACAATACCATATATAAGTCACCCATGTGACGGATATATCCGTTACAAGCTTATAACGGGTCAGGTATCTCCCACTTGTGTAAATAAAACAAGTATCTCCCACTTGTGTATATCCGCAACGGGTTCTTCATATTCCAACACCAAAAGAAATAGTACTCCGTATCACACAAAAAAGGGCAACCTTCAAAGAAAGCATCAAGATATTCGACCATATAAAAACGTACATTTTCGTATCTGACTGAATCGGGTATCCAAACGTTTTGAAATTCATTATTTATATTCTATCTAAATAATAAAAAATATAGGATTGAATAACCGAACCAAACTTAACTTTCGGATTGGTTAGGATGAATCCTCGGAAAGTAATGTCTCTCAGAGAGACTACTTTTGAATAACAAAAATTCTCATTGAAGGGTCATTTCCGTCTCTTCAAAAAGACGGGTCAAATGTCGTCATTTTAACGACAAATGTGACCATATGAAAAAATAACCTGTTAACTTAGAAAATTATACTGGTTACATTTGCGTTAAAATGACAACATTTAGCCCGTCATTTTGAAGAGTTGGATTGTGACCATCTTCCGCACGACTTATTGTTTAAAAGCAACGTACAAAAAGAAAAGTTTGAAGTAGCTACGGACTATTAGTTTGTGAATACAAGAAATTTAAAGTCACGCTGTATTTTTACTCAGTCTGACTAACAAAAGTAAGAATTCATCTACAACCTACATAGAGACATGGTCATTCTAAAATCTTAACTCAGCATCTACGGGTTGTTACCTCACAATACGCATCAAGCGTCTCTACGAAGGTAACTGTGGAGCTGACTGCAGGCGATTCCTCAAAAAGTTGGACAGTTTTGCAGTCGCAGCTCGTCCTCTCTCGAGACATCGAAAATAATTCTCAACTGCAATCAAGATAAAGCATATGTAAGGATCAGATATTATATGCATAGTCATGTATCAAAACACATTAATCAAACTGGCAAAAGATTTGTTGAGAAAAAACGAGACTTTGGTCTTTGGATCATTGTCATAGACAACAGAAACTATGTACATTCACGTAGAAGTATGACATTTCCCAGTAGTTGTTGACTAGTTGCTCAGTTGGGATGGCAACGGGTCGAATCTAGGGTATGGGTAAAAAAGGTTCAACAGCCAAAAAATCCGGATAGGACTCAAGTTTGATCATACGATTACAAATCTCACTGATCCGGATTACATCCATGATCCATTGTCATACTGAAGTGCGCCTTTGACAGAGAGAGAAAAGACGAAAAAGAAACGGCAAATAATAGAGATAGTAACCTGACATAACCCCATGGGTAACAGACGTGATTATCCCGTGTTCCATTGGTTCATCATTTGTATCTAATGATCCTTGTGGTAAAGCTGATGAAATTGAGTTTGGAAAAACCAAATACACAAATGCCTTCATTGTCTAGCAACAAAAAAAAAAAAACTTCAGAGAAACGAAGATAAATCATTTCAACCGTAGCAATGTACATTTATGTCTCTGTAATTCCTGGCTATTACAGCACATATCAGCTCGTCCCATAAATCATATACGGATTATTTTTTTAACAGAAACTAAGTACCTGCTCCTCTAATTTAGTTGGATCCAGTATAACTTCTCCTGCTTCAGTCAAACAGCAGCATATGGAAACTGCAGAAAACAAAACAATGCACATCATCAGAGTAAACCATAAATTAGAATATATTTTGTTTTGTTTGAAAGTCAAAATAATACGTCTCTTTAAGACCATTTAGATGCTCTTGAATCACAACTTCATGACTTGAGCTGTGAGTCTGTTCTAGACATTATCACGCATTAGGTTATAACCCTTAGTGGGTTGGTAATTTGGTATAACGTGTAAGAACTTCTCATATAAGTTTCGTGATGAAATAGAAATAAATAGTCAACGGAAGAAGATAGGAAGGAGTCCTTAGTACCAGCTAGATGTTTGAGAGGGATCCCTGCATCAACAAGTGCCAAACAAGCCGCATTGATTGCACAAGGCAGTAGCTAGTATATTTTTGGTCAAGAAAACAACCTGTTTGTATACAAAATGACGGCTCATGGTTGCCAAAAAAAGCAAGCAAAAATTAGTAACCAACTAAAAAGGGTAACCTTCGGCAAAAGCATCACGACATTCAACCCCTGACAGGATAGCAAAACTTTGATATGCTAAACGAAAAATAGAGGGAAGGATTATTTAAACAAAGATGGAAGCAATTAGCAACAGAAAAGCAGATGACAAATGAAGAAAACTGATTATATCTAAAACATGGTGGAATGACAGAAAACCAATCAAAGGTGGAAGCTTAACCAAGGATACTGCCCCGTCATCATTGACAACCTGCAAAAAAAGAAAAAATAAACAGCAAAATTAGAACAAGAATGGTAAAATGACTCAGCAATTGGAACTTTCCTTTCAAACATGGGCTCCTTATACTGTTGATTAGTTTCAGCATAATAACTGATTGATATAATCACCATCACAACTTAATTAGAAAAGTAAAATCCTAAACTCTTTTAATGATTTGAGAGGTAGCGGTCTGAAAAGTCACTTCCCCTGAATTTCACAAGAATTAATCACGACGTTGAGGAATTTTAACCGTTACAGAAAATATCACTTTTCAATCAATGTCCATGAATGATGAACAATCATTCCGTATAGGTCTCATGACTCATAAGCCTATATTAAGATATGTATAATCACTTCTCAATCAATGTTGATGGACTTGCACAAAGTTTGAATCACAAGTCTCACCTTCAATATCGAACAAAATCACGAGGCTAAAACTTGATAAACTACTTTCGACAACATGCCTCCCAACGCCATGCTGCTAGAGCTTTAATTTACTGGCAAAGAATATACCTACAAACTACACTGCTACAGTGACCTTCCACAACAGGTTTTGAAATGTTTTGCAGCAGTTGACAAAATAGTCAATTAATGTTTAGAAAAACTGCCAAGACAGTGCACCAGTGCTTCGAACATGTCAACATGTGAAATAGAGAACTTACCTGAAGTTAACAAATCATTAAAAAATGGAAATGGAAAAAAAAAATCAACTTTTCAGCCCAAAAATAACAAGAAAAAAGGCGAACAACTAACTTTTCCCATCAACTCTAAACAAAACATTTATAATGATTTGCCAGTTTGCCATGCATGATGTATCATATAAAAAAACCAGATAAGAATGACAGCTTATCAGCAACAAAAACTGCTGAATAAGTGGCATCAGTAGATTGAATTTGTCAACAGAACTTACCTAAGTTCAGAGATCAAGTGTAAAACATCATATGCCTTTCTAAAAAATCATATGTTTGTAGAGTTTTACAGAAATTTTAACATCTGAAAAAAATTCTAAGAAATCAAATGTTTGTAGAGTTTTACAGAAATGTTAACATCTGAAAAGTATCTTACTCCATGCAGAAGAAGACTTGTCAAGCAGAAAAAAAAAACTGCTGAAAAAGTGGCATCAGTAGTTTGAATGTGTCAACAGAACTTACCTGAAGTTCAGAGATCAAGTGTAAATCATCATATGCCTTTCCAAGAAATCAAATGGTTGTGGAGTTTTACAGAAATGTTAACATCTTAAAACAATATCTTACTCCATGCAGAAGTTGACACATCATGCAGAAAAAACAAACCAAAGAAAAAACAATTCAGTTTGAGCCAATTTACGACATCCTCAACACACTAGCCTAATATCGAGACTATCTTAGATTCTTAGTCAGGCACATCCAATTAAAGTCTAACAACCAATGCTGCTGGCTTACGGTCATTCGAAGAGACAACACGAACGACAATTGATAAAAAAACATATAAAACAATTTTGATACAATATGACACCAAACAAGCAACAAATAGACACGATAGTCTAACCTGGAGAATCACTGAGGTTGTTGTATTTGGATTGATAGTCAAAATACAGATGCTTTGCAAAGTTCTCTTCAGAATCATCTCATATTCCCTTTCCGGTTTCCCTAGGAATCAGTAGTTAGTCAGTAACATTCTAACCCTCGAGTGAAAGCAAGTTTCACAATAGCCAAACAAGCACATTCATAGTATGTACACCAATTCTGAAAAATGCATCACCAACAGACTGATCCGTTCAAATAATCACGCCTTGGGTGCGCCTTGTGAATAAGGTGAAGCAAGCAAGGGGTATTCCTATACATTACTATGTTTTAACTCATTATATTCTTCTCTTATTAGTCCTATTCTCCTTACGGCCGTAGCTCACACGTTAAACCTTTTTAAACTAAAAGAAGGTAGAATTCACGTTATGTACTCAAAAATTAAAACTTTGTTAGACACAACGCTGCACATCAGATACTTGAGACGCACACCTTTGCTTCAAGCCTTGTTGCTAGACCCGGCAAAATAAATCGAACCCGAAAAACCGATCGATAACATCTGAATTAGATAACCGATCGAATCTGATACTATCCGAATCGAACCGAAACTGAATCGAACACCATAATAATCCAATAAAACTCGAACCTAAATATATCTGAACCGATAAAAACTGAACCGATTGACTTGAATGAAAAATGTATATTTTCTGATAAAATGCACTTTTATGTGTTTTTTCATTGGAGATTTATTAATAAATATTTTTATAAATTATTACATTCAAATTGAAAATTATGAGGTCCATTTAAGTCACTATTTTACACTCGAATTAAGAAAATATGACCCGAAGCTCCACTGAAATAAACCAAACCTGTATCGTACCAACTCGAAATAGCATAAACTGATTAAACTTGCTAATCGAAATCGAACTAAAATCGAAATTAAGTTCAACTCGAATTAAATCGAACCGATTTAACCCGATCCGAAACTGAATGACCCGTTTGCCACGTCTACTTATTGCCTACGTGGGCCTAGTGCCCATCAAAACTAAGAACTTGCAGGCACAGTAATTAGGGAAATAATAGGCCTACGTGAATAGCAATATGCCATACAACTGGGAAGACTAGCTAGTTGTATTCTAAGTTTTTAGCCAAAATTATGATATCCATGACACAATTTTTTTTTCCATAACCGCAAAATTTAGATAATAATGGCTGACATCATATGTAAACATACAAATGATTGCTTAGTTCAGAAGCTACAGCTAGACATAGCATTCAAGAATGATAACTAATTTGGAGGACATGCTTGTCACGCATCTAAAGTTATTCTTACCGGTTTGTCCCGTTTTGGGTTTCCAAATGACTTCGATAGAAGCCTTCTCAGGATTCTCATTCTTCTTGGTCCCAGCTTTTGGTCCATAAACTGCTGCTATGACTTTAGTATCCCCTGCAATCAGTTGGGAATTACACATCAGAACATATCCAACAATTTACACGCAAATATCTTATATCTAGGTGTCCCTTGTACTATTGAGCTCATCTTATATGATTATGAACCCCAGTTGCACACTCTCTTCATTCTACTATCCTTGCCTACTTTCAAGACTTTTTGTGCCCTCCCCCTGTATAACGACGGCTCAATGTTTTCCCAGACTAGACCTCGGAAGGCAATCCGAGTAGGGAGTCAGGGGCGGGGTAATCAGTACACGAAATTCGCTGGGGGGAGTTCCACCTAGGAGCGGGTTTATCCCAGTATGGAGCCACATCATTCTAGTTTAGTGATTCTAGTATAGTGTGTTCGACTTTGAGAGGCTATTCTAGTTGGCAGTTCGTAGCGGTTATATCTAAGTAACCCTTTTATTGAGACCCACTCCAAGCACAGGCCTAATATTACACATTATAATGCTCAACTCCCAAACCTTTTAACCTTTTGGACCCAATGCCAATATCTCAAATTCTCAACGGGGACATAACCCGACATACAATTCCAACATATAAAACTATCGAGAAACCAATAACAGCTAGGTATCCCCCCAAACACCATATATGTTAATCCGGCAATCTGAATAATGATTCGATAAATAGTCATGGATCAGAACTAAACAAAACTGAAATATAACCATAACTCAATTTGATCCAATATGACACGTAAATCGTAATTGGTCCGAACTTTGACGGACTTAGTATTGGCCTGACTAGAGGATGGATAACACTAATTGTGTATATACTGTAACATCCCTTGAACCTGAATGACCCGACCTGGTTCTACCTAATGTGAATCACTTACTCGAACTATCCAGAACCGATAAATTACCCTTTTGTCAGAGTAATATTCACAACACAAGCATTCAAGCAATGCAAAGAAGAAACAGCTGCTATGCTGCCTTCAATCTGGCTTTCAAAGTGATGCATAGTGTCAGAATGTTTCTGACTCGGAACACATTAAAACAGAAGCTTAAACATTAGTCATGGTGTGCTGATATTCAGAAATCAAAACAGGCAATCATCTGATACTGTAAGATGAAATGAAATTGCTCGAAAAGCCGGCTAAAGAAGGAAAGACTCCGCGCTTTCGCATCCCATACCTTTCAAATGTACCCAATCAAACAACAGTTTCAATCAACAGTCGAAAGTAACAACATATAATCAACACAAAACAGCAGAATGTTAAATGTAGGAAGTAAAACAAACCTTGGGACCAAGTAGCAGAACCATGAGCACGATTAAGGGTACTTCTGGAACAACCCAATGGTCTCAGTTGATGCGGTGTGCGACCATCTGATCTCTCTATGTCCATTTTTAAAGCTCAAATATATTAATTTAGAGATTGTAGTTTAGGGTTTATGTTGAGTTGAAAATATGCAGAAAAGCAATTAATTTGGGGGTTATTTTTGGCTGGTGTCTCAAGGAAAGTGAAGTTATTCGAGGGTTTAGGGTTTATGTATTCAATATTTCAATTCAAGCAGGGAGAGAGGGAGACAATGAGACATTTGTAATACCAAAAACTGTTTATTATACCCTTAAATTTGAAACTTTTTTTTTCAAGATAAGTGTTTTTCGCAATCCCAAATTCTTATTTGCAACGACACTATCCGTCGCAAACTTGCAACGGATACCGTTTTCTCTCACAAAATACCCACTTTTTCTCTCTCTGCCACTATTCATGTGGTCCCCTTTCTCCACTAACTCATTTTATATCCATTTTATCTCACAAAATATCCGTCACAAATAACGACCCGTCGCAAGCAATACTTACTATTTCGCAATTTATTTTCGCAGTACGTTTTTTACTCGATACAGTACTTTTTGCACCAAATTTTCCATTTGTTGCCCTTTTCTAGAAAAACATTAAAACTAATTCTCCCTTCCTTCTCCCTAATATTGAAACCTTTACCATCTTCCACCCCATTAAAAATTTACAACTATGAACGATTATTCAAGTATTCAAGTGACGAATAGGTAATTAATTCATTAATCTTGTATTACTTAGTAATTTGATTGTTTTTTTAATAATATATTTTGTTATTTAATTAGGGTTTGTTCATCAACCTGAAAAAAAGCATTGCTAATTATTTAGAAACGAATTGACATGCTTAATACTACATAGTACTTCAATTAATTTAGAAACCAAATCAACATATGTTAATTGTTTAATCAATCTTTGTCAATTAGTACTAAACAAACGTATTTCATTAATTTGGGTTTTTTTCGTTTTACTCAAAGTAGTACAGTTATTTTTTGTTTCTTTTTTCCTTTTTTTTCAATATATTCTTAATTATTATGTTACCTTACGTTAATTTTCGTGCATATTGTTTTTATAAAATTACTCGTCATGAAAATAGGGTACAAAAACTAATACAAGTAATACTTATACTATTGATTTTCGCAGTACACATTTTACTGTATTGAATAAAATTGTACTGAGAAAATAAATTATTTTTCGTAGTACAAATTTTGATATTGGAGAGAAAACATTAGAGAGAGACTCGAGAGAGATAATGAAAAGGTAAATGAGAGGGGCAAAATTGTCAACAGTGTACTGCATTGAGTAAAATGTGTACTACGAAAATCAGGACCCCTGTTTTTTTGCTCGAATTAATTTATCGCATAACCTGCCTGGCGGGTTCCAAAAAAATCAAAAAATTATCGCATACCGGTACTCTTAATTATTCTATGTTGTTTATTTTTGTAGTTGTTTTATCTTACCCCTACTTGATTTAGAAACATTTTTGTTCCAAGACCATGAAATCCCAAAAATCGTATATTATACACTTAAATTTAAACAGTTTGAAAGCTCGTACCGAGGGGCTGTTTGCAGGGGCGTATCTAGGATTTTTGCTTTGGGATGACACAATTTTTTTCTTTCCGTAATTAGTAGAAAAAAAAAGTGAATTTTGGTAAAATAAAGCAATTTTTTGTAAAAAAACCCACTTGTGAGATTTGAACCTCCAACCTCACCAAACTTCTAACATATAACCATTTTTAACCACTAGACCCAACACAAATTTATAGAATTTATATACATAAATTGTTCTTATTTTTGTGCTGGGGGTGACACTTGCCTACCCTATCCACCCCAAATCCGCCCATGGCTGTTTGGTTACACATTCTAAAACACATGAATTATAATTCATGGGATTTGCAAAATGGGTGAATTGTTTGTTTGCCTCAAATGACATGAATTGAAGTTCCATACGAACTTCAATTCCTCCATAATGTGGGAAGTTGCCTACCTAGCTCTCCTAGGTAAGTGAGAATTATTGTGGAATTCACCTCTCATAGCTTTCTCCCATTTCATGTGATTCATGTGATGTATAAAATCACGGAATCTCTTAATTTTTTGGAACTTCAACTCCCTTATTGAACCAAACAACCTCCGAATCATGTTTTATATTCCTCCTTGTCTTTTCACCACGTGTATGGGGTCATTTCATGACTTACTGTATTCGACTTCAGTTCTAAATAACAAGTTATCATCTATTTAAATGACTAGTGTAAGTCATATTGGGGCATGTTTTTTCCTACCAGTTTTTCAACCACTTGTCTGGTGTTGCATCATGAGTTACGTACCTACCGTATTCGATTTTTAGCCTTAAATAAAAATTATTTCATTTATATTTAAAATGTCCAGATCCCATATTAACCTAATATTAACCTAATATAGTTCGTTAATATGGGATTTGGACATTTTATTGATGTGCATTGTTTTGCTCAATGTTCTATATCATTTGGCCGATTCGGCCCATACATGCATCGGGTTATACGGACGAGCCGATAGATATCAATCCAAGTATTTTGACAAAGTTAATGTATGTCCATAACAATGCTTGAGATGCACCCAAATTCTCATATAAAACCGTCTTTAATACTGCGAAGTGACGTTATCTTATCTATATAAATTCTGAAACATTTATTAGGCTGTGGTTGCGCCACATCATTCATCCAAGTTTAATTTTTTTTTTTTTTTTAAATTCACTCAGGTGGGTCCCGCATAATACTTTATGATTTCCCTGCAAAATAACCGCCTAATATTTCACGTATTCCAAATAAATTCCTAAAATCGTAGATTACGAAGCATTACGAACATTTTTAAATAAATCAATTAATTAGAAATACACATTGTGATAATTAGACCACAATTTATTTAGATGATTAGAATATTATGATTAATAACAATTTACAACAATAAAAAATCGAACATACAAAATTTTAAACAAGATTAAAATAACGTAATATTAATATACAATCAGGAAAAAGAAATTATAAACTCCTCCACGCAAATTATAATCTGATTATGAGTTAGCGTAATAAAAATTATAAACTACTCCACGCAAATTATAATCTGATTATGAGTTAATGGCGTAATTACATGATCGAAATTTCAAGTACAATTTTCATGACAGTACTAAATTAAAATAGCAATAAGAATAAATTAAAATAACAATAACGTCAAAAAAAATACTCCCTCCAATTCACCCTATACTTCCCCCAACCCAAAATCACAGTTTTTAAGAAACTTAATAAAGAAATAATAAAAGTACAATTTGACTTGTAGTATGTAGGAAAGAGAAAGTGTAGTTAATTAAAGTTAACCTAAAATCATTATCTTCTAATCTTTCCCTCCCAAATTAACAGTTGTTTAACCAAACTTCATAGCAACTTCAATTCATACCCATATTGCTGCATTTCTGGAAATCTTACAAATTTCTGGAAATTTTACAATTTTCTGGGAAATTACAAAGTTCTTCATAATACTACGAAGTTCACCAAAATACAAAGTTCATAAAACTACAAATTTCATAAAACTACTAAGTTCATAAAATTACAATGTTCTTAAAATTACAACCTCCGAATATTTCAACGATAAATAAAAACCGAAACGAAAATGTCGAACTTCAGATTTGCATGGGTTTTCGTCCGTCAAAATCAGATCTCAAACAGATCTTCCGTCAAAATCAAGCTGTAAAATCAAGAGGACACACAAATGGAGAGTTACCATGAAATTTGGCTCCAAAATTTCACCAAAATTTCATATTTTTGCGCCAAAATGAAATATTTCAGCAAAGTTTCAAGTATTGCGCCAACATCATTCAACATTTGTGCAAGTTCAAATTTAATGGGTATATATAGAGTGACTGTTTGGTTGAAAGTCATTTATATGCAAAGTGCCAAAACATAACAGGAAAACATTAACAGAATTGCATTTACTTCAAAATCCTCATTTAATACTCAATCATGGCAAAGAAAACAAGAAATATGACCAACTTCGAAAGAGCAAAAATCATTCAACTTCTACAAAATAAATGTGTAGATGGTAAACCAGTGAGGGGGACCATGGCAGAAGTTGCTCAACAATATGGGGTACAAAGGAAGACTATTACTGATTTATGGAACTTAGCAAGGGAGCAAAGAGATGCAGGGTTGCTGATTAACGTGGACAGCAAGCTAAAAGGGAGGAAAGGAACAAACAAGATAGAATTTGATGCTGCCAAGTTCAAAGCCATTGATTACAGACTTAGAACCACACAGAAAAGGGTGGCAAAAGCAATGGCAGTTAGTCAGTCCACTGTCTGCAGGTGGGTTAGGAGCAAAGTGATCAGAAGTCATACAAATGCCATCAAACCTAGTCTAACAGAGAAAAATAAGCTTGCTAGGTTAATTTTCTGCCTCTCTAAGCTCCATTATGATGCTATGTTTAATCAAATTAAGTTCAAAGATCAGAGTAATGTCATACACATAGATGAAAAATGGTTTTACATTACTAAGGATGGGCAAAGGTAGTATTTATGTCAAACAGAACCTGAAGAAGAACCCTATAGGAATGTTCAATCAAAGACAATATTATTAAAACGATCCCGTGCATTTTTATAGTATATAGCCTAAAATTTTATCATCAAAAATATATTCGGGTTATTAATAGAAGTATTTAAAATAACAATATTATTAAAACGATCCCGTGCATTTTTGCACGGGGTTAAAACTAGTATTTCACAATAATAAATTTTTACACGGGGTTAAAACTAGTATTTCACAATAATAAAATCATTTCTCGTTAATCACCGGTGGATTAATACAATTTTTATATTTTTTTTACATGATGTAAAAAACAATGAATTTACATCATTTAATTTAAACGCCTAATATTACATGTACATAATCCATAATTTGCACACGTAACACTTACAAACTTAATATCTTCCGCTGAATGTTTCCATGTTTCCCCAAACACACCTTAACTATCAACATATAATGTCGGCCAGTTACAATTCATTTATCAAAATTCATCATTGTTCAAGAAAAAGTAATATATATCTGATGTACTATCACAGATTTCTTTTTGTATTTGAGTATATGAGTATATTTATTGAGCTATATTTTATTTATTTTTGAGTATATATGTATTTTTTCTGAGCTTATTAAAATCTATAGGTTAGATTTAAACTTTTTTTCGGTCAAAACTAAAATTTACCTAAGTTTATATGTAATGTTTTTGAGTTTTATTGTATTTTGTTTTGCTTAGTATTTTAATAACTAAACTCGAAAACTTTATAACAATACTCATAATTAAAACAAAACTCAAAAACAATATTATCATACTCAAAAACTATAAAACTGGTGGTAGCTAGTATATCAATGCATGATCCTCCTACGGTTTGTCGACGTACCTATTAATTCATCAATTAATGGATTATACAACCAGATGTATACATCGATCTGTAGAATAGATTTCGAGCTTTATAACAAAAAATTTGAGCTTATGTATATATTTTACGAACCTTTTTTAAAAGAATTTGAGCGTCTTTATAAAAAAAATTGTAAATCAGGGCATTATATTGAAACTCAAAAAAATACATATAAAACCAATGGTTTTTAATTTTAACACTAAAAAATTATAGTGCAAGAAAAAATTGTTAAAAGCTCGAAAAAAATTACATATAAGCTCAAATTTGTATTATATATATAATGCTCATATACATTTGAATGTATAATCTTATTTGTGATTAATTCATCTTTAGGATCAAAAGTAACAACATAATTACATAATCACTAAAACTTGAGAGGGACGGTTTTTCAATAAATTATTGAAAGATCATTATTTCGTACCATTTTATTTGTATTTCGTGACCCTTTGTCATTGATCGTATCATAGTAATTTCGTACTTATTTACATAATAAATGTACTCATTTTATCTTTAATCATGATTTATACCTATTATATTACCTTTAATACCACTTTCTTTTAAAATTTGTACAATAATCTCTCAATAAAGTTATAAAAAGGCTGTTTTTCAGGAAACCTACTAAGCATGATAAGCACTGCAATCTGTTGTGATAAATCAGCCTGATTACCATCTAATTTGTCTTAACATAAATATTACATTAAGGTTCAATGCAACATTGCGTCATAGATGACATAATTTAGAAGATTAGAAGATGATTAGCAAACTCCTCCAAAGAGAAAGGGAGTCGTGCATCCACGTTCAAAACTCTTATGTATATTTGACCAATACGGCCTCCCGGAAAAATTAAATTGAAGTTTATATAAACATGGTTTATAGAATTATAAACTTCTCGGAAAAAAATGTCCGTAAATTACATGGAATGTTTCTAAGGTTATACAAAGTGGTCTCGCAAAGTTTGAGAAGAAACGCATGACATTTGCGGGTTGCGGTTGCTGGTGTCGATAAATTAGGGTTCAACGAAATTCGATACTCGATAAAAATGGTTTAATACTTGTTATATAGACCGGGGGAACTCCTGAAGCAACTCATCATACATAGGGTAGATAAACTAGAGAAACAAAGATATGATTATAGATAGCCTCCCGAACAGTTCAAATTAAATAACATAATATACAGTTTTCTAAATTACATAGTGCTGAAACGAAGAAAAATATGTAAATCACACAAATGGTTTCGCGGGTTAAAGTAAGTGGCTTCACAAAATTGAAGAAGCAATAAATCATATTTGTAGGCTTGTAGCTCCCAATTTGCGATAATTCAGTCTTTTGCGAAAATAAGATTCTCTTTAAAACCGGTTTTATAGTTGTTCTTTGGGATTGAAATCGATTAGGGTATGTAATACCTAAACCAGCCTCAGACATGTGGTATAAAAACCAGGAGAAACAAAACACATAACCCTATACGACTTCCTGAACAACTTAAATTGAAGTGTTTAATACAACGATTTTCAATATTAAAGGGTATCGAAAAAGATCCTTAAATCATATGTATAGTTTGGTGGGTAAGACTAAGCGGCATCACCAAAATTGTGAAGTAATAGATGACATTTGAGATTGCTGATGTGCGATAAATCAGTATTTGGCGAATACCTAAGCTAAACCACCTCAGCTGTTTGGGAGATCGTACCAGTTCATGTTTATTCCCATGCCGGCTTTTGTACCACGTATCAAGGGTCGTTTCATGAGTTCCCGAATACGATTTCCAGGACTAAGTAAGCAGTATTCATCTATTTTTAAAGGGTACATGATTTTCGCCCGAAAATAGTGTATCGCATACCGGCACCCTCAAACGTCCTTTGTTTCTTCTCAAATTTTGTGCGGCTGATTTATCTGACACGAGGAGACCTACTTGTGATTTTCGGACATTTTTATTCGAGACCCTAAAACCCCGAAAACCACGTACAGTATTATATATACTTCAGTTTGAGTCGTTTGGGAGGTCGTACCGACATATTAGGCCCACTTCATGAGTTACCGTATTTGATTTTCAACTCTAAATAAGTAGTATTCATCTGATCTATTTTTAAGGCGTAAATGATTTTCTTTCGAAAATAGTGTATCGCATTCCGACACCCTCAAACTCTTTCTTCTCAAATTTTAATTGAAAACGGAGACTATTAATCACAAGTTGAAAACGGATAGTGTACCTCTAATGACATTATTCATAATATGCTTTATTTCCTTCCACCCGTCTTTCCATCTGCTTTTTTGTGAAAAAGATAATATATATATCTGTATTCAATTTGTAACGAATAAAATCGTCACGAAGCGTCACATGCAACACGGTTTGTACTAGGAATCACGTAGCGAACAGTACTATTATAGAGTTGTTTGAAATTCTATCAACTCGTATGTGAACCGACCGCGGAAAAATACACGGCAAATAAAAAAATGTCATTATCGTGATCATTGTACAACCACCAACGTATAGGTTGGTATTAACTGTATTGTTTCTTTTGTGCCTAAGTTATGCCATGCACGTTCCATATGTCGTCTCTAATTTTTCATTCATTCTTATCTTTTTAAATGCATTTATTTTATTTTTTAATGAAGGCTAGGGTGCAGAAGCGATTTTAGAACTCAAAGGTGGGTGTGAAAAATTAAAATTAACGAAATTATAAAAGTTCCGGATTTATATTTATGTAATAAAAATTTGATTCTAACATAATAATTTATTGTGTGATTGAGAAAAATTTAAATAACTCAAATGGATAAAAAAAATATTGAATTGAAAATGTTCACCGGAGGCGGTATTATTGAACCTCACGGAACACTAGACCAACATATATAATTAGTAGATATATTAATTTGTCTATCTACTAATTAAACAAAATTATACTTATTTTTTAACAAAGGATGTATAAATCATAGTATGGTTGCATCCGCTACATCCCTCCATATTCGCCCCTATATGGTGTAAGCGTGTAATTTAATATTTGTGAAACCCTAGCGAGATAGATAGTACAATGCATGCAAATTAAGACTCGATCAAACATATATATGTTCTATTTTGTGAAAATGATTAGCAACATCTAACTTACAATATGAGTTTGAAATGATCGATAATAACTAGGGTGCGGTAACTAAGTTAGTTGACATCGAATTATAGGAATTATAAGAAAGCTAAAATGCCGATTATCAATAGGTTTTGTCTAAAACCGTTTACATAAGTGATTATTGTAAAAACATCTCTTTAGAATACAATAATAACAACATCAGAATCTTAATTTCAAAATAATTGGGGCCGGGTTTACGTGAATATAATATTTTAGAGTCGTTCATGGATGATCGAACACCTCAAAATGCGAAACAAAAAAGTACAAATTAAAGCAAAAGAAGAGTAAAACATAATACAAAAATCAATGTAAACAGTAAACTTATACATTTTAAGATCAAAATTCGAATTTCTTTAAAATATTATATGATAATTCCGCATGTCTTATGGCCACAATTTTTATTATGGCTTTGTTTGGTAAACAGCGGATTATTATTAGTAGAAACAGATTTAAAAAGCAGATTTGACTAGGAGAATGATTTAGCGGATTTGACTAGCAGATTTATTTAGCAGAATTAATTTAAAGGTGTTTGGTAATTGGCAGTTTATATTAACGGTTTGTCTAAAATCTTTGTAAAATGACATATAATATATACAGACATGAGGAAATTATTTATTAAATATATATATAAGGAATGTTACTATTTTATTAAAAGGGTAAATAAGATAATTTTGTTTACTAATATGCTAATCCAATATGCTGGTAGAAACAACATATTGTAAAATAACATATTGAACCCCAATATAATGTTAAATCTCTCAAATATGCTGAAATTTGGCCAATATACTACTTACAATTTACCAAACAGATCCTATATTATGTTATTATGTTTTACAAGTACAATCAAACATGTTGGAGTATATCTATATATATTACCGTTGTGTTGACCAAGTTTGATGCACGCCGAAAGCTTAACGAACTTTATGTCGGCCTTTTAGCCCTCGGCTTATTCATATATAACATCTTCAAACTCATTTCATAATCATTTCACACAAAATCAAAAACTATAAACCTTTTCAACAAAATATTACACACAAATCCGTCTCAATACAACTCTTTTATAAGTCCGTCACACGTATACACTCATCTACTATAGGTGGGTACGTAATAACGCCCCATTACAATATTACATACATTTACGTACCATGGTCCGACCATTTCCTACCCATGTCACGGACCCCGTCCAATCCACGCCCTTAGCCTTAGGCCTCTTCATCTCTGTCTTTGCCCTAGTCGCGCTATGTGCAAAACGTCATAGCGCGACTAATTCACCAAAAACCCCAACCAACGACCAAAAAAATATATTCGACATGGAAAACAACCCGAAAGACACACCCATGAACAATACGAAGATGCCAAAATCGGCCTTGTCGACGCCTAAACGGTTATTAGCAACGTTAAGCAACATTAGCATAAAGAGTAACAAGAAAAACAACGACCCGAAAGAAGATGAAGAAATGATTGAAGAAGGTAAAGATACATTTGGTGAAGGTGGGTTATGGCAGAAGAACATATTAATGGGTGAAAAATGTCAACCACTTGAATATTCGGGTGTAATTTATTATGATAATAATGGTAATCGAACTGAAATTCCAAGATCTCCAAGGATTAGTAATGTTGTTAATCATCAAGGCAGTTTTTCTGTTCCTATTTCGAGTCGTTCTAGCATCGATTTTAATTAGAGACGATAATAATAACAACAACAACTGCTTGGTTCAGTAGAGTAATTATTAATTTATTATTGGTGAAATAGAGATTTTTTGGGATTTATTTTACTAAGGAAGTATATTTGTAATTTTTGTCTAAAAAGATTAGTTTTGGAAGTATGAATTTGTCACATTTTGATGACCATATATGTAATTTTGGTACTTTTCTTTGTTCCGGTAAATAATAAGGTGAAAAATGTCGATTTGATTATTAAAATGGTATGTATTTCGTACTTTTAATTTAATCATAACGCAGCAGAGGTTGGCTATTTTAGTGCGTAAAGTCACGAGGAATGCATTTTGTACTTTTAACTTAATCATAAGGAAGCAATGTTGGCTATTTTAGTGCGTAAAGTCAAGAGGAATGATACTTACGACCTGGTTTAAAATCAATAAGTTTAATTTATTCTTTGGTCATTTCATTTTTATACTTGTTCAGAATATGTGGAAAAATTTAAATGAATATACGGAAATGAAATTAATGAAGTACGCCGTAAGGGTATCGCCTATCAGTCTATCGGTCTCGGTAGGGTGAAAACAACTCACATATAACAAATAACACTCGTGCAGTCGTGCTCACACCCAAAAATGACCCGACTTGTCCAAGTTAGATCACTTAGATGCCTCAGTTAGAGACTAGTAATTTTACCGTCTCAGTCATTTATTTACCTTTTTTATTTATGGTGTCTCAATTATTCGTACCTTTGTATATTGGTGATATTTTTAAAGGGTAATTTGATCATTCACGTAATTCTGAATGTATCACGCATCAGTGAAAGTGTGAAACTCATAAACAAAGATGAACGAAAGCGAGATTTCAAACAAAGAATTTTCACTGAATTATTGTAAAACATCGTATGCTGATCTCGACATTTTCACCTCATAAGGACTTACTGAGTTACTGCACAAAATGACACCCATAAATGGCTGCTGTTCATAAATAATGAAAGATGTACAAGAAGAGTGAGTGGTATACTTGTATACTATCATTGTTTTCGGATGGGGTCGTGAGTCGTGTGTTGGAGAACTAAAAAAATAATTATACATGTGTTTCGACAGCTCCTGCGTATGGCAGAGTAAGACTATGGAGTAAACCGATCTACGAGAATGGCAGTCTCACCCTTGTGTCGGAAACACAGAGAGAATGTTCCCAGATGAGTTTTGGTGAAAACTTGCATTGACTGATAGTCACTGAATAATATATGATGCTGTGCAATCAGTTCAGCAATTTGCTCTTACATTTCCGTCTTGTTATCTTCATTGTTTTGTGACTGTACTCGGCTTCTCAAGTCTTCAAATGTCTTCATGCTTTCAGCGTCAAAGCCACCAGCAAACTACAACAATGGAGATATTCAGTCAGTAAAATTAGGGGTGTTCATAATAAATCGAACCGCAATAACCGAAAAATCGAAAAACCGTACAGTTTTAAGGTTCGATTAATCGAACTGTTAAATTTATCATGGATACGGTTCGGTTGAGGTTCGCAATTTTAGAAAAGAGGTTAAGCGCGAACCGAACCGTTCACAAAAAAGTAAGCAAAAAATTAAAATATTATATAAAAAATTGTTCTTTTGTTTAATTAAAAAGTGTTTCCAGATTTAAAAATGGTTAAAATGATTAATATTAAAGTTTCACTTATTAACTTTATTGTTGAGTATAATTAAATATTAAAAATTTAATTAAACTACTAGATAAAAATCTCGAAAACTAAAGAAAAATAATATCTAGCATGTTTATAAGTTAACCGGTAACCGAACCGCAAATAACCGTTAGGAATGGTGCGGTTTAGGTTCGGTGTTTTGCCAAACCGGACCGTATGCGAACCAATTAAATATGCGGTTCGGTGAACCGAACCGCGAATGAACACCCCTAAGTAAAATCATGTAAACAAAGATCCTATAAGTTCAGTTCAGATCAACTCATATAAGTTCAGTTCAGATCATATAAGTTTAGTTCAATTCAGTTCGGATCTGTTTCAGTGCAAAAGAACAGGGCCTAAAAGATTATCTCGGAATCAAATCCATATAAGTGTGGCTAAAGCAAAGCTGGAAGATTACTTGATGTACGCGGAAAGCAAAACGAATGCCTTGTAGGAGCAGAAATTCTCTGTTGGGTTCTTTCTCTGGCCCTGTTAATACATCAAGTTCAGCTGCTACCCGCTTCATGTATTTCTTTGCCAATTGTACTGATGAGAGCTTGATCTGAAGCCGGAACACCAGGATTTAGTACACATCAATAGATGCCACGCCAACTATATTAGAATCAAATTTTATTTATATTTGTGAAAGATTACCTTGCCAACGATTCCTGCATCCATCAACCAGTTCACAGGAATACCGAAGTCTTTATACCGTGACATAGCCATGTCTCTTGTACGCAATAGTGCATAAACACTTTGTTCGACCCTAGATGATGACATTTGATGTAGAGGTTAGTGGGTGCAAATTTGTGGACGCCAGCAGATTGTTTCGTCCGACTTAAGGCTTCCCTGAAGAAATGCAAAGGTAAGATAGATAGTTGTACTTACTTTTCAAGCATGGAGTACATCTTTTTGAGAGCCTTTTCACAGGGAATGCTGGGGTCGTCTTCAAAAATTGTGACTTGTTTCTCTAATTTCTTCAAATCTTGATATTCAAATGAAGCCTCTCTTAATGCATCTGCTTTACCCTCAGGCCAGTCGAAATGTTTCAGAACGGCCCTCTCATCAACCTTAACAAAGAGGAAAAATAAAAAATTAGACTTCTAAACAGTTACGTACATCTCAACATCGTCACTCAAGTGCGACTTAAACGGAAGGATATGCATCAAACATGTGAGATAAAAGCACTGAAGAACCCACCAGGGCCATCACTGAGTTGTATTTTTCTTGAATCAGCACACTAGACTTTGTATTTCAATCAAAGATTCGAGGAAAACGATTGATGAGAGGGCAGGTTGGCAATCTTACTGTATTGAACTTGGTCATTTCTTGCAGATTTTAGACGGTAACTTAATTAAGTTGTGGTCCTTTTGACATGGATTCTAAACCCAGCAGCATTTAAACCACCCTTGTGGTTCCTTTTTCACAAAAGAAATAGTCATTTCTTGGTGCCAAAGGAGCCACACAGTTAATGGTAGGACTCCTATAATGTAACTTATTACTTCAAATAAATACTGAACTTTGCATAAGGCGTCAAGTATACAACGCAACCTTATCAAGTATGATAGACAAGTCGAGAAATCCTTACCAAGAAAGAAAGCTCTTCATCTAGCCAGTTCACAAATGCAACAAGATCTTCAATGTCAGTGAAAGTAGCTGCACGAACTTCAGCAGCAAGTGATTGAACAAAATCACCTTGAGTTTCCACATCAGCTTTCACCTAGTTCCATCAAAACCGAAAAAAATGGCATCATCAGTTAAGAAAACATGAATATGCCACTTCCTAGTACACATATCAAAGTTGTATAAGCACGCTAAAAAAACTTTTGGACATACTGCTAAAAGGAAAGTTGATCTGTTCTCAATCTCGCCAATCATATTGTTTCTTGCGTCAGCTGTAGTAGATGTTGATGATATCAAGGTGGTCGTATCTTTCTTTGCTTCACGTTTCATCAAACTCTGATAAAATTCAACAACTTCAGGAGCCCGGTGAACCTTATCATTATTTGCTGCTCCTCTTGATAACCCTCCAGGTGGGGGAGGTGGGGGTGGTGCCCCAGGAGGACGGGGAGGTCCCCCAGGAGGACCGGGAGGTGGCGGTGGAGGCGGTGGGCCTCCTGATGGTGCTCCACCAGGTACTTTACTAGTTGCACCAGGGGCAGTCCCTCCAGACCCTCTTGGTGGGGGGCGTGGAACTCTGGGAGGTCTTTTCTCAATTTGGGCAAGTTTCATTTTGGTCACGGCTGTAGGATCAACCATCTTAACCTCACTGGGAGATTGATCGCTACCGCCAATAGAGACAGAGACAGGTACAGCTACCTTCTCCTTTATTTGAGAAAGCCTCGGAGGCAAAGCTTTGGAGGGTGTGGTAATTGGCTTGTCTCCAAACTTTTCTACTCTAGCCTGCTCTGCCTTTTCCTTAATCTGTTTTTCCCTCTCTAATGCCATCTTATGCCTATCTTTATAGACAGGATACTTTTCATCAGGTGTTCCTTCAACCGATTTAGACATCAACTGAAATGACGATGCAACTGAATTCAGCGCGTCGCTGGAAGCCACCCCTGTTTTTATATTAGGGAGACTAGGATTTTCAGAATATCCGTTCAAATCCTGTTCAGCCTTTCCAAATGAGGTAATCGCAACACTGTCACTTGCATTTCTGAGCATCAAGGATTCCAACGGTCCTCTTTGTCTTTGACTAATGCTACTTCTACTTCTTGGGGACCCACCTGCAAAAGATCTAGCTGGTGACGAAAGGACACTTGATGAGTCATCCTTGCTTCTGCCCCATTTCTTTAGCTTTTGCATTATGCTTGGTTTCTTGCTAATGCTACTGTATCTACTAAACGAGCTATCCATTGACGCATTGTCAAAATCTTCACTTCCGGGTGAGGATGGCTGAGAGAAGTTGCTTTCGAGGTCAGTGTCCCCTTGTCCACGTTCAGACCCCGCATATTCTAGTAATAGCTGTTTGGCCCTCTCTTGTGATTTTGGGCTTAAGTTTTTGTTCAGCTCGCGAGCTGACATCTTCCCTGCTGGTGTCTGGTAGTTTCGAAGTTCAAATCTTAAGCAAGCATTTACCCATCTTAAGTAGACCAACTCTTCAACTTCACTAAACCTGTTCATCTGAAGTCCTTCAACTTGCTTTTGCAAGTCTTCGTTTGCATACTTTAGCTCGTTCACCTCTTCCCTGACCTTGGCAACCATTTCAGTCTGCACGACAGTAATTGGTAAATGTTAAAATGTAATGGTATCTACTCGTTTTTCCTTTCATCAAGAGGCCTGTATTATAGATCTTATGGTACTAGTGAAAATAGTGTGTTTTCAGCCATCTATTTACATGCATAAGTAGTATAATTAATAACCCAATTTCTCTCATGAGCCAGTGAGCCACTACAAGAAAATGATGGGGGTCAAAAGTAAGAGGAATTTCCTCTGCAGTAAAAAAGAAGTTATTTACCATTAACTGTATAACTTAAACCAGGGAAACTATCAACTACCCTGAAGAAAAATAGGTGCACATGATTTTAAAGACATTTTTCCTCTAGTCCCATATATCCAAAGCCAAGCAAATGTCAACAAGCTTAGTTAGTAAAGTCACTGACTAGTGCTATCCATGATCCAGGTTTAAACACCGATGGCATCAAAACCGAGCTCATAGCTTTCTTTACTCCCAGAAAATATAAATCCTAAAGCTGGGAAAAAAAATAAGTCTATACTTCTGTAGGGATGGAGTGGTTTGGCACAACGAAAAATTATAAAATTATAACCTCAGTCATGTCGGAAAGAGCACTAGCTTTGCCCTCAGCAGCAGCCAGTTGAACAGACAACTCCCTCTTTTCATACTGAAGCTCAATGTTTTTCCGTTTAAGCTCCGCAATTTCCATCTCTAAATTTTTAACAGCTTTAAGTTTTTTGTCAACATCAGAATCTTTCTTATAAGCGTCTTCCTCCTTAGTCTGCAAACTACTAACTTGCTGTTTAAGCAACAAAAGTTGGCCCTTTGTTTGATTTGCTTCTAGCTGAATTTGCCTCTGAAGCTCTTTAATTTTCTTCCTGGCTACCTCAAGCTCCTTCTTGGCAGAACCTCCCATCTCAAGTTCTTCTAGAAGCTTTTTCCTTTCAGCTTGCAGTGAATTAACAGTAACTTTTAGCATGTCAAGCTCAACGGTTTTGATCTTCAGTTGCTTCTGGAGTTCCACTAATCCAGTTTCTTGCTCTTTTAAACCATAATATTCGAGCAATTCTCCTTCTAGTCTCACTTCTCTCTCTTCCATTTCCTTTACTAAGTCACGTAATCGTTCCAGTTCACTCGCATTTCTAGCCATTTCTTCATCATAAGCTCTCTGACGATCAGCCATGGAACTTTTCGCTTCATCTAGTGCGTCATCTGGTAATGGAAACCCAAGCTGCCCTGATAAAAGTTCTTCAAACTCATCCTCTCCAATATCAAAAGCATTTACATTAGGAGCATTTATTTCCCCACTTATTAATTTAACTTCTTCTTTTTCTTCTTGTTCCTGCAATTAAAAAAATACTAGTTGAGCTCTTTTTGGTTCTCTAAACAGAATGCTAATAATAAACTGCAGAAAGTATTTTCCAGGATACTGCAACAATACCTCATCTTTGTCAATATCAGTAGAAGGGTCGAGTTTCTCCACGTCCCTTTCTTCAGCTTGGTTTTCTTCAATAATTTCTTCTCCATTTTCTATATTCCAAATTTGCATCAAATTAAACAACTTAACCCAGAAGCGACAGAAAGGTCACAGCAAAAAAAATCAACGAATGTTGCTCTTAAGATATACAAAAACATAATCCTTTTTACTAATAGTCATTAATTCGAAAGGGCCTGAGAAACGGGTATCTGCCACACCCATAAGGAAGAATGAGAGTCTACTTCATAAGCAGAAAGAAGTTTTCATCCCAATACGAATAGGCAATAGGAGTAACACCTTGGTTTATGAAATGATCGAACAATTCTCTTCTATCAATATGAAACTGCTAAACTTTGACATTTATATGGTTGGAGGTCTCTTGACTCTCTTCATACTGACAAATTGCTGCTCTAGAGAACAAAATACACCCCAAGAACAAGTTTTAGGTAAGATTCTTCTATGTAAAATGTGTTGAGCCCTTAAAAGTTTAAAGTCAGAGTTAAACTTTAATTTTAGCAGCACACTCAAAAGCCATTAATTCCCACACCTTCCAAAAGTAAAATTATCAACCGAAATCTTGGCAAAAAGAATTCTATTTAGGAGAAATAAATACCTTCAGGGTTGGCTGCTGGCTGTGGTGGCTTCGAGCTTCCAACGTTAATCTGCCTAACAGTGTAGGCTGCAATAGAAGCGGCAACAACCAAGCCTAACCTTATCATGTAGATAGAATTGACAGGAAAGTATAATGCTTCCAATCAAGTAGCATAGCAAGCTGCCCTTCTTTTATACAACTACAACTGTAACCTATCTTCCATTTTCTCTGAATATCATACTTTGAAGCTAATTCATCAACCCATTTGCCTCGCGAACAACCGTACTCGGAACTCTCAATCTGCAAAGTTATCAGACTGTCAATTAAACATCTTTGTGTTCAGGATTCCTGGGAGAAGATAATACTAGAAAGTTATCCAATTCCTTAAGATAAGTGAATGTCCAACTCTTTCAAGCTAAAGGGTATATTATTATCCACAAATAACAAGTGGCCTTTCTTTTCTCAAGAATTATCAGAAATTTCTGAAGTTGAAGAGTTCAACAATATAGATAATTAATTCCGTTGGACGTATATATACAGTAAAAAAAAATGGACATGCAGACAGACTTTCAGATATATATATTTTTTTTAGTTCTTTTTTCTATCAATCAAGCTTTTCCAGCATGATATACTTGGCCTCAGAAAATCACCTTTTTGTCTTTAGCAAGAAGAGATAAGCCACTATTAGTGTGAGGCTGTAATGCCAAAAAACAAGCCCTTCCCGGAATAGGATGACAAAAACAGCAGTCTTAATCCTAAATAACTCTGGTTAGCCAACATGAACTGATGATTTTGTGGAATCAATATCGAAAAAGATTTTGCAGAAGAATACTCGAACTGTAGTCCGGATAAGTTTGTTTAAGCAAAACACTTCACTAATAATGAAAAGAAGCAGAACTTTTTTCAGTAATTGCCAAAACTTTTAGTTGTACACCATATACTGCTAGTCTCTGTCTCTCTGAGGGACCCAAAAGCAAGAAGATTTAGTTGGACTGTTAATTAACAGGCTAATGTAGAGAATATATATGGACATAAGGCATGAAAAATAGTTGAGAAGTGGGTGATGGATTTACCAGACAAAATATGAGGTTGTCATTTAATTGCTTGGAAGTTTGCTTAATATAAATGGTCCATAGGATGTTGACAAGAGTATGCAGAGTAAAATTATGCTTTACAAGGAATTTTTTGACACCCATCTACTCATTTTAGGTCCTTTTTGGCATTTCTAACGAATTTTTCATTCCGGATTCTCTGGGTTCTTAGCTTAGCAAAACCAATCCCAGCCACTCAACCAATACACAAACATGCACATACAAGTATACAACTATACAAGTGATGCGAGTGTGCTAACATCAAGATCTACAGCAGGAAAAACATATGGAAATTTAGTATAATTGCTACATTTGATTTGGACAAATAATTTCGAGGATGTAAAATATGTGAAAAAATGACGACTGGCACTTTTAAAAGCGTTTCTGTATACCCGAATGAAAATTGTCCATATAGGAAGACATAGCAAGTCCAATTTAGTAAAAGTGCCCATTATTACTAGTCAGCGAGATCTAAATAAATACTTGTATAAATCAATTAACTAAGCGTCTATATCACTGGTCAAGAGATTTACATTAATGTAAATTATTAACTGAGCGCCTAGTAAAGATCTACTTTGTTAATTAAGACAAATAACAAGAAAGTTCCTTAGTTTTGTCATAAGAAAACAACCTTTCTGAATTTTTAATGCATGCGAAAGTTGCTGTCAAACTCTTATCTCGTCATAGGCGAGAGCTTTTGAGACAAATGAGCAATATTGTTAGTGAATCCTTTAATCTTTACTCTAATTTATCGCGCAACTAAAAACAGATCTCATAATTACCCAATTAGGAAGTATTTTTTCAACCAAAAATGCATTGCATAATTCATCAGGCAGAAATGTAGAAACCTTAAAAATTACCTTTTTCAGCTAATAATAAGCTGAAAGCTGAATTTACTGACGCCCGTCAATATCACCAACATTACTACATTCCCACTATATCTGATGAAGACATCTGCAAGCTTAAATACGATTACTATTCAATGGCCAGAGATGAGCCACATTGCATAGTGATCTAGCATGGACGGCAGAAATTTCCCCTTCAATTAATGCAGTCTTTTGGAAATGCAATCTGTAGATAGCAAATGAAAGATTGAGTATAACTCTTGCCATGGCCTTACATTTCCATACATGCATCCAAAATATTATCCAAAGCACCACCACAGGCTCTGAACTCAACTGTCTTAATATTTCGGATTCAAATCATTACTAAAATGCTTGTGTTACATTATGCTAATCTCCGTTTCTGAATTTTACACTATTGTCGTATTATTTCTCATTATATACTGAAGTTTCTGTCGTCTAAACCGATTTTTCAAAGTAACACACTTTTATTGGCAACTCCACATTTCGGAACAAATATGCCTAGTGCAAAGAGGTGTCACGGTAAAATCACGC
Source organism: Silene conica (assembly GCA_029255685.2). Taxonomy (NCBI): domain Eukaryota; kingdom Viridiplantae; phylum Streptophyta; class Magnoliopsida; order Caryophyllales; family Caryophyllaceae; genus Silene; species Silene conica. The sequence continues at coordinate 96,124,572 of CM055312.2, forward strand.
AATACTCTAACAGCAATATTTCTAAGACGATTTAATAACCCCTCACCGTTTTACACAAAAAAAGACCGTCTTGTTCAGGGGTAAAATTGCCAAACCATAGTTTTTGCCTGGATGTACATCAATAATCATCAGTACATGCAGAAGTCAATATAGAATAGCTGCCAAGAACTTCAACCTAAAAGTGGTCTGTATCAACTATTATGCATTAATCACTCACTATTAATGATTTAATGCCTTGCGTATACTTGCAATGGAGAAGTTGTGGCCACAAATGCATGCCTGTGTGTTAAAGTTGAACTTCATTTGTTCAATGATATGTAACTTGTAGATTACTTTTGAAAGGGCAATCTACACTCTGCATTTAATTCTACCTAACTATCTACAAGGGGAAAAAAAGTTATCAAAGGTGTTCTAGGTTTAGAAGTTTCAAAGCTCAATAGACACCTTTTAAATTCTTTGTGACGAGTATTTTAATTAAAGATAAGCAAATGATTGGGACAGAGAAGGTGTACAACAATAATTTTGAGAGTAATCATTGAAGAAATTTGATTATTATACCCTAAAGTTGTTCATATAATGCAAGTTTGAGTTTCTAAGATTAGAACTTAAGCCATTGTAAAACAAAACGATTATGAACATGATTACAACCACATTTTAAGCAATAACTACCACATTTATGATGAAACAATTGAGATCAGACCATGACATAGTTCTACATAGCGAGTTTGGTGATTGTTTGGTTGTCATATTAATATATGGAAAATGAAATTTCCGTTGAAATAAATTTCAAATTAGGGAAATTTTCTGGCTGATAGCAAAGTAAGAAAACGAAGGTACATAACTACCATAGTTGTTCATGGATGTGAAGACCAGCTAACAAAGCGGTTTGGGACAATGTCTTTTCCAAAATATACAATGATTGACCCCATAACCAGTTTCAAACATGATAACCTGCCCATTTCTGGTGTAAAAAAGGTTTGTTAGTCCAGCCCGTGTCCGTTCAAGTCCGCATTTGGTCACTACTAAGAACTACTCCCTCCATTGCGTCCATTCCAATACTGTCCTCTTTGCATTTTGGCAATGGTTTTAGGAAAAATGATGAACATCTTAAACCAAAATAATTGGTAACAATGTTATTGTTTTCTTTTTAGCATAAAAGTTTAGGTTCAAGGGTAGGTCTTATTCAGTTCAAGGTCAGACAAACTCAATAGAAATCAAACCCTGATTTCATGGTCAAAAGGTAGACTCTTTACCATTGGAGCGACCCTTGTTGGTTGGTTGGTTGTGATGTAAGGAGTCATGGCTAGATATTAATTAATTAACTAATGGGAAATATAGAAGGTTCGGTTAGGAATCGTTTCATTACTAAATTTAGAAAGGAGACAATTACCTTAGGGTTACTAATCACTAACATAATATCTCTTTGAAAATAAATAAATCACCAAACTCTAACCATTATTTTCTTTGGAAAACGTAACATTGCTTCAAAAAATAAGCTCTATTCATCAAAAAATTCAAAAATAGTTTAAAATCAAGATAACTAGACAAAAACCGCAAGAAAAATTCTTAAATGTGCAATATCATCCTACACCTTACCTACCTAATGAGAATAGTAAAGATGATCATATTCTCCATATATAAACATAATCTAAGTAGAATAAAGCTTAAGGATTCTCATTGGCTAGGGTTTACGTAGAGCAATATAATCTGAATGTAAACTTTCCTAATTTTGATTAAATCAAAATATTGTACAGAATTGGGCGAAATGCACAGCGTATTCATCGCAATTGAATCACAATTCACAATTCAGAAACCTAAAACTCCGTCGCAATCGAACTACGAATTCAAACTAACATTACAACACGAACTAATCACCGCAATCATATCATTACATAATCAAACAAAACAGCGCATATAATCAATCAATCAATCTAAAACAATTTAATCTCAAAACATATACTCCGTCTAACTCAACACTCAACAGATTCTTTACGTTTTACTAAAACATTCCTCGCAAAAGAATAATACGTACAGAATCTGTTGCGTCGGAGGGAGTAAAAACTAAAAATTAAACAGAATAAGAAAGAATGCGGTACCTTGGATGGAGAGCAAATGAAAAACACGAAGTAAAAAGTCAAAACACTCACAAAATTTAAAAATAATTGAAGAGAAAAGAGGAAAATAATAATAATAATAATAATAATAATAGTAATAATAATAATGGAGGTGAAGTTGAAGAAAAAATGGAGATATTGGAGTTGAACTGTTGAAGCTCCAATGGCAGCTGAAGGAAGGAAGTAGGCGGGGAGGAGACTTGTTCTTCAATTTTTGAACCGTTTTTGGAATTTTCTGGTCAAATGTTTTAAGCTCTAGTTTCTAACATAAAGGTCGAACGTTTTTCAATTTAATCATCAAAATAACGGCTTGTATTAAAGTTGTGTACACGTAATTCGTTATTTAATTCAATCTTTTTAAAAAAATAAAAGAGAATCAATCGACTTGGATTAGGTCGGAATTTGATTAATCAGGTTTAGGTCGAGTCTGGATCTGATTAGATAAATTTGGTGTTTTGGTTACCTTTGGATGTATATTTTTATGACATTGTTTAATCTTTGGGTTGAGTGACTTGAGTCCGTTTAGAAACGTTTAGCACTTTAGCAGCTTACGTACTACATATTCGACGGTTTCATTTTTGTAAGTATTGTGTCATCTCTCATGTACTACTTTTGTTGTTTTATGTGTAAAGAGTAAAGTTGGTATGAATTGACTGTTACATTAATAGCAGTTTTACCCCGCCCGAATCTCTCACACAAGTATGTATTTGTGACTATGTGAACATAAAGTCGTTAAATGAGAGAGCGGTTTTACTTTTACTCGTTACTAGTTTCTCTTGTGCAAAAAATGCACGAGTTTATTTGTATTAAATTGAAAAACTTAATTAGTAAGTAATATATTTAAAAGAGAAGTATGATTTTAGGATTACATTTATATCAATCTAACATGTATAAATAATTTATACGCTTAACTTAAATGTAGGTAAAACAAAGCGTTAGTTCGACAATATAAAGATAAACAAATTTTTATTTAAGACGACTCAAATATATATGTGTAGGATGAATACGACGATATAATATAAACTCCGTCTATCTACCTACCCAAAAATAACCACACCATATATAAGGTTGATTTTTTCAACCTACAAAATGATTATTCATGATTTTTATTTCCGATAATTAATTTTAATTGATTTCTTTTTGGTTATTTTCATCAAGATATTATAAATTTGATCTCCGTGTTAAATTTGGTGTATAATTATATAAATTTACTTGTCTATATTTTAGTATTTGTTATTATTCATTTTGGTTGTTATTTTTTAATTTAGTAGTTTGAGATTTATTAATTTCTAATCGTTAAACATATGAATTTCAAAACATTTTTCATTTTTAATTTTTTTTTTCTTTTGTTTTGCATAAAATTTTATATAAATAAACTTTGTATCATAAACTTAAAATATGAAAATGAATATTTTGAAATCGAAAGTTTGAAAAAAAAAATAAAAATTGGAGGAGAGATATTAATTAAATAGAAGAAGATAGCAGCTTCATTTTGAAGAAGAAGATATTAATTTTAGGATCCATCTATCCTAAATGATGCGGCCAATGAGAAGCCTCTAAAATCTATCCCTTTTATAGTAAAGGGATGGCAGATAGCAACTTCATTCTTACATTTTTGTATGGATCCATTCTTTACCATTATTTTAACGGGTCAAATACTACGAAGTGGTGGTAATAAAGACAAAAGAATTGTCATTTTTAGACGATAAGTGGGGTGATTTAGTACGTACTCATTTGACTCGTCTTAAACGAGAATTTGTGTACCTTCACCAACATTCACTGACACAGACCTTCATCCATTTTGCCAAAGGTACAAGTGTCCAACCTTACATGAAAGCTTAATGACTTGATTCATAATAAAAACTTGAATCTGTAAATTAAATTCACATACCGATTGAAAATTTTAAAAAATTATATAAAAAAAAGAATTCATTCAACTGATTCTTCTTCATCAACCTCGATAATATCCAAGTCGAGTTCTGGGCAATGAGAGCAGGAATCAGAATTTCAAAGCAGACATTAATTAAACAAATGACAAGCTTTGAGACACAGACAGTTACAGATCAAAATGTAACTTAAATAATCACATCATCTGCTTATTTTAATTTACAATTTTGAACAAATTCACACTCAGCAATTGAACGAGAACCTTGTTTTGAACTGCTGACATCTGCTGGCCCATGGATGATTGTTAATACTTCACCGGAATATATGAACTCGAAAAAGAAGTCCAAAACCAGCTAAACATGACTGGATGCCCTAATTGGCTAATTACAATTATCCGGGATTTGGAATAAAGCACACATTAGTTTGGACTCGATACATTTGGCCGTTTGGTTAGAAGGAGACTTGTGCATACTCTCTCCTAAATTGCAAATCAACCTTGAGTCGACGTGCCACGGCCTCTTCCCCTTCCTCTTCCACCATAGCCGTTTCCCCTCCCCGCATAGCTGTTTCCCCTCTCAACGTAGCTGTTTCCCCTCCCAGCATAGCCGTTTCCCTTCTCAACATAGGCGTTTCCCCTCCCGGCATAGCCGTTTCCCCTCCCGGCATAGCCGTTTCCCCTCTCAACATAGCCATTTCCCCTTCCAGCATAACCATTTCCCCTCTCAACATAGCCATTTCCCCTCCCATAGCCATTATACGCACCACGCCCACGCCAACCATGACTCTGTCCACGACCACCGCGAGAATCCCCATATCTCGCAGAGTCACCAAATGTCTGTAACACAGATTTATACAAGCAATTGAACATAAATTGTATACATTATTATCCGGGCAAATTCTTATTTGAGATGGCTGTTTTCCCGCGGACTAATTGTAGCCATTTTTAAAATAAAACGTTACCATTTTTTGACATCATTTTCAGGGTAAAGAGTGACGAATTTGTGATATAACATTTTGTTATTAAATGGTTACATTTTATTAAAAAGATGGTGACATTTGGTCCGTCTTATTTTGGTCGGTCTGAAGCAAGAATTTCTGATTTACCAGAGCAGAACGAAAAAAAATAGTAACACATACCTCTGCATCTAGCTTCAACTGTTCAGAGAATTTTGTTCTTCCATTTTGAGAATCATGATCACGTGTGTTGCATGAGAGGGAATCGAAGAAGTCGTCTTTGTTATAGACAGGCTGAAGATAAAATAATATTGGATATCACTGTAATGTTCAATTTTATTGACACTGACTACAACTCAAACTTATGCAGGGAGAATAAAGAACTATATTAACTTTAGCATGGTAATCAACAATTGTTCCAGGTATACCTTGGCTTCGATTTGTGGCTGCTCCTTTTTACCTTCCACTTCAGAAACATTGCCGCCATCAACTGAACCTTCCTCCTTGGTGACTGACTTATTACTCCCCAGATGGCCCCACACTTCATCCTTATTGAACTTTTCATTCATTGCCTCGAAATCAAAATCCTCAGCAAATCTTGTTACTACATGTGAGTTCTGCACAAGAGAGGGGATAATTAAACATCTATTTGACTTTCAATGAGAATAATATTTCCAAACGCATCAACGCAGTACTTTCAAAGCTCCTGCGGAAGGTGAGGTAAGGGGTTAAGATGCGTGCAGGCTTATCCTTGTGGTTGGAATACACAGAGGCTGTTTTCAGATGCATGACGAAAACAGTGACATTGTTTCATCAGACTACTACTTAATACTCCGTAATACAAGAAGTGCAGGATATTCAAAGATCCATTTCGCTTTATTCCATTATAATCTAAAGACAGACTAATTAGTTTCTGGCTCTATTAGGACTGGAAAAAGTAATGTTATTCAAACATCGTCAGAATACGATGAACGTCAACAATCATTAAAAATTGCAGTTCCTGGCTTTTTGGTAGTCAACGGTTCATCTTTGTAGATATTCTCATGAACATGACTTCGCCATGAATTTACGATTCAGCCACGTGTGTATACGGAAGTTGTATGCAGTTAAGTCTATGTTCAAAACTTCAAATGCTAAGTTCAAATTTTTGAATCCTACTCTTGCATGTTCCCTTTTATGGAAGAGATATATCGATACTAAAGACCACATAAATATAAATAAGAAATTAGTGGAAGGTTTGTCAAGCTCAAAAATGAACAAATAAAGATATTTACCACATTTCCTCTCCCTCTTCCTCTTCCTCTTCCGCGTCCCCTATGGTTATAACTCTGTTGCGGTTGAGAAGGACCTTCATTAGGATTAGGCTGCAAATAAAACAAATGCTCTGTCAGAAGATGGGAATGTTGCAAGCTACTTCTATGTGCAAATATGAGCATATCAACGTATCTTACAAAGTTTATTCCCAAAACTCAACATTAGTGCTTTATGAAGGTTGTGAAAAAATGAAAAAGAAAGAACTGTCAAAGAAAATAAACATTCAAACAACTCGGAGAGAACAGTACTGACATGTAAGATGATACAAAATAGGACATAGACAACTGTTTTAAAGATGAAAAATATTAAGGTTTACAAGCCTCAGTGTCATAGAAGCCTACGCAGACTATCACAGTGATGTGCCTCCAGCTTCTAAAAGTACCACTTCAAATAATCATTTTTCTTACTTTCCATATTTTTTTCATATTTTTTACATAAATATGCTACACACTGAAACTTTCATCAACCATCACTGTCGTGCATGAGAGGCGGAAAGTCAGAAAAATGCCACAATGACGAGAAAGCAGAGGAAAAGAAGTTTCAGGCTCGTATATGTGCCGGAAATCCGAATACAATTTTCCACATGAGAGTACCAAAGGTTAAAGTTATAAAATTAAAAGTTAATCAAGCTTGCTGTTAACAGTGACGGACATAGATTTAAGAGTATAAGACAGGTCAGCACCTTATGGACAGCCCTTGATGCTGGTGGCAGTGGTAAAATTGGTGGTTGTGCTTCCTTTGCTACTTCAGCTTTAGGCTCCAAAGATGGTGATGATGGCAGTTGAACAACTTCCACATCTTTGTGATTGCCTTGTGAAGATGAGGAGGTCAGAGGTATTTGTCTGGTTTGCACAAGCTGATCAGGAGTAACCAATGAAAGAGTTGCGGGATCCATCCGGCTCGGAGCAGGAGAGCTAATGATGGACGACATTGATTGAGACATAGTTACGCCTGGGAAGCCCGAAATAGAAACAGCATTGACCTTATTAGAGACTGCTGACATAGTGGTACTAGAGTCTACAGCTGAGTTTTTCAAGGGCGGTATTGATGGATTCATAGGTGTGGAAAAAAAACCGAAATTCGGAACCTTGGGAGCAGTTGCATTTGACAATGTTTCAGGTGCCAAACTAGTGGATGGAACAGGAGGCAAATTTGTTTGCGGGAAAGATGTTGATGACAACATGGTGGAATTCATAGTAGAGGTAACCAGGCTAGGAGGAATCTCAGGCAAGTTTGGGCCAGCCAAATTTCCAGTTCCAGTTGACATGGGAGGATTAAATCCAGGATACTGTATTGGCTGCTGCAAGTTATGTGGCATAGAAAGTCCAAGGGGTGGTCGGAACAGATTCGGCTGTGCCAGCTGTGGAAGCCCATTTGGAGGCCCATAATATCCAGGCCAGTACATGGGCATAGCAAACGCACCACCATTTGCACTTGGATGAGGTGATGGACCCCACGATCCTAAATTTCCGCCAGGTTGATACAAAGGCTGGGGACTCGGAAAATTTGAACCAGGATGCCCAAGCTGTGAAACATGAGTATTAGCATATGTAGAGGATGCACCAACAGCAGGTGGTGTATTAGTTGATGTGGCAGCAGGAGGAGGATAATGCGACTGCAGAATGGACCCAGAATCAGATCACCAACTTTATTTGGATATAATACAAATAAAACACCTTGAGTTCTCAAACCTGGATGATAGCTGGGTCATTGTCAACTGACGACGATGATGATGCCGGCTGAACAGGAGGAGATGATTTCACCTGTAAATCCTGCAGGTTGACATTGATAAAGCAAACATAGAACCAAAAATCAAATATATGGCAAGCCTAAGTTGAAGTGACAGTATATTACTAACTCTATTGTATCGTAACCAGTAATCCCACGACTACGCCAGTGCAAAATAGATGAACAGCTAGACACAGCAAATGTATAACGCAAATGTCAATGTTTTAGAAACCATTCACACTAATTCGTCTAGTTAAGAAAACTATCTGCAACACCAATGGAGTACTACTTCTCTACCTGGGGGCTCAGTGTCTTTAACAATTATTTTGTTGCTGAGAAGTGAGGAAGGGAATTAGCATAATAGACATCAGAAGAATAAAAAAACAAATAGACCGTCTCTAATCTTGCATTATCTAGCGGAAACGCGTGTGAACATAGATTTAACCATATTCCTAACATCGCAACATTTTTCGACAACCTAAGGCTTGCATACCGAACAACTATTATGATTCAGTATTTCACGAGCTTTTAGAATGAGGTAAGCGAGAAGCGTAGATATGCTTGGTGAATAGAGTTAAGTAATTGCGAACGGGCAGCTGAGAGGGTATTTTATCTTACAGTCAAAATTTAGCCAAAAGATGAATTACAGACATTATAGTGAATCCAAATTAACAAACATAGCATAATTGTCATAACAATGGCTCCTAAAAAAATAACAATGGCATTTCATAAATACTATATACCTTAATGTCAGTTCCACGAAAAAGTATATATTCATAAACTTTATCGCTTGCAGCAACCTGTGGACCATCCTTCTTTCTTCCTTCGGTGCCAAATGATCTTACTACAAAAAAATAAATGTATAGAGTGACGATAAGTTGAGTCTTAGGCAGCTACAAATTTCGTCTCTTTCATAATCTCTCATCAAGCATATTTACGTACAAATCACTAAACCAAACAATTTAAGCTATTACAGTCTAAAACAGCAATTACTTAGGTTACATCACCGACACATAAGTCACGAGTCACAATTAGACGAGCATCTAACAAGTACACTCCAAAGAATTGATTTTTCAAGTAGAAAAAAATTGTTGCCCACAAGTTGACATAAATGACGAAAAATTCCATGAAGCATTTCCCTCGAAAGGTTACCATGAAAACCATGAAGGATACACTAGTTAATCTTTGTCAATTTGCTAAACTATTTCTTCCTGAGTCCAGACAGACCTTAATACAAAAATTAACCTTAAAACAAAAAATGGCAACGGTGGAAACGTTACTTCTGAAACTTTAAGGAACCCTCAGATTTAGCGAAAATTTGTTGCCATAAAAGAATCAATTCCAACCTCACAGATTTTTGTCGTTTACTTCACACAATCACACGATTCACACCTACCATAAGTATGATGATGCTGAAACAAGTAACCAATCAAATATCTCTAATGCCTGATGCCTGATGCCTGATGCCAGAGCTGAGTGAGCTCCGTCGACATAGTTACTACTTACTGGCACTACCAGTGTGTTTCCAGAAAATCAATTACCGGCAGCTCGTATCTTTTTTACAATGATACACGTCATACCATCCCCAAATGACGCTTCACGAAACACGCATCTCAAAACTCAGTATGAAAGTCATATGATACCATTGCACGCACATACCATACAAACAACTACCATTTACTAGCACTACCAGTGTATTTCCAACAAATCAATTATCGGCAGCTCGTATGTTCTGTAGAATGATATACATCGTACCATCCCCAAACAACACTCCACGAAACACACGCCTCAAGCTCGATATGAAAACTCAAACGATACCATTGTACGCACACATACACCATACGAACAACAACCCCATTCCATATTATGCACCTCATTACATGCTACTCAAAGTATACAACACTCCTACACAAGAGCAACCACAATCTCCATCATTCTACATACAAAATTCACATGTTTCCGTCGAAAGCTTGCAACATCCCCCTTCAATGTCACGCACCTCATCAAATCTCAGTCATAGTAACTAATAACTACACATATGACATATACATAAAACCGTCTTACACAAAACTAACCGCGATTTCAATACCAATCATTCCGCATACGAAACCTAATTCGGAATCTTTTCTCGAATAAATCCGCATTTCATCAAACGATAAACTTCAAAAACTGTTAGTATAACACAAATAAACATTAAATCACACATAAAACACTAGCAAAACCGTACAATTACATCCATCAATTGATCAATAAAACCCTATTTAATCACAAAATTGCAGAAATTGAAGAGAAATAGTACCGTTGCGGAGGCCGATACTAGATTCATTGGTGTCGATACTGTAGAGAATTCCTTCGTAACGAATCTCGCTCTTAGAAGTCAAACTAATCAAGCTTCCGATGTATGAATCCGTGGACGACGTCGTTTTCGGAGGATCAGCCGCCATGGAAATTGACGGAGAATTGGGAAGGTAGGTGAAAGTTGGGGTTTTGTTGACTTCTTTTAAGAATTCGTGAGGTAATCAGGTACGGTACCTGATTGGATTACTATGCTTTTCTTTTGCTCTTAAACGAAAAGCGACCCAACTCAAATAGAAATACGGTCATATAGATAGCACCTAATTACACTGTCTCTAGAAATAGTACCTAAAGTTATTTTTTTTTGCCCAACAACACCTAACATTTTCTGTTTTTTGTCTAATAACACCAAAATCAGTTTTCCGTCAAAAAAAAGTCAAGATTCCGTCTTGACTAAAGGTAAAATTGATTTAACGCTTCTTTCTTTTCCCCGGATGCAATTCATTACTCTCTTCATCATCCTTTTCTAAACCCAATTTCCCTTTTTACTAATTTCCCTTCAATTAAACTTAATTTTTCTCGAATTAAATTCGTATGTAACCTCCTCGCTCCTTAGTTATCTAATTCCTCGATTTTCAAATTGAAACCCCAAATTAGGCTTACTTTGTCAATTTTCTCCTTTTCCCTCACAATCCTTTCAAGTTTCAACCCAATGTGTTACTCAAGCTCATGCTCAAACTCAACAAAGTGGGTGAGATGCAATTGTGTCATTCCAATAGCTGAGAAAAACATCATGGATATATCAAAATCCGGGTAGGAGATTCATAGCCTGCAAGTTTTACAATGTAGAGACGGGTTTGCGTGGGCGTTGTTTTTTCAAGTGGATTGATGAAAACATGACTTATTGGCAAAAAAGTGTTAAAATGGCTCGTTCAATCAAAATAAGTCACTTAAGAATAAAATTCATTGTCAATTACTTTTACAATGAAGTCAGTGGAAAAGAAAGAATGAAGAAATAAAGTCAAATCAATTTCACCGCTAGTCAAGACGGAATCTCGACTTTTTTTGACGGAAAACTGATTTTGGTGTTATTTAGACAAAAAAGAGAAAATGTTAGGTGTTGTTGGGCAAAAAAAATAACTTTAGGTACTATTTCTACAGACAGCGTAAATGTTAGGTGTTATCTGACAAAAAACTCTTATAGTAACTGTAAAATCTTTCTATTTATATTATTAATTTGGGATATTCTACATGGTACCCCTCAATTTTTTGACTTTCTACATGGTACCCCTACACTTTTTAAAACATACATGGTACCCCTAATTGTTGTCATTATCACTACGTGTACCCCTAAACTTTATTTTCCGTCAATTAAACTCATTTTTAAGCGTTAAGTGATAACTTGAACGCTCAAGCAAGCTTGTCAGTTACTATCACATGACATAAGGACTCTATTAGGCTCATTATCCATCTCGATCCAAATATTTATAGATATATGGGCTAAAAAAATGTTGACGGAAAAATTATTGATCTTTGCCAAATTATCACGTCCAAAGAATGAATATTAATTCTAATAGAGTCCTTATGTCATGGATGATAAATGTCAAGTTTGGTTATGCGCATAGGTAATCATTTAACGCCCAAAATTGAGTTTAATTGACGGAAAATAAAGTTTAGGGGTACACGTAGTGATAATGACCACAATTAGGGGTACCATGTATGTTTTAAAAAGTGTAGGGGTACCATGTAGAAAGTCAAAAAATTGAGGGGTACCATGTAGAATATCCCTATTAATTTTTTCGAGCGATGTGATTGATTGAAAAATATAATAAGATAAAGATAAAGATTAATAATAAGTGTTTCATAACTTACAAGAGTCCAACTTACAATCATGGTTATAAATGATAGAATTAATAATTAATAATTGAAGCAGAACAAATTTATCACATCATACGAGATAATATTTTAACGGTTAATTAACCAGTAGAGGATTACCTAAACGTACTAAAATTACGAACCAAAACCTACGAGGCAGTATAGCTATAACACGACTAAAATGACGTGAACAACTCTCTTCCCGAGCAACGAAAAATGTACTAGTAGATATTATCTCCCTTCGGTAAATGTTGAATACAAAGCCATCTATTTATAATAGATTAAAATGACTTAGGGGTTGTTTGGTTGACACCTTAAAAACACATGAATTGCAAAATCACATCATTTACAAAAATATGTCTTGTTTGGTTGACATATTTTTTGGAAAATGGAGGAATTAGAAGTTCTTGGAAACTTCCAATGCCTACATGATGTAGGAATTAGCTTACCTAGCCCTCCCTTGGTCATTGAAAATCCCATGAAATTTAATTCCTACATGGGCAACCAAACACCTTTGTCAAATTCACCGAATTGGATGCTGGAACTTAATTCCTATGAAATTGAAGTTCCTAGGCAAATTAAGTTCCTTGATCAACCAAACGACCCTTAAGAATTCTTTTAAAACTACCTAAGAACAACTTTTCTAAACTCGACCCTTAGAGAATCCGGGCAAAATTGTCTTCTTACAACTTGCTAAAATTCGGAAAGAAACAGCAAGTAAATAAACAACACTTTGTTAAACTTATTAGGCAAAATAAAATAAGGAAACTAATAATAAGACTCGATTTAGGGAACTGATCTTCAGTTTGTTTGTGACCCGCGTAGAAATTGGACAACTCAACTTTTAAACGATCTTATCTCCTTCGTTACTTAACCAAATAAGACGTGTGACCACTTGCTGGAAAGCTAACATTATGAACTTTCATCTTAAACAAGAATCCCACCAAAATTAGGCAGAGTTTGGGAGATATTTAGCTTTTAAAGTAGGTGACCGAATCTGAAGTGTCAAGAGTGATACAAATTTGTTTTTTCAATGTACACCTGTGTTTCTCTTGTATCAACACAAATATGACTCGTAATTCGAATGGATTCAAACTAATATAATCCGGTCCAAATATTTATTATTATAAACTTACCGTTATTTTTAAATTATTTGACAATAATAGATCCGAAAATGACCATTATAGATACGACTCTGTTGACCTGGTTATCAAGTTTAGTGAATGTTGTTAAATCTATGAGCTCTTAAGTTTTGAGTTAAGCATTTAACTATTAGGTGTAGGGGTGTTCATTGGCCTGGTTTGGGATCAGATCAGAATAAATTCTTTCGATTGAAGACCAAATCAGGGCTAAAAAGGTGGACTGAGTATCGGACCATATTAATATTGGTTTGACCAAGTTTAAACCAAAAAAATGTTTGGACCAGAAATCAGACTGGACCAACTATGATTGTCATCAACACAATTTACCGTATAAAACTAGAACACAAAAAAATGATAATAATTATAACGTGCACCATTATCCTCTTATTAGATTTAAGTACAAAATTACACATCTTATATTCTTATAATATGCGGACACAAAGTAAAGAAATAATCAATAATAATATTAAAATTTTAAAGATTATTTTTTTATAAAAGTCTGGTTCATAATTTGGTTTTTTGTGACCATTCGGTTTGGTAGGACGGGACCGAATACCAAAGTAAAGTAAATAAGTAGACATGGACCAAACCAAATTACATAAGATCTGGTCCGACCTGTTCTTTGGTCCAGACTACTGAGTGAGCAACCTTTAATATGTGAGACGCTATTTTTAGCGTGGCTTTTGTAAATGAGTGTGAACTAAACAAAACATTTATAGTTATTTAGTTTAAACTTTAATGTTATAAGATCGATGTAAAATCAAATCATCCTACTCACATTACTCCATACTTCATTTACATTATTATTTCAATTCTCCGTTTATTAATAATACATACTCCATAATACTTTAAAAAGAAAAACTGATTTAAATAATAGATTACCATCATACTAAAAATTCACACTAATTAATTATAAAATGAAAAAATAAAAGTAAAAGTTCATAGTGATGAAAAACGAGAACAGGGAAGGTAATTGGAAAGTTATTATTATTAATTTCTGTATATGACTGAGATGTACATAGGATAATATATACTAGGAAACCAACTATCCATATCCCTATTCTTCCGTTAAATACAAAGCATACTACCCCTAATCAATACATACAATGTATACATCTGAGTGATTCAATGACTTTATTTATGGCCTTATTTATTCTCATTCTAATAGATAATATAGGATATCTTCAATCATATCTCATACTCCCCTTCAAGTTGGAGCATCCGGTGATCCAATGCCCAACTTGCCTTGAAGATATCGAAACGCATTTCCGGCTAAGGCTTTAGTAAACAAATCGGCGATCTGGTCTTTGCTTCTTACAAAAAATGTTCTCACAGTGCCTTGCATGATATGATGCCGAATGAAATGACATTCCACTTCGATGTGCTTGGTTCGATCATGTGAGACCGGATTCTTTGCTATCCTTAGAGCTGCTTGATTGTCACATAAGAGTGTCATTGGCTTGATGTGATCCACCCCTAACGACCTTAAGAACGATTTTACCCATAGTGCCTCACTGGTCGCAGCTCCTAGAGCCCGATATTCTGCTTCCGCCGTTGATTTTGCAACTGTTGTTTGTTTCTTTGCTCTCCATGAAATTGGCGAATTACCGAGACAAACAAAATATCCAGAAATAGACTTCCCAGTGAGCGGACAATTGGCATAATCCGAATCCGAATAACCCCGTACTTGTAAATCACAGTTGCGGCTTATGATTATTCCTCGTCCCGGTCCTCCTTTAATATATCGAATCACCTTGTAAACTGCCGCCAAATGCTCCTGTCTCGGACCATGTACGAACTGTGATAAAATGTGCACGGCATAGACCAAGTCGGGTCTCGTAATGGTCAAATAAATTAACTTCCCAACTAATCTTCTATATGTCATGGGATCACGTAATAGCTCCCCTTCAGCTCGGGCCAAATTATGTTTCGGCTGGATAGGTGTGTCAGTTGGTTTCGCGCCTTCCAATCCCGCTTCTTTTATAATATCGAGCGCATATTTCCGTTGGCAAAGAAACAATCCCTTTGAACCCCCTGCAACCTCAATGCCTAAGAAGTACTTTAACTTTCCAAGGTCTTTTATTCCAAAACTTTGATCCAAAAACTTCTTCAGACGATTGCAAGCCAAGGTATTATTACTCACAATTATCATATCATCTACATAAACTAATACTCCAAGAAAAATTCCATCTTTATTGTAAGTAAAAAGGGAATAATCAGCCAACGATTGATGAAATCCATACCTTGTCAGGGACATGGTCAATTTTTCGAACCAATTACGCGAAGCTTGCTTCAAGCCATACAAACTTTTCCGTAACCGGCAGACTTTATTTGAACCACTGTCATCGAACCCCGGCGGCATTTTCATGTAAACCTCTTCATTTAGGTCACCGTGTAAGAAAGCATTGTTCACATCTAACTGTGCAATGTTCCAATTTTTCGCTACTGCCACTGCAAGTAAACATCTGACACTTGTCATCTTTGCCACCGGCGCAAAAGTCTCGTGATAATCCACCCCTTCAATTTGAGTATATCCTTGAGCAACTAATCGTGCCTTGTAACGCTCAATGGTTCCGTCTGCATTGTATTTAACTTTATAGACCCATCGACAACCAATAGGTCGCTTTCCCTTCGGTAATTCAACGATACTCCATGTACCATTGTTCTCAAGAGCTTGATATTCTTTTAACATAGCTTTTCTCCACTCGGGTATGCTGGCAGCTTCACTGTATTTTTGTGGCTCAACTACTGCATCGATTTTGCTCAAGAAACATTTGTGATTTTTCGAAAAACAATTATAAGTAACATAATTACTCAAAGGATAACGAGTACCTCTCTGTTTGGATGAAGCTTGGGCCGAGGGGACTGTCGTCGCGGGGTCTATTATTTTTGTTGATTTGCACAAATAATCCTTCTTCCATACGGGCTCAAATTTTTCCCGAGCTCCTCTTCCCATGGGCACGGAGTCAGCACTGTTATCCGTGTTTTCTGAAAGATTTTCCCTACTAGCATGTTCCTGCTCATCAATTTCCCTTTCATTTTGACTTTCTTCCCCATTTAATTCGTCTTCCTTTGAAACAGCCTCACTATGATCAATAAAAAACTTTGTGTGTTTCTGACTTTCGTGAGAAATAAGCTCACAACTTGGCTGCTCACTTCGTATATCATTAAATGGGAATGAATGTTCATAAAAAATCACATCTCTTGACTCAAAAACATCCCCTGTTTTGAGATCGTACACTCTCCACCCTTTTTTAGTAGATGGATATCCGATAAAAATGCATCGTTTCCCTCGCTCACCAAATTTATCTTTCGGTTTCTCCTTGTTGTGGACATAGCATAAACTACCGAATACTCTAATGGAGTCGAGTATGGGTCGCTCTCCATGTAAGACTTCATATGGGGTCTGACCGTGCAAAACATGTGTTGGGGTTCGGTTTATTAAATACGCAGCGGTAACTATACATTCTCCCCAAAATTCAAGAGGCAAATTACCTTGAAAACGTAGTGCTCTAGCCTTCTCTAAGATGTGTCGGTGTTTTCGCTCTACCCTACCATTTTGTTGTGGGGTATCGACATTGCTAGTTTGAAAAAGCATTCCGTTTTCATTGTAATATTGTTTCAATGGTCCGGAAAAAAATTCCGACCCATTATCGCTTTGAACTACTTTAACTTGCCTTCCAAATTGGGTTTTCACCATTTTGCAAAAATTAATTAGCAATTGAATTACCTCACTCTTTTCTCGCATAAGGTAGACCCAAACTGCCCTGCTCTTGTCATCCACAATCGTAAGAAAAAACTGTCCCCCACTTAAACTTTTCACACTGTATCTCCCCCAAATATCACAATGTATAAGTCCAAACAAAGATTCATTCCGTTTCTTATTTAACTTAAAAACTGACCGTGTTTGCTTAGCACGACAACACGGATCACAAACGTCTTTAGAATTCAAACATAAATTCAAACCAATTAAACTAGAAAAGAGTGGTAACACACTACTAGAAGGATGTCCAAGTCGTTTGTGCCAAAGTTTTGCATCTCCAGTTGTCTCGACTTTTGCTACAGACTGTTTTCCTTGTGCCTTCAAATAATAGACCCCGTCTTTATGCTCCCCCCGTCCAATCTTCATCCTCGAAGAAAGGTCCTGTATAACGCAATGATCAGAGTAAAAAGTTACTAAACAATTGTTTTCACGAATTAATTGTTGAACCGAAATTAAATCACATTGCAATGTGGGAACGTAAAGTACGTCTTTCAAAACAAAATTTGAACTTAAAGTCACTGTGCCATGTTCACACGCAGTGATGTGAGAACCGTTCGGCAGGCCTACTGTCGAAATTGTTTTTTTTTTAATATTCTCAAGTAAATATCGCCTTCCGGTCATATGATGCGAACATCCTGTATCAAGAAGCCAACTCTCACAATTAATTTCCGTACCTTTATTATTTGAATTGTTTTCACCTTTGTTGGCAATCATGGCTCGAAATTGTACAAGCTCTTCTGCTGTCAATCCGTGTACTGTCGCATCTCCTTCACTCACACCTGTTGCATTAGCACGCTCATAGTGTCCTCTGCCTCCACGGCCGCGTCCCCGACGTCCACGACCTCGTCCCCGACCTTGATTCTCAGGTTTGTTCCAGCAATAATCCTCTGTATGCCAAGGCTTTTGGCAATAGGTACAATAGAAAATGTCTTTATCATCTTTCTTTTCTCCATTATTTCGCCCCTTCGGTGCACCATCAGAAACTCGGGCTGCCATGGCTGTTGCCGCTTCAAGTGTGTATTCCTTCTCCTTGGTGGCAGCCCTGTGGCTTTCTTCACGGAGAACAAGTGAATAGGCTCTAGTCAAGGTCGTGATGTCATCCTCCATCAACAAATTGGAACGGATATTCCCGTAAAGGCTATTATCGAGACCCATAAGAAATTGATGGACCTTCTCATCCTCTCGTTCCTTGAGGATCGATTCTGCTGCTCCACAAGTACATTGATGTACCTTGCTATAATTCGCTAACTCATCCCAAATTGTTTTCATTTTGGTATAATAATCTATGACGGATTGGTCCTTCTTTTGTTTGCATTCAGCCAACTCCGTCTTCAATTGGTGAACCCGTGGAGAATTCCCAGTGGAATAACTATCTCGTAATTCCTTCCAAATTTCTACGACGGTTCCGGAGAAATTGATGCTCGCATGAAGGTCTTCTCCAATCGAACATCGCAACCATGATTTTAACATGGCATTGCACTGTCGCCATGCCACCGCTTCTAGCGTTTCCTCTTGACCTTTGGCTAAGACTGGTCTTTTCACATTGCCCTCGACGAAAGATAGTTTATTCTTTGCATCAAGAGCGGTTTTGACCGCGTCGGCCCAAAGTTCATAATTTTTGCCATTGAATTTGCTTGGAACAAGTGAGTGATTCGTGCTCTCACTAGGATGCAGATATAAAGGCGAGCAAGGTGAAATTTGCTCTGTTTTCTGTCCCTCGGGTTTTGTCATGATGAATGAGAGAAAGGAGAGAAAAAAAAAAAATTAAGGATTAATGAAGTACCTGCTCTGGTACCATGATGAAAAACGAGAACAGGGAAGGTAATTGGAAAGTTATTATTATTAATTTCTGTATATGACTGAGATGTACATAGGATAATATATACTAGGAAACCAACTATCCATATCCCTATTCTTCCGTTAAATACAAAGCATACTACCCCTAATCAATACATACAATGTATACATCTGAGTGATTCAATGACTTTATTTATGGCCTTATTTATTCTCATTCTAATAGATAATATAGGATATCTTCAATCATATCTCATTACATAGTTCCAAATTTTAGAATTTACCTCGTATATAGTGGATAGAATTATAGAGGTGATTAAATACGGATTTAAATTAGACATAAACCGACCTCATGTAAATTTTTGGCATACGGATAAACAGATTATTAACTTTGGGACAGAACTAGTGACTTAGGCATTAATAATTTACTTAAAATACTTTATTTATACTCCCTTGTTTTGTGTACTCGTTTATTTTGTAGGTTGGATGAGTCGGATTAATGGAGGGTAGAATCCATAAAGGGCTTATATAGTGGGAAAGCATTATGTGGTAGTCTTCCAAGTTTCAAGTAATTGCTCCATCAAAGAAGGCTTTAGTACTTACATTCCGTACTTCCTTTGCATCTTCAAGATTTAGAGCACTTTGTTAAGGGTGCCACTTGGCCCAATGGACACAAGTCTTCGAACTAATTCCAAGCCGGTAATAGTAAAACGACCTTAAACAAGACACTTAATATAAAGAATATTGTGCAATTTGTCACTTAATATTGTATATGTTCAGACATTTAGTTATTTCGTCAATATTTCAAAAATACCTGTAATTTTTAAAATGGAGAAAAGTTTTCAGACTAATTTCAAGCTTGTAATCTTTTTACATTACTATTTGTGTAGACAGACCTTACATAAGACACTTAGTATAAGAAATATTGCGCAATTCGTCACTTAATATTAGATATGTTCAGAGTTCTTTCGTCAATGTTAAAAAAACACATGTGTAAGATTTTAAAATGGACAAAAGTCTTGAAACTAACATGTAATCTTTTCACATTAATATTCGTGCAAAACGACCTTAGACAAGACACTTAACAAGGAATATTGTGCATTGTCACTTAATATTAGATATATTCGGACATTCAATTCTTTCGTCAATGTTTCAAAAAATAGGTATAATTTTCAAAATGGACAAAAGTCTTCAAACTGATTCCAAACCTGTAATCTTTTCACATTAATATGTGTAAAACGGTCGTACACAAGACACTTAATATAAGGAATATTGTGCATTTCATCACTCAATATTAGATATATTTAGACATTCAATTTTTTGGTCAATGTTTCAAAAATCACATGTGTAAATATTTCAAAATGGACAAAAGTCTTGAAACTAATTCCAAACCTGTAATCTTTTCACATTAATATTTTTTTAAACAACCTTACACAAAACACTTAATAAGTTAATATACGTAATATTGAGCAATTCGTCATTTAATATTAAATATATTCAAACATTCCGTTCTTTCGTTAATGTTCAAATTTCAAAATGTGAATTATTCTTCATCCTAAAATGCATCATCTTTCCAAAACATTGTTTGATATTATAAGAAGTTACAATTTACAACTCTTGGGAAGAATATTAAACTAATGGAACATAAATCTTAGTATCTTACATGAATCCATTAAAAAATAAGGGCACAAACGACTAAAAAACAAGTTATAACTTGTAACTGATCTTTTATTTGCACTTTATTTAAAGTCGTCGTCTTATTTTACGAAAGTTTTGACCAAAAAAGCTTTAAGAAAAATTAATTCCAATTTTAATACAGTAAATAAATAAATACTCCACACTTAATAATTTAATAAAACATACTTTTTCGTTTCATTGAGTTGTTTATATTTTTAGACAGTTTTATTTAATTATTATCTACCTTTTTTTTGGATAAGTTGTGAGCCTCTTAATGACCAAAGTGTCCTTGATTTTAAGCAATTCAATCTCACTCTTTTCACCCATTTCAACAACACTAATTCTCATCCGAAGGTTTCAGACCACCTTGTGTCATTGTGTGAAAATGTGGTCATTTAACCTCAAAAAATTGTAATTAGTGTTTGTCAAAATGGCCCGTCTGAAACCTTCAGATAAAATTGGGGTCTAGTGGTTAAAACTTAAGTGTAATTTCTAGGAGACCCAGGTTTAGGCCCCTACAAGAGCAAAAAGTTGTGAAGCATTCTTGGCCCGAGTCCATGCCAAATATAGATTTCGAGCTTGTCACCCTCGAGTGGCATGGTTTGCAGGCTATCACATATACCCGTGAGTTTATCCAGTGTGCACCGAAGATAACAGCTACGAGTTCCTTTGTCATCAAACCAATGCTTGTACGTAATTCAGTTGCTGTTAGATAATATAAAGGAAAGATAGTTGTATTATTGATTTGCGTTTCTTACATGAATATAGGGTGAGGTATTTATAATACCTCACAACTTCAAGAAATCCTAATTAGGTAGAAACCCTAATGGTCTTTGGGCCTAATATAGGCCCAATCTCCTAATACCCTCCCGCAATCGTAAAGGCAGTACGCAGTACGAACTTTACGATTGGAGAATTACAAGAAAAAACAGAATCATCATAAGAAAGAAAAAAATTCATCTTCTTGATCTTCATTAATCTTCAATCTTCAATTTTCTTCGTCTTCAAAGGTAGATAAGAAAAGATAGATAAGAAACGAGTATAATACTCGTTAGAAATTTTTCGAACAAGAACGTTAAATTTTTTCGGACTTGTCGAAGACATGAGATAATTTGCAGGAACCCTAATCGAACCTGACAAATATCAAAAAAGACGGAAAATTATCCGTTAAAATTTCAAGATTTACTTTAAAGACGTTGAGTAATGTTTAGACAGATTCTTAAAGAAAAGAAGATAAATATATTTGACTTTCATATGAAAGTGATTTGATGAAAACCACAAGGCTAAGACGATACATAGTAAATATGAGAATAGATGAGAAAAACATAGAAAAAAAATGTTGAACGGCATAATTTTTTTTTTTTTTGAAAAATCCCACCGGTGGGTGTAGATTTCCGGCCACCCACCGGTAAGAACGCGGAAGCAGATTTTTTTTTTTTTTTTAGAGTCCTCAGAAAAGAGGCTCTGATACCATGTTAGATAATATAAAGGAAAGATAGTTGTATTATTGATTTGCGTTTCTTACATGAATATAGGGTGAGGTATTTATAATACCTCATAACTTCAAGAAATCCTAATTAGGTAGAAACCCTAATGGTCTTTGGGCCTAATATAGGCCTAATCTCCTAATAGTTGCCTTTATGCGTTCTCTTTTAGGTTCGCAGCGTCACTGGTCTGTAAGCCTTTCCACAGGCTGATTTGTTTTTTGGTTGTTGCACTTTGTTTGTGTTTGTTTTATTTTCTTAATATTAATGAGTTTACCTTTGTCGAAAAAAGAAAAAAAATGGACACAACCAACACCATAATCCGTCTACTTTAAACTCTCCTAAAAATTAATTCAAAAAGCGAATGTAAACCACTCAATTCTCCTAAAAACTACATAAAAAGCATATGTAAACAACTCAAGTAAACGGAAAGTATAGACATTTGGACCCACAAACATACCAACGTGCTTATGTAATACTCCGTATGTGCTTTAGCAAACTTGTTAACAACTTTACCAAATCTCTTTCACCTCAAAATGTCATCAATTACGTTAATGGTCGTAAGAAAATGAGACATTCCATATGCACATACACACAAATCTTCAAACAACAACAAAGACGAACTTTATTAATTAATTATTAAGACAAATAAAACATAAATTCTTCCACCACTTAATTCAATTCACACCATATGATCATATATAGATCTATGCCGGTACCAACTACCAACCCAGTCATCCTTTCTTTTTGGCAATAACTGCGCAGTCCAACCCTCTCTTTTTAAGTCATCATCATCATTTTGTACAAAATGGTACTTGCCACATATATAGTAAACTTGACTACACCTTTCATATTTGAAAGGATTATAAGTAGGTGTATCAAATGGTCGGTGTAAAAATTAAATAATTTTGTGGTTAAAGTTATAATAGGCGGTGTCTATGATTTGTGTTCAAATTCTGTTAGCATTAAAATTGTTTTTCTGATTTCTTTCTCGGGAAAGAAATCATATGACTTGGGAAAACGAGTTACATGCAGTGGCGGAGTTAGGATTTCAGTTTAGGTGTAGAGAGATTTGTTCTAGCCATGTGGTTTTTATACTAAAATGGTATCAAGTAGGTTTATCGAATGGTCGGTGCAGAAATTAACTAATTTCATTGTTAAAGTTATAATATGTGGTGTTTATGATTTAGGTTCAAATTATGTTGACATTAAACTCGCTAAACTGATTTCATTTCCAGCAAAAAAATAAATAAAAAGAAATTAAATGGCTTGGGAAAACGAGTTATATATATATACAGTGGCGGAGTTAAGATTTTATTTTCAGTGGAGCGAAAGTTTTTAGAGGAACCAAATTGAGAATGTAGTAGAGTAAACTGGGAATAGAAACGAACATTACATAAATTTTTAGTTTTTTCATACTTTATTTGATAATTAACGGTTTTTAGGCAACTCATTTCGGATTAGCTCATCTCTTTAACAAAATAACTTTTACTTCAGGTCAGCTTAATTCAAATAAGCTCCATTAAATTCAGTTGAATTCATATCTCTTCACAAATTAACTTTTACTACTTCAGTTCAGTTTAATTCAAATCAGCTCCACTAAATTCAATTCTTTTGAACCGAAACGAGCACGACCTAGTCCTTTAATTAACCCTTAAATTACATCCTATTATCAATATATAAATACTTCTTTTTAAGAATTTAGCTTTTGCATTTGGTCAAATACTTGACCAAATCTAGTTCCAAGATATTCAGTATAACATTCTCTACTTTAAACTTTCTGAAGAAACTTTACCAACATTTCCTCATCCATTCGTTGACATTTCATTTCATCACAATTCATATTACTATTTATATTCATATAAAGAATAATTGCGTGTCCATCAAGCCTTTTACACGTCCAATTTAGTCCACACCATCACTATATAACTCTTCAAAATACTTAACTTTTTCCAACATCATTATTTTCCAATCATAAAAAATCTCTTTCTTCTCTTTACAATGGCTACTACTTCATCAAAACCAACTTACAAAAAATCCCTTCTTCTTCTTATTCTAATAATAATAACTTTCGGGTTATTAGTTAATATGTGTGTCGCGACACGACACATTAGAATGGTGATTGAAGACGGAGATGAGTTGACGACAAATACTTTGAATTTGAAGCATTTAAGAGGTAACCATGGAGTCAAAAATCAAGGGGTTGTGCTCAATTCCTTGCCTAAGGGTGGGCGACGTAACCCGCCTTCCGGTCCGTCTAAAAGACATAATAAGGTTATGGAGTCTATACATCATTAAGGAATATTACTAGTAGGTGTTTATACAATTATACCATGGTTTGTTAATTTTTTTGTAATTTTTTTGATTTTATTAAATGTTTTCCTCCTTCATTTATAGAGCAAGGGGTAAAACATAAATACATAATACAGTTTTGCTTGTGGCAGAAAGGTGGCTTGTTATATCTCACAACCACCTGCCGTTTTAACATTATTTTATCCAGTTGTGAGACGTAATAGGTTTATACCTATTACTTGTCAGATAGTTCACATATGGATTTATTGTATAATTATTATGAAATGAAAGTTTATTAATTCGAATTAAGAGGAGCCAAAACTCATCTTTAATGTATGAAAAATGCATATGTACGAATGATATCAGGGTGTGAAATTTCCGTACAAGAAATAAAACAAAATGACTCACTTAATTAAATTAGTAGTCGTTCGATGAACTGTAAATAGATTTTACCTTTTTGTATAAAGGTAACATTACACATTGAACGTAATCCACGCAAAAGAGTCACTTATGGAGCACAAAAAGGATTATACAACAAGATGTATAATAGCATCGTACATCCATGGTGTATTTTATTGAGCTTATGTGTATATTTGTTGAGCTTCTAAACTATTTTGGGTTATATTTAAGTTTTGGGATATTCTACATGCTATCTTTCAATTTTTTGACTTTCTACATGGTACCCTACACTTTGATACCCCTAATTGTTGTCATTATCACTACGTGTACCCCTAAAACTTTATTTTCAAGCAAGCTTGTCATTTACCATGGCCGGCTGGATGGGTGATCAACCTGTACGGTCGCACTGGGCCCCCAAAAATTTGGGGCCCAATTGTGTAACATGAGAGAAAGTTTATATATACTTTGAGACAAATAAAATTAGTAGAATGACAATGGCTTAGTGGCATAAGTGTCAATGTTTTAGGAAGGCAACCCAAGATCAAATCCTCGTGCAAACATTTTTTTTTCTTTTTTTTACTTCTAAGGCCACTATTCACCCTTTTAATAAATAGTTTAATTC
Organism: Silene conica; assembly: GCA_029255685.2. Classification (NCBI taxonomy): domain Eukaryota; kingdom Viridiplantae; phylum Streptophyta; class Magnoliopsida; order Caryophyllales; family Caryophyllaceae; genus Silene; species Silene conica. Next base: position 96,149,912 of record CM055312.2, read on the forward strand.
TAATATTTGTTATAAATTCACGCGTCATGGTCGATATCATTTATGTTTGTTGAAATTTTCTCTCTTATTATTGATGATTAAAATAATAAATAAAATAGCTAATTTGCTTTAAGATGAAAAATGTAAAGAAAAAATGATGTAACATGGCGTCATAATGATCTAAACGATACTGTTAGGGCCTTCATAAAATCTCGAAGAGGGCCTCCGAAATCTCCCAGACGGCCCTGTCATTTACTATCCCATGACATAAGGACTCTATTAGGCTCAATATCAATCTCGATCCTAATATTTATAGATATATATGAACTAAAAAAAATGTTGACGGAAAAATTATTGATCTTTGCCAAATTATCACGTCCAAAGAATGAATATTAATTCTAATAGAGTCAATATGTCATGGGATGATAAATGTCAAGCTTGGTTATGTGCCTAAGTAATCATTTTACGCCCAAAATTGAGTTTAATTGACGGAAAATAAAGTTTAGGGGTACACGTAGTGATAATGACCACAATTAGGGGTACCATGTATGTTTTAAAAAGTATAGGTATACCATGTAGAAATTCAAAAAATTGAGGGGTACCATATAGAATATCCCTTAAGTTTTTTATATTAAAATTAAAATATAGTTCAACTTATATGTATTGTGTTTTAGTTGTATAATAATTTTCGATTCTCAATATTTTTCTCAAGGAATTCATAAATTTTACCATATAGCTCATATTCTTTCTAATAAAGCACAAATTTTCTAATAAAAAGCTCAAAATATGTACAGAAAATTGTATACCTCTGGTGGTATAATCCGCTTATTGCTTATGGAGCGGGGGATTGCAGGGGCACTCGCCTCTGCTGAAGCTGGAAAATTTCGAAATTTTATGCCAAGCTAGTATATACTCCATAGTACTACAAAGTACTTCCTCCATTCATATCCAACCTACATATATTCCTTTTCCATCCATTCATATTCACACTACCACTTTCCTAAAAAAGAAAACAAAATGACTAAACTACCCTTATGAAAACCATTTATCTACATAAAATGTCACTACATGGCCCACCTACAATTCACCATCACACATTTAAATTAATAAAAAAATCTCTTACACACTCTCAAATATACTTTTAATAGTTTTTTAATATTTTTCTTAATATTTGTGCAAAAAGCATATGTGCGCTTTGGATTCGAACGGAGGAAGTATATATTTTCAGTCCGTTTGTCTTAAAACGGTTTGTAATATATTTTATTTATCGCAATAATATCTCCAAGCTCGCTTGTTTTCTTGAACTTTGACTTTGAATATGGAATTTTAAACTGTAAAGCATTTAAAAAAGCCAAAAGCATAGGATATTCAACAACTACTTAGCTGCAAAGGATATAATAATAACATAGGTACATAGCCGATTAGCCATCACAAATTCTCATTTGTGACGGCGCTATCCGTCACAAGCTTGTGACCGATACCGTTTCCTCTCACAAAAAATTCACTTTTTCTCTTTCTCTAACACTATTTATATGGTCCCCTTTTTCCACTAACTAATTTTGTATCCATTTTATCTCACAAAATATCCGTCACAACTGGTGACCGTCACAAGCAAGACTTACGAATTAGCCATTCAACATGTAGCTATGCATTACAGTTACTTGACTGCGGTCTTTTCTCCACTTCAACAGTTCTACCATGTGTGCAAAATGTATTTGTTACCGACTACGGAGTATGTATGTCTTAGCCTATTGGTTAAATCCGTTAAAATCGACGTATTGTAGAGATTAGGGCTCAAATTCGAATCTTTCATCTCGTTTATTGTAATGTGAATAAATACTCATTTTGTTAAACCAAAAAGAAAAGAATGGAAAAGAATGTCATTTTAGATAAGTACAAGTACAATTCAAACAATAAAGCTTTCAACGAAAAATTACCCGTTTTATGCTTATTTGCTTAAGATGTATATTTGTATAATTGTATGTAGCATGAAAAGAAAACGTTATTTTTTTTTGCTTAAGATCTTCTTTAATGAGATTTTGTGCATATGCGATTTTAAAGAAACAGATGAAGCAAATATTAAGGATATATAATCCTCAAGATATTATGCTCATCTTTTATTATATTGTATATCTTTCTTGTTAATATTGTTCCTCTATATTAGGAGTAAATATATTATTCTTTATCTAGTTTCCTAACTCAAGTCATCTAGGTTGTATTATATATGTTCTCTGTATTCTACTTATGAAATTAAGAAAATATGAGTTCTTTTTCTTATCTATCCTCATCTATTCCTTTACTCTTTCATGATGTACTTCACGTTCCCACTATTTCTCGCAAAATTTTATCCGTTCCAAAACTATGTTCTGACAATAATGCTATAGCAATTTTCTCACCCTCTTCCTGTTTTATTAAGGATATCCAGACCGGGACAATCCTTCTTCAAGCAACCAAACACAACGGACTATTTGAATGGTCTCCCTCTCCTCCGGCAGTCCACTCCGCCAGTTCTGCCGAGTCTACTGCCCTTTGGCACCACCGACTTGGTCATCCATCCTCAAAAATACTTACTGCTATTAGCCGTCTTGCGTGTTTTCCTTCTAAAGACTCTCTATTTAATTCCTGTAATGCTTGTTTGATTAATAAGAGCCACAAGCTCCCCTTTGCTTCTTCTACGTTACACTCTACGACTCCCTTACAACTCATATTTTCTGATGTATGGACTTCTCCTGTTTTATCTTATGACTCGTTCAAATATTATGTGATTTTTGTCGACCATTTCACTAAATATATATGGCTTTATCCCTTCAAAAACAAATCTGATACTCATGCTACTTTTCTACGCTTCAAAAAATCTTGTTGAAAAATTCTTCAATCGTCCTATTCTTCAATTATACTCTGATAACGGTGGGGAATATATAAAACTCACCTCAACTCTTGGTACTCATGGTATAAGCCATCTCACATCTCCCCCTCATACACCCGAACATAATGGGTATGCCGAACGTCGTCATAGGCATATCGTTGAAACCGGTCTTGCTCTCCTATCTCATGGTTGTCTTCCCACCACTTACTGGCCTCACGCCTTTGCCACAGCTACATATTTATTCAATCGCATGCCCACAGCTACTCTCAATAATGAATCTCCTTATCTCAAACTCTTTCAAACCCTTCCAAATTATACAAAGTTACGAGGTTTTGGGTGCCTCTGTTACCCTTGGCTTCGCCCCTACACCTCACATAAACTCAACCCCCGCTCCACTCCATGTATCTTTGTAGGCTACTCTGCATCCCAAAGTGCTTATCACTGTCTTGACCCTACAACAAATCGACTTTATACTTCCCGACACGTCCAATTTGTGGAAACACAATTCCCATTTCAGTCCCTTACCTCTGCGACCCCAGCTTCCCTTCCCACACCCACGGCCTGGTGTGAATTCTCACTCACTATACTCTCACCTGACCCTTCCCAGAACAGTCCCCAAGCTCCTGCTCCCCCCTCCCCAGACCAACCCCTCACTCCCGCTGTCACCGTTCCCCCCAACCCCGACAACAGTCCCCCTGCTTCCCCTGCTCCCCATCATTCTCCTCCCCAGCCCCCGCCTCCTCCACCTTCTCGTTCCGTTGTCACTCGACTCACAAATAATATAGTCAAACCAAATCCTAATATGCGAAAGTTGCTACACTTACTTCTCCTTCTACAACTCTCCCTTCCACAGTTAAACAAGCGCTCATTGACCCGCGTTGGCGCGCGGCAATGGAAGCAAAATACACAACACTCCTTAACAACAAAACTTGGTCCCTTGTCCCGTCTCAATCTCACTATAATACCATAGGCTGCAAGTGGGTCTTTCGTATTAAATACAACCCCGATAATACCATTGACAAATATAAAGCTCGTCTTGTAGCCAAAGGTTTTCACCAAAGACCGGGTATTGACTACACCGCCACCTTTAGTCCAGTTGTCAAACCCGCTACTATCCGTCTTATTTTTTCTCTCGCCATCAGTCATTCATGGCCTCTTAGACACCTTGATGTCAACAATGCCTTTCTTCAAGACTCTCTTTCTGATACAGTCTACATGGCTCAACCACCTGGCTTTGATAATACCACCTCTCCGTCTCATGTCTGTCAACTACAAAAGGCTATCTACGGTCTCAAACAAGCTCCCCGTGCGTGGTTTACAGAACTTCGTACCTATCTTATCTCCTATGGGTTCCTCAATTCTATTTCTGATCCATCTCTCTTTTATCTCAACCAACCGTCTCATACACTTTATCTCCTAGTCTATGTTGATGATATTATAGTCACAAGCTCCTCTCCTTCTCACCTTCATGCCTTCCTTCAAAGTATCAATTCCCGTTTCTCCTTGAAAGATACCTGTCCACCATCGTACTTCCTCGGTATTGAAGTAACCCCCAACCCTCACGGCCTCCTCCTTTATTACCCAAACCAAATATGTACTGACCTCTTAAATCGCTACAACCTCGATAACAGTAAACCCTCTCCCACACCCCTAAACCCGTACCCACCCCTCACCACGTCCCCTGGTCCCATCATATCTAACTACTCCGACTACCGCGCCATTATCAGATCTCTCCAATACCTCTCCCTTACCCGCCTCGATATTGCCTTTACAGTTAACAAACTTGCCCAATTTCTTCATGAACCAAAAGAATGTCACTGGATTGCACTTAAGCGTTTGTTACGGTATCTTAATGGCACTACTGACCTCGGCCTTCAGCTACATTCTCGGTCACCCATCACTCTCCATGCCTTTTGTGATGCTGACTGGGCGGGTGACAAGGATAATTACGTCTCAACTACGGGATTCATTGCTTATCTTGGACGTAATCCCATCTCTTGGGTATCTCGAAAACAAAAGACAATTGCTCGATCTTCTACCGAAGCAGAATTCAGAGCTATAACAGATGTCACGGCAGAATTAATTTGGCTCCGTTCTCTGTTATCCGAATTGGGTCTTACTAGCACCTCGGTTCCGGTTGTGTACTGTGATAATTTGGGTGCCACACATTATTCGGAAAATCCGGTTTTTCACTCTCGTATGAAACATGTTACTTTATCGTTCCATTTTGTTCGGGAACACGTGCATAATAATGACATACGGGTCCAACATGTTCACACCAACGATCAACTAGCCGATGCATTAACTAAACCGCTGCCTCGCCCACGCTTTGTCTCGATTATTTCCAAGATTGGACTATCCTCCGGCTTGTCCAACTTGCAGGGGCATATTAAGGATATATAATCCTCAAGATATTATGCTCATCTTTTATTATATTGTACATCTTTCTTGTTAATATTGTTCCTCTATATTAGGAGTAAATATATTATTCTTTATCTAGTTTCCTAACTCAAGTCATCTAGGTTGTATTATATATGTTCTCTGTATTCTACTTGTGAAATTAAGAAAAGTTTCCAGTATACTTCTATCTCTTATAGCAAATAGGAGACGAGAATTGCACTTAGAAACGAGAAAATGAGCCAATTCTGTCACAACTCACAAGCGATGAAGCGGTGTACAATGAAACTAGGCAAATAACGGGTTGGATACGAATGACAATTAAACCTAAGCTCCAACTAACTTGATACAAACTATACCGAATCTTTGAACAAATTACCATCTCCAACTTTTTACGACAACTCACACTCGATTTAAATAACCCTAAAAAAAAGTGAGTTTGTGAAATGTCACAAACTCGAACCATCATAAACAAGACTTAAGTTGTTTAATTAGTATATATCTAAATATGTCGAAATCACAGGCAAGACTTTCGTTATTTAATTAGTATTTAAATACGACGAAATCGAAGTTAGAATTTGGCACAATATGTCAAAATTAAACGTCTAAGAAAGCGAGAATAAAATATACTTTTGTATATGTTTTGCCAAAAAATAGTTGATCATTAGAGTTGCCTTGTTGGAGATGATAATAAGTTAGGTTTAAAGTGATAGGAGTATCAATTGTTTATGAGATAATTACCTTGTTGAATGATTATTGTTTATGATCTCAACTAATTTTCAATGAAAATTTGGTAAATAACTAAATCAACCTTTTATAACACGCCATCTTTTCGCTCCATTGACACCATTTTTTTTATTACACTCCCTCCTATTCCGAATAACGGTCCCATTTCTACAATGACACAAAAATTAAGAAAAATAATAAATAAAGAAAAATATGGTGTCGGTAAGAAGATTAAAGAGAGAGAAGTTATTATTGATTATTATTGTGGTTAAAGTAATTAAAATAAGTAGTATTGTGAGTAGGGATGGCAGTGGGTCGGGTACGCAACCCAGATCCTAACGGGTCGGATATGAGTCTGAATTTTTGAGACCCACTCGGGTATGGTAGGTATGGGTCTTATATAAAACTTCGGGTTCGGGTTCGGGGCTGGGTCTTGGGACCCTACCCGACCCTTAGACCCTTATATTTATTAAAAAAAGAAAAAGAAAAACAAAAAACACACATACAAACGTCAATAACCCAAATAATACACACAAACAGATGACCCTTATTAGTTATCATTAATATACTATACACAAATCCAAATAACCATTAAGAATAATGAGGAAATTGATGAAATGATGAGTTTGGGTACGGTAAATGATACTTTGTAATACTTTAATCAAAACTTGTAATTTAATTCGAACTTTGGTCATTTTATTGAAGGACTCGTTAAGAAAAATTGGACCTTAGGGTAGACCCTACCCGGACCCAGACCCATTAGAGCCAGATATGGGTCCATTAATTTCAGACCCTTTAGGGTGTGGGTCGGGTATGGGTCTAAGGTTTTATACTTCGGGTCGGGTCGGGTCGGGTCTTGCCGGACCCTAACCAGACCCTACCCATTGTCATCCCTAATTTTGAGATAATGTGGGTATTGTTGTGACTTGCAAGTTAAAGTGATTAAAATAATTATAAACCTTTTCAAAAATGAACAATAGTTTATTATTGTAAATAAAGGAAAATGGACAATAGAACACTTACTGAGAATGGGTATTACAACTGCTACCTTTGTGCTACACTTAGCAAATTTAATTTTTTGTACACTATTCACAAATCAATCTTCAATCTCAATTTTCTTTCAATACATAAGAAAAAATATATTCATGTGGCTCTTGTTTAATTCGTCTTTACGAGAACATTGGAAATATATATCTTTTATAATTTTTAGAAATATGTAGCTAAAGATATGAAGCACGTAAAACGTGAGTTGGCAAACATGAAAAAGGTAAATTTGTTATTTGGATTTAAATGGAGGAATTTCTACCCTGATAATTTCGTTTAAAAAGTACTCCCTCCTATTCTATATAAATGTCCCATTGTCCATTTTCGGTTATTCACATAAATGTCCCATTGTCTATATTTGTTAATGTTTTGGGTGTTGAAAAGACTACACTACCCTTCAACTTTTGCCTATATTACAATATACCCCACAATTAACAAATATTAACCCAGCCCAAATCCTATATTACCCCACTAATAACCCAGCCCAAATCCTATATTACCCCACTAATAACCCAGCCCAAAACCCTCTTAACCCTAACCCTTCCCGCCGTTTATAACCCCTAACCCTACCCCTCCCATTCTCTCTCTTCCCCCTCTTCACTCATTTTCTCGATTGTTCTTTGATCTTCTCTTCCGCCTCTTCAGTAAAAACCTAAGATCCCATATTCTCTTCCTCCTCTTCAATCGTCTTATCCCTCATATCCTCTTCCTCCTCTTTCCCTTTTTTACAATAAACACCATATTTTGGATCTCTTCTCTTCCGCCTCTGAAATCATCATCTCTGATCTACTTTTGTATTTCAATAACTATGGTTGTTGTTGGTTCTACTTCGGCTTTTTTTTATCTTCGTGCTCTAGAGAAGCAATACGAAGATTTATACGATGGGTTTAGTGATGATGAAGTTGTTGTTTCTGATTCTTTGGATGTGGTTCTGGGTCCTGATTTGAATGATGGTGTGGTTGTTAAAGATAGGGAGGAGGAGGTAAGGTTGAGGGTCAGAACTGATAAAGAAGAGAGGGAGGGGAAGGCGATCGCTTGGCTGGAGTGGCGGAAATCGTTGCCGGAAAATCGTTTACAGTTTTTTTACGAATTATGTGATTACTGGCCTCGATATGAGATTTTATTAGAGTATGAAATTAAGGAGGTGAAGAAGGAAAAGAGAGAATGTCATGCATGTCGTGTTTTTGTTGGTAAATGTGACGAAATGTTGGATTCAGTGGCCATACGATCAAGTCCTGCCATTGTTGACTGGTTTATGAGGCAACTGGGAAAGTACTGGCCTGGATTTGGTCCGGATTCTGAGGACGATATATATTAGGGAGGTTGATTCTTCTTCTCTTACTTTATTTATGTTCCTGTTTTTATTAAATGAATGGACTAGTGATGATAAACTTGTGGTCATTTTGGTTTCTCTGTTGGATTAGTGACGATAAACTGCTGGTTATTTTGGTTTCTCTGTTGGACTAGTGATGATAAACTGATCTATTTGAAAGTAATTAGTAGTTATCCCAATGATTATTGTATATAAGGGTGGAAAAAAATTGGCCTGCTGACATTGTTATTCAAACACAATGCCACCACCTTGTTGTGATGAGGCTGTGTTTGGACAACAATGGCGGCGTTGTTGTTTAATATAGCTACGTTTTACTCAATTCATTTCTGAAATGACCATACCTGTGCCAAACATGACCATAGAGTAGCATTCTGCAAAGTTCTAACATCATAAACAATTACATTAAGTACAAAATGTTGATGTTGATAAGATTCTGCTATTCTGCCTCTTTGCCAAAAAATTTGTTGTTGTTCTGATACTTTGCCAATATGTTGTTGTTCATCTGCTTGTTTACCAAAATATACTGGCTGCTTCTGATTCTGTGTCAAACCATGCTTCTGCTACTTCCAAAAACTTGTTGTTTTCTGCCAAAAACTTACTGGTAATGCTTCCTTTACCCTGTCTAGTACTCATCAAACCAATCAGTAACGGTTCCAACAGGATCAATATCCCCTGTTGGTACGTTACTGCTGCCACTACCACTTGCTTGTTTATTGATTATCATCTCTTTAGTAACTGTGTTAATTATCATCTCTTTAGTAACTTGTTTGTTTATTGATTCAACACACTTTGTTTCTAGTGTTCCCGCTACTCTGTTTTTGGAATTTCTTTGAGCTGGAACTTGTATTACAAAGGGCCAAATACCTAATTTGCCATCCCAAATTACTTCACCATTAGACCCATACAATGGCTTACCTACTGCACACATAAACATTACCTTCTCTATGAAATTTTTAGATTGGACACTTCTATGTGGATCTGTTTCACCTTTTCCTAAGTAGAACTTTGTTGTTGGTTTAGTTCTTGAAAACCATTTTTTCATCCATATGAATGATATTTCGTTGATCTTTGAAAACAATCTGCTTAGTTAGTTCATGATACTTTAAATGTTGAAGGCTGAAAATTAATCTAGCAAGTTTGTTTTTGTCGGTCAAACCTGGTTTGATGGCATTGGAGTGTGACCTGATTTGTTTTGACATAACCCATCTACAAATGGTTGACTGGCTGACCCCAAGGTTTGTTGCCAGTGAGTGTTGTGTTGTTCTATCGAGTAAGTCAATGGATTGGAGCTTCTCTTCATCTAGCACAACCCTCCCAGGTTTCTTACTGCCTTTCTTTTTGCTGATAACGTTCACTGCTATATCAGCTTCTCTACACTTTTGTGCTGCTGCCCATAACCTCCTGATTGTTCTTCTGTCCACTGAATATTTGGCTGCCAATTCATTGACAATACCGTACTTTGGTTTTCCATTTTTACAGCTTAGCAATAGTTCTTCATTTATTTTGCAACGTTCTAAATTGGTGAGATTCTTCATTGAATGCTTTTGTTTGTCTTTTGTTTGCAAAGATGAATGAGCTAAAGTTGCCTTTTGGACTGATGTCAATGAATGAAGATTCTATTTAAAGGCATCCTTAGAACTTTGCAGATGTAGGCCCTATTCATGTTGTTGGCGCAAACTTTGAATAATTTTGAGCTTTTGGCACCAAAATTCAAATTTTGGTGTTAATTTTCATTGTTGTTGAAGGATTCTGACTTTCAGACTTGGGTCTTGGGTTTACTTTGTTATAGTACAACTGATATGGGCCATTTTTTCTAAATAAAGTTTAATCTGAAGTCCATCTATTCCGTTTTTTTATCTTCTTGTCAATTTGTTTGCGACGGGTTTAATCGTATGTTCTTTTGAAGTGTTTCTCGTTCAATTGCTGTCCAAGATAACCTGAAGACGTAGCTGTTTTGTTCATCGTAACCAACCGAAGAAACACCGAACTCCTGGAACTATGTAATTTTAAGTTTGTGTAATTTAATTAGCAAAAATTTAAGTTTGTGTAATTTAATTAGCAAAAATTTGTGTAAACAATTTCAACTGTGTAATTTATTTGGACCTAAATTGTAACGGAAACAGCTCGTGGATCGTTTTGCAACTGCCAGTGGCTTCAAAAAACACAGGAAGAAGGGAATTGGTGGGTAAAAAGGGAGGGAAATGATTTGGTGGGTAAAAAGGGAGGGAGTAATTAACATACTAACAAATACTAACACAATTGTTAAAAATCTAATTAACAACAACCTCTCTCCAATCTTCCTACCCCACCCATTACTTTACAATAAACAACTCACTTTCTTAATCTTTGTGCAAGCCCAACAATGGGATATTTATGTAGAATAGGAGGGAGTATTACTTATAAGTTTGATTTTTTTTAACACACTACCAAATCTTATCAAAACGGTCCAAACCTAATAAAAAACAATCTTGGTCATTTATTTTTGACATTGCATCTTAAATTGTAAATTTTATCCTTATAATACTATAAACATTATTGTTTGCGAATCAAATTAACTGGCTCAAGGGATAAAAATTACAACTCAAGATGAAAAGTCGAAAATAAATGGCTGAAATTGTGTTTTACGGAGTTTTGGAGGAGTTTTGTTGGTGTTTTTAAAAAAATTAAAATTACGGAAAGTAAACTTTAAGCAAAAATTATTTTACTACAAATTCTTAAATAATGTAAATACAAATGTAGTAATTATCACAAAACGCTTGTTTTAAACACACTGACTAATTCTTGTGCACTAGCAAATTGTACACAAATTGTAATCGCCAAAATCAGCAATACTACCGTATTTACCGTCTTCATTTAAATTTTTTTTTTTAATCAAAATACCTACCCAGAATAAAAACGACAAACAAATGACTGAGAACAAAACATGTATATTTCCGATGCTTAGACAGTTAGACCGCATGGACCTAATTTCGTCAAAGGTGTTCCAACCTTTTAATTTCTTTTTCCTTTTTTTATTTGTTATTTTTTTTTATCTGTATTCAAGACCTAGACCTATTTAGCCAACATATAAATATAGTCTAACATCGAATACTACACCGTAATTCATACACGTATACTTTATATAAAGTATAAACACATAAAAACAGTGCAGAAACTTATTAATAGATACGGAGTAGTAAATAATACACCCGCTCATTCACTAAAATCATATGATTAAATATTAAACAAATCCGAAGTACAAAAAAATTATGTTAATCTTATAAGTGAGACCGTCTTACACAAGATTGAAGGAACATGTTACATGTGCCTTAAGCCCTTAATCCATGATTTCTGCTCAATTTTCTCAACATTCTCTCGAGTTCCAAATCTCAAGAACACGAAAGCCGGAAGCAGGTTCCACCAAATGCATAAATTAACTAAACAATAGTTTTCTACAAATTCTTCTGGTGCAAGTTCGCTTTGGTTAGCCACGGAAATCTATTTATCGATACTCGTAACTTCTAACCATTCTTAAACATAATAACTAAATTTACACAATAATAACAAAAAGAAACGAACATATTTGTATGAAAACGAAAGTTGGGAAAAGAAGTGGAGTCCTAAGTCCTACAATAAGCGGATTATAGCACCAGAGGTATACAATTTTCTGTACATATTTTGAGCTTTTTAATAGAAAACTCGAGCTTTATTAGAAAGAATATGAGCTATATGGTAAAATTTATGAACTCCTTGACAAAATATTGAGGATTGAAAATTATTATACAACTAAAACACAATACAAGTTGAACTATATTTTAATTTTAATATAAAAAAACTAAAATATAACTCAAAATAGTTTAAAGCTCAACAAATATACACATAAGCTCAATAAAATACACCATGGTTGTACGATACTATTATACATCTGGTTGTATAATCCTTTTTGTGTCCGAAGTCCCGACACACATACCGCAACGTTGAATAGCAAACAGACAACAAAATATTACAGGTGGGGGAGTTGAACATAGTTATCTCGAAACTAAAAGTACGAAGCTCTAAAGATGAAGAAATAAAGTAACTGTAGAACTCTAACCCCAGCTTAATTGTTTTTTACTGCTCCCATGAAATCTATATTAGTTTCGATAGTTCCATGTGATATTGGTACACCGCTATCAATCTAAACATTAAATCGGTTTTAAGTAAACGCCTATCACAAGTAATGGCGACCCATCCTTCTGGACGAGTAGATCATTTCTACCCAAAACCAAGGCCTAGACTAGCATACATAATTCACAAGGATATCAGAGACTACCATAATTAAAATGCAAAAATGGCCTCCCAATACGCGGACTTCCAGGATTGGGGGGGACACCTACTGGGCTGAATGGCGCACTTGAATAATAGTTATGCGGGGGATGAGACATTGGGGGAGACCCAAAACCAAAGGAGGGAGATGGGACGTTGATGTGATTCCTTAACCCATACGGTTCATGGAAAGTTCTAATAACATTGAAGTCTCGGGCAGAATTCCACCTATTATTGTCTGGACGGTCCAAGGAGAAGGAGAAATCAGGAAGGGTTGGACTTGGACATCTAGGTGTTGCCCAAAGGCTTTGATCCGCATTTTCAGGTATTGGGGCGTTTATTCCAGGGAATTCTATCATCATTTTCTTTTGCGTTTTTCGTTCATCTAATGAAGGGTCATTTATAGCCACTTTTGGAGTTTCATCATCGCCAAAGATTGCAATTCCTGAAGGTTGGTCCGCTTCTTCTAAATCTGGTTAAACAAGGTTTGGCAAGAAATTAAGGAAGTTTCTTTTACAACCTATATTACTCGTATACTCGTTTAGGAGTATCAGACTGTGTGTGGCCAAGTATCGCAGACTACGGACAGGAGTACATGAGGTTATACAAATTGTCAGAGTTACTAAAGCCATGAACACAAATTGATTTGTCATCCCAAATAAGCAAAGCATTGCCTAATAGCCTAATAGCCTAATAGCTAGTTTGTTAAAGATAATTATGTGGAAGAACGACTTACCTAAATATCCTGGTGGGTATCCCAATTCACGCATCTTATTAAGCCAAGGAGGTGGATCAGATTCCTGGTACACAAAAAACAACATATTATCTTGGAGAAAAACCGCTATCCTGGTGTGTTCACACACACATCCTTTATGACTGCACAAGGTCCTTTTAGGTTTTATCATATTAAACGTGCATAATGGAAACCGAAATATGAACCGTGGATGATAGGCAACTCACCCCTAGACCCAGCGCCTTCCTTGTTTCAGCTAAAAGAGCACCTGGTTTGATCCCATCAAACTTACCACGTGGAGAGTTTTGATAGTAACGGGTTGCGGCATGTGGGTTGCCATTAGGGTTTTTCTTGCTATGAAATTCTTTTCGAGCATTGTTTACAGCAGCCCTATCAAAAGACTTTGTGCATCCACTGAGAGGATGATTAAATGAGCCACAGTTGAAGCAACGTGGAGCTTCACGTAAATCAATGCCTCTACATCCATAAAGAACAGTTCCATTATATATAACAGATACTCAACAGATTATCAGGTTCACAAAGTTGAACCACTACTAGAATCACTTTCATATAACTTTTTCAATCAAGCTTCCATTCCTGCTTTTCCACTCCCGAATTTCACCACTAAGCATTAATCACCCTCTGTACCACTCCATCATTTCTCCTTTTGAAATATAACTCTTTATTGTAGAAAAGATTGTGTAAATCACATAAAGTACATGAGACATAGAATTCGCTCTCCTAATATATACCCCCTGTCTCACACTCTCACCCATTACTTACATAGTTACATACTAAATTTTGGTTTGTCTGAGTCATTTGCGTATGCTTCCTATATAGATATGTTTCGAAGGTGTGCCCATGTGATTTGCAGACCCTACATTATACCCAAATACTTCCCACTTGCATGTATTTACAATGTCACATAAAAAATCGATTCAAAAGCAAATGTGTAACAAATGGATTAAATAGAGAATGGTTTAGTTTAGTAGTTTACTTCTCTTCACTAGCCTCAGCATCAATGGTCAAGCCAACAGCAAACCCTCGATCATACAATGGTGAACATTCATTATTCAGCAACACTGACTCCTTGCGCTGCTTTTTTGAAACATGAACATCCATGGAAAAGGACTGGCATCCAGAAAATCATTTCGGTTAGGTATTTGTCAAACATAAGAACCAATCAAGTAACTGAACAGATAACTCAACTATGCAAGATGAGATGTAAAAAGTATCTGAAAGGGTAACTGCTGATGCTTAAGATTTTTCAACTGGGTGCTTTGATAGTTTGATCTATAGAAGTACATGACTAACAGAGTAACTAACTTCAAGATTTATTTTTAGGTACTCCCCAGTCCCCCAGGTATGAAAAAAGTTAAAATTTCATCAAATCTACAACTTTCATGCTCAGAAGTCAGAAGTATATCCTAGAGTTCCTTAAAACAGTGACTTTTTTACAGAAAGAAACAAATAAAACTGAAGTTGAAAGCAAAGAAGTGTAAATGCTCAATTATTCAAATATAAAATTCAGACGTTGAGAACTCGCTTATCCTTTTGAAAACTACACGAAAGTATATAAGCCTTTGCTTTTATGGACAAAAAAGACGTATGGGAGTAAACTGGCAGAGAGAGAGAGAGAGAGAGAGAGAGAGAGAGAGAGAGAGAGAGAGAGGGAGTACATACGACAGTTGAAAGCTTGTCTGAACCAACATGTAATGCAGGAAAGTAACTCTCTTCCCCAGATTCTAACGAATCAGCTGGATCCTGAAAGTTGGGCACATTAGTGTGAAAGGAAGGGCAAGGCAATCAAGCACATGTATTCGGTTAATTAAATAAACAACACTCACTTCAGATGAAGCACAATTCTTGGCATGCCAATCAGACCAATTACTTAAGAGTTCTTCGAGCTTTCTTTTGCTACAGCTGCGAATAAGAATATAAAAGAATGTAACATAAACAGTTTACACGTTTTATAGTTCGAATGTCAAAACTGATGCTAAATAATCACAGCTTCAAATATTTAATGGCCATACGAACCTTGGCAAGGAATTGTAAAGTACACGGACAGAGGATTCCGTGCTAGTGCTTACTTCGCGAGGTCTTTTAACACCTATTCGACACAATCAATCAAGGATTTAATTTTGATGTACAAAATGTACATAATTAAGCCTAACATGCCACATGTGCAGTACAACATGCTGATTGCTACAGCTTAATTAAAAAGGGCAGAGCAAACATATACTTTATGACAAGAAAAGTAGAAGCTTTGTGGAATTAAAAATATTAAGAGACTTTTATATTAATTTTCAGGTATTTCCATTGGCATTTTGCATGAAAACATATTTCGCATTTTGCATGAAAAGAAACTTTTGGTAGACACTCCAGCTTTTAACATCAGTTAATAAGCTACTACTAAACAGACTACAAGTCTACAGCCTTTAAGATGATATATTCATATTAATGATATATTCAGATCCACAATCATGCAAAAACCTTGCGTTAAGCATGTTTCATAATGAGGAAATTACCCTGCTGAATCTCAATTTCTTCGTTCAAGTCGACGGTCCCATTAATATCTACATTATCGCCACCATTCCCGAAACATTGGGTCGTATCCACCTCTGGAGACTGAGAAATTGATCTTGCTTCAACCAAATCTTGCACTGGTGACTGAGCAGTTGGTTCTTTCTCCAAGTCTGCATCTGTAGAAGGAGCACACTGATTTTCTTCCTTCGGCGGTCCCAAGTCCTCCATTGTAAAGATTTCATCGCCAACATCATCAACAGCCTTTCCAATTTCATTAGCAATATACTTAGCATCAGAATCCACACATAAACCTTTCTTACAAATACCATTTAAGTTGATTGAAGCATGAAGGAACGTAATCGATATAAGACAGAACTTACCAAATGCATCCTAATTCCTATCAACAGAAATTCTCTGCAAAACCAACAACCAACAACCAGAACATTGTAAGGAGACCAACATTTACAGACACAAGCAAACACACAAATGAAAGCCAAAGTAAATTTAATAATTGGTACAGATAGTATCATAACAGTATTATATTTAACTATGGACATCTACATCTATGATTTATTGTATACTTCTATGGGAGTCCTTACAAACAAAATGGATATAGTCGGAAAATCTAAGTCACGGAATATTCGTGATCAACTGTAATGCAAACAAGATGGACTTGTCCGCCTTGTTCAACTTGGGAGGATTATCATAGCTAGGGCTTGCTAAGACAAGACTAACAGTATACCATAATGGCCATCTTTAGTTTATTCTTGCCTAATTCGTCTCAGCAATCGTTTTAGATACTTTCTAGTTTTTGAGCGGCCAATTTATTTGGTCTTGGCCCAACACGGAAAGGTTCAACACCGTTCCATCCATATAAGCATCACTGGGTTTAGATGCCTTTGTTTTTGTTTTCTTATTGGTGAGGGGGAGTACTTGTATTAATGTACACGATCACACATTTTGACATTGAAAAAACCAAACTCTTATAAACTACTTCCTCCACACACTAATGATCTTCTCCTTTCAATAAAATAATCCTAAGTCCTCGCATATATTAGAGAAGTGGGAAGATCATTGCTGTATGGAGTGAGTATTTGTTAAAGAAAGTATCATCTACTTGACAATGTACAGCACTACTGCTACCATCATGGTCGGGATTCATAAACAAAATAACTACCAAAGCACTCAAAAGTAACTATCTAAAGTCTAAACCCTAACTCTGGATATATCCCGTAAAAGCAAGCCACTAACTCCGCTATCTAACACATTCACCTTCGATGCCAACTAAACCCTAGCCATATTTCAACTCTGAATAAAACACTATTCAAACCCTAATTGAACCTATCATTCCCTAACCAGGAATCACCCTCATTATTTAACAACTCTTTGACAAAAGCATTCTGCTAGAACTCAAATTCGACAAGGAACGACTCCGGAAACACACAAACACACACCAATTACACAACTAAAGCACAAGTTTTCAAATTTTTACAGTCATCACACTAATTAAGTCAACCAAATTCAATGAATCATCCTCTTTACCACTTAGAGGTAAGGTTGCCGAAATCGGGACCGCAAATTGGTAAGCTCCGTCAAATCAATATACAATTACTTGACTAATCAAAATTTAACAACCCAATTAAAACTTATCACAGTCTAAATTTTAGAAGTTCAGCAGGCAGAAGCATAGTACAAAAGAGTTTAACAGCAAAAATCGCAGGAAATAATGTGAATTTAAACCTAATTAACGAGTAATTGAAACTAAAGTTAAGCATAAATGTAGCAATAAAACGCGACTAAAAGGAATTGGGGGAAAAATTAGGGTTCGTAAGAATCTGAATTAGGAAAACAATTACCTGGATGGCTGGAACTCTGGAAATGAGAGAGTCGATTGCTGACGTTGAGAGTTTATGAGGTCGTCGTAACTCGTAAGACCGGACTACTCTAATTCGGATGACGAGGGATGTCAATGACACGGATACACGTACACGTATAATTGTACGGGTATAATATCGTATCATAACTTTTTTTTAATAAATAAATTGGGGTTCAATAAATAACTTTTTTTAGTAACTTTGTTTTACCTAATTTTTTCTTTCGGTTTGAGTTAATAGTTTACTTGTTATTTTAACTCTTGTAATAAAATAAAATAAATGTAAATTATTCACGGGTCAAAGCGAGTAGTATGCATTTAACCAAACTATTTATCAAATCGAAGTGCACTTAGCCAAATTTCCAGAATGTGGGGTGAGGTGATCCAAAATTTGACGGTTTATTAAAAAAAAAGTACTTTGGATTACTTACGAAAAGTGGGGTGAGTCGATCCAAAATTTGAGTCAAGTGTGCTCGGCAGCTCGGCCAATCCCGGCTCAAAAATACATTGGGCCTTTTTAGACCGGCCATAGACTTTTGGGACCGTAATAAAAGGCTAAGCTCTCAAAAAAAAACAGACCGAACCGGTCGGGTTGATAGACTTGGGTCAAATGGTCACAGTAGTGGGTAATTGACTAATTGGCTATGAGTGTATGACCATATGAAGGTTCGAATATGTACATTTAACATTAGCTTTCTTTTAATTTTTGTATACGTATCTTGGAAATATACAATTTTATTATATATCAAAATACGTAACTTTAGCTTATCATAATGAGTTCATGTTTTTATGGACTTAATTTCAGCTAATTTTAGTTAAATTTAGCTTCATTCAATTTAATTTAGTTTAGTTCAGCATTTTGTTTCACAAATTAACTCTTAAGACCCAATTCATTTAGACTGAAACTGTCTGAACAGAACTAAACTTAATGGAGCGGAACTAGACTCAACTAATTGGAGCTGAACTGATAGACTAAAGTTAAGAGTTAATTTGTGAAGATAAAAGTTGAATGAACTAAATGAAACCGAACTGAATTGAAATGAGTTTAAATTAAATCTAAAATAACAAGGTCGTATTTCAGTTCAGTTTCCATACAATTCAATTCAATTTAATTCAGACAGTCTCGGTTCATAAAAACATGCCGAAGAAGGCTTCACTTTTGACTTCTTGGGAATATAAACGTTTTAATAATACATTCACATATGTTCACATATCTTAAAATTAGATCTCACATTTTTACAACCTAATTTAATTTATTGATTTAAGATAGTACTCGTATATATTTAAGATGTACTTGTAAGTTTGCATCACATTTTTTTATTGATCGTGGCCAACTTTTTTCATATTGGTAATTTTTAGTGCGGTGTATGCACGGATCATAATTTATGTATATTATAAAACTGTGTTTTTTTAAAATGTGTGTTAGAAACATAGAATTAAATTGAATTAAAAAAACATAAATTTGGGTTATACTATGACTATCGATCATAAATAATATACATAAATTATGATCGATAGTCATAGTATAACCCAAATTTAAATTATAAGAAAATTATGGACTTAAAATAAGTTATTACAATTTTTTTTATAATGTGCTTGCATAAAATCGTTTCATACAAGTATATATATGTATATCTAACAGAATATTTCGGATTTTTGTTTCCTATAACTTATCGAAGAAGTTGTTACAATCCCTAACTTGTTATATTCCCTATATGACATTAAATGTGTTTTTACTTGCTTTTCAATACTGTACTTATTAATTTTAAGGCTAATTACTTTGTTATAAAAGAACATTCATTTTATTACAAACCATTTATTAAATTATTATCATTATTGAGTAATACAACTAAAATATGTTTGTTTATAAATTGGCAATTTTAGTGATTTCGTGTTCATTCTTAATTGTTGATGGGGTAAAACACGTCCAATTATCCATGCAAGAAGAAGAAATTACTTTAGATAAAGAATTTCAACAACTTCAAAAACCAAGCATCAAAACTATACAGGTAATTTTCATTCACTCACTTGATTTTTTCAGTCTTCATACTCCATATATATGTTATTCGCACTTTTCAAATTATTTTTTAGGTCACGCTATGTTTTAAATTAGAAAAATCTCACTTTAAATTTTTATTTGAAAGCTTTAATAATTAAGAGTTTGGAACTAATTTTAAATTATTTTTTCCCAATAAATCTACGTCATTTTTTTTTACTGGTATCAGATCAAATGTAAAATCGCTACTTGAAGTAACGATTTACACATTTTACACACATCTTTCAAACGTTAAATAGCGAATATATTCACTTGTTATCTGAAAAAAAAAAGTGCTGATATAAATCCATAATTCATTGGAAAAAATAGTTTAAAATGAGCTATAAAAACATAAAACACTAATTAATTAATTAATTTGGTCCACGTATGTAGTCACTTATTATTTTCTCGTTGATAAGTTTTTTTTGTCATAAATTATGTAACACGGTGACCAACATGCAGAATGAACTTGGAGACACATACGATTGTGTGGATTTTTACAAATAACCCGCATTTGATCATCCATTACTCAAAAATCACACATTTTACCCCGAGGTTTGTGACCATTTTCCTAATATCAATTTATTATATAACATGTATGTTATATGCAAAAGCATGAAATCAAGACTCAGTATTATCCAGTGACGCTATCTCATAATTTTCCTTTTTTTTGATATTTGATCTGATTGTTATCCAATATTTTAGATGAAGCCAAGCTCTACATCGGATAACTCATTAATAGCTTGCAATAGATTCATGAACAACATACAGTTAAAAGATGGAGGATGTCCCAAAGGAACAATTCCTATAAGAAGAATCAACAAAGATGAATTTTATCAAATTAAAAATTTTACGAGATTTAGTAACGCTCTTCAACCTGTGCCTGGAACTCATGTAAGTTTATCGTGTTTATATTCATTACGGGAAATATCTTAATTAGTTAAAAATAAACAAATGATTGACACGAAAAATTCATGTCTTAGACCGCGATTGTTCAAACAAATTCTGATCCAAGTTCGACGAAGTATTATGGAGTAGGAGGCGAGCTAAATGTATATGATCTTTCAATCAAACCATCACAATACTCATCCGGAGAATTTATTATTCAAAATGGTGATGACAGGATTAAAGTTGGATGGACCGTAAGTATTTTAATTAATTAATGTATTTTTATTCGTGTTTTAAATCAAATTTATGGAAAAACTGTACAATATAGGAAGAGATAGAAGGTTCAAATCCATAATTTGTTCTCATAATACCTCAATTTTAACCACGAGACCGTAAAACCTTTTCGATATTGTGAATTTGTGATGCTTAGTTGATTTCTAATATTTATTTTGTTTCTATGTAGGTTAATCCAACACTAAATAGAGATGGTCGTGTAAGGCTTTTCCAGTATTTAGACGTACGTCACATAATTACTTTTTTTATATACGATAAGATTACTGTTTATTATGAAGTGATTACTTTTTATCTGCCGTATCATACAACGCTCGGACACAATAACACAACATTCGTACATTTGAGCTGCATGGACAGTTTTTTTAATTTTTTTTTTTTTTGGTATAAAAGGCTGGCCAATCGCACTGTTTCAATGGTCTATGCCCTGGATTTGTTCACACTAAAGAGGACGTACCAATTGACGGTTACTTCAGCCCTACATCTAAAAGGGGAGCAGAACCTTCCTTCTTTGACTTACGTATTCATCAGGTAAATCACACATTTCTGTACGGTTGAACTTCATACGTTTATTCAATGTGAAGTATGACGTAGGGGTGGGAATCGGTTCAAGACCGGACCGAACCGGGTCTGATCGAAGATCAAAATTAAAAATTCGGTGGACTGAAGACCGGACCTAAAACTTCGGTCTTCGGTCGGATCAAACCGTAAATATTTTGTCCGGTCCGGTCTTGGATCGAAATGGACATAAACTTGGTTTTCACAATTTCGGATACCATAATTACATTTTAATTCCGCTAAATAAAATGTATTTAAATAATTAAACGACTTTTTTTCATGAACAATACTAATTTATAATGTCTTTTGAAAATAAAATATTAATTTGATTCATAATATTTTAATTATCAATTTTAAAAAATATGAAATTTGGTTTATTTGGTCCGGACCTAACTTATCCGGTCTAGTACTGGATTGAAAACCGAAATTTAAAAAAATGAGGAACGAGTATCGGATCAAGTTAATTTGGTCCGGGTATGGTAAAAACTAGATGATCCAGTCTGATTCGGTCCGAACCTAAATTTACTCGTCCCCTATAAAATATGGAGTATATTTTAATCATGTGTATAAATTTTTGAAGGATTCCAACACGGGTAATGGGTGGCTTGAAGTATGCGGCATGGCAATTGGATTTTGGCCTAAAGAAATATTCAGCACAATGTCGACTTCAGCAACGTACGTTGCTGTCGGAGGCGAGGTGTATTCGCCTCCTGATCAACCTCTTCCGCCCATGGGAAACGGGTACTATCCTGTTTATGATATAACTCGAAGTGCGTTCTGTACTAACTTTGTGGTACTCGACCAAAATCTTACGCCGATAAATCCTGAAAATACCGAAACTCATAGTGACGATTTTCATTACGGTGTTTATGACGAAGGAATAACAAAGCATAAGGGACGTGTTGTATATTTTGGTGGTACAACTATGTGGAAATGATAACTTCGGATAAAGTAATACAAGTAATAAAACATGATTTTGAGAGTCCGGTTTGTATTGGGTAAGTCAATCCTTTTTTACCGTGGTTAAAAAAAATATATTGTAATTAGACCTGGTAAACGGGTCATTCAGTTCAGTTTCGGATCGGGTTAAATCGGATCGATTTAACTTGAGTTGAACTTAATTTGATTTTAGTTCAATTTAGATCGGGTTCATTACAGTTAGCAACTTTAATCGCTTTACTATTTCGAGTTCGGTACCATAGTTTATATCAGTTCAGTTGAGTTTCGGGTCATAGTTTTCTTAAATTGAGAGTAACAAATGACTTTAATGAACCTTATAATTTTCAATTTGAATTTAATCAAATACTACTAATAAATACATAATCAATGAAAAAACACTACATGGCTAAATTTGAATGTATATATAAGAAAATATACGTTTTTCATTCAATTAGGTCAATTTTGATCGGTTCAGAATTCAGATATATTCAGGTTCGGGTTTTATTGGCTTATTATTGTATTAGAGTCAGTTCTTGATCGAATCAGATTTCGGGTAATACTTAAGTTATTCATATCGAGTGCTCGATCGGTTATTAATTCAAATATTTTTGATCGATTTCTTTATTTTGCCATGTCTAATTGTAACAAAGTGAAATTTTTAGTTAACCTTAATCATGATCTTTACCGTTTTAATAAGAATGATAATTTACATGTCTGAGTCTCGAGTGTATGCAAATTTAATGTTTTGACGAGCCTATTGTAACAACAATGACGTTTTATTGTAAAACCGATTCAAATTATCAAGGATACCTTATCTTTTGTCAAGGCTATTGCTACAATCAAACTTCAGATAGGAACACTAAGGCTCGAAGCTGAGACATCTGATTAAGATAGAACAACTGACCGTTTATCAGTTGATCTCAATTCAAAATCATGGCATCAAATTACATTTGCTTAAATAACAATAATAATAATAATGTATCTCTTGAATGAATAATAATAACATAAAGTATAATATGTAAGATAGTAAATTTTCTGTCAAACGATCTTAGACAAGAATTTGTGTATACAAAGAATAACGAATTAATAACAATGAACATTTAGTGACGTTGTCCGATCCTAAGAGCAATGTACGCCAATACTCTATAACCCACCAACATTACAGTCAAGACACCAACATCAAACCCTAAATTCTGAATACCAAGATGCTTAATTGCCGGATAATCTTCAACCCGACATCTCAATTCCGATCCACAGACGTAAACTTCACTGCCGGAGTATTGCACCGCGACAAGAAGCTTGTAACAATAATGGCTAAACGAAATGTACTTCAACCAAGCTATAAATACCGGGATATGAATAACATAGTAACCCCCAACTAGTAAAAATGCTAGCATAATGACCGAGGCTAGGGTTGTTGCTTGCTTCACGTCCATCAAAATCGCGCCTAGGGCTAACCCTAGGCCTTGCGAAACAAGGACGTTATAAAGGACGATGGCTAGGGTTAGGGTAAAGGTAACCGGTGAGGGCTTTAGGCCGCCCATGTAATATGAAATGGTTACGAATATTGTAGGGAGGACTAGTTCCATGGGTAGGTCACCCACGGTACGAGCAAAGTAATATGAGGAGAGACGGTACATTCCTGAGGCGCGTTCTCTTAGTAACATCGGTCTTTCTTGAGGAAACGCGAAAATAGCATTGAATAAGGGGAAGAACCCCCAAAATATTGAGAAGAAAAAGAGTAGCCCTACCTGCACACAATTCAAAGTTTTAGTAGTCTTTAAAATTGTTTCCTTTTTTGACTAATCGCTCGTGTATTAGACCAGCATCTCCGTTTTTCAATTAATAATTGAGAAACGGGGATGCTTTTCTAATAAACTTCATAACTTCTTCACTAATTTTATATGCCTAATTACTTTGTTCAATGATAATTGTATGCTTTGAATGGTCTAATTAAGCCACTACATATTACGCAACGAGAAATATAACAAATTACTTCGTAAGTTTGATACTATGTGTAATCAAGTCTCTTAACTTATAAATGCAGCAAATCAACCACATAAATTACATTTAATGTGCAATTAACCACATACGGTGTATGTTATTTTTGAAATAAATTTTACTAATTAAACATTTTACTATTATTGAAAATAAAAATTATTGATTATATTTTAATCCTAAAATTTTTTATTACTAAATTATGTTTTCAAATATTTTGTTTATATATTTTGGCGAAAAATGTTCATAATATTAGAATCGTTATTCGTTAATGATGTTACAATGAAAAATTACACGACCAATTTTTTGTTGACACTAACATTGATTCGTATTTTTTGCTGAATATGTAAATATTATATTTTTTTGTTGAATATGTAAATATTATATTTAATAAATATATTTATATTAGTTTTTATAATATAAAAAATTAAGTTTTAGTTAAAAAATGGTAAAAAAAACTTGATTTTTGGTTTATTGACATTTTTGTAAAGTTAAGGGCTAATTTTCTACGAGTGAAACAGGTTATAAGATAATTTGTTACGTTCACCGATTGCACAAAATATACAGACTCTATGAGTAAGGAGTCGTTTGGTTCATCAAGGAACTTAATTTTCCTAGGAAAATCAATTTCATAGGAATTAAGTTTCCGCATCCAATTCGGGTGAATTTGGCGAAAGTGTTTGGTTGCTTACGTAGGAATTGAATTTCATGGGAACTTCGAATGACCAAGGGAGGGGTAGGTAAGCCACTTCCTACATCAGGTAGGCATTGAAAGTTCCTAGAAACTTCTAATTCCTCCATTTTCCAAATATTATGGCAACCAAACAACCTATGTTTTTGCAAATCATGGGATTTTGCAATTAATATGTTTTTAAAGTGTCAACCAAACAACCCCTAAGTCTTGCGTGAAACTGTCTCACAATGAATCAAAATTAAATTGGTTTACCTGATCTTGTATATGAGAGGAATCAGATTGCCACCATAAAAGACCTGAAATGATGGAAATTGTCATGACTTGGAAGATCCTTAAGCCAGAATATGATTCATGTTTTCTCTCTTTTAGCCCTCTTTGTAGTAATACATTGAATTGTTCCCACCATGTTGTTGTCCATTGATCTTCACAACCTATCAAATAGACAAAATTAATCGATAATATAATATACGAAAACTTTTATGAAACGGTTTTAAATACAGACTACAAGTTTACAAGTGATACTATTCCTTTTGATTAACAATGTATATATGTCTAATGTTTAGTTGTATAGATACAACTGTCGCATTCAAGACATAGGCCATGTTATTTTCGGTTAAAACGAGCTGAATTGAATTAATTGGAGTAGTGCTTAATTGAACTAAATTGAGTGGAACTGAGGTGAAATGAATTTAGTTGAATTAAAAGTTAATTTTGTAAAGAGAACTGAACATAATTGATTGAACGTAAATAAAACTTAACAGAATATAACCAAACAAAATTGAAAGGAGCTGAAATTAAGCCAGAAAGAAGATAGCCATATACTGTATGATAAAACATAACGCGTATATATAATGTTACATACTTTTGTACGATGTATTTGAATTCGAGAGGACGTGATCTTTGAAGGATTGTTGTATCTCAATTTTGAGACGAGGGTACAAGTTTTTCTTGTATGAAGTTATTAGAAATTGCTTGGTCGAACTTGCATCGTCATGTCGCTCCAATCTGATATTTATTTCGTGTTGATCTTCATGCTTGGTGTCCGAAACAATGCCTACACCATGAAATTACGTTCATAATAGACATTATAAATAACGTTATAGGTCTACTTAGAAAATATCAAAATATATAGTAGTGTTATTCTAATTCTAATCAAAAGACAAGAATAACCGAGAAAAAAAGACATATAACTATAGAAGACGATGTAAATTAAAAACCGTTTTTTTCCTTTTTTTTACGCGACTATCCTTATAAAGTTCGTCAATTAATTCTTTTATGTGACGATTTAGGTACTGCGTGTTATCATTAAAGTTGATAGGATAGGAAAGGCATATTAGTACAATAATATATTTGTAACTTGGTATCTATGAATATATAATTCTCCGATTTTAACATAAATACATTATAGGAAGCACCTTATATATCTCATGTATTTTTTATTCACAAACGGTTTTATATGCTTTATAACGAAATTTAATTAAAGATAAACAAATAATTGAGATTTAAAATGTACAACCGAATAAGTAACAAAGGCCTTAACTCTCAGTACCAATGAGTGGATTATACAACGTGCTAGTACATTTTTTTGAACTTTTTAATAAAAATTTCGAGATTAAGCAAACAAAATATGAGCTATATTGTAAAGTTTATGAACTCTTGACAAAATATTGAGCTTAAAAAATTATTATACAACTAAAAAGTAATACTCCGTACATATAAGTTCAACTATATTTTAATTTAATGTCAAAAAATTTAATTATTAAATTAAAATATAACTCAAAATAGTTTAAAAGTTCAAAAATTTACATAAACTCAATTAAATGCATCATAGTTATACGATATTCTTATACATCTGGTTATATAATTATTTTTGTGCTTTCAGCACGAGTGAATATTAATAAATTGTGTACACGAAAAAAGAAAATGAAAAAAAGCAAGAGATTGGTATTTGGTTGTACATACATTGATACATACGTATACCCGTGACACTGTTACATCTTCTCCCTACATTAGCTTTATACCCTCAACCAATTTTATTTTAGATGGCGTAAAGTCGTAAATCTCCGGGTATACGTGATAATCGAAAGCAATTTTGTACTACGTGCATGTTTGTATAAATTAAAGTATAGAGTCGATTAACGTACCGTTAGCAAGATCAAGTACAAAATCAGCCGGATTGACAAAATTAAAACCCGGAATTAACCCAATGGAGCAAAAATAATCCATAACCCGACTAGCGTTACCGCTATAAATCGGGTACCCATCTGATAAAACGACCACTTTATCGAACATTTGGTATAATCTACTAGAAGGTTGATGGATTGTCGTCACAACGGTCCTTCCACTTCGAGCCAATCTTTTTAATGTAGCCATTATCCGTTGAGCCGTGGTCGAGTCCAAACCCGATGTTGGTTCATCTAACAATAATAAACTCGGGTTTACGAGCATTTCTTGACCGATACTAACCCTTTTCCGTTCTCCTCCGGACGCCCCTCGAATGAGGGTCCCACCAACCATGGTGTTTCGACATCTTAATAACCCTAATTCCGCAATGACTATTTCCACCTGTTCTGCTTTCTCGGATCGGGTCAGCTTTTTAGGTAACCTTAAAAGAGCAGCATATGTTAATGTCTCTAACACGGTCAAATGTGGATATAAGACTTCGTCTTGAGTCACAAACCCGATTTTACGTTTAATATCTCCACAAAACGGGTTCCCATTGTAGGTTATCGACCCGCCTAATAAACTTTTAGGAACTCGGCCGCTTAGGGCCGTTAACAACGTGGTTTTCCCGCTACCGGATGGGCCTAGCATCGCTAGGAGTTCACCGGGGCGTACAATTCCCGTAACACCGTTAAGAATTGAACGAGATTGTTTCGGGTTATCGCCCGTCGAGCAACCTATAAAATTTCTTGTTGTAGGTAACGTTATGTTGTACGTAACGTCTTCAAACTGCATGCAACGTATAAACCATGCACGTATAATTAGTCATCATAGAAACTCTTAGGTGAAATTTCAAGTAAAAATTAACTCGGAAAATTCACCCGTGTCGAGCTCAGAAATTTGACAATTTTTTTCAAATCACTTTTTTTCTTCAAATAATTACTCCTTCTGTCGCACCGAAATGTTTACACTTACTTTATTTTCGAGGAAAAATAAAGTAAATGTAAACCTCTGATGAAATAAAGGGATGACGCGGTAACTATCTCACAATTAGGACTATACATCCAGATGTATATATGAACATCGTACGTCTAATACAAATTTAATTGAGCTTATATGCAATTTTCTTTTTAGCTTTTAACAATTTTTTCGTGCACTATAATTTTTATTGTTAAAATTAAAATTATTGGATTTTATATGTATTAATTTTAAGTTTGAATATATTGTTTTGATTTACAATGTTTTTATAGAGACGCGCGCTCAGATTCTTTTGAAAAAAGCTCGTAAAATATTGCTATAAGTTCAAATTCTTTATTATAAAACTTGAAATCTATCTTATCAGATATATACATTTGGTTGTATAATCATCTAATTGCAACTATCTTGTCAAACAATTTTAGAACAAATTAATAATGTAAAACCATTAATAAAGTACCGTGGTGCCCTTATTACCTAATCATGGGGGTAATTAAGTAAATTAATTGATAGTTCAATAATGAGCTTTGTGTAAAACCGTTTTATATAAAAAAAATTGTTCAAAAATATAAACCAGGAACATAATTAGTCGGAAAATTCACGTCTGTTATTTTTGAGGTTTGCCACTTTGCATGTACCTATGACTAATCGTATATCTTGGTCACGAGTTCAGAACAGCAACTTTTTTTTCAAATTGATCGTTTTTTTTTTTTAAATTAGTAAAGTATGCATATGAAGCTATATACCTTGAGTGTGATAGGGCGAAGTGATCCATGGAAAACAGAAAATTGTTGAGGGGAAGACCGTTGATAAACGGATTGCGAATCGTCTAAACAAGGGCTTATAGCACAATTGGAAGCGGAGGGCGAAGCGTAAGCCATGTTATCGTCGGAGTTTCTCTTAGAGGCATGAGGATGATGATGATGAATGTTGATGGATGAACTTGAAGTATTATTGGATGTAGGATCTTGCTCTATAGGCATCATACTTATTAATAATTAGGGTTTGTGTTTTGCTAAGAGATTCAAAAGATAATAGAATAATTAATGAAGTGTTAAGGAAGAATTATGGATTTGAATTTGTTGAAGAATGATTTTAAAAAAGTATGAAGATAGAGTAGTATATATATATATATATATATATATATATATATATATATATATATATATTATATGGTGATATAAAGAGAAAGAAATGATTGAATGAGCCCGTTACAGATATACGTGGTTCACCAGCAAAATTAGTGACTATATTCACTCGAGAAGGGAGAGGGATCGTTACAGATCACATATACGTGGTTCACCAGCAAAATCAGTGATTATATTCATCCGAGAAGGAGAGAGGGATCGTTATAGATCAGATATACGTGGTTCACCAGCAAAATCAGTAATTATATTCACTCGAGAAGGAGAGAGGGATAATTTGTGATCATGCACCCTATGTAGAGTCCTATGAAAGTCGATTTGTGAGGTTTTCTTAAACGTAGAAAAATGAATGTCGTTTTATTAAGTCGAAACGGTTTTAATAGTTCGACATAA
The DNA here is from genome assembly GCA_029255685.2 of Silene conica. Taxonomy (NCBI): domain Eukaryota; kingdom Viridiplantae; phylum Streptophyta; class Magnoliopsida; order Caryophyllales; family Caryophyllaceae; genus Silene; species Silene conica. The sequence continues at coordinate 96,179,752 of CM055312.2, forward strand.
AAAGGAGTATGTAGACTGTAGTCACATGCAAATGTAGGCACGAGAAGTGAGTGTAAAATTGTTGTCCTAAGATAATACAAGTAGAGAGCAAAATAAAGGTAAAGTTGTTGTGGATGTGAAGGTCCAATTAATACTAAATTATGTCTTTTTATTAATCATGATAATGATGATGAAATAATAAAGCTTTAATTTAATCACAAGAAATTCTTGTATGAATTTCAAACTAGTTTGAGTGGGAACATCTTTTTTTTTTTTTTTTAATGTATCTCCGTCTTGAATGTATAACATAAAATCATATGATCGTAAAATAAAAAGTATTAGAATAAAAATTTAATTAAAAATGTTGTGATTTAGTTGTATTTGGATACCTCCTATATAAATTAAAATTGGTATAATTACCGTATACGAGTCTAATTGTTAAAGAAGAACGAATGGAAATAATAACATTTATAGATCAAGATAAGTTAAAATGAACATCAATTACTTTATTTTTGTCATATCAAATGATAAAAAGTTTGTTATATACTCTCTCCCTCGATAATTTGTTATCCTATTTTATTTTAGGTCTCAATCAATTGTTATCTTTTCTATTTTAAAAATGAACTTGATGAATAATTTGATCATTTACATTTAACTTGGTCCACTTGTTAATTATTAATTGACTTCCTCTTTTTTTTCTTAGTCTTTATGCTAAAATCAAAGGATAATAATTGACCAAAACGGTGTTAGCTGATATTTTTATTGTTAGGCACAATGAGCCTCCTTTTTTAAACACCTTTAAGTACATCCAATAATTACTCCCTATTGTTTTGTACAAATACATGGCCCATGAGTTAAAAAATAAAAGGTTAATGTAACCTTGCTCTTAGGTCATAATAATTGAAATAACAATCTATTCGAGATTATATTCTACCGAAGTTATCCAAATAAAAATGATAGTTAATCTAATAGTCAAGTTAAAGTGTCAAAAGATTACTCCTTTTATCTCCTTAAGCTCTTTTACTTACCCAATTCTCATCGTCGATTAATTACAGTATATTGTTTCTACAAATCAACGACCCGTAGAGAACAAGAGTTAGCTCAAGTGGTAAGAGCACTCTTATCCCAACCATGAAGTTGGGGGTTCAATTCTCATCCGCGACACAGTGCGCTCATTTGAACCAAAAAAAAAAAACAAATCAACGACCCGTGATTAAAAAATCAAAAGGTGCACAAAGCCTTGTTCTTCAGTCGATCACACTAATTAACAGAACGATTCGAGATTATATTCTGCCCGAATATATAGTAAAAATCACATCTAAATTTAAAAAGAAAACTGCTTTTATTTTCTTGAAACTCTTTCACTCGTCCAACTCTCGTCGTCATTAATTACAATATATTGTTTCGTACAAACTGATGATCCGTGTAGCAACAAAAACAAAAGTTAAATATAGTATTGTTCTTAGGTCACAATAATTGAAAGAGCAATCCATTCAAGATTATATTCTACACAAATCATTCCAAGAAAAACAATAAGTAATCTAACATATATAGTAAAAGTCACGTCAGAATTTCAAAAAAATACTCATTTTATTTCTTCGAAACTCTTTCACTAGTCCAACTCTCGTCATCGATTAATTACAATATACTGTTTCGTACAAATTGATGACCCGTGTATCAAAAAAAACAAAAGGTGAATATAGTCTTGTTCTTAGGTCACAATAATTGAAAGCCCAATCAATTCGGGATTATATTCTACCCAACTCATCTCAATAAAAAAACGATAGTTAATCTAACATATATATACAATAAAAGTCACGTCACAATGTCAAAAGAAAACTCCTTTTATTTCCTTAAAGCTATTTTCACTAGTCCAATTCTCGTCGTTGATTAATTACAGGTGGAACGTAAGATGAAGATAGTAACCCTTTATGTTACTTTTCGTACTAATAATAATATGCTGGAAATTTGGTATCTGATCTTTACTTACTTTAGTTGGAATGTCATTAAAAAGTTGAAGATTTGAAGTCTTTATACCTTTTTAAAATCTTTGTATGTGGCATTTTATCATTCAGTGAGATTGATAATGCGTTTGTTTTATGTCCTACGTTTTGTGAAACAATCCGTGTCGTTTTAGATGATCTGAAATAAAACGGACTAAATATCACCATTATTTTAAAAAAAATGAAATTATTTAATGACAAAATGTTATAACTAAAAGAACCTTGAATCTTGTCAAAGGCAAGAATTGAGAGGTCTCAAATTCGAATCACGGGGCGATGATCACTTGGCCAGTACGGCCTTCGGAGGGGATGACTTACATAATTCATGTAGTGGCGCGGGAATACATGGGCACGGGGGTTTAAACCCCTTGATCATCGAAAAGAAAGTTGTCACTTTTAACCTTGAAAATGATAATAACATTTTATAAAATAAATAGTAACATTTTATCGTAAAATGACAACATTTTGTCCGTTTTATTTCAAACCGCGAAAAACCCGTCTCAAACAAAGTTCATGAAAAAGCTTCATTCTTGAATTGATGTCACGAAACATATTTAGTGTGAATCAATTGTCCTTTAGAGTATGAATTAACCTCGCAAAGCGTAAATATTTATACATTATTTATTAACGTTATCTCATTTTTCTGTTTATTCACATTTGTTCCTCAGATTATGAAGTTATAATCCAAATCGTCAATTTACTTAAACAAATTGATAAAGCGCTCGACAGTTGAACTTTGTCGATCAACTTAATTAGTTTTATTTAAGACCGTCTTTAACTCGTAATATAGCTAGAATTATTAAATAACCATATACCATGAAAATAGATCGTTTTAAGCTTAAATAGTGTGTATATTTTCTAAAATCTTGTTTTACCGGCCATTTGTCTGAACATTTTTACCTCAATTCAATAGGATTCTCATGTAAAGCAGCAAAATACCGTCTTTAACTTAGAACTGTCTTGAACAAGAATTTCCGTTCTAAAAGATGCAAGGAAAGCATGCTGTTTCTAAACCTATCTTGCTACTATTTCACTCATTTGTGTTCTGGTACCTGTACCTTAATAAGTCAGAGAAACACTTTGACTCCTGCACAATCCGGCCAGCAAAGACGGCATACTTACCGACAGGCGACATCATCTACTTCGAGTCTTCGACTGAACAAAGCAATAAGTCGCAGTGAATGACCAGAAGTCGAAACCAACTACCAGCTGCTTGGAAGAACGAGTTCACTGACTGGCAATCATTTCCACAACTCAAGGTCCGAAGAGATCCTCTGAACATGTAAGAAGCAAGACCGAAGTGAGATACTCGGAGTGCTTTCACTTTCATCAGGGAAAACCGGCACTGAAACCAGGAGCGAGAAGTATTAGCACGATAAAATAAAATTGAAAAACAGGCCAGATATCTACATTAGTAATCCATTAATGGCTTTTTTATTTCCACAACAAATGCTCATCCATCCCAAATCTCCATTTCAAATGACTCGCTCTCCATGATAACATTCCATCAATTGAAGGTTAATAAAATTTACAAAAAGGATAGTCCACCAGCAAGTCAACAGAGGTAATAAAAGGATGAACGATGAAGAATGAGACAAGCTAAAACACGGAATGAGATGAATTAAATCGCTAATATATGCACTTTTGGAGTTTTGGCTAATGAATTTGTGTGCTTTGTTTTCAAACTGGAACTACCAAGTATCAACTGTTGAGCAACTAAAGCACTTGGAAGAAAATTTGCAGAGAACCATATTCAGCCTCTTGGACTAAGCTTTACCCCGAGACGCGGAAAAACAAGCACAATTCTTAGACAGAACTCAAAACAAAGATTATCATCTATAGACATAGGGACAATGGATGTTTGAAGGTGATGGTTGTTGGCGAAGATATGAAAAAGGAGAGAATGGGGGGATGAGGAGTCTAACAATAACCCACCCCGCTCAACTAGAACGGCCATGATGATAAAGAGCTGACCACCACAAGCACAAGCCAATCTTGACAGAACTCTCCAAGAAAAACTTGCCATCACCAGAGGCGATTCTATGACTCAGTGGACGGGGTGCGAAAAATTAACGAAATTACGAAAATTGCGGAATTATGTTTATATAATAAAAATTTGCTTCTAACAAAATAGTTTATTGTGTGATTGAGAAATAAAACAAATGGTAAAAAACATTGAACAAAAATTGTTAACTAAAAGTATTGAACCCTTTGACCTCAGACAAAGAAAACCTACGCCCAACCACTAGACCAACATATTACCTTCCAACTTTACCAAGTTGAGCCTGGACTCTAACTATAAGTCTGTAAGACTGTAACTGAGTACACCAATGAACACCATTAATGCCTGGAGGACACTTCTATGATTTAATACGTGCGCAATACCGACCAAATTTTCAAGGAATAGAGAGCTTAGACATTTTGTAAGTCACTAGAAAAAACCAATAATATGTCAGAAGTTTTCCTAAGAGTAAACATCAGCAAATAAACATTAGGGAGTATACTCGATAATATTTAAGGCATGCGAACTATTTGAGAAGAAGGGTGCGGGTGCAGAAGCAGTCAAACCTCTACATAGTATTTACCATGTAAGCCGAACAGCATACTCAGATTAACTTCAGTTGATCCGACGTTACCAGCAATTTGCCAACAAGTCATAGCAATGTAAAGGCGATAGAACAAAGTAGCTCACTTACCTTCTCCATATGGCCAGAATGCGTCCACTAGCGCTATAATTCCGGTAGGAAAGTCCTTGCATATTGTATCGAACACGGGTACTGCCCGGAAGTGAAGAGTAGAAAAAATAGGTGGCTAGGCACACTTCATGAAGACCTTGATGATATGTTGTAGACGACTTTAGACTAGAGTCCTTCGACTAAATTAATGCATATGCAAGCTGACAACGACAGAAGACATACACCGAATATACACAGGAAATCCCAAGTGAAATAGCGAACAATCTTTTATGGAAATGACCAACAGCAGTGAAGCTTTTAGTTTGAGAAATCCATACTTCATACCAACGCAGCAATTTACAAGTTTTTTTTGCTAAATTCAGAGCGTTCACAAGAATACGCGACTTAATCCTTAGGCAGCATTATACTAGCACAGACTCCCTAAACGCCCTAAAATGAATCACTAAAAGTAAATTAACTACAACAGTCACGTCAGTAAAATGATCAATCAATGACAACTACTATCATACTAATCTGCACATAAATTCACTGAGCCAGTATGACAGTCTTACATGTAAAACCAACCGATTATAAACAGATCACCGAAAAAAGGCCCAAAATGTATATCTTGACCACAACAGCAGCTTTGCTGCAAACGCGAAATACCAGAGATCTATAACCACAGACGCTTCCACACGCTACTCACTCGAGTGCTTCCTCGATGATTTTCAAATGTGCCGCTTGCTGGTTGTCTCTTCTTGGTGATTACGACACCCTCACAACCAACTTGTTCTTCTTCCCAGCAGACAACAACATAACTTTCCCATCCACAATATCATCAGCCTTGATTATCTTCGCCTCACTATCAACTCGGCTGTTATTCAGATACAACCCACCTTGCTTCACCATACGCTTCACAGCAGCCTTACTCTCAAGCAACCCCGACATAACCGATAGATCAACAATCGAGACGTTCAAAACTCGATCATAGCTCAAACAACAAGACGGCACATCTTTCGCAATCCCCTCAATAGTTTCCCAATCCAACTTTGTCTCAGCACCAGGCCTTAACGCCTCAGTTGCCTTAACCGCCTCCTCCAACCCTTCCTCCCCATGAACAAACCTCGTCATCTCCTCCGCAAGCCTCCTCTGCGCAAAATTCGGCACATACCCCTCCCCATCTTTATCCCCGTCCCCCTTCATCTTCCTCTCAATCTCATCAATCTCCTCCAAATCCAAAAAAGTTAACATCTTCAAAAACCTAATCACATCCCCATCCGGCACAGTAAAAAAATACTGATAAAACTTATACGGCGACAACAACTTACTCGATAACCAAACCGCCCCATCCTCCGACTTCCCAAACTTCGTCCCATCACTTTTCAGCAACAATGGGAAGGTAACCCCATAAACCCCTTCATCCACACCCAAAATCTTCCGTATCAAATCCGTTCCGGCCGTAATATTCCCCCATTGATCACTCCCACCTATCTGAACCCTAACCCCTTCATTCCTATACAAATGCACAAAATCATACCCCTGCAATAACTGATAACTAAACTCCGTAAAACTCATACCCGTATCCGAATCCAACCGCTTCTTAACACTCTCTTTCGACATCATAACCCCAACCCTAGCATACCTACCAACATTCTTCAAAAAATCAAGGAATTTCACCTCTTTCCACCAATCATAATTATTCAAAATGACGAAATTACCCCTACCAATTCTATCTAGGATTGAAGTAATACCTGCAATATTGTTCTGAAGGGTAGAATCGTCCAATTCGGGTCGCTCCGTGGACTTTCCGGACGGGTCACCGACCCGACCCGTGGCACCGCCGATAAGGGCGACAGGTGTGTGACCGCAACGGTGGAACCAAGAGAGAACAATGATACCAATAAGGTTGCCTAAATGGAGGGACTCGGCGGTCGGGTCGAATCCGCAGTAGACGCGGAGCCGGTTCGGGTCGGTTCCGAGGTTAGTGTTTGTGATTGATTCGATAAGACCGCGGGTTTGGAGGACGTCGATAATGTTTGCGGTGGTTGGTGTGGTGGTTGGTGCGACGGAGACGGTGGTGGAGTGAAGAAGGTGGTGGCGGCGGCGAATGTGGATAGAGAGGAGGGTTCGGGTTCGGGTTCGAGTTCTGGTTCTGGTGGTGAAGAGGGGAAGTGTTGTTGTAAGGGAAGCCATTGATGGAGAGCTTGGTTTGTTTGGTTGGTTGTCATTAAAGATGACGATATGATACGACTATACGATACGAGTAGTTTGAACCCGACTCCAATGACTCGGACTCAATCGGATTAAAGCTTTCGGTTTGAGTCACACCAATCTCGAGATCGGTTCATATTCAGTTAAACTTGAATTGACTCGAGCTTAACTCAAATATGATCAAACTAACTTTGAGCCTGGCTTTAACCGAACGGATTTTATGAGCTTGTTCGAGTGGAGTTCATTTATGTCGTCACCCCTAACCCTCGCCCTCAGAAGCGCCCACATGTTAGTTATCCGGTAATATAACTAATATGTAGCGAACTAACCAATCATTTATTTGTTGTCATTCCTTTACTAGGGTCGATTCTCGTAGGCTGGCCGCTTTCTTGTGGCGAGCGGATACAACTCACCACCGTATTCACTAGACTTCTCGAGATCTGTTTCACGTACCTAAGGAAAAAGGAGGGCTACTACATTGAAGAATTTGTGGCGCCTACATTGACGGTCTGCCGGTATACTTGTAAAGACTCTTATCACAAAATGCAAGCCTTGTGTCACTTTAGCAATTTCTCAGCCATCATATTGTGGACGGGAAATTTGTTAACATTCTTACCACCTAACCACCGCCAATCCGCCATCTCTGTCCTAGCCGACAACTAGGCCAACCACTCAAGCCTCTAGCAATTTGCAACACCCACTCCAGTCCAACAGTATCCCAATCAACAATCCTAATTAATAATAAATGTTCATATTAATTTCACTAAAAATTAAACCTAATAATTTGAATGAGACGGGTTAATAACTGCTAAAAAAACAAAAATTACTAGTCGAAGAATTATGATCCATTGTTCAAGGTTTTAGATTTGTAAAATAGGATTTTAAGCAAGGTGTATTCATAAGAGTTATTTTGATTATTTTTATTAGAGAAAAGGATACAATATGAAAACTTTATGAAAAAGAGCGTGTGAAGGTGTAAAGTCCGTATGTGAAAAACTAATTTCGAATTTCTATAAATTGTTTATTATCCATAAGTAACTAGATGATAGGCTGATAGTGATGGCTGATTCGAAAATAACCCAAATTCAACAATGAGACTGTTCTTATTCTCGGCTCCTTCAACCAATTCTTCCATCAATTCTTTATTCACCTTAGCAACCTCTTGAAATTTCTTCAAGCTCTCTTGAAATTTCTTCAAGCTCTTTCCTTGTTTGACAAACGTCGCTTTCGAGACTTCTATTTCTGATGAACAAGTCGTCGATGATGTTGTACGCGACTTGAACAATTTGCATAAGAATCATACCAAGTTTTTTGCTAACAAAATACACAGTAAGTTTCTATATAATCCGAAATGGTAATGTTGTACAACAAGCTACCTACACAGACTAGAATACACACAAATGCATTTACAAATGAGAAATGCCCATAACAGCATCAAAAGAATATTATCATCTTCTACGAGTAGCGAGTACGATTTAGATTTACAGATAAATATATCGGTGTTCTTGAAGAATGCTATGTTCTTTTTCGGTTAACTGATGAAGCCACTCGAATACCAGATGAATTAGAAGGGGCTGACTGCGCGAGCCAACTTTAACATGATTTCAGGCACCAAACGTTTTCTAGGCGGGGCAGTTGCGTCCTTGGCAAGCGCTTCCTCGTCCCCAGCATGAATTATGGAAACTAAATCTTCAAACATTTGATCACTTCCCCCTCTCATTGGATCCTGACAAGTCGAATGCATCCATTTAGACCTTATATTAGAATGGGCTTCTGCAAGAGGGGTGGGGGTCGATAAAAATAATAGAAAATATTTGCTAGTGCAATGCTCTTTCTCTCCATCACCGTGATAAAGATCACGATGGCTCTAGGATCGCACTCGCACGTAGCCATATCACAATTCACAATGCACATGCATTGAACGAGTATTCTTTTTTCTAACTATTCTTTTGCTGTGTGGTTGACGTCTAATTTCAGGACGATGTGAGTGGTATGTCCACAGTTTGCTACTGGAGAACCCATATTGAAAGCATTAAGAGGGCGACTAAAGTAAGTTGAGGTCTGTAACAAAATTGGATTGATATATGTTATCTAGGCTGGCGAAACCGGGGCGACAACTATGTTACTCAAACTCGTTTACAAGTATCCAACACGGGCACGTGTCCAAGTTCCAGACTCGGCTATTTTATTGAAAAATATGCATATTTTCGTCTAAAATAAAGTGTCCAAGTGTCATACCCATGTCCGAGTGTCCAGTGTCCAGTGTCGGACACGGGTACGTGAGGAAATTAGATGAGTCGGACTAGCATAGGGAGACTTGCAAGAGCGTCATTGGGTCATGTACGGCCGTACGGGTAGCATAAGTTCAAGCTGAACTTCAAGTCCAGTTGGGTCAGTTCCACGACTACATGGGTCATGGGGCCATAGGTAGCTGCTGTTCAGGTTTTTTAGGCTGCAGCTACTATCTCTCGATTCTCAAAATATAGAATATATGAAAATGGAAGATTATATCAGTTACCTGAAGAAAGACATCGGTGTGGGTCTTCCCTTCGTACAAAATCGCCCGAGCATCGACTCCAAGTCTCTGAAGTGTGGCAGCAAAACTTTCACTGAATCCATCAACAGAATTTTTAACGGGTCAAAACAAATCAAGGAATCTCGTGTACATTTAAAATGAATTCAATAGATCATATTGAATCTCCGACCCCAAACCAAACATACACCCTAACAAGGAAAATAATAATTTCTCCACCCTAAAAGATTGATCATTGTTGATTATGTACATTGTCAGAGACGGATCACTTTTGATTATAAACATCGTTCTCTGATATAATTACTAATCTAACTTGCTGTCTATAAAAGAAAATAAATGGTATAAAGCAACGTAATAATGCAATCAATCTTTCTGAAAGACTGAAACAAAGAATTAATCAGGCTGGTAATAATTCTGAGTTGTACAAGACGGTATCCTGTGACTTGTGAGACCAACCAACTTTAGTTATCTGTTCCTCAATTGATTGTATTTGACGGGGGAATATCTCATCCAGTACAAATTCTCGTAATATAGAAAAATAAGCATTTTTAGGCATTTCAATGTTTACAAATCTCCTTTAACAGCAGACCAGTCAAATCTCCGTAATCTGGCAGGCGAGACGAGAATAAAATTATAATGAATGGTCTAAGATGTGAACCTGGCATCTGATGGAATCGAATAATCTGCAGTACCATGGAAAAGAACAATAGGAGGAAGTAGCGAAACTGCACTTCTGACATTTGGATCCTGCACGATTAGTTCTGGCGAGTATCTCTGCAACGATTGTTCCCCTTCCATTATACTGGACCAAAAATATTACATACTACAAGTGAGTATAAAGAGTTAAAGATGCATATCTATAAATTGTTACGAGATAAAATGAGGTGTTACCTCAAAAATATGTTACGGTATAACCCTCTATTGTGGAAGTGGTCGACTAGCTTCATCAAATTATACCTGATAAAATAAATTTCACGGCAAAAGAATCAGTTTTTAAGTAACTATAAATACGTGTTTTTAAGTACTTTTTTATTTATGTTATAATGTTTTGGCCACTGATCGCGGCCGCCTTTCTTAAGAGAAAAAGGTGGCTACAAAAATTTCAAGCACTCGAAGGTAAAGACGTCGTATTGTCATATGTTCAGTAAGGCGTCACACGTAAGCATCTCAGAATCTGTTCATCAGATGCAGTCAAGTTCTTACCCTCCTGATAATCCGAAATAAGCTTTTATCTGTGAGATGCTCCACGTAACCGTGTCTCCCTCGCCAATCTCTTTAATAGCTTGCTCGACAAGAACACAAGCAGCAATATGCGCACCAGCTGATTGTCCCATAACATAAACTCTGCAAGAAAGAAGAGCATGTGTAAGCAAGCTAACCAGGTCAAGAAATGTAACTTAGGGTGATCTTTGTTGATATATTTCGTCATTTTTTATGTTGTTTGTAGATGTGTATGATTTTAATATGACTAAATACTCCCGTAACAAGAAAACAAGGATGAGAACTACCTTTCTGGATCACCTCCGTATTCTGCAACATTTTTGCAAATAAATGAAATGCCACGTGAAGCATCGTCGATCATATCTCTCATTGTACCTTGAGGGAAATTTCTGCAACAAGGTCAACACATCATCAAAGGTTTCAAACAATATATTAACAATAATCGTTTATTTAATTATATGTCATATTTACTACATATTGCCAGCTAAAACACACTGCGAAAAATAATTAATAGTATGGATGTAATGGAAGGAGACGATCAAATGCATTACATCTACAATAAACCATCGGTAGAAGCCGACCGGCCACCCTTGAGGTGTCAAAGAGCTAAGATGTCGGAAGTCACTAACCTATAATCTATGCAAGCTACAATGATGTCTCTGTCGGCTAATTGTTGCCCAAGAAGAGAACCCCATGCTTTATAACTGCCAACAGTAACACGATAACTTATTAGAAAAAATTTACAGAACGGATACATGAACAAGATGATTGCATCATATTTCAAAACACTCGGTAACCCGTGTCCGACACTCGGCACTCGGACATGGGTATGACACGTGGACACCTCATTTTAGACCAAAATGTGCATATTTTTCAATAGAATAGCCGAGTCTGACACTTGGACACGTACCCGTGTCGGGTACTTCTAAACGAGTCTGAGTAACATATTGTAAAACCATAAGATAAAAAGATGAAAAAGCCTGAAAAACAGAATCTTAATGCTTCAAACGACTCTTCATCAACTACTACCGTTGTAGATGACGATTGATTTGCCACGCAAAAGGGAAAAAAAACATAATTGAGGCCATAGACAACTCACCCAATTATCCAAGCTCCACCTGTTATAAATGCAACAACAGGCTTCGGCCCGTCACTATTTTTAGGCAAGTACAGATCAAGGCTGCCAAAAAAAACAGTATTAGTTCTCATACAGAAGAAGGGATGAAACTAAACATTTTCAATATAATTTTGAATTCATACAACAACTAGCAAGTAGGAGCAACTATATACAATACCTGTTTCTAGGTTGATCACCATAGATTATACTTCGTCGGATATGACTCGAACGGAAATAATGATATCCAACTGCCAGAAGAAAGTCCACGTTGTTAACGGTTATGGCGGTGCTACAAGCAACCCCTAGATGCACGGAAATTGAAAAGGATTGGCCAATCAAACTTTACTAGAATGACAAACCTTGAAAAAAACCAGGGATCAGCAAAACGGCATAACAACCTAGAGCAAGAAATCTTGTAATCCATCTGTAACCTACCCTGAATAAAATACAAAATAAGACATGTGCTAGTTGCAAATCAACTTGTACACAATTTTCCAAAGAGCAAATGAGAAAAGCAAGCGATTCCTAAATTGTCGAATATTATGAGGCATTATAATGCTACATGTCCGACAAACTAGCAAAAGAATCGATTCTGTCTACTTCGTGAAAGTACCCACAACAAAAGAACTCTATGGATCACTAAAAAAGACCACCGCTTAATAATTTACTATTTTAGATCCTTCGTAGCACGAAGATCGGATACCAAGAGCAGCAACAATTGAAGGGAAATCAAACTAGGATACCCTACATACAAAGCTAGCTAGAGATATCACTTTCAGGGGAAAAAGAAGCATAGTGCATAATCAAACTGATCAACTTTTTTGTTGTTCAATGCCAAATCCACGAGCTTAGAAGAAAGGGACGCTGCAATGATCCCAGAGACATGTAATACACTGAATAGAGATACTCCTACACCAAAACTCAAGTCCGATTATGTTCAGCTCAGCTCACGAAGAACTATCATGGTAGACTTAATGAATCAAATACTCAACCCATGTGGAGGTAAAGGAAGCTAGAGTCAAAACGGCTGAAGACGTCCCCAATCAAGTACATACATTTTTTTTCTAAAAGCTCTTCATTTGCTACCTTCTTCTTCCTCATCGGTGTTTTCCTCTTTATCCATACTAGCTCATTCATTATACTCGGAAAAAAACAATATGCTTCTTACCATAGTTTCATCATCCATGAAAATGATCCAGAAACGTACAGATTGAACCATTAACAGAAACAAGGTACACAAGTAACACATCTCCCCCAAAAAAAACAAGAGGATTCTTATTGGTCAGTCACTCAGTTGTCCATATAAGCATTGTGCCCCTCCTAAATAACAGTCTGTTCCGTAAAATTCATGTCTTGTTCAACATTCAGGATTTCAATCCTCAACAAACCATGTAAACATTCCCATCACATACGAGCAAGTAGCAACCATCTATAAGTCAAAAGTGGAAAACTTCCGACCTTCCCGTACCTCAATTCATATTTAATGTTCCTAAACTTTACAATGTAACTCATTTAAATCACCCGGAGATACCTCGATTCATGTAAACGTTCCCATCACAAAAAAAAAAAACGAATCATCTCTAACTCAAAATTAGAAAACCTTCATCCTTCACATACCTCAATTCTTACTTAACTCAAACTTTACAATGTACTTCATTCAAAATCATCCGACGTCACCTTCATCCACCACAAACCTCAATTCAAACTTAATTCTCCTAAACATTACTACATAGAGATCGTCTCACATCACCTCTCTACAGAAAGTAGCAAACTTTTCACCATAGATCAAACTCAAACTAGACATCAAAACATTCACACTAAATCCACAATAAAACCACCTCTATATTGAACAAGACATGACTTTGCCTTGTAACACCTCAATTCCTACTTACCCTTCCTAAACTTTTCAAAATGTAATCCTCTGTATATCACGTCACGTCACTATACTTAAACAATTAGCAAACTTCTCACCATACACCAATCTCAAACAAGATTTTCAATTATTCACATTGAAACACACATCAAAATCACTAAAACCCAACCAGACTTAGTCCATTCGCTCAGGTACCCTACAAATCGCGAATTATATCCTGTCGCTTACTACAAATACATATAGGAGCCATTCTATAAGAGTGAATCACAAGTTGATAAGGATGCATCCGTAAAGAATCCGGTAACCATGAACCCAACAACCGAATTACTCAAAACAACCTAAAAATTCCAAATTTAAACAAAATTCAGCAGTAATGCAGTATGTCATACCACAAATAACATTGAAACACACATCAAAATCAGTTGGTCTTGCTTGTGAAGGGTCGGGTGAAGAGACGGATAATGACACTCACAAAACAAATAGGGGATAAGGTGGGGCACCCCTCATGTGCTTCCCTCTCTCCTCTAAATGGGCATTTTGTGAGACAAAATGGTATCCCGGAGTGACGGATATCTTCCGTCTACAATGAGATTTTGTGCATCAAAATTACCAAAACCCAACAACCCAATTACACAAAACAACCTAAAAATTCCAACTTTAAACAAAATTTAACCAATGTTAGTTAGCATAGCTGGTAAAGTCACGACACAAGGGGTGGTACTCATGACTTGGGTTCGACTCCCGTTGCAACACATTTGCCTTATGGGTCTGCTTACACACAAGAAATCAATTATTCACATTGAAACACACATCAACGTCACTAAAACCTAACCAGAGTTACTTCATTCGCTCAGGTACCCTACAAATCATATATTAACCATTCTATAAGAGCGAATCACAAATTGGTAAGGGCATATCCATAGAGAATCCAGTACCCATGAACCCAACAGGCAACAACCCAATTACTGAAACAAACAAAAAAATTCCAACTTTAAACAAAAACTTAATTCAGATGTCAGTTAGCATTGCTGGTAAAGTCACAACACGAGGGGTGATACTCATGACCTGGGTTCGATTTCCTAGCAACACATTTGCCCTTATGGATCCGTTTACACACAAAATATGAAAATTAAGCAGAAGGGCAGTATGCCATACCCCAAATAACCAAGAAGCTTTAAACTCAACCTAGTAACCAACCAAGTTTCAGAAGCAACATGTTCAACACTACTAACAATTGAATGATCACTACCACCATCACCACCATTGCCATTTTGAAAAGCTAATAGATTCTCATCGCTTACGGTCCGCCGCCGTCGTTGCTGCCTAATCTTACCCAAACCCAGCCCACCAGTAAAACTAAATGCCCTAGACAAAAGAGGTTTTGTTTCAATATGTGAATCAAAATCATCAAGAGTTGAAGAAGGAGAAACAATAACATGATGATGGTGATGATGATGATGATGGGTAGTTGGGAAATCATCATTTGAGGTATGTAACACCATTGTTGACATCTTTTTGTTGGATTTCGAAGATGGGTTTGTTATTGGAAGAATTGGGGATTGTGATTGTGATTTCATCATTGTTTTTGTTGGGTTTTAATTCAATTTAAGTCTAAAAATAGTGGAATAATTACTGGTACATAAGAAAAACAGGATTAAATCTGAAAAAAAGATTGAATTTTGTTAGATCTATGAGAATGTTGGGTGAATGGATGAATGTATGAACATGTGGAGGTTGTGATTATGGAGAAGGGAAAGTGAAAAAAAGTTGAAATTTTTGGGAAGCAGACATGGACAAGTTGGAGATGTGGGAGCCAATTAAACTATGTTTCAATTTCGTACGTTTGATTGTACCAGAAAACTTCAAACACTTCAATTTCAATTCTACGTATCAGTTCTTATCAGTTTGATTGTGCTGTAGAGCCGGAATCCGTTTTTAAAATAATGCTCAAAAATAAAATAATTGTTGTTTGGGTTGGAATTGAAAGTATTTGTCAAAATGGTGTTCACGTAGGCTCGGTTTTTCGAAACCTACTCGGCTTAAACACGCCATTAGGCATGGCGTGTATATAGCTTGAAACATGCCATTAAGTGTGGCGTGTTTAGTCAATGCAAATATTTTGAGAACCAAACACGCCATATGGAATGGCGTGTGTCTTTGGGAAGACACGCCATGGGCTATGGCGTGTTTAAGCAACATCTTTTTTTTTTAACAATTTAGCCCAACTACACAACCTACTGTAACATTTTTTTTCCAAAATTTTTAAATTGCTAAGACACGCCACTAGTAATGGTGTGTCTTTGGCAAGTAACCCGCCACTACCAATGGCGTGTTTAGGCTTCGTTTTCCCGAACCTACGTGGACACCATTTTGACAAATACCTTCAAAACCAACCCAAAACAACAATTACGTTCATTTTGAGCCTTATTTCAAAAAATCGTTCTGTAGAGCCGTAGTAGGGTGGTCAGGGGTCGAGTCGAGCTGGGCTGATCATGTGTTCGGATTGGCTGGACCTTTGGGAGAGGACGGATATGAGTTGGGTGGGTCTGGTTTAGTTTGAACCTTGTGTTGGGTTGGTTGAGACTTGAACGGAAGAGTTGGATTGTATTTCCTCCATTCAAATCCAACCAACACATTAACACATATTTCATTTTTAGTAAGTCTTGCTTGTGACGGGTCATCATTTGTGACGGATATTTTGTGAGATAAAATGCATATAAAATGAGTTAGTGGAGAAAGGGGACCACGTGAATAGTGTCAGAGAGAGAAAAAAAAGTGGGTATTTTGTGAGAGGAAACGGTATCCGTCACAAATGAGAATTTGTGTTTCATTTTAATTCATTCATATCCAAACTACCACTTTCCTTTACAACCATAAAAATTACTTTCTCCATTCCAATCAATTCTATACGTTTCACTTTTTGGCCACTATTCATAGGTTGAGTGAATTTTCGACACACCTTATAATATACTCCCTCCATTCATATCCACTTTGCACCTTTGCTTTTTCACGTTTGTCAACGCACGTTTTACGTGCTAAATATCTTTAGCTTTGTTGAGGCAAAAATTATAAAAGTTATATATTTTCAATGTGCTCGTGAAGACGAATCAAACAAGATCCCGCATGAATATATTTTCTCTTACGTATTAGGAGAAAATTGATATCGAACGTTGATTTGTAAATAGTGTACAAAATGCAAAAGTACCATTTGGATTTGAATGGAGGGAGTATAACATAAAAGATAGTCATGTGGGATCTTGTTTAAATTGTCTTACTGAGGACATTGTGAATATCAAAATTTTATAATTTTTATCGATGTGTAATTAAAGATATTAACAAAAGAAAACGAGTATTGACAAACGTGAATAAAGTAAATGTATAGAATTGATTGGAATGGAGGAAGTACTAAAATATCATTATGAATATCATTTATTTACACAAAATGTCATTGAATGGTCCACCTTTAATCAAACATCTTACCCACTTCCAGTTGTACTTTTAATAATTTTTAACATATTTCTTAATATTTGTGCAAAAGGATATATACACTTTGAATTTGAACGGATGAAGTATACCCCTTCCATTTAGGGGTGTTTGGTTGAAGCTTTTGGAATGGATTGGAACGGATTCAATCCATTTTAGTGTTTGGTTAAAGGTTTTGGAATGGGGTTGGATACCCAATAGATTCTAAGTTCCTAACTCCATTCCAATCCCTTGAAATTTCATCTATATATAATAATAAAACACAAACCACTACCATACCCCTTTTCCCGCCTATTTATCCACCATCCAACATTAA
Source organism: Silene conica (assembly GCA_029255685.2). NCBI lineage: Eukaryota > Viridiplantae > Streptophyta > Magnoliopsida > Caryophyllales > Caryophyllaceae > Silene > Silene conica. The sequence continues at coordinate 96,197,163 of CM055312.2, forward strand.
CCCACTAAAGATATTATCATAATTAATTACAAAATATTATTCTAACTATCTTCCTAGAATATGTCATCACCAACTAAAATATTCATATTATACATAGTAACATTAATAGTATAAGATACTTAAAACTCCTACTTTTACTTATCTAACTATCTTCCTAAAATACCCGCAAAAAAAACTATCTTCCTAAAATATAAATTGTTTACCAATTTACCAATAAACTATATGTCACATAAAATAGCGGATGTGTCAAATATAGTCATATTTGACCAATATTTGGCAATATATGGCTTATAATAGAGGGTGAGCTAAAATATCAATTTATACACCACGTATAGTTACAGAAAAATAATTAATAACTTTAAAATATGTAAAAAATAAAATACGGTGACAGATGACGGACAATCATGGACAGATAATTGAATTAAGATAGTTATGAATATATAGATATGACGATACATATGCTTAAAGTCAAAAGTTTCACAAATTCACATTTGTAACGATATAGGGACTTGCTATATCACGCCCCTATTTTACTTATTACGCCTCCTATTTTTCAATTTATTCCAAATTTGCACTTATATTAGCTTTAGTAAAAAAAAAAAATTGTTTTATCATAAAGTGTTTTTGAGACAATGTTTATAATAATTGTTTTATTTTTGTGGCGATTTAAATTATACGGTATATCGTTATTGATGCATTTGGTTCGGCGATTTGTATTATATGTAGTTTACGATTTATTGTTATTAAAATTTTAAGACGGTCTAAAAAATAATTAATTTCCCAAACATTCAATCATATTTTGTTCTTATCCCACAAATAACAAAAAAAAGAAAAAGAAAAAAAAAAGAAAAAACCCACCAAATGGTGGTGCCATATAAATTACAGGGCACCACCATGATACTGTCGTGTAATGGACGCGGCATCACTATTTGGTGTGTTTTTTTTTTTGTGTTTGTGAGATAAAGACAAATTATGAGTTATTGTTTTGGAAGTTACTTTTCAGACCGTCTTAATATTTTAATAACAATAAACCGTAAATTACATATAATACAAATCGTCGAACCAAATAAATCAATAATGATATACCGTATAAATATAAACCGTTACAAAAATAAAACAATTATAAAAATCGTCTCAAAAACACTTTACGATAATGTTGATTCGCATTGAATTCGTTGTTAAATTACGAACCTATATAAGACTGCCTTAGCATAATTATAATTCAAAATGTACAATCTACCCATTTTTTAGCTTTTAATGTAAATTAATATTAACTACTAATATTATATTAGCTTATTGATCTTGCGATAAAATAGCTATAAAATATTATAGATTCTATTATTTTGTATTATTTACATATATATAATTATATAAGTACCAAAATTATAGTTTTGGGACATTTTCTTACGGGGATATATATTGGCTATTCTGAATTACACAATTAGCTAATTACTAATAAGTCGTTTTCAACATATATAACTATGTTCTACCAAGGGTGTTGGATACAAATATTTATATTAATTTAGTGTAAAACCATATAGTAAAAAAGTATATGCAATTCACCAAAAATGGTTAGTAACGGGTTTTACACTCTATTTTGTTTTGCTGAAAAGAGTTGAATTGAACTAGTCGTAGTGAAGCTAAATTACCTCGAAAAAGAGTTAATTTGTCATGAGATGAATTGAACTAAACTGAACTGAACTGAACTAAATGAAGCTGAATTTAACTATACATAGCCTATTCCATTTTATGTCATTAATAATTATACGAACGTTTTTGTATTAGTTTAAGAACATATGGAAAACATACGATATTCATTTTTTATGTGTACCTTATAATTTTAATTATTTTGATCATGTGTATTTTGATTATTAAATCAAAAAAGGGATGTGTCGATGTCAGTGAGGCGTGTACCCTTTAATTTAATGTTAAAAATATAATAAACGTTGAATTTAAATTTAATATACTTTTATTTGTATTTGTAAAATATTGTACATTTATATTTAAATGAAATAATACTACAACTATAAAATTTTAAATGTCTATTTATATATTTTTTTAATATGCCCGTGCAATTTTGCACGGGTCCTAAACTAGTTTTTATATACATTCCAACTTATTACTATACTCAATCCATTCCATAACCAAACCAAACACTTTTGAGCAAGTATGAGCCCTAAATCCATACCTCTACGATATCACAATCCATTCCAATTCATTCCAATATTTTGAACCAAACGACTCCTTATTAATGTCTCATTCAAATTCGCATTACCGTTTTCTTTTTTCACATTATTATGGTCATTCCATTTTAATTTTCTCTTAACATGTAAGAACAAATATGTTCATGGAAGATTTTGTTTAATTCGTCTTTACGGGTAACTTTTATAATTTTAGCGAATACATAGCTAAAGATATTTAACACGTAAAGTAAAACGTGTGTTGAAATGTGCAAAGGCAATTTTATGATGTGGATTTGAATGGAGAGAGTATAATTTTTCCTATTGAGTGAAGGTACAAAAAAATAAGTGGAGTATTGTATGGTTGTGAGGTTAGATAATTAAATTAGGGTAATGCTCATTCATGTATATGATTTACTCAATCATGGACAGAAATGACCATTATCAATACAATTCTTTGTGATATCAACAGTAAACACGCATGGTTTTGACACTAAAAATAAGTGATTTTAGACCACACAAAACACACTACTCCGCATTCAATTCATTTTGGACCACAAAAGTTACTAAAAAAGGAAAGAGGAACCATCATTCAATTCGCATCGAAAAGGAAACATGAACCATCACTCTGAATCGGATGGAGTATTAATTTTATATAGATTTAGAATATAAAGTATCTTAGAGAAAACATTACTTTTTGAGAAAAATATATCTATAAAGCCAATTATTTCTTTTATTCTTTTACTCAAGTAATAACTAATTTTGAGGGAAAAAGCATCAAAAGATAAAAATGTTGTCTCAAAAATGCATAAATAAAACGTTAAAAAAGAATTAGTGCCTCTTGACCTTTGCACTAAATTCCTAGATCCGTCGCTGCATTTCAACCAAATAGATTGCTAAAGTAGCTCTTAGCAACATTATTATCCACAATGTCTAAGAGTCCTTTATTGATAGGTGCAATACATCGTGGCACCTTAAACTGACTTGCAGTCGCACCCATCCTCAACGAATGTTGTAAAATCTTTTCAAAAGTTCCTTTGCTCAAAATTCTCAACTCAAGCGGATCGATATTTCCGAATTTCCGTGAACTTAAATACCCGGCGTCCCTTGTAAATGCACGGTCCAAGGAGTTGCAACACTCTTGTAAGACGTTCTCAGTAGCGTCTCCGTTTAACTCCCAGCATATGACATAATGTCCTGGTTTTTTTGACAAGTCTACACGACTTGTGAAATCCACGAGATTGACCTTTTCTGGTACGAGTAGCTTGTTTGCGTCTTCAACGGCTAGTTGTATGTCTTCCTCGGTATTCTTATCAATGTTGATGTGGAGTACAAGGTTGTGACGACGGACAAACTTAATTTCCGGGGTATTGTTATGGAAGCTCATTACCTTGACTATGTCTCCCAGTCGATAACGATAAAAACCTACATTGTACAACTCAATTTTCTTACATACTACTCCATGACTTGATGAAGTGGCGGAGCTAGAATTTCGGTTAAGGGTAAACAAAGTTCAACTGAGATGATTGAACGAATAAAGGAGACCCTAAAAAATTTAGAAATCTAACAAATTTACGAAATTTTCATTTTCAAATAAACTAGTTTTCAACCCGTGCAAAATTGCACGGGTATATTTGTAAGAAATTTGTTGTTAATAATTAACATTTACAAAATAGAAACCATAATACATGAATATTTTGTACTCGGTTTATTTTATATTGATAGTATATTATAATAGAGATTATTAGTAAATCGTTATTTAATAATAACATACAAATCATCATTATATTTTAATATAAACATTGAAACTATAACCGTAAATAAACGTAGAAATCATCGTTTACAAACAAAGAAGAAGCGTAATCATTCACGTTTAGAAAATAAACATAGGCGGTTATTCGTTAATTAATTCATTCAACTTTGTTGGGTGCCCATATGACTTAAAAAAAACATGGACGTATTATAGATAATGTGGATTCACGAGGATGCATTAAATATTTTTGTATTTATAAAGATAAGATGGAAAAATTAAAAAGAAATAATACCTACAAAGTTTGTGAGAACGATCTCATATTCTTGACCAACCTTGACCTCAGTTAGCGCAACCGGCATAGGCTCCGAACCTCCGTTGAGCGATTCCGCTAACGGGATGAACTCGAAGTAGCCAATATTAGGAATAAGAACAAAGGTAGCAGATTCCGGGGGTGAACTAGGATGTACATTGACCGCAATCCAACCCTCAGAAGCACCATAATCGGCACAAACAAGAGGTACCCCACCCGAATAACGCCTTAACCGGGCCAAATAAGGCTCCATTGCACCCGTCATTATCCCATAAATATACTTTACATTCGGGAAAAGAGCCGGGATTAACTCGTGCCATTCATTTAACCCAGAACATATTTCGTGTATCTTTTCGGCTAATTCAGGATTCGGCTTCATGATTTTACTCATTGCTTCTCGGGTACCCGAGTCAGTGATTATTTTATTTAGTACACCAACTCGAATATCCGAACACAAATCTTCCCAAATTAATTCAAATTTCTCAAATGCTAAAACTAAGCTATGAGCAAATGTGGATGACACAATTTGGATTTCCTCGTTATGTAACAATCCACATAAAAGATGACAGTATAAAGATTGATGACAATCCGACCCGAATATGACTTCAGGCGGGCTGCAACTCTGAGATTGCATACTCTTCATCGTTGAACTGTATAATGGGTGACGGAAGACATTTGTCGTTGCAGTTCCTACTAATATTCCTCCTTCAGTTTTGAATTGTTTGCTACCGTAAATGATATTCAATGCTTTCCCTTCTCCAATTGGAAACTCTCTACAAAAATGTTTCGTCAATTCACGACATTTAACTGCGTTTTTCAAAATCGCTTTGATAAAAAGTTATCACCAATTTATTGGTACAAAATAACTATTTTAGTTATAATTTTTTATAATTAAATGGTCAGTTTTTATTTATAAAGCGGTAATATTTTCTCGTCTAAAGTTAATACCGTCCGAAAGGAGAATTCGTATTACACGAAATATAAAAAAACTAGCACCTGTTTCTGTACGCAAAAGAAGTATGAAAAGTTTGCGCAGTGTTTCTGAATAGTGCATCATTGAAAGGCACAAACTTTGGCTTCCCCTGAGTTGTTCCCGAACTGCACAAACAGTGAATTAACACTAATTAATATGAGTAATCATAATATTAATACATTTTTTCTAAAGTGTGTCATAAGAACACATATTAATAAATCGAAAATGGAAAGATTAATAAGACATTTTCACTAATTATGGTAAAACTAAGTTTAAACTTCAATTTATCATGACAATAATCACAATATCCTACCAATCTTTCCATTTCCGGTTTTATTAGTGTGTGCCCTTAGGGCACACATTAGAAAAACCGATTTAAATATTGTTTTATCTTAGCTTATTGTATTAGTAAAAAAATGCATTTGATCAAATGAGTCAAAAAGAAAAAGTATATTAATATTATCTAAAATTCCCTAAATACTACTACTAAAAAAATAACATAATTAGAAATTTTCATTTTCCCGTTTATATTTTCTATCTATGTAATCACATTTTAATAACTTGTATCGCTCATAATAATTAATTCCACTATATTCTTTTTTATTATCATATAAAATTAAATTTATTTCTTTAAGATTTTGTCTACTAATGACTAATTAGAACAATAAAATTTCAAACTAACTTGTTAAATAACAATAACTAGTTTTACCTCCGTGCAAAATTTGCACGGATTCCCTACATAATTTATAGAAAATATTTGACTTTCTATATAATTATAATATAAAATTCCAATAAAATACCTATAATAATAATGTAATATGCATGATAAACTAAATAACCATTTATGTGATAATAATATTCTCGGTCCATTTTAATATTATGGCACTTTACCAGTTTAGTTATGAGTGAGCACAACTGTATACCCAATACGGTCTTGAAAACCGTACCAGATTTACGGTTTTTTAAAAAACATAAAAATCACCTTGCGGATTCGATATGGTTTAACTGCATATACGATTTTAAAAAAACACAAAAATCACTATACGGATCCGATTAGAATGACTAATTTTTTATTTCTTGAGATAAATTAGTAAAATAAGTTATAAAAAAAACATTAAGATTGATAGTTGAAAGAGGAACTTTGCATTTTTATTTTTTTATACAAAAACTTCAAACCGTGTCAAACACCTTATATACGGTTTCGTTTTTGCCCGACTCGGATACAATAATACGGTTTTCCATATCGTACATACTAAAATCCATATAACTCAAACCGAACATCGTATTATAAAACCATGTCGTATCTTTTTGCTCACCCCTAATTTTAGTGTCTCCACATCTCTTATTCACGTGTATTAGGCCAAGTCATGAATAATGCAATACAAATACAATGCATCTTTTTCATATACATTTGGCCCATTCCACCACATACTATTCTAGTTTGAGTCTAATTGATGAACTACTAAGGCGATAAAGAATCACAAAAAAAAATATTTTTACAGAATAAAGACCATATTCCGGTCACCCATCTAATAACCACTCAAAATTATCCATGAAATTCCATTCAAGATAGCCTTTTATTTTGGCCATGGAGAATCGTCACTCTCTTAACCTCTTTAACTCTTCTATTTTTTTTTTAATAAAAACCCCTTTTACTTTTTTACTTATAAATTTAACTTTAAACTCATCTTCAACTACGCCGTTCACCTGCATGCTTACCTCTATTCGACAAAAAACACAACCACCAACCCCCACCAACGGACTCAATAAACCACCAGCACTTCCATATATTTATACACTTTTATCAATATTATATATGTAGATTAATGCGCCGTGTTTGATTACTTATTACTGGTTAGATATTCAAGAGAAATAGTATTTTTTTTTCTTTATTTTTCTATTCAACTAAACAATTTCAACAATATACCATTTCGTCAAATGTTATCTCAAAAAGAATTTCCCTTATTTTTCTAATATATATGTATTTTTTCCAAGTTTGTAGTATAAGTTTGTTTCAAGATTAATTTATAAAATTTTGTTGATTTACAAATCCATTTTTAAAGCAATTTTTTATTTAATCATTTTAATGGTTAAGATTTTTTGGTAAAGATTGTTATAACAAATTATTTTTGAATATAACTTTAATGGAATGCTCTAGAATCTATTCAAAAGAACTTTATAATTTATTTATTTTATAGATCTCAACTTTAGATCAAAAAATTAATACTATATTTATAAACATTTTTTTTTTTGAAAACTCTTTATTCGAAAATATATTCAACTTTGGGATATTCCAAATATTTATTATTATGAGATTTATAATCTTTAAAGTATAAAAGGTTGTAAAATAATATAAAATATTTTCAACATAATTTATTTTGTGTTAAGGAGTATTTTTTAGCATGAATCAGATTATTTTACTTCTATGTTAAAATTTGTTTTATTTGTAGACTAAAATTAGATTGTATGAACCATAATTTGATTATTTGATATGTTTTGGGTATTGTATAAAAATATGTATATTTATGATTAAATAAGTGTAAAAGTTTGGAGAGTAAATAAAGAGTGCAATTAATTTGCAAATTGAACGTGGGGTTTAAAAAAATAAAAACTTTTCACTACCTAAAAAGAAGGAGCCAATCAAAACCATTTAAAAGCTACTTTTTTTATAGTAAAGGGATATAATTCTTATAATAATATAGTTAACATTAAATTACAAATTATATAAGTTAATTGTTATGATTTATCGATTTATAACGTCATCATCTAACGAAATCATTTATTAGCATGTGAATCCTCCTTACTACTTAACAGAATAAAAATTCTGTTAGTTTGTAATCCAAATGCTTCTATCTAAATAAAGAAACAAGTAAAACTTTCTTTCTTTGAACTATTATTTTTTCATTAAAATATAATCTAGTTACTTTAATTTTATAACTAAATTCAAAATTGTGATATTTTCATCAAAATAAAATAAAATTGATGTTAAACTATAAACTATAAATTGTTAAATTTTTCATTAAATGCAATAATTTTAACTTTGGAGAATAACTTAACACATATTTACCATTAACTTTATGACAAAAAAATCATTAAAATCAATTAGAGAAAATTTATAAATTGAAATCCGTCATTTTATAGCAAAAAAATATATATAAATCATTATAAATAACTCTCTAAAAAATAGTGTTATATATATACCACGCATTGCACGGAATCTATACTAGTACATTATATTATTTTGGAAGTTAATTACCTCCGAGAAACTAGGGTAATAGGTTTGTTGGTTAAAATACGAGAATTATCGCCATCCATAATTCTGTGTATATAAGGGTCCAACGCCGTATGAGTCACCAGGGGAATATGTTGCTTAAATGTTTCAACATCTGTTCGTCCATTCATTCCTAATTTTTGCAAGTACTCAGCTTCCGAATTTTCCTCAAGTATTTTTGACAAGGTCTCTTCTTGAAATCTTCCCGCATTTTTGGTTATTTCCTCAAATTCTTCGATTACTTTCCCAATGTTAATTTTTTGTTGTCCTGGGCAAAAATTATAAATCGCTCATTGAGAAATTATAAGACGAAATAGATGGAAATGTGGGACGGAAATTTTAGAATATACTATAGTTGCTTATTTAATACTTGTTCGTTTAATTTTATTAAGATGAGGTAATGAAGTCGCTCATAAAATGACTCATCATCTACCGATTGATTACCACTCGAATTTGAGTTGACATGTGTCTGAACTTGAATGTGATAATTATTGATGTAAATGCTAGAGACTTTATTTTGGAGATCTCTAATTAAAAAAAATACCCTTTTTCCTACAAAAAATGAAATAGTTGGTGCGAATTTTTTATCGCATAAACAGAATTAAATATAAAAAAATTCAATTAATAATCTTGTGTATGACAATGTATAAATACGACAAAAAGGCAAACTATTATTATGGAATGAATGAGTAGTATATAACATGAAATAAAATTATGCATGTATCTTATAATCTTAAATGATTTTTGATTTCATCGATTGAGTTACACAGTAAATTAAAATAAATATACCTATGTAAAATGATTTTATTATTTACTCGGCTTTCTAACAAGCCTTCGTCATCAAATATGTCACTACCAATGTTCATGTGCAAAAAAACACATGTCACATGCATGAAATTAAGTGCGAAATATTATAACTAAAATTGAAAAATAATAACAAAAATTTGGCAAATAACTAAAATTAAAGTGATAAGCAAATAAGAAAAAACAATTTAATGAAAGTATAAAACTAAGAGCCGAATATTACACCGAGAATTGAAATTAATAATATTTTTGAAAAATAAGTGAACTAAAATTAATAAATAAAAACAACAATTATAAATGAGGGTTGCGAGAAATCAAACCTTTTTCCATAATGTAACACGAATATCAATCGTATATTAGACTTATGTTCCGATAGATGAATAACTATTCAAAAGACTTGTTTTTAGATAGAGATTGTTGAAAATGATAGACAAATGTAATTAAATTCAAAACATCTATATTTATATTAAACAGACGGTTTTTCTAACGCGTGTCCTGAGTGCAAGCGTTAATAAACTGGATATGGAAATATTTGTAAGATATTCTCATGATAAATTCAAGCATAAACTTAGTTTACCATAATTAGTGAGAATATCTTATTAATCTTTCTATATTCGATTTATTAGAGTATACGTTAGAAAAATCGTTGATAAAAATATATAGTTAGATTAACAAAAAATCAAAAATGATTTTATACTATATTTGTCATATAAGCGGATCAAGTAGAAAGGAAAATAAATCAAATTGGTTAAAATGGAGACTCTGTGGAATAGTACCATTTTGGCGCAACGACATGATTCATGAACAAAATCTCAAGTAGAAAGGGAAATAAAATCAAATTGGTTAAAATGGAGACTCGTGGAATAGTACCATTTCAGCGCAACGACATGATTCATGAACAAAATCTCAAGTAGAAAGGGAAATAAATCAAATTGGTTAAAACGGAGACTCGTGGAATAGTACCATTTCAGCGCAACGACATGATTCATGGACAAAATCTCAAGTAGAAAGGGAAATAAATCAAATTGGTTAAAATGGAGACTCGTGGAATAGTACCATTTCAGCGCAACGACATGATTCATGAACAAAATCTCAAATAACATCGTTATATGAACGTGCAATATACAGAGTATCTCATGATATATTGCTATTGAAGAGTTTAGAGAAAATATAAAAAACGGGTTTTATCGATGAAAATTGCATGAATAACAATGAGATACAAAAAGGCTATTTATAGAATACTAGTTTAAACTCGTGCAACTTTGCATAGGTGTTAGGTGTATATATAAAAAAATTAAAAAAATTGAACTTGTAATTTTATATTAAGGCTAATATTTTCACCATCATATTTAAACTTCATTTAGTTTAGAAAATATCTTGAGCATTTTTGTGATCCTTTTAAATCCCACTATATCATATGTTTACTCACTGAATTTGGCGGTTACTTACACCAATAATGGTTCTTAAGATAGCAAAATCAGCGTACTTATTATGATTATTTTTGTAACCCGTCCAAAAGTAGTAATCATGCATTATAATTAATTAATGATGTTAAAATTTAATCCAACCCAGCCTTAAACCCGAATATTTGATCCATTTTATGCAAAGTCTTGTAAATTATGACATGCAATCTGGACGATTAATGTCTCTTAATGGCTCGTTATTTCATGGTCAAACCCGACACATGAACCTGATAAATTGAAAATAAGTTTATACTAAACATATGTTAATATTATTAAAATATTAATAATTATTTTATAAATAGTTTCCTGAAAATATTTAATTTATTTTTTAATCGCGGAAGATCTTTTGCTCTATTTGTGGAAGGTGGAAGATACTTTGGGAAATTTATGAAAATAGTAATCTGGAGCTAATATAATACACAAATTCTTATTTGCAACGGCACTATCCGTCGCAAGCTTGTGACGGATACTGTTTCCTCTCACAAAATACCCACTTTTTCTCTCTCTCCAACACTATTCATGTGGTCCCCTTTTTCCACTAACTCATTTTCTACCCATTTTATCTCACAAAATATCCGTCACAAATAACGACTCGTCGCAAGCAAGACTTACTAAATATAATATTAATAGTTAACGAATTATCAAATAACATTTTTTACACGGGAGTAAAACTATGTTATAAAGAGAAATGTCGATGTTCAATATCACAGTCTTCCATAGGCTCAATGATTGAATCTTAAATACGAAGTATTTACAAAAATCAATAGTCCAAGTTCATCATCCCCACTATTATTTAATTCAAAATCTGCAATTATGTCCACTTATACGTATAAAATCAATAGTCCAAGTTCATCATCCCCACTATTATACATTTCTTAGAGAAATTCATAAAATCTATCTTTCGACTATACTAATCTTGCAATAATAACGCCGCGAAAAGACGGAAAAATCCTACAAGCTAAGGTACAATGTTTGTTGTATAATTGATGAACCAATTAGAGGATTATACAATTAGATGTATACATCTGATAGTATAGATTTCGAGCTTTATAAAAAATTTGCATATAAGCTCAGTTAGATTTGTATTAGATATACGATGTTAATATACATCTGGATGTATAATCCTATTTGTGTTGATGAACTCATGCATAAATAGCGTAAAATTATCCATGACCTCTTACTCTCTCTTAGAGTCATACATCAATGATTGAATCTTAAATATTTACCGAAGAAATAATCAGTACTAATAGTTTATCTTTACTTGTTATCCCGTCCAAAAACCGTCAATGTGTCTACTCGTGCATTGAGTAGAAAAAATCAAAAAATATATCTATCGACTATACTAAAATCTTAAAATAATGCGAAAAGATGAAGAAAAGGTACAATGTTTGGAGTAGGATCAATGAGCAAATATGCGAGTTCTTTTATTTCTTTTTCAACGGAGTGCGTATTTAATCGCATTATAATATGGGAGGAATGATTTGATCCTGATTTCTGAGCCCTATTATCCACAATACCTCCGTCCTAACCACTAGACTAAGACATTTTCGGTATATACGAGTTCTTTTAGGATCTCATCTCATCCACTTTTCAAACTTATTATTAGTAGAATTTTAGAAGCATAATTAAAGATCAATCAAAAGCAAGCAAGGATGCTATATGATCTGTACAATTCGTATAAGTTCATAATAACCATCCGTTTAGGGCTGCCAAACTCCACTTTACACTTCAAATGATCACATCATTAAAAAATATTGATTAAAAATATAGAGTTTGTTAAACTAAAATAGCTAGACAAATCGAATTACTCCGTCTCATCATCTACTCAATTTCGAACATAACTTTTACTAGATTACTAGATCTTACGTTGTTCACATGTTTTTGAGAATTAGAATAATTTAACATGCATGCATGTCAACACTCACTACCTAAACCATTGTCTATTAGGCCCGGTTTTTCCCGGCTAAAACGAGATGAATTAAATTAATAGGAATAGAGTTTAATTGAACTAAATTGAGTGAAACTGAGGTGAAATGAATTTAGTTAAATTAAAAGTAAATTTTGTGAAGAAATTAACTGAATGTAAATAAAATTTAGTGAAATACATCCAAGCGAAATTGGGAGGAGCTGAAATTAAGCCAGAAAAAACATGGCCTTAGTCCGGCAAAAGTTGGGGTGAGTTATTAGGAATATTATAATAGTTGGGCCTCAATTATCACCCTAAGGTTTTGGTTGAGATGGTTTATCTATCATGGTATCAGAGACAGTGTGACCATAGGTCACGGGTTCGAATCCCGACGACCTCAAAACCCTCGAAAACTCAAGAAGTGGAAACCAAACATACGGTATGAGAGAGCCTGTACAAACTAACCACTCTTCAAGCCCAATGGGCATTCGAGTGAGGGAGCGTATTAGGAATATTAATAATAGTTGGAACAAACCACTCTTCAAACCCAATGGGCATTCGAGTGAGGGAGCGTATTAATAATAGTTAGGCATCAACGATCACCTTAAGGTTTTGACGATAATAACGTTTTGAGATGAAAACGAGTAAAATAAGCTCTCGTTTATATACTCTCTCCATTACCGTCATTTGATATCGAGAGAAACGATAATAACCGCTTTAATTAGACCAAAACGAGTAGAATATGCTCTCATTTATTTATATATACTCCCTCTATTACGGTCATTTGATATCGAGAGAAACGATAATAATCGTTTTAATAGATGAAAACGAGTGAAATATGCTCTCATTTATATATACTCCCTCCATTACGGCCATTTGATATCGATCATGTACTTTTTATTGGAGATTTGTTCAAATAGACGTGGATAATTGATATTCTCTCTTTCCGATCATTTGATGTTATTTTTCATTTTAGGATATCTTAGTCAATTGTTCTCGTTTCTATTTTAATATTATGTTTGTTTTGGTCAATTATTGTCCTCTGATTTTGATATAAAGATCAAGGAATGAAGAGAAGTCAATTCCTTTTTAAAATAGAAATGACAACAATTGACTAAGATATCGAAAAATAAAAAACGACAACAAATGATCGAACATAGGGAATATCAATTATCCATGTCTATTTAAACAAATCTCTAATAAAGAATATATACATGAACTGTACCAAATGACCGTAACAGAGGAAGTACATATGATCAACTAATTATGGTTGAATCACTTTTTATACTTGATTAATATTACCTGTCACAGTGGGTCTGATCTTGCTTCAGACCATAATCTTGGTCTGAAATAGTAAGATGAGATTTTGTAACCATTTTACAGCCAAATGTAACCATTATTTACGAACAAGTTATCCTATGCTATAACATTGACCATACTATTGTGGTTACATTTGGCTGTAAAATAGTTACAAAATCCCATCTTATTATTTCAGAGCAAAAGTGACTGTCCGAAACGAGAATTTGTGTACCTGCCAACCCTCACTAGACCTCACGAGAATAATTGAAGCCATGCAAAGCTGCTCTCCCATGCAAAGATTGCAAACGTGCACATAGCCTAACACACTAGTACTCTACTAGCAAGAATATATCGAACCTAACAAAATTATACCGACAATATTCGTCATAATTTTATAACGGGTCAAATAAAATCCATTTAGGTAGATAAAGATAAAATATTTGTAATTTTAAACGCTGTTCTTTTGTCTTATCAAAAGACTTATTGCAAAATTAATACGTACCATGAAATCGGATGTTAATCAACTATAGTAATAATAATAATAATAAATTAAAGCATATTACACTTTTAATAATAAGTACTTAACGGATCGTAAGTATATGCCAAAAATGTTCTATATCATATATACGAGGAGAACATATCACATAAAAAATGATAGTAACAACTCGTAAAAGTCCTTAATTTTTAGGACATAATGTATGGGATTAATCCTATTATAAAAGGGATATCCTAACCTTATTTTAATGCTTTTATCAATCACTCTTAGATTTGCTTGATAAATCATAATCTAGAATCTTATTCTTAGAATTTATCTCCAACATCTTGGAAGGATTATGATTTCGAGCATCAAATTTTAGCCATAAAGAATTGTAACTCATCTGTACATATGTAACAAGTAACAACCATATTATTAGCTTACTAACTCACGATTAAAAGTTTCGCGGTTTTGTTAAAAGGTAAGGGAGGTCAGATATACGCAAGTATGCATACATTGTGTTCGGACATACCATATTCTTCATTATTATTCTTTTGTCTAATTTATGTATCAATTTTCAACATGTTTCCAAAACCATATTAATTTACTAATTAACTCGAAATTTTCACTCAGTGTTAAAGTAAGAGAGGTCAGATGTACGTAATTTTACGTAGGCTCTGTTTGGTGAACAACAGATTAATTTCAGCATAAGCGCAGAAGGTAACGGCAAATTATAAATGACAAATTTAAACAAAAGTTTGATTATCGGATTAATATTGGCTGAAGCAGATTTAAAAAGCAGATTTGACTAGTAGAATGATTTAGCGTATTTGACTAGCAGATTTATTTAGCAGAATTATTTTAGAGGTGTTTGGTAATTGATAGTTTAGATTAGCAGATTGTCCAGAATCTTTGTAAAATGACATATAAGGACATGAAGAAATTATTTATTAAATATATAAAAGAAATGTTAGTATTTTATTAAGAGGGTAAATAAGACAATTTTTTTCTTTCTAATATGCTAATCCAATATGCTGGTAGGAGCAACATATTGTAAAATAGCATATTGGACCCTAATATACTATTTCAATATGCCATTAACCAAACACTCTAAATAGCATATTGGTAAGTCAAACCTGCTTAATCTCTCAAAATATGCTGAAATTTGGCCAATATGTTGTTTACCAAAACAGAGCCTATATATAATTAGCAGAATTAATTTGAGTGTTTGGTAATTAGCAGATTACCATTAGTAGATTGTTAGTTTTATATGTAAAATGTGGTAGAATTTTCCAGTTTACAATATGTTAACCAATATGATGGGTAACAACATATTGACCCGAAATATGTTGTTTCAATATATATGTTGTTTATTGAACACTCAAATTAGCATATTATCTAGTTAAATATGCTAAAACCCTTAAATATGCTAAAAATAGATCAATATGCCGTTTACTAAACAAGTCGGGCCGTATTCTTTAATCTAATTTACATGTCAAATTTCAACATGCTTCCAAATAGAGTTAGGAGATTGTTGTGGCCTGTGGGATCAAATGGAGATCTTTTTGGAATCTTGTTAGTTCTCCCTAGCAAACATCTAATGACTACGTAAAATTCCCTTGTTAGGTTATTGTTATTTGTTACTCGTACTAGTCTTCTTGTATATTTGACAACTATCAACATGCTAAACATACAACATAAATAGATGTTGATCAATAGTTTTAACTTGCTAGAATTCCTTAATTTCATGCATTATCATTTTATTATCAAAAGGGATTGGAGCTATAATTACAGATTTTCATATTGACGGAATTTAAACTCTGGTCATAAGTATCACATTTTATAACTTTACTGATTAACATGGCACGGAATAATTGCAATAGCATTCTATCTTATTATTGTCTACATGGGAATTTGGAGTAAAAACACATAAAATATGCCTTTATTAAAAATGAATCTACACTATCTTTGCCTTTATTACCAATCCAAATTGGATCAATTATCGAACAATAACTTTAATTAGTTAAAATACGCGATTCGTGGAATACTCAATTTTATTTTAGAAACTCGTTCGTTTAAAAATAACATTTCCTTTCATTTAGCTTAATGCATGTTTTCGTTTCTCTAACATATATAGGCTGATGGACATATGACCCTGTTCTTTCTGACTTAATTACACCTCCTTCTAATTTTGCTTGGATGTATTTCATTCAGTTTTATTTACGTTCAAACAATTATGTTCCATTAATCTCTTCACAAAATTAACTTTTAATTCAACTAAATTTACTTCACCTCAGTTTCACTCAATTTAGTTCAATTAAGCTCTACTTCAATTAATTCAATTCAGCTCGTTTCAGCCGAAAAGAACAGGGATATTATAACAAAAGGCAAATATTAGACTGAATAAAAGATAGTATTAAATTTCCTCCCCTAAATACATATACTACAGATGTTCGATTAAAAAAAGTCAATTTTTCGACATTGAACATAGTTAATTATGGCTTATCATTCAAGAAGCAAGCTTGCTTATCTTGTGACATTAGTGGAAATCGATTGGTCAATTAGAAGAGACATTTACTTGTGTGCTACTAGATTGCATGAAAGCTAAGCCAATGAGCATTTAAAGTATACTTCTCGAGACTCCACTATCAATTTAATTTGCATGCTTTACTATAACATTTAGACTTGACACCCTAAACAAATTTGTAAATGTATAAAAGATGACAAAATGGAGTGCATTAGTCCATTGACTGATATATTTTCATCCTTTCATGTTATTTTATTGAAGGATATAACAATCATTAATCAATTTTGTTTCAGACGGTCTGAAATAAGACGGATTAAATGTCATCATTTTTTTTTAAATGTAATCAAACTAAAGTTATCACTTCTGACACTGAAAACAGTGCTAATATTTTATCAGAAAATAATTATATTTTATGGTAAAATGACAACATTTTATTTCTTGCTTAAAATAAGAACTTGCGAACAATGATTATATTACTTAAAGATTAAGCAATTTGAGTAAAATTACGTTAGATTTATCAATCGGTAAAAAGTACTTCCTTTGTCATAATCTATTATTTAATCTTTTTTTATTCTCATTAATTAAAGCGTATGTTGTATTTTAATTAAAGGTAAACAAATAATCAAAACAGAGAAAGTTAATTATATATATAGCGGATGGAAGATCCTTTTTTTAGAGGTCACACTAACAAGCATTGAGCTACATAAAAACAATGGTAAGCATGGAAAGCATTGTGATTTGTGAAGGTGATGTATGTCCATACATTCATCTAGTAGTGATGTGGTGCGTGAGGGTAAATGGGACCTTATTAGAAAGAAAAAAGGGTCTAGTTTAGTAGTTTCGCACCTTACTCGTAGCTCTAGTTTACTAATTAGGGTTCAAGCGCCTGTTCAACCCGTAAAAATCTTTTTTTTTTCTCGTCTACACCTTGAAATCGTTTACATTTTTTCAAAGAATTCGTAAAAAAAAGGTCGGACACTCAGGATCCTTACCTGCCACTGCCTACTCACGCAAAGTGTAGATGGACAATTGGTGTGCTATATGGGCAGATGTCAAGTTGAAATGGTTAAAAGAAACCCATACCAAATGAACCAAATTGTTATTACAACGATGTCTCACTAGTTACCACCACCATTCAATCATTCATGCTGAAATCCAAATGCAATAATGCAATCAAATTTTGCTCGGAACTGATAACGTCAAAGAGGGAACGTACTCTACCATGCCACTCGTTTATATGAGAACGTTATGCTGATTGTGTAACTTGTTTGAGGTGATCTGATTTTAAGTAAAACATTATATTTTTAAGTGACATTATGACCACAGACTTCTCTTTGTGCCGATTGCGATTGATCAAATATGATATGAATTCCAATTATTAAGGACTTTTGGTCAATGTTAATCAATACTTTTCCTTGCACTTTCTAGTTAAAGGTAATTTAAGGAAAAAAACACTACATTTTTATGATTAAATATACAAAATGACTACTAATTTATTAGATAAAACAAAATTTTAAAGTTACCCATGTTCAAAAGAGGTAGGATTAACTTATAAAACAAATGGGGATATCAAACAAACACGGCAAAAACTTTATCATACACAAATTGAATTAGGTAGGGTCCCATTTTCCATCATAAAAAAACACTTTCTTTTTAAGAGCCAAATTTTTTTTGACTAAATTAATAAAAACTAAACCGAATTTATAGGAGCTGAACTATTTTAATCTGAACTAGATTTAAGATGACAGTATTTAGGGGCGGACTCAAGAGGAGGGCCAAGACAGGTGCGCCCCATTTGTAGTTCAAAAATACATTTTTATAGGTATCTATAATAGACATCAAGTTACCACGACGTAACTAGTAGAATTGTATAGTTTTGTCTATGTTGTAAAGATTTAAACCCTTGACCTTGAGGCAACTTATCAAGTTTTAAACCATTGAACTAATTACATTTTTTGTTATTTTAAGTGCTAAACTGTATTATATTCTACGAAAGAGATATTACTTTTACATATACTAAGAATTTAAATTATTTTAGAAAGCACATTATTTTTTGAGAAAAATATCTTTAGGATCAAGTATTTTTTTTTCATTCTTTATTTTACTTATATAAAGCCTAATTTAGGAAACAAAAACTCCAAAATATAAAAATGATATCTTAGATGTGCTTAGATAACACGTCAAAAAAATATAGTTTCCCCGATACTGAATTTCTGGGTCCGCCACTGACAATATCCGTTTTGAAATATTACTTTTACATATACTTAGAATTTAAATTATTTTAGAAAACACATTATTTTTTGAAAAAAATATCTTTAGGATCAAGTATTTTTTTTTTTTCATTCTTACCTATATACTCCCTCTTATTCAGCCTATTTTTCTCTCTTTTCTTATTGACGATAATCACGTTTTCTTCCCTCTTTCCTTATTTGGTAACTTTTTGGGCTAGTAAATGACTATAGGATCCTAGTTATGTTTTGTTATTTACAAATAATGCCACTCCCTTGACCCACTCTTACCCACTCCCAATACACTTATTACTTCTTTAATACATTCTTTTTCCTGCATATAAGTCAAAGTGTACTTTTTATTAATTCTTTAATACATTTCCTTAAAAATTGTGATTTGGGTAGGGGGAAGTTTAGGGGTGAATTGGAGGGAGTAAAACCTAATTTAGAAAACAAAAACTCTAAAATATAAAAATGATATCTTAGATGTGCTTAGATAACACGTCAAAAAAATATAATGCCCTGGACACTAAATTTCTGGGTCCGCCACTGACAGTATCCGTTTTGAGAGGAAAACGATCATATATACTTCCATATTTTGCTAGTTACTAGACATTCTTTTTTGGATTCATCTTCCATATTTGTCTGTTTTAAGTTAAAAACAGATATTACCGTCTTGAACGGGACCCGTGTTTTTGTTAGGCCAATATATATATCTCCATGTAAGAGCATATATTTGGAGACAAGGCAAGGGGTGTGTGGTATAAGGTCATTCTTCAGACGAACCTTACCAGATTTGCCTCTATTCCCTTCACTCCCTCCATCTTCTATCATAACTAACTAGTGGAACTAAGAACATAGGAATATCTTAGAATGTGCTTCTAAAGAATCGTTTCATTCCTACGTCACATTCCTCTCCTTCTCGCCTTAAATACTCGCGTTGTTTGCTTCCTCGAAACACTCACATTTCCATTCTTATTACCACCAGTTCAAAAGGGACTCGTAAGAAAAAAAAAATGGTGAAGTTCTCTAAGCAGTTTGAGGCACAACTGGTGCCGGAATGGAAAGACGCTTTTGTCGATTATTGGCAGTTAAAGAAAGATCTTAAGAAAATTCAAGTGTTAAACACTAACAAATGCTCTTTAAAGCAACAAAAAGATGTTTCCTTTCTTTCTTCCCTAGGGAAGATCTTCTCTTCTGGCCAAAATACTCGAGATCAAGGCGCTATTCATGTATTTCCCGTGTTCTTCATCCTCGTGTTTTTAGCTTAATTAACGCGACATTGTTATATTTATCTAATGCGTATTGATTTGCTTAGGTTCATAGAAAGCTTGCATCTTCACAAAGCAAGGGTGATTTGTACGAGACTGAACTACTCGAGCAATTATCAGATGTCGAGGCTGCTAGCGAGTTCTTTGCTCGCTTGGACCGACAACTTAATAAGGTGAATCAGTTTTACAAGATCAAGGAGAAAGAGTTTCTTGATAGGGGTGATTCGTTGAAGAGACAGCTTGATTTCTTGATCGAAATGAACAATGAACTTCGGAGAAAGAAGGCCGTGTCTTCTCATGATTCTAATGACGATCCCTCCCTTTCGTGTCACCTCTCTTGTGGTAAGCCTGATAACCTGTTATTTTCTGCTGAAACGAGTTGAATTGAATCAAATGGAATAAAGCTGAGCAAAACTGAAATGAGCTGAAATTAAGCCAGAAAGAACAGGGTCTGAGTCGATATTTGTGTTCTGTATGGTTTTAGAGATGGAGTTAACTGAAAAAACAGAGAGAACAGAGCAAGAACAAGGTGAAGACAGTCCCATGGCGACAGACGAAGAAAAGAACAAGAGGAAGTACACAGACGAAGCAAAAACAGACGAGATGGAGAGGTCGTCGAGAAGAATAAAAAGGGATGACAGTGGATCGACTAGCTTTTCTACAAAGGTTTTCAATTGCCAAGGGAAAAACTTAAGAATTAACATTCCTCTAACAACACCAACTCGAACATTCTCAGCAATCGGCTCGCTGGTTTGGGACGATTTCGTAAGCCAAACCTCGAAAAAAGGCGGTCCGAGAGGATTTCACATCAACAAAACTAAGCTACATCATGCTGAAAAGATGATCAGAGGCGCTTTCATTGAGCTGTACAAGGGACTGGGTTACCTCAAAACTTACAGGTACACCCGAAAAATCATGAATTGTTTTATTTTAATTATCGATATTTAACTAAAAAGTTGGCTCGGCTCGTTAAACCCTTTATACGTGTTGTAACGTAAAATAGGCGAGTATGTTTACGACACAATTTTCATTACGGATCATTTGGGGTATCCTGTACGTCAATTTTGTTTATCAGTGACAGGACATTCTGTTTAATTATCATATTATTTGTATTTCTTTGTCACATGGAACATGCATACATACGTGAAGTTAATGCAACTAATTGTAATTAACGGTTTCATGTTGATTATGTTTTCTTCAGGAACTTAAACATGCTTGCTTTTGTCAAAATTTTGAAGAAGTTTGATAAAGTAAGTGTTTTTTTCTGAATATATTGTTGCGCCACTCGCTGGCTTTTTAATCAAGCGCAATTGCTGATACTTGTGATCGATGTAACTAATGGATGCCTTGTATTTTTTCAGGTCACTAATAAGGAAATTCTACCAATTTATCTCCGAGTTGTAGAAAGCTCTTATTTTAACAGCTCCGACAAGGTAAATTTTACCCTAAATTAAGTAAAATTTTCGAACACTTGAGTACTTTCGTGTTTTATATTTAAAGTTGACATTGATTGACCACCGTTATCAAATAAAGACAATAATACACTTGGTGAGGGGGACATTAGTAACCCTTTCGTGTTTAAAATCGGTCAGTTGGCCTAACACGAAGGAAGTTTTCAAAATCTCACAAATAAATTCGGGCTTTAAAAGGAGCCACAAAAATCAACGCCAAACAAGTTTGTACCTGTAAAAGTCCCGAAAGTATTTTTTCAAAGTATGACGAGACACCATAACATAAAATTGCTGTAAAATAAGAAAGATTCGAACATGCAACCTATCGAGTCACTCGGAACCAAGACATGATGAGTAAAGTTAAGGAAATATAGATATAGGTTGGAATAACTTGTTTTTATAGACCATCATCAGAACCAGCAATGTTATGTCTCCGCATAAACTTTGATTGATTGATGCAAACATTATATCTACTAGGACACAAAATATTTACATGTTATCTTTCAACAAACAATATCAAGTGGCCATCAATCTCAAAAAGAACTCCGCATGTCTCATTAAAAACGGGCATTATCCATATCATAAGTCGAAGACAAAAAAAAACACTATATAGCAATTGAGTCATTTAATTGTAGATATTTATGAGTCGTTTTGTTGCAGATAAGAACTCATATTGCCTAGTAAGTCATAAAAATACATGATTTTAGAATTCAGGTGAATTAGAAAATATTGTTTAGTTGTAAGGTATAATAAAGTGTAATTCAGGTAGGCATTTCCACCTACCTAAAGGACATAGGTAAGCCACTTCCCCATAATGGATTAATGGAGGAATTGAAATTCTTCAAATTCACGTGAATTGGGGCAACAAGATAAAATGCCAATTTTGTTCCTACGTTTTTTAGTGGTAATCAAACAACTCCTTATAGACTAGATAGATAGATTAGGGTCTTAGGGATTGAACGGGGACTAGCAGGGACGCTAAGATCATCCCGATGAAATATAAAACTTCAAAATTTTTAATTAAATTTTTGATTTTTTTTCTGTTTTGTTGACATTATTATTTTTATTTGTTTGTCTCCGTTGAATTAATTTTATATCCGCTACTTAAGACGATGCGATTTTTTTATTAATGACAGGCAATGAGATTATCAGATGAGGTTGAGCAATTATTTGTTAGACATTTTGCTGAAGATGACAAAAGAAAGGCAATGAAGTACCTTAATCCTAATCAACGTAAAGAGTCCCATGCAGTAACCTTTTTCATAGGTGAGTTCTGAGTTTCCCTTACTTGTTTCAAATATTAACATTCGTTTTAAATATAAAACGATTAAGTTTATTATATGCAGTTAGATGAGACAATATTTCCTAAGCATTATATTTTTTGTTATCTATTCGATTAATATATTCATTTTAAACAAAAAAATACTTATTAATTAGAAGTCATTCATTAGTCAATCATTTAATTACCTGAAGCGTGGTAAACTTTTTTCGTTTAAAATAAAACAGAAAATATCCTTTTTCACCGATTAGAATTTACAAAAGAAAGGCAATGAAGTACCTTAATCCTAATTAGAATTTAATAAACTTTTCTTTTTCCACCGATTAATACAAAACATTAATAGTAATGAATTTTACAATGAGATTTCCCGCCTACACATTATTGCTTTTATTATCGTATCTAAATTGGACTTCATTATATTATATCTACGATTGAATTTACTAAACTTTCCCATTTCCACCGATTAATACAACACATTAATAATAATAAATTTTACAATGAAATTTCAAATTGAGTTAAATATCAGTTATATAATTATTATTTTCTCTCATATTCTTACCTAAAAAACGCGCATTATTCGCCCAGGATCTAAACTAGTTATTATTTAAAGGTAACTTTCTATCACAAAATGTGTACCCGTTTTCCGTTTTACAAAGACCGCTTTAAGGGAGACCTATTCTAAGAATAATGTGGGGCCATAGGGCCACTATTTGAGTGGGATGTTAAAAGAAAAAGTTCCTAAATGTATGAGCCATGAAAAGGCCCAATAACACCTAAAGCACTACACAAGAACAATCTTTTGTTTGATTGATGTGTCATGTGTGTGTGTATGTTGTGTGGTAATCTTAATGTTTTTGATGTTTTTTTGATATCATCCTTATGTTTAAAATTTATTGGTTTCACAATGGATTTCCACTACATTTTTAATCCTATAATGAAGCTACTAAATCTTTTTGATAGGACAAATGATATGCTAAATTTGAACTTTGTTTTGTAAATAACTCTCAAAATACTTATGGTCGGCTGAACATTTACAGTCGATTTGAGGTTCAATAACGGAAAAGAAAGATAATAGAAAAATCATACGAGAATGTGAAATAAGGTCGTTGAAATAAACCTAGAACAATACCAAGTACTATTTAATGAACATGGCCATGGAAAAAAAAAATACTAAGTATTAACATGTTTATAAAAGAAGTATTTTGTAGTTTATAACCCATTTGGTTACTGAATTAACGAAATTAACAAATTACCTGTTTAGACACGTTTTGATCTTTGAGAGGTTGTTTGGTTGCTTTTAAAATCACGGAAAATGGAAAATCGTGGAAAGTGGGAAAATTGAGTCTTGTTTGGTTCATGGGAATTAGAACTTCTCAGGCAACTTCCTACCTAATGTAGGAAGTCACTCACCTAGCCCCTCTAGGTAAGTGAAAGTTCCCGCATGAATTGAAGTTACTATCCAACCAAACAACATTTACATAATTCACGTGATTTTCAAGTTCATATGAATTTAATTTTCCCATGCCAAACCAAACGACCCCTGAAAATATTTCTTGAAACAAAGTTCGTTTGGTTGCCAGCTGTTTATAGAATTAACAAATATCATTAGCAGTAACAATATCAACAAATTGCTTTCGAAAAATGAGGTTTTCATGCATAACATTTAACAGTTCAGAATTTATGTGCTGCAAATTCAGGTCTTTTCACAGGATGCTTTCTAGCATTACTAGCAGGATATGTGATCATGGCTCATATTATGGGAATGTATACCAAACAATCATCTGATACAGTTTACATGGAAACTGTATATCCTGTCCTGAGGTAAACAAAAGCTAATATAAGACGGTTTCATAAAAGACGCAGTATATTAAATGATCGAGAAAAGTCCTAACATGAATTTTGTGACTAATTTGCAGCATGTTTGGGTTACTGTTCCTGCACTTTTTTCTGTATGGATGCAACATCTTCCTGTGGAAAAAGGCTCGGATCAATTACAGCTTCATTTTCGAGCTAGCTCCGACTAGGGAGCTTAAGTTCAGAGAAGTTTTCTTGATCTGTACAGCTTCAATGACAGCCATTGTCGGGGTTTTGTTCATTCATCTATCCCTAGTTGCTAAAGGATACAAGGAATCTCTAGTTCAGACGATTCCCGGCTGCCTGTTACTGGTAATTGTTTTTCGATGCCAACACTTGATAGTGATAGATGAACCGTCTCAACCAAAACCTTAAGGTTATGGTTGAGGCCCAACTATTATTAACATTCCTAATACGTTCCCTCGCTCGAATGCCCATTGGGTTTGAAGAGTGGTTAGTTTGCACAGGCCCCCAATACCGTGTGCTGGGTTTCCATTTCGTGAGTTTTCGAGGGGTTTTGAGGTCGCCAGGGTTCGAACCCGTGACCTTCGGTCACACTGGCTCTGATACCATGATTGATGAACCGTCCCAACCAAAACCTTAAGGTTATGGTTGAGGCCCAACTATTATTAATATTCCTAATAGATAGAACTTCTACTATTTCGAGTTTATATACTGACATGATAAATCTTGCAGTTTTTCGTGCTTCTTCTGGTTTGCCCTGTCAACATCGTCTACAAATCAAGCCGATACAGATTTCTTCAAGCTATAAGGAATATCGTTCTCTCACCCTTATATAAGGTACGCAAATTTGAATAGTCGTTTAACAGAACGACTCTGACTAAGCGCTTAGACGATCAGACTTTGACACGAACATGGTTTTTCTGCAGGTTGTCATGCTAGACTTCTTCATGGCTGACCAACTTTGTAGCCAGGTAATTATCAGCAACTGAATTACCCATGGACAAAATTTACTGCACACAGTGAAACCGAAAGACTAACAGTGAAACTGTAACAAATATTGCAGGTTCCTTTGCTAAGGAATCTCGAGTATGTCGCTTGCTACTACATCACAGGAAGTTACAAGACACAGGATTACGGGTACTGTTTGAGGACTGCACATTACAGAGACCTCGCATATGCAGTCTCCTTTTTACCATACTACTGGAGAGCAATGCAGTGTGCTAGGAGATGGTTCGATGAAGGAGAGGTTAACCATCTGGTGAACCTCGGCAAGTATGTTTCAGCAATGTTGGCTGCAGGTGCTAAACTGGCTTACGAGAAAGAGAAGTCAACCGGGTACTTGTGTCTGGTTGTGGCCTTATCAAGCGCGGCAACAGTGTACCAATTGTACTGGGACTATGTTAAAGATTGGGGGTTGCTGCAGACCAATTCCCGAAACCCTTGGCTAAGGAATGAATTGATGCTCCAGAAGAAATTCGTCTATTATTTCTCCATGGTATTTCCGTCAAAATCCTTATCCTGTCAACTAATAGGAATATTAATAATAGTTGGGCTTCAACCATCACCTTAAGGTTTTGGTTGAGACGGTTCATCTATCATGGTATCAGAGCCAGACCAAAACCCTAAACCCTAAACCCTAAACCCAGCACACGGTATGGGGGCGCCTGTGCAAACTAACCACTCTTCAAGCCCAAACGGGCATTTGAGTGAGGAAGCGTAATAGGAATATTAATAATAGGTTTTGGTTGATATGGTTCATCTATCATCAACGACTTCCATAACCTAAATGATGACAGTAATGGAAAGACGAAACATTTTTTAACAAAATCATTTTTTGCAGATACTGAACTTAGTCCTAAGGCTAGCATGGCTGCAGACGGTACTTCACCCGAGTTTTGGCAATGTTGATTACAGAGTCATAGGGCTATTTTTAGCAGCCCTTGAAGTGATCAGAAGAGGGCAGTGGAACTTCTATAGGTAAAAACTTAAAACTTGAATTCTCTGATTTTCTCGTCGACTAGTCCACTGCAAGATACTAATAAAGAAGAAAAACTGTTCGGATTCTTGTTATCAGATTAGAGAATGAGCATCTAAATAACGCGGGCAAATTTAGAGCAGTTAAGCAAGTGCCACTCCCATTCCATGAAGTCGATGAGCAAGAATGATACGGTTTTTGGAAGGTAACAACAACGACAACTGAAAGGGGAATGCATTACAGACTACTGCAAATAGTATTGATTCAGCTTCAAAGACGCGCAGATTTGATTCCTGATGTCGTAAGACATCAGTCACTCAGTCAGCTAAATTCCTGGTGTTCCCTACTCTAGTACATTCCTAGGATAAATAATTCAGAACCGTACATAGCATTCTGTAACGGCGTTACTGCAGGGTTAGAATCGATCTTCAGGTGATTAGGCAGGCATTTTTGAACAAGGGTGCCAGCACACTGAAGAGATGTAATTCAGGAATCGATGCTAAATTCTAATAGGATGTAATTCAGGAATCGATGCTAAATTCTAATTCTATTATGCAACTTACCCTGTATCGAAACTTTGTTATCATATAGAATTTCCGGGTTTTGTAATTTACGTCACAGACAGGAGTACAAGATACACTGTGACACCGAGTCACTGAGATGCTGTTTTCAGTTCAGATAATATGCTTATGACTTTATCAAACATGCTAGCCATATACAGTATCATATATGCTTTGTATGATTTGTGCAAATCTACCATTGTTATATTTGTTCCAATGGAATCGAGTCAAGTAACGGTAGCAGAGCCGGAATAAAACAAATCTCCAGAAAAGATCGAAGGTTTGATTATAAATCTAATTCGTCTAGATTGATAGATAAATTTCCGTTTTGTTGAAATTTGTTTAGGTTCGAATATTCGATTAGAGTTCCTAACAAATTATTTCATAATCGATAATGCTATTATCTATAGATAATGCTTAATATACTTAGTTTATTTATACAGTAGTTCATCATCAGTTAAATTTATACAAATTTTATACTCCGTAAATCAATTTATGTGTTAATATATTTCAAACTTTTAGTGTTAATATATTTCAATTAAATATTGAGCGTCCAAAAGTCCCAATTTACTTCCATTTAATGAGGTGAGTGACTTCATGATGGTGCCCTTCTTCTTTCATAGAGAAGGTAAAAGATTGGGGTAGAATTTTTTCTGCCATACGGTGTTCATTGACAAGAAATTGGGGTAAAATTATTTTTTTTTAAAAAGGAAAAAACTCAATCAA
Organism: Silene conica; assembly: GCA_029255685.2. Taxonomy (NCBI): domain Eukaryota; kingdom Viridiplantae; phylum Streptophyta; class Magnoliopsida; order Caryophyllales; family Caryophyllaceae; genus Silene; species Silene conica. The sequence goes on from CM055312.2 coordinate 96,225,432, forward strand.
ATATGAATAACAATAAAATTTAGAAGAGAGAGAAAAATATTTAGGTGAATATAAGAATATTTAGGAGAGAAAAATAAGAGATAATTAAGGTAACTAAAAGATCCTATTATCTATAGATAATGCTTAATGCGTGCCTAATGAAGTATTAATGCGTGCCTATAGGGCAGCATTAAAAAAACCGATTTTTTATATTGATTATGTTTTTTTTCTCGTATTTTATTTTTTATATTGATTATGTTTTTTTTCTCGTATTTCTCCAACTAGATTTCATGCCCGGGCAACGCGTGGGTAATATGTTATCAGAGTTTTAAAATAATAGACATATATAGTGTTAGATGTTTCATTTTAAGTAGTCGCAAATCCAATGTATGAAATTAATTCACTTGGTTCGACACTATAATATCTTCGGTGCTACTGTTAGTGTATAAGAGTCTCACATTTTGAGAGACTCACTTCTCTCCTCAACACCTCAAGTGTTGATGTTTCGTTTTAACAAAAACTATTTTGCATATGATGTTTGATATTTGACAAATAGATTATTCAAAGTTAATCTTTAATTTCGTAACATTAGAGTTGATACAAAAAAATTAACTTGATCTTAATTGAGTTTTAAACTAACACGCCGCATGGTAAAAAATTACGTATCTGAAGTACATTGACCCGTAATAACTTAAAATGAACAGCTTGTCTTATTTGTAAGCTCACAAGGTCTTTCACAACAGTTAGTCTTGCTTGTGACGGGTCGGGTGGAGAGACGGATAATGACACTCACAAAACGAATAGAGGGACAAGGTGGGGCACCCCATGTGCTTTCCTCTCTCATCTAAATGAACATTTTGTGAGATAAAATAGTATCCGTCTTCTCCTTGTGACGGATATCTTCCGTCTACAATGAGAATTTGTGCTTTCACAAACCTCTCCCAGTTCCTTTCACTTGCATCCATCCCTATTTGACCCCTTGTTTCATGTCATAAGCTAGAATGACGGTTAATGACTTATTTATATAATTATCCGTTGTACAACTATAATTAATGCTAGCTAGGTCCAACCAATAAAGCTCGGAAAGCTTGCCTATTGTTTGCGGTATTGTCCCACTAAAACCGTTAGAATTCAGTGATCTGCAAGAGTGGCAGAGTGCACAACAGAATAAACTTCTGAAAAGAATTTTAAGATCTTCCCATGAATGAATTAACCCGACACCCGGTGCAGACCGATTCAAACCCGGTTCAGGCCGGCGGCTCAACCCGGTCTACGGAGTTTAGACCCGGTCCGGGTCCAGGCCGGCGGTCCAGACCGGGTCCAGGCCGGCGGTCCAGGCCCGGTCCAGGCCGGCGGTCCAGGCCGGCGGTCCAGGCCCGGTCCAGGCCCGGTCCAGGCCCGGTCCAGGCCCGGTCCAGGCCCGGTCCAGGCCCGGTCCAGGCCGGCGGTCTGGCCCGGCAGTCCAGACCCGGTCCAGACCCGGTCCAGACCGCGGTCTGGCCCGGCAGTCCAGGCCCGGTCCAGACCCGGTCCAGACCGCGGTCTGGCCCGGCAGTCCAGGCCCGGTCCAGGCCCGGGTCAGACCCGGGTCAGACCCGGGTTAGACCGGCGGTTCAGACCCGGTTAACATTCTTATATCAAATGACCCGGAAGAAACATTCTTATTGATCAAATGGCCTGAATTTACATTTTTACAAAAAAAAGCCAGCTTCGATAAGATCCAATAGTGTCGGGAAGTTCGCCATTGAAATTGCAGCCAGCAGGTATCCTGTAAGACATGATAGTGGTACAGCTTAATGCATGTTTATTTTCATGTACTACTAATGAGTAAAGAAGAACAGGAAAAAATATGAAGTTTGTTAGAAATCAGCGATGGTTAATTGGTTGTCGTCAAGGTAAATTCAGAAACACGGACCAATAATTCATCAAAATTAAGAAATAATCACAACTATTGAAAGAAAAAACAATCATCAGAGACTTAAATACATAGGAATCACGGAGAACAAATTGCCTCCATCATATTGTTGCAGTTTTTTTTTTCATCAGATGATTGTATATAAACATAAGAGAAGAAAATTAAGTAATTAAGTAAAATAAAGATAAAAAGAAGAAATTTCATATAGAAGACATGAAAGTAAGAAGGGTATGAATTGTGTGGAAATAGCAGCGGCGGCTTTGTGAAGTGTGATTGAATTTATACGGATGTGAAAGTTAATGCTATGTGGAAACCCTACGATTGCACAGTCGTTGGGTTTTGATTCATTAAGCGTTTTGTGTTGGGCTCCAAATTTAGTTGGTCTTATAAACTAAAGGCCCATTTATTGTCTTTTCCGCATTAGGCTTTGGGCATGATATACGTCGTCGACAAATTACTAATTTAAAATTGGTCGGTTTTCTAAAAAAAATAAAATATGGTTTTGTAACGATTCGAACAACTATTTTCAACGATTTTGCAAGACGATTAGAACAACGATTTTCAACAAAGCAAGTCCGAAAATAATAATTGAAAAGAATTAAACATTTGAAAATAAAGATTAATGGTTTTCACCGGAACAAAGCAAGACGGAAAATAATAATAATAAAAAAAATATGGGACGAAAAACATTTCCGTCTGGACCTAGGCCTGGACGGACGAAAACAAAAATCGTCCATGATTTTTTTTTTTTTTCAAATAAAAATTTTTCCATTTTTTTTTCAAAAATCGTTGTCAATCCGGGCAAGAAACATACATAATATGCATTCCAAGAAGAAAAATTCGACATTCGAACAACGATTCTATGATAATTTCATCGAAAATTAACGAACTTTTAGTTTGGTTGAAATACAAAGAAAGGGTACGGGGGATAGTTTAGAAAATTCATTAAAATTGGTCGACGATAATTAGTTATTTGCCGACCAACAAATAGTATTATTAAAAGGAAAAATTATGAATAACCACCTAATATGTTTTATTTTTTACAAATTACCACCTAATATATTCAACTTTACAAATAACCACCTAACTTTCTTATTTATCCACACCAATCTCACTTATTTTACATACCTGAAACGGTTTTGCCTAATTATCGACTCGATTTCATTTTAACGACTTCCGATCAATTTTTATATCTAAACTACCCTTACTAATTATTAGACATTCACCTTGTCTTCTTAATTCACCCTTGTTCTATCAATTCATAATCAACAAATATTCAATCCCTAACCTTAGAAATCAATTTAGGGGATTAAAGGTTTGTGTAAAAAACATTCTATCAAGTTTACGATTAACAAGTTCACGATTAACAAACAAGTAAGAAAGGTGCAACTAGATGAAGCATAAGGTATATTTCTTTCCTAACATTCAATTACAGTATACTCTGTACGATGCTTTGGTCCATGTTTTTGTGTCTTTAATACGGGTCAAATGTTTTTGGTCTATGCTTTGGTCTAAGTTATTCGGTCGACTCGTCTTAAGCTTAAGACAGGTTAAATAATTGTCTTAAGGAATATACCTGTTTTACTTTTAAGATGGATATTGTTGAAGGAGGATAAAATTTAAGAAACCTCTAAATTGATTTCTAGGGTTAGGGATTGAATATTTGTTAATTGTGAATTGATAAAAGGAAGGTGAATTAAGAAGTCAAGGTGGATGTCTAATAATTAGTAAGGGTAGTTTGGTCATAAAAATTGATCGGATTTCGTCAAAATAAAATCGAGTCAATAATTAGGCAAAACCGTCTCAGGTATGTAAAATAAGTACGATTTGTGTGGATAAATAAGAAAGTTAGGTGGTTATTTGTAAAGTTAAATATATTAGGTGGTAATTTGTAAACAATGGAACATATTAGGTGGTAATTCATAATTTTTCCTTATTAAAACAAAGAATTTTGTGTGTGACGGATAATATTGTTCATCTCCGACTCATAAAACAATCAACCCATTAAATAGTTTCAGAACTTGTCTAAACGACTAGACCATTAATTGGAAAGGGACGGAGATAATTAGATAAAGAGAGGTATAAATATTCAATAAGTCGTGCTGGGATGATCATACTTAGGGGTGTTAACGAGCTGAGTCGAGTCCGAGCTTGGCCTTGCTCGGCTCGTGCTCGATTACCAAAACTCGAGCTCGAGCTCGAGCCGATCTTAACCGAGCTTGAAAAATGCGCTCGTTACAGCCTACATAAAATTGTTTATTTTAAATTTTTTTTCTTCCGATATTTTCAATAACAAGGTTCGAAAATTTTATCTAAAAATGTTTAAAAAATCAATAAGATATTTGATATTTATGATTCATAGATATAATAAGGATAAAATATTTTTATAATATATGAGCATATTTTTATAAAATATGATTAATATCTTATATAATCTCAAATGTTCGAGCCGCTCGCGAACTTTTTGAGTCGAGCCAGCCTTTGCTCGGCTTGACTCGTTAAGCTCTCGAGCCGTGCTCGAGCTCACACAAGCCGAGCTTTGACCGAACCGATCACGAGTTGCTCGCTGTCACGTCTCATTAACAGCCCTAATATTCACCCTCCGTCTTTATAAAAAACGTAATTGCTCATTCGTGTACGAGTTTTTACTCATTTATAGACTTTTTTCATTATTTTTCCATTCTATATCCTTTGCATAAAAAAAAACTCTCAATAATTCTCAACCTCACAAAATTAATTAAAATTTTCCAATCCGTCAAAATCAAACAATTATGGAGGCTAGTTTTCGTATCAATCAAGTAATAATTTTAATCTCTATCTTATGAATTATATTATATGAAACCTTTATGAATTATATTATATCAAGTTAAAAAATTGATTTAGAGTAATTAAGTTAGGGTTTGTCTAAATCGTTTTTGTTTGTGGTTATTTTCTTCCTTATTCTTCTTTTTTCAATTGTTATTTGTTCGATTGTTATTTGAATTGAATTCTGTCACAATAGTATTTAATTTGTAAGATCTTCAATTATTAATGACGGAGTTTGACAATTCGAACAATTTATAACAGATGAAGCATTCAATTGAGAGTAAATAAATCACTAACATCATGAAAAAATTACACTTGATTCTTTAATGAACGGACGGGGAGTAAAGTTCGACTTTAACAGTATTATTATGAAGTAGCTAGAGCCTAGAAGGACGAGACATCAAGAATGCCGCTTAATCGCTTGAAGAAATAGGAAAGTGCTCTACTTATTTTCTAGAGACAAGGGGGTAACTGGGTGTCATGAACTTTTGTTAATCAAGTAAAGCCAACTTGTTGCTTGGGACTGGCAAAAGCGCGTTTCTCTATACGAAAAAGATACCTCGGGTGTCCAAACTGGGGTGAGTGTAGGAGGGGAGGTTGGTCTGGCCGGAAGGTCGGAGGCACGCAGGGGAGGAGGCGGTGGGGAAGGTGTTGCATGACGGCGGTTGGGGGTTGATAGTTAGATGGAGAAGATGAAATAAAACTGTAAACCTTGTGAAAAGAAGGATATAATGGTCAATAATGTTCATTATTGAGTAAAACACGTCCACGATTGAGTAACACCCTAAAAAAAGACTAAATATGGCCATATTAACATCGAATGTAACCAATATTATAATTTTATAAGTTAACTTTCACCTATCGCATTCTAAAACATTATTTGGAGAGAGATCCAATTGGAAAAACACAAATACACCCGAAACCTAAATCATTGCAACACAATGTCAATGGCGGCAACTTCTTCACCCGCCATTTTCACGCTCTTCAACCTTCCTAAACTCCACAACCAGTTACCCTCTTCACACCTTACTCTAATCCCATCTAATTACAACCCTAATTTAATCCCCAGGTCTCTTTTCCCCCTTTCTATTTTACCCTCATAGTTATCTTTATAAACCCTAAATTTTACAGTATTTCTATTTCACATGGTTAATTTTGGTAAATTTGTTGTGTTTTCAGGTTGCGGATTTCCCGTGAAACTCCCGTCTTTTTGAAGCAACGTTCATGGGTACCTGTGCAATTTTGCTGTAGTGATGGGGGTAATACTGGAATTTGCCCAGAAACCTCCGGTGATTCTTCCAAGGTCAGTAATTATTCTATTGTGTTTGCAGATTTTATTCAACTTTTTTGTTATGTCAATGTGGAATTATGAGCATGAAAAGTAGGGTGGATTGTTTGATTCAAAGTTCGTGTCCTTGGGAAAATTTGGGTTTGTTTAATTGGTTATCGAGTAGCTTGAGAGGAGATATTTGGGTTTGTTTGACTGGTTAGTGAGTACTGTAGGCCGAGATGAGAAATGTGCGTTTGTTTGATGGTTAGTGAGTACCGTAGGTCGAGACGAGAAGTGTGGGTTTGTTTGATTGGATAGTGAGTAATCTGAGTATTGCTGGTCGAGAAGAGAAATGTGGGTTTGTTTAATTGGTTGTTGAGTATTGCTGGTCGAGACGAGAAATGTGGGCCTGTTTGATTGGTTAGCGAGTATTGCTGGTGGAGACCAGAAATGTGTGTTTGTTTAATTGGTTCATGAGTATTGCTGGTCGAGACGAGAAATGTGGGTTTGTTTGATTGGTTAGCGAGTATTGCTGGCGGAGATGAGAAATGTGTGTTTGTTTAATTGGTTAGTGAGTGTTGTGTGTGGAGCTGAGAATGTGTGTTTGTTTGGTTGGTCCGTAGGTAGAGACAAGAAATGTGGGTTTGTTTAATTGGTTATCGAGTAGCTAGAGATGATAAATGTGGGTTTGTTTGACTGGTTATCAAGCACTGTAGGTTGAGATGAGAAATGTGCGTTTGTTTGATTGGTTGGTGAGTATCGTAGGTCGAGATGAGAAATGTGGGTTTGGTTGATGGCATAGTGAGTACTCTAGGTTGGTACGAGAAATGTGGGTTTGTTTGATCGGATAGTGAGTACTGTAGGTCGAGACGAGAAATGTGGGTTTGTTGATTGGTTAGTGAGTATTGCTGGTCGAGATGAGAAATGTGTGTTTGTTTAATTGGTTTGTGAGTGTTGTGTGTGGAGTTAAGAAATATGGGTTTGTTTGGTTGGTCCATAGGTCAAGGGGAGAAGTGTGGGTTTGTTTAATTGGTTATAAGTAGCTCGAGAGATGTGGGTTTGTTTGATTGGTTAGTGAGTAGCCTGAGACCAGAGATGTAAGTGTTGGGTAAGTCGGTCTATAGACTATGTACTACGGAGTATTGTTTATGTTATTATTTTTGGGTCACTTTTTAATGTTTCATGTTGAAAACAAATCACAAACTCTATAAAGTTATATACTCATATTTGTATTTTGCCCTTTGTAAGCTAGGATCTAATAGACCATTGCCTATGAAGAATAGCACGGGAAATGTTGGGCATTGTTGCCAGATAGAGGATTCTGAACATGTTCGATAGCTGATTGTGATTATTTAGGGGGATGAGGTGGTTTTTGTGGATGTATTCTGAGATTTGGGTTTGTTTAACTGGTTTATGAGTAACTCGAGAAGAGAGATTTGGCATTAGTTTTTTTGCGCGTAGACCGAGACTAGAGATTTGAGGTTGTTTGGTTTGTTAGCGAGTACCTTCTAGAAGAGAGACTTGAGTCTTATGGTGCATTGGTTATGGATTGAACCCTTCATAATTTTTGGTCACTTATTAATGTTTCATATTGAAAACAAATTTCAACACGAGTAACAATGTTAACTGTTGACCCCTGTTGTCCTGCATGATCAGTTCACTAAGGACTTGTACTATTATGGCTAATGTAACTGGGTTACTTATTACTGTTTTCAAATTTAGGGATCAAATTTATGGCCCTAGAGAGTGACTTTGTCTTAACACGAAGTATTTTTTTTTAAAAAAAAACCGTTTGTGGAGATTGTAATAACATTTGCACTTAGACCTCTGACTGTTGAGCAAATGATTTTGGTTTGTTGATTGGTTAGTGAGTATTGCTGGCTGAGACCAGAAATGTGTGTTTGTTTTATTGGTTTGTGAGTGTTGTTTGTGGAGTTAAAAAATGTGGGTTTGTTTGGTTGGTCCGTAGGTCGTGATGAGAAATGTGGGTTTGTTTAAATGGCTATTAACTAGCCTGAGCCGAGAGATGTGGGTTTGTTTGATTGGTTAGAGGGTAGCCTGAGACAAGAGATGTTAGTGTTGTGTAAGTCGGTCTATAGACTATGTACTACAGAGTACTGGTTATGTTTTTATTTTCGGATCATTTTTTATGATGCATGTTGAAAACAAATCACAAAATCTGTAATGTTATATACTCATATATGTATTTTGCCCTTTGTAAGCTAGGATCTCATAGACTATTTATTGCCTATGAATAATAGCACTGGAAATGTTGGGCATTGTTTCCGGATAGAGGATTCTAAACATGTTCGATAGCTGATTTTGATTATTTAGGTGGATGAGGTGTTTTTTGTGGATGTATTATGAGGTTTGGGTTTGTTTCACTGGTTTACGAGTAGCTCGAGAAGAGAGATTTGGCATTAATTGTTTTGCGTGTTGACCGAGATTAGAGATTTGAGGTTGTTTGTTTTGTTAGCGAGTAGCTTCTGGAAGAGAGACTTGAATCCTGTGGTGCATTGGTTATTGATGGAATCCTTCATAATTTTTGGTCACTTAGTAATGTTTCACATTGAAAACAAATTTCAACACGAGTAACTATGTTAACCGTTGACCCCTGTTATCCTGCATGATCAGTTCACTAAGGGCTTGTACTATGATGGCTAATCTAATTGGCTTACTTATTACTGTTTTCCAAGTTAGGAATCAAATTTATGGCCCTAGAGAGTGACTTTGTCTTAACACGAAGTATTTTTTTTCAAAAAATAACATTTGTGGAGATTGTATAATATTTGCACTTAGACCTCTGACCGTGGAGCAAATGATTTTGGTTTGTTGATTAGTTAGTGAGTATTGCTGGTTGAGACGAGAAATGTGTGTTTGTTTAATTGGTTTGTGACTGTTGTGTGTGGAGTTAAGAAACGTGGGTTTGTTTGGTCGGTCCCTAGGTCGAGACGAGAAATGTGGGTTTGTTTAATTGGTTATTAACTAGCTTGAGCCATGAGAGATGTGGGTTTGTTTGATTGGTTAGTGGGTAGCCTGAGACAAGTGATGTAAGTGTTGTGTAAGTCCGTCTTTAGACTATGTACTACGCAGTACTGGTTATGTTTTTATTTTCGGGTCACTTTTTATGTTTCATGTTGAAAACAAATCACAAAATCAATAATGTATAAGTATTGTCACAGAAATATCGCACATGAACATCGCACGTATTCTTTTACCAATTTTTTTAGTTTATCATTATTGTTAAATTAATTAATGTTAAGTTCCAATGTTACCCTTTAGCACTAATTAGTTCGAAATTTTAATGGAGGGAAAGCAAAATACTATTGATTGTTGTATCCCTTCATAGTTTGTCTAAATGGTTTGTGAGTAGCTTGAGACGAGAGATGCAAGTCTTGTACTATAGGTTATGGATGAAGCCCTTCATAACTTCCGGGTCACTTTTTGGTGTTTCATGTGGAGAACAAATCACAAAACCTGTCGACTTGTATGACCATTTTACTAAGGACTTGTGCCCTTCATATAGGTAACCACAATTGGAACACTCTTTAAGTGTTTTAAAATTAGGGGCTACTATGAGTAGTGATTATGAAATTGGGAATGTTAGTTATTTGATCCAAAGGCGTGATTTGTCGAGATTTTCGCAATTGTCTAGCTTACTCAAGTGAATAAGTGAAAAATTCAAACATTACTTCTCTTGTCCTGCCCTCAACTAAGTCTACTAGTATTCTATTGTGAAATAAGAGGGTTAAATAGGACTAAAGGAGAGTAAAGTAGAGTGGTTTTGTTATTTCAAAGTTATACAAAGGTTAGTTTTATGCAAGGTTGATAGGTGAAGTTGATTCTGGTTAAACTAACTCTTATGTTACTCCCTCCGCATCTAACTCTGAGTAAGTTATATTAGTTACAGTTTGATGTTGATTTAGTCTGTCGAAATCTATGTAGATAATGTAGCTTGTTCCACGTGCAATCAATTGAAGATTATACGGTGTTAGACTCTTTTCAATAGTGGAGCATGTAGCGACATGGCGGCTTTGGTATATCATATTCATACTTTAGCTTGTGTAAGCTAGGATCTATCAGACCATTAACTATGAATAATATCACAGGCAATGCTGGATTATTGTTGGTCAGGCTGTAGTGTGAGGATTTGCATCTTATCTTTTGCCTAAGCTAACTTTCTGTACATTTGAATCCCAGATAAATATTACTTGCAACACCTTTCATCACTCGGGTACTTTTGATCTTGACGTTTATATAGAATAACTCCCCTGAATGTTCTGTACATGCCATTAAAATATTACTTGGTATATCTGATGGAAATGCATAATCCAATATTCCAATGCATTCTGAACTTATTAGACAGCTGAATGTGATATTTTTGGGTGGACAAGGTGTTTTCAGGGATTTGTTCTTGGATGTGGGATCTGGGTATGTTTAATTGGTTAGTGAGTAGGAGTTATTTGGGATTTTTTAATTGTTTTGATATAGCTCGAGACGAGCTATTTGGTTTAATTGGTTTGTACTTTGTAGGTTTCTCAAGAAGATAGATTTCAGTATTGTATATGTCGGTTTGGACTATTGGTTAGGGATGGAGCCAGTGGAGTCCTTCATAATTTTCGGGTCATTTGTTAATGTTTTAAACAAATCATAAAACCTCTAATGTTAACCCTGTTGTCATGCACGATCATTTACCAAGGACTTGTTATTTTAAGGTTAATGGATCAAATTTCAAATTTATGGCCTACGTTACCCAAAGAGTGAATTTGTCTTGATGCAAGTAGTTAGCAATGTGGTTTTTTTCCTACAAAAGAAAGCATTTGCGGAGATTGTAATAACATTTGGAGTATATTCTGCGAAATGACTTATCTGTATAGTGATTATGAAATACGGAGTATTATTCTTTTGCTTCAAACTTCAAAGTCTTGGTTTGTCAACATTTTACCATTGTCTAGCTGTAGCAGATTTAAAAGTTTAGATATTACTGATATTGTCCTGCATGGGAATACATAATCAGCTACTCCTAATATTTAAGTTCATAAATGAGGAGTTACGGAAAGGGCTATATAGGAGCTGAAGGATAATGAAGTAGATTTTTTTTTGTGATATGCTGAAGTTATTAGAAACGTTAATTTTATGCAAGATCATTTGGTGAACTTGATGCTTCACGTTGAATTAAATCGTTGTTGCTTGACTTGCTTCCTTAGGCCATGTTCTTTTGGATTTAATTTCAATTCAGTTCAGGCAATATTAATCGCAAAGAAATGGCCTTAGTCATCTAACTGCGGAGTAAAGAATATTGAATGTGAAGGTGCTGATTCAGTTAATAGGAATAGCATCTAGACGATGTAGGCTCTTTGACATGCAATCAATTCGAGATTTGGTGCTTGACTTATTTCGATGATGGCTGGCGGTGTGGCAGCTTTGGTATATCATATTTGCGCTTTGCTTTGTTTTGAATGATGACCCTTATGGCGTGCAGGAAAAACTGCAAAATAAAGCTCTATATATATGATTAATGCATTTATGTTAGTACCAAGTATTGATTCAAAAAATGCATTGTTGTTTCTTACTGTAGATGTGTATCATCATTGCTCTAAACCTCCCCTCACCTTCCCTCCCTCCTTTGAGAAGTGAACTATTTTTTTATTTGGTAAACAATTTCTAATTAACTTCTTCAGGAATCAAGCATTAACATAAAACTCCCACGGAGAAGCATGCTTGTACAGTTTACATGTAATGTTTGTGGTGAAAGAACAAAGAGGATGGTAAACAGATTAGCCTATGAACGAGGAACTGTATTTATTCAGGTATCCAAGAACTATTGTCTTGAATGGACTTCACTGTTTTCATACAGTCTAGTTTTTATCACTTTTTATGTGAGTTCCTTTTCCTGAAGATTCATTGCAAATTGACGCATGTCCATGTGTTTAATTTTTAGTGTCCGTGTTTCTTTGTTCACTTTCCCTCCCTCTCCCCCTTCCTCCCCTCACTTTCCCTCCAACCCTCCAGCCAAATATAAGCTTAAAGTAACTTGGCCGATGAGGCTCTTTTGCAATATTATGCATCGATCAGCCCCCTCTGGTCCTTATTTTCTATTCTGTGTATGAGATGGCTTCATTGTTATTATAATTTTTCTTCCGTAACCTTTAAATGTGTTTTCGGCAGTGCTCAGGGTGTCTCCAGCATCACAAGTTAGTTGACAACCTGAATCTGGTGGTTGAATATGACTTCCGGAAAGAAGACAATGGAGATTGAAATGCATAGACTAGTGAATTCTGCCAACAAGATGATACGCTTGTCTCTTTTTGGTGAGTGTTTTTGGTACAATGTACATATTTACAAAGCACGTTTCATATTTTTGTATCAATGTTCAGACTTTTATAAACTCTTTCTTAGCTTTGAGCATCCCCTTTGAAATATATTGGTAGCTTTCCTCGGACCGCCGAATTATAAGTTATATTTCATTTTAAATCTGACAAAATCCTCATGTGGTGTTCGTAACTTGGTATAATTATGTTATACAATGGCCCGTGACACAATATTCCATAAATTGAATTAAAAGAAAGAATACATTGCTTATCAAAAAGATTTTTCAAAAGGTTGTGAACTGTGATTACATTGCAACGACTAGAACAGTGGCTACGAGTCCCGCCATCAACCTCCACGAGTATCCTTGCTGATAAAATGATATTCCTCCATTCTGCTCCACAACACAATTTAATCAGAAAAGGAGATTATACTGTTAAGATTAGCATGTCTTACAATAGTCCTGGCAGTCGGGTACCTAAATATTATACTCCTCGGGATCTTCCCTTCTAATGCGGCACCCTTATACCCCGTATTTAACATGACACTAAAGGATAAGGGTATGAAATCTTTACCTGACCATTGCCGATTTGACAGGTTCTTTTAGAAAAGCTAAAACTCGGATTTAGCAATATTGAGTTATTTTAAGCCTAATTTATCTAACATACACCATGTTCTTTCCCTGTATCTATTTTTCTTTGAAAACTATAAATATTTCAGATGTTTATTTTGTTTTGGAAGTGTGTCTGGGCACCAGTATTCTTATTTTAGGACCAAGTCTCCGTGTCCGAAAATTTAAGTATAAGGGGAGTCTTGTCAATAGCTTACCAAATCTGCAGGAGATGGTGCCGGTGATGTATCCTCAGAGGTAACTGGGACAGTAGGAGGTGCCGGTGGGCTTGGTGGTATGGGAGCTGGTGCTGGTGCATGATGGTGGTGGTGCTTGTGCTTATGCTTCCTTTTTTTCTTCCCTTTAGAGGGTGCTGGCGCTGGTGAGGGCCCACTAACTGGTGCTATGCTTGGTGCTTTTACCGGTGCTGCTACTGGTACTGGAGATGGTGGTTTTGAAGGTGGTGTTACCGGTGCAGGGACTGGTGGCGCAGTAGCAGGAGATGGTGATACAGCTGGTGGAGGAGACACCGGTGCTGGTGGTAAGGCTGGTGGCGGGGTCACTGGCGTCGGTGGTGGTGCTGCTGGTGTTTGTGCAGGTGGAGCCACTGAACTCTGAGGTGGTGATGCAACTGGTGTTGCTGTCGGAGTGGGTGAGGCTGGTGGAGTAGGGACCACAGTTGGCGCGTTTGAAGGAGGTAAGGGTGGTGTCGGTGATACACTGACAGGCGATATTGCTGGTGCTTGTGCTTGTGCTTTAGCAATTCCTACGACAAGTAAAAAGTTGAAAAACACGCAAATCCATTGCATACTTCCCATTTTGTCGGTTCTATAGTGAGCCGATACTTCAAAACGATGAAGGTGATTTATAAACATCATAAGAATGAGGTATTTCTTAAGAAATGGAAGAGTGTTTGGTGAATGAAGGGGAGAGGTAAACATCTAATGGTTGGTACATCTCATCAATTGATTTAGCATGTTAATGACTATTATGTGACAAGTTTACTTTCTAAACATGTATTATTTTATAATTTTCGCTCGTCTTGGTTGATACGGGGATGAAATCATGGTTTTGAATAGCGGTTTCAGTCCTGACCTGAATTGCGTTTTATGAGCTTTCAGTCGTATAACTCTTGTCGGTTTTGTGAGAGGTTTACTTTTTGAACACGTTCCTTACAATTTTACCCGTCTCGGTTGATATGGGGTGTTCACCGGTCCAAAATCGGATCGGACCGGACCGGACAAACCTGTGGACCGGATACTCGCCAATCCCAAGACCGTGGACCGGACCGGTTGGTAGAGGACCCGGACCGAACCGGACCGACACCCTTTAGGTCCGGTTTTTTCCGGGTTTGGACCGGACCAGTAGTACTTTACAAGGTAAATTTTTTTTTTTCTTATGTGGACCGGACCGGAGACCGGTCACCATATTTTTGGGGACCCGGAGACCGGACTGGTATGTATCCGGTCCGGACCGGACCGGACCGAATGGTTCGGGTCAGTCTGGTTTGCCGGTCCGGGTCTCTTTTTGTTCAGCCCTAGATATGACGGTATCATCCCTGACCTGAATTCTGTATTATGACCTGGTGCTCGTGTCGAACGATATTTAATGTCAGTTGAAATTGCTTGACATGATGGTATATGTATTAATCATAGTTGTGAACTAATGGTAGTGATTAGTGATTACCATATAATAATGTTGCTGTGTTCTCAAGGCTAATTAGTTGCTGGTGCATGCTTTTATGAAACGGATTATAAGACCGTCTTTTCTAACAATTCGTGTTATTGCTTATCGATATTTTAAATGTGAATTGCTGCCTGAAATTATAAGTAGGGGTTTCGGTATTTTATTTCAAAAGTTTAAATGGTTTATTATCTGGTATTTTTTTTATCCGCTTTCTCAATCGGCATCAGAAAACTTTGGTGGTTCACTTGTCTTCATATCGCGACAAATTATGTAATTTTGATCGGCTTCGTTTTATTATGTAAAATTATATCAATAGGTATAATGGAGAATTTAGATCAATTTATCAAACTACCTAAATGTTTAGGGTTTATACTTCCTTATATAATCGTAATTTAGACCAATCAAAAAGCCTACTTCTCATATTTTTATTTTTTATTTTTTATTTTTTAGTGACCAAAACGCCACTTCTAAAGTTCTTGAGTTTCATACACAACGTTGGCCCATGAATTCCGAAGGATGAGCGGCCAAAAGCCCAGAAATGTGAAAAAAATGACCCAAGCGTAAACGGTATATTATTTTGGGTGTCTCGTTCAATTGTTTATTTTTCTGTTTTCTTTGTCTTTATGTCAAAATTAAAAATCAACAAATAGAATTTTTCTGTTTTCTTTGTCTTTATGTCAAAACTAGTTTTACGCCCGTGCAAAAAATGCACGGGTTTAATTTTATTAAACCGAAAAAATAAAAATGAAAAGGTGAATATATTTAATAAAAAATATAATTTTAGTATTGCAGACATCGATGTAAAAAAATAAAAAGAATTTATACGCTTAACTTAGACGTAAGTAAAAACAACGCACCTGCTGACATTATAAAATTATACAAATTTTTATATAGGACGACATTATCGGTTTAAGTTTAGGACGGATCAAATATACATATGTAGCATGAATTAAACAAAAAAAAGCATTATGCATGGCGAAAATAAAATAGTTGTCCTATAAGTCTATAACCCATTGGGAGTGATACTCACCTGTTTTAAATTTAAGACGGATAATAACCGGTAAAAATATATATAAATTTTAAAATTATACTTAATGTTTAAATTCTAAGTTCATAACCATCGTAATGAACCCAAACTATTATTAGTCTGATTCTCTAACTACCCAAAAAACTCCGACCATATAATATAGTACGAAGTAGATCTTATCTATTTTATGTACATTTAAGACGGAGTTACATAATTTCGTTGATTTCCAATTCTCAACAATTTTAATTTGTTAATTTCCAGTATTTGAATGTATTATTTTTTGCCAATTTATATATTATTATATTTGATACACTTTTTGTTTCTGTTTTATACACATTGTCACTCACTTTAATCCTTTTATTAGTGCATGTTAAATGAAGTATTAACAATTTCTTTAATCTTTGAATATACTATATCTGTAAAGTGTAGGCGTCTCAATCATATTATTATATTTAATCTTATACCTTTAATTTATGTAAAATTAGTTAACTTATTATCAATGATCATTAAAGATTTGATTTTTATTGTTGAAATTGAATAGTTAGAATTTCGGAGATTTCACATTCGATGTGTAATTATAGATCGTAACTTATTTAATTAACGAAAGTAGTGAGAAAATTAAATTGAAGTAATTAATTAGGTAAATGAACATGGCGGACCCCACATTGATTAAATTTTTTTCTGTTCTTAATTTCCATCGACCAATGAGAGGTCTTTAAATTTTATCTCTTTTATAGTAAAGGGATTAAAAATCAACAAATAGACGAAACGAAGGGAGTTAAATTAATTCGTAATGATATCGGGATTTATTTACTCCCTCCCTAGTAGTTGTTTCCAAAAAAAAGTCGAGGACAAATGACTATTCACAAATTCTCATTTGTGACGGCATATCCGTCACAAACTTGTGACGGATATCATTTCCTCTCACAAAATAACCACTTTTTCTCTCTTTCTAACACTATTCATGTGGTCCCCTTTCTCCACTAACTTATTTTGTATCCATTTTATCTCACAAAATATCCGTCACAAGCAAACTCACTAATGACTATTAGCTTTGGGAGGTACAATGGATTACACCTTTGGTACTAATCATTTATCTAACCTTTTAAGTATATTTTTAGCGAGAGTATTTTAAGTAAAAGTAAATAAATGATTAGGAAGTACGAATATTACTAGAAAAGCGAGGTGAGGGAATGATTAGGAAGTACGAATATTTCCTTTATTAACTTATCCCTTTTAATAGTCTTCTTTAATATTTTTTAGATGATTTGTGAAATATACATTTTAAATAGCTTATCTTGACACGTGATGATTAAAAATTACTTAATTAAGTTGGCCTTTTAATTATATTGTATATATATATGTATTCTATTTATACAATATTTTTTTCCAGTTATGATTAATAAATAAGTTAATTATTTTTAATATTCATAAGAGCTTTAATATCGAAGATAAGATATTGGATAAATACTAAATATTATTATTGAGAAAGTAAAGGTCAAAGTGTATTTAGAAGCTATTAACGTCACATAATAATCTTCCCCTTTAATTTTTTTAGATAACTTGTGAGAAATAATAATACATGTTTATTTTTTTTATATAAATACTTTGTAAGTAACTTATCTTGACATGTGATGCTAAAAAAATTACTCGGGTTAGACTTTTTTTAAAAAAGTCCGTAAGGTAGAGTTCTCACAAGGTTCTCATTGTAAGGTGGTTCTCACCGGATCCCAAGTCTATATATATATATATATATATATATATATATATATATAGAGTTGGGATCACATGAGTCCACCCTAAATATTTGAGTCCATGAGTCCAACAATGATATCACAAATTATATAAAAAAGTATCACGTTTTTCCAATATCAAATTTTTTTCCTTTTTCTGTTTTTTCTTTTTCAATATTACTTTTTTTTTTTTTTTTCCTTTTTTTGCCATTTATTTTAAAATGACATTTTCTTTATTAAAAAAATTCTCTTTTTCAATATGCACTTTTTCTGAAACAAACACGTTTTTTTTTTATATAAAAAGGCGTTTTTTCTCGATTTTTTTTTTCATTACAATATCACAAGTTACTCAATACAATATCACCGGTTCTTCAAAATAATATATGACAAAAAAAAATTCGAAAAAAAAAAATTTCGGAAAAAAAATTGAAAAAAAAAATATTTCTGGGAAAAAAATTTCGTGATATTGTTTAATATAGTGCGTGATATTGTTTAACAAAAGGCATTTTTTCTCGAATTTTTTTTTTGATTTTTTTTTCACTACAATATCACAAGTTACTCAATACAATAAAAAATTTCTTGAAAAAGTTTCGTGATATTGTTTAATATAGTGCGTGCTATTGTTTAACAAAAGACGTTTTTTTCGATTTTTTTCACTACAATATCACAAGTTACTCAATACAATATCACCGGTTTAATATAGTCCACCTATATTTTTTTTTTCGGTTTTTTTTTTTCGATTTTTTTTTTCAGATTTTTTTTTGGTGATATTATTTTGAAAAACCGGTGATATTGTATTGAATAACTTGTGATATTGTAATGAAAAAAAATCAAAAAAAATTTCGAGAAAAAACGTCTTTTGTTAAACAATATCACGTACTATATTAAACAATATCACGAAACTTTTTCAAGAAATTTTTTTTCCCGGAATTTTTTTTTTCAAATTTTTTTTTTCAATTTTTTTTCGGAAATATTTTTTTTCTCGAAATTTTTTTTGTGATATTATTTTGAAGGACCGGTGATATTGTATTGAGTAACTTGTGATATTGTAATGAAACAAAATTTCGAGAAAAAACGCCTTTTGTTAAACAATATCACGCACTATATTAAACAATATCACAAAATTTTTTCAAAAACTTTTTTTCTCGGAAATAATTTTTTTTCAAATTTTTTTTTTCAATTTTTTATCTCGAATTTTTTTTCCGAATTTTTTTTTTCGAACTTTTTTTTGTGATATTATTTTGAAGAACCGGTGATATTGTATTGAGTGACTTGTGATATTGTAATGAAAAAAATCGAAAAAAACGTCTTTTGTTAAACAATAGCACGCACTATATTAAACAATATCACGAAATTTTTTCAAGAACTTTTTTTCCGGAAATATATTTTTCAAATTTTTTTTTTTTCAATTTTTTCTCTCGAAATATTTTTTTCTCGATTTTTTTTGTGATATTATTTTGAAAAACCGGTGATATTGTATTGAGTAACTTGTGATATTGTAATGAAAAAAAATTCGAGAAAAAACGCCTTATTAAAAAAAACGTGTTTGTTTGAAAAAAATGCATACTAAAAAAGAGAATTTTTTTAATAAAGAAAATGTCATTTTAAAAGAAAAGGCAAAAAAAAAAAAAAAAGTAATAATGAAAAAGAAAAAAGAAAAAAAGGAAAAAAAATTGATATTGAAAAAACGTGATACTTTTTTATATAACTTATGATATCATTGTTAGACTCATGGACTCAAATACTTAGGGTGGACTCATGTGATCCCAACTCTATATATATATAGAATTAAGATCCTATGAGAACCACCAATATAATGAGAACCATGAGAACTCTACCTTACGAACTGTTTTAAAAAAATATAATGACATATTTGGATTCGGCATGGAATTTTATGGCTAGAGAATATATTTTTTGGTCTAGAAAATATATACTAGTGACGGAAATCAAGGGGAGATACGTTTTATTAATTTTCATGCACCTACTCCCGATTTTTACGTATCTATCATTTTTCATGCACCTAGAACTCGTTTTAATGCACATAGAGCCTATTATTCATGCACCTATTTATATATCATTTTCATGCATATAAAAAATTTCATGCACGTAGTGGTTGTTTTCGTGCATTTATAGCCGTTTTTGGTATGCCTAATTGTATTATGGTACACTAAGTATATATTTTGTTAATAAAATCAGAAATTTTTGTTTAATGATACTAAAGTGTGTATTCGAGTAAGTTAAAATAATGGTAAATGATCCATCTAAACTTTCGAAGCGAAATATGGTGGAGATTTAGTGAGGGTTCTCATGGTTCTCATTATAAGGGTGGTTCTCACTATATATATATATATATATATATATATATATATATATATATATATATATATATATATATATATATATATATATATATATAGACATTTAATGAAGTTGAGGAAGTTTATAATAAAAAGAAAGTGTTACCTTTATGAAAGATGGAAAATTAAACTGGTGTGATTTTTATGTGTCGTTCGACATATTCTAATAATAAAATTAAACGTCTGAATTTTAAGTTTACTATCTATTTTAATTTGTTATTTATTGTTTAATTTTTTTAACATAAATTAAAAGGTCGAACATTATTGTTTATTACGTTATTTAAAAATTTAGTGCATTTAATGTTCGCAAATTCATTATTTTCTTGCTTTTTCTTTTCTAAACAATTGTGATGAGGTAACTTGTTAGAATTATCTCAAAAGTGAATTTGTATAGTATATATGGTTGAATTGTCTTTTTATATTATTTATAGATAGATAGATAGATAGATAGATAGATGAAGATAAAATGTTGGAATATTAATAGTTATAATTTATGTGGATAATTCTAAAAATTACTATTGGGAAAAACAACTCAAAATTATATTAGAAGTTATTAACTTCACCTATTAACTTCACCCTTTTAATATTCCCTCCTTAATAATTTTTTAGTCAACTTTACAAATATAATAATTATTTTTTTAGATAAACACTTTATAAATAGCTTATTTTGACACAAGACATAAAAAACTACTTAGCCTTTTAATTTTATTGTATATGCATACTATTTATACAATATATTTTTCCACTTATGAGTAGGAAGTAAATTGGTTACTTTTTATACTCCAAAAAAACTTTAATATTTTAGATAAGATGTTAGATAAATTTTAAAATTATTATTGACAAAAAAGGTTTATTTAAAGTGTATTAGAAGTGTAACACCCCCATTTATTCAAGGGCCTGAACTAGGACTCCTCAGATAAATGAGAGTGTTACCATCTCGGTTTCCCGAGGCAGTAGATACAAAGGAAGATAAACAGTACTTTAAATATAAAGTTAACTCAAAACATATTCTTACATCCGAGTCCAAAAGTCTTAACAAAATAAATAAAGTTCAACTCTTATGAAACTGACTAAGGTGATCTAGACATATAAACTGGTCTGGATCCAAGCTCTTCCTCCCATAGCTCCCCCTTAGTCTCAGCACCTGTCAATCTGCTCCCCAGAAGTTGGTTCATCACAGGTGATCACGAATACACAGGGTCAACCACGAGGTTGAGTAGGGAAAAATATAAATATAACAATATAATAAACTCCGCACCGATCCAACGCCATATATATATATACTCCGCACCGATCCAACACCATATATACTCCGCACCGATCCAACACCATATATACTCCGCACCGATCCAACACCATATATACTCCGCACCGATCCAACACCATATATACTCCGTATCACAAAACAATAGATTATATATGCACATTATAATAATATCTCAAAATAGTTCAAACATCACAAAATAACGATCTCATGATATTATATCGTAAGCATATTCAACACCAAGGATAATGGATCACACATTATTACAAACCAGTAACTTCCCCTACCTGAAATAGCAGGAATGCAGATCAAACCAAAGCTTGCTTAGAAATGTTCCACACGAAACCCGCTTCCTAAACAAATATTATATAATTAATAAACATCCTAATTCTCGAAATACGTATGCACACTCTACTTATAGAAACCCCCCTATAAATAGAAAGCTTCCTAACAACGAGGTTACCCAAAATAGCAACCTTCCAAAAATAGTAACTTCTAAAATTAAAACTTTGATTTGAAATTCAAATGATAAATACACTCATTAAAACCATATCAAATAATATCTTTACCATAATTATCAAAATACTCATAAATGACAAAATGATAATAAAAATACTAATAATAATATTCATAAGGGTAATAATAATAATAATAATAATAATAATAATAAAACAATGAAAAGAACAAAACAACACACCCAAACCCGACAGCCCAAAAGCCCCTGACCCGCGGCTTTCACACCCTCACCCAGCCGCGTGACTCCACCAAACACCATCGCCAACCACCAGACACGACCCCCACACTGCCGCCTTCACCTCTGACCACCACCACCCTGGTCGACTACTTCCGGCGAGGTGAACCAGACCCATTACCAGGCCTGGTTCACAACCCCCTGAACAGCAATAACCCAACAGCCCCTCTCGAAAACACCAGCCACCACCTCTGACACGACCCATCCCGGCGACACTCACCACCGACAAGACCACCGCCGACAGACGCCCACAACCACCTTGGTACCACCGCATAGACCTCCCCCTAGTCGGCGGTGATACCAACCCAAACAAGACTCCTACGACACCCAAACACCCTGCATACCTCCTGACCTCTATCGACATCCCCTAAACCACCGCGACAGACTCCCCATAGCCACCGTGACAAGCACCAAAAGTACCACCCAACCACACACTAGACATCCTGACCCACGACTCATGATTGAATCGACACGACTCAAACAAAACACCTGATCCAAACACAACAATGCTTATAAAAGAAAACACGAATTAAGACAGTTAAGAACAGAGCTTCTCTGCCCTGACTTAACCACCCTCACGACGTCTCTCTACCACCGACAACACCCCGACGAGGCCTTACATACTTACACTGCGTGTTATACCATACGTTTAAGCAATAAAACACAGGCTAGAGACACACTAGATGGCAAAACGCGAGGCTGAAAACTACCAACACAAGAACTGGAAACAAGATTGTGTACGACTTACCAGTTTCTCAGCCAATTTGAACCACCGTGCACCCCCCTACGACCACCGTGTTCAGTCTCGTTCAACTCTCTGATGTGTCGGCTGAGATTCAGTGGTGTTTGATTAGAGATTAGGGTAAAGATTAGGTTTTGGGAAAGTGTGTAAGATGACGGCAGAGAGTTGATTATAAAAAAGGGTTTTGAGTTTGTGTTAAGTGTGATTCAGCCGTGGGCTTGGGTGGTGCACGGATTACGAGGCCCAAAACGCAACCTGAAGGTCCCTAGTTCGAGCCCCCATGGCAACACAACTCCCAAGTTAAAGATTATGACATATCGAAAGCAAAATAACACGTACGAGCGTAGCCTTACTACAAAATAACCGAAAAGTCGTAACCAAAGCTTATCCTAAAACCGAGGTATTACAGTCTTCCCCCCTTAAATTGAACTTCGTCCCGAAGTTCACCCAAACCTAGGTGGCAAAACAAACAACCCACAAAAATCACACAGAGCAATCATCAAAAACTTGCCCAAAACACAGAATGTTACATTCCACCCCCCTTAAAGAAAAGTTACGTCCGCGTAACTTACCTCAATCGAATAAATGTGGATAACGCACCCTCATGGATGCCTCAGGTTCCCACGTAGCCTCTTCCTGATTATGATTTGTCCACAAGACTTTCACCAAGGACGTTTCTCCATTACGAGTCTTTCGTACCTTCCTGTCCAAGATCTCTCTCGGTGTCTCAATGTACGCCAACTGCTCATCTACCTCAATCACCTCATGCTGAAGCACATGAGACGGATCACTCACATATTTCCTCAACTGGGACACATGGAACACATTATGGACCTTGGATAGGGTTGGAGGCAAAGCTAAGCGATATGCCACCTCTCCAACTCTGTCCAAGATCTCAAATGGTCCAATAAATTTCTGACTCAGTTTACCACGCTTGCCGAATCTCATCACACCTTTCATCGGAGAGACCTTCAGTAGAACTTTCTCTCCGACCTCAAACGAAATATCACTCCTTTTCAGATCCGCATAGCTCTTCTGTCGATCCTGAGCGGCCCTCATCCTCTGACGAATAATCTGAACCTGCTCCACCATCTCCTGAATCATATCTGGTCCCAATGTCACAACATCAGCTCGATCATCCCAACACACAGGGCTCCGACACTTCCTCCCGTATAGAGCCTCGAAAGGGGCCATGCCTATGCTTGCATGGTAACTGTTATTATAAGAAAACTCGATCAACCCCAGTCGATCCTCCCAAGATCCTCCGAACTCAAGAACACAAGCTCTCAACATATCCTCAAGAGTCTGAATCGTCCGCTCAGTCTGACCATCAGTAGCCGGATGAAAAGCTGTACTCATCTTCAATTGGGTACCCAAAGCAGTCTGCAACTCCTGCCAAAATCTGGATATAAACCTCGAGTCTCGATCAGAAACAATATCTTTGGGTACGCCATGTAGTTTGACTACATTCTGAACATATGACTTAGCCAACTCAGCTTTACTCCAGGTATCTTTCATGGGAATAAAGTGAGCTGACTTGGTCAAACGATCCACGATCACCCAAATCATGTTGTTGCCCCTCTGAGTTCGAGGCAACCCCACGATAAAGTCCATTGAAATGTTCTCCCACTTCCACTCTGGCACATCTAACGGTTGAACTTTCCCTTGAGGTCTCTTATGCTCCCCTTTCACCCTCTGACAAGTCAAACATCTTGAGACAAACTCTGCGACCTCCTTCTTCATATTCGGCCACCAAAACGTCTTCTTAAGGTCTTTATACAGCTTATCACCTCCTGGGTGAACAGAATAAGGAGTAGCATGAGCTTCAGTCAGGATCTTCTTCTTTAGCTCCTCAACATTTGGTACACACCATCGCCTACTGAACCTCAAGCTACCATCGGTATGAATACTAAACTTGGATACTCCATCACCATTCCCATTTTCCACCATCAAACGCCACTTCTGGATTTTCTCATCGTTCTGCTGTAACTCCCGAATCTCCCCATACAATTCAGGCTCCACTGTCAAGTCGCCAAGAGTGTCCCCTTTCCGGATCATGAATATTCCCATCTCCCTTAGTTCACCATACAACCTCCCCCTCGATCTGGCACAATCCAAAGCATGTATTGACTTCCTACTGAGAGCGTCAGCTACCACATTTGCCTTGCCTTCGTGGTAGACAATCTGCATATCATAATCTCCGATCAACTCTATCCACCTCCTCTGCCTCATGTTCAACTCTTTCTGAGTGTAGATATATTTCAGGCTCTTATGGTCAGAAAACACCTTAAAAGTAGCTCCATAAAGGTAATGACGCCACAATTTCAGTGCAAAGACCACAGCGCCCAACTCCAAATCATGAGTCGGATAATTCTCTTCGTAGGTCTTCAACTGGCGAGAAGCATACGCGATCACTCTCCCATTCTGCATTAGCACACAACCCAGCCCATGCTTTGAAGCGTCGGTGTATACTTCAAAATTTTCACTCCCCACTGGCAAGGCCAGGATAGGAGCTGTTGTCAGGCGTTCCTTAAGGGTTAGGAATGCCTTCTCACAACTCTCATCCCAGATATAACGGTTCTCCTTCCTCATCAACGACGTCAACGGCTTCGCTATCTTTGAAAAATCTTTGACGAATCTCCGGTAATAACCTGCTAACCCCAGAAAACTTCGGATCTCACTCACATTCTTCGGACTTTGCCACTTAGTCACAGCTTCGATTTTGCTAGGGTCAACAGATACCCCCTCTTTGGAAATGACATGCCCCAAGAACGCCACTTTCTCCAACCAGAATTCACACTTACTCAACTTAGCATTGAGTTTATGTTCTTCCAAAGTCTGAAGTACCTTCCTCAAATGATCTTCGTGCTCCTCCGCATTCTTGGAATATACCAGGATATCATCGATAAATACCACCACGAACTTGTCGAGATACGGGCTAAAGACTCGATTCATCAAGTCCATGAACACAGCTGGAGCATTAGTCAATCCAAAGGGCATAACCACAAATTCATAGTGGCCATACCTCGTTCGGAAAGCGGTCTTCGGAATATCTTCATCCTTTATCCTCAATTGATGATACCCGGATCTCAAATCAATTTTGGAGAAAACCCCAGCCCCACTTAACTGATCGAACAAGTCGTCAATTCTCGGCAACGGATAACGATTCTTGATGGTTACATTATTCAGTTCTCGGTAGTCAACACACAACCTCAAACTCCCATCCTTCTTTTTCACAAATAAAACAGGTGCTCCCCAGGGCGACACACTGGGTCGGATGAACCCTTTCTCAGCTAGCTCATCCAATTGCTTCTTCAACTCCTCCATTTCTTTCGGCCCCATACGGTACGGTGATTTAGATATTGGTCCCGCTCCTGGTTTGAGGTCAATGGAAAATTCCACTTCCCTCCTTGGCGGTAACCCTGGAACGTCGTCTCGAAAAACTCCCTCAAACTCCCGTACCACAGGTATCTCACTAGTCTTGGGGGTCTCGGCCTTACAATCCCACATTTGGCATAAGATTAGGCTCTCTCCTTTCCTCAAGCCAGACTTAAGGGTATTGACAGAAATGAATTTGATTTTTGGTTTCACACGGTATCCCTTGTAAGACACCCTCACACCCTTAGGTCCCCTCAAAGAAATCTTCTTTTGATGACAGTCGATGAAAGCTCGATACTTCCCTAGCCAGTCCATCCCCAAAATCACCTCAAAACCCCCCAGAGGAAACTCTATGAGGTCACAATAGAAAATTGCTTCCCCGATTTTGATGGGTACACTACCATATACTCTATTACAGACTATCGACTCGCCTGATGGTATGGTCACTGGATCCGCGATCCAATCAAATCTCTCAAGTCCCAAAGCCTTAACATGATCTCTAGACACAAACGAATGGGTGGCACCAGAATCGAAAAGTACAAAAGTAGGTCTAGAGTTTACAAGAAAAGTACCAGTAACCACATGAGCATCCTCCTGAGCGGCCTGCTTTCCCATGGCAAAGAGTTTGCCACTGGACTTGACCCCACTCTGGCTGGCACCAGATGTCCCAGCCTGCTGATTTCCTGCCGTCCCTGTCTTGTTGCTGTTCCCACCTCCATTGTACTGATTTTGATATGAACGGTTCTGATTGTTGTTGTTGTAGTTCCTCTGGTAGTTGCTGCTGCCTCCAGACTTCGCACCCCCACCATAGTTTGTCATGGGTGTGCGATAACCACTGCTGCCATAGGACTGAGTGCGAGGTCCCTGGTATCCGGATGTAGGTGTGCGATAGCCCCCGGACTGATTTCCTCCAGACGAACGACACACCGCCTGCTTATGTCCCCTCTTTCCACAGCCGAAACACACAATTCCTGCCGAACCACTGCCAGAAACCCCACTCATGTGATTTCCCCCACTCTGATTTCTCCCACCACCAGAGGCACTACTCCCGAAGTACCCACTGAACTTGTTATTACTTTGCTTTTTCGACCCTGAACCCTCTGCTACTGTTTCAGCTTTGCTCTTTTCTGCCTTGGACTGTTTGTCCTTTTTGATCATAACCGAAAGCCTCTCCGCCGCCCCAGCCCGTAAATAGATGTCACGGATTGTGGTGGGCGGAGCTGCAATCAGTCTCTTTTTGATGGCGATTGATAATCCCCTCTCAAATTTCATGGCTAGCATAGCATCGTCGAAACCCATGTCTCCCACGTAGTGCACCAACTGGATGAACTTCCTGTAGTAAGTCTCTACGGTCATGTCCTCCGACATCTGGAATGAGTCGAACTCCTCCCTCAGCTTGCTCTTTTGGAATTCTGGTAAAAACGCCTCGTTCAGAACCCCCTTGAATGCATCCCACGGAACAAACGCGGACCCACCCTCTATAGCTGCTTCCCGGAGCTCTCCCTTATTCGCGGTCCACCAGTCTCCAGCCATACCCCTCAGATAGTGGGCAGCCTGGTCCACCATCAGCTCTTCAGGGCAGTCCACTAACTCGAACAGGTTACCGAATTCTCTGCACCAGGCCCCCAGCAAATGAGGCTCACCCTCCCCGGTGAAATGGGTGGGTTGGTGCCTTGCAATTATCGTGCTCATTTTCGCGGAGTCCATTCGTTTAGCCTTTAGAGTCTCAATCTCAGCTCGTAATAGATCTAACTCCTCTTGGGTGATATTAGCGAGGTTGTCTCTTCGCGGAGGCATACTATAATACAACAGAAAAGGAATGAGTCCCGACTCGTGTGGGTACCCATTAAGATTAGGGCTAAAATCCCTAAACGATAAAGTCTAGCATCAACTATCAGATTGAGTACTACCAAATTATAACATGGCTCGGGATCACATAACCGCATATCACTAGACATAAAGAGAAAGGAATGAAAGCAGCTACGGACATGTTTCAAAATACTTCACATAACCACGTCAATTCACACCTCTATTATTCACAATTAAAATCCCTTTCATGTTCATGCCCCTCCCGGCTATTCCAATTAGTTTCATATACTCATGTTGTATAGATACTTTATCACAACATACCATTACTTCCATCCTTTCCTAATCTACCCTTATTCTCTCATATTTTCACTCTGGGTTCCCGGGTAAAACTGATAGGGCCAATGGTTCGGTGTGAGGGGGCCCCAGACTCATACTTCTCCTTTAGTGTGCTCCTAACAGTCCTATCCCGGGGGTTCATTTTATTTAGACTCTCCTACATTCATTAGGTTCATTAGGTTAGGCCTGAGGATCGTTCTCTCTGATACCACTTTGTAACACCCCCATTTATTCAAGGGCCTGAACTAGGACTCCTCAGATAAATGAGAGTGTTACCATCTCGGTTTCCCGAGGCAGTAGATACAAAGGAAGATAAACAGTACTTTAAATATAAAGTTAACTCAAAACATATTCTTACATCCGAGTCCAAAAGTCTTAACAAAATAAATAAAGTTCAACTCTTATGAAACTGACTAAGGTGATCTAGACATATAAACTGGTCTGGATCCAAGCTCTTCCTCCCATAGCTCCCCCTTAGTCTCAGCACCTGTCAATCTGCTCCCCAGAAGTTGGTTCATCACAGGTGATCACGAATACACAGGGTCAACCACGAGGTTGAGTAGGGAAAAATATAAATATAACAATATAATAAACTCCGCACCGATCCAACGCCATATATATATATACTCCGCACCGATCCAACACCATATATACTCCGCACCGATCCAACACCATATATACTCCGCACCGATCCATGATGGCCGGATTTTGTCGTCGGTTCCGGCACCAAACACATTTATAAAGAACCCAAATTAAGTAGTATAATTTAGGGTCGAACCCAAAAGACGGTGGGGAAGCCGTATGGTTATGCTTTAATTTTAGTATGAGTCGGAGTAAAAGGTTTTGGTTTGGAAAAACTAATTAACTACTAAAGCAAGTAAATCTAGATGAAGTTGATGATAAAGAGGACTAGGGTGTCGGGGGTCACCTAGGTAAGTCGGGAGCCAAACGTAAGATAACGGTCTTGTATCACTTCTATGGTAGGTCTAGGGTTGTCTCTTCTCTCGAGTTGACAAACCCTTAGGTCGAGTCTAGTCCTAGCTTTCGCTACAAACCAAGCTAACCTAACACACAAGCATGCTCATGAAACCCCAAGACTTTCGTCTAAAGCAAACAAAGTGAAGACTAACACCCAACCGTCGTTGAGGCATTTCATCAAACACATAACATGCAAGATGCGAAAACTTAACCAAAGAAGCAAACAAGACTAACTCTAGGCATTTTTCATGGCTACTAACTACCCAAGCAAACCCCCTAACCCTAGAATAAGACTACTCACACATGGCTAAGGAATAAACTTGAACAAATAAAGTATTAATGCTAAACATGGTGGAAATTAATGAGAGTAAATAATTGAACAAGCAAAACTAAAACAAAATGCAAAGACAAAGTAGAGATTAGGAAGATAATACCAATAATAAGGAAAAAGCAAGGAACTTGGATTACAACTTGGAGGATTCTCTCAAACCCTCAAATTACAACCCAATAAGAATCTTCTAAAATTGCCCAAGAACAAAGCTAAGAGAATTACTAAGAAAGGATTAACTAATATTGAAAGATTTAACTAAAATCTAAAGAAGATTAAAATATTAAGAGAGTTTTTTGAGTCTAAGTATAGAGCAATGGAACAGTGCAAAACCCTAGAAAAGTGTGTAAAAGTTAACGTTTTTAAGTCTACACAAGTGCGGGTTTATATAGAGTGCGGAAATACGAAAAAGGCCTCTCAGCCGGTCGACCGGCTGCCGGTCTGTGACCGGCTGAGAGTCCAAATTTGGACCTCTGCACTTTTCTTCGAAATTCTTCAAAGATCATGCATTCCCAGCCGACCGGCCGGCTGCCGGTCTGGCACCGGCTGGGAAGCCTATCTTTCAGCTCTGATTTTTTTCTTCAAACTTCTTTCAGCACAGGTCCCCTCAGCCGGTGGACCGGCTGCCGGTTGTCCACCGGCTGGGAGTCCTTTTTCAGAGTTCTGCCCAACAATTCACATTTCTTCAATCCTTCAAATTTGGCTAAGTAGGGGAAATGCATCCCAGCCGGCTGACCGGCTGCCGGTTGGCCACCGGCTGGGAGCTCTTAATTCAGGTACTGGGCACTTCTCATATTTTTTGTCAAAATCTCAAGTCAAGGACCCCCAGCCGGCCCACCGGCTGCCGGCTGGTAACCGGCTGGAAGGCCCTGGGAGGTTCCTTTGCTAAATTCTTTACAATTCTTCAAGAATCGCTCTAAATCCGGCTCGATTTCACCCGTTTCTTCGCCCACGCCGCAATACCTACAAAAATTGGATCGAATAGGAATATACGAGACAACGGACGTAAAAACACCTAAAGACATGCAAATCGAGGCCGAATCGTGACCGAAAATAAAGAAAATGTAAAGAAAATGATGACCAAAATGGAGCTCATCAGAATTCCCCACACTTAAACCTTACTCGTCCTCGAGTAAGAGATCAAAGAACTATATAACCCTTATTAAAAACAAAGAAACAACTAACTAAGCTAACTATAAGCCGAATCGGGTTTAGCTACACCCGTAGCCCTTTCAACTCACAATTTGACATTCATGAGGGAGAATGCCCTATTGCAAGGCAAGTAAGGTCTTGCTACAAAACTTTTGATGCCAACAAGTAAAAACAAAACACGTATAGACAAGCAACATGCATCGGAAAAGAAAGAAAAACCGCTTGCCTCATTCAAGCGGCGGAAAACAACTAAAAGGGAACAAATTCAAAATCGTAAACTCCCTCACAAATATTAACTCTACAAGTCACTAAGGCAAGAAGGATGACAACAAAACACCGCCAAATCATGCTAAACTAGGCTACTTTCATAACCGTTATCCAAATACTTTTGTCAAGGGCGATCGGATGGAATGGAATGATGATCCCCGCAATGCTAAAGGCAAAAGATACAACAAGTCTAGATTCTTCACAAAGTAAAGGTCATGGGTCGTCCCAAGATCGACAAAACGGCATGGCAAAATTGATTTTTTGGAGTGAAATGCTCAAATCAATGCAAAATGGTGGATTACAATCAAAACTTGACCTTATTCAATTTTTTTCATTTCTTTTTCATGCCATGAGTTAGGATGGGGTTTGTCCCACGCGCGCTAATGTCCTTTGCTTTCGCCAATCGCTTATTAGGCAACCGGTTAACCTCTAGACAATAGCTTATCGGGGTGACAATCACTCTGTCTTTGGGCGGTCGAATTCACAACCAAGTGGGAAGCCAACTCAATGACTACCCTCCAAAGCACATCGAAGTGGTACGCCTCCACCAAAACAACATGTTCTTATTCCTTTTTCATTAACCATTTTTTTTTCTTTTCTTTTTCACTTGAGGCTTCTTTTTTTTTCTTCTTTCAAAACATTTCCACTTCTTATGATCATTGACAAGAGCATTCCAAATTTATTCATGAAAGTTATTTTTGGGTTGCCAAACCGTTAGGTCGAACAAGGTCACCAAGACAAGATAATCAAAACCACTTCACATCACGGGGGTGGACAAGGTGACTCACATGCAAACCCTTGACTCGGTATTGGACCACGGTCAGAAAGATACTAGAAAAGCATAACCTAGGGTGTTTCAAAAATCATTCTAAAAGACAAAGTCCCAAGTAGAAGAATTATTTTTAAAGGCCTAAACGATTTTGTCAAAGTTCTCAATTAGGCATTTTCAAAACATTATCCTAAATGCAACTATATGCCATGAATGCAACTAATATAGACATGTTATAATGCAAATGAGACTATCAAACTAAATGCCAAACAAAGCTAATGCAACTCCTAACAGCACAAAAGCACACAAGCCACACACAATCTCCACAATGTACTCCACATCCTCCAAATACAAGCCCATCCTCCTCATTTGCAACAAAAGGAAGAAAATGAGAGTGAAATAGAGGTTGGAACGATCATACCGTGGTGTCTTCAAGATCCAAAGCGGTGCTCAAGCGAGTGTTACCTATGCGAAAGGAGGGAAAGCAAACACAAGTATATACAATTCTACACTAATAAAGTAAAAACATGTTTTTGAATTTTTCAAATTTTTCGATTTTTTTGGTATTTTTGAGGTTTTTCATACTTACAAAAGCAATCAAATATACACAAGGTGGATATTTTCCCTCCCCACACTTAAGATTTACATTGTCCTCAATGTAATGAAGTGCAAAGGGGGAAATGAAGCAAAAGAACGAAAACAACATGTTTTTGGCTTTTTTGAAATTTTTGAGAAAATAAAAACTTGTTTTTGTATTTTTTTTTGAAATAAACGGTTCTTCCTCCCCACACTTATTTATATGCATAATGTTAGGAGGAAAACCGGAAAATAAAGGACATATTTTTGAAAGTTTTTGGTTTTTCAATTTTTTTTTTTGGTTTTTGGTTTTTAAGAAGGCATTAAAAACAAAGATAAACAAAAGAAGAGAAAACTAAAAACTAGACTAAATGCTCTATTCTACATGTATGCAAACTACATGTGACAATATTATACAAAAATATAAATCTAATGCATCTAAATGAATGCAACTATATGCATCTAAACTAAATGATATGCAAAGATGAATTAAAAACTTAAAACAAGCTAAGAGAAACTAACTAATATAAACGAAACTAACTAAATGCATGCTAGAAAGTAAAATGCAAACTAAAAGAGAAATTTGGATTGAGGGAGTTACTTGACTTGTTTTGGATTTTGCAAGGGGAGCATAATCATCACCATCTACCACCTCCAAAGGTGGTCACTCATCACCATCATCTTCATCACCGTCAACTTCATTACCATCACCTTCATCACCGCCACCTTCATCATTCCCATGGCCTCCATCAACGACCATGAAGTCGCTAGGGTTGTTCACGAAATCGCGGAAGGGGGAGGCATGAGATCCACTAGCTCCCGCATCACCATACCCGCCATGGAAGGATGAATGCCTCGGAGGGCCCGAATCCTCATTTCCCCGAAAGTTGGGGGGAAAAATCGGGTTTGAAAAATAACCCGGGGTGACGTTAATCTCCCCGTAAAAACGACCCT
Source organism: Silene conica (assembly GCA_029255685.2). Lineage (NCBI taxonomy): Eukaryota > Viridiplantae > Streptophyta > Magnoliopsida > Caryophyllales > Caryophyllaceae > Silene > Silene conica. Next base: position 96,258,427 of record CM055312.2, read on the forward strand.
CAGGAGGCACATAACCCCTATCCGGAGGCATGTAGTATGATGGGTGACCACCATCGGGATGATGGTAACCCTCGCGGACGGACCGATCATAACTCGGAAATGTACCATAGGCTTGATCATAGTAGAGGTAATCAAGCCTATAGGTCAAATCCCTATGCCGCTCATCGGCTATGGCTTGGCGCTGGTCCGCTAGATCTGCTGCAGTCTTCATGCCCAAGTCAACTCGTGCCATGAAATCAATAAGCTCAGGGGGGCATGAAGAAGAAGATGGACCGGAGGCGGAGGTGGATCCCTGGAAGTATGAGGGACCACTCTGAAACTGGGACATGGAAATGGGGGGCTGCTGAAACTGCTCAAAAGGAAGGTCAGAAGGAGTGGCACCGACTCTGTCTCTGGTGTAGACTCTAGGGGCACGCTGGTCTGGGGGAAGGTCCTCGGGGTCCGCCTCAATATCAAGGAGGTAAGAGGTCTTCCCCGGCACAACTCTCATCAACTCGGTGTTTGGCAAAGGAACTGAATTCTTGAACTTGTTGTCAACCCGAATCTGCCAATACTCCTTGCGATCACTGGGGTTATAACGCACCCACCCCAAAGCATCCTGCAAGTATCGGCTAGATAGCACATTCTCGCCCTGAATGAAGTCGACCGTGAAGTGCCTCTGACAACGGTTGTTGGCAATCAAGGTGACCATCCCCCCAACACAAATGGGGGTAGTAAGCTGAGGTTGGGATGCCAACCTACTCAAGTGAAGGGCCATATGGTGAGCAATGTTCAATTTCGGGCCACCAACCAAGTAAGAACCAATTATTTCAAGCTCAGTAGTAGTGAAGTTGTGAGGCTCATCCCTAGAGAAAACGGTCCACCCCATGAACCTATGCCAAATTCTAATTGGTGCCAAATGCACCCTATTAGCCGGTTTCTTTCGACTTCTATCACTTACAAGACCGGTTATGGCTGTCCAAATAAGCTCAGTATCAAAGCCCTCTGGAGGCTTAATGGCTAATTTTCCGTCTAGCCCAAAAATCAAAGCAAATTCATCTAAGGTGAGACGATGTTCCCTATTCATCAATCGGAACTCAAGAAATGCAACTTTCCCCAAAGTTCGGTTCTTAGTCACAACCAAAGAACTCAAAAATTCCCAAGTTAACCGGGGAGAAGTGTGAACCGGTTTTGTCTCATACAAGGTTTTCATTCCTAAACCCTCAAAAAGAGCCGCTGTAACTTTCTCAATCCCTAATTCTCTCAATCCGGCTCTATCAATGAACCTAGTTGGGTGAAGGGGGCGATTCTTAAAGTAAGTGAAATTACCTTTTTGTTGGATTGAGGCAAATGTGAGACCGGGAAAGCAAGGATCCGGGCCAATGTTGCCACTTCCCATTACAGTTTCATACTCTTGCTCCACCCTTGGGTCGTGCCTTGATTTGGATCGCCTTTCTGTTCTTCCCGACATGGTTAATTGAAGGATAAGGGATGAGGGAGTAAAGGGGGTTTTGATTTGAGAGAGTTTGGTGGAGTTTGAGGGAGTATTTGAGGGTAAAGGATGAATGGAGGGGAGAAAATAAGGAAGGATGAAGAAGAAATGAAGGGAAATGGTAGGGAAATGAGGTAGAAATGAGAAAGAAAAGAGGGGTATTGAGTTATAATTTGCGCGACAGGCGACTCTCAGCCGGTCTGGGACCGGCCGCCGGTCGACCGGCTGAGAGTGAGGGTTTCAATTTTTTTGCATTTTTTCGATTTTTTTCAAAGGCTTTGATTCTGAGCCGGCGGACCGGCTGCCGGCCGACCGGCTCAAAATCAGGTCTTCAATTTCCACTACTCCTCTTCTTCTTTTCTTACTCACAAAAACACTCCCAGCCGGCGGACCGGCTGCCGGCCGACCGGCTGAGAGTCCAACTCCTTCTTCTGTTCTTCGGATCCTTCACATACAAAAACACTCCCAGCCGGCGGACCGGCTGCCGGCCAACCGGCTGGGATTCCCTTCTCCTTGCTTTTTTTCTTCAAGTATTTTCACACATTCCTGATTCTCAGCCGGTGGACCGGCTGCCGGCCTACCGGCTGGGAATCATTTCTCCTTGCATTTTTTTTTTTTTTTTTGAATAAGGAACTCGCCTTCTTAGCCGGTTGACCGGCTGCCGGTTAGGTGCAGGCTGGGGATGCAAAATCTGAAATCTGTCCAAATAAACTATCAAAAACAGAAATGTGTCCAGGTCCTCCCAGCCGGTATGGGACCGTCGGCCGGTTGGCCGGCTGGGAGTACCTGTACACAATTTCGAGAAATAATTTAAATTGAACATAAAAATCAACTTTGCCTACAACGGTTATGCCAATAATCCTCCGACTATACCCTTGAATCTTCCACAAACAAGCAACAAACATATCCAAACATCTCATGCAACCTAAAAATTAAACTAAAACCAAGAAACTAACATGAAAACTAGATGAACTAAAGAGAACTAATACTTACAACCGGTGGTTGTTGAGGGACTCCACCAAACCTTTCATGATCATCTTTCAATCTTTGTGGGTCAAAACCTCGTCCATGCTAACTAGTGACCTCAAGAAAAGGTCAAAAGCCGCGGACGGGGCTTCAACTTTGCTCTCTCTTCGAGTTTCCATCTTGCTCATTATCAACTTTCGAGCTTTGACATCTTTTCCGGCAATTAGCTCCTCTAGGTCCCCTTTTTCAACCAAAGGGTCTTTAAAAGAACTAGCACAACTTGGTCTTCCTTGCTCTTTGTCATGGTCTCTATTCTCCGGACCCAACAACTTCTCGCTAGTAAAACTAGCATCCTCAATTTTCAAGATCATATTTTCCATGATTCCCTTCTCATCAAACATCTTAGGGACATCATTCACCAACAAACTTGCAACCATGCCAACTTTCTTCTCCTTGGAACTTGTATCGGGAGCTTCCGGAAGTTCAAACTCCGCCACTTGCTCCCCCACTTCGAATGATAACTTTCCTCTCTTCACATCAATAGTCGCTCCTCCGGTGGCCAAGAATGGCCTACCGAGTATCACGAAGGAGCTATTACCGACGGGGACGTCTAATATCACGAAGTCGGTGGGAATGGATAGATTCCCCACCTTGACGATAGCATCTTCAAGCACCCCTATAGGAAGTTTTTCGGTACCATCCGCAAGAGTGATAGGAGTTGTAGCGGGAGACAAACTCTTAACATCCAATTTCTTGGCCATAGCTAGAGGCATAACACTCACGCCGGCTCCCAAGTCACATAATGCATTATCAATCTTCTTCCCTCCAACATGGCAACTTATCGAAAAGCTACCCGGATCTCCGAGTTTGATGGGGAGGGTGCATGGGACTTTCTTGGCGGACATGATTGCATTGACTTCTCTTTTCTTTCCTCGGGAGGGGATTGTTGCCTCCACCTCCTCTACAAGCTTCATCAATTCCTCACAACGAGGATCTCCTCTTGTAATTTTTCGGAAGAACTCACAAACTCTCCTCTCAATGAGGCCTTCTCCATGCTCGGACTCTTCTTCGACAACACTTTTTCCTTTCTCCATGTTCTCTTTCCCTTCATCTATTTTCTTCTTTGGAATGTTCAAGACTTGTTGCATCACAAAGTCTAAGTCATCAATGTCGACTTCATTACAATCATCCGGAGGAGTGTTGGACACCATCACCATCACCTCCTCCTCAACACATTTCTCACTTCCTCTCCCTAATACCGTCATAACTTGCTCTACCTTCGATCTTCCTTCATCATCTCTCCTCTCAAGCATTGGTTGCTCATTCTTGCTTGTCGTAATAGCATTGACACCATGTGGTTTTGAAGCATCCCGGGAGCTTTGACCTTGGGCAAGAAAGCCGCCCGGTGGCCTTTGTGGGTTGGCTAAGGCTTGTGAAGCAACTCTAGCCTCCATCTCCCGGATCTCTTTTTGATTTGCCGTCTTCAAATTCATCATTTCTTGATTATGTGTCGCTTGCATGCCTTTCACAAGTTTAAGCAACTCTCCAACTTGGGAGTCACTTGAGAGATCTTGATGAGGTGTGTTGGTAAGGGGCAAGGGAAACCCGTAGTCATTCCTTGCACCCCCACTTTGTTGATTTGCTTTGGGACCTTGGTTGTTGAAGTTTGGGTTTTGGTGGTGGTTAGGAAATGGTTGGTTGAAATTTTGGTCATTGAGACTTTGATTGTTGAAATTGTTGTTGTGGAAGTTTTGTTGGTGGTTTGGGTTGTGGAAATTTTGTTGGTTATGGTATTGGTTGTTGTTTTGGTTGTTGAAGTTTGGGTTGTTATTGAAATTTGCATTGAAATTTTGTGGGTTTTGGTTGTTTTGGAAATTTGGATTAAAGTTCGGGTCATTGAAACTTTGTTGAAAGCCTTGATTGGCTTGGTTGGTTTGATTCCCTTGGTAAAAGTTGTTGTTGTAATTGTTTCTCGGGTTGAAGTTTCCTCCCCTTGGTTGAAAACCGGGGGGATTTTGCCCTTGAGGTTGTTGGATTTGATGAGGATTCAACACATTGGTACTTTTGTAGCTCATATAGGGACTTCCTCGGATACCTTGATGGTAATAGTTCGAATTTGGGTTGAAAGTATTTGGGTTTTTTGGGTTGTTAAAGGCTTGGAAAGCATATACCTCCTCCATACTCTCACTTCCCTCATAGGAATTGTTGTTTGCACACACATCAAAAGTATGCCCGCATCCCCCACATAAGTCACATGAAACAACACTATTAACTTGGTACATTCCCGGGACTTTGCTCTTGGTTTCTTTGGTAGCGGAGCCCTTTGTCAACTCTTCCAATTTCTTGGTTAACAAGTCCAATTTGGCATTGGTTTCTTCGTTTGCCTTAGCATTGGAAAGGTGCTCACTAGGGTACTTACTACTCTTCCTCAAGACATTCCCCCTAGTGCCATAGTTTTCCTCCGAATCAACAATCTTCTTAATGAGTTCCGTTCCTTCCTCATGTGGCAAGTGGTCAAAGCTACCACCCGCCGATGCATTAACCATTTCCTTAGTCCGGGAGAGAAGGGTTTGGAAAAAAGTTTGAGTTGTGTACCAAGGTGGTATCCCGTGGTGTGGGCATTTGGCTAGCAAATCTTGGTATCTATCCCAAGCTTCTCCCAAAGACTCTCCCTCGTCTTGTTGAAACTGTGTTATCTCATTCCGGAGCATCGCGGTCTTGGATGATGGGTAGTACTTGGCAAGGAAAGCCGTTGCCAAGTCATCCCATGTGGTGAATGTATTTGGAGCATGGACATTTAGCCACCTATCGGCCTTGTCGGTTAAGGAATAGGGGAAAAGCATAAGCCTTAATGTCTCCTCGGGTACTCCGGTCTTCTTTATCATCGCGACTTTACCCTTGAACTTTCTTAAGTGCCCATGAGCATCTTCGTGGGAAGCCCCGCTAAAGGCATTCTTTTCGATTGAACTCATTTGGGAAGGATGTATTTCGAAATTTTGAGGAACAAGGACCCCGAAGTTGATTGGATTGGTGGTGTCATTGTGATTGGGCCGGTTATGATCACGAAGAGCGGCCATTATGTGAATTTGATGGTTGTTTGGGAAGTGTGGTGATTGTGGTGGTGATTGATAAAACGGATTGTCAAAACTTTCGGATGTTGGGCTAGGATTGCTTTGATTGGGACTTGGTGGTTCGGATGAAGAGGGGTTGTTTTGGCTAGTAGGAGCTTGGGACGCAATTCTCACCCTTGCAATAGTCTTCCTCCTTAGGGCCCGAAAGAGCCTCTCCGGTTCGGAAGATGACAACAAAGAGCTAGAGTCACCCCTAGGCATAAAACTTAGCAAACCAATTAGTCGTCCTAGTGTTTGTTAAACACTAGGGTGAGCAATAAAACAAGCACTCTTACAAATAACTACCAAATCTTTTATCAAAACAAAAGCAAGCTCAACTAACTCAAGACTAAAACTAAAACTAAACTACACAACTTCTAAACACCGTCCCCGGCAACGGCGCCATTTTGATGGCCGGATTTTGTCGTCGGTTCCGGCACCAAACACATTTATAAAGAACCCAAATTAAGTAGTATAATTTAGGGTCGAACCCAAAAGACGGTGGGGAAGCCGTATGCCATTTTGATGGCCGGATTTTGTCGTCGGTTCCGGCACCAAACACATTTATAAAGAACCCAAATTAAGTAGTATAATTTAGGGTCGAACCCAAAAGACGGTGGGGAAGCCGTATGGTTATGCTTTAATTTTAGTATGAGTCGGAGTAAAAGGTTTTGGTTTGGAAAAACTAATTAACTACTAAAGCAAGTAAATCTAGATGAAGTTGATGATAAAGAGGACTAGGGTGTCGGGGGTCACCTAGGTAAGTCGGGAGCCAAACGTAAGATAACGGTCTTGTATCACTTCTATGGTAGGTCTAGGGTTGTCTCTTCTCTCGAGTTGACAAACCCTTAGGTCGAGTCTAGTCCTAGCTTTCGCTACAAACCAAGCTAACCTAACACACAAGCATGCTCATGAAACCCCAAGACTTTCGTCTAAAGCAAACAAAGTGAAGACTAACACCCAACCGTCGTTGAGGCATTTCATCAAACACATAACATGCAAGATGCGAAAACTTAACCAAAGAAGCAAACAAGACTAACTCTAGGCATTTTTCATGGCTACTAACTACCCAAGCAAACCCCCTAACCCTAGAATAAGACTACTCACACATGGCTAAGGAATAAACTTGAACAAATAAAGTATTAATGCTAAACATGGTGGAAATTAATGAGAGTAAATAATTGAACAAGCAAAACTAAAACAAAATGCAAAGACAAAGTAGAGATTAGGAAGATAATACCAATAATAAGGAAAAAGCAAGGAACTTGGATTACAACTTGGAGGATTCTCTCAAACCCTCAAATTACAACCCAATAAGAATCTTCTAAAATTGCCCAAGAACAAAGCTAAGAGAATTACTAAGAAAGGATTAACTAATATTGAAAGATTTAACTAAAATCTAAAGAAGATTAAAATATTAAGAGAGTTTTTTGAGTCTAAGTATAGAGCAATGGAACAGTGCAAAACCCTAGAAAAGTGTGTAAAAGTTAACGTTTTTAAGTCTACACAAGTGCGGGTTTATATAGAGTGCGGAAATACGAAAAAGGCCTCTCAGCCGGTCGACCGGCTGCCGGTCTGTGACCGGCTGAGAGTCCAAATTTGGACCTCTGCACTTTTCTTCGAAATTCTTCAAAGATCATGCATTCCCAGCCGACCGGCCGGCTGCCGGTCTGGCACCGGCTGGGAAGCCTATCTTTCAGCTCTGATTTTTTTCTTCAAACTTCTTTCAGCACAGGTCCCCTCAGCCGGTGGACCGGCTGCCGGTTGTCCACCGGCTGGGAGTCCTTTTTCAGAGTTCTGCCCAACAATTCACATTTCTTCAATCCTTCAAATTTGGCTAAGTAGGGGAAATGCATCCCAGCCGGCTGACCGGCTGCCGGTTGGCCACCGGCTGGGAGCTCTTAATTCAGGTACTGGGCACTTCTCATATTTTTTGTCAAAATCTCAAGTCAAGGACCCCCAGCCGGCCCACCGGCTGCCGGCTGGTAACCGGCTGGAAGGCCCTGGGAGGTTCCTTTGCTAAATTCTTTACAATTCTTCAAGAATCGCTCTAAATCCGGCTCGATTTCACCCGTTTCTTCGCCCACGCCGCAATACCTACAAAAATTGGATCGAATAGGAATATACGAGACAACGGACGTAAAAACACCTAAAGACATGCAAATCGAGGCCGAATCGTGACCGAAAATAAAGAAAATGTAAAGAAAATGATGACCAAAATGGAGCTCATCAATCCAACACCATATATACTCCGCACCGATCCAACACCATATATACTCCGTATCACAAAACAATAGATTATATATGCACATTATAATAATATCTCAAAATAGTTCAAACATCACAAAATAACGATCTCATGATATTATATCGTAAGCATATTCAACACCAAGGATAATGGATCACACATTATTACAAACCAGTAACTTCCCCTACCTGAAATAGCAGGAATGCAGATCAAACCAAAGCTTGCTTAGAAATGTTCCACACGAAACCCGCTTCCTAAACAAATATTATATAATTAATAAACATCCTAATTCTCGAAATACGTATGCACACTCTACTTATAGAAACCCCCCTATAAATAGAAAGCTTCCTAACAACGAGGTTACCCAAAATAGCAACCTTCCAAAAATAGTAACTTCTAAAATTAAAACTTTGATTTGAAATTCAAATGATAAATACACTCATTAAAACCATATCAAATAATATCTTTACCATAATTATCAAAATACTCATAAATGACAAAATGATAATAAAAATACTAATAATAATATTCATAAGGGTAATAATAATAATAATAATAATAATAATAATAATAATAATAATAATAATAAAACAATGAAAAGAACAAAACAACACACCCAAACCCGACAGCCCAAAAGCCCCTGACCCGCGGCTTTCACACCCTCACCCAGCCGCGTGACTCCACCAAACACCATCGCCAACCACCAGACACGACCCCCACACTGCCGCCTTCACCTCTGACCACCACCACCCTGGTCGACTACTTCCGGCGAGGTGAACCAGACCCATTACCAGGCCTGGTTCACAACCCCCTGAACAGCAATAACCCAACAGCCCCTCTCGAAAACACCAGCCACCACCTCTGACACGACCCATCCCGGCGACACTCACCACCGACAAGACCACCGCCGACAGACGCCCACAACCACCTTGGTACCACCGCATAGACCTCCCCCTAGTCGGCGGTGATACCAACCCAAACAAGACTCCTACGACACCCAAACACCCTGCATACCTCCTGACCTCTATCGACATCCCCTAAACCACCGCGACAGACTCCCCATAGCCACCGTGACAAGCACCAAAAGTACCACCCAACCACACACTAGACATCCTGACCCACGACTCATGATTGAATCGACACGACTCAAACAAAACACCTGATCCAAACACAACAATGCTTATAAAAGAAAACACGAATTAAGACAGTTAAGAACAGAGCTTCTCTGCCCTGACTTAACCACCCTCACGACGTCTCTCTACCACCGACAACACCCCGACGAGGCCTTACATACTTACACTGCGTGTTATACCATACGTTTAAGCAATAAAACACAGGCTAGAGACACACTAGATGGCAAAACGCGAGGCTGAAAACTACCAACACAAGAACTGGAAACAAGATTGTGTACGACTTACCAGTTTCTCAGCCAATTTGAACCACCGTGCACCCCCCTACGACCACCGTGTTCAGTCTCGTTCAACTCTCTGATGTGTCGGCTGAGATTCAGTGGTGTTTGATTAGAGATTAGGGTAAAGATTAGGTTTTGGGAAAGTGTGTAAGATGACGGCAGAGAGTTGATTATAAAAAAGGGTTTTGAGTTTGTGTTAAGTGTGATTCAGCCGTGGGCTTGGGTGGTGCACGGATTACGAGGCCCAAAACGCAACCTGAAGGTCCCTAGTTCGAGCCCCCATGGCAACACAACTCCCAAGTTAAAGATTATGACATATCGAAAGCAAAATAACACGTACGAGCGTAGCCTTACTACAAAATAACCGAAAAGTCGTAACCAAAGCTTATCCTAAAACCGAGGTATTACAGTCTTCCCCCCTTAAATTGAACTTCGTCCCGAAGTTCACCCAAACCTAGGTGGCAAAACAAACAACCCACAAAAATCACACAGAGCAATCATCAAAAACTTGCCCAAAACACAGAATGTTACAAGAAGCTATTCACCTAATAAGTTTAACTTTAATACTCCCTCCTATTCTATATATTCTTCTCCTTTCATTTTTGCCCCAAAAATAAGGAATATGATTTAGACCACACAAAACACAATGGCCCACCTACCATTGAATTTAGACCACACAAATCTTTCCAAAAAAGGAAATAGGGAAGAAAACCCGAATAACCGAATAAGAAAATAGGGAACAATACATAGAATAGGAGGGAGTATTATTTTAGAGTGTGAAATATAATAATAATTAATAAGTGTTTTAATTTTTTAGATAAATACATTGTAAAGAGCTTATTTTTACACGCAACGCTAAAAAACTTATTGATGTATATAATTTAATTTTTAAAGCTAAACAAAATAGTTGCATGATGTAAAATTAGAGTTATGTGTTTTTTTACTTTGGTTTAGCTTATTCTAACAATAAACGCACAAATTTTAAATTTAGCATGTATTTTGATTTATTAATTGTTGTTTAATTTATTAAAAATTAAAAGTTCAAACATACTTTATTCATTATTATGCTATTTAAAAACTGGGTACGCATTTAATGCTTGCAAATTTATTAGTTTTTTTTTTCCTTTTTAAAAAAAAATAATGATGATGAGGTGTTTTGCTAGAATTACCTCAAAAGTAAGATGGTGTAGTGTGGTTGTTTGTCTTGCTTTTTTATATTATTTATAGATAAATTATACTTCCTCCGTTCAAATCCAAAGCGCATATATGCTTTTTGCACAAATATTAAGAAAGATATTAAAAAAAACTATTAAAAGTACTTTTGGAAGTGTGTAAGATTTTTTTTATTAATTTAAATGTGTGATGGTGGATTATAGGTGGACCATGGAGTGGCATCTTATGTAGATAAATGGTTTCCATAAGGGTAGTTTAGTCATTTTGTTTTCTTTTTTAGGAAAGTGGTAGAATGGATATGAATGGATGAAAAAGAAATATATGTAGGTTGGATATGAATGGAGGAAGTATACTCTTATGATTTTAACTTATTTCCAAACTCATTTTATTCCATTATTACTTATTCACTACCCCTCTAATTTCTTCTTCTTCTCTATCTCATGGTTGTGATAATGTTTAATTCTCTCTATCCACTACCTAACCCAAACCTTTAATCTATCTCAAGTTCTATTATTATGCGATAAGAGTATTTATTCTATTTTAATAATTTTGCCTGTAAATGTTTTTCTTTTTTTTTTTTTAGTTTACCGTACTTATTTGTTTCTGCAATTTCGTAGAATAATCGATTTACTTGAGAATCCTAATCATTTTATTTCAGAATGATGGGTTTTTTATTTAAAATTTTTTTAGCTTATATGTTATATTAATCATAATTTTTTAGTAGTAGTTTTTTTTTTCAATGTTTAAGATAATTTTTTTTACATGTTATTTAAACGATTTTTTTAATGATATCATTACTTAATAAATGAACGAGCGATAACGACATTGATTTTTTTCAACAGATTAAAACAATATTGGTTGTTAAGATTTATTCTTTTTTAGTAAATTGTTTCTTTTGTATAATTATATTACTAATTTTTTTTCACTAAGATCATACGATAAGAAATTGTACTGATTTGCAGAAACTTCAAACAAATTAAAATACTAATTAAAATAATCAATGAAACATGGGGGGCGTAAAAAAAATGTTTTCCCACCTCTTAAAATCAAGAGACAATCACATTTCTCTAAAAGTTTTAGCTCTTATAGAGATAGTAGATACAGAGTAATAACTATTTCAGTAGTTCTTCTATAAGACGGTCTTATCTCGTGCTTTTTTGCAAAATGCGATTATTTTTTGTTAAAAAGTGACCAATATTTATAAATAGTGACCACCTTGAAAAAATAGGTCATTTTTTTAACCAAAAAGGATGGTCACTATTTAATCAAAAGTAGTAACTATTTATCAAAAAATGTTCATTTTTCTATTGGTCGCATGTGCGACCGTCATAAAGTAGAATTTGTGTAACTATATTGTTTTGTCTTATCTAATCAAATGATATGATATTTGACATGTTTTAAGCTGAAGACATATAGCCTTGGCTTAAATGAGATATTCTAGAAAAACACAATTCTCAACAAATTATATTTCGGTCCAAATTTACGATATTGCTTATTAATATGTCCATACATTTCGAGTATTTGCTATTTTTTCATGTAAAAACTTATTGCTATCATTTAACTTATATTTATTAATTGCTAACAAATTAACAATAAGTTGAATTTTAAACAAAAACATAAACAAATTTATGAAAACAAACTATCAAAACATAGAGAACCACGAAAATTTTAATCAATTTATCTCTTAAAGAATTTGGAAAGTGTAAAGTGATTAAGCAATTACTTATCAATGTGTTATGGAAATTGTGACGTTAATAAATGAGTAAATAAATACTTTGAGCAAATTAAGGAGTAATGAAGGAGTTGTGGACAAGTATTACGGAAGGATAAACATAATTAGTGGCAAATTATGAAATTTAATGGTGTAACAGATTTTAATTTTTTCTTAATTTTCCTGGTTTATGGTATAGCATTTACCAGAGTCTACTTGAGTCCGCCTAGTTGGGTGGATATATCAAGTTGAACACAATGGACAGAAAACGTGATAAAAATAATAACGTATAAATTGGAAATGTATTAATGCTAAGAATTAAAACAAAAACAATAAAGTAAATTATGGAAAAGTCTCACTTTTTCATTTATTTGATTGGACACGTATTTGAACACATATTTGAGATGTCCAAAAATACCATTAACACGTGTTTAATAGGTGTCGAAATGTATAAAGAAAAAGTCAGACAAGGCTCTATGTACATTACTTTTTGTTGTCACGTTTTTGTTCGTTGTGCTCAATTTGATACATCCACTCAATCACTATTAAGACACACATTAACACAATACATTGTATATGACTTAATTAAAATTGTAATACTCCATTGAACCGAATAGGATATTCGGGTGGGGTAACCCCTTGAAGAGGTCCATTGATAGACTTACATGACTAGTGCTTAAAGGAACTGAAAGCACTACTCATATCAACAAAGTGGACTTTCTTTTCTGGTTATCCATGCGAAAGAACTCCAAAGTTAAGTGTGCTTGGCTGTGAGTAGTCTTAGGATGGGTGACCTCCTGGAAAGGTTCCCGGGATGCGCATGAGTGAGGACAAAATGCGCTGAAAAGGACTTGTGGTGGTCTGTGGGGACAATACATAGTTTGACGAGCTACTGTGGCTAACATTTTCGATCCTTGATTTGGGGTGGGGTGGGGTGGGGTGTTACAAAAATGCTATATATTTTTGTACCTATTATATAAATTAACATTCCTTTAATTCACTCATTCATCCTTGTTTCAATTATTTACAAAAGTTAATTAAAATCTCCTATAAAAGGAACACCTCATTACTTGTTAAGTTCAAATTAAATTATTTGAAAATTAGCATTATTTAATAACAAAAGTAAAAATATGTTTATTCAGAAACTCGCCATCTTAGTGACTTTTTGTTCATTTTTATTTGTTCATGGAGTAAGAGACATCCAATTATCCATTGAAGAGGAAGAAATTGCGTTAGAAAAGGAATTTCAACAACTTCAAAAACCAAGCATCAAGACTATCCAAGTATTTTCCAAAATTTCATATTTTAATAGCCGATTTTAACGCTTTGTGTAGTTCGTTCTGCAATATATTTAAACTTTATTCGATGATAAGGTTAACTATGTTTGGTACTTGGTAAATTCCGTACATAATTTTACTCAAATCTCACACACTTTTCACATTTATTCCAAATATACCCTACTCATTTTTCATCCCCGCCAACGGAGAAACAAAAGAGAAAAACAAGAGAAATCAAAATCCAAAAAAATCAAGAAAATATAATAAACTCAAAAAACAAAACTAAAATAAAGCATATCAAAATTTTAAAAAAAGCAAAAATTAAAATCAGAAACAAACACACATACCACAAAACAGACGTGGCCACGTACGCCCAACAACCAACCCCACTTCCCAGCCACCACCCTTCAACGCCGCCATACTATTGACGCGCCTATTACCCTTCACTGCCCTGACATCCCACAACCACCCATTCATCAAGCAAATCCAATTCAAACATTAATTGTTAAAAAACCCTCTTTTTTTTTAAAAAAACATCAATTAAATCGAATAAAAGACGGATTTTAATAAAAAAAATTATGATAAAACGAAGAAATTATGTTTGATATGTATGAATTATGATCCATAATAGTTGAATGAATAAGTGATTGGTTAGGTTTAAAAGGAAATAAGTCTTTTAAATTAGGTAAAAGTTTTTTTTAATTCTTTTTTCTTTTACTAAGAACAACTAAAGAAAATTGGGGTAAAAAGTGTTGAATTAAGCAAATTTGTGTGCGGGATTTAGCATGTCCCTAATTTAATGCTAACGCTTGTTGTTATCGATTTATAGTTTATTAAAGAAAAGTATAGATCCTGTAGAATTTATAGAGGATGTCAACTTTGAAAATAGATGGGGCGATGAGTCTTTACTAGTCTACATGGTCGGTCCTAAATATTTTAAAGCTCTAGGCAAAATTGTAAAATGAGACCCTATTTTTATAAAAAGAAAAGTTTAAATAATTCATGTGTAATTATCTAATACAATTAAATAAACGAAATAACGAACGCAGAAAAACTTTTGAACTAGATAAGGTTGATTCCTGAAAAATTCTTAAAATGTTGAAATAAAATTGATTTTGGATTTGGAAAATTGGAAAGATGGTACCTTATGATTCAACCCTTTTATCGTCAACGAATTGCCAATGATCGAAATTCTTCCAAAATTTAGATATTAACTTTATTAGACGAGTCTATTGACTGTATAATTTAGGCAAATTATGCTATGATGAAAAAATGAACAAAATTCGTACAAAATCACGGAAAATATTTTATAGTTCAATTGACGCACAAAAGTATAAGTAAAAACTTAAATCGAAGACCTTTTCAACGTTCTAAGTTAACCAAAAAATTACGGAAATGGTGGAAATGAACCTATCAATGCAATAGCTTCTCAAAAGCAAATTAAAAATGGTGGAACAAAAAATATAAAAATGGTGAAAATAGGTCTATAATGTAATAATTTACCAAACAAAAAAATTAAAAATGGCATAATGAAGTCATGAGGAATATAATACAAGACCACTTAATATTGGCTAAGATGCAAAACCACTAAATATTTGCCTTATGTTAATTTAACCGTGTAATAAATTTTATTTGATAAATAACATATTTTTAATTTCACATTAATGGAGTATTGAGCCCTTTCTAAACTTGGGCACTTGCATTTGCCAACCTAAACACCCCATAGAACCGGGCCTGTGTAATTTATTGTTTTGCTGTAATACTTTTAGCTGTCTATGAAAATTATTGAATAATTTTTATATTGATATTTCGTTGTTATATTAAATGATATAATTCCTTTTTATGCAACTCGATACTAATCATGCAGGATACATTTGGAGACATATACGATTGTGTGGATTTTTATTTGCAGCCTGCGTTTGACCACCCTTCCCTCAAAAATCATACATTTCATCCCGAGGTTTGTGACTTGTTGTTAAACAAAATATATTCAATTTTGAGTTTCTAATTTGTGTTTAATACTATGTTGCATCTCGAACTTTTTCGGTCTTTTAAGGTTGTACACTTGTGCTCTTTTTAAAACAAATAATTTAAGGTATACCCCGAAACTTTCATAAAAAACCATACTTCAAACTCCATTTTAACTCATTAACTAGTTGGAATACCCACAAAATTCATGTGAATAGATATATTGTCATAATGGCGGTATTATGCAAGTTTAGATTTGCAGCCGCAATGAGCCCTGATTACAAAAGGGCCGGGACTCCTAAGAGAAAATAAATTAATTAAATACTTATATTCCCATAATACGTAGTTAAAATATATTTTCCACAATTTACCAAACGTTTGCAACGGATTATTAGTATTTTGCAAAGAATATTGTTACGTTTATTAATGTTTTGTATTAATCTTTTCCTTTTTTTAAAAAAAAATCGATAAAAGATTTGTACATAAACCGCCTAGGTTTATGTTATCTACATAAACGATTATGTTTATGATTTATACGTAAATATTAAGAAATAACGATTGTCTGTACGTAAATTGATAAAAGTCGGACCCACAACAAAGATGAAGAAATTAATTAACGAAAAACCGTTTGGTTTATGTTCCGTACATAAACGATTTCGTTTAAGATTTGTACGTAAAGATCATCGTTATTTTTTAATATTTACGTACAAATCATAATCATAATCATTTATATACATAACATAAATATAAACGGTCTTTTGTTAATTAATTTTTTCATCTTTGTTATGGGTCCCAACGATTTTAAAAAAATGGATGAATGATGTGGACGTATAAAATTGTTCTAAATGTTCATGCATTACTAGATAAGATAAGATTATTTATGGGTTAAAATTTTGATATTCACACTATGACCTGAAGTACATAGCGTATATAAATAATGAAACTATGGCCCGAAGTTCATAGTTTATACATATATAGAATCATGACTTGAAGTTTATAATGTTTACGGATATTTAAACAGTGGCTTGGAGTTCATATTGTTTGCAATTCACATTTTTTTGGGGTTTATTCATGAATGTCTATAAAAGAATGAAATTTATTTTTATACCACATAATTTTTAAAAGGTAGAGGTACGACATCTAATCCGAAAATATTCATTAAATTTCCTTTATTTTTATGTATTTAATCATAGATTTTGCTTAATATTAAATTTGTTGAAATTTAAATTCAAAATGATTATTTTTTTTCCTCCTAATTGCAACGGTTGTTTTTTTCAGATGAAGCCGTTCTCTCCACCAGATAACAAGATTTTTTACTGTGACAAAAAAGGTATCGATCATATGAAGTTAAATGAAGAAAGTTGTCCAAGTGGAACTGTTCCGATAAAAAGAGTAAGCAAAGATGATTTCAAGAATATTAAAAGATTCACAAGAGAGTACGCCAAATATAGCACTCGTGGACAAACTCCTGGAACTCATGTAAGGTTTTAATTTAATTGTACATTTTGCTAATAAATTTTTTAAGACATTCCCTATTGTTGGAAGTTGCCTACAATATTTCAGTTAACTATTTTTGACGCTCCGGATTTTCCATTCCATAAGTGAAACTAAAATCTAAGAAATGATAATAAATAAAAAGTAATGGTTTTGTTTTTGCAGCACACATATCTTAACTATATTAATATAAGAACATTTCATATGATTTCATACATTTACATCATCACATCCATTTTCTATAAATAATAAAAAAAAATAAACAAAAAACATTATTAGACAATGAAAATATAAATGATAAAAAAATGGAAAAACAAATAACGTTGTTATATTATCTTATTACAAGCTTTTAATTCTAACATTTTGACCATCGTAATAACAAATTTTTGAGATATTACTCAATTTGAGTAATTTTTGTATATAAGAAATAATTTTCAACAAAAGAATGTTAATTTATAGTATTATTTTAATTTTCAATTTTAAAAATGAGATCTACAAAAGGTTAACAAAGTAAATGAACTATAAAACTCTATTAAGTAGAAGTAGATTTTAAAGCATTCCGTTAAAATAATACTCTAAAGAAATTCGTTATAGATATTGAGCTTATCCACTAAAATGAGTAGATCTAAAATTTTTGTTATCATGTTTTAATGGAATTTGTGGATTTTTCACGAATTTGAAACATGTGAACTTTAAAACTTTGTAATTTTTGCACGTGTTTTAAACTATTATCATTATAAAAGAAACAGAGTACAAAATATATGTGTATTTTGGTTCAACTTTTTAAAATATTAAAAGATGAATGCGTAAGGAATAATTGCGTAAGGAACAAAAGTTAGGTAGTTTTGAATATTTGTTTTATTTTTTTTTCAAAAATTTCTTAATGAAAATATAATTGCGTAAGGAATACAAAAAACCCTAGAATAATGTTGGTCAATTGAAATTTATTAATTAATTATAAAAGGCGTTGTCTAAATTTATGATGGTAATAACTAGTAAGTCGTTATTAACCAAATTTTTTAACCATGGCTGTAGGTTGCAGTTCTCAGAACAAATTCCGATCCACGAACTACAAAGTATTATGGTGTTGGCGGATTTTTCAGTTATTATAATATTTCAGTAAACCCATCTGACTATTCATCAGCAGAATTTATTATTCAAAATGGTGATGATAAAATCAAAGTTGGATACACGGTAAGTGTTTACGTGACAAATATTTTACTTTTTATTTTTATTTTATGTGCATAATCAGAATCTTGTATAAACCAAACTAACGGGACAAACTTACAGCCACTGAGAACTGTCAGATTGGAGAATTAACTGCACAAACACCATTACGGAAACCCTTTAACCAAAACCCAAAAACTCTTGATGTCCCCCTTATATAACACTATTAGCCACCACCACGAGCCACGACAACTGGTTAAAACCAGCGGAGCTCCGACCACCCAGATTCGGACGGCAACTTTGCGGACATCTTGTTTTTGCGTGTTCTTTGCCGTTCTTACATCCTCGACTAAAGAGCTATTGTATTTGAGATTTGTGTTATTGCTTAGAACAAAAATAAATTACATTATACACGGTAACCCTACTTTATAGAAAAACATGCATTATAACCGTGTGTTTTATTAACATTTAGGCTCTGTTTGATAAAACTACCTTTTCAGGTAGCTGAAACCTGTAAAGATAACTAAAATCTGAAAAGCTAACTGAAGAAGTAGCTGAAGATTAGTAGATGATAAGGTAATTGATTATATAAAAATGTGTTTGGTAAACTAATTGAAAATGTAGCTTATTTGAATAAAATGACGTAAAAAATATGATAATTATAATAATATAAATTCAATACCTTATTTTTTAAATCCAAACACTCGCAAGAAAATCAAGTAGCTTAAATTTTGCTCAAATAAACTACTTTGGTCAAATAATCTACAAGTGGGTGGACAAGGTGGAGGGAATGGAGCATCTCATAGGTAGTGTCAGTCTTCAACTTATGACGGATAATATCCTTCAATGAGAATTTGTATTTAAAAAGCGGGGTTACCATGTATAGTTAGAGAAAATACGGGATTATCACGTAGAAAAACTCATTAAATTACATACTCCTTCCATCCCACTTCTATCGTTCCTTTTTTCCAAATTGATTGTCCTCCTCGTAATTTTGATATGTAAGTAGTAGTTTCATATCAATTTTAAGGCCCTGCTTGAATGAGGAGATTTGGAGGGAAAAAAAAAGAAAAATTCCTTATTTGATTAACAAAAGGAATAGAACAAAACCGGATGGCGGCAGATTTGAAGGCATACACCATACTTCTCTAAGACAAACCAAAATCCTTTCAACATAAAACGGATTTGAAGAAAAAACTGTACCGTACACTTATCTCCCCGACCTTTCCCTCCCTTTTCCTCCGATTTATTATTCAAAATAGGCCCAAAATCTTCCAAAAGTGGAAAATAATAAAAGTGGTCATTACCTGGGTTATTTATTATTATTATTATTATTATTATATTATGTAATTATATATTAATTACCAGTTTTTTGTGGTATTAAGTCCCTGTTTTTTCGGCTAAAACGAGTTATTGTATTAATTGGAGTAAAACATAACTGAACTAAATTGAGTGGAAATTAGGTGAAGTAAATTTAGTTGAATTAAAATTTAATTTTGTGAAGAGACCAAACAAAATTAAAAGGAGTTGAAATTAAGCCAGAAAAAATAGGGTTTAAGTATGAATGTTTTTTCTGTGAATGCCTATTTTTGAGTGATTGACTCTGAATAATTTTATTTGTTTTATGATTGTAGATTAATCCGTTGCTAAACAAAGATAATATGCCACATCTTTTCCAGTATTTAGATGTAAGTTTTCAAAATCTCTCTATTTAATTTTACTTCAATTTCTTTCTAATCATTTTCTTACACCAATCATAATTGCGTTTGTTCACGAATGCTTCATCCTTAAAACAAAAAATATTAGTACACCGTATGAGTTTTTTTGGATAACGAGGAAACACCTACGCAATTGCTATCTTTAGTGCAAGACACCCGGATAAATGTGATACCTTCCAAATCAAATACAACGGGTGTATCACCCTTTTTAAGAGTGACATGTTGAAAGTTTAAAAAACTTAGACTCGTGTCATATTTACAATATAAAATTGCTTTTGGTGAGATTTAAAATTAAAATTTCTAAAAAACCGTAAGTTTTTACCTATAAACAAGTTTTTCTCATTTTTTAGCTATTGTATTTTAAGTCTCATTTTAAGTTGACCCTTTCCTTTTTTTTCTATCAAAAATTAAATCATTGTCATATGATTTACTAGAGTTTAGCTACAAGAAATGATTATACAACTAGATGTATAAGAACTCAGCTTTTAAATTATTTTGAGTTATATTTTAATTTTTTATATTAAAATTAAAATATAGTTAAACTTATATGTTTCGTAGTTGAGTTGTATAATAATTTTCTAAGCTCAATATTTTGTGAATGAGTTCATAAATTTAACGATATAACTCATATTCTTACCATTAAAACTCGAAATTTCTATTAAAAATTTCAAAATATGTAAAGTCAATTATATACATCTGGTGGTGGTAGAATCTACTAATTAATTGCTAACACAATTTGTTTTGTTGAATTGTTAAAGGCTGGAAAATCTCATTGCTTCAATACTTTATGCCCCGGATTTGTTCAAGGAGCAGTCATCCCCGTTAACATTAGACTTATTGGTACATCAATAAGAGGAGGAAATCAAACTGCTATGCCAATACTTGTTTTTAAGGTATAACATATAGTCATATATAGATATATGAATATTTAATTTATATACATCGTCAAGATTAAATTATGCATGATAATAGTGACCAAAATGACATATCATACAACATTATATTTCCTAAATTAGTAAGTCTTGCTTGCGACGGGTCACCATTTGTGACATATATTTTGTGAGATAAAATGGATACAAAATGAGTAGTAGAGAAAGGGGATCACAAGAATAGTGTTGGAGAGAGAGAAAAAGTGGGTATTTTGTGAGAGAAAACGATATCCGTCACAAGCTTGCGACGGATAATGCCGTTACAAATAAGAATTTTGATTCCTAAATACTCCGTACGTCTTAATTAATTATTGACTTTTTTAAACAAATGACGAAGACGGAAGATAGCTAGTTTTTTTCACCATTTAAAAAAAAATACTTTTTCATAGTAATTATTTTAGGATTAATTGATAAGAATATTTTGAACTATTAGTGTCCTGCTTAAAATACTTCAAACTTTATTTTAACTACCAATATAACCAACGAATTCTCTCATTTGCTTTTATTATAATACATATAACCTGTTAGCTGCTAAATAAGTGAAGAAATTTTTAAACCTTCTTATACTCGTCTTTCTCTATTTACTTGTTTATTAATTTATTCACCAAATCACACCATTAAAACATATTACAATAAGTTAACTAAACAACAAATTCTATTCAAAGCAAATGAGGGCATTAGTTGGTTATATTGATAGTTAAAATAAAGTTTAGAGTATTTTGAGCAGTTCACTCATAATTCGGAGTATTTCTATCAATTAATCTATTATCTTATTGATACTATCTTTTAGGACATACTCTAATCTTATGATTATTATTATTATCCTAACATATATTATGTAATAATGATACAAGGATGTAAAAACGGGGCATTGGTGGCTTCAAATGTGTGGCGTAAACGTTGGATTTTGGCCGAAACAAATATTCACAACAATGTCGAGTTCAGCAACTTATATTTCAGCTGGGGGAGAAGCGTACGCCCCTCCTGGTCGTCCACTTCCTCCCATGGGAAACGGATATTATCCTACTGACGATCTCTTTACAAGTTCGTATTTCACTCATTTAGAGGTTATCGACGAGAATGGGAGACGAGTAAATCCTCAACATACAGAAACGTATAGTGACAATTGGCATTATGGTATTTATGACGAGGGAGTATCAAAGGAATATGGGCGAGAGATCCACTATGGTGGTACAACGATGTGGTAATAAACTAATAATAACATCATGTAATCGGCACTAATAATCTTTTATCTATAAAAGTTAAAACATTTAGCTTTTTCATATTGGCTCGTGAAATTTGGATTTTGAGAAATAAAGTTGATGATGTAGAGTCACCCATAATCTTTACAAAGATTAATTAATCCGTTTTTTTTTTCTTATTTTATTCTAATTCTAATATTCTAATTATAAAGCTCTGATTTCGTCAGTAGTTAATAAGTTTCACAACCCTTTAATACTTCTATGTCTTGGTTAATATAAAAGTATTATCAAACCAAATATTTTACATAATTTGTCAAATTTATTTGATCCAATAATAAAATAAGAAATTTAGACAGTAAAAAGGATGTAATATAATAGCGAGGCATTGGTGGCTTCAAATGTGTGGTGTAAACGTTGGATTTTGGCCGAAATAAATATTCACAACAATGTCGAGTTCAGCAAGTTATATTTCAGTCGGGGGCGAAGTGCACGCCCCACCTGGTCGTCCACTTCCCCCCATGAGAAACACATATTATCCTGTTGATGAAGGCTCTCAAAATTCGTATTTCACTCATTTAGTGGTTATCAACCATAAACAAAGACCGATAAATCCTGAATATACGGAAACTTATTGTGATATTTGTCATTATGGTGTTTACGACGAGGGAATATCAAAAGAATATGGGCGAGAGATACACTTTGGTGGTATCAAATATACAACAAATGATTATAAAAACCAACAACATAACAACTAAAAAATATTTTATTGTACATCATCACCGTACCGTAGCGACAACAACACTCAACAATAATTCTCAATATAATTACTATCATCAAATAATTAAATTAAACCATATCATATAATCCTCTACATAGAAAAATTCATGGGCAATAGATATTAAATAAATAAAGTGAATAGAAACTATTATAGGTATTATAATTTTTATAGACATTACATACATAACCATAAATTCTCATATTTATTTTTAATTTTCATTTATTTTCTGGTACTATTAAATTAGATAATTGATTGCGAAGAAACCCAAAAAGTGAATTAAATAGAAAAAAATGTTGATGAAAAATTATGGGTGTTAAGTAATATAAAGAATTTTAATTTATTTATTGACATATTGTATTACAAAAATTAATTTAAAAGGAAGAAAATTTTAATTAAATTGGTGGGTGTTAAGTATTATGACGAGTTTTAATTAATTTATTACCATGTTTAATTAAGAAAACGAACTAAATAGGAACAAATGTTAATAAAAATGACGGATGTTAAGAAATATGAAAAACATTAATTAATTATTAATATGTTTTATTACAAAAATTTCAATTAAAATTTTAATTTTATTTATAAATTATGAAATTTTTATTACAAAAATTTCAATTAAAATATCAATATTAATTATAAATTTTAAAATATTAAAAGGATACATAAATTATGGAAAACAATATATTTAATATAAAAATTTATTTTATGAATAATGGTAATACACTTTAATATTATAAATAACTTAATTAAAATTAATTTATAGATAAATAAATTAAATTAATGTCATGTAACAATAAATTGATATACTATTTCACATTAATTTGCCATGTCACATTAAAAATATGTCACGTAACATTTAAATATGCCACATCACATAAAAAATTTGATATCTCACATTATTTTAGGTACCCTTTTAATAAGATTTGTAGTTAATTGTTCTGTTTGTTTGCCCTAATTTGTGTGTTTATGTGCATTAAATTACTTAAATTGCATGAATCTAATTTCTGGGTTTTAATTTGTACAATTTCTAGGAATTAAATTTGTTAACCCTAATTTCTGGGTTTTGAATTATGTTAATTTTGTTAACCCTAATTTTTGGGTTTTAGAATTTTGGGTATTTGAATATTAGGGTTCTTAATTTTCGATTTCTAAATTTACCCTAATTTCTGGGTTTCAAGATTCTTGATATTTGAATATTAGGGTTTTTAATTTATGATTTTCAATTTTTTGGGTAGTTATAGTTATTTGAATTTATTGTTTTTTGTGAATATATTGTAGGAAATGACTTCACATTGGGGAAAATGAAATTGAGGAAAATAAAATTGAAATTGGGGAAAATGATATTGGGGAAATGAAATTGAAATTGGGGAAAATGATGAATGAATACAAAATTGTCCTCCTTGAAAGATGAAGAAGATGAAAACTAGGGAAAACAACAATGAAAATTGGGGAAATGAAATTGGGGAAAATGAAAATGAAATTGAGGAAAATGAAATTGAAATTGGGGAGAATGAAATTGGGGAAATGAAATTGAAATTGGGGAAAATGAAAATGAAATTGGGGAGAATGAAATTGGGGAAATGAAATTGAAATTTCGAATGAGTGAAAATTATGAAAAAGAGGAAAATGGATGATGAAGAAAGATGAAGATTGAAGGATGAAGATGATGAAGATGATGAAGATTGAAGGATGAAGAAGATGAAGGAAGAGATTAAAAAAGAGGAGGGGATGACAAAATAGTCCTAAAAAATTTAATTTGCCGGAAAAACTTCAAAATTGACGAAAATTAGGTCGAAAAACTGTTTTGGGTGCAAATTTTAAATTAATCAAATAATTTGGGTGAAATTTATTAAAAAATTTTGAGGTGGGAGTAAGTTTAAAAAAGTGGATTTGAGGTGGGTGTAATTGATAATTTACTCTTTTGAATATCAATATAAAATGTAACACTGTATTGAAAGAATAAGAACAAACTGATCAGAATAAACCTTAATCGAGGCGCCGTGTAGGACACTGCCCTAAATCAGTTAGACCCCCACACAGGTGCTCCTTGGGTTCCTTGGTCACCGATTCCAGGGTTAACGCCTCCTTCCGAAATTTGTAGCACAACAAAGATGGAAGTAGAAACTGTTCTCACAAAATATAGAAGAGAAGTATTGTATAGAGAGAGTTTTAGAGATATGTATATTTTTAAGTGTGTATATTTCTGAGGTATGTAAGGGGTATATATACTTGTGTAGAAGGCTTTTAATCACTTAGGATACCATAGGATTTTAGATTAATGGTCATAAAACCCATAATCAATAGTAATAAATCTGAGAAATATTTAGCAATAATGTCTAACAGCTATTTCATAACAGCTAGTAGAATCCTATGCTAAAGTTCAGATCAGTGAGAAGACGAACGTTAGACTGAGTCGATCGACCAGTCTATCGACCAGATTAAGTCGATCGACCAGTCCTATCGACCAAGATAAGTCGATCGACCAACCCATAGTCGATCGACCAACATATCGGCCAAACAAAGTCGATCGACCAACCCATAGTCGATCGACCAACATATCGACCTAAATAAGTCGATCGACCACCATATCGACTTGACTAAGTTCAGTTGTATCACCCCCACTATTCTTCCGATATGGGATAAGATACGACTCTTAAGTCTTGGAGCAACCTCCTACTCCAACAATCCCCCACTTGATCCAAACTTAAGAAAATAGGAAAGGAAAGAAAGTAAGAAAATAACTATAATCAGGTGAACATAGTCTTGAACCTGACAGTAAAAAAGAAAAATGAGAACAGTTTCCTCGAGTATCATAAAGCCCCATAAAACCCTGTCTCATGATTGCATTAGAGAATAGCCCACATCTATTCTCACGGGAGGTGGCCGACTCTCCACAATCACGTAGGTGAGTCCATCAAGTGTGTACTACACACACCACTCAAACCTTTGAGGTATGGAACTCATTAAGGACTACCACCTGTCCAACCTTTCACTGTAGTAGGTAAACCTGCTAAGGGGATAAAATGAATATCATCCTTTATTCATTAAAATAAATATCATACAAGCAATGCTCGACGATTTCGTTTGACCACATTGAATCTGGTTTACCAGATTGGGTATCCATCGTTGAAACACTACGTAGGTGGGCTCAACCCCATCTTTTTAGCAGTTTCTGAAACTAGTTTCCTGTTTAAAGCTTTTGTCAAAGGATCGGCAATATTGCTTTCCGACCTTACATAATCCAGAGAAATAACCCCAAACTTGATCAAGTTACAAATAATATTATGCCTTAGGCGTATATGCCTACTTTTACCATTGTAAGCCTTATTCTTGGCTACATGAATAGCAGCTTGCGAGTCACAATGTAATGGCACGGATGGCACAGGCTTGGGCCAAAGAGGAATATCCGCTACCATACTTCTCAACCATTCAGCTTCTCGACCAGCCAATTCGAGAGCTATAAATTCCGATTCCATTGTTGATCTCGCAATACATGTTTGCTTGGAGGATCTCCAAGATACCGCTGCTCCTGCTAAAGTGAAAACATAACCACTGGTAGAGTGTATATCATTACTCTCCGAGATCCAGTTAGCATCACAATATCCTTCCAGTATAGGAGGATAACCACAATAAGCTAAACCAAAGTCAGCAGTACCTTTTAAATATCTAAGCAAACGAATCAAAGCAGCCCAATGATCATGACCAGGATTATGAGTATATCTACTCAATCTACCAACACAATAAGCAATATCGGGACGTGATGAACACATAAGATACATGACACTACCAAGAATCTTAGCATAACCAGATTGATCTACACTATCAGAAAGGTTTTTCTTCAAGTGTAAACTTGCATCAAAAGGTGTCTTTGCAGGCTCAATTTCAGAATATCCAAATTTCTTTAAAATTTTCTCAACATAATGAGCCTGACTAAGACAAAACCCTTTACTAGTTTTTAAAACTCTTAAACCAAGAATGACATCAACCTCACCCATGTCTTTCATTTCAAAAGAAGTTTTAAGCATGTTCTTAGTAGAATTAATAACATCTAATGATGTCCCAAAGATAAGCAAATCATCAACATAAAGAGTTATAATAACACTATTGCTAGCATCGGACTTCATATAGATACATGTATCTGCATCACTTGCCTTAAAACCAAGAGAAACAATCACACTATGAAACTTTTCATACCATTGTTTCGGTGCCTGTTTAAGTCCATACAATGATTTAACAAGTTTACAAACTTTATGTTCTTGACCAGGCACCATAAAACCATCAGGTTGATCCATATAAATCTCTTCATCGAGATCACCATTTAAAAACGCAGTTTTCACATCCATCTGATGCACAAGCAAGTTATACATGGAAGCAATAGCAAACATCACTCTAATGGAAGCAATCTTAGTGACCGGAGAATAGGTGTCAAAAAAGTCTAAACCAGACTTCTGAGTGAAACCCTTAGCCACCAACCTGGCTTTAAATTTATCGATAGTCCCATCAGCTTTGAGTTTCTTCCTGAACACCCATTTACAACCTATAGGCTTACAACCACGAGGTAAATCAACAATTTCCCAAGTGTGGTTAGACATTATAGACTCAATCTCACTGTCAATAGCCTCTTTCCACAAAGCAGCATCAACCGATCTCATAGCCTCATCATAAGTCTTAGGGTCATCCTCCACAATATACATTCCAACTAACTCATCATCTAGATCTCCCTCTGTAACAAAATCAGGGCCAAAGGATTTCTCAACTCTCGGTCTCTTACTCCTTCTAGGCTCAAAAGGTTGTTCACTAGATGTATCAAGATGGAGTGAAGGATTACCAACATTATCCTCATGGGAAGAGACATCTAAAGAAGAAACAGATTCCAAAGAAGGTTTCAAAGGAAAGATGTTCTCAAAGAAAACAGCGTCTCTAGACTCAATGATAGAACCATAAAACCCCGAACCTACATCCTTAGTCATGAACCTATAGGCTGCACTATTGGTAGCATAACCCACAAAGATAGAATCAACGGTTTTAGGTCCTATTTTGTCTCTTTTAAACGCAGGTAAGGCAACTTTGGCTAAACATCCCCAAACCTTTAAAAACCTTAAATTAGGTGGAAAACCCTTCCAAATCTCATAAGGTGTTACATCAAGTTTCTTATGAGGTACACGGTTTAAAACATGACATGCAGATAAAATAGCTTCCCCCCACATAAAGTCGGATAACCCAGAAGATAATAACATGGCACTCATCATATCCTTTAAAGTTCGATTTTTCCTCTCGGCTATACCATTCTGTTCTGGAGTATAAGGGGCTGAAAACTCATGTATAATACCGTTTTTCTGACAATATTCCACCAAAAAATCAGGTTTATATTCTCCACCATGATCAGACCTTACTCGTTTAATCTTCCTATCTAGTTGATTCTCAACCTCAGCTTTATAAATCAGAAACATGTTTTCAGCTTCACTTTTATTCCTCAAAAGATAAACTTTGGTATATCTAGAACAATCATCCACAAAGGTCATATAATATCTCTTACCACCTTTACTTTCACAACTTTTATAATCAGCCAAGTCGGTGTGAATAAGTTCTAACAACTCAGTTTGTCTTTTGGTCACTTCCTTAAAAGGTTTCTTAGAGTGCTTTGCTTCCACGCATACTTGACATTTATCCATGTCATAAGAAATCAGATTAGGCAATAAGTTCATTGTTTTCATGCGTTTAATGGATTTAGTGTTAACATGTCCAAGTCTAGAATGCCAAATGTCAATGGACTCAACGATGTAAGCAGAAGAAGTAGATGCATTCATTTCAACATCAAGAACAAAAAGACCACCATTACAAAAACCTTTGCCAACAAACTGACCATTCTTAGACATGACTAACTTATCAGATTCAAAAGTAAGTTTAAGACCAGCCTTATTAAGTAAAGCACCAGAAATTAAATTCCTACGCATATCAGGCACATAGAGCACATTATCAAGAGCTAAAGTTTTGCCAGAAGTGAGTTTCAGGTGCACCTTGCCAATGCCGAGGACTGGAACTTTGCTGGAATTTCCGACATACACGACCTCTTTTTCATCAACATCTTTAATCTCCTTGTAAAGATCCTTGTTGGTGCAAATATGGCGTGTAGCTCCTGTATCAACAATCCATTCCACCAAGTTTCCAACCAGATTAATTTCAGACACCATTGCTGCAATTATATCATCACCCTCACTTGAACCTTCAACGACATTAGCTTGTGGTTTGTTGAAGTTGTTATTTTTGTAACCACCACGTTGATTGTTATTTTTCCTTTGGAATTTCTGCCCATGTGCAGTATTGCGGTTTCCTTGCTTTTGTTGGTTCAACTCATATGCTTTCTTAGCATTGCATTTGAAAGCTGGATGTCCAGGCTTGTCACACCACCAACAGTTTCCTGTCATCACCTTATTTGTGTTGTCAGAATTTTGTGGCTTCTTGTACTGGTCATAGCTCCTCTTGTTTGTACCTGTATTATTCCTGTACTCAACAACATTAGCTTTAACAGTGTTAGTAGCATTAGTCCTGGCACGATCCTGACTCCTTGTTGCATCCTCGATCTTGATATGACCAATTAGTTCCTGCAGCTTCATATCCTTCTTCTTATGCCTCAAATGCTTCTTATACTCGTCCCAACTTGGAGAAGGCAACTTCTCAATAAGAGCATTAGCCTGCATATACTCACACAATACCATCCCTTCACCAAGAATCTCTGACACCATATTTTCATATTCATGAATTTGATCCATGATAGGTTTCCCGTCTACAATCTGAAATTTTAACCATCTAGCAACTGCATATTTCTTGGTGCCAAAATCATCAGATCCATACTTAGTGTCTAAAGCATCCCAAATTTCTTTGGCAGTTTTAGTCTTGCAATAGATATCAAAAAGACTATCAACCATATAATGTAACATGACTCCTCTAACAGTTCTATTGTCTTTTGCGGATTTATTATCAGATTTGATAATTTCAGACGAACTAGAAACTTCAGAAGATTGTGGCTCTTGAAAAAGCACATAATCAATTTCATATTGTTGAAAGTAAAAAAGGATTTTTTCCGACCATCTCCTATAATTTTTTCCATCCAAAAGTTCCATCTTACTAAGATCAGGAACAACTTTGTGGGGCATTGCAATATGAGTAACGGTATTGTTAGGAGCGGTAACAATTTGATTATTAGCATTGGAATTTTCAGAGTTTTCAACATTTGTGTTTGTCATGATGAAATTGGAAAAATAAGTAACACAACAACAAGATCAGAAAGTTCAATAACTGATTTAGATTGAAAGAATAAGAACAAACTGATCAGAATAAACCTTAATCGAGGCGCCGTGTAGGACACTGCCCTAAATCAGTTAGACCCCCACACAGGTGCTCCTTGGGTTCCTTGGTCACCGATTCCAGGGTTAACGCCTCCTTCCGAAATTTGTAGCACAACAAAGATGGAAGTAGAAACTGTTCTCACAAAATATAGAAGAGAAGTATTGTATAGAGAGAGTTTTAGAGATATGTATATTTTTAAGTGTGTATATTTCTGAGGTATGTAAGGGGTATATATACTTGTGTAGAAGGCTTTTAATCACTTAGGATACCATAGGATTTTAGATTAATGGTCATAAAACCCATAATCAATAGTAATAAATCTGAGAAATATTTAGCAATAATGTCTAACAGCTATTTCATAACAGCTAGTAGAATCCTATGCTAAAGTTCAGATCAGTGAGAAGACGAACGTTAGACTGAGTCGATCGACCAGTCTATCGACCAGATTAAGTCGATCGACCAGTCCTATCGACCAAGATAAGTCGATCGACCAACCCATAGTCGATCGACCAACATATCGGCCAAACAAAGTCGATCGACCAACCCATAGTCGATCGACCAACATATCGACCTAAATAAGTCGATCGACCACCATATCGACTTGACTAAGTTCAGTTGTATCACCCCCACTATTCTTCCGATATGGGATAAGATACGACTCTTAAGTCTTGGAGCAACCTCCTACTCCAACATGTATTGCACATAATGTATGATTAGATTCGTAAAAATAAGAAAAATTTAATGATTGTTTTTTCAGTTATATGTTGTACGTTTGCCTTTTCTAAAATCATAAGGTATACTCTTTTAACCTTTAAATACTAGCTAGTCTATACCATGACCTTATTGATTGTATTTGTTAACTTAGTTTGTTAGTCCTTCGTCTCGATCATTTGCTTACTTATTCTATTTTTAGTTGTGTGTCTCGGTCATTTGTTTACTTTTTTTATATTAAGATTGTTTATAGGAGATTTTGGAAACCTGGAATTGGATTCATTTTAATGATTTCAATTGTAAAAATCTAAATGTTTAAATGAATTCAATTCTAAAAGTTTGTTTGGAGATCACATGGAATTCGATCTCCCATTTCAATTTTTCATAGGCGTTAGGGAATGAACCCATAAAATTGGAATTGAAATTGGGAGAGTCGGTTATGGGTGGAAATCGCCTATAAATTATTATTTTTTTAAGCTTTTAATTAGAAAAAAAAATTACTACGAAAAATATTTACAATTAAAAAAAACATACATTATAACATTTTAAGTAGGTTGAATTGATATGGAATTGATCGAGTTGATAATTATCCGAATCGCGAAATATCGTCGACGTTTTGCGAAAAATCGTCGACGTAATTCAAATAAAAGACCAACCTTACCCCTACCATTACCACAAAACCTCTAAAATTGAAAATCACCCAAACCCTCACCCACCTACAACCACCACGCAACCGCCCCACGACGCAGCCGCACGCCGACGACCGCGCCACCAGGACCGCCCCACCACGCCGACCGACGAACCACCGGTGAGTAATTTTTTTTTTTTTTTTTTTTTTTGTTTTAACTATACTTGTTAGTCTTAATTAGAGATGTATTATGTCATTGTAGTAATTGTTAATGTTAATTAGGTTAGATTTGTTAGTTGTAATGTTGATTGTTAATGTTTTTGGTGGTTTTGTTATTTTTTCAAAAATCGATTTATAATTTGTATTATTGTTCTTGTTAGTTCTAATGTTGTTGTTAGTAGTGTTGTTGTTACTATTGTTGTTTCTATTGTTGTTGTTTCTATCGTTGTTGTTGCATTTCCATTAGAGATTAAATCGAAAGGGCAAAAGACCCAAAACAACCGAATTGAGTTGAGGGACGTGGGAGGGGACGTGTGTGATACACGTTGGTGGGTGGAAGGGACGTAGGGGGGCACGTTGGTGGGTGGTAGGGACGTGGGAGGGGGCGTTGGTGGGTGGTAGGGACGTGGGAGGGGGGCGTTGGTGGGTGGTAGGGACGCGGGAGGGGGGCGTTGGTGGGGGGTAGGGACGTGGGAGGGAGGCGTCGGTGGGGGGTAGGGACGTGGTGTTTAGGGTAAGTAGGGTGGGTTGGGACGTGGGCTTGGGACGGTGGGGGTGGGTATGGACGTGGGCTTGGGGTGGGTTTAGGGTTTAGGGTTTAGGGTTTAGGGTTTAGGGTTTAGGGTTTAGGGTTTAGGGTTTAGGGTTTTTAGGGTTTAGGGTTTTGGGTTAGGGTTTAGGGTTTTTTTTACGTTCTAACCGTATGTTTTCAATTTTAATTCTTTTAATGTTTTTGTTTTCAGGAATGGCAAACATGCCGTTGAACGATGAAACTTGGCTTTCACAACGGATTGCAGAAGCTGAGACAGATCTCGCAAGCCCTGCTGCGCAAAACCTGATGGTGAAAGAGTCTCTTGAACATCAACGCGACTACTGGATCAAGAGGCGTGACGCAGTCCGGTTAGTTAACGAAGCTGCTAGTTCGTACCCTCGACGTCCTGACACTCGCCGCCTTGCTGAAGCGAGAAACATGATACGTCTTGAACCCCCGGTCTTATCTCAACAGGCGATGCATGTGTATTGCAAGATTATGGATGTTATTAGAATGTATGAAGAGAATCACCCCGACGTTAGCGGTTATCCTGAGATGCGTGGTTGGTGGGAGTTTGAGAAGATATTTTTAAAGATAACCGGGGTTATCCCTCCGTATTTTTCGTTTTGGGCCAATGAGGTCTGAAGGATAGGTTGTATTAGTTAACATTTAAATCGCTTTGTTTGTTTGAACGTTTTTAATTTGATAACTTTTATCTATGCAATTTGTTTCACAATGAAATCGTGATTTTAGTGAACATGAAAATCATTCGAAAAACGGTAACATTTTGAATATTACAACCTAAAGAATACAAATAAATCTCAACCTAAATAAGACAAATATATCACAACTTAAAGTTTACAACCCAAAGAATACAAATAAATCTCAACCCGGGGGAGGCTGTCTTCGGCGCCGAGGAGTCCGAGGTGTTGTTCCCATCAAAGTATGCCATCGTTCGATGTTCGACGTGTACAAATCGGCATAATGTGCAACTGCAGGTTCTCTTGCCCACGCCCAACAAAGATCGATCGGTGGCATGGGTGCTTCGCTCAGTGGGCCACTGTAGTGCAATCTCATCCAATGGTGTAACGCCAACTATCTCAATAAGTGCAATCTTCATAACATTGGTCGAGTAGGTGGCGTCGATAAGAGCGACATATGGGTAAGCACGGAATAGTTTGACGGATTCCGAATGACACATAAACACATGAGTCAACTCTTTCGTATCGGGGTCTAATTCGTGCCACTCCACATATTGGGCAGCAACTGCTACGGCCAACAGTTGTTGAGCGGGATTCCTACTTTCTCTCATCTCGCGCCGAACCTTGTTCGACTCGCTATAAATTTGGGTGCTACTTGGTTGGGGTTTTTCCGGGGTCCTTTTATGAAGAGCGTTCTTGATATCCCTCGGCGAAATATTAGCCCGGACTTGTTGCCTCACAAATTCTTTCTCTTCGGCATCCAAGCGGGCAAAATGTCTATCCCCATCTTTATAGGTCGCTAGTTCGTGGTTGTGCATACCCCCGTCAGTCGAAGTAATTACGTACCAAGCAATCGTGGGATCCCCATCATCGAAATGAGCGTAGTTCTGCACCGCTCGAATCCTAAACTCACATCCGCACTTAGCCGACCGTCTCTTCGTAGACTTCCCCGGATTCTCAGGATCGATCTTCTTTTTGGTTCGCCCGTACCTTGAACAACGGAAGTACGACCCAAGCAACTCCGGTTCTTTGCGATTTTTCGACCCATTTGATGCCTTCACTAAGGCGAAACCATTATCCATAGCAATTTTTTGAGCCCAGTCAAACGCCCCATCCCGACTTTCGAAAGATATATCCGTCTCAAAAAATCGGTTGTAATCAACCCCATTTCCACCAAATTTCTCAAACGAATCCTGTTAATACGCAAAATTGGTAAGGATTATATTAAAAAATATTAAAAACCACTTAATTTTTGTTAAAAACTGAGTAAAAATAACGGAAAGTAAAGGTCTTGTAAACCACACGTCCATGCACGGTATGGACGTGAATAGTGCACGTCCATACCATGCATGGACGTGTACTATTCACGTCCAGGCACGGTATGGACGTGCACTATTCACGTCCAGACCGTGCATGGACGTCCAGGATTAACGTCCATGCACGGTCTGGACGTGAATAGTGCACGTCCATACCGTGCCTGGACGTGAATAGTACACGTCCATGCATGGTATGGACGTGCACTATTCACGTCTATACCGTGCATGGACGTGTGATTTGGCCGTCCTCTCCACGCGAGGACGGCCATTTTTCAAGTCTATTGCAAAAATACGATTGAGTTTACGTAATCTAATTCTATGGCTTCTACGACTAATTCAACCTAATTTCTACTAAAGGGCTTAAACATGTAATTCAACAAAAATTAATTGAAAAAAAAAATTAAGATTTTTGGATTTTAATTACTTACCGATGAATCGTTGTCGTCGTTTGACATGGAATCGTTGTCGTTGTTTAATGTTGTTGATCGATGTTGAAACCGTTTTTTTTGGATTTTATGTTGTTTTTGTTGAAAGAGTTTCAGAGAAAAGAATGTAGAGAGATAAAGTGAAAAGGGCAACCTATGTCTTTTTTATAGAAAACGCCGACGATTTTTCGCAAAACGCCGACGACCTTTCGCAAGGAAGTGCCAAATTTTAACTAAGATATGGAATTGAGTCAAATTTAAATTTCATTTTTGAATCCAAATTTTATGGGTTGTCAAACTCTTGAAATATCTCAATTTCGGAATCATATATTTATCTAATGCAGAAGCCAAGCTGCTGACGTGGCATCACTAGAAAAAAGCTTTGTCCTACGTGTCGCGTTGTAAAGCATCCTAGAGCTATTGTCCAATTAGATTCATCCTAGAGCTATTGTCCAATAACATTCAAGATATGGTATAATGGTACGTATAATAACTATTCCAAGATTTCACGGACTAAATCTATGGAATCACAAGATTTCATTCCATATATTGAAACAATAAATAATGACAGTTTTGGCTGAAGATGAATTCTGTAGCACGGCCTAAATCCTAGAGTTACCAATCCATAATCACCGAACAAAAAAATACCTACAAGTATTTTTTAGACTACATTTTCGATTTACATATGGGTCGGAATAATTACGGGTCGGAATACCTACAAGAATTTTTTAGACTACATTTTTTTATGGTTTAATCGTTATTAAATATGGGTCGGAATAATTACTCTTCGTCGGTATATACACTTATGTGAGCGTCGTGATTTATTAGACTACATTTTCGATTTATTGTAAGACATCTGACTATTCACGTGAATGCGAAACATCTTAACAACTACGGAGTATTTATTTAATATAGTAAATAGTAAATGAGTGGTCATTTAATAATTTTGGAATGTCTTCGTGTAAGATGTCGCGCGCAATAACTGTTATTTATTATATGAACATCTTTAATAAATATAATTAAAAATACGTTTTTTAACCCAACTATACATTTACTACTCACGTCTCATCAGATTATTTACGTTTTGCTTTTATTGTACGATATGTAATATAAAACTTTATTTTATATATGGGTTACATATTTTAAAAATGGTGCAATGAGTAATTAAAAGTATACAAATTCTATTGTAAGTCTTGATCATCTTAATGAACAACTATATGATAGCTCATGTATACCGTCATACCGACATGTGTCATAAATAATTCAAAATTTATTTATATGTATATAATTAATCAGCTTTCTTTGATATTATTAATTACGGTATTCATCTAAAGTTAAAAACAGGCCACATTAAATAATTAATTTGCTTATCTCCAATATTATTAACTATATTCATCTAAAGTTTAAAAAACAGACTCGTGAATTTCACGGGTTACAACCTAGTTCAAATCAAATTCTAAGTTCCCGAACACATCATTTAAAGGGTAATTTCGTCATCCAGATAACTTATCGTCCACTTGTCATTCAATAATAACACCCATAGATATTTCGTCCCCTTTTTTCTCCTTGGTCTTTGTGACAAAACCAAAGATAAACAAATAAGCAGGATTAAGACAGTAGTTAGTTATTAAATCGCCTCCTTATCATTACAATTACATATTAAACTACTCGTTTGCCTATTAGCCTATCGAATAATAATCCATTGGCTCACCGAATAAAAGTATATGAAAAATATAATAACTAAAAACTCATGGAACCTATATTACAAGTTAATGCTCTATAATTAAGATTTGTAGTAGTAGCTCATGCTTATTAAAAGTGACTTGTGATACTTCTCACAAAAAATGGTGGTACGATATTATTGAGTCAAAATGGAGGTTGAAATATGATTGTTTGTGAAAGTTTTGGGGCTATACCATAGAAATATAAAATTAAAAAAAGGTAAGGGTACAACTTTAGAAAACCAAAAAGTTCGGAGATAAAACGTAGAATTAAGCACAAATTAAAAACTCAAATTTTTTAATTGGAAAAGAAAAGTCGCAAGAAATGTATGATTTTTGAGCAATGGGTGGTCAAACACTGACTGCAAATAAAAATTTACGAAATCTTATATGTCTCCAATTGTATCATGCATGATTGGTAATCGAGTTGCATAAAAAGGAATTATATCATTTAATCTAAAAAAAATATAAATATATAAGAATTTCATTGAGTTTCGTATGTAATGTCTACAAAACAATAAAGTTGTAAAAACTTATCACTCCATCCATTTTCTAAGTTAACATTCTTTTTTTTATACTTAGTAGTTAATTTTGTTTAACTTACACCCATCAAAAATTGCACTACCCTTTCTTTTAATTAACGATAAGTCGATAACAACAAGAAATTGCAACTAAAATAATTATTGATATCAGTGTTGGAAAACTCCCGATCTGGATCGTAGGATCTTACGTTCTAGGATTCAAAAAGTGTGACCGATCTTAATTTTAGGGAGCATCTTAATTTTGTAGAATCTTACGATTCAACTTGAGTAAAATTTTTCATAAAACATTCTTAACCCCATCTTATGATACGATTATACAACCCGATCCTACATTATTAACATTTAATTTTTTTTTGACTTACTAAATTCTATATATTACTTTATAAAAATCTATTATAAACAAGAATAATTAGCATGCACATGCTAGGATAAAAGTCTTTTGAAA
Organism: Silene conica; assembly: GCA_029255685.2. NCBI lineage: Eukaryota > Viridiplantae > Streptophyta > Magnoliopsida > Caryophyllales > Caryophyllaceae > Silene > Silene conica. The sequence continues at coordinate 96,295,634 of CM055312.2, forward strand.
TTTAAGTTCAAGATTTTAACATATTTTGGTAGCACGATTATGCATTTTAGTTCACTATATCACAAATTTTTTTATCCACTAAGATCATACGATAAGAAATTGTACTGATTTGTAGAAACTTCGAATAAGTACTAATTAATCAATGAACATGGGGGCCCTACAAAACCATGTTTTTCCACCTCTTAAAATCAAGACTCAAGAGTCAATCACATTTCTCTAAAAATTAGATATAGAGTAATAAATATTTAGTTTTGTCTTAACTATTCAAATGACATGATATTTGACACGTTAATGAGATTTTCTAAACAAACACAATTCTCAAACAAATTTACCGGTCCAAATTTACGGTATTGCTTATTTATATGTCCATAAATTTCAAGTATCTGCTATTTTTTCCTGTAAAAATATATTTATTAATTGTTAAAAAAGAACAATAAATTGAATTTTAAACAAAAACATAAAAAAATTTATGAAAACAAACTACTAGAACATAAAGAACCACGAAAATTCTGATCAATTTATCTCTTTAAGAATTTGGAAAGTGTAGAGTGATTAAGCAATTAATGATCAATGAGTTATGGAAATTATGACGTTAATAAATGAGTAAATAAATACTTTGAGCAAAATAGGGAGTAATTGAGGTGTTGTGGATAAGTAGGCCGGAAGGATAAACATAACTAATGACAAATTATGAAATTTAATGGTGTAGCAAATTTTATTTATCTCTTAATTTTCTTGGATTATGGACTTATGGTGTAGTAGTTGCGAGGCTCTACTTGGGTCCACCTAGTTGGGCGGACAAAAAACGTGATTACAAATAATATCGTAAAAATTGGAAACGTATTAATGCTATGAATTGAAACAAAAACAATAAAGTAAATTATGGAAAAGTCCGACTTTTTCATTTATTTGATTGGACATGTATTTGAACACATATCTGAGATATCCAAATAACATTGACACGTGTTTGATCGGTGTCTAAATATATAATGAAAAAGTCAGACATGGCTCTATGTACATTACTTTTTGTTGTCACGTTTTTTTTCGTTGTGTTCAATTTGATAAATCCACCCAATAACTATTAAGACATGCATTAACACAATAAATTGTATATGACTTAATTAAAATGCTATATATTTTTTACCTATTATATCAATTAACTTTCCTTTAATTCAATCATTCATCCTTGTTTCGATTATTTACATTAGAGTCAATTAAAATCTCCTATAAAAGGAATACCTCATTGCTTGTTAAGTTCAAATTAAACCATTTGAAAATTAGCCTTATTTCATAACCAAAATAAAAATATGTTTATTCAGAAACTCACCATCTTAGTGACTTTTTGTTCATTTTTATTTGTTCATGGAATAAGAGACATCAAATTATCCATGCAAGAAGAAGAAATTGCGTTAGAGAGGGAATTTCAACAACTTCAAAAACCAAGCATCAAGACTATCCAGGTATTTTCCAAATTTTCATGTTTTAATAGCCGATTTAAACGCTTTGTGTAGTTCGTACCGCATTATATATACTTTATTCAATGACAAGGTTAACTATGTTTGGTACTTGGTAAATCCTGTACAGAATTTTACTCAAATCCCACACACTTTTCACACTTATTCCAAATATACCATCCTCATTTTTCATCCCCACCAACGAAAAACAAAAGAGAGAAATAAGAAAAATCAAAATCCCAACAAATCAAGAAAATATAATAAACTCAAAACTCAAGAAAAAAAACTAAAATAAAACATATCAATTTTTTTTAAAATTAAAAACAAAAATTAAAATAAAAAACAAACACACATACCACAAAACAGACATGGCCACGTACACCCAACAACCAACCCCACCGCCATACTATTGACACGCCTATTACCCTTCACTACCCTGATGTCCTCCACAATCACCCATTCATCAAGCAAATCCAATTCAAACACTAATTGTTAAATAACCCTCTCTTTTATTTTAAAAAAAAACATCAATTAAATCGAATAAAAGACGGATTTTAATAAAAAATTACGATAAAACGAAGAAATTACATTTGATATGTACAAATTATGATCCATAATAGTTGAATGAATATGTGATTGGTTAAGTTTTAAAGGAGAGAAGTCTTTTAAATTAGGTAAAACTTTTTTAAAATTCTTTTTTCTTTTAGTAAGGACTATTAAAGAAAATTGGGGGTAAAAAGTGTTGGATTAAGCAAATTTGTGTGCGGGATTTAGCATATCCCTATTTTAATTGCTAACTCTCGTTGTTATCGACTTATAGTTTATTAAAAAAAAAGTATAGATCTGTAGAATTTATAGAGGATGTCAACTTTGAAAATAGATGGGGCGATGAGTCTTTACTAGTCTACATGGTCGGTCCTAAATATTTTGAGGCTCTAGGCAAAATTGTAAAATGAAACCCTATTTTTATAAAAAGAAAATGTCAAGTAATTCATGTGTAATTATCTAATACTATTAAAAACACGAAATAACAGACGCAGAAAAAGTTTTGAATTGATAAGGTTGATTCCTGAAAAATTCTTAAAATGTTGAAGTAAAATTGATTTTAGATTTGGAAAATTGGAAAGATGGTACCTTCAATCCTTTGATCGTCAACGAATTGCCAATGATCGAAATTCTTCCAAAATTTAGATATTAACTTTATTAGACGAGTCTATTGAATGTATAATTTTGGCAAATTCTGCTACGATGAACAATGAAGAAAATTCGCAATCACGGAAAATATTTTATAGTTCAATTGACGCACAAAAATATAAGTAAAAAAAATAAATGGATGAGCCTATCAACGTTCTAAGTTAACCAAAAAATTATAAAAATGGTGGAAATGGGCCTATCAATACAACAGTTTCTCAAAAATAAAATTAAAAATGGTGAAAAAAGATCTATCAATGTAATATTTTACTAAACAAAAGGAATTAAAAATGGCATAATGAAGTCACGAGGAATAATACAAGACCTCTTAATATTGGGTAAGATGCAAAACCACTAAATTACTTGCCTTATGTTAATCTGACTGTGTAATAAATTTATTGTTTTGCTGTAATACTTTTAGCTGTCTATGAAAATCATTGAATAATTTTTATATTGATATTCCTTATATTAAATGATAATAATTCCTTTTTATGCAACTCGATACTAATCATGCAGGATACATTTGGAGACATATACGATTGTGTGAATTTTTATTTGCAGCCAGCGTTTGACCACCCTTCCCTCAAAAATCATACATTTCACCCCGAGGTCTGTGACTTATTTTCTAAACAAATTTTGAGTTTTTAATTTGAGTTTAATACTAAGTTGTATCTCGAATTTTTTCGGTCCTTTAAAGTTGTATACTTGTTTTTTTTTTAAGATATAACAAGAAACTTTCACAAACAACCATACTTCAAACTCCATTCTAACTCATTAACTAGTTAGAGTACCCACGAAGTTCATGTGAATAGATATATTGTCACAATGGCGGTATTATACAAGTTTGGATCTGCAGTTGCAATGAGCCCTGATGACAAAAGGGACGCATAAGAGAAAAATTTAATTAAACACTTATATTGCCATAATACGTAGTCAAAATATATTTTCCACAATTTACCGAACTTTTGCAACGGATTATTACTATTTTGCGATGAATATTGTTACTATACGTTTATTAATGTTTTGTATTAATCTTATCCATTTTTAAAAAAAAATCGATAAAAGTCTTGTACATAAACCGCCTAGGTTTATGTTCTGTACATAAACGATTTCGTTTAAGATTTATACGTAAAGATCGTCGTTATTTTTTTATATTTACGTACAAATCATAATCATAATCGTTTATATACATAACATAAATCTAAGATGTCTTTTTTAATTGATATTTTCAGGTTTGTTATGGGTCCCACTTTTATCGATTTTAAAAAAATGGATGAATGATGTGGAAGTAGAAGTAGACCTGTCAAAACTTGACCCGACCCGTAAATGACCCGGTTTTTTCAACCCGAATCCGAAAGATACCTGAACCCGTTTTGACCCGTAAATAGCGGGTCAAAACCCGATCCGCAACGGGTTGACCGTTGGATCAAGACAATATATCAGTTTTAAAATATACAATGTCATATAAGAATTGATGACTTATAAATTTTTGAGGAGAAATATGTGTATATATGTGGTATGTCATGTCATCATCTCAAATAACATGCCACGTCATCACCTCAAACAACATGTCACGTTATCACCTTAAAGTGTGTGTCGCACCATCACTTTCACCGTAGTACGTCGAATTGCATTCCACGCCAGCAGCGCCAACTCATCACCTCGAACCACATGTCACGCACGTCATCACATCGAAGTGTGTGTCACATCGTCACTTTTAGTGTAGTACGTCAAGTTACATTCCACGTTAGCACCGTCACCTCATTACTTCGACAGACCACATGTCACATCATTACATCGAAATGTGTGTCACATGGTCACTTACACCTCCTTCCACATAATTGACTAGGACCACATGCCACATCATCACCTCAAAATATGTGTCATACCGTCACTTTCACCGTATTACGTCGAACTCAATCGCACTTCGCGTCAACACTTTCGCCTCATCACCTCAGATCACATGTCACGTCATCTTTGTTATCTTATTTGAGTCTCATTATCGTACTTAGCGAGTTAGTAAGGGTGATGATGATGATAACGATGGTGATGTTGGTGGTGAGGGCAAAAATGGTGACAATTAAGTTGACTAAGACGAGGAAGAGGATATAAAACATATAAACGGTAGGAATTACGATATAAAAGAAGTTTTAAAAAATGCGAGGAAAAGATGTTGATTGACCCGTATTTTTACCCGAACCCGACCCGAAACCCGTATAGACATGACCCGTATTTTACCCGACCCGAAATACACTTGACCCGTATTTTACCCGAACCCGTATCTACCCGACCCGTAACCCGCCCATTCGACCTGTTTGACAGGTCTATGTGGAAGCATAGAATTGCCCTAGATGTTCCTATATTACTCTATATAAGATAAGATTATTTATGGGTTGGAATTTTGATATTCACACTACGACCTGAAGTTCATAGCGTCTATAAATAATGAAACTATGGCCCGAAGTTCATAGCATATACATATATAGAATCATGACTTTAAGTTCATAATATTTATGGATATTAAAACAGTGGCTTGGAGTTCATAGTGTTTGTAATTCACATTTTTATTCATGAATGTCTTTAAAAAAAAAAAAAAATTTATACCATATAATTTTTAAAAGGTAGAGGTACAACATCTAATCCGAAAAATATTCGCTAACTTTCCTTTATTTTTATGTATTTAATCATACATTCTGCTTAATATTACATTAGAAATTTAAATTCAAAATGATTATTTTTTTCCTAATTGCAACGGTTGTTCTTTTAGATGAAGCCATTCACTCCACCAGATAACAAGATTTTTCATTGTGACGAAAAAGTTATTGATCATATGAAGTTAAAAGAACAAAGTTGTCCTAGTGGAACTGTTCCGATAAAAAGAGTAAGCAAAGATGATTTCAAGAATATTAAAAGATTCACAAGAGAGTACGCCAAATATAGCACTCGTGGACAAACTCCTGGAACTCATGTAAGGTTTTAATTTAGTTGTACATTTTGCAAATAAATTTTGTAATACATTCCCTATTTTGGAAGTTGCCAACAATATTTCAGTTAATTATTTCCGACCCTCCGGATTTTCCATCCTATAAGTGAAACTAAAATCTAAGAAACGATAAATAAAAGGTAATGGTTAGTTTTGTGTTTGCAGCACACATATTTTATATATATTAATACAAGAACATTTTGTATAATTTCAAACGTTCACATCATCACATCCATTGCTATCAATAATAAAAAATAAAATAAAAAATAAACAAAAAACATTATTAGACAATGAAAATATTAATGATAAATAGATGGTAAAACAAATAATAACGTTGTTATATTATCTTACAAGCTTTTAACTCTAACATTTTCACCATCATAATGACAAATTTTCAAAATATTACTAAATTTGAGTAATTTTTGTAAGAAATAGTTTTCAACATAGTATTATTTTAATTTTCAATTTTAAAAATGAGATATACAAAATGTTAACAAAATAAATGAACTATAAAACTCTATTAAGTAGATTTTAAAGCATTCCGTTAAAATAATATTCTAAAGAAATTCGTTATAGATATTGAGCTTACCCACTAAAATGAGTAGATGTAAAACTTTTGTTATCATGTTTTAACGGAATTTTTGGATTTTTTCACGAATGTAAAACATGTGAACTTTAAAACTTTGTAATTTTTGCACGTGTTTTAAACTATTATCATTATATAAGAAATAAAGTAAAAAATATGTGTGCATTTTGGTTTAACTCGCTCTTTTAAATATTAAAAGATGAATGCATTTTTGTAAAAAAAAAGGAAAAAAATTAGGTAGTTTTTAATTTTTGTTTAATTTTTCTTTTTTCAAAAATTTCTTAATGAAAATATAATTGCGTAAGGAATTAAAAAATACCCTAAAATAATGTTGGTCAATTGAAATTTATAAATTAATTATAAAAGGCGTTGTCTTAATTTATGATGGTATTAACAAGTAAGTCATTATTAACCAAAAATTTTAACGATGGCTCTAGGTTGCAGTTCTCAGGACAAATTCCGATCCGCAAACTACAAAGTATTATGGTGTTGGGGGAACTCTTAATTATTATAATATTTCAATAGACCCACCTGCCTATTCATCAGGAGAATTTATTATTCAAAATGGTGATGATAAAATCAAAGTTGGAGTGATGGTAAGTGTTTACGTCACAAATATATTTTACTTTTTATTTTTATTTTTATTTTATATGTGTATGTATATATATATATATATATATATATATATATATTAATTACCAGTTTTTTTTGTGGTAGTAAAGTCTTGTTTTTTTTGGCTGAAACAAGCTGAATTGCATTAATGGGAGTAAAGCTTAATTGAACTAAATCTAGTTGAATTAAAACTTAATTTTTTGAAGAGATTAATTAAACATAATTGATTGAACATAAATAAAACTTAACGGAATACGACCAAACAAAATTGAAAGGAGTTGAAACTAAACCAGAAAGAAGAGGGTCTACCGGCCTAAGTATGAATGTTATTCCTGTCAATGCCTATTTTTGAGTGATTGACTCTTAATAATTTTATTTGTTTTATGATTGTAGATTAATCCGTTGCTAAACAAAGATAATAGGCCGTATCTTTTCCAATATTTAGATGTAAGTTTTTGAAATCTCTCTATTTAATTTTACTTTCTTTCTGATCACTATTCATTATCTTGCACCAATATAATATTTGGGTTTGTTCACGAATGTTTCATCCTTAAAACAAAAAATATTAGTACACCATATGAGTTTCTTTTGGATGACAAGGAAACTCTTACGCAACTCCTATCAATATAAGTCAACAAAAAAAGTCAATAATATATTTCATATGCTATTCTCCCATATAATCTTATCATGGTATCAGAGCCTTTTTCTTGAAGACTCTTAAAATTGCTTCCCCTTTCTTACCGATGGGTGCCCGAAAATTTACACCCACCAGTGGGATTTCTCGAAAAAAGAAGTTTTAAAATTAAAATTATGTTTTTTTTTTGACAACAGTAGTAAAATTATGTTCTATTGCTCTTTTTTCGTCCGTTGCCTTTGGTATGAAAGTCAAACATATCACAATCAATAAGATGATTTGTTATTCTTCACTTTGTTTGTCTTTCATGAATTAAAAAAAAAATTCTCTTCGAAATCTGTCTAAAATTATTCAACGTCTTTAAAGTGGTACTTGATTTATTTGGAGTCTGGAAAAATTAATGTTCTCTAGATCTTGAAATTGACGGAAAATTTACCGTTTTACTGAAATTTGTTTAGGTTCGATTAGAGTTCCTAAAAAATTATTTGATTGTCGACAAGTCTGAAAAACTCAACGTTCTTGTTCGAAGAAAATTTTAACGAGTCTTAATACTCGTTTCTTACCTATCTTTTATTTCATGACAAAGAAGATTTATGAAGATCGAGTAAGACGGAGATTTTTTTAGTTTCTTATATTGGTTATCATTTTCTTGTAGTTCTCCAATCGTAAAGTTCGTACTACGCATTGCCTTTACGATTGTGGGAGGGTATTAGGATATTGGGCCTATACTAGGCCCATCTATCATTAAGATTTTATAATTCTAGGATTTTACATCGTCACGTATCCATATAAGTCAACAAAAAAAATATATAATACCATATGTTATTCTCCCTTTATAATCTTATCAGTATAAGAGTTGATCGAGCTTTTAAATTATTTCGAGTTATATTTTAAATTTTTTACATTAAAATTAAAATATAGTTGAATTTATATGTTTTGTGTTTTAGTTGTATAATAATTTTCTAAACTCAATATTTTGTAAATGAGTTCATAAAATTTAACGATACAATTCATATTCTTACCACTAAAACTCGAAATTTCTATTAAAATGCTAAAAATATATAAATCCAATTGTATACCTTTGGTGGTAGAATCCACTAATTTGTCTAACACAATTTTTTTGTTGAATTGTTAAAGGCTGGAAAATCTCATTGCTTCAATACTTTATGTCCCGGATTTGTTCAAACTTCACCAATATCCATTCACATGGGATTTCTTGGTACATCAATAAGAGGAGGAGCACAACTTGAGATACAAATACTTATTTTTCAGGTATAATATATAGTCATATATAGATATATGAATATTTAACTTATTCATCGTCAAGATTAAATTATGCATGATAATAGTGACCAAAGTGACATATCATACAACATTAAATTTCCTAAATACGTCTTAATTAATTCTTGACTTCTTTAAACAAATGACGAAGACGGAAGGGTAGCTAGTTTTTGTTCACCATTTCAATAAAAAAGATACTTTTTCATAGTAATTATCCTATTATTTTTTTTATTTGTATTAATTTTTTTTTAAACATTTTGTTATTTGTAATGTTGCAATGAGCGTAATTTCATAATAAATTCGCATCCCAATTTCATTTAAGCGATAAAAAAATCAAAAATCTGGTTACAATCTGTTATAGAAGTTGTAATTACTGTAAATATGTTTAGCCTTGCATTTACTTAACATATAATTGATACTATCTTTTACGACGTACTCTAATCTTATGATTATGATTATGATTATTATTATTATCCTAACATATATAATGTAATAATGATCCAAGGATGTAAAAACGGGGCATTGGTGGCTTCAGCTGTGTGGCAGAAACGTTGGATTTTGGCCGAAACAAATATTCACAACAATGTCGAGTTCAGCAACTTATATTTCAGTCGGGGGAGAAGTGTACGTCCCTCCCGGGCGTCCACTTCCCCCCATGGGAAACGGATATTATCCTACTGATGACCACTATCAAAATTCGTTTTTCAGTCATTTAGTGGTTATCGACCAAAACCAAGGACGGATAAATCCCGAACATACCGAAACTTATAGTGATGATTGGCATTATGGTGTTTACGACGAGGGAATATCAAAGGAATATGGGCGATCGATACACTATGGTGGTCCAACTTTATGGTAATAAACTAATAATATCATCATGTAATCAGCCCTATTAATATTTAATAATAATAGTTTTTCTAATATATTCTGTTGGAAATTTGGATATTAAGCAATACAATAAATAATTCTTCTCGCTTCTATTTCAAATCCGCAACTTTTATATTCACCAAATAAATTATGCTCAAATTTAAATTTTCATCCATCCTATTGGTTTTGTAATTTTGATTTATGTTTTGAAATTAAATTTAATTTAACCTTAAAGATTGCAAGCACTATTAAATGAATTGAATTTGTATGTTTTCTCTTTCAATATTCATGGTAATTTGTTGTTTTGGATGTGATATTTATCATATGATATATACTATCATATTCACTTTCAATTTAGTGAATATGGTAATTTAGTTTGATGAATATATGTTATTCGGTGTAAAATTCATCAAAAGTAGCTTTTATATCGACTTTCAGTTTAGTGAACGTGATAGTATCACATGATGAACATGTATTATGTAGCATGATATTTATCATATGACACTATTATATTCATTTTGAGTTTAGTGAATACTCCCTCCATTTTTATCCATGTAATATATAAGGTTTTTGTACACTATTCACAAGTTAACCTTCAATTTCAATTTTCTCTCAATACGTAAGAAAAAACATATTCATGTGAGATCTTGTTTAATTCGTCTTTACGAGTACATTGAAAATATATAATTTTTATAATTTTTACAAATACGTAGCTAAAGATATTAAGCACGTAAAACGTGCGTTGGCAAACGTGCAAAAAAAATGTATTACATGGATAAAAATGGAGGGAGTATATAATAAAGTAATTTGACGAATATGTATTTTATAATGTGGTATTCATTTAGCGCAACGTTGATTCAGGACAGGGTATAACTGTTTGCAGGGTTTACTAGTTCTAAATACCTTGTTTATCTATGTAATTAAGGTAGGTTAAACAATTAAGTAAATGTAAATTATTGAACAAGGCAAAAGAATTTATACATGGAAAACCCTTGAATGGGAAAAAGTAATAAATAGTTTGAATTACGAAAACAAATATAAATGTATAACAAATTTTTAATTACAAAAACAAATATATATGAACAAAATAATTATCCAAAATTTGCACCGTAAAATTTCTAACTCATTAACTTAAAATATGCGCTCTTTTATTCGAATATATATTTTAATACATTCATAACTTATAATTTTTTACCTTATTCTTTTAAACTTTATTTTACCTCGGTTTGGTGCCTTTTGTATTTCTACCCTGTTCAATTTGCCCACGTGATGCTTTGCTCTATCTGCATTCACATACATTTCATTATACTTTAAAACTTATATAAAAAATATTTTGACCAAAAGGTAAAACATTAATATGACAAAAATTTGACAAACAAATCAAAACATTATCACATGTAAATCATTTATATTACACCTAATAGAAAACATGAATTCAAATATACAACAAATGATTATAAAATCAACAACGTAACAAACTAAAATATATTTTATTGCATATCATCACCGTACCGTAGCGACAACAACATTCAACAATAATTCTCAATATAAACACTATCATCAAATAATTAAATTAAACAATCCACTATATAGAAAAACTCATGGCAATAGATATTAAATAAATAAAGTGAATAGAAACTATTATAGGTATTATAGTTTTTATAGACATTACATAACCAAAAATTCCCATATTTATTTTTAATTTTAATTTATTTTCCGGTATTATTAAATTAGATAATTGATTGCGAAGAAACTCAAGAGGTGAATTAAATAGAAAAAAATGTTGTAGAAAAATTATGGGTGTTAAGTAATATAAAGAGTTTTAATTAATTTATTAACATATTATATTACAAAAATTAATTCAATAGGAAGAACTTTTAAATTTAATTGGTAGGTGTTAAGTATTATGACGAGTTTTAATTAATTGATTACCATGTTTAATTAAGAAAATGAATTAAATAGGAACACATGTTAATAAAAATGGCGGGTGTTAAGAAATATGAAAAACTTTAATTAATTATTAACATGTTATATTTCAAAAATTTCAATTAAAAGTTTAATTTTAATTTAATTATAAATTATGAATTTTTTATTACAAAAATTTCAATTAAAATGTCAATATTAATTATAAATTTTTAAATATTAAAGGGTTACATAAATTATGGAAAACAATATATTAAATATAAAAAAATATTTTATTAAAATATTTTATGAATAATGAAAATACACTTTAATATTATAAATAAGTGAAGTAAAATTAATTTATAGATAAATGAATTAAATTAATGTCATTTAATAATAAATTGATATTCTATTTCACGTTAATTTGCCATGTCACATTAAAAATATGCCACGTCACATTTAAATATGCCACGTCACATTATTTTAGATACTCTTTTGATAAGATTTTATAGATTTGGGAGAATTTTGGGGTTACAAGATAAAATAAGAGTATATTGTCAATATGTTGTAATGCTAGTTGCGTGTAGTTCTCTTGCGTTGTGTCTGAATATTCACCTTGTACACCTTATATAAGGTGCTTGCTTTGAATGAGTGAGTATTCATCATCATTAATACGTAATATTCTCTCTTAATTACGCTATTATTTGTCTGAATTGAATCTAAATCTATATCAGGTTGCCATGGGTAAAAAATGACCGCATTCATCTCAACAAAAATATAGACAAAATCTTGCAACTTTGAAAACTTTTACCTCCGTAGGATAGATGAGACCACTCACAAAACTATTTCAACATTACTATAAAACTTATGATCAAATTTAATAAAATACATCAAAATAATGTAATAATTTTTATTTATAATACAATAAAATTTAAATCGGGTTAACAATAATATTGTAAATTTATAATTAATACTACAATAAATACTCTAATAAATTATGTTGCTTATAATCCTTAATTAATGACTATATCAGATTATTATTTTTGGGTAATAAATTATAAAGAGTCCATCTTGATATAATATTTTCAAATTATTCACGGTAGTATTTTTGGCTGATATATATAGTTTTATATAGATGATATGTAGATAGAAGATGTTGAAAAGATGTCTAAATTATTGATTATATTTAGGCTGGAAAAAAACTAATGTAAAAATGATTGTAGGACTGCCATTGGTCGATCTAATGATTCCTCTTTTATACTTTTTATAAAGATAGGCATTTTAAGATATAGCTTTCAAACTCACTACCATAAAAATTGGTAAATGAACACTCAGCCTATGTTCTTTCTAACTTAATTCAGCTTATTTCAGTTTTGTTTAGTTGTATTCTGTTAAATTCTATTTAGGTTCAATAATTTATGTTCAGTTAATCTCTTTACACATATAACTTTTAATTCAACTACATTCATTCTACCTCAGTGTCATTCAGTTTAGTTTAATTAAAGTTTACTTCATATAATACAATTCATCTCGTTTCAACCGAAAAAAAAACAAAACCTTAATAGTAAAATGGGGTCGGAAATAGTCAACTGAAATAATATTCGCAAATTAATATAGAGTATGTATTATTTTAGGAAGCAACATAAGTATTACTCTTTTCTTAAAAAATCTATTTAAAATAAAACCTTACATAAGTTTCAGGAGTTTCTCCACGAATGCTATATTTGGTGTACCCTTTGTGAATCTTTTGATATTTTTGAGATCATCTTTGCTTATTTTTTTATCGGAACAGTTTATGTAGGACAACTTTGATCTTTTGACTTCATATGATGATCAATTATTTCTTTGTCACTTTGAAAAAAACTTGTTTTTTGATGCAAAGATCGGCTTCATCTAAAAGAACACAGTTCCTGGACTATACCACCAGATGTACAATGTTATTGTACATCCGGGGTTATTTTAGTCATTTTTTTAATTATTTTTGAAAAAAAAGTCAGTAATCTCATTCTTCTCCACTACTTTTTTTTTTTTTTTTTTTTTTTAATGTAACTTCTTCCCTATTTTTCTAACTGACCTTCATCCATCATCAGTAATTGATTTTTCTCATTAATTATTATATCCCATCTTTCAATTTATTTAATTATTATGTCAAGGTAATTTTTTATTTTTTTATTTTATAGTCCATATTCTTTTTTACATTAACTCGTAATCTTATATTAATAGCTCGTATTCTTATAATAATAGCTCGTATTCTTATATTAATAGCTCGTATTCTTATCTTAATAACTCAGTTTTTTTATATTAATAATTCGTATTCTTATCTTAGTAACTCGTAGTTTTTTATATTAGCTCGTATTCTTTTAATATTAGCTCGTATTCTTTTAATATTAGCTCGTATTCTTAGGGTAATAACTTGCACGCTTTTGTGCTCGTATTTTTTTAGTTATTTGTGATTTTTTTAAACTCGCATTCTTTTTACATTAGCTCATATTCTTATATTAATAGCTCGTATTCTTATCTCAATATCTCGTATTCATATTTTATATTAGCTCGTATTCTTTTAATATTAGCTCGTATTCTTTTAATATTAGCTCGTATTATTAGGGTAATAACTTGCATTCTTTTGTTATCGTATTTTTTAAGTTTGTGATTTTCTTAAACTCGCATTCTTTTTACATTAGCTCATATTTTTATATTAATAGCTCGTATTCTTATCTTAATAGCTCGTATTCTTATATCAATAACTCATATTCTTATCTTAATAACTCATAATTTTTTTAATATTAGCTCGTATTCTTTTAATATTAGCTCGTATTCTTATTTTAATAACTCGTTATTTTTTATATTAGCTCGTATTCTTCTAATATTAGCTCGTATTCTTTTTCTATTAGCTCGTATTCTTTTTACGTTAGATCATATTCTTATCGTAAATATTCATTTGTTAAGTGCTTTGGGTCAGAAAATTTACCCTAAATATATTCATTAGGGTTATGATTGGTGGATGTAAATATTCATTAGAGTTATGATTGATGTAAATATTTACCTCAAATTAGTATTGTGTGATGCGTTTTTCCTTCCTGATGTCGATGCAAATTGCTTCTCGTTCAATGAAATATTATTCGATGCATTTTTCCGCCTTGTTGAACATACCCATCGCTGCCCTTCTGCCATCTTCAAATCAAATTTTTGTGGGAGAGAAATTTGTTGTGACTGTCGTCAAGAGAGAATTAAGAAAATGTTTACGTTGATTGATAATTAAATATTTGTTTTGTATTGGGCTCTAATAGAAAATTAGAAAATTATATATCAGGTGGGCCTGATGTACCATGCTTCTATACACCTGGGTGTAGGATCCTATTTCCGTTGCAATTAGAGAGAAAAAATGGTTTTGTTTACCATTTTGAATATAAATATAAAACATAATACTGTATTACACATAATATATGATTAGATTCGTAAAAATAAGAAAATTTTAATGAATGTTTTTCTAGTTATATATTGTACTTTTGCCTTTTTAAAATTATATGGTATACTCTTTTAACCATTAAATACTAGTCTATAGAATGATCTTATTGATTGATTTGCTAAATTAGTTTGTTAGCCCTCTGTCTTGATCATTTGCTTATTACTTATTCTGTTTTTAGGTGTCTCAGTCATTTATTTATCTTTTAATATTAACAGTGTTTATAGGTAGATTTTGGAAACTTGGAACTGGATTCATTTTAATGATTTCAATTGTAAAAATTTAAACGTTTAATTGAATTCAATTCTAAATCCAATTCCAAAAATTTGTTTGGAGATCACATGGAATTCAATCTCCCATTTCAATTTCTCAAAGGTGTTAGGGAATGAAGCAATAAAATTGGAATTGAAATTGGACGAGTCCGGTATGGGTTGAAATCACATTGGGGGTCTACCAAAAAAATGTTTTCGCTCCTCTTAAAATTAAGAGCCAATCACATTTCTCTAAAAGTTAGGTACGGGTTAATAAATATTTAGTTTTGTCTTATCTATTCAACTGATATGATATTTGACACGTTTTAAGCTAAAGACATATAGCATTGTCTTAAATGAGATTTTCTGAAAAAACACAATTCTCAAACAAATTATTTAATATATCGGACCAAATTTATGATATTGCTTATTAATATGTCCTTAAAATTCAAGCATTTGCTATTTTTTCCTTAAAAACTTATTACTATCATTTAACTTATATTTATTAATTGCTAAAAAAAATAACAATAAATTGAATTTTAAACAAAAACATAAAAAAATTTATGAAAACAAACTATCAAAATATAGAGAAGCACGAAAATTTTAATCAATTTATCTCTTTGAGAATTTGGAATGGGTAAAGTGATTAAGCAATTAATGATCAATGTGTTATGGAAATTGTGACGTTAAGAGTAAATAAATACTTTGAGCAAAATAGAGAGTAATTAAGGAGTTGTGGATAAGTATTAGGGAAGGATAAACATAATTAATGACAAATTACGAAATTTAACGGCGTAGTAAATTTTAATTTTCTCTTAATTTTCTTGGATTTTGGTGTAGCAGTTGTCGGCTCTATTTGGGTTCGCCTAGTTGGGTGGATATATCATGTTGAACACAACGAACAAAAATCGTGATTACAAATAATATCGTATAAATTATAAACGTATTAATGCTAAGAATTGAAACAAAAACAATAAAGTAAATTATGGAAAAGTCCGACTTTTTCATTTATTTGATTGAACATGTATTTGAACACATACCAGTGATGTCCAAATACCATTGACACGTGTTTGATCGGTGTCTAAATATATAAAGAAAAAGTCAGATATGGCTTTATGTACATTACTTTTTGTTGTCATGTTTTTGTTCGTTGTGCTCAATTTGATATATCCACCCAGTAACTATTAAGGACGTATTAACACAATATATTGTATATAACTTAATTAAAATGCTATATATTTTTCACCTATTATATAAATTAACTTTCCTTTAATTCAATCATTCATCCTTGTTTCAATTATTTACATTAAAGTCAATAAAATCTCCTATAAAAGGAACACCTCATTGCTTGTTAAGTTCAAATTAAACCATTTGAAAATTAGCATTATTTAATAACAAAAGTAAAAATATGTTTATTCAGAAACTCGCCATCTTAGTGACTTTTTGTTCATTTTTATCTGTTCATGGAATAAGAGACGTCCAATTATCCATGCGAGAAGAAGAAATTGCGTTAAACAAAGAATTTCAACAACTTCAAAAACCAAGCATCAAGACTATCCAGGTATTTTCCAATTTTTCATGTTTTAATAGTCGATTTAAACGCTTTGTGTAGTTCGTTCTGCATTATATTTAAACTTTATTCGATGACAAGGTTAACTATGTTTGGTACTTGGTAAATCCCGTACATAGTTTTACTCAAATTTCACGCACTTTTCACACTTATTCCAAATATACCCTGGCCTCCTCATTTTTCATCCCCATCCATGGAGAAACAAAAGAGAGAAACAAGAGAAATCAAAATCCCAAAACCAAAAAAATGTAATAAACTCTAAACTCAAGAAACAAAACAAAAATAAAACATATCAAAATTAAACAACAAAAAAGGAAGCAAAAATTAAAATTAGAAACAAGCACACATACCACAAAACACACGCGGCCACGTACACCCACAACCAACCCCACTTCCCCAGCCACCACCCCCTCCCACGCGGCCATACTATTGATGCGCCTATTACCCTTCACCGCCCTGACGTCCCCATAACCACTCATTTATCAACCAAATCCAATTCAAAAACTAATTGTTAAAAATACATACCCTCTTTTTTAAAAAGAAAACGTCAATTAAATAGAATAAAAGACGAATCTTAATAAAAATTACGATAAAACGAAGAAATTACGTTTGATATATACGAATTATGATCCATAATAGTTGAATGAATAAGTGATTGGTTAGGTTTAAAATGAGATAAGTCTTCTAAATTAGGTAAAAGTTTTTTTTAATTCTTTTCTTTTACTAAGGTCAATTAAAGAAAATTGGGATAAAAAGTGTTGGATTAAACAAATTAGTGTGCGGGATATAGCATTTCCCTATTTTAGTTGTTAACTCTTGTTGTTATCGACTTATAGTTTATTAAAAAAAGTATAGATCATGTAGAATTTATAGAGGATGTCAACTTTGAAAATAGATGGAGCGATGAGTCTTTACTAGTCTACATGACCGGTCTTAAGTATTTTGAGGTCTAGGCAAAATTGTAAAATGAGGCCCTATTTTTATAAAAAGAAAAATTCAAGTAATTCATGTATAATTATCTAATATAATTAAATAAACGAAACAACGGATGTAGAAATAACTTTTGAACTAGATAAGGTTGATTCCTGATAAATTCCTAAAATGTCGAAGTTTAGATATTAACTTTACTAGTTTTAATCTCGTGCAAATTTTGCACGGGATTGAATATCTAACTTTGTCGAAATTTATAAATACGGAAAACAAAATGGTAAGATGCACAAATGCAAAACGGTGAGTAATAACCTTACTTTTTAAATTTACTAGTCTTAAACCCGTGCAAATTGCACGGGTTGTGTTTTGAATTTTCGTTATTATCAAGAATGTAATAACTAATGAATAGACTTTGATATAGTTATAAAATGTCTTCATTTTTTTTGATATATTTGTCATTGTGATGTAGTTATTATTGTGCATTGTATGTATAAGATATATGATTTAAGTGTACCGTGAACTGTGAATCAAGTCATATATAAGCAAGTGCAATGGAAAAACTTTTTAAAAACTTTTCCTTTGCCATGTCAATTTTTGACAAACTCAAGAAAATAAAAATATTTTGTCACAATAAAAGAGCTCCAAATAAAGTTCTTCATGTGACACGCACTATATTATTTTATGCTTTTCATCTAATTATCTATTTTTGTTTACTAATCAGCTTTTCTTTGTTTTTGGAAGAACCCGATTTTTCATTTTAATGACAAACTTTATCCTATAATGGGACAAACTTTATTTAAAAAATATTGTTTACAAACTCAATGCAAAAAACTTTTCATTGCAATTGCTCTAAGATTCTTTTACCAAAACGAAGTCATATTTAATAGGTTAACTTTGAGTGCTATATAATTAAGAGATTATAAATGATGTTTATGATAAAGAGTTATAATGGTATTTTAATACGGTTTTCTAACGTGTACCGTACACACAAATAATTTATACGGAGTATGTGATAAGAGTTACTATAAGGTATTTTCATCAAATATTCAAGTATACTCATTTTTACCATAATTAGTGAGAATATTTTGTGAATCTTAATACATTTAGGTTATTAATGTGTGTCATAAGAGCACAAATTAGAAAAACTGTTTTAATAATATAATTATGTAAAAACACAAATACAAAATGATACAAAATGATAATATTGAATACATAAATCGGGATTAGTTGATCAATTTTCATTGAGATTTGATATTCTTTCATGTTAAATAGGCTTGTACTCTTATTTTTGCAATGAAAGAAACCGAGTTACATAAATTAAAATAATATAAAAATATTGTGTTGATTATTAACAAAGAATTGATGATGTCATCACACTAATAAGTAGGCAACTCAATCTGAATAACCGAACCCAAATTACCCAACCTATACTGAATCCGACACCCAAAATGAGGTCCTGAGCATGACTTGTCACCCGATTTAACTCGAACCGATATGATCCAAGTAAATGTTTATTGTTGCTAAAAAAATCTTAAATTATCCCAAAAATAGTTTATAAATATGACCCATTAAACACTTTATCTTTAATTAAATTTGGGTTAACTACTAAAATACAACTCAATGTACTCGTAATATTTAGCCCATGTAGTAAATATTACCCCATTAGTAAAAATTCATAAATCATTTTTCAATTTTAACCCTAATTTAATTTGTCTATTTCGAACTTCATGTATAACCTTCATTAGCTTGCTGCCACACATCCGTCCAACTTACTATCACCTCAATCTCCCTTCATTTATTCTCTTCCTCCTCCTCCTCCTTTCACCTTACCGAACCAAAATTGT
Organism: Silene conica; assembly: GCA_029255685.2. Taxonomy (NCBI): domain Eukaryota; kingdom Viridiplantae; phylum Streptophyta; class Magnoliopsida; order Caryophyllales; family Caryophyllaceae; genus Silene; species Silene conica. The sequence goes on from CM055312.2 coordinate 96,315,202, forward strand.
CTATCGTATCTTGTACATAATCCTTTCTTTCAATTATCCTAACCCAAAATTAATTTATCATCCACATCCACCTCACCTTATAAAATTGTGTTTTAAAGTAATTTTGGTGCAAAAAATCGTGTAGCCCGGGTGTTTATAGCATGAAATTTGTAGATTCGTGTTTGCATGTATTTAAGAAAGGATTTTTGGTTAGTAATATTGATTTCCGATTTTTGTTTTCTTTTGTAAAGTTTTATTTCAAGTCAATATAGTATTAGAATATTTTAATGATTTAATTTCATTAAATTTTCAATTATTTACTCTAGTTTCTTCCATTTGGTATATCAACAATCTTATTTTTTTTTTTAATACGACTGGTTGTGTTACTATCATGTATATTTCAATGTTTTGGCACACTAATGTTTCATATATTTTCACTTGATAATTTTACATCTTTCTATTGGTACGTACTTGGTTTAATTAGACTTAAAAATATGAGGAAACTTCATTACTTTTCAAGCTGCCTTTTTCCCCAATAATATAAGATAATGTTAAATGTTATTTTTTTCTACCTGGAAATAGGTGTTAGAATTTATACGATATATTATACCCTAATCTCCTTTAACAGTTTACAAAAATTTCTTAGATTTTTCAATCAATCTAAAAATTAAAATATTCTATTATTAAATTTTGTATGTAAGCAATTGAATTCCTGTTTTCTTTTTCTGACGATGAATTGTTGTAAATAATTGTAATTGTAAAATTTAGTTAATATGAATATTTTTATATTTAAAGTTTAATTCATTGTAATTTAATTTGTATACTATGACCTTTATTTTTATTTTTAGTTTCATTATTGTGGGTAATTATTCAAATGCATTTCAATGAAATAGTGACCTATCAAGTTATCCTTTTAATTAAATTGCAAAAAGAACGCGGTTCCTTATTTTCAGCAAAATCAATGAATGTTTGACTTATTGACTTTCAACCACAGAGCGCCACGTAGGCTCTGTGGTTGTTGCTTTTTTATATTAGATTTACTGAATATAGTTATATATATGTCAAATCTAAAATAATAATTATTTAATGAGCTTATATTTTTTTTGTTTTAGTTTATCATTAAGTGCTCATATATTAAAATTGTTTTTTTTGGTGCGATCATATATTAAAATTGTAGACTATATTTTTACGGCATTACAAAAAGTATAAATTAATTGCATATAAAAGAAATTATTATAGAACATGGGGAAAACGGTGGGGCCTTGTATAAAAATAAATTAAATAATGCACCTTCAACCAAGAGCGACACTTAAACTCTGTGGTTGTTGCTTTAATAAATTAGATTCTGGTATAGTTATTTTATTTATCTGTATTTCTAAATTTCTAAACATAATTGAATTTTTTTTGTTTTAATTAAAGTCAAAGCTCAAGTGTATGCCTCTATCGTAAACAATTATTTCAAGATGGTATTTTCGAGATGATGATTTCCTTTATTTTTTTTTAATAACCCAAGTTAACAATTAAAATTATAAATAATTATTTTACCGAAGTTAATCAATGGGCGATTTACATTAATCACAGACACGTATTGATTATTGAATAGTTGTATTATACAACTTGTAGACACATATACAAAATTTATTCTGTAAATTGAAGATGAATACGATTCTGAAAATAAAAGATGAACATAGAACATGGTGGGACCCTTATTTAAGAAATATTAAAAATCTACTTTCAACCACAGAGCGCCACGTAGGCTCTGTGGTTGTTGCTTTTATAGAATAGATAACTTACTCTCTAAATGAAAGTAAAATGATAGAAATATTTTTAATAACAGTCTCTTAAAATTTGTGGATGATTTTATAAAGAAAATAAGAATGTATTGTTATTAAGACCATCTTTTTACTCGATGTTAACGTAGTTTTAATTGACTAATTCTCGAAGGTTGTTATATTTTCTTAAAAATCGTAAATTTATATTATTTTTTTGTTAATTTAATGGGTTGGGTTTATTTGATCTTATTCAAAAAAAATTGATCTACGTTTCTTTCATTTTATTAATCTACGTTTTTTTGTTAATTTTTATCTCCTCGTGTATTTTTTTCATTTTTTTAATTTTATGGGTTGGGTTTATTTAATCTTATTCAAAAATCTTTGATCTACGTTTCTTTCATTTTTAATTTACATTTTTTTGTTAATTTTTATCTCCTCGTGTATTTTTTTCATTTTTTTAGATATACGTATGTTTGTTAATTTTTAACTCTTTGTATAATTTTTTTTTCGTTTTTTTCGTTTTTCATACCTCTAAATATTTGTTAATTACTTCTAATTGTCCAACTTTTTTTTAATATTGTTGAATTTTATGTTTCTGGGTAGAATTTTAGTGATTTTTTTATTTTCGAATTTGGAGTAAAGTTGTTTTTTTTATGGAGATAAAAATTATTTGTAAATTTAGAATGTTAAATGGAGAAAAGTAAAATGAAGAAAAATTAAAGCTTCTTGTGTGAGTGGTGAGACATGTGAGAAAGAAGGTTTTTAATTTCCTAAAATTAAGCAACCAATGAAAAAGCAGGAAAAGTTGTTCTTTTTATAGATGACGGATTTAATCTAAAACCGTATATAATAAAACGGCATTGTATATTTTTGTTGACCCCAACTATTTCTGAGCTTGTAAAAATATATATTTTGGGCTAATAGACAACATAAAAACATGGATCGATATAGATGCATGAGTCGACAATATCACCTAATAATAATTATTACTCGTATTATTTTATGTAGCCTTAATTTATCATTTCGCAAAATTCTACTTTACGACGGTCGCACATGCGACCAGTAGGAAAGTGATCACATTTTGATACGTAGTGACCACTCTTGATTAAATAGTGACCATTTTTTTTTTCATATTTTCGGAAATATAGATATTTTTAGGATTTATTTTTCATCAAAATCTTAAAAGTTGGACTTCATGTTAAATTTAATGTATATGTTTATATAGTATATAAATTTGCTTTTATACATTTTAATTGTCACAAATTATAGAGTAATACGGTCTCGTATAAAAAGTTGTTCCTTCAGTGCTAATAAACGATTTTTCTTTTTATATATGTTGATCGTCTTAGGGTATGAGAGTATGAGACCGTTCATACGAAAATTCTAATTTAATTTTAATTGTCAAGGTATCCAAGAGGTTAAATTTCCGGAATTGTAATTTTTTTTTATTAAAATTTGTTGTCCCCTATATAGATTTCTTTTATTGTAAGGTTGAATGTGATTAATTTTTTTTATCATAAGCTTTATAACATATGAATATGTATATGAAAAATAAGAAATGAGGAGAGAGGGTAATTAATTGGGGAGAGAGTAAGTGGAGATAGTGGGGTTGGTTAATGTGTAAAAAATAATAATTAAAAAGTAAAAATTTCAGCCAATTACAAGCCTAGAAATGACCTTCCTTTTATAGATAGGAGATTTTTTGTTAATTTAATGGGTTGGGTTTATTTGATCTTATTCAAAAAAAATTGATCTACGTTTCTTTCATTTTATTAATCTACGTTTTTTTGTTAATTTTTATCTCCTCGTGTATTTTTTTCATTTTTTTAATTTTATGGGTTGGGTTTATTTAATCTTATTCAAAAATCTTTGATCTACGTTTCTTTCATTTTTAATTTACATTTTTTTGTTAATTTTTATCTCCTCGTGTATTTTTTTCATTTTTTTAGATATACGTATGTTTGTTAATTTTTAACTCTTTGTATAATTTTTTTTCGTTTTTTTCGTTTTTCATACCTCTAAATATTTGTTAATTACTTCTAATTGTCCAACTTTTTTTTAATATTGTTGAATTTTATGTTTCTGGGTAAAATTTTAGTGATTTTTTTATTTTCGAATTTGGAGTAAAGTTGTTTTTTTTATGGAGATAAAAATTATTTGTAAATTTAGAATGTTAAATGGAGAAAAGTAAAATGAAGAAAAATTAAAGCTTCTTGTGTGAGTGGTGAGACATGTGAGAAAGAAGGTTTTTAATTTCCTAAAATTAAGCAACCAATGAAAAAGCAGGAAAAGTTGTTCTTTTTATAGATGACGGATTTAATCTAAAACCGTATATAATAAAACGGCATTGTATATTTTTGTTGACCCCAACTATTTCTGAGCTTGTAAAAATATATATTTTGGGCTAATAGACAACATAAAAACATGGATCGATATAGATGCATGAGTCGACAATATCACCTAATAATAATTATTACTCGTATTATTTTATGTAGCCTTAATTTATCATTTCGCAAAATTCTACTTTACGACGGTCGCACATGCGACCAGTAGGAAAGTGATCACATTTTGATACGTAGTGACCACTCTTGATTAAATAGTGACCATTTTTTTTTTCATATTTTCGGAAATATAGATATTTTTAGGATTTATTTTTCATCAAAATCTTAAAATTTGGACTTCATGTTAAATTTAATGTATATGTTTATATAGTATATAAATTTGCTTTTATACATTTTAATTGTCACAAATTATAGAGTAATACGGTCTCGTATAAAAAGTTGTTCCTTCAGTGCTAATAAACGATTTTTCTTTTTATATATGTTGATCGTCTTAGGGTATGAGAGTATGAGACCGTTCATACGAAAATTCTAATTTAATTTTAATTGTCAAGGTATCCAAGAGGTTAAATTTCCGGAATTGTAATTTTTTTTTATTAAAATTTGTTGTCCCCTATATAGATTTCTTTTATTGTAAGGTTGAATGTGATTAATTTTTTTTATCATAAGCTTTATAACATATGAATATGTATATGAAAAATAAGAAATGAGGAGAGAGGGTAATTAATTGGGGAGAGAGTAAGTGGAGATAGTGGGGTTGGTTAATGTGTAAAAAATAATAATTAAAAAGTAAAAATTTCAGCCAATTACAAGCCTAGAAATGACCTTCCTTTTATAGATAGGAGATTTTTTGTTAATTTAATGGGTTGGGTTTATTTGATCTTATTCAAAAAAAATTGATCTACGTTTCTTTCATTTTATTAATCTACGTTTTTTTGTTAATTTTTATCTCCTCGTGTATTTTTTTCATTTTTTTAATTTTATGGGTTGGGTTTATTTAATCTTATTCAAAAATCTTTGATCTACGTTTCTTTCATTTTTAATTTACATTTTTTTGTTAATTTTTATCTCCTCGTGTATTTTTTTCATTTTTTTAGATATACGTATGTTTGTTAATTTTTAACTCTTTGTATAATTTTTTTTCGTTTTTTTCGTTTTTCATACCTCTAAATATTTGTTAATTACTTCTAATTGTCCAACTTTTTTTTAATATTGTTGAATTTTATGTTTCTGGGTAGAATTTTAGTGATTTTTTTATTTTCGAATTTGGAGTAAAGTTGTTTTTTTTATGGAGATAAAAATTATTTGTAAATTTAGAATGTTAAATGGAGAAAAGTAAAATGAAGAAAAATTAAAGCTTCTTGTGTGAGTGGTGAGACATGTGAGAAAGAAGGTTTTTAATTTCCTAAAATTAAGCAACCAATGAAAAAGCAGGAAAAGTTGTTCTTTTTATAGATGACGGATTTAATCTAAAACCGTATATAATAAAACGGCATTGTATATTTTTGTTGACCCCAACTATTTCTGAGCTTGTAAAAATATATATTTTGGGCTAATAGACAACATAAAAACATGGATCGATATAGATGCATGAGTCGACAATATCACCTAATAATAATTATTACTCGTATTATTTTATGTAGCCTTAATTTATCATTTCGCAAAATTCTACTTTACGACGGTCGCACATGCGACCAGTAGGAAAGTGATCACATTTTGATACGTAGTGACCACTCTTGATTAAATAGTGACCATTTTTTTTTTCATATTTTCGGAAATATAGATATTTTTAGGATTTATTTTTCATCAAAATCTTAAAATTTGGACTTCATGTTAAATTTAATGTATATGTTTATATAGTATATAAATTTGCTTTTATACATTTTAATTGTCACAAATTATAGAGTAATACGGTCTCGTATAAAAAGTTGTTCCTTCAGTGCTAATAAACGATTTTTCTTTTTATATATGTTGATCGTCTTAGGGTATGAGAGTATGAGACCGTTCATACGAAAATTCTAATTTAATTTTAATTGTCAAGGTATCCAAGAGGTTAATTTTCCGGAATTGTAATTTTTTTTTATTAAAATTTGTTGTCCCCTATATAGATTTCTTTTATTGTAAGGTTGAATGTGATTAATTTTTTTTTATCATAAGCTTTATAACATATGAATATGTATATGAAAAATAAGAAATGAGGAGAGAGGGTAATTAATTGGGGAGAGAGTAAGTGGAGATAGTGGGGTTGGTTAATGTGTAAAAAATAATAATTAAAAAGTAAAAATTTCAGCCAATTACAAGTCTAGAAATGACCTTCCTTTTATAGATAGGAGATTTTAAACATATTCTCAATTTTGTCTCATTTTTCTATTTGATTAATATCTCTCATAAAAAAAAACAAATTCGGGACAAAGTAAGTATAACATAAATTTGATTATGATAAAACCAATTAAAAGATGGATATTTCAATTAATATAAAAATATTTCAACTAATTTATTACGAACTTTATGTTATTTGATATTTATCAGGAAAACAATTAATGGAAAAAACAATATTTCACCATTAGAATTTGTGTAAAATGAAATGACGGCAAATATCAACCATTTGCATTCAAGCTTCGGGCTTCTTATCGTAATTGTTTTCTCCATTTTATTTGCGTATTTTCATTCCCGTTTCAACAACTCTGTTATATAGAGTTGTCTTATAACATTGCACCGACTCATTTGGATAAAGTCCGACCACTTATTGGGTCTAAGTATCTGATTAGGTCTCGATATATTTTGTGCCGAAAATTTATAGCCCAAGATGATTATTGTTCGTCTTTTTTATCAAAATTATCAGTATTTTAAATCTAATTATTATTTTTGTCTATCAATAAATAATGTATTTTTGTATGAAATTAACAACAAATTTTTAATTGTTAACCAATTAGGATTTTGTACCTTTTGTATGAAAAGTATTTATAAAAATATGTGTAAATAATGTATGGTTTTATAATATGTGGTGTTTAATGTATGGTTATAAAATACAAAACAAATATATAATGTATGATTTTGTATAGTTTTTATTTAATTTGGAATCACTTAAATTATTAAAGAGGTTAATTATAATGTGAGAGTAATTAAATGGGTAAAGAACATGGGTGGGTCCCTAATAAGAAAAGGATTTTTTTTTTTTAATATCTAACCCCAAGAACCAATCAAAACCCTTTAAAAGTTACTCCTTTTATAGTAAAGGGATTTGGAATCACTTAAATTATTAAAGAGGTTAATTATAATGTGAGAGTAATTAAATGGGTAAAGAACATGGGTGGGTCCCTAATAAGAAAAGGATTTTTTTTTTTTAATATCTAACCCCAAGAACCAATCAAAACCCTTTAAAAGTTACTCCTTTTATAGTAAAAGGATTAGACGAGTGAATGTATAATTTGGGCAAATTATGCTACGATGAACCATGGACAAAATTCGTACAAAATCACGGAAAATATTATATAGTTCAACTAACGCACTAAAGTATAAATAAAAAATTAAATGGATGAGCCTATCAACGTTCTAAGTTAACCAAAAAATTCTGAAAATGGTGGAAATGGGCCTAATATTGCAATAATTTCCCAAAAAAAAAATTAAAAATGGTGGAACAAAAATACAAAAATGGTGAAATTAGGTATATTAATGTAATGATTTACCAAATAAAAGAAATTAAAAATGGTGGAATGAATTCATGAGGAACAAATACAAGACCTCTTAACATTGAGTAAGATGCAAAATCACTAAATTACTTGCCTTATGTTAATCTAACCGTGTAATAAATTTTATTTGACAAATAATATATTTCTAAATTTACATTAATGGACTATTGGACCCTTTCTAAACTTGGGCAACTAAGGATCTGTGTGGTTCCAAGGATCCAGCTACAGGAGAACCAGGAACATAGAGCTTTCCCCCTTTACATTTGCCAACCCAAACACCCCATAGAATCGGGCCTGCGTAGTTTATGGTTTTGCTGTAATACTTTTGGTTGTCTATGAAACTCATTGAATAATTTTTATATTGATATTTCTTATATGAAATGATATAATTCCTTTTAATGCAACTCGTTACCAATCATGCAGGATACATTTGGAGATATATACGATTGTGTGAATTTTTATTTGCAGCCAGCGTTTGACCACCCTTCCCTCAAAAATCATACATTTCAACCCGAGGTTTGTGACTTTTTTTTCAAACGAAATATATTCATTTTTTAGTTTTTAATTTGTGCTTAATACTATGTTCTATCTCGAATTTTTTCGGTCTTTTAAGGTTGTACACTTGTCTTCTTTTTTTCTTCTTTTTTTAAAATTTTAAGGTATGTAATACTCCATTGAACCGAATAGGATATTCGGGTGGGGTAACCCCTTGAAGAGATCTATTGATAGACTTATATGACTAGTACCTAAAGGGATTGAAAGTACTACTCATATCAACAAAGTGCACTTTTTTTTCTGATTATTCATGCGAAAGAACTCCAAAGTTAAGCGTGCTTGACTGGGAGTAGTCTTAGGATGAGTGACCTCCTGGGAAGGTTTCCGGGAAGCGCATGAGTGAGCACAAAAATGCGCTGGAAAGGACTCGTGCTGGTCTGTGGGGTCAGTACATAGCCTGGCGAGCTACCGTGACGGCGTGACTAACTTTCTTAACAATGGGACAATATTTGTGGGTATGAGGGAGTATTATTTCGGCCTTGAAATTCGAAAAAACTTATTTTATAAAGATGGGGAGATATGTTCACATTATGACTTTGACCTGAAGTTCAAAGTTTTAAATGGTGTAAATTTAACACCGTCTCATCAATACAAAATTTTCATATTGTATAAGCCAAGTGGCTAGAAGTCCACATGTTTAGGGATATTAAAACGTGGTTTGGAGTTCACAGTGTTTACAATTCAATTTTTTTGCGGTTTAATCATGAATGTCTTTAAAAAAAATTGAAATTTATTTTTATACCATAATTTTTAAAAGGTAACCCGAAAAATGTTTGTTAAATTTTTTTTATTTTTATGTATTTATTCATACATTCTGCTTAATATTACATTTAAAATTTATATTCAAAATTATTATTTTTTTTTTCCTAATTGCAACGATTGTTCTTTTAGATGAAGCCGATCTCTCAACCAAACAAGGTTCTTGAATGTGAAAAAAAAGTTATTGATGGTATGAAGTTAAAAGATCAAAGTTGTCCAAGTGGAACTGTTCCGATAAAAAGAGTAAGCAAAGATGATTTCAAGAATATCAAAAGATTTACAAGAGAGTACGCCAAATATAGCACTCGTGGACAAACTCCTGGAACTCATGTAAGGTTTTAATTTAATTGTACATTTTGTAAATAGATTTTTTAAGACATTCCCTATTGCTGGAAGTTGCCAACAGTATTTCAGTTAGCTATTTCTGACGCTCCGGATTTTCCATCTCATAAGTGAAACTAAAATCTAATAAATGATAAATAAAAGGTAATGGTTTTGTTTTTGTAGCGCACATATCTTATCTTATCTATATTAATAGAAAAACATTTCGTGTAATTTCATACGTTCACATCATCACGTCCATTTTCTACCAATAATAATAATAATAAAAAAGATAAACAAAAAACATTATTAGACAATGAAAATATAAATGATAAAAAAAATGGTAAAACAAATAACGTTTTTATATTATCTTACAAGCTTTTAACCCTAATACCTTGACCATCATAATAACTAATTTTCGAGATATTACCAAATTTAAGTAATTTTTTTGAATAAGAAATAGTTTTCAACAAAAAATGTTAATAAATATGAAGTACTATATTAATTTTCAATTTTAAAAATGAGATCTACAAAAAGTTAACAAAATAATGAACTATATAACTCTATTAAGTATATTTTAAAACATTCCGTTAAAATAATACTCTAAAAAAATTCGGTTTGAATATTAAGCTTATTTACTAAAATGAGTAGATTTAAAATTTTTGTTATCATGTATTCATGTTTTAACAGAATTTGTGCGTTTTTTCACGAATTTAAAACATGTGAACTTTGAAACGTTGTAATTTTTGAACGTGTTTTAAACTATTATCATTATAAAGACATATAATACAAAATATACATGCATTTGATTTAACTATACCGTGTAATTTTACAAGGGTTAAAAACAAGTTATCATATTTGCAATATGACATAATTACTAGCTTCTCTTAATTCACCCTCACTAATAATAGTACCACATTAGAAAAAAGAAACAAAAAAGAGGGAAACCACTGCCATATTTCACCAACTTCAACCCACCCCACTAATTTTATAACCATGTAAAAATCTAAAATTATTTTGATGAATGCATTTTTCTAAGGAAAAAAATTAGGTAGTTTTGGATTTTTGTTTTAGTCTTTTTTTTCAAAAATTTCCTAATGAAAATATAATTGGGTAAGGAATAAAAGAAACCTAAAATAATGTTGGTCAGTTGGAATTTATAAATTTATTATAAAAGGCGTTGTCTTAATATGATGGTATTACAAGTAAGTATTTAACCAAAAATTTTAATCATGGCTCTAGGTTGCAGTTCTCAGGACAAATTCCGATCCACGAACTACAAAATATTATGGTGTTGGCGGAAATCTCAATTATTATAATCTTTCAATAGACTCACCTGACTATTCATCAGCAGAATTTATTATTCAAAATGGTGATGATAAAATCAAAGTTGGATGGACGGTAAGTGTTTACGTGACAAATATTTTACTTTTACTTTTTACTTTTATTTTTATTTTATGTGTGTATTTATATAATCAGAATCTTTGTATAAACCAAACTAACAATACAAACTTACAAACTCTTTAAGAACTGTCAGATTGGAGAATCAACTGCCCATAATAAATAAGTCATTATTTCCTCGCGCACACACCATTACGCAAACCCTTTAACCAAAGAGAAATTCTTGTGTCCTTCGTGGATACCGTACTCCTTTACCCATGTCATTATAATATTATATCTTAGTGGATTTTTTTAAGCGTGAGGAATACGTACTCCGGAAGGGCACAATAATTTTTCTTAACCAAAACCCAAACTCTTGATATTCCCCTCACATAACATTAGCCACCACGACGACAACTGGTCAAAACCAGCGGAGCTCCGACCACCCAGATTCGGACGACAACTTTGCTGATATCTTGTTTTTGCGTGTTCTTCGCCCTTCTTCCATCCTCGACTAAAGAGCTATTGTATTTGAGATTTGTGTTATTGCTTAGAACAAAAATAAATTACATTATACACGTAGCCCTATTTTTTAGAAAAACATGCATTATAAGTTTATAACCGTGTATTTTATTAACACTTATACTTGTTTGATGAAACTATTTAAAAAGGTAGCTTAAACCTGTAAAGGTAACTAATACCTAAAAAGCCAACTGATGAAGTACTAGCTGAAAATTAGTAGCTGATAAGGTAACTGATTACATAAAAATGTGTTTGGTAACTGGTTGAAAATGTAGCTTATTTCGGTAAAATGACATAAAAAGATATGATCATTATTTAATAATATAAATTAAAGTGGTAAATGATAAAAATTATCTGATTTTAGGTACTCTATTTTTCAAATCCAAACACTTGCAAAAACAATCAAATAACTTAAATTTTGGTGAAATAAGCTAGTTTGGTCAAATAAACCACATGAAATATCTTACCAAACATGGTATTATTAGTGTGACTAGAGATGACAATGGTTAGGATCTGGACCGGATCCTATAGTATCCAGACCCAAATCCATTTTAAAATGGGAGATCCATATCCTACTCTTATCCTTAGGGTATGAAATTTGTAGATCCATATCCGTATCCTAAGGATTTTGGTTAATCCAGATCCATTAATCTCCAACGATAAATTCAAATGAAACCGGGGTGAAACATAAAAATCAAATGAAGACGGACACTATCCTTTTTAAGAAAATACAGAATTATCAGGTGATGGTTGAAACCCAACAACTATTATTAATATTTCTATTACGCTCCCTCACCCAAATGCCTATTGGACTTGAAGAGTGGTTAATTTGTACAGGCTTCCCTATATCGTGTGCCAGGTTTCCACTTCGAGTTTTGAGGGATTTTAAGGTTACCAGGATTCGAACTTATGACCCTCGATCACACTGGCTCTGATACGGTGATATCATAATAGATGAATGATCTCAACCGAAACTTTAAGGTGATGGTTGATACCCAACTATAATTAATATTCATATTACTTCCATCCCACTTTTATCGTTCCTATTTTCCAAAATAAATTTCAAATTAATTGTTTTCCGCGTAAATTTGATATGTGATTAGTATTTTCACATCAATTTTTAAGGCTCGGCTTGAATGAGGAGATTTGGAGGAAAAAAAGAAAAATATACAAAATTCCTTATTTGAATAACAAAAGGGATAGAACAAAACCGAATGGCGGCAGATTTGAAGGCATACATTTTCCATCCTATATATAAAAGCAACAACCACAGTGCTTAGGTGTCGCACTGTGGTTGAAAGTTCATTTTTTATTTTATTTTTAGGAGGTGACCCACCATGTTCTCCACCCCTTTTATTTATTTCTTATGCAACACTTTTTTCGCATCTACAACCATAAAACTGAAAATTTATTCATATATGTAGATTGCATATTAAATAACTAGATTAAAAGAAATCATTAATAACTTTTATAGTTAAATTAATTATGGTATAAATAGGAAAATTTATTCAACAATCTTTTTAAAACACCAATAATTATAGAAAAAAAAATACAGAAAAATAAGTCAAATGAAGAGAAAACAAAACGTATTATAAAAACATATGACATTAAAAATTAAATAAGTCACTATATTTATGGTGTTTAATTGCTCATGGGTATGACTCACATAAATTATTCACATATGATGAACTACGTATGTAATATGGAAATAACTAAGATCGATAGATGAATTTAATTAAAACGAAAAAAATCAGAAATACTTTGATAAAAAGTAAAAAACATAATAATATTGAAACCCGAAAATATGTACAAAAAAAATATTCATGTGCATAAATTTTTTTAATTGAAATCTGAAAAATACGGCAAAAAAAATTACTCCGTATGAAAGATTGCAACGAGAGAGAGGAATTGGGACATTACGAGTTCAAATTATCTTGAAATGACGAGTGTAACAGATTAGGTGACACAGAAATCAAATGAGAAGACAACAAGATGGAAGGTACAAAATACGGAGTAGTATGTTATGAAAAGGTAGTTAGAGTTAGGGTGAGAGATGAGAGAACACAAAGTTGTATGTGTGGCTATGGTTGGTTGGTATATGGGTCGTTAATTGTATATTTTTGAACTTGGTCTGTTTTGGGGTAAACTCGCTCAAAGTAAGTCTAAGTTTCGACCCTTTGTTTCACAAAAATTACCATAATTTCAAATGGTTTTACGGGTTATAGTTTTATATATTTTCGTATCTCATTCATTTATTTACTTCAATTAGAGATGATAAGTAAAAAATTTAACGATATGCGACAAATAAGTTTATATTTATTAAAAATTAAAAGTACGTTCTTCCAAATTCGCGGGTATGTGTAAATTGGAACAATCATAAAAAAATTTGCACGAGATTGTCTCCCATTAAAACAACCAAAAACTACACGCAGTAATTTAAGTATTCTTGTGCAATTTGCAATTTTTTGTTTTACAAATGCTTACATATTATAGTTATAATACACGGGTCCGTATTTCAAATTCACTCATACACGTATAGTATGTGTAAATTCCATATTTCAAATTTCACAATGTGGGTGTTTACACGGGTTCAGATTACAAATTATTGATCAATCACACGCTTTACGCAATGAGTTTAATACATAGGTCCTAATTAACAGCCAACATGTGAAAACAATTATGTGCAATTTATAGGACACTATTAATATACGTTCGGTAATTAACATTCAATACATGTAAAATAATTACACGGGATTATATTGTCTTATATGTTGGCATTTTTGTGATTCACATAGAATAGTAGTGTATTCCATTTGAATTTTCTTAATATCTTCATAAATCAGTATTTACACACGGTCAGCTCTATGTGGCCATTTCGAGAGTCACAAACAAAAAGGGACTAAAGATTCTTACTTGGGACGTCCATTTTCGAGGAGTTATAGTACAATTGTAATTGTGATTGTACACCATTATTGCTCATTGTGTTGTTTTTCTTCTTTTTAAAATTTTCTACTTTTGTTATGCTACAATAGGGAGTATATGGCTAAAAGCAATTGTTTTTTTTACGCTACTTTAAAAATCATCTCCATATATTGAACCACACTAACTAGATAAAATATGACCTTATTTAAAAGAACAATTTATATTAACGACATTTTTTTCACAATATTTTAAAATGCAAGCCCGTGCAATTTACACGGGCATAAGACTAGTACCTCTCCAAAACAAACCAAAATACTTTCAACATCAAAAAAGATTTGAAGAAAAAAAAATGTACCACACACTTATCTCCCCGACCCTTCCCTCCAATTTTATTATTCAAATAAGCCCTAAATCTTCCGAAACTGAAAAATAATAAAAGTAAAATGTAGCGATGGTCATTATAATAATAAAAATAATAATAATAATAATAATAATAATTATTATTATTATTATATAATTATATATTAATTACCAGTTTTTTTGTGGTAGTAAGTATGTATGTTATTTCTATCAATGCCTATTTTCATATAAAATAAAGAATATTTACATAAATTTTAAAATTCAGTGATTGACTCTAAATAATCTTATTTGTTTTATGATTGTAGATTAATCCGTTGCTAAACAAAGATAATAGGCCACATGTTTTCCAGTATTTAGATGTAAGTTTTCCAAATCTCTCTATTTAATTTTACTTCAATTTCTTTCTAATCATTATCTTACACCAATTATATTTGGGTTTGTTCACAAATGCTTCATCTTTAAAACAAAAAATATTAGTACACCGTATGAGTTTTTTTTGGATGACGAGGAAACTCTTATGCAACTATTATCTTTAGTGCGAGACACCCGGATAAATGTGATACGTTCCAAATCACATACAACGGGTGTGTCACTCTTTTTAAGATTGACATGGTGAAAGTTTAAAAAACATAGACTCGTGTTATATTTACACCACAAAATTGCTTTTGGTGAGATTTAAAATTAATCTCTTTACTATAAAAGAAGTAGAAAATAAAGGCTTCTTATTGGTTGTTGATTTTAAAGTTGAAAAAATAACCTTTTTTGGTAGGTCCCCCATGTTCCATCACTCAATTTTTTTTTTTTAAATGTTTGTAACTACTTAAATTATGATTCCAAATTTAATAACACAAACTATACAACATCATGCATTATACATTTGTTATTACTAATACAATACAATATAAACTTTCAAAATTACAAATTAAATAATTACAAATACCAATTGACTATAATAAAAAAATTCACTGAAAAAGTTAAAACGTTTTCTATGATATTACCAATATAATATTAAAAAAAATTACAACCTGGATATTACAAAATATTACGGAGTACATTATTTGATCGAACCGGGTTATTTCAGGTTTGAGTTATTTTTGAGTCAATTATTATCAAGTTATTTTATTTTATTCAAATCATCTTTTAAAAAATTTCAAATGCCGAAACCGTTTTAAACATATTTTTCCCAAATAAAAAAATTACTCAAAAACAACAATAATTACTCGAAAATTCGTAATCAATAATATTTTTATAAAAAGGTAACATAATCACCAATATTTTTTTGCATGTATTTAAAAGTTACCCGTGCATTATTTGCACGAGATTAAAACTAGTATCCTTGAAAAAACGTAAGTTTTTACCTATAATCAAGTTTTGTTCTCATTTTTTAAGCTATTCTATTTTTAGTCTTATTTTAAGTTGACCCTTTCCATTTTTTTTCTATCAAAAATTAAATCATTGTCATATGATTTACTAGAGTTTAGCTACAGAAAAAGGATTATACAACCAGATGTATAAGAGCTGAGTTTTTTAAATTATTTTGAGTTATATTTTAATTTTTTACATTAAGTTAAAAAATAATTGAACTTATATGTTTCATATTTTAGTTGTATAATAATTTTCTAAGCTCAATATTTTGTAAAGGGGTTCATAAATTTTACGATATAATTCATATTCTTTCTACTAAAACTCGAAATATTTATTAAAAAACTCAAAATATGTAAAGTTAATTGTATACATCTGGTAGTAGAATCTACTAATTGGTTTAGCTAACACAATTTGTTTTGTTGAATTGTTAAAGGCTGGAAAATTTCATTGCTTCAATACTTTATGCCCCGGATTTGTTCAAGCTGCAACAGCCATAAAAATTGGCACTGGACTTCTTGGTACATCAATAAGAGGAGGAACACCACTTGAGATACCAATACTTGTTTTTCAGGTATAACATATAGTCATATATAGATATATGAATATTTAATTTATATTACATCGTCAAGACTAAATTATGCATGATAATAGTGAAACACTTTTTTACGGTGTATATCATACAACTACACCGGGCAAAATCCAACCCGACTTGATAAAACTGATCCGACTCATTTGATATCGGACCTGTCTATTAATCAATAATATAATGAAATCATGGTACCCGAAATCGACCCACTCAAACCCAACATAACCCAATACGTAATCTTATCCGATAACCGGTATAACCGAACCCGACAACACCCTAGCCGATTAAAAATCGACAAGAAAAATATATGATTCGAATGAGTATCATAACCGACAATTACACTTAACTCGAGTGAATAGAGCCAAGTTAAACTGAATCAAAATAATAATTATATTATTATTTTAGTTGATTTGAGTTAAGCTGAGTAGAATAGAATTAAATTGAGGCGCATTACACTTATCTGGATAAGTTTAGCTGATCTGAGTTAAAGTGAGTTGGATAGAATTAAATTGAGTTGTATTACACATTTAACTAGAGTGATAAAAAACATTAATCTGATCAAGTAAATTTGTCATGTATACATATAATCTTGTAAATGCATCGTAGATATTACCCTAAACCCCTAATGCATATCGAGTTTTTGTCTATGTTGAGGATTTAGATCTTACCAATTGTTATCACTTACAATAATATAATCTAAGTACGGTTTGATGATAGTTAAATTAATTTGTTATGGAAAATGAATTTGAAAAAAGAATAAATTGTAATATTTGCCAAAAAAATAGAAAGAATAAATTGTAATATGTAACCCGATATCAACCGGGTAAGAATATTACTGACCCGATAAGAATTGTTTGGGAATATTGTTGATCCTATATGGACTATTACACGACATGTTAGTTGAGTAACCCAACCGAACAACCAAAACTCGACCACGTGTTACCCGCTCAAACCCGATACTCGACATAAGCCATGACCTGAAACAACCCGACCCAGCTCAATCATTCATAGGGGTCGAAACAATCCGACAATTCAATAACCCGAACCGAAAACAATCCGACTAGAACCCGATTCGACCCACCCGATTGGCAGGTCTACCTACAAACATTATATTTCCAACGTCTTAATAAATTATTGACTTTTTAAAACAAATGACAAAGACGGAATGGTAGCTAGTTTTTGTTCACCATTTTAGTAAAAATACTTATGTCATAGTAATTATCTCATTACTTTTTTTATTTGTATTATTTTTTTTCAAGATTTCGTTATTTGTAATGTTGCAATGAGGCGTGATTTCATAATAAATTCGCATCCTAAACCCATTTAAGCAATAAAAAAATCAAAAATCTAGTTACAATGTGTTATAGAAGTTGTTATTAGTGTAAATATGTAAAAACTTTGCATCGTATATTTAGCCTTGCATTTACTTAACAAATAATGTGTATTTCCTCCCCACATCTATATTCTTCCCATTTCATTAAAATACTATCTTTTACGACGTACTCTAATCTTATGATTATTATTATCCTAACATATACTATAATGTCATAATGGTCCAAGGATGTAAAAACGGGGCATTGGTGGCTTCGAGTGTGTGGCGAAGACATTGGATTTTGGCCGAAACAAATATTCACAACAATGTCGAGTTCAGCAAGCTATATTTCAGCTGGGGGAGAAGTGTACGCCCCTCCTGGTCGTCCTCTTCCCCCAATGGGAAACGGATATTATCCGAATGACGATTTCTTTAAAAGTTCGTATGTCACTCATTTAGTGGTTGTCGACGAGAATCGGAGACAAGTAAATCCACAACATACGGAAACGTATAGTGACAATTGGCATTATGGTATTTATGACGAGGGAGTATCAAAGGAATATGGGCGAGAGATCCACTATGGTGGTACAACGTTAGAGTAATAATAACATCATGTAATCGGCACTAAATAATCTTTTATCTATAAAAGTTGAAACATTTAGCATTTTCGTATTGGCTCCTGAAATTTAGAATTGAGAAATAAAGTTGATGATGTAGAGTAGTCATCTATAATCTTTACAAAGATTAATTACTCTGTTTTATTTTTTTCTTATTTTATTCTAATTCTAGTATATTCTAATTATCAAGCTTTGTTTCGCCAGTAATCAATAAGTTTCACAACCATTTATTATTTAGGAAAATTTAACAAAAATAATCCCAACTATCACCCTTATTCTCAAAATAATCCCAACTATCAATATTCCCGCAATAATCCCAACTTTTATACCACCCTTCTCAAAATAATCTCAACTATCACTCTCCTTCTCAAAATAATCCCAACTATTAATATTTCCGCAATAAACATAACCTTTCTTAAGACTTATTGGTCATACTAAACTATTTTGAGAAGGGTGATATAAAAGTTGGGATTATTGCGGGAATATTGATAGTTGAGATTATTTTGAGAAGAAGAGTGATAGTTGAGATTATATTTGTTAAATATAATACATAAAAGTATTAACTTGGGAAAAAAATGAAAAATCAAAATGATACAAAACCAAACATTTTACATAATTTGTCAAATTTATTTAGTCCGATAATAAAATAAGAAATTTAGACAGTAAAAAGAAAGATTAGGCTATAATTCATATGACTCGAGAGTAATTATTTACTTGCTGTAATGAAGGTTAGAATTTACTAATTTTGCACTATATAATCGGGTTTAATTTGCAATTTATCAATTATTTTCCTAAAATGTCATTCTTTATTTAAACGTCGTTAATTTACTACATCACCTATTATATCTTGCATGGACAACAAAAAACATGCAATCTCACTAGTCAGTAGTCATTACTGGTATTTTGGTACTTAGTTTTAAAAATCTCACTAGTCAGTAGTCATTGATTAGGTTTTTCTCAATCTTATCTATATTAATACAGAAATATTTAATGATTTCTGGTAAAGCCACGTCATTAATGCACGATTTAATTTTTATTAAAGTCATCTATGCACTAAAATTTATTGAATTAATTTCCAAATAGCCGCCTACATTTAGTTTCGTGGTAAAAATATTACGTTTTAATTCTGATTTATTTTGTAAACAATAATTTCTACGTAAACGATTACATTTATATATAACGTCAACTTATATGTTATATGTTATATGTTATATGTTATATATTATATATTATATATTATATATTATATATCGATGTTGATTTTTACATAATTATTAAATAACAATTTATATGACTAATAATCAATCGTACAATAAATAATACATAATTATCATAAATTACATTTTATAGTGATATTTACATTTTTAGGTACTCAATACGATGTTTTAAAACTTAATTTGAATGTGTGTTTTGACATATTGTCAACATAAAAGAAATTGAGTTCTAAAATATTCGTGTATTATGATCACTATTCACTAAAGGATAGTTATCAACGACAATATTTCTAAAAATATATCAGTGCATTTTTACACGGGTTAAAAACTAGTCTTATAACTTTAGTTGCATAACATTAACGTCCATAGTTTGCTTAACATGTAAACACTCATGGGCGGACCCACGTATTACTATGCTGTAGCACTTGCTACACCAAATTCACGAAAATGCTGATAAAAAATTCTTAATTGCTCCACCATTATTCCTATCATTAACCGTCATAATGACCATTACTATAGGGAAATATTGATGTTTCATTCTTTGCTTATTTACAAGAGTGACTTAATTGCTCTCATTAAATTAATATTAATGACTTTGTATTTCTCCATATTCAGATTTAATGAATACGGAGTACTTTATAACTAACAATAAAAAACTACTATATCAATTTTCTTAAATTTTCAAATTCTCATATTATATTCATTATTGTATGTTTTAACTTTTAGTTGATGTCTTTGATGAATAGCAATAATGAATTTGGGAGAAAAAATTGTGTCAATTAGACCAAAATAGACCTGAAAAATATAATACTTGTTTTACTTAAAAATTAGACCAAAATA
Source organism: Silene conica (assembly GCA_029255685.2). NCBI lineage: Eukaryota > Viridiplantae > Streptophyta > Magnoliopsida > Caryophyllales > Caryophyllaceae > Silene > Silene conica. The sequence continues at coordinate 96,335,734 of CM055312.2, forward strand.
GACCTGAAAAATTCCATATTTGGTGTCTCGAGACCTCGAAAAAGAATAGTATCTCAAGTACGTCAATTTATCACATCATTAAAATTTATAATAGTATAAATATCCCTGTATGTCTCCTTGTGACGGATATATGGGTCGGAAATTTCTAATGGGTCAATTTTCTCACTTGAATAGATAAGACAAAGCATAGAAAATCTCAAATTACTTGTCTTTTTCTACTCATACTTGACCCGACATAAGTTCGCGACGAATACTCCCGTTACAAATTAAATTTGTGAAAATATCTTGCTACGCCAAATCATAAATACTAGATCCGCCCCTGTAAATGCTACGTAATTTTTAAACCGAAATTCGTTAGTCACGAACTCATAATTCATTAAGGACATAAATTCATCTGACGAAGCATTGAAAGTTCAACTCACCTCACCATTATATCAGCATAATCTCTATTTTTTTACCAATTTGGTAGTTTGGCTAACCAACGGTGTATTTAAGTAGGATTTACAATTAAGTGCATATTTATGTTATGTTTAGTTAGTTAACCATAGTTTGTATTCATATATATATATATATATATATATATATATATATATATATATAAGTCATGATCATTGTACAAACAACTTACGATTCATATTCATAATATAATCAATACAATCATTCTTACAATTTCTTATTTCTCTGCATTTCTCTCTATAAAAAGCTACGTACTCCCTATTTTTCATATTTTGGGTTACGTAATTATATCATCCGACTTTACCACTTTAGCTCTCTTTACGCAAATAAGTGTTGGATTTGATGCTTTAAAAGAAGCAAATATTGAAAATTGTTCCATAATAAATTGGAGCATATTTCTAAGTTGAATATATTGACTCGTGTGAGTAACAAGTCGATTGTGCATTCCTCCATACTTGATTTGTGGGAGTTTCCACATTGATTATGTAGTATCCTAAACTTATCTTTTTACGAGACTGATTTACGGTTTTACCATACCTTTTTCACCAATATATAAACTAGCACTCTACCACTCAAAAATATACTCAATCAATTCATCTCATCACTTCTCTTCTTTCTGCAATATTTCTCTCTTATTCATATTTCTGTCTACTAAATTATCCTAAAGGTTCTTTGGCAACGAACTTGGCTTTGTTCATCTGTTTCTCCGCCTACACCAGAGAAATAGCGGTTGTGTAATCCTGGGGGTTGAGTGCTATTGAGGTCGTGTGTAGTAGACGGGGCATAAATCAACTTTAGGACAGTGACGCTTGTCACGCCGCGCACAACCTACCGTCTCAGATAAGATCTTTGCTGTTTTTATTATTTATAGTTTCTACGCTAATTTTTACTACCGTGATAACAATAAGAATGGGGATTCTAAACTTTGTTAAGGTATGTTTATACTAAATACTTCATTAGTTGTTGTTTTTAATTTTGTTTACGCCCTAATTAACGAGGTTATTATTTTGTGTAGCGATTTTAAATTCATCAAAATATACACAAATTCTTCTGATAAACCGTCTTTCATTAGGACATCTCTCATAAGAGAATTATCTTTTATTTTCCTTTTAATTAATTTTTAGTTTATATATTAGTTGTTTGCATGCATAAGAGCGAGATTTGCTATTATCGCTTATTATGTATGGTCAAGAACTTCGTTCATCACCCCATGTAATTCTTAGTTTACATGGAATAAATTGTGTGAATTATTTTAATTAATTTTCTTAATCTTATATAAAAGATAAAAGATAAGGGAAATCTAAATAATTAGAGATTCAAAGTAACGATTAAAAACGTGAAGGAAATGGTAGAGTTAACCATATAATATATAATATATAACATATAACATGTACGGAGTATCATATAACATATAAGTTGACGTTATAAATGTAATCGTTTACGTAGAAATTATTGTTTACAAAATAAATCAAAATTAAAACTTAATATTTTTACCACGAAACTAAATGTAGGCGGCTATTTGGAAATTAATTCAATAAATTTTAGTGTAGGTCCCAACATAGATGACTTTAATAAAAATTAAATCGTGCATTAATGACGTTGTAAAACCCCTCGCGAAAGCGGAAATATAAACACGTAAAAGTACTAAAAATGCAGCGGAATTAAAACTTTTTAGCAAACTAAACTAACATGCGAGAAGCTTTAAACTGAAACTGGAAACAGAACTGATATAAACAACAATAGATAAGTAGCAGTTCTAAGTACGGAAATGAAATATATACACAGCCTGGGATGGAACATCCCTACAGGCACCAAAATGTAAACAACAAAAGTCTAAGAGTCTAGCTAAGTGTAAACGGGTAAGTCAACTGATGAATGGATCATCACTCGCTAGCTCTCCTGTAACCCCGATCTCCAACCCTGCATGTACCTACATACATGAAAACATGTACGCCACAATCAGTGGGGAGTGACTAGAGTTCTCCTAGCCACCTTTTGTGACAACACGTAACATATAAACAATACAGAATACTCCAGCATATAACAACATGTGAAGCATAACATCTCATCATCTGATCTCTTACCATCATGCGATTACAGTGCACGGCTCTCAACCAACTTCATAAACAAATAGGAAGGAGAGCCGGTTTCCCTACTGGTTACCCAGTCGGGGGGTCTTTCAATCCAATTATTTATGAAACCGAACTAAGAGTCATCCAATGCCTTGGATGATTAAACCACAACTAAGCAACATCAACAACACGACATGCATATCTGACACTGTACCATCCTCTAGGCAAGCAGATAAACATCCATAACAAATCATGCATATATGACACTGTACCATCATCTAGGCAAGCAGATACACATTCATAACACTAGCAACGGGTCCAGAGGTGAACTTAACACATAACCCATTACTACACTATGTCGGGTCCAGAGGTGAGCTTAACACATATCCCAACATCTAATCAAGTAAAGGGTCCAGAGGTGAACTTAACACATATCCCTAAACTTACAATCATGAAAAGGGTCCAGAGGTGAACTTAACACATATCCCTAAACTTACAATCATGAAAAGGGTCCAGAGGTGAACTTAACACATATCCCTAATCATCCAAAAGCAAAGGGTCCAGAGGTGAACTTAACACATATCCCAATGCTACAAACATGTATTGGGTCCAGAGGTGAACTTAACACATATCCCAATACACAGTCATCGCACAACGGGTCCAGAGGTGAACTTAACACATATCCCGTGTACGACAACCGATCACGTGTCAGGTCCAGAGGTGAGCTTAACACATATCCTGACACGCCCAAGCAAAACACGTAACGGGTCCAGAGGTGAACTTAACACATATCCCATCACGCGACAGATAAACACGTAGTGGGTCCAGAGGTGAACTTAACACATATCCCACCACGCGACAACCATTGTAACCACTGAACAACCAAAGGTAGAAACTAACCTATAGTTCTAACTTCTTAAACCTCTAATCAACATTCAATTGATTCCGGGAACTAGGACGAGGGAGAGCCGGTTTCCCTTTCGGTTACCCGACCGGGGGGTCTCTATCCTCACTTCATTCCCGAACCCAATATAACGTTGCCCGTACACCGGGGACCTCAAATACATGCCACGGGTATACAAAACGAGTTTCAAACAAAACCGAACAACCGTTTGAAAGTTACGATTTAATTTCAAAAACACAAAATGGCATACAGGGGTCCCCAGCCGGTCGGCAGGCAGCCGGTCGGCCGGCTGGTGATCCCTCAGCCTACACCTCTTTCAAAACCGAGAACACATCAAGAAGGACTCCCAGCCGGTCGGCAGGCAGCCGGTCGGCCGGCTGGGAACCCACTCCCTAGCCTTTACTAAAACTCGCATCCTTCCCCATATGCACTCCCAGCCGGCTGGCAGGCGGCCGGTCTGCCGGCTGGGCTCCCTCCTATTCTATGTTTGTCGCATGGAAACAATACAAGGAGAATGACTACCAGCCGGTCGGCAGGCAGCCGGTCGGCCGGCTGGCAGTCCCAAGGCCAAATGCTAAAACTTCGCAAAACACGCAATACGCTCTCCCAGCCGGTCGACCGGCGGCCGGTCGGTCGACCGGCTCAGAGAGCCTGTAACCAATTTTCGGGATTTTTCAGAAATTCCTATACTTCATAATTCGACTCCAAACTCGAATAACACAACAATTGATGATTACCCAACAACATGAATAGTTCAATAACACTATCCTACCAGCAAACAAGTCCCATAACAATCCTCAAATGAAAATATCGAGTATCCGTCGCAAAATGAGAAAAACTGAAAATATACTTAAGAGCATATAACAACAAGTTTAAGCATGAATTCTTCACAACAATCTCATCCTAAACATGTTACTAAGTCTTTGAATCAATATATGACAACAAGAACAGAAAACAACACAAGATTCACAATAAGCATGCTAATATACACATAAAGGCCGAGTTTCTCATTATCGTCACCTCTTAAGCTTATCCGGCTAAAGATCCTCCTCAAGTATAAAGCTATCGACGTCCGGGTTGTCAAGTCCTTCACCTACAACACGGAAAACTCAGTTTAGGAGCATAAAAACGGAATTATGCAAAACAGGCCGGATTTTCGAAGTGAAGAAGTTGGAAAACCGAAGTGACGGATGAGTTGGAAATCGCGCGAGGATTCCGAAAATGTACTTACTTTTGTGATTTGAAGGCCGGATGATGAAGAATTTCACAAAAGAAATGGAGGTTTTATGGAGGTTTATGAAGATGTTAAGTTTGCTGTGAAATGAAATGTTGAAGATGATTATGTCGACATAAGGGTTTATAGAGAGGACAAGTGGGTTGTCCTTTCCGACTTGCTTAAACGGTTACGGATTTTAGAAACGGTTCTTTGAGTCGGATACTAAAAGGTTTGCCAAATTATGTTCGTCTTAAGGACTTAAGGTTCTTAAGACGGATCTTGCTTTTAATTCAAAACTTACGAATTAAATTATTAAAAATATTATCTTTATACGTAAAATACTCAAAACGATTAAATTAGATTTTACGAAAATATGGGCTGTTACAATCACCCCAACTTCAAAAAGTTTCGTCCTCGAAACTCGAACGGACAAAAACCTATATACTATACCTCAATCGAATAAGAAAGGATGCGCAGCACGCATCGATGCCTCAGTCTCCCAAGTCTGCTCCTCGACATCACCGCAACGCCATAGAATCTTCACCAAGGGCACCACCTTGCTCCTAAGCTTCCTCTCCTGTCGGTCAAGGATCTTCACTGGACGCTCCTCGAAAGCAAGACTCGGCTCCAGGTTCTCAATCTCTCTAGGCAAAACATGACTCGGGTCACTAATGTATCTGCGGAGCTGGGAAACATGAAAAACGCTATGAACCTTGCCCAAACTAGGAGGCAAGTCCAATCGGTAAGCAGCAGCACCAATCCTCTTCACAATCTCAAAAGGTCCAATATATTTAGGGCTCAACTTGCCCTTAACTCCAAACCTTTGACGCCCTTCATCGGAGAAACTCTCAAGAAAACTCGATCACCCACCTCAAACTCTAAGGGTCTACGGCGAACATCAGCATAGGATTTCTGCCGGTCCTGTGCGGCCTTCATCCTACTTCTGATAAGCTGAACCTGATCGATAGTAACGGCTAACTGGTCCGGTCCTAGGTCACGAACGTCACTAGCCTGATCCCAACAAATCGGACTACGGCACTTCCTACCATAAAGAGCCTCGTACGGAGCCATACCAATGGAAGCATGATAACTGTTGTTGTAAGAAAACTCTACCAACGGCAAACACTGCTCCCAAGAACTCTGAAAATCAAGGGCACAAGCACGGAGCAAATCCTCTAATGTCTGTATAGTCCTCTCGGACTGACCATCGGTCGCGGCATGAAAAGCAGTACTCATCAACAAACGGCTACCCATAGCCTCCTGCAAAGCCTTCCAGAACCTGGAACAAAATCGAGGATCACGATCGGAAACGATCTCTCTCGGCACACCATGATATCGGACTATCTCAGCAATATAAGCTCTAGCTAAACGATCCATATCCCATGTCTCTCTGATCGGCACGAATCTGACACACTTAGTTAAACGATCAACAATAACCCAAATCGCATCCTTGCCTCCCACGGTCTTAGGCAAAGCGGTAACAAAGTCCATAGATATGCACTCCCACTTCCACTGAGGAACGGGAAGCGGCTGTAGCAAACCACCTGGTCTCCTATGCTCTATCTTGACTTGTTGGCAAGTCAAGCATCTACTAACATAGTCCATGATGTCTCTCTTCATCCCGGGCCACCAAAATGTAAGTCCCAAATCCTTATGCATCTTCTCTCTACCCGGATGAACGGAATACGGTGACAAGTGAGCCTCATCAAGAATCCTCTTCCTCAAATCTGGCACATCGGGGACATACATCCTACCACGGAACCTAAGGAAACCACCAGCATCAATCACTAAGTCAGGTGCAACACCACTCGAAATCTTAGCCTCGAACTTCTTGAAATCGGCATCTGCAGGCAAACTCTGTCGAATCTCCCAATATAAAGACGGCTCGGCGGTCATAGCAGCTAACCAATCAAAACCACTACCCACCATCTCTAATCTCAGCTTTCGGAACTCGGAACACAACTCATCGGGCAATACTCTCATGGCACTCATCGAATGAGAAGTCTTGCGGCTAAGCGCATCAGCAACTACATTGGCTTTTCCCTCATGATATAACAACTCGATGTCGTAATCCTTCACCAACTCTAGCCAACGTCTCTGTCTCATGTTAAGGTCCTTCTGAGTAAAAATGTACTTAAGACTCTTGTGATCTGTGAAAATACGGCAATGAGATCCAATCAGGTAATGACGCCACATCTTCAAAGCATGAACAACTGCAGCCAACTCCAAATCATGTGTCGGATAGTTCACCTCATGAACTCTCAACTGTCTAGATGAGTAGGCTATCACCTTACCACTCTGCATCAATACGCATCCAAGTCCTAACATCGAAGCATCACAATACACATCAAAGTCCACTCCGATCTTTGGCAAGGCTAACACGGGGGCGGAAGTCAATCTGGCCTTCAACTCCTGGAAAGAACTCTCACACTTGTCGGTCCACACAAATTTGGCTTCCTTCTTCAGCAACTGAGTCATCGGGCGAGCCAATCTCGAAAAATCCTCAACGAATCTACGATAATAACCAGCCAAACCCAAAAAGCTACGGATCTCTCCAACATCCTTGGGACTCTCCCAATCAACCACAGCCTCTATCTTCGCGGGATCTACCATCACGCCCTCGCTGGATATCACATGTCCCAAAAAGGCAACCTTCGAGAGCCAAAATTCACACTTCGAAAACTTTGCGAACCACTTCTGTCTGCGCAGAATCCCTAGAATCAATCGAAGATGCTCAGCATGTTCCTCATCGGTCTTCGAATATATCAAGATGTCATCAATGAAAACCACAACACAAGTGTCAAGATACTCACTGAAGGTACGGTTCATCTGATCCATAAAAATAGCCGGTGCATTAGTCAACCCAAATGGCATGACTACGAACTCAAAATGTCCATATCTGGTACGAAAAGCAGTCTTCGCAATATCGGCCTCTCTCACTGGAATCTGATGATAACCTGATCGAAGATCAATCTTAGAAAACCTCGAAGCACCTCTCAACTGATCAAACAAATCATCTATCCTAGGCAAAGGATATCGATTCTTCACGGTCACTCGGTTCAGCTCTCTATAGTCAATGCACAATCTCATGGAACCATCCTTCTTCTTAACGAACAAAACGGGAGCACCCCACGGAGAAGCACTAGGTCTAATGAAACCCTTCTCGATCATTTCTTCCAATTGCTGCTTCAACTCTTTCAACTCTGGCGGAGCCATACGGTAAGGAGCTTTAGAAATCGGTCCGGTACCTGGAACAAGCTCAATAGTAAACTCCACATCTCTCTCTGGCGGTATCCCTGGCAAGTCATCGGGGAACACATCTGGATACTCACGAACAATGGTTACATCTTCAAGCTTCGGTAGCGATGGTTTAGCAGCTGTAACAACACACAGGAAGGCTTGGCAACCCTTCCTAAGAAGATGAGAAGCTTTCATCGAAGAGATAACACGAACACCCCTTTGAGGGCGAGTTCCCCTATAGGAAACACGAACTCCTGAAGAACTCCTCAAGCAGATTTTCTGGTCGCGACACTCGAAGCGAGCATGGTATCGCGATAACCAATCCATACCGAGGATAATGTCAAACTCCTCGAGAGGAAATCTCAGTAAGTCCGCTGGAAATGTGGCTTGACCAATAACAATAGGAACATCCCTATGGGACGAAGAGCATGAAAACACGTCTCCAGAAGGTAAGGAAATAGAAGTCTCCTCAACCAATGAAGACTCAAGAGCTAGACGGTCGGCGAACTGAGTCGATATGAATGACAAAGAAGCTCCAGTATCGAATAAAATAAGGCACTCAGCGCCAAGAACAGAAAATATACCGGCAACAATGTCAGGATGCGCCTCTGCCTCAGCCCTAGTCATCACAAAAATCTTCCCTTTCGGCTTCCCTCCTTTAGTCGCTGCAGCAGCAGTGGCAGCCTTGCCAAGTGCGGTGTTCCTCTCAGGACACTCATACGATCGATGCCCAAATCCATTACAAGTGAAACACTTATAGGCATTCTTGAAACAGTCAAAACCCGGATGAGAAGGTTTACCACAACGGTGGCAAACACTAGGAGATGTGTCGGTGTGAACAAAGGTCTTAGCAACCGGAGCAGAGAACCTCTCAAAACGCTTCTTCTGGGAAGAAGGCGAAGAAGTAGAAGGAACAAATGGTCTCTTCCCCTGGTACACGGATCTCTGGTGAGAAGTGAAGCTGGAAGTAGCGGCACGGGTCTCAGCATCAATGGCACGAATAGAACTCTCGGCCCAAATAGCATCGTCATACACCTCCACAAAAGAAGTAGAGTCACGACGAACCATACTCTCAATCCTCGGCCCTAGCTTCCCTCGGTAGAAATACACCCTCTCCGCCTCATCACGAACAAATCTCGATGCAAAGTGAGCTAACTGGTTGAACTTGTCAGTAAACTCCTGAACGGTCATCTTGCCTTGCTTCAAATCCATAAATTCTTTCAACCTCTGCGATCTCAACTCCTTGGGGTAGAACCTCGCCTCGAGCCTGTCTTTGAAAGCCTCCCAATCGAACATCGGGTCAAGAATAGCGGTAGGTCCAGTCAATGCCCACCAACGGTCAGCCTCTAATGTCAGGAAGTGAGCGGCTAAACGCACTCTATCCTCCCTAACGACTGAGTATAAGGTGAAGCTCTTTTCCATCTCTCTAAACCACTCTGTGAGGGCTACAGGGTCAGCCTCGCCTCCATAGGTCCTAACATGGCTTCGGGACATCTGAGAGGCAATCCAGGAAAAGCTACCCGGACGATTAGTCTCGCCACCCGGCGGTGGAGGAGGTGGAACATTCCCCGCTTGCTGTCTCTGAGTCTCAAGCAAATGCTGAATTGCTTGCAGCACAATGTTATCAGCAGCTCTGGGTCTCACCATCCTTCAAAAGAGAAAACAAGGATTAGCTTAGCAATTAGCAATCACAAATTGACTACAACATAAGTCCTTAGATCTACCCATCTCTCATTCATTATTTGTTTATTTGGTCAAGTTAAGGTTGGGGGTCACATGAGTGCGTCGGGAGCAATAATGCTCTGATACCAACTGTAAAACCCCTCGCGAAAGCGGAAATATAAACACGTAAAAGTACTAAAAATGCAGCGGAATTAAAACTTTTTAGCAAACTAAACTAACATGCGAGAAGCTTTAAACTGAAACTGGAAACAGAACTGATATAAACAACAATAGATAAGTAGCAGTTCTAAGTACGGAAATGAAATATATACACAGCCTGGGATGGAACATCCCTACAGGCACCAAAATGTAAACAACAAAAGTCTAAGAGTCTAGCTAAGTGTAAACGGGTAAGTCAACTGATGAATGGATCATCACTCGCTAGCTCTCCTGTAACCCCGATCTCCAACCCTGCATGTACCTACATACATGAAAACATGTACGCCACAATCAGTGGGGAGTGACTAGAGTTCTCCTAGCCACCTTTTGTGACAACACGTAACATATAAACAATACAGAATACTCCAGCATATAACAACATGTGAAGCATAACATCTCATCATCTGATCTCTTACCATCATGCGATTACAGTGCACGGCTCTCAACCAACTTCATAAACAAATAGGAAGGAGAGCCGGTTTCCCTACTGGTTACCCAGTCGGGGGGTCTTTCAATCCAATTATTTATGAAACCGAACTAAGAGTCATCCAATGCCTTGGATGATTAAACCACAACTAAGCAACATCAACAACACGACATGCATATCTGACACTGTACCATCCTCTAGGCAAGCAGATAAACATCCATAACAAATCATGCATATATGACACTGTACCATCATCTAGGCAAGCAGATACACATTCATAACACTAGCAACGGGTCCAGAGGTGAACTTAACACATAACCCATTACTACACTATGTCGGGTCCAGAGGTGAGCTTAACACATATCCCAACATCTAATCAAGTAAAGGGTCCAGAGGTGAACTTAACACATATCCCTAAACTTACAATCATGAAAAGGGTCCAGAGGTGAACTTAACACATATCCCTAAACTTACAATCATGAAAAGGGTCCAGAGGTGAACTTAACACATATCCCTAATCATCCAAAAGCAAAGGGTCCAGAGGTGAACTTAACACATATCCCAATGCTACAAACATGTATTGGGTCCAGAGGTGAACTTAACACATATCCCAATACACAGTCATCGCACAACGGGTCCAGAGGTGAACTTAACACATATCCCGTGTACGACAACCGATCACGTGTCAGGTCCAGAGGTGAGCTTAACACATATCCTGACACGCCCAAGCAAAACACGTAACGGGTCCAGAGGTGAACTTAACACATATCCCATCACGCGACAGATAAACACGTAGTGGGTCCAGAGGTGAACTTAACACATATCCCACCACGCGACAACCATTGTAACCACTGAACAACCAAAGGTAGAAACTAACCTATAGTTCTAACTTCTTAAACCTCTAATCAACATTCAATTGATTCCGGGAACTAGGACGAGGGAGAGCCGGTTTCCCTTTCGGTTACCCGACCGGGGGGTCTCTATCCTCACTTCATTCCCGAACCCAATATAACGTTGCCCGTACACCGGGGACCTCAAATACATGCCACGGGTATACAAAACGAGTTTCAAACAAAACCGAACAACCGTTTGAAAGTTACGATTTAATTTCAAAAACACAAAATGGCATACAGGGGTCCCCAGCCGGTCGGCAGGCAGCCGGTCGGCCGGCTGGTGATCCCTCAGCCTACACCTCTTTCAAAACCGAGAACACATCAAGAAGGACTCCCAGCCGGTCGGCAGGCAGCCGGTCGGCCGGCTGGGAACCCACTCCCTAGCCTTTACTAAAACTCGCATCCATCCCCATATGCACTCCCAGCCGGCTGGCAGGCGGCCGGTCTGCCGGCTGGGCTCCCTCCTATTCTATGTTTGTCGCATGGAAACAATACAAGGAGAATGACTACCAGCCGGTCGGCAGGCAGCCGGTCGGCCGGCTGGCAGTCCCAAGGCCAAATGCTAAAACTTCGCAAAACACGCAATACGCTCTCCCAGCCGGTCGACCGGCGGCCGGTCGGTCGACCGGCTCAGAGAGCCTGTAACCAATTTTCGGGATTTTTTCAGAAATTCCTATACTTCATAATTCGACTCCAAACTCGAATAACACAACAATTGATGATTACCCAACAACATGAATCGTTCAATAACACTATCCTACCAGCAAACAAGTCCCATAACAATCCTCAAATGAAAATATCGAGTATCCGTCGCAAAATGAGAAAAACTGAAAATATACTTAAGAGCATATAACAACAAGTTTAAGCATGAATTCTTCACAACAATCTCATCCTAAACATGTTACTAAGTCTTTGAATCAATATATGACAACAAGAACAGAAAACAACACAAGATTCACAATAAGCATGCTAATATACACATAAAGGCCGAGTTTCTCATTATCGTCACCTCTTAAGCTTATCCGGCTAAAGATCCTCCTCAAGTATAAAGCTATCGACGTCCGGGTTGTCAAGTCCTTCACCTACAACACGGAAAACTCAGTTTAGGAGCATAAAAACGGAATTATGCAAAACAGGCCGGATTTTCGAAGTGAAGAAGTTGGAAAACCGAAGTGACGGATGAGTTGGAAATCGCGCGAGGATTCCGAAAATGTACTTACTTTTGTGATTTGAAGGCCGGATGATGAAGAATTTCACAAAAGAAATGGAGGTTTTATGGAGGTTTATGAAGATGTTAAGTTTGCTGTGAAATGAAATGTTGAAGATGATTATGTCGACATAAGGGTTTATAGAGAGGACAAGTGGGTTGTCCTTTCCGACTTGCTTAAACGGTTACGGATTTTAGAAACGGTTCTTTGAGTCGGATACTAAAAGGTTTGCCAAATTATGTTCGTCTTAAGGACTTAAGGTTCTTAAGACGGATCTTGCTTTTAATTCAAAACTTACGAATTAAATTATTAAAAATATTATCTTTATACGTAAAATACTCAAAACGATTAAATTAGATTTTACGAAAATATGGGCTGTTACAGACGTAACTTCACCAGAAATCATTAAATGTTTCTGTATTAATATAGATGAGATTGGATATTTGTGCGGTTATATTTTTTTTTGTTTCTGTATGTTTCAATTAATTTTTATGGCAGTAGGTCTCGTGAGGCACCTGTCACTCACTAATTTGGTGAGAGACATATTAGCAAAACAAAAATTTTAGTGGGTCCCTCACTCATTATATAAGGGGTCTCTCAATAACGTTATTGAGACACCGTCTCTAGAGCTGTAAATGATATGAGCCAGCTCGTAGAGCCTTCAGAATTAGCTCGGTCAAAGCTCGGCTCGAAATCGGTCAAAACTAATTCCGAGCCGATTTTGAGTCGGGGTGGACCAAATCCGAGCCGATTCTGAGCTTAGTAAAGCTCGAAATCGGAAGTTCGGTTAGACTCGTTTTATCTATTATTTTTAGTTATTTTGTCATTTTGTAATTTTTTTTGTTCCTTATAAAATGTTATTTTAACATTTATAATATCATATATTTCTTATATATAGTAAGTATTTTATATTTGCATTGATATTAAAATATTTTTATCTTTATTTTGACTTACAAGTTCAAGAAAGTAACGTGAAAAATAATCCTTAGGCATGTAAGTTTGTTATTGTATACAGCAAGGTTAAAATTAATTATAGGGTAGAGCGAGTGCAACCGTATATTGGAATTTCCTTGGCATATGTGTAACATCCCAATATTTCGGGACTTGGAAGTTTAATGATTTTAAGTTCAAGTTCGAAAATTAATTTATATTTCGTAATTTTTGGAATTTCTTCTAAATAACTAATTAATTTATGTGATAATATTTTGAAGAATTTTAAATAAGATTTCATTTAATTTCATAATTTACGTTTTAACAATTTAATTTCATAGTCCGGAAATATTTATATCATCTTAAGTTTATAGTTACCTTAAGTCGGTGTTTTTAGCTTAAACCGTCTTAAAACTTGTCTTATGGGCCTAACTTGTTAATGGACCCATTTCCCCTCTTTTTCCTCACAAAACCCTAACCCCACCATCTTCTACCTCCCTCCTCCAATTCATTTTTCAGATTTGCAAACAACAACAAACACCATTTTTATAAATTTCTCCTTCAATCTTAAAATGCTCATAGAATCTTCGTTTCTTATCCGATTGAGACGATTTTCGCGGCCACGGATTCCTCTTCTTCCCTCCTTCTTTCTAGGTAAGTTTTATCTCATAATCTTTCCGTCAAAATTTCGGCCTGTTCTTGTAATTTCGAAATTCGTGATTTTCTTCGATGTTGTGTTGTTTTAGACAGTGTTGGTGTTAACCCGGAAGAAGGCTTGGTGATTATTGAAGACGGTCTAGAAGATTTCAAAGATTTCGCTAAGTAAAGGTGACGATAATGAGATAACTCGGCCTTTATGTGTATATTAGCAAGTTTGTTGTGTTCTTGTGTTAGTTTCTGATTTTTGTTAATGTTCATTGTTCAAAGGACTTAGTAACATGTTTAGGATGTTTAATATGTGAAGAATTCATGCTTTAAGATGTTGTTATATATTCTTAAGTTCATTTTCAGTTTTTCACAAGTTGAGACGGATACTTGTTAAAGTCGTTTGAGGATTGTTATGGGACTTGTTTGCTGTTAGATAAGTTGTATTTGATGATTAGTAATGTTGGGTAAACATCATATGTAGCGATTTTGAAGTTTGTATGTCAATTTGTGATGATTTCTTATGGTCTGAAAGTTGCGAATTTTCGAACAGGCTCTCTGAGCCGGTCGACCGACCGGCCGCCGGTCAACCGGCTGAGAGTGCATATTGGTGTTTTTCGTATTTTGAAGAATGAGGCTTTAGGACTGCCAGCCGGCCGACCGGCTGCCTGCCGACCGACTGGTAGTCTCTTGTGTGTCTTGTGTTGTATACGAGGACTTAGGTAGAAGGGAGCCCAGCCGGCAGACCGGCCGCCTGCCAGCCGGCTGGGAGTACATGTGGGGATGGATACGAGTTTTGCGAAGGCTTAGTTTATGGGTTCCCAGCCGGCCGACCGGCTGCCTGCCGACCGGCTGCCTGCCGACCGGCTGGGAGTCCTTTGTGTTTTGGGTTGATTTCATCAAAGACATAGGTTGAGGGATTACCAGCCGGCCGACCGGCTGCCTGCCGACCGGCTGGGGATCCCTGAAGGCTGTTTTGGGTTGTTTTCGCGTGTAACTTTTAAACGGTTGATCGGTTTTGATTGAAACTCGTTTTGTATACCCGTAATATATATTTGAGGTCCCCGGAGGATGGGCAACACTATATTGGGTTTGGGAATGGAGTGAGGATAGAGACCCCCCGGTCGGGTAACCGAAAGGAAAACCGGCTCTCCCTCGTCTTAGTTTCCGGGATCAATTAAGTGTTGACTAGTGGTTTAAGAAGTTAGAGCGCGCTAGAGGTTAGTTTCTACCTTGGATGTTAGTGGTTACATTGTTTGTCGCGTGGTGGGATATGTGTTAAGCTCACCTCTGGACCCACCATGTGTTTTATATGTCGCGTGACGGGATATGTGTTAAGCTCACCTCTGGACCCGTTACGTGTTTTGCTTGGGCGTGTCTGGATATGTGTTAAGCTCACCTCTGGACCTGACACGTGATCGGTTGCCGTACACGGGATATGTGTTAAGCTCACCTCTGGACCCGTTGTGCAGTAGCTGCGTATTAGGATATGTGTTAAGTTCACCTCTGGACCCAATACATGTTTGTAGCATTGGGATATGTGTTAAGCTCACCTCTGGACCCTTTGCTTTTGGATGATTAGGGATATGTGTTAAGTTCACCTCTGGACCCTTTTCATGTTGTGTAAGTTTAGGGATATGTGTTAAGTTCACCTCTGGACCCTTTACTTGAATTGAATGTTGGGATATGTGTTAAGCTCACCTCTGGACCCGACATTGTGTAGTAATGGGATATGTGTTAAGCTCACCTCTGGACCCATTGCTAGTGTTATGAATGTTTTATCTGCTTGCCTTGATTATGGTACAGTGTCAGATATGCGTGATGAGATAATGATGTTTATTTGAGTTATGGTTTAACCATCCAAGGCATTGGATGACTCTTAGTTCGGTTTCATAAATAGTTGGATTGAAAGACCCCCCCGACTGGGTAACCAGTAGGGAAACCGGCTCGCCTTCCTAATTGTTTATGAAGTTGGTTGAGAGCCGTGCATTGTAATCGCATGATAGTAAGAGATCAGATGATGAGATGTTTATGCTTCACATGTTTATATATGTTGGAGAGTTTTGTATTGCCTTACCTGTTTCGTGTTGTCACAAAAGGTGGCTAGGAGAACTCTAGTCACTCCCCACTGATTGTGGCGTACATGTTTTCATGTATGTAGGTACATGCTGGTTGGAGCGGGGTTCACGAGAGCTAGCGAGCGATGATCCTTTCATCATGACTTACCCTTATATCGTTTAGCTGGACTCGTAGTTTGATACTTTTGTTTGGTGCCTATAGGGATGTTCCATCCCAGGCTTTGTATCTATGTTTCGGTTTGATACTTAGAACTGCTACTTATCTATTGTTGTTCATATCAGTTCCGTTTCCAGTTTTCAGTTTAAGACTTCTCGCATGTTGTTTAGTTTATTTTAAAAAGTTTTAAATTCCGCTGCATTTTTGGTACTTTGATGTGTTTATATTTCCGCTTTCGCGAGGGGTTTTACAATATGAGTATAGGACTCGGCTTTCTCAATCAGGAATAAATAACTTGTTTTCCCAACTTTTCCGCATTAAAATTTGGTTATAAGGGCATATGGTTATTTGTTTCCTTATTAATAAAGGATAGTTCATGCATATCAATTCGTCATTATTTCATTTACAAAAACTTGTATAAGACCGTTGCACGTGCGACCAGCTGAAAAGTACCGTCGCACGTGCGACCATGATGAGCTCCATTTTGGTCATCATTTTCTTTACATATTCTTTATTTTCGGTCACGATTCGACCTCGATTTGCGTGTCTTTGGTTGTTTTTACGTCCGTTGCCTCGTATATTCCTATTCTATCCACTTTTTGTAGGTATTGCGGCGGGGGCGAAGAAACGGGACCAAACGAGACGGATTTGGAGCGAAATATGAAGAAGTTTGAAGGAATTAGCAAGAAAGCCTCCCAGTGCCTCCCAGCCGGTTCCCAGCCGGCGGCTGTTAGGCCGGCTGGGGACCTTGACTTGACTTTTTGGAGTAAAATGTGAAGATGTTACAGGCCCTTGAGAAAAGGCTCCCAACCGGTGGCCAACCGGCAGCCGGTCAGCCGGCTAGGACTATGATCCTATACTTAGTCATTTTTTGAAGAACGAAGAAATTGCATACTTTGGGCAGATTGTTGAAAAAGAGGTCCCAGCCGGTGGACAACCGGCAGCCGGTCCACCGGCTGGGAGGACCTGTGCTTGTCAAAAGTGAAGAAGAAAGTCAGATTGGAGGATTAAGCATCCCAGCCGGTGCCAGACCGGCAGCCGGCCGGTCGACTGGGAAGCTTGGCCATGTGAAGAAACTTCCAGAAGTCCTTATTTGGACTCTCAGCCGGTCCCAGACCGGCAGCCGGTCGACCGGCTGGGAGTCACTTTTCGTATTTTCGAGCACTATATAAACCCGCACTTGTATCATTTTGTTATCACGCATTTCTAACCATATTTTCTAGGGTTTTACTGTTTTATTAGCACTTACTTAGTCTCAAAAACTCTCTTGAAATATTTAATACTCCTTAGATCCTAGTTTAATCTTGCAATCTAGTTAATCTTTCTTTAGTAATTCTCTCTAATTATCTTCTTGGGTACTTGTAGAGGATTTTTATTGGGTTGTATTTTGAAGGGTTTGAAAGAATTCTTCAACTTGTTATCCAAGCTACTTCCTTTTCCATAATTATTGGTATAATCTTCCTTTCTCTTGTTTAGTACTTTCATTTGTTTACATTTATCTCAAGTTCTTTTTAATCTATTGTTTGTTTTTGCCATTTTTCATAATGTTTATCATCTATACTTCACTTGTTCATATGCTTTCCTTAATCATGAGTGAGTAGTTTCATTCTAGTGTTAGGGGTTTGCTTGGGTAGTTACACTAGTTAGTAGCCACGAAAAATGCCTAGGGTTAGTCTTGTTTGCTTCTTTGGTTAAGTTTTCGCATCTTGCATGTTACGTGTTTGACGAAATGCCTCAACGACGGTTGGGTGTTAGTTTTCACTTTGTTTGCTTTAGACGATAGTCTTGGGTTTCATGAGCATGCTTGTGTGTTAGGTTAGGTTGGTTTGTAGCGAAAGTTAGGACTAGTTTTGACCTAAGGGTAGTTAACTCGAGAGAAGAGGCGACCCTAGACCTACCACAGAAGTGACACAAGACCCTTATCTTACGTGTGGCTACCGACTTACCTAGGTGACCCCCGACACCCTAGTCCTCTTTATCATCAATTTCATCTAGATTTATTTGCTTCAATTGTTTGTCATTAGTTAATTAGTCTTTCCAAACCAAACTTATTACCTCAACTCAAGTTACGATTAGAACTTAACTATACAACTATCCCCACCGTCTTCGCGAACGATAACCCTATTATACTACTAATTTGGGTTTTTTATAAATGTGTTTGATCGTGAGAACCGACGACTAAATCTCGCGCATCAAAATGGCGCCGTTGCCGGGGACGGTGCTAGAAGTTGTGTAGTTTAGTTTTAGTTTTAGTCTTGAGTTAGTTGAGCTTGTTTTGTTTTGATCAAAGATGTAACAACCCGGATTATAAAATAAAGGAAAAACATAATATAAATGAATTTCAGAGTGTAACTCAATGATAACTGGGTTAAGGTGGCGGAAACACCTTACCCAAATCCGGATCGATACTCAAATCGAAAACCAAACTAATACATTATTCAAAGGTTCTTAAAAACTTAAAGCAAAGGTCCTAAACAATTTATTAAGCTCGCTTCGCACATTCCCCAAGCAAGCATCAACCAAACAGCGACCACCTGAACAACCTGAGAAGGGGGTCGACAATCAGTCGGGAGTAACTAGATGCTCTCCCAGTCATGTTTACAACAATTGAATGTAACCAACAATCAATAACAATTGAAATGCAAAACAAGTAAACATGTGAGATCATCTATACTCATGAAAGTCCAATCAAACTTACCGTTATCTGAAGACATACTACGACGATCATGTGAGGTTACGACACAACATGACACGAAAGCAAACTTAGCATACCATGATATTCTCTACACCAAACAAATGAAACCAACGAACTTAGACCATATGCGACCACTAGACCATGAACACTTACAAATCAAGTAACTCACGACTCATATTAACGTAAGGCACAATGCTAGCATTAAAGCATAGCGAAAATGGTGACACGCAATCCATCGCAACCGAAGGCACAAAGCTATCATCAAAGCATAGCGAATAGAGCGAACGCCCGTTAGAGCGTATAACCACTGCCTTTAACTTGCCAGAGCGTATAACCACTGCCTCTAGCTGACGGAGCGTATAACCACTGCCTCCATCGGTGTGGAGCGTATAACCACTGCCTCCACGGTACTATGTATAGCGTATAACCACTGCCTATATGTCTAAGACTGGCCAGACTCTCGGTGCATTAACTGTACACCGAACGACACTCGGGGAACAGAGCGTATAACTGACGCATCTGCTACCCCCCCGACCATAGACCAAAATAAATCCCACATCAATGGGTGGCATTAGTTCATTCCGATAGTATATAACTGATACTATCGTCATCTATTCAAACTATCAAACAACAAATGCATAGTATAACTGACTGTACTAACATGCGTGAATAACATCACGACTCAACCCAGTAGAACAACATAACAGACTGTCCTAATGTCAAATGCATAGAAGTATCCAACGACATATGCAAACACAATATTATACAATCACTGAACACAACTCAACATGTGAATCAAGTATAACAACCAAAGTTACAGTAACTTTAACTATAACATAAGTAATGGATGCGAGGTTATACTTAACCTCAACTATAACTTCCACATATGGCTTGAGGTTATAGTAACTGTTTAGCCCAAAAATCCACTACTGGGCCCAGAAGATAAGTAGACAACCTAACGCCAGGAGCAGAGCAGGGGGAAAGCAGATGCAGACCAGGCACAGCCCAGAGCAGAAAAAGAACTGTTGAAAGAAAGAGAAGGGGTCAAAACCCCAAGAGGATATTCCCCTATATTCTCTCCCATATTCCAGCACCAGAAACCGAATTGAGTGAGCTGAAATCCGCAACTATAAAAAGGAAGCTAGGGCATTTAATCATCCAGTTCATGCGTTGTAAAACCCTACTACTCTCGAAAATACTTGTAATCCGTCTCTACAGTGAAAATCTTCGATCATAGTAAAAATATTGGTGGGATTCCGTTCCCCCCGCGGTTGTTTCCCTCAACGGGTTTTTCCGCGTCACCAAAAATCTCTTGTGTCGTTGTTTATCTCTTTAATTTTCGTATTCATTTTCTACGTTAATCTTTATATTGGTTGACACTTTGACCCGCATCACATAAACATTGACCCGGTAGAAATTTTACCAAAACAATTTGGCGCCCACCGTGGGGCATAGTGCGCATTCCAATATTTAAAATTGTTATCTCGCCACAACAAGCATGTCTGGGACCAAAGCCAACCCTTCCAGTTCTCAGAGCATGCCAGCCCAGTCCAGTGGGACCAGCCCTACTGTGCCCGTTGGTCTTGCAGGACCACCCCTGGTCGTAAGTCAGACCGCAGCCCCAAGGGTTGTGGCCCCATCCAGCAAACCTCCTCAGGTTCCCAGATCACCCCCCGTGTCTGCTTCCCCAAGGCAGAGCAGAGAGAGCAGCCCTAGCAGGAGTGGGGAAGCCCAGATGCCCGGAGCAGGCCAGCCACCGCAGGTTTCGCAAGCAGATCCAATGCAGATGGTGGTCCAGGGAATGAGCGCTCTGCAGGAAGCCATAGAAGGACTGAAGAAGGACAACTTGAACCTGAGAGAGCAGATCGCCGCAGTCGCACGACCAGAGCAGCCGTTCAGAATGTTGCAGCCAGGGCCTGGGCAGACCTTCAACCCCTACGGGAGAGCAGGGTCGAACCGGCCAATTCCCCAGGAGATCGTCACCAGGCTGGATCTAGGCGTCACCACCCCGAGCAGTGGCTCAGAGATACTGGATCTGGACTCATCCGTGTTTGGAGCACCGCAGTCCAGACCAGTTCAGCCTGCAGGTAATCCTACGCCTTGTTTTCCCCCTGGGACTGACCCTTTAATTTTTTCAGGTACCCCTCCGCAGCCTACCATCGGACGAACGCCGGAGATCTCAGTAGGAGCGGCACCCGTGAACCAGCCCAGCGCTGGAGGGTGGCAAGGAGGAGCACCAGCGCAGTCAGCAGTGGGTTGGCATCCAGGACCAGGCTTCAGTTCATTTGTAGCAGCCAGCGAGTCAGCCGCAGGCCCTTGGGGAAGAGCCCCTCCAGGCTTCCTTCCTCCGCCAGTCAACCCGACCTCAGGCCCCTGGGGAGGAGCCCCTCCAGGCTTCCTCCCTCCGCCAGTCAATCCATTCCCTGGAGTAGGCAGTCTCTCAGACCAGCGCTACCAGGAGTTGAAAGACATGATCACCAAGATACCTGGCATGCCAAGGCCCATGGAGAAAGCTTCCCAGGACAGTTATGCAGATTCACCATTCATCGACAATATTGCCTTGATCAATGTGCCCAAGGGGTTTGTGCCACCAACCATGACACTATATGATGGTACGGCCGACCCTCTGGACCACATAAATCAGTATAAGCAGAAAATGATGGTGGTAACCGCAACCGGAGCACTTAAGGAAGCCTGCATGTGCAAAGGATTTGGGTCAACCCTCTCCGGTGCAGCCCTGCACTGGTTTGTGGGATTGCCCAATCGCAGCATCTCCTCCTTTGCAGATTTGGTTAATGCTTTTAATCAGCAGTTCGCTAGCAGCATGAAACCAGAGAAGCAGACCAGCGATCTATACAGAATTGTTCAAGGATTCGAGGAAACCACTCGAGATTACCTCACCAGGTTCAACAAGGAAAAGGTTGCCATCCCGCATTGTGATGTACCCACTGCCATTGAAGCCTTCCGCAGGGGGTTACATCACGATTCAGACCTGTACAAGCAATTGACAATACACCCATGCACTGCCTTTGCTGATGTACAGGCCCAGGCAGTTGCGGCCATGACGCTGGAAGAAGACGCTGCCTCCAGAAGAAGTACCTACGACACAGAACCTGTGTCTAGGAAAGCACCAGTAGAAAAAAGAAATGAAAGATCAAAGCCCTACAGCAAGCCAGTAAGCAAAGTATCCGAGAGCACCGGTGGGAAAAACGACGCAGATCCACCTCCGAAGGTCAGTGAGTATGGTTTTACCACCGGAATAGCTGGCTTGCTAAAGGCCTTGAAAGAACTCAAAGGAGTCAGATGGCCAAAGAAGAGAGAGGAGCGGCTCAACGACCGCCGTGATGCTAGTAAAAAATGTGAATTTCATGATGACATAGGTCATACCACGGACGAATGTTACACCCTCAGAAAGGAGGTCCGATTCCAGTATGACCGAGGCAACTTGGACCATCTGCTTCCAGAGAAGTCCACCAGAGTCAACGCAGCCAGCCAGGTGCAGCCTTCACCAGCTCCTCCCTGCAATAGAATTGTCAATGTCATTACCGGAGGATCAGAGCTGTGTGGGCTCACCTACTCAACAGCTAAGAGACGTGTAACTGCAGCAAAGGGAGACAAGCCAGAATCATCATGCAGAATAGCAAGGCAGGACCTCCCAGCAGTAACCTTTGATGAAACTGACGCAGAAGCTGTACCAGAGCAGCATCATGATGCCCTGATTATCACATTGAACATTGGAAATTGTGAGGTCAGGAAGGTCATGGTAGACACAGGCAGCTCCGTCAACCTACTAATGCTGGAAGCACTAAAGAGTATGGGATTTGACGAGAAAGACCTGACAAAGAAAGCTATTCCTCTGGTCGGATTCAGTGGAGAAACGGCGCATACCCTAGGGGAAATCACCATCCCCACCTACGCCGGAGGGCTGAACGAACAGGTAAGGTACTTAGTTATTGATGGTTCATCTACTTACAATGTTATTCTTGGCAGGCCCTGGATCCACGAAATGCGAGCAATCCCGTCAACGTATCACCAGTGCCTGAAGTTTCCTACACCGTGGGGAGTTCAGGAGATACGGGGAGACCAAGAGGAGGCCAAGGATTGTTACAAAGTAGCTCTCAAAAGGACCACCAAACCACCAGCCGCCAGAGCATAGCAATTACAGCAACTGCACATCCAGGGGGAGTACATCGAGCCCCAGCAGGCAGAAATCGATGAGGTCCACCTGGACGAGCAGCACCCAGAAAGGACCGTGTTCGTAGGCTCAGAGTGCTCTGGAGATCTGCGCCGGCAACTCCTCCAGCTGCTCCGAAAGAACATAGACTGCTTTGCCTGGTCCCACAAGGACATGATTGGCATAGACCCAGAAATCATAACGCACAAGCTCAGCATAGATCCAGGATTCAGACCAGTGCAGCAGAGGCGCAGGAAGTTCGCAGCAGAAAGACATCAGATCATAAACCAGGAGGTGGATAACCTTCTGGAGGCAGGAAAGATTAGGGAAATCAGGTACCCCGAGTGGCTATCTAATGTGGTGGTAGTACCAAAAAAGAATGGCAAGTGGAGGGTCTGTGTGGATTTCACAGACCTGAATAAGGCCTGCCCCAAGGATCCATTCCCCTTGCCACACATAGACGCTATGGTAGACGCCACTGCAGGCCACGAAATGTTGACTTTTCTAGACGCCTGGAGCGGGTATAACCAGATTAAAATGGACCCGGCAGACCAGGAAAAGACAGCGTTCAGGTCCGAAAGAGGCATCTACTGCTACAACGTAATGCCCTTTGGCCTTAAGAATGCTGGTTCCACGTACCAGCGGCTCGTCAATATGATGTTCAAAGACCAGATAGGACGTAATATGGAAGTCTATATAGATGATATGGTGGTCAAATCCAAGCAATCAGCAGACCACACCCAGCACCTGGAGGAAACATTCAACACCCTCCGGAAGTACAAAATGAAGTTAAATCCAGCTAAGTGTACCTTCGGAGTTTCCAGTGGGAAATTCTTGGGGTATATGGTAACACAAAGGGGGATAGAAGCCAGCACAGAACAGATCAAAGCAGTTCTGCAGCTGGAATCACCCCAGAAACCAAAAGATGTGCAGCGTCTGACGGGAAGAGTAGCAGCCCTGAGCAGGTTTATCTCTAGATCCTCAGACCGGTGCAGATTATTCTATGATATCCTTAGAAAAAGCCAGAAGTTTGATTGGACACCAGAGCACGAAAAAGCATTCCAGGAACTAAAGCAGTACCTGAGCAGCCCACCCCTACTATCCAAGCCAGAACAGGGGGAGGTCCTGCTCCTGTACCTCTCAGTCACCGAAGCAGCAGTAAGCGCAGTTCTGGTCCGACAGCACAAAGGAGCTCAGCACCCGGTGTACTACGTCAGCAAGTCATTACTACCGGCAGAAGCAAGGTATACCTCACTGGAGAAACTAGTATTGGCATTGGTCACAACATCCTATAAGCTGCGTCCATACTTCAAGTCTCATACCATCTCAGTGGTTACCAATCACCCGCTCAAGACGGTTATGAGAAAGCCAGAATTATCAGGACGAATGGCTAAGTGGTCTGTGCACCTCAGTGGATATGACCTCCAGTTTGAACCACGCACAGCCATAAAGTCACAAGCCCTCGCAGACTTCGTCTCCGATTTCAGCCCAGCACTCCAGACCCAAGCAGAGCAGGAAATCCTGCACCTACATCAGGGTGTCAAACCAGGCACCTGGGAGTTACGAGTGGATGGAGCTTCAAACGCCAGAGGGTCCGGAGTTGGGTTGATCCTACGATCGCCAGAAGGGGATCTAATCACCCAGGCAGTCCGATGTGAGTTCAAGACCACAAATAATGTGGCTGAGTATGAAGCCCTCGTCCTGGGACTACATCTAGCCCTGGACATGGGAATTGACCATGTCAATGTATACAGTGATTCACAACTAATTGTGAACCATGTCAACGGAACATACGAAGCAAGAGACCCCACAATGGCGGCCTACTTATGTGTAGCAAAGGAGTTAATCAGCAGATTCGTGGAATTCTGCATCCAGCAAGTACCCAGAGAGCAGAACGCAGAAGCAGACGCACTGGCAACTCTAGGCTCAACCTTCAAACCAGCCGACGTAGCCAGTATTCCAATCACCCATGTCCTCAGACCAGCCATTCCTGGACCAGACTCGGACCAGGAGGAGCTACCTATCTGCAGCAACAACCCAGACCAGGAGTCAGAACAAGACTGGCGAAAGCCATACCTGGACTGGTTGCAGCAGGATATCCAGCCCAGCAGTAAGAAAGAAGCACGCAGTTTCAGAATGAAGGCCTCCAGATTCCTACTAATTGATGGAATCCTGTTCCGGAAATCGTTAGCAGGGCCATATCTGCGATGCTTGGACCAGACTGAGGCACAGACAGTCTTGCATGACCTCCACAGCGGGGACTGTGGAAATCATGCAGGGGGAAGAAGCCTGTCCAATAGAGCCCTCAGAATGGGATACTTCTGGCCCACAATGCGCAAGGATGCGAAGGAGTATGCAAGGAAATGCACGCCTGACAAAGGCACGCACCTGTCAATCACCAACCAGCAGAGCCTCTGCACCCGATCATATCCCCATGGCCTTTTATGAAGTGGGGGATGGACATTGTGGGACCTCTCCCCAGAGCACCAGGAAACAAGCTATACATGCTGGCCATGACAGATTACTTTTCTAAATGGATCGAAGCAGAATCATTCACCCAGACCACTGAAGCACAGGTCATCTCTTTTATTAAGCGCAATATATTCACTAGATTTGGCATACCCTCAGAAATAATATGTGATAATGGTTCCCAATTCATTGGGAAGAAAACCGAGGCTTTCTGTGCTGGGTGGAATGTATCACTCCAGAAATCTACCCCCAGAAACCCCCAGTCCAACGGACAGGCCGAATCTAGCAATAAGATCATCATTGAGAATATGAAAAAGAAACTACATGAAATGGGAGGGAAATGGGCAGAGAAACTTCCTCTGGTCCTGTGGGCTGACAGAACTACTCCGAAAGTAGCAACAGGTCAGACCCCCTTCAGCCTTGTCTTCGGAGCAGAAGCGGTAATTCCCTCTGAGGTCAGAGTCCCAACCCACAGGTACGGGCGTATAACTGAGGACCAGAACCAAGTGGAATTGGCCAGTAGCCTGGACACTGTTGATGAACTCAGGACCAGTGCCTACGTCAGAATGGCCTCGTACAAGCAGATGGTGGCTCGAAGCTACAACAAGAATGTCAGGATCAAAACCCTGCAAGTAGGAGACCTGGTCCTGAGAAAGGTGTTCCAAAACACCAAAAACCGACAAGCCGGAAAATTCGCCTACAACTGGGAGGGTCCATACCAAATCAAGAGCATAGTTGGTAATGGGGCCTACAGGCTAATGACAATGGAAGGGGAAATGATACCCAGATCATGGAATATACTTCACTTAAAAAGTATATTGTCTAAAGGTGCCTCCACCAGACCAGAGCAGTTCCCTTAGACTCAGGTTCTACTCTGTATAAAGTTTACTCTGGTCCAGCTTAAATTTTGTTTTGCCTTTATATTTTTTAAACCTAAGTTTAGAATGATATCTTGCCTTTATATTTTTTAACCTAAGTTTAGTAATCTAGGTCTTATAACTTCAAACCTCGGTGCATTTCTCAATTTTTAAGTCTTTTAAAAGGAAAAATTTCATTACTTATTTTCTGGACCAGAATTTACTTATCCTAGTGGACTGACCTAAAAGAGGAAATCTGCACTGATCGCAGGAGAACCTAAGTCAAGCCTGGGACCCCAGTATAGGGATGGGTATATAAAACACCAGGCCAGCACACCAAAACAGCGATGGCCAAAATACAAACGAAACATGCATGTACAAAAGAGAAAACGCCAGAAAAACGGCAGAAAGCAACAAGATAAGAGCAAAACCCCATACAACGGGGGTCATACGATTAAAAGAAAGGCTGCCCAAGGCAGCCCCAGAGCAGCATTGTTTTTACTGGTCCACCCGGACCAGCAGCAAAAATTATAACAGCTAAGCCCACGCAGGGGCATCCAAAGTTCAAAAACAAAATATTAACGCCCATACTAGGGCCCAGCAGATAAATTTTTAAAAGACCTACTCATCAGGAGTAGGCCCAGCAGCAGCTACATCAGCATCGGTGGGGTCAGAGGTCACCTCCTCTCCAACGTCTTGGGACCCCACCCCATCTTCTTCCACACCATCGTCAGAAATCAGGTCCATGTTTAAACCCTCGGGAAAGTCAGAAGCAAAGGCCTTCTCCAAAGCTGCTAAGTCCCAGGTAGTATGGCTACCCTCCTAGAACTCCCGAACACACTTCACCCGGGTCTCAGCAGCAGTATAAGCAACAGCTTCAATTAACGCCCTCTGCAGACCAGCCTTCTTCTGCTCCAGAGCCTCCACCTTCAGCACCAGGTCCGCTTCTGAAGTCAAGGCCCTCTCCAGCTTAGAGTGAGCCGTGGCTAGCTGGTTCTGAGAAGCCTCCTCCTGAGCTTTGAGCATCTCCTGGCCCTTAGCCACATCCTGGCGAGAACGCTCAACAGCCTGCCGCAGACTTTCCCTCAAGGTCTCCTCCAATCTTAACTTCTCTGATAATTCCCGCTCCTTCTTCGCCAGGGCCTCCTGCACCCTCTCCACCTCCTGCCTCTTCCTCAGAGCCTCAGATTGAGCTGCCTTCGAGCAATGGAGTTCAGCCAGCAAGGCCTCACTCTGTCGTTTAGCACAAAGTGACAGCTCCAGGACCTTGATGTCCAGACCAGGTCAGGGAAAACAGAAGAAAGAAAAAAGAAGAGAAAAGGGAAGGAGAAAGGAAGGTTACCTCAAAGGAAACCTCCGCAGTGCGCCTGATCAAATCCTTAAAAGGACGAGTTTCCATAATAGAGGCAGAGGCAGGGAAAAGTAGTGAGTCCAAAGTAGGCCAGAGATGGGTCCTGGACCCACCGAAGTCCGCTGGGAGCTCCAGGCGTAAAGAAGAAGAGGAGGATAAACCTTCTCCAGAAGGTGGCAGAGGCAGCTGCTCCAAAACTGGCTTGTAACCAGGAGTAGGAATGGAGGGAGGAATCTTGAGAGGAGAAGGATCGACATAGGGAGCCTCAGCAACAGGTTCCTGGACCAGATCAACGGTATCAACTTCAATAGGGGCAGCCTTGGACCCGGCTCCAGCAGAGCTCCCCTCCACAACGTCTAATTTTGTCTTCTTCGAGGACCCCGCGTCCCCAGAAGCCAACCTCTTTCTGCGCAGCTGCATTACCCTGCTCACATCTACTCTGGGCTTGCCTGAAAAGGTGACAGCAGAAATCAGAGTAGAATTAACGCAGGATCACACAAAGAAAGCAAAAAACACCAAAAATACCGTACCCTCCTTCTTCACCACCAGAACAGCAGCATCCCGGACCAGTTTGGAAAACGTCCTCTCCTCGGGAGGAAGGTCCAGGAGCTTGGCCTTGGAAGCAGGAGGATCAGCAGAGTCAGGAAACTTAGCCAAGTTAGGACCTGTAGAGACTAACAAATCGTCAGAAACAAACGAAGAAGCAATAAAGTAAGAAAAATCGAAGGAATGCTAAAGCAAAAACCAGTACCTTCCACGGGCTGCCAGGCAGAGAAAATATAGTCAGGAGAGGAAGGCAATGTGTCAATCTTGACGAAGATAAAACGAGTAAACCACTTACTATCATCCGGAGTGGAAGAAAAAATAATGGCAGAAGGCATATTATCATGACTACGAATTGTGCACTGAGAATGACCCAGAGAACGAGGAGCGAACCACTGCCCCAAGTCAGCCACACCGATGTTCAACCCCCGTTCACGGTTCAGAGCACAAATACTGAGCAAAATTCTCCATGCATGCGGAGCAATCTGACACATAGCAAGTTTGGTTAACTTCAAAAAATCTACAATCAAGTCAGGAAAAGGAAACCTGAGACCCAGCCGGAAAGGATACTCATAGAGACAAGTCCATCCCTCCCTCTCAAAATCGGCCTTCTCGCCGGCGAGAGGAAAGTGATAGACCACTCCCTCCGGGAATCCAAAACGAAGCTTGATGAAAGAAGCATGAGACTCGTTGAAAGAAGAGTCGCATAAGTGCTTAGCCGCAAGTAATTTCTGCGACGGGAAAGGACCAGAATAATCCCCCGAAGCAGAACTGGACCCAGAGGACCCCTCAGGAGCAGGGGTGGTAGAAGGAGTAGCAGAAGAAGATCCAGGGGCAGACATTGTGTAAAATCGAAAGTTGTGGTAAAAGAAATTTACCGCAAAAATAAAGCAAGAAAAAGCAAGAAAGGAAGTAAGAAAGAAAGTGAAGTGTGAAGATGGTAAAGGTAAAAGAGTGCGGTTAAAAGAGGTATTTATAAGGGAAGCAAGTAAGTTAAAATTTGAAAGTTGAATTCAAAAGGTGAAAGATGAAGAGTTAAAAAGTAATAACAAGGGGACAAGCAGTTAATGAAGTGATGGGACAAGTGGGGTAAGTGGGACAAAAGAACGGCTGTGAACAGTTGCCTAGACTTCCCAACTACCTCAATAAAACCCCAGAAGCACGCTTAGAGCACCTCCAACCATGCATATATCACTCAGCGTGAAATTGAGGAAGAGAATTTGAGGAGGAAAAAGAGCCTACAACAATGATTATTAATGCTCAACCAAGTGAGGAATGAAACGCACAGCGAGAAAACGAAGATTGAAACGCTGCGTGAAAGTTACTGGGGGGACCATCTTTTATGCTTGTATTTTCAATTCATTCAATTTATTAAATTCATTCCTACATACATCCACATTTATTTAACTTGTATTTGTATGTCCATATGTTTTTTTAACTTATTTCTTATTTTTGCCAAAACTTTTACAAAAAAATAATTATACTATAGTTCCTATTTTTTTTTTTCTCTACAAATAGGTAGTAATATTTGACATATATTAACATATATTGTATAATGTAAGATGGATATATCCGTCTTAAATGAAGACGGGTCAAGTAATATCAATTTGCATTAATAAGACAAAAATGATGAAATTATAAAGTGAATACGTAAATTAAGCTTACGAAAATAAATATAACACATAAATGAAGCTAACAATTCATTACGTCATTGGATAAGCTCAATAATTTTAACAGTTATAATTACATAACATTGGATAAGATTGGATAAGTGTACTAATGTTTCCTATTATTGTAACGGTCATACTTCGTGTTTGTTTAGGTCATTATTTAATAATTTGCTTATTAAAAGTACTGCTAGAACGTTTTAATTTCCGTAATTGTGGTTTGTCCCGTAAAATTAATTACATGTTTTAAATGTTATCTTTTTTATTTTTGAAATTGTCTTGGAAAAAAATCGAAATCGAATAACTATCGAATTGAAAACCTGAACAAATTACAAAATTAATTGTATGATGTAAATAATGTGTGGGGTAGGTTAAAGTAAGAGAGATAAATGATGAAAGACAGTAATGAGGAATAAGTGTAAATTATTGTTGGAGGAATATTTTTGTTGTAAATTGAAAAATTGAGGAATAATGAGGTGGAGGAGTAAGAAGTGATTAGAGAGAGTGAGATGAGGAGGAGTATTGAGTATGGTTGGAGATGGTCTTAGGAGCCGAATAAAATTCCAGCCCAATTGAAGCCAAGTTAGGCTGAAATTTGGGGGAAATTGTTTAGCCCAAAAATCCACTACTGGGCCCAGAAGATAAGTAGACAACCTAACGCCAGGAGCAGAGCAGGGGGAAAGCAGATGCAGACCAGGCACAGCCCAGAGCAGAAAAAGAACTGTTGAAAGAAAGAGAAGGGGTCAAAACCCCAAGAGGATATTCCCCTATATTCTCTCCCATATTCCAGCACCAGAAACCGAATTGAGTGAGCTCAAATCCGCAACTATAAAAAGGAAGCTAGGGCATTTAATCATCCAGTTCATGCGTTGTAAAACCCTACTACTCTCGAAAATACTTGTAATCCGTCTCTACAGTGAAAATCTTCGATCATAGTAAAAATATTGGTGGGATTTCGTTCCCCCCGCGGTTGTTTCCCTCAACGGGTTTTTCCGCGTCACCAAAAATCTCTTGTGTCGTTGTTTATCTCTTTAATTTTCGTATTCATTTTCTACGTTAATCTTTATATTGGTTGACACTTTGACCCGCATCACATAAACATTGACCCGGTAGAAATTTTACCAAAACAGTAACCTTAGCCAAAACCTTGACACGAACCTAAAGTCATACTAGCACCAACCATAACCTTGAGTCATACCTCAGGTTTACGTTAGTCTCAGCTATAACTTTAACTCGTAGTTCAAAGTTATATTAACTTCAGTTATAACTTTGAGTCGTACTCAAGGTTGTACTAGTTACAGCTATAACCTTGAATCATATTTCCAAGGTTACACATACCTCACTATAACCTTGAGCAACACTCTTATCCATTAGCCGTGTCGCCATCTAGGGTTTTCCTCGCGAACCCTAGTTGTGCGCACGACACCCATAACGACTTATTAACATATTATAATCCACAATTACGATAATAAAACATACATGGATATATGAAGCACAATTAATTCATGACAATAAATAATCAAACATGTACTAATCGTACAAACAATCATTAAATCATATTAATCACATCAATTGGCATAAATACAATTAAAAGAGAAACACCTAGTTACTTTTTTAGCAATTAATGAGAACGTCCATAAAGAATACGACCAACAAAGCCTTGTCTCCAACACGTGTCAATAACCCCAAAAGGCAACTTTAAAGAAAGCGTAAATCCAAATCCTTATGATAGAAATTGTACCAAACCATCACTCTTTCGAAGACGCCAAAAAGAAAGACTTCTTCTTCTTTAAACACAAAACAAGAGACCCAAAACATAGGTCTAAAGGTCCATACAAATAATTCCCAATAAAATATTTTGAATATAATATATTGTAGAAGTAAGAGCAAAGATTGTGAAAATATAATTTATCTTTGAGTTTGGGCGAAGAAAAGATATTCAACAATGAAGTCAAAGGGAGAAAAGAGGACAAAAGAGAGAAAAAAGGGGAGAAGTCGTGCGGCAAAACTCACGCACCAAACTAAGAATTGACCTAGTTGCTTGCTAGGTTAAATTCTATTTATAAGGAGATTAACTAATGGGCTTTTGGTCCATTAGCTCGTACAATGGATTATCTGATTACCGATTGGATTGGACCATATTAAAACGTAAAGAAAACTTGAAGTAGAAAAGTAAATATTAAATTAAAATATTTAATTATTGCACGGACGTTTTAACCCATTCAAAAGTAGATCAAAACGAGAAATAATAAAAATAGGAAACGGAGGCTATAAATATATTTCCTAAATCCATTAACAAACTTCGAAATAATTAATTAAATAAAATACTTTTATAATAAAATATTATTATAAAATACGGGGTGTTACAATCTAACCCCCTAAAAGAAGTTTCGTCCTTGAAACTTGAATTTCAAACATAAGATCAAAACAAGGTAAGAATTACAAGTGATCATCAACGAAAGCCATCTCGGAATCCTAACCGCTGCGCACTCTGATCCTTATCAACACTCAACCATAAAGAGGTATCTCACATCCTCAAAGTTATAATCATATTCACACACTATAAAACCTCAAAAGAAATATCAAACTCATACTCACAACCCAAAATAATCATTTATCTCAATACGATCTAGTTATCGTAAAACCACAATGTTTTCACACATGCATCACTTTTAAGCATGTGGTTAACACTCACAAACACCATTACATCTCACATACTAACTCATCAAGGTTTCCTCACTTTCACCAAGCTCACTCAAAACCATTAAGTAGTACACTCATCAATGTGTACTCTTTCATCTCATGAACTATCTAACTTTTAGTCCCCACACTCCAAACATTACTCCACCATCATTCACCATCATTAAACAACATATATAACCTCTCAAAAACTTATTACTATTTCTCCAAGTCCAAATCACTTTCAACTAACACTTCAATTATAGTTTACTATTCACCACACAAATCCGGCATTGACCAAAACCTCAAACAGATAATCTCAAAGCTATAAAACTCTTCCAAATAAGCAAACTCTTCTATTCATGTGTGCCATTAAAATTACAGCTACCATAATTTCCTCAAAGTTGGTAGCGCTTACTTTCATATACACTCTTAACCTCAAAAAGGCTTAATATAAACTCTCGATAATTCTCTATATATGTCTAGTATCCAAAGTCATCAATCTCAAACCTCAATCTCACCACCGAATCATCAGTCACACTCGCAAGATCCAAATCATTATCTTTGAAAACTTATCATCAATAACGCATTTCCATCAAAGCGTAACAACATCACTATCAAATCTCATCACCCATTCTCATATAAAAACTAAGCTTATAACCTCAATTCATAGTCATGGTTTACTATCCATGAGTATCATCTTACCATTAAGAATCCACCAAAACATTGTACAAAGCTATGTCCATCAAAATAATAACACCCTTAAACTTTCAAACCTCAAAAAAAACCTTTAACACTACTTCTCCAAAACTTTGTATGTCATCCAAATTAATACTCTCATTCAACAAATGTTACTATGCTCTCAAACTCCAATAGCCAAACATCAAACTCACAGATCTAACATTACTCCCAAAAGGATTCAAGCTTCCACTATGAGATGATCACAAGTAGCTCTAAAGATATTTCAAACATTTTCAAGTTACCATACAAGAATAAATAACTTATAAACCAAAACAAAATATATTTGTGCAATACCACAAAGCAACAAAAACATAGTTTTCGAAAGTATAAGCTCAAAGATAAATCAATGTAAAGAGGATAATTACAAAAGTTCAAAGAAGAAGGAACTTGAGTTGAAATAAATAACAAATAGAGAGTAACAATAGATAAAATAGACAAAGGACAAGGATAAACAAGAAACTTTTGGTCTAAAGACTCAAATAGAAGAGGTATGGTCGACACGTGCAAGGATGACAAGAATAGCCGACTCCAAAACAAATTTATGAACACCAAGACGACACCTTAAGATAAGATAAATAAAGCACGATAACCAAGGTTTTACAATTCTCGTACAATCATCACTCAAGGTCACAACGTCTCGGAACATCCTTTCATCATATCTCCATAATACCTCAACACCAACAAACATCTACACAAATCCCCTTTACCATCACTAACTACATTCCTCAAATTATCAACTCTCAAGATCATCGACTCTCATGACCATCAACTCTCAACTCCTTTCACTCTCAAGAACTCCATCTAATCAAATTAAAGAATCAATCCATAACAATTTTTATATCCTCAAAAGATGAACACCTCGATCCATTATAAACAACGTCAACACGATCGTTCACTAAGTCAACGCTAACTCTTTAACATTAACATCTCACAAGCCCATAAATTACAGTTCATCTCTCTCACTCAATCCTTTAAAAAAAGTACAATCATTAAATATCTTCTCAACGGATAAACCATAAATCTTTCATAACTCATTATAAATCCTCGAAGATTCTTATTCCTCAAATATGATATTCCAATTAAAGACAAGCATAGTCTCCAAAATTCCCAACGTGCTCAATCTAAACTCTATGATAACATTCAAACCGTTTCCAGCATTCTATCCTCGATTCATAAATAACTTACATAACTTTTCCTTTAACACAAGACCAAAATCCAAAAATTTAACCATTGAGCGCATAAGCCACGATATTCCCAAAATAAGATCATAAAATAAATCCACTCATTATGTCTCTCACTTCCATTAAAACTATAAAACCGCAATTAAACGTCTTATGCCACATATCATTCACTCACTCTCTATCCTCAAAAAAAGAATTCCTCAAACACACAAAGAACTTAACATCCACTTATCCCAAATAAAACTTCATCTTATCAACAACTATTCCCAAAATAAACTTCATCTCAACAAACTCTAATCCCATAGTTAACTTCTTCTTAACAACCTCAAATCTCAAATTAACTCCCTCGTTACCAACTCATAAATGCACTTTTCTTTCATACCTGAACATCCCAATCTGCCAAACCATCCTAACTTGATGCCTCAAAAACCATAAGGGGATCAACCTCAAAATCACCGTAAACAAGGACGATGTCACCAAATGATCCAAAAGGATGAAAGTACGATAAGAGTAAAGCTCGGGTTATCAAGAAAAAAGTTTTGACCAACATATAACCAAAAAAAAGACATGTAAGACGTATCATGCAAAAGACATTTTCAAAATTGACCATCTTTAAAAATCAACATAGCATGCTCGAAAAAAGTTATACATGAACAACACATTTTTGTACAATTAATGACAAAACATAACATTAAGTCATGAACAACACAATATATAAACTGTAGATTTGATTAAATTAAAAACGATGAACATTAAGAAATAAACAAATAAATAACGCAAATAACACAATTATTAATTAAACGAAACATTAACGCATAATAAAACAAGTAGATGAATTATACATTCAATACATTAAATAACGATATGAAACATAAAGGACAACAAACAAATACATGAGCACACATGTAAAACAATTAACAACTATGCAAAATATTAAGGCATAAACAAAAAAGTAGATGAACAATACATGTACTATAGATAACAACTTTATGAAACATATTATAATCCACAATTACGATAATAAAACATACATGGATATATGAAGCACAATTAATTCATGACAATAAATAATCAAACATGTACTAATCGTACAAACAATCATTAAATCATATTAATCACATCAATTGGCATAAACACAATTAAAAGAGAAACACCTAGTTACCTTTTTAGCAATTAATGAGAACGTCCATAAAGAATACGACCAACAAAGCCTTGTCTCCAACACGTGTCAATAACCCCAAAAGGCAACTTTAAAGAAAGCGTAAATCCAAATCCTTATGATAGAAATTGTACCAAACCATCACTCTTTCGAAGACGCCAAAAAGAAAGACTTCTTCTTCTTTAAACACAAAACAAGAGACCCAAAACATAGGTCTAAAGGTCCATACAAATAATTCCCAATAAAATATTTTGAATATAATATATTGTAGAAGTAAGAGCAAAGATTGTGAAAATATAATTTATCTTTGAGTTTGGGCGAAGAAAAGATATTCAACAATGAAGTCAAAGGGAGAAAAGAGGACAAAAGAGAGAAAAGAGGGGAGAAGTCGTGCGGCAAAACTCACGCACCAAACTAAGAATTGACCTAGTTGCTTGCTAGGTTAAATTCTATTTATAAGGAGATTAACTAATGGGCTTTTGGTCCATTAGCTCGTACAATGGATTATCTGATTACCAATTGGATTGGACCATATTAAAACGTAAAGAAAACTTGAAGTAGAAAAGTAAATATTAAATTAAAATATTTAATTATTGCACGGACGTTTTAACCCATTCAAAAGTAGATCAAAACGAGAAATAATAAAAATAGAAAACGGAGGCTATAAATATATTTCCTAAATCCATTAACAAACTTCGAAATATTAATTAAATAAAATACTTTTATAATAAAATATTATTATAAAATACGGGGTGTTACAAAAGATTTGGTAGTTAATTGTAGAGTGGTTGCTATATTGCTCACCCTAGTGTCTAACAAACACTAGGACGACTAATTTGTGCGCTAAGTTTTATGCCTAGGGGCGACTCTAATTTCTTGTTGTCAACTTCCGAACCGGAGAGACTTTTTCGGGCCTTAAGGAGGAAGACCATTGCAAGAGTAAGGATTGCCTCCCAAGTATCTACTAGCCATAACAACCCCTTTTCACCCGAACCACCAAGCCCCAATCAAAGCAATCCTAGCCCAACATCCGAAAGTTTCGACAATCCGTTTTATCAATCACCACCACCATCACCACACGTTCCAAATCACCATCAAATTCATATAATGGCCGCTCTTCGTGATCATAACCGGCCCAATCACAATGACACCACAAATCCAATCAACTTCGGTACTCTTGTTCCTCAAAATTTTGAAATACACCCTTCACAAATGAGTTCTATCGAGAAGAACGCCTTTAGTGGGGCTTCTCACGAAGATGCTCATGGACACTTGCGAAAGTTCAAGGGTAAAGTCGCAATGATAAAGAAAACGGGAGTGCCCGAGGAGACATTAAGGCTTATGCTCTTCCCCTATTCCTTAACCGACAAGGCGGATAGGTGGTTAAATATGCATGCTCCAAACACATTCACCACTTGGGACGACTTGGCAACGGCCTTCCTTGCCAAGTACTACCCGTCCTCTAAGACCGCCATGCTACGGAATGAGATAACTCAATTTCAGCAAGACGAGGGAGAATCTTTGGGAGAAGCTTGGGATAGATACCAAGATTTTCTTGCTAAGTGCCCACACCACGGGATACCCACTTGGTAAACGACCCAAAACTTTTTTCAGACTCTTCTCCCACGGACGAAAGAAATGGTCAATGCATCGGCGGGTGGTAGCTTTGACCACTTGCCGCATGAGGAGGGAACGGAGCTCATCAAAAAGATCGTTTATTCGGAGGAAAATTATGGTACTCGGGGGAATGTCTTGAGAAAGAGTAGCAAGTACCCTAGTGAGCACCTTTCCAATTCAAAGGCGAACGAGGAAACCAATGCCAAGTTGGACATGTTAACCAAGAAATTGGAAGAATTGACTAAGGGCTCCACTAGCAAAGAAACTAAGAGCAATGTCCCGGGGATGTACCAAGTAAAAAGTGTTGCCTCATGTGATTTGTGTGGCGGAAATGGGCACACATTTGAAGTATGTGCAAACAACTCAATTGAGGGAAGTGGAAGTGAGGAAGAATTGTATGCTTTCCAAGCATTCCATAATTCTAGAGGGCAAAATACTTTCAACCCCAATTCAAACTACTATCATCAAGGGATTCGGGGGAGTCATTATATGAGTTACAAAAGTACCAATTTGTTGAATCCTCATCAAATCCAACAACCTCAAGTGCAAAACCCCCCGGTTTTCAACCAAGGGGTGGAAACTTCAATCCGAGGAACAATTTCAACAACAACAATTTCTACCAAGGCAACCAATCTAATCAAGCCAATCAAGGCTTTCAACAAAGTTTCAATGACCCGAACTTTAATCCCAATTTCCAAAACAACCAAAACCCACAAAATTTCAATCCAAATTTCAACAACAACAATCCAAATTTCAACAACAACCAAAACCACAACCAACACCAAAACCAAAGCTTCAATCCACCACCATTTCAAAACAACCCCAATCAAAATCAAAACAACTACAACCACAACCCACAAAATCCCAACAACCCAAATTACAACCCAAATTTCAACCAAAACTTTTCATCAAACAATCAAGGCCAAAACTTCAACAATCAAGCTCCGAAAGGCAACTCCCAAGGTGGGGGTGCAAGGAATGATTATGGGTTCCCCTTGCCCCTCACCAATGCACCTCACCAAGACACGAGTGATTCCCAAGTGGGAGAGTTATTGAAGCTTGTCAAGAACATGCAAGCAACTCACACCCAAGAGATGGCGAATTTGAAGAGTGCCAAGCAAAGGGAGATACGGGAAATGGAGGCTCGAGTTGCCTCTCAAGCTCTAGCAAATCCACAAAGGCCACCGGGCGGCTTCCTTGCCCAAGGTCAAAGTTCCAAAGATGCCTCACACAATCACCAAGCACATGCGGTGATCTTGAGAAGTGGAACGGAGCTAGAGGACCCGTACAAAGACTACAATTATGGTGAAGAGGAGCCTATTTTGGAGCTTGTGAAAGAGAAAGGAAAGGAAGTTGATGGTGGCACTTCAAGGGATGATGACTTTTATGTGGAGGACCTCCCTTATGAGGAGAAAGAAGAAGAAGTTATCTTGGAGGAGGTGGATGCTAGACAAGAAGAGTTGGTTTCACAACCAACTACTAAGGTAACAAGCAAACCAACACCCACCAAGGTACTATCTAACCCTCAACCAACTAGATTGCCTTATCCTTCAAGGGCCTTGAAGGGAAAGGAAAACTTCAAGTTCACAAACTTTTGTAAAATGATTGAAAAACTTGAAGTGACTCTTCCCTTTACGGAGGTGATTTTGAATATGCCGACTTACTCCAAATTTTTAAAAGAAATCTTGTCGGGCAAGAGAACCTTGGGTGACCAAGAAGTAATGGCTATGAGAGAGGAGTGTAGTGCACTTCTCCTCCAAAAGGAACCAAAGAAACTTGGTGACGCGGGGAGCTTCTCTATCCCTTGTATAGTCGGTGGCATTCCAATCTCTCGTGCCCTTTGTGATTTAGGAGCTAGTGTAAGTGTGCTCCCTTTGAAAGTTGCAAAAAGAATTGGTTTGAATGATTTAGTTCCCACAAGTATCACCCTCCAATTGGCGGATAGGTCCGTCAAGCGCCCTTTGGGAGTGCTTGAGGACGTACCCGTCAAGGTGGGTAAACATTTAATCCCCGCCGATTTTGTTGTCCTTGATATCCCGGAGGATAGCCACACTCCCATCATCCTTGGTAGGCCTTTCTTGGCTACCGGAGGCGTCTTGATAGACGTGAAGAATGGGCGGCTCACCTTTAGAGTTGGGGATGACAAAATTGAGTTTAATCTACCTACTATGATGAAAGGTCCAAAGCATGATGAGGCATTTACATTGGACATTGTGGAGCAAGTGGTAAGGGAGATGGTAGAGATGGAAGAAGAGAAGGAAAGTCACATGGAACAATTATGTGGCATCACAACTTGTGAAGACAAAGAAATGGATGAGAACATTGAGCTAGAAGATGAGGAAGTTGAGAAGGTGGAGGGGATGCTCCCTCCAAAGGTACAACTCAAAACCCTTCCTCCCTCCCTCAAGTATGCCTTTCTTGGGGAGGGAGAGGTTTACCCGGTGATCATCAATGCCAACCTCAATGAGCAACAAGAATCCAAACTCATTTCAACTTTAAAGGATCATAGGAGCTCATTGGGGTATAGCCTTGATGACATCAAGGGGTTAAGCCCGAGCCTTTGCATGCATAGAATAATTCTTGAGGAAGGGAGTCGACCTAGAGTGGAAGGTCAAAGGAGATTGAATCCGAAAATGGCGGATGTAGTGAAGGGCGAAGTTCTTAAGTTGCTTGAGGCCGGAATCATATATGAGATCACGGATAGCCGGTGGGTGAGCCCCGTCCATGTTGTCCCCAAGAAGGGGGGGTGTAACATTGGTTACACAAGAGGATGAGACTCTCCTACCGACTCGTCCGGTGACGGGTTGGATGATGTGTATTGATTACCGCAAGTTGAATGCGGCCACTCTCAAAGACCATTTCCCAATCCCCTTCATTGATCAAATGTTAGAAAGACTTGCGGGGCATTCGTACTATTGTTTTCTTGACGGTTATTCCGGGTTTTTTCAAATACCCATTCACCCGGAAGACCAAGAGAAAACAACTTTTACATGCCCCCAAGGTGTGTATACTTATCGGAGGATGCCATTCGGGTTGTGTAATGCACCCGGCACCTTCCAAAGGTGCATGATGGCTATCTTTGCCGATTTTCTAGAGATGAGTATGGAGGTTTATATGGATGATTTTAGTGTTCATGGTGATTCTTTTGACCTAGGGCTTTCTAATCTTGTAAATGTGTTGAAAAGATGTGAGGAGCACAACCTTGTCCTCAATTGGGAAAAGTGCCATTTCATGGTAGAGGAGGGGATTGTGCTTGGTCACATAGTGTCCAAGAGAGGGATAGAAGTCGATGGTGCAAAAGTGGCGGTCATTGAGAACTTGTCACCCCCCACCAATGTGAAAGGGGTGAGGAGTTTTCTTGGGCATGCCGGCTTTTACCGGCGTTTTATCAAGGATTTTTCAAAAATTGCCAAGCCATTGACTTCTCTTCTTCTCAAGGATGCTCTCTTTTTGTTTACTAATGATTGTCTTGAAGCCTTTTCTAGGATCAAAGAAGCACTTGTGACGGCTCCTATTATTCGTGCTCCGGATTGGGGATTGCCTTTTGAGATCATGTGTGACGCGTCCGATTTCGCGGTAGGAGCGGTCCTAGGTCAAGTTGTGGATAGGAAACACCACGTGATATACTATTCAAGCAAGACTCTTGATCAAACTCAAGCAAAATATTCCACGACCGAAAAGGAGATGTTGGCAATAGTGCATGCCATTGAGAAGTTTAGACAATATCTCATGGGATCTAAAGTGGTGGTGTACTCCGATCACACCGCTTTGAGGCAATTAATGTTGAAGAAGGATGCCAAGCCAAGACTCTTGAGATGGGTCCTTTTACTCCAAGAATTTGATCTAGAGATAAGAGACAAGTCGGGGTCGGAGAATGTAGTTGCGGACCACTTGTCTAGATTGACTTTTGAGGATCATGGTTTGCATGATAGGGATGGCCCGATAAATGAATGGTTGCGTGATGATAGTTTGATGGCAATAGGCAATAAGTTGCCTTGGTTTGCGGATATTGCCAATTATCTTGTTAATGCCTTTATCCCGGAGGAGTTGGAAACAAGGGATAGGAGAAAGTTGAAAGTGGATGCTAAAAGATATTTTTGGGATGATCCTTACCTTTTCAAGAAGTGTGGGGATGGACTTTTGAGGAGATGCGTATCCAAGGAAGAGGGGCTTGAAATTGTGGATCGGCTTCACAACTCCGCCTATGGAGGGCACTTGGCGGCTTCACGGACTATAGCCAAGGTTCTTCAAGGAGGGTTCTTTTGGCCTTCTATGTTTAAAGACATTCACGATGTAGTTAATCTTGTGACGCTTGTCAAGGTCGGGCAACATCGGTAAAAGGAATGAGATGCCCCTAAAAACCATCTTGGAGATTGAGTTGTTTGATTGTTGGGGGATTGACTTCATTGGACCTTTCCCAAATTCATGCGGGAATGAGTACATCTTGGTAGCCGTGGACTATGTCTCGAAATGGATAGAGGCGGTTGCCTCCCCCACCAATGACTCCAAGGTAGTGGTCAAGCTCTTCAAGACCATAATCTTTCCCCGTTTTGGTGTACCCCGAATTGTGATAAGTGATGGAGGTTCTCACTTCCGGAAACAAACATTCAAAGCCCTCCTAGCCTCTTATGGAGTGACCCACAAGGTAGCACTTGCCTACCATCCTCAAACTAGTTGGCAATTGGAGGTTTCAAATCGTCAAATCAAGGCTATCTTGGAGAAGGTGGTGCAAAAGAACCGGAAAGATTGGTCCCAAAAGTTGAATGATGTGCTATGGGCTTTGAGGACGGCTTACAAAACGCCTATAGGAATGACTCCCTACAAGCCTGTGTACGGGAAAGCATGCCACCTACCGGTGGAGCTTGAGCACAAAGCTTGGTGGGCCTTGAAGGAGATGAACTTCGATTTAGATAATATGGCCGGGGAGAAAAGATTCTTGCAAATGAGTGAGCTTG
Organism: Silene conica; assembly: GCA_029255685.2. Classification (NCBI taxonomy): domain Eukaryota; kingdom Viridiplantae; phylum Streptophyta; class Magnoliopsida; order Caryophyllales; family Caryophyllaceae; genus Silene; species Silene conica. Next base: position 96,377,929 of record CM055312.2, read on the forward strand.
AGGAGCTTAGATATGAGGCTTATGAGAGTTCAAAACTCTATAAGGAGCAAACGAAGAAGTGGCATGATGCCAAGTTAATGAAGAAGAATGTGAGCATAGGAGACCTTGTTCTCCTTTTCAATTCAAAAGTCAAGAATTTTCCGGGAAAACTTAGATCACGATGGTCCGGGCCCTTCAAAGTAATGGATATTTCACCTCATGGGGCCTTTGAACTTTGGAGTGAAGGCGGTGGCACCTTCAGAGTCAACGGACATCGGATTAAGCGTTATTACCAAGGAGATTCCAAAGGTACCGTAGAAGTTATTGACCTCGGGGACCCACTCCCCGAGGAGGATTGATTTCAAGGAAGTTTGTTCATGAAAGGTTTGGTGGAGTCACTTAATAACCACCGGTTGTAAGTATTAGTTTTCTATCTTTCAAGTAGTTTGCATGATCGTTTTATGGTTAGTTCGGTTTTTAGTTTAATTTTTAGCTTGCATGAGAAATTTGGATGTGTTTGTTGCTTATTTGTGGGTAATTCATGAGTATAGTCGGAGGATTATAGGCAAAACCGTTGTTGGCAAAGTCGATTTTTATGTTCAATTAAATTATTTTTCGAAATTGTGTACAGGTACTCCCAGCCGGCCTACCGGCCGACGGTCACATACCGGCTGGGAGGACCTGGACACATTTCTGTTTTTGATGATTTATTTGGGCAGATTTCAGATTTTGCATCCCCAGCCTGTACCAAACTGGCAGCCGGTCAGCCGGCAGAGAAGACGTATACTTATTCAAAAATCGAAAATTTCAAGAAAGCTTGATTCCCAGCCGGTAGGCCGGCAGCCGGTCCACCGGCTGAGAATCATGAGTTGTGAGCCAATGTGAAGAAAAAGAGCGACAAGAAGGTTCCCCAGCCGGTCGGCCGGCAGCCGGTCCGCCGGCTGGGAGTTTTTGTAAGTGAAGGAGTTGAAGAAAAAGAAGACGAAGAAGCATCCCCAGCCGGTCGGCCGGCAACCGGTCCGCCGGCTGGGAGTTTTTGTGAGTGTAGCTTGAAGAAGAAGAGAAGACGAAGGGAAGCATGAAGACCGTTTTTGAGCCGGTCGGCCGGCAGCCGGTCCGCCGGCTCAGAATCAATGCCTTATAAAAAAAATTTGAAAAATTGAAAAAGCCAAACCCTAACTCTCAGCCGGTCGACCGGCGGCCGGCCCAGACCGGCTGAGAGTCGTCTGTCGCGGTTTTAAAATACACGACACAACCTCATTTCTTCCTCATTTCACTTCATTTCTTCCACTCTCTTCCTTATTTCCTCCTCTCCCTCTCATCCCTTACCTTCAAAAACACACCCAATCACTCCAAATCAAAACCCCCTTTCATTCCCTCATCACCTCACCTCCAAATAACCATGTCTGGAAGAACGGAAATGCGATCGAAATCAAGGCACGACCCGAGTGTGGAGCAAGAAGTGCGGAATGTAATGGATAGTAGCAACATTGGTCCAGATCCTTGCTTTCCCGGCCTCCAATTTGCCACCATACAACAGAAAGGTAACTTCACTTACTTCAAAAATCGCCCCCTTCATCCGACTAGGTTTATTGATAGAGCTTGGTTGAGAGAGCTTGGAATTGAAAAGATAACTGAGAGTCTTTTTGACGGTCTAGGGATGAAAACATTATATGAGACTAGACCGGTTCACACTTCCCCTAGGTTGACTTGGGAATTTTTGAGTTCTTTGGTAGTCACTAAGAACCGATCTTTGGGGAAAATTGTCTTCTTGGAGTTCCGATTGATGAATAGGGAACACCGTCTCACTTTAGAAAATTTTGCTTTGATCTTTGGGCTCAACGGAAAATTGCCCATTAAGCCTCCGGAGGGCTTTAATACCGAGCTTATTTGGACAGCCATTACCGGTCTTATAAGTGATAGAACCAAGAAGAAACCGGCTAATAGGGTGCATTTGGCACCGATTAGGATATGGCATAGGTTCATGGGGTGGACCGTCTTCTCTAGGGATGAACCTCATAATTTTACCACCACGGAGCTAGAGATACTTGGGTGTTATTTGGTTGGTGCCCCAAAGCTTAACATTGCGCACCACATGGCCCTTCATTTGAGTAGGTTGGCAACCCAACCTCAGCTTACCACCCCCATTTGTGTTGGGGGGATAGTTACCTTGATCGCCACCGACCTTTGTCAGAGGCACTTCACGGTAGACTACATTCAGGGTGAGAATGTGTTATCTCGCCGATACTTGTAGGATGCTTTGGGGTGGGTGAGGTATAACCCCAATGATCGTAAGGAGTATTGGCAGATTCGGGTTGACAACAAATTCAGGAATTCGGTGCCTTTACCAAACACCGAGATGATGAGAGTTGTGCCAGGGAAGACCTCTTACCTCCTTGATATTGAGGTGGACCCTGATGAGCTCCCCCCCGACCAGCGTGCTCCGAGGGTATATGCCCGAGATAGGACGGGTGCCACCACTTCTGACCTTCCTTTTGAGCAGTTTCAGCAGCCCTCCGTTACCATGCCACCTTTCCAGACCGGCCCTTCATACTTTCAGGGATCTACCTCAGGCTCCGGTCCATCTACTCAGCCTTTGCCTTAGGACCTCATTGATTTCATGGCCCGGGTTGACTTGGGAATGAAGAAAGCGACGGATTTAGCAGATGAGCGCCAAGCATTGGCGGATGAGAGGCATAGAGACTTCTCTTATAAGCTTGATTACATATATCACGATCAGGCCTATGGACAATTCCCCAGCTATGACCATTCGGTCCGCCAGGGACTTCATAATGAGGACGGTGGTCGTCCGTCTTACTACATGCCTCCAGAGAAGGGATATGTGCCTCCAGAGGGGCGTTTTTTCGGGGAGATCAATGTTACTCCGGGTTATTTCTCTAACCCGATCTTTCCCCCCAACTTCCGTGGGGACGTGGACTCGGCACCCCGCCCTCAAGGGCACCCTTCTCCCCATGGCATGTTTGGTGATCCGGGAGCTAGTGGCTCGCATGCCTCTCCCTTCCGTGATTTCGTGACCAACCCGGGCGACTACATGGCGGTTGATGGCAATGAAGATGATGACGGCAATGGAGAAGGTTTCGAGTCGGAGGATCATTTTGATGAGTGACCACCTTTGGAGGTGGTTGGTGCTGGCTATGCTCCCTATTGAAAAATCCAAAGCAAGTAACTCCCTTAATCCAAATTTCAATTTAATTTGCATTTTACTTCATAGCATGCATTTAGAGTAGTTAGTTTAGTTTAGTTAGTTTGTTTTAGTTTTCTTTTCATGTTTTCACATCATTAGTTTAGATGCATATAGTTGCATTCATTTAGATGCATTAGATTTCCATTTTGTATCATATTGTCACATATAGCTTGCATACATGTAGTTTAGAGCATTTAGTTTGCATCTAGTTTAGTTTTTAGTTTTTCATTTCTTTTGTTTCTTTTTTGTTTTTATTACTTTCATAAAAATCAAAAATCCAAAAAAATTGAAAAACCAAAAACTTTCAAAAACATGTTCTTTATTTACCGGTTTTCCTCCTCACATTATGCATATAAATAAGTGTGGGGAGGAAGAACCGTTTATTTCAAAAAAACACAAAAACAAGTTTTTATTTTCTCAAAAATTTCAAAAAAGCCAAAAACATGTTGTTTTCGTTCTTTTTCTTCATTTCCCCCTTGCACTTTGTTCCATTGAGGACAATGTAAATCTTAAGTGTGGGTAGGGAAAATATCCACTTTGTGAATATTTGTTTGCTTTTGTAAATATGAAAAAAAAAACTTCAAAAATACCAAAAAAATCGAAAAATTTCAAAAATTTCAAAAAAATATGTTCTTCATTTCCTTTGTTTTAGTTCTTTGTTTGTTTTGTATATATATGTTTGTTGGACTAACAAGTTGCAGATATGACGACAACCCGAGGTATTAGGAAAATGAAGATGCTTGGTATATCTTTCCTACTTCTTTCTCCCCCTCCCGATTTCTTTTTATGTTGATATCATGAAGGAGAACGGGATTTTTGTGCCTTGGATGTTCCTTCGGGGAACTTGTGGTTGTTGTGGTTGTTGTGCTGTTAGTTTAGCCTTCTAGTTGTTGCTTGTTTGTTGTGTTTAGTTTTAGTTTGCTTTTGTTTCACATGCCTTTTCATTTTCATAGTTTTGTGAATATGTGTTAATCGGTTTTTCCGTTTTGCTTTTGTTTGTATATATGCATAGGAGGTTGAATAGTGGAGGATATATGCCGTCAATGATGATTTTTGTCTTGCTTGTGTCTTTCCCCTCCTAATAGCTTGCACCGTTGATGTCACCTTGTTAGGATTCTTGCTTGCAAGGACCCGGAAGTCTAGGCTTAATGACCAAGTTTCGACCACCTTATGAGACCGTGTTAGACCTTGACTCGACCTAAGACCGACATTAGCTACTCAAATGTGAGGATAGAGCCTCCTTTTTAGTCGGTCCATCAAACCGACTCAGTTTAGGATTGTGATTAGTCCTCCTTGCTTGGTGTGTTATGTCTATAAGCATAAGAATGGCGCTCGTTCCTTATTTCCGTGATTTATGTTCATGTGCATGTGAGACAACTTTTGTTCCAAATAAATCAACTTCACATTTGCCAAATTAGCCTTGTTTTGACCCTTGTATCTTATTTCCCTTTTGTTTAACCACTTTGAGCCTCAACCTTTTCATTTGGCCTAAACTACTAAATGAACTACATCCCAAAAACATCCTTCCTTGATCAAGAATGGTTGCTTTTATGGTGATTTGTTAGTGGTAGAGTCGGGAATTTAGATGCCGGTTGGTGGCTTCTTCCGTTGTGGTCTTTACTTTGTTTTTGTTTGGTGGTTGGGAGTTTGAAAAAGAAAAGAAAAGGAAAAAAAAAAATGAAAAAAGAAAGAAAATAGAAAATCATAGAAAAAAGTTGAAAAAGTTTTTGAAAAATCCCAAAAGAAAAATGTAAATACGTGTTTTGAAAGAGAAAAAGGCTAGCAACAAGTCCCTTCCATCAAGGGGACATAGAAAAAGCCGTTGCTACAAGTATGCGGTCTTTTGATGTTTTTGCACGCGTGCCGGGTTTACACATTTTTTGCATGAGATTTGATTTTCAAGTCGTGTGTTAGGGTGTAGATGTTGTTCGGTGTTCCTAATAATGACCGTTTTGTCTAAGTTTGTGATGGGTCCGATTTTTCCAAACTAAGTGGGGTTTATGCAATTTTTGCTTGGTTTTGCAAAAGCCAAAGTTAGGGCATAGACGTTGCTTAGTTGTTGTAATAAGGTGTTGTGTTGATTTTGGCGATCATTCTTGTTCTTGAGCCTCAAATCCTAGAACGGTGCTTGCACCAAACCAATTTCACCCAACCCAAGCCCCATTACATCCTTTTGGTTGTTCTCATCATGTGCATTTGCATTTTTCATTGATTTTTGGATGGAGTACCATTCTAGATTGCGGGCATGCTTCGCAAGTTGAGGTAGGTGAGTGATTTTGGTTACTTTTTGTCACAAAAATCGCCCCCTTTCTTTCCTTGTGTGTTGAGTGTCACCTGTGAGAGTCGGTACTCAGGGTTCTTTTATCGGTTATGGGTCTTGCATGGAGTCGAATTATGTGTGTGTCGTGTCATTCTTGGAAGTATAGCTTAGTACTTCCGTTTGCCTGCCTTGAATTAGTTTCTTGGTCTTTGGTGATGTCATTCTTGGTTGCTTGAGCTTGATTTAGGGGTTTGACACCTTGGTTAGACTTTGAGTCGGCATCCTCCGCTATAGACTTCCTTTGTTTTGTTTTTCAAAACCCCGCTTGAATGAGGCAAGCGGTTTTCTTTTCCTTTTTCCGATGCATGTTGCTTGTCTATACGTGTTATGTTTTTACTTGTTTGCATCAAAAGTTTTGTAGCAAGACCTTACTTGCCTTGCAATAGGGCATTCTCCCTCATGAATGTCAAATTGTGAGTTGAAAGGGCTACGGGTGTAGCTAAACCCGATTCGGCTTATAGTTAGCTTAGTTAGTTGTTTCTTTGTTTTCTAATAAGGGTTATGTAGTTACTTGATCTCTTACTCGAGGACGAGTAAGGTTTAAGTGTGGGGAATTCTGATGAGCTCCATTTTGGTCATCATTTTCTTTACATATTCTTTATTTTCGGTCACGATTCGACCTCGATTTGCGTGTCTTTGGTTGTTTTTACGTCCGTTGCCTCGTATATTCCTATTCTATCCACTTTTTGTAGGTATTGCGGCGTGGGCGAAGAAACGGGACCAAACGAGACGGATTTGGAGCGAAATATGAAGAAGTTTGAAGGAATTAGCAAGAAAGCCTCCCAGTGCCTCCCAGCCGGTTCCCAACCGGCGGCCGTTAGGCCGGCTGGGGACCTTGACTTGACTTTTTGGAGTAAAATGTGAAGATGTTACAGGCCCTTGAGAAAAGGCTCCCAGCCGGTGGCCAACCGGCAGCTGGTCAGCCGGCTGGGACTATGATCCTATACTTAGTCATTTTTTGAAGAACGAAGAAATTGCATACTTTGGGCAGATTGTTGAAAAAGAGGTCCCAGCCGGTGGACAACCGGCAGCCGGTCCACCGGCTGGGAGGACCTGTGCTTGTCAAAAGTGAAGAAGAAAGTCAGATTGGAGGATTAAGCATCCCAGCCGGTGCCAGACCGGCAGCCGGCCGGTCGACTGGGAAGCTTGGCCATGTGAAGAAACTTTCAGAAGTCCTTATTTGGACTCTCAGCCGGTCCCAGACCGGCAGCCGGTCGACCAGCTGGGAGTCACTTTTCGTATTTTCGAGCACTATATAAACCCGCACTTGTATCATTTTGTTATCACGCATTTCTAACCATATTTTCTAGGGTTTTACTGTTTTATTAGCACTTACTTAGTCTCAAAAACTCTCTTGAAATATTTAATACTCCTTAGATCCTAGTTTAATCTTTCAATCTAGTTAATCTTTCTTTAGTAATTCTCTCTAGTTATCTTCTTGGGTACTTGTAGAGGATTTTTATTGGGTTGTATTTTGAAGGGTTTGAAAGAATTCTTCAACTTGTTATCCAAGCTACTTCCTTTTCCATAATTATTGGTGTAATCTTCCTTTCTCTTGTTTAGTACTTTCATTTGTTTACATTTATCTCAAGTTCTTTTTAATCTATTGTTTGTTTTTGCCATTTTTCATAATGTTTATCATCTATACTTCACTTGTTCATATGCTTTCCTTAATCATGAGTGAGTAGTTTAATTCTAGTGTTAGGGGTTTGCTTGGGTAGTTACACTAGTTAGTAGCCACGAAAAATGCCTAGGGTTAGTCTTGTTTGCTTCTTTGGTTAAGTTTTCGCATCTTGCATGTTACGTGTTTGACGAAATGCCTCAACGACGGTTGGGTGTTAGTTTTCACTTTGTTTGCTTTAGACGATAGTCTTGGGTTTCATGAGCATGCTTGTGTGTTAGGTTAGGTTGGTTTGTAGCGAAAGCTAGGACTAGTTTTGACCTAAGGGTAGTTAACTCGAGAGAAGAGGCGACCCTAGACCTACCATAGAAGTGACACAAGACCCTTATCTTACGTGTGGCTACCGACTTACCTAGGTGACCCCCGACACCCTAGTCCTCTTTATCATCAATTTCATCTAGATTTATTTGCTTCAATTGTTTGTCATTAGTTAATTAGTCTTTCCAAACCAAACTTATTACCCCAACTCAAGTTACGATTAGAACTTAACTATACAACTATCCCCAGCGTCTTCGCGAACGATAACCCTATTATACTACTAATTTGGGTTTTTTATAAATGTGTTTGATCGTGAGAACCGATACTAAATCTCGCGCATCAGACCAGTTGAAAAGTGATCACATTATTATAAGTAGTGACCACTTTTGAGTAAATAGTAACCACTTTTTTAAAAAAATGACCTATTTTTCAAAAGTGGTCAGTTTTTATCAAAATGTGGTCACATTTTACTACGAAATGGTCAAATTTTATAAAAAAAAAATCACGGGTAAGACCGTCGTACAGGAGAACTACTGTATTTCATTATGGTTTCCGCAATGTAAATTTGAGCTTTTGCTTTGGTATTGCGTTATCGGCACTAGTTTTGTTAATTTCGTTAAGGCAATGATATAGGTCGATGTGGATTCAACCATTTTGTTTTTGTTGCTAGATAATAATCGGCTATATTTGCCTATATTGGTATTCATCAATTTATTTTCAAATTTAATAATTGAGCATATGAATATATAATAACGCGTTTAATGTTTTAGATTGTTTGTTCGACACAGTAAGTTGTCAAACTAACCTCTATTATGTAAGTTGAAAAATTTTAGATACTTTGACTACGTTGTGAGTCTGAGTTTCATGCCGATAATGGTCGGCCCAAGGGAAGGCTATTATTTAGCCGAAATTTAGTCATGTTTGTGGTCGTAAATATGCAACAATTATAAGGTTTATATCTGAATATCAAGTTGATCCAAAAGAAGGTCTAATGTTTGACATTAGTTTATTATTATTTTTTTACCATTACACCAAAAAATTTAGTCATGTTTGTGGTCGTCCCTTATTTTTTTTCAAGATTTCGTTATTTGTAATGTTGCAATGAGCGTGATTTCATAATAAATTCGCATCCTAATCCCATTTAAGCAATAAAAAAACTCAAAAATCTAGTTACAATTTGTTATAGAAGTTGTTATTAGTGTAAATATGTAAAAACTCATATATTTAGCCTTGCATTTACTTAACAAATAATGTGTATTTCCTCCCCACATCTATATTTTTCTCATTTCATTAAAATACTATCTTTTACAACGTACTCTAATCTTATGATTATTATTATCCTAACATATACTATAATGTAATAATGATCCAAGGATGTAAAAACGGGGCATTGGTGGCTTCGAGTGTGTGGCGAAGACATTGGATTTTGGCCGAAACAAATATTCACAACAATGTCGAGTTCAGCAAGCTATATTTCAGTTGGGGGAGAACTGTACGCCCCTCCTGGTCGTCCTCTTTCCCCAATAGGAAACGGATATTATCCTTATGACGATTTCTTTAAAAGTTCGTATGTCACTCATTTAGTGGTTGTCGACGAGAATCGGGGACAAGTAAATTCTGAACATACGGAAACGTATAGTGACGATTGGCATTATGGTATTTATGACGAGGGAGTATCAAAGGAATATGGGCGAGAGATCCACTATGGTGGTACAACGTTAGAGTAATAATAACATCATGTAATCGGCACTAAATAATCTTTTATCTATAAAAGTTGAAACATTTAGCTTTTTAGTATTGGCTCGTGAAATTTAGAACTGAGAAATAAAGTTGATGATGAAGAGTAGTCACCTATAATCTTTAAGATTAATTACTCCGTTTCTTTTTTTTTCTTATTTTGTTCTAATTCTAGTATATTCTAATTATCAAGCTCTGTTTCGCCAGTAATCAATAAGTTTCACAACCATTTAATATTTAATGTTTTGGTTAATATAATACATAAAAGTATTAACTTGGGAAAAAAAATGAAAAATCAAAATGATATAAAACCAAACATTTTACATAATTTGTCAAATTTATTTGGTCCGATAATAAAATAAGAAATTTAGACAGTAAAAGGAAAGATTGGGCTGTAATGAAGGTTAGAATTTACTAATTTTGCACTATATAATCGGGTTTTAATTTGAAATTTATCGATTATTTTCCTAAAATGTCATTCTTATTTAAACGTCGTTAATTTACTACATCACCTATTATATATATTAGTAAGTCTTGCTTGCGACGGGTCACTATTTGTGACGGATATGTTGTGAGATAAAATGGATATAAAATGAGTTAGTGGAGAAAGGGGACCACATGAATAGTGTTGAAGAGAGAGAAAAAGTGGATATTTTGTGAGAGAAAACGGTATCCGTTACAAGCTTGCGACGGATAGTGACGTTCCAAATAAGAATTTGCGTATATCTAGAATGGATAACGAAAAACATGCAATCTCACTAGTCAGTACTCAGTAGTCACTACTGGTATTTTGGTACTTAGTTTTAAAAAATCTCAAACTAAAAAGGTACAACCAAATTGTAAAAGTCACCAACTCACCAAATTGTAAAAGTAAAAAAAAATCTCACTGGGGATACTGATTAGCGATCGATTCCCGAACCCGAATTCAATTTTTGAACAAAAAAATTAAAAATGTGACAGATTAGATGACGGACGAAGAACAAATTCGTCCAGCAGGGGAGCCATACGTAAAACAATTCTGTTTAGCCTAATTTTTGCTTTTTTTTTTTAATTTGTAGTTAACAACCGTGTAATCCTCTTTATAAAAGCAAAAACCACAGAGCTGAGGTGTCGCTCTGTGGTTGAAAGCTACCATTCAAAAAACAGTTTTTTTCTTTGCTAAATTTAAGGACCCACGTCCCTGGAAACATTATATTTATTTCCTTCGTTTGTTAATTGATACGGAGTAATAATAAACGATATTTGCTCATTTTTTTTAAAAAAAAAGCAATCATAACTATAGAATGTATACACCGCCAATTTAATCAGAAAAATTAAAATCATACGAAAATATTAAATGCTACATAAAATAATACTGGGAAACGAAAGTAAAAATCAGATACAAGTCATTATAAATTACACTGCATGAATAAAATTTCAGAGAAATTTGAATCAGACGAAAATATTAAATGCTACATAAAATAATACTAGGAAACGAAAGTAAAAATCAGATACAAGTCATTATAAATTACACTGCATGAATAAAATCAAGAGAGTTTAAATATTGTACTATGAAACATTAAAAACTAATAAATCTAATAAAAAATTAAATTTCAACGAATGACGGACTCAAAGTCTCAAACAATGATAAATTAAACAATAGAAAAAAATTTAACTGAAAGAACATATTGTTATATAAAAACAAATACGTTACAAAATAAAAGAAATTTATAGATCTAATTTTTTTCCATTTGCATGGAGTATTTTAGTCAAATAAAAAATTAGCTGATTAAGTACGGTTGAAATTGACGAATAAAAATGTAATAAGAGAAAAGAAAAAATACTGTAAAATAAATTTGAGTGAGGTAAAAATTAAACTAAAAAATTGCAAAAATTTTACTACTCGAATAAACAATAAAATACTAAATATGAAGGATTAGAAACACCAAGCTAGCAATTGACAAATTTTCATGTCCGTCACAAATTGAAGACGGGTAAGTAATAGCGAGTGGTTAGATAAGACAAAAGCGAGTGGTTAGATTAGACAAAAGCATAAGGTTACTCCATAACCAATTTGCTTTTGTTTTATCTATTAACTTAGGTATTAGTTGATCTGTCTAACTGTCTTTAACTTACGACAAATATGTCCGTTTTCAATGAAACTTAGGATGCAATAAGTACCCTTATCAAGGAGTTAAGGCAGTGATTAATCAGAGAGAATGGTTTTTGGAATTAGGGAGAGGTGAGACGGGGAGGGCAAGGGGAGAAAGAAAGTAGATGAGGATTGAATTGGTGATGAATATGAGGGTATATTAGGGTATTTTGGGCATGGACTGCATGCTTATGGGCATGTTGGATTTGTTTAAATCCTTGCTTACATATTATGTTAATGTAATTTTTTTTAAAGATGGGTGTATTCGCTTTTAATTTAAAATCAGTCATGTAATATGAATACAGAGAAAGCAAATTTAATTGAGAAAAATATGTTTGACCCATTTTTGTTTACGGAACTAAGGTTATTTTTATATGGGCTATTAATTTATACAAGTACAAGTTTAGTCGGAGACAGTAATTTGCTAATTAATTTATATATAGAGTAATTATTTGTTCGAGTAAAGTAAATATTAGTGATTATTTATACAATCGTGTTAGAATTAATTATCCATATAATTAATCTTTTTTTTATACCTTATTCATAGTGTGACTTAAATTTTAATGAGATTATATATTGTTTAACTTTTAGTTATAATATAATATATAATTATATGATAATTGCAAGGTTTGAATATTTAACAAACTGACTAAATTGGTTAAACATACATGAGTCAATTTTCAATTTGTTTTGTCAACTAAGTACCAATATGTACTAAATAAAAATTGGGCAAATAATTTCATTTTTAGATATATATGAGTCAAAACATTTATTTTGTCATGTGAATGGGTTGACTAAATGAAAAAAAGTTGTAACAATTTGCAATATAACTAATTCTATGTTAAAACAACCGGACCAATTGACCTTAATGGATCATTTATACTAATTACAACTAAGTTTTTTTAATTCAAATCTAATTAAAAGTCAACTATATTACATTGACCAATTAAAATTGTTAAACAAAATGTATGGAGATTTTAACGATTTATTTTAAAAGAATACTTTGTATTCCTGTAAAAAAAAATTAACACAAGATAAATATTTAGTATAAAACCCTAAGATTTAATTTATATTTATAATTTTTGATAATAACAACTTCCAAAACAATATACCGTGCAATTTGCACGGGTTTAAACTTTCACATAGAATAGTGTTTCCATTTGAATTTCTTAATATTTTCTTAAGTCAGTATTTATACACGGTCAGTTTTATGTGGCAAAAAAAAACTTATATTGACGACATTTTCTTTCTACAATATTTTAAAATGTAAGCCCGTGCAATTTGCACGGGCATAAGACTAGTCCTATATATAAAAGCAACAACCATGTTGCTTAGTTGTCGATCAGCCCTTAAAAGAAGGAAACTCAACGGACCACTAAGTTTTAAGAATTAATTACTTTCAATAACCACCGTACCATTTATGAGAGTTACGTCTTTCAATTACGTCTTCAAATCAGGCCAAATAAATTGTTTTGAATAAGGCTTGATTGTATATGAACATTGATAACTTATTTAAATCAGGTCAAAAAATTACATCTTTATATGCTTCAATATTTAAATTAAATTCATGAAATTATACGCCAAATTATTTAACAGTAACCAACTAAAAAAAGAAAAATGTAACACTTATTTATAGTTTTTTTTTAGTGAAGGATTTTATATTTATACAATAAAAAATAAATAAATTAAAAGAAAGTGAAAGAAAATAGTTTTAAAGCGAAATTCATTAATTATAGTCGAAACATCCTATTTATTAACACAAAAACATTTACCAAATGTTTAGAATAAAAACGGTTAAAATAAGTATATAAATTTCTAGATATTCATAATTAATATCGTCTGAAAAATCGTTAAAATTATAATTACAGGATTAAACAAAATTAAAACAAAAAAATACAGAAGAAAAACGTAATATTAATATAATAAGAAAATTGAAAAAAAGAGCATTGTGAGAAAAAATAAGTACAATATTTGACGAAAAACGATCACAAACGTATAAATGCATGTAATATTTTTAAATAGTTAACTTTTAAAAAATAAATACATCGACAACTAAGTAATGAAAAATTAGGAACATTACAAAAATAAATGTAAAAATATATGGAAAAAAAGATTAATTACAATTAATATAGTAAATATCCTATATATAAAATATAATAATTTAGAATTTTTAAAAAGAAAAAAAGTTGCATGAACAAAATACCATCAAAATGAATAAATGATAAATACTGGATTCATACTAAATATGAAGTATTATTAATTATTGTAGCATCCATTGCAATAATGAATATTAAAATCTCAAAAAGAAAGAATCATCATAAATCTCAATGAGCATAATTTACTTTTTATTTATTAAACAACAACCATAGTACTTATTTGGCGAACAATCTTCAGACAAACACATTTCATGCAACTACTTGCTAAGGAAATTAATTAATTGGAAATTCTCATTGATAAAAATAAAAATTACAATATTGTTTTTTAGGAGAAATTTTACATTTATTTACAATTTATAGTAATTTAAATCATCAATTGATCAATGTCACAAAAAGTGACGTCTAATGCAACAATAAACTTGAGCTTTATTTTTTTTTTCAATAGGTCTCTCTTGTGACGGGTATATCCGTCACAAGCTTACGGCGGGTCAAGTATACCACTTGATTAGATAAGACAAAAATGAAAGTGTATAGAAAATTGCAAATAATTTGTCTTTATCTCCCCAAATGAGTTTAGTTGACCCGTCACAAGTTTGCGATGAATATTCGTCACAAATGAGAATTTGTGATTTTTTTTTAACAATTTATAAGTTTACAAACATCAATTCATTATGAATAATATCGAAAGTACATTAAATTCATCAGCTTCGTCTCGAAAAAAATTAATTTAAAAAGCACGATATTCAACAATTATATGACGACAATTAAACAATAACATAATATGGAGTAATATAAACTGACAACAAGTCTCCCTTCTGGCGGGTATATCCGTCACAAACTTGCGACGGGTTAAATATTACGCATATTGGTAAATAAGACAAAACAAAATCTTACCAGCTCCCGAGATACTTAACTTTTGTCTAATCTCCTTTGTTGGGTATTAATTAACCCGTCACAAACTTGCGACGGATATGTCCGTCACAAATGAGAATTTGTGATAAATTGAATAACTATAATTCACAGGAGTAGTACGGAATATCGAGTAACTGACACTAATCATAATTGTTAAAAAGAATTGGTTAACCCTTATTTTTTAAAGTTGTCTAGAGGAAAATGAATGAAATGTTTATATGTATTAAAAGAAAAACAATTTGTTTTACGTGATAACGACTCGATAACTTCCCAAATATATAAGTCGATCTAACAAAATTTTATTATAAAACTGTCTTATAATAGTATTCGTGTACATAAGTACATGATCCAAACTACACTCATAAATCATAATCTTTGTAGTAGATAATAATTATATACCAACAAATGACTAATCAAAACATAATAATTTTTTATAATACAATTTAAAAATCTTAATTAAAGATGATCATTATTTATTACATTTTTTAAAATATAAAATTTTAAAAAACAACCCGTGCAATTTGCACGGGTTTAAAACTAGTTAATTTAATTTTCGTAACGTGTGCGCAAGTGTACAACGATGGCGACGCTATTGACTACTCTAAACAAAAGAAATAAAACTAACGAAATAATTAATTAATTATAATTTTATACATCACTATTATTCTTTTTGTCATAAAGACGGTTTATTAGTGTTATAAAATAAAATAAAAACACTAACTATTTTTTACCAAAACAAAACAACACGGAACATTTAAAAAAAAAAAAAGAAAAAAGGGTCTAGACGAAAAACGTACATTAATGATCTAGGTGATGCATTTATATGACAGAATATCATTCTAAATTACTCGATGCCGTGGTTGATAATAATTAACTATATACGAGTATGTCATATGTGTTTTTAGTTTTTACGTCATAATCACATAAGCATTAGGTAACTAAATTATATTATCGTTCTTCTCCATTACTTTTATAAAATTAAAAAATAAAAAATAAACTTTCTTAAACACATTTAATAAAACTTCCTTCTCTGACCGTTGATATCCATCTAATATATAAAAGCAACAACCACAGATCCTACGTGTCGATCTGTGGTTGAAAGTACAATATTTTATTTCTTTAAATAAGTGTCCCCACCCTACACCCCACGTTTCTCATAGCCATTTTAATTTCTTCACAAACAAATTTCTTTATAGACACCAATAAAGCTGAACAAGATAGAATATACGACTTTCGTGAATTACTCATTAATTAATATAATAAAATTTCTATCAATAATTTCTATTTATACAAAGCAAATGAAATAATTCAATCTGCTAACTCAACATATACACTTTCTTATGCTAAAACAAAAAAAATACAAATACTATAATCTCATAAATAAATTCTTATTTTAAATTGTTTACAATAAATCAACTAAAATCTCATTTGAAACAAAAAAAACTTTTGACATTTGTAAATAAAGATATAAAAATTGATAGAAATATGGTGTAATCTTCTCTACATGTATGAGTAAATAAATCATAAACTCATTTTAATTGGAACAAAACAAAATCAAACTTTTAAAATTTGTAAATAAAGATAAAAAAAATTGATCAAAAATACGGTATATTCTTCTCTGCATGCATGAATATCCACTCCTCGACCCAATCCGGCGCATTCATTACTCAACGAAACAGATCTACTGATTAATCCACTTCAATAAATATATTTTGGAGTGTCCTCACTATCAGCTTAATCACTTGAAGATTGTAAAAACATCAAAGAGAGAAACAAATTATTAATCACCTTATATCTATGAAATTATTGGATAATTAATAAATTTAATCGAAATCATTATTAATTTTTGAATGAAGTAAGTAAAATGGAAGGTAATAGAGTTGAGAAAGGAGGAAGAGGAGCAAAAGATTAAAGTGGATGGTGAGGGAGTTGAGAGGGAACGACGGAAAGGAGGGAGTAATTAGGTTAAGGGGAGTGATAATGTGTTTAAGAACATCCCACAAATAATGGGAGGTGTAGAATATTGTACAGTATGGTGTGCTTCGTATATATCTCCCCAGGTTTAGGTAGACACGACCCAATTTAAAAGTGTATATTGTTTTTTATGGGTTTATAGTTTAAAACATTTTTGGAATAATAACTTTTTATAGGACTGATTCAAAAGGAGAAAAATTCAAATATAACACTTGGAAGAAAAATATATATCAGATAAAACTGGGTAAAAAATGTTATCCACAATGTGTACGGGTCAAAGTTTTCATATTGTCCGTTCATGAATTTTATAAACGTGCATAACTTAGATTAAATGAAAAATAGGCTTACTAATTTTCACGGGTATCTAACTATTCAAACATGTGTAATTTTACTAATTTTGTGTTATTTATCATCCGAGTAATATTTTTCGATACATAAGTCCAGTGCATATAAAATCGCCCGAGTAAAAAAAATGGTTAGAAACTCAAATTTAGTTACCGTGAGCATAACATACTACAATAACTGCAATAATTACTTGGCTAATTGCCTATAATATACGGAGTATCATTTACGGTAATTTTAAACCAAATTTATAATTCAATTTCTTTAATATGCCTTTAATTTAAAATTGTTAACCAAACGAGCAGAGAGTTTATTAATTTATTTCAAAACTCCATGTACAGAGATAACTAAATTTAAAAGGAGATGATTAATTAATAAAACAATAATCTTAAATGTCAACTCTCTATACTAACAAATTTGAAACAACATACTCGTGCAATTTGCACGGGTATAAAACTAGTTTATTTTTATATAAGTAATACGTCTAACATAAGAATTATAACCAACTAACGGTGTATTTAATTAAGTAGGATTTAGTGTATCAAACTTGAACTCTCTATAAAAAGCTACTCCCTATATATATTTCATTTTGGGGTTACGTAATTGCATTATATATAATCATCAATTATTTGTAATTTTGTTACGCACTAACGAGGTTATTTTTGGAGAAACGTAGTACTGTCCACCTTTAAAAAAATAATAAATTATAAATATATTAAAATTTTCTATTAGAATTATGTTTTTTTGGGCGATTATAGAGGGTCCAATTATTTTGAAATACTTTTCGAGAATATAATAATACTAGTTTTACTCCCGTGTAATTTGCACGGGTTCATTATTAAAATTATTGTCAACTAATTTAATTAAGCATGTATATTATTTTTATAAACATAGTTTTATTCTCGTTCAAATTGCACGAGTTTATATTTTAAAACATTGATATATCTAAATGTTAAATAAATTCACATATTAAGTTTTATACGAAGTATTATGTACTACGTAGTAGTGTTATTTATTTCTTGGTTATAAGTTATATTTGTTGCATTATGAAAATGTCGTAACATTGAATAAAATAACTACTTTTAATATGAACATGTGATACCAATTAATTTTACTTGTACTTCACTTATTAGTTATATGTAAAGCTGGACAACAATGTAATAAATCCACCATCTAACCTAGCTTATTTATTTTAGTGTTTTAATTAAGATTTTATTTGAGTTTTTTTTATATATATTTTTCGTCATACGAAAGTCCGTTATTTTTGAGATATATACGCTAACATATTGAGTATTCATTTGTATACCTGTGTACCACATTACCATCTTGAAATTTTGGTCCAATTTTTTTTTACATAAAATTAATTTAAAAAACTGTTTTTATTTAAAATATTTTAATAACTAAATTAAATAAAATCAGTTAATTATGTGTTTTTCTTGGTTTTTTGAATTCTCACCATAAAAATTGATTTATACAAAAATTTATTTTTATACGGGATATTTTAGATTCATTTTATACTTTTAGTTCATATGAGTATGTAGTTATTTTGTATATTAATATTACGTTATTTTAATCTTGTTTAAAATTTTATATGTTCGGTTTTTTATTGTTGTAAATTGTTATTAATCATAATATTCTAATTATTTAAATAGATTGTGGTTTAATTATCACGCAGATAATGTGTATTTCTAATTAACTATATACGAGTATGTCATATGTGTTTTTAGTTTTTACGTCATAATCACATAAGCATTAGGTAACTAAATTATATTATCGTTTTTCTCCATTACTTTTATAAAATTAAAAAATAAAAAACAAACTTTCCTAAACACATTTAATAAAACTTCCTTCTCTGACCGTTGATATCCATTTATTTTTTTATAAGTAATACGTCTAACATAAGAACTATAACCAACTAACGGTGTATTTAATTAAGTAGGATTTAGTGTATCAAACTTGAACTCTCTATAAAAAGCTACTCCCTATATATATTTCATTTTTGGGGTTACGTAATTGCATTATATATAATCATCAATTATTTGTAATTTTGTTACGCACTAACGAGGTTATTTTTGGAGAAACGTAGTACTGTCCACCTTTCAAAAAATAATAAATTATGAATATATTAAAATTTTCTATTAGAATTATGTTTTTTTGGGCGATTATAGAGGGTCCAATTATTTTGAAATACTTTCAAGTACGTGCCAGAGGATGGGTGGATCCTGTGAGATTCGTCCTATTTTCATTTCTCTGGTAAGTTTTATATTTGGGTTATTATTATCCTAGTGTACAAATTTTAGATTGTGTTCAATATAGGCGATATTATTATTATTGAAATTCGATACCATTTAATATTAAAATAAAAGAACAAGTAACAAATAAAATTTTTGGTTTTTATATTTGCACAAATTTCGAAGGACTTAAAAATAGTTTACTACTACTCAAATATATCTAAAGAAAATATCAGATTAATTTAATGTCACTTTCTACCTCATTTAATTTAGTGAAATTTATAAATTATCACCTAAAATTTGTCGTATTTTACAAATTATTAATACCTTGTATTTTGTTTATTACAAATAATCACCTATATTACACTGTATATATCCGAATTCCCATCATATTTAATTCCCGATCATCAATATAATCAAGTTCCGACTCATTACGTTAATATACTATAGAAAGACAAATTACCCTTAATTTAATTCACTCAAAAATCAAAACAAATATTAGTACCTAAAAGGCTAAAACTAAAAGAGTAGACAACATCATTCATCACCAACAGTCCAATAATTGTTCTTCATCATTATCATCATCAAATTCGTGCAAAAATAAAATTCTCCTAATCAACTTGTCAATCAACAAAACGTTTGTATAAACGAAATTGTCATATTATTTTTCCCCACCAACAACAAGAACAACACAAACTCAAAGCATCCCGCCATCGTTACCGTCACTTCCTTCACCGGAAACTTCCTCATTCACACGAAACTTCACTCATCACCCAACCCATTGATTACTTACCACCGCCACCCTCTGCACTGAAACTCAGCCCACCATTTCATTGCACCCTTTGGGTCTGGCACCTTCACCTACTAGTCCCCACGCCCTTCCACAGTTTCGTCAATCCTTTCGCCACTACTGACCACCACCAACACGAACTCTGATATCTTGTCGGTCGACACTCCACCGCCAGGGGCGAATCCACCTTAGAGCAAGGGGTAGTAGCCGCTACTCCAAACTTTAAGAAATTGGTTTAAAAGACGGTTTTTTACTATCCCAAGTATTGATAAATAGTAGATAATTAAATGTTATCCCAATAAATGTACAGTAAATATCTTGTGGTTCAATGGTAAAGTAATTAAATATCCTCTTTGTGGTCGTGGGTTCGAATCCCATTGCATGTATATAATGTTCCAATAATATCTCTTCCAACCTTTCCAATCTATTATTGGAAGGTGGCGTATATAGCTGCGCAAATATGTGAGATTGTGTAAAATTTATGATGAATGAGTGCCGGTTCTCTAGGTAGATGAAGGTTCTCATGATTTTGATTGTTTTTAAATGTAATATTGATTGGGATTGTATGTTTGGGTTTTAGTGGTTTGATTTTGTTTGTCTTTTAATTCGACGGTAATTAGATGGTAATGGGGTTTGGAATGAATAAACTTAAGGTGGTAGTTTGTAAAATACGATAAATATTAGCTGGTAAATTATAACTTTCAATTCGGATTTATAGAATGAAATATAGGTGGTTATTTGTTATAAACGAAATATAAAGTGGTAGTTTGTAAAATACGATAAATATTAGGTGGTAAAATATAAATAACAACTTTTACTTTAGTTTACTACTCTCGTTTTGATCCTTATTTTTCAATTTTTACAATAATATTTTACTTTCCCAGGTTTTACATTTCTCTGCGGGACATCCCGAAAGCATCCGCGCTGACCGATACGAAAGAAGATTTTACAAAGGAATTCGGCCCCATAGAAGTAGTTTTATACTTTGTCATTATTGCTTTTATTTTTATAACTATATTGATTATAGTTAAGTTAATTAGGGGTTATTTGGGTCGACAACGATCTTCCGTCGCCGACACTTCTATTGCCATGACACCATTACCGCCGCGTCCCCCGACCTACATTCAACGAAGTGTCGGGGCAGATGTCTACGGCAAATTCCCGACCGAGCAATATTCAATTGTTAACGATGAAGAATTACGGGATTTCGACAAGTGGTGTCAAGCATGTCTCCACTCATTCAAAGAAGGGGAAATATTTATGATACTTCCGGTTTGCAACCATCGCCTTCATAGCCATTGCTTACGCCAATGGTTCGCTATTGATAGCCGTTGTCCAACTTGTAGGCATAATTATTTGATAGAACAAAATGATGAGTGATGTATTGTATTTTTTTAAAACAATTTATCGTGAACTGGCATGTATAATTTAATATTATCTTGTTTTATAGAATTATTTAATATTATAATAACTGATATCCCTAACTTTAGGATTTTTGTTTGCGCAATGGTCAAGACCCATGTCCAACGGACCGGATGTATAATTTCCAAAGGAAATTAATCTTCAATGTTGTATCCATCCTCTCCTGCAACTCCAACCAAAACCAAGCGCGAATCTCGATCTGACATGGGTATCCCATACAACCTCATCGCATTCTTCCTATAAGTTAAGGCCAACTCTACCTGGCTCCAAATGTCCTTTACGGGGATAAAATGAGCTAACTTGGTTAAACGATCCACTATCACCGAAATCATGTTGCTTGTTACCCTGCTGGGATCGAGGTAACCCCACAATAAAATTCATGGATATAGACTCTCACTTCCATTATGACACCTCTAAAGACTGAATTTTACCATGTTGTCTATGTTTTTATTCCCCCTTCATTGTCTGACATGTCATGCACCTAGCAACGAACACTACAACATCCTTCTTCATACCCAGCCACGAGAAAGTATGCTTCAGGTTTTTATCCCCACCTGAATGCACTGAATAAGGTACACTATGAGCCTCGGTCAAAATCCTCTTCCTCAACTCAGCATCACCGGGAACATACTACCTCCCATCAAAACGAAGACCCCCATCGACACTAAGAAAAAACCTCACAGGTCCACCCTGATCTGACTTCGCTATCCACTTCACGAAGTTAGGTCAAGCAACTGTCTATATCGGATCTCACCATATAACTCAGGCTCCACTGTCAAATCTCCTATCGAATCACCCTTCCTAATCACATGAATCCCCATCTGGTCGACCTCATCCCTAAGTCGCATCAAAGACATCGCGGTGCACAAGAAATGTACACTTTTCTTACTCAAAGCATTTACAACCGCATTTGTCTTCCCCTCATGATAAACAATTAATAGCGTAATTAAGAGCGTATATTACATTTTAATGCTGACGATTGCACATTCAAAGCAGACAGCTTATATAAGGTGCACAAGCAATTAGCATTATAACAGATTAATAATATATATACTCTTACTTACCCTTGTAATCCCAAAATTTTCCCAAATTATCAGTGAAATGTCTCCTTGCTTGGTACCCGTGCTTTTTTCCCATTCAAGAGTTTTTCCACGTATAAATTCGTTTGTCTTGTTGAATAGTTTACATTTTCTTAATTGTTTAACATGTCTTACATAGATAAACAAGGTATTAGAGCTAGTAAGCCCTGCAAACACTTCTACCATGTCCTGAATCAGCCTTGCGCTAAATGAGGATAAAACACTAACCATTATATCCATTAAACTCAAAGTGAACACATATTCATCAAATTACTCCATCATACTCACTAAAATCAAAAATGAATATAGTAATGTTATATAATGAATATCGCTTTACATAATACATATTTGTTTAATTACTTTAACATATTTACTAAACTCAAAATGAATATAATGGTGTCATATATTGATATATATGATGAATATCATGCTATATAATACATGTTCATCATGTGATACTCAAGGTCGACCTTTAGCATGTGCGGTCGTGCGGCCACACAGGCAGTGGCGAATCTTGGATTTAAGAAATGGGAGTGATTAGTAAAAGTTACAACTTAAAAAACGCTAAAATGTAATCACTCGATTAATCTCGTCCTTAACATTTTTTTGCTCCTCTGTGATATTTAAAAGATAAGGCCCTTATTAACAAAAAACTTATATTAATATACAAACGTTTAATAAATACTAAAACAATTTGATAATAAATAGTTTTATTAAGGGACGTCAAAATATAAAGGATTTATTTTTAAATATGAATATGCTTCTGTAAAATATCATCATATTTACATAGTCATGGTGGTAAAATTAATTTAAATTACAAATAAGATGATGTAAGTTCGATCCTTTCTCATAACATTTTCAATTACTTTTAACATGCAAATAAAATACATTTTCGATTACTTTAACATGCAAAATAAAAAGGTAAAAAAATAAATAAAAGGAAAAAAATGTTGTTGTAGGGGATCAATTTTCGATTACTTTTAACATGCAAAATAAAAAGGTAAAAAAATAAATACAAGGAAAACAATGAAAAAAATAGGTAAAAAAATAAATACAAGGAAAACAATGAAAAAAATGGTGTTTATAACAAAAAATTTGAGTTTATCCATATATTTAACGAACTTTATTGAAAAGAATTCGAACGTCTTTATAAAAAAATTGTAAATTAAAATATTATATTGAAACTAAAAAATAATACAAACCCAAATTTTTTTATTATAATACTAAAAAATTATAGTGCAATTTTTTTTTAAAAGCTCAACAAAATTGCCCATAAGCTCAATTAGATTTGTATTAGATGTACGATCCTCATATACATCTGGATGTAGGGCTGAGCAAAAAATCCGATGATCCGAATTGATCCGACATCCGATCCGTATCTGATCCGTATTAATGGTTATCTGATCCGAAAAGTGGTTTGGTTCGAATACCCGTATCCGCAATATCTGGATATCGAATTAGATATGGATATCTGACTTAAAAATTTGGATATCCGATATCCGAAAGTTATCGGATCGAATATCAAATATTGGATCGGATATCCGATATTAGGTAATCTCCGATCTGTATCCAAGATTTGTTTCATAAGTATTAAATAATACTAGCTAATTTCATCTCACTCAATAACCATCATTCACAAAACCGTAAATAACACTCGTCTACAAAACCATAAAGTTTAATTTATTTTCATTGACAAAACCAATAATCAACAATTCCACATTCACAAACCCACATTTTCATTTTTATTACGCTACTTTTCTTTTTTATTACAGTTTGACAATATATATTTACATTGATCGGGTCTCGGATATCGGATAACTGATCCGATATTTTCGGATAGTTTCAGATACTAAATTTCGGATATCCGGACATTTCAGATCAGATCATGGATACTAAAATTTTAGATTTTCGGCTCGGATATCCGATCCGAAGTAGGATTTCGGATCAAATACCCGATCCATACTCTGCCCTATCTGGAAGTATAATCCTATTTGTGCACTTTAACCTCCAATTATTAAAAATATCTTTTATATATAAGTTTCTTGATTTCGTTAGTTTTATATCTTAGTCATGAAAAATAAATCGAACATATTTTACATCAAAAATTATTTTAGTTTAACTAATAAAGTTCCAAATAGTTTTAAAAAAACAGGTAACAATAATTTCTAATTTTAATTTTTATAAAGTATTAGGGCCCACTTCTAAAATCACGCACAAGGCCCCCGAAATCTTGGAGACGGCCCTGATGATACTATCACTCACGTTCACTAAACTAAAAGTCAATATAAAAGTTAGTTTTTGATGAATATTACACTGGCTAACATATATTCATCAAACTAAATTACCATATTCACTAAATTGAAAGTGAATATAATAGTTTTTTTTTTTTGGTTTAAACCGGGGTGTCCACTGTCGACAACTGTGTATAATCCCCTCGCCGCGGGTGCTCTCACGAAGAGGTAAAAGGCTGGCCAAAGTATTGCTCCATTCCCATGGGCAGGGATCGAACCCTAACCTCATGGTTAAGGGATGAGGTGAGCAACCACCACACCAAACACATTTGGTTAAAGTGAATATAATAGTATGGTATGTAAAATATCACACCCTAAATAACAAATTACTATGAATATTGGAAGAGAAAACATAAAAATTCAATTCAATTAATAGTGTATGCTCTTTGGGGTTTAAATTTAATTTCAACACATAAATCGAAGTTACAAAACTAAAAAGATGGATGAAAAATTAAATTTGAGAATAATTTATTTGGTGAATATAGAAGTTGCAGATTTGAAATAGAAGCAAGAAGAATTATTCATTGTATTGCTTAATATCCAAATTTCCAACAGAACGAATATTCGAAAATTTGTTATTATTAAATATTAAAAGGATTGATTACATGATGATATAATTAGTTAATTACCATAAAGTTGGACCACCAAAGTGTATCTCCCGCCCATATTCCTTCGATACTCCCTCGTCATAAACACCATAATGCCAATCATCACTATAAGTTTCCGTATGTTCAGGATTTACTCGTCTCCGATTCTCATCGATAACCACTAAATGAGTGAAATACGAATTTTGAAAGTGGTCATCAACAGGATAATATCCGTTTCCCATTGGGGGAAGTGGACGACCACCGGGAGGTGCGTACACTTCTCCCCCAGCTGAAATATAGCTTGCTGAACTCGACATTGTTGTGAATATTTGTTTCGGCCAGTATCCAACGTCTACGCCACACACTCGAAGCCACCAATGCCCCGTTTTTACATCCTTGGATCATTATTACATTATATATGTTAGGATAGTAATAATAATAATAATAAATAGCTAAGGGAGTGGCGTCCAGCTAGTTTAACATTTTTTTTTACAAAAAAAAATCAACTAAAATATCATTATAAATTATAAAATTTTGATATGAATTTGTAAGAGTTGTATAAATTATGGAAAAAAAATATATTTAATAATAATAATAATAATATCCATTTATACTATAATTAAGTGAATTACATTAATTTATAAATAGATAATTTAGATCAATGTCATGTAATAATAAACTGTTAGTCTATGTCACATTAATTTTTCATGTCACATTAAAAATTTGTAACGTCACAATTAGACACGTCATGTCACGTTAAAATTTGTCATGTCATATTAAATTTTATAAAGTAAATATGCCATGTCGCAACTCCAAATTTATTCTATGAGAAACGAAAATAATTCATAAGAAAACAATACATTCCAAATAAAACATACATTTGAAAGTTCATGAAATACTATTTTTTTTTATTATGATATAGTATTGAGTGGAGCGGATGCAGAATTTGTTTAAGCAATTCTAGTATTTTCCTTCTCCGTATAGTCTTGTTTAACTCGTTAACCATCCTTACAAAAAAAACATTGACTATTAATAACGGACAAAATGGTGGAATTTGATTTATGTAATATTAACTTTATATCTTTATTTATTTAAGTTTTCCCTTAAATAATGAAAGAAATGAGACATTGAATTATACAAAAATGTAAGTATATTTAACTTTAAATAGGAGAACACCACAAATCTTGATAACTGCTAAATGAGAACAAAACAACACTTAAAATAGGAAATTTAAAAATAAATAAATAAATAAATAATTTAAAACCTTAATACAATTACCGTACCTTAATATACTTACCTTGATTCTGACACAATTATAAGAAAAATGATTGACTCACACATTCTGTTGACGATGGAGTAAAACATATATTGGCTTGAATTTTGGCTCACAAATATTGCCTTCTCTCCAAAAATTTATAGCCAATTAAGGATGTGTTTTATGACTTTTGATTATCTTTTTATATTATTATAAAATTTAATATATACATAAATATGTAGTAAAGTTTTATAACTTTTGAACATTATTTTTCATTATTAATTAGCAAATTTAATTTATTGATAAATATGGATCAAGGAAACATGAAATGTGAAAGGTTTGCTTTAATATACATAAGTATGTAGTATAATTTTATTACTTTTGAACATTATATTTCATTACTAATAAGTTATAAAATTACAGACTGTAAATTTTTATTTGAATAGTTTTAAAAATTAAAAGGCTAATATTTAATATTAGGTATGTTATTATTTGCCCTTAATATTTACATTTTTTATTTTTTACAAACGGCGTTTAGAATTATATGTATTTATTTTTTGCTTAAAATATTCTAACAATAAACATATATATTTTAAATTAATCAGGAAGTTTGATTTTTAATTGTTATTTAATTAATCTAGAATTTAAAAAGGTCAAAAGTTAATGTTTGTTATGCTATCTACATTTAATGTTTTAGTATTTTTTTTTCTTTTTAAATAAAAAATAATGATGTGGCTCCATGTCATGTGTAATAAGTGACGTGGCTTTTTGTTAATATTAGGTGGCATTGTCTACGTGTCATATTAAGTTACTCTTTTAATAATATTGTATAGATATATTGGATATATTAAATATCCAACTATAAGCTACAATAAATGATTATTAAAGTAATTACTATATAATTTGATGTGTAGAAATATTTTTTTATAATGAAAATTCAATTTTCGACAAAAATTGTTGCACTGAATTTACCACCTTATTTCGTCAATATTTACGTATAAAACACAAACGTAAATATTTACGTATAGAAAATTACCGTTGAAGTTTTTCGTAAATAAAATATAAATAAATTATTATGGGTCCCACATTTATCTATTTTTTTTTAGAAAAAGGGTGTATATGATGACGTGGGTTAATGAGGATGAGTTAAATGTTTTTATTTTAATATAGATAAGATTGTTCGTAATTAATACTTGGAAAATAAAAAAAGACTCATAAATATTTAAGAATATGTATATGGTAATAATAAGGGGAATATTCACTTTTTAATGAAGGATGATTAGATGAATAAGCAAATTAATGGTGTGGCAAATTAGAAAATTCTTGCGCAATTTTTTTTGGTGTAGCAAATGTTACTCAAAGAGGCATTTTTAACGGGCTCTGTGTTCCAGAATACTAGTCTTAAACCCGTGCAAATTGCACGGGTTGACATTTTATATTATGTTTTATAGGATATCTGTTCTATTTTAAGTTGAATACAAAGTGATATGTAAATGTTTTAAATTTTACTATAGTAATATTAGCGATACGTTTACATTGATAAGTAAGATAGTACTACACTACTATAACTTCTCAAATATTACTTTATATAATTATATATACTATAGTTTATGTTGAAAATTGTCCCGTTAAATGACTCATGTCTTAAAAAAAAAATCCGCTAAATGTCACCTGTAAAAATATTGAAAATTGACCTACTAATAAATGACTCGTGTCTTAAAAGGACCCCACTAATTTAAGGACAACCTTCGTCCAATGCGTACCTATACTCTTAAATTAGATAAATCATAAATCAAGGAAATATATACATGAAAATAATTAATCATATGAAAATATGTATGATAAAGTTATCACTAAATTAACTGTTATGTGTTTTTCTGTATTATTACAAACTTCTCATAACTAATATCGTTTTTTTATTAAAATGTTATTTGTAGTTATTACTTATTACTATTATTATTTGCATAAAATATTATTTTGAACTTCATAAGCAATTTTTTATTTATGAAATTTTTATTATAAAATATAGTACTGATAAAACTAAACTATTTTTTTTTAAATTGTAAACATTATAAGTCGTAAGCCTTATTTAATTGTTGTAATGTTATTTATAGTGGTACATTGGTGTTCTCATTACAATATCCAAATAATTAATCCCAAAATAAAAGTGTTCTCTTTAACTTTATTACTTTTAAGCAACTAATCAACTTAGTTGTTGCTTTTATTTGTGTTATTCAACAGAATGTGTGTTATTTGTAATCACAATTTCTCATTTGTGACACAGATATTCCTCACGAGCTTGTGACGGTTCCCTAGACTTATCTTATCTACACAAGTGGTAGAAACTTGACCCGTCATAAACTTATGACGGATATACCCGTCACAAGATAGACTTATTTGTAATAATGTAAGCTACAAAGTGATATATAAATATTTCAAATTTAAGTATAGCAATATTAGGGATATTTCAACATGGTTGGATTGATAAATAAGATAATTCTACACTATTACACCTTCTCAAATATTACTTTATACACTGCATTACAGGTTGAAATTTAGCCCGCTAAAAACCCATGTTTAAAAAAACCTCGCTAAATTCATTGTTTTGTAATTTTTTGTATTATTATTAACTTTCACTATTGTATATCAAAAATTCATTTTAA
The DNA here is from genome assembly GCA_029255685.2 of Silene conica. NCBI lineage: Eukaryota > Viridiplantae > Streptophyta > Magnoliopsida > Caryophyllales > Caryophyllaceae > Silene > Silene conica. Next base: position 96,406,942 of record CM055312.2, read on the forward strand.
GCATTAATTTTAGTATTATTGTTGTAGACTATGACTTGTTTTTTATTAAAACGAAATTTCTGGTTAGTACTATTATTACTTTTATAAAATATTATTTTAAACTTTTATCATAAACAGTTCTTTATCTATGATTTTTTTATTATAAATTATAGTTATGATAAATCTAACCTATTTTTGTTTAAATGGTCAATAATCCTATATGGTAAGCTTTATTTGATTGTTGTAATGTTTGTAGTAGTATACAGTATGCTGAAAATTAATTCCAAAATAAAAGTGGTTTGGTTGTTGCTTTAATATATAGGATAATCAATAGGTAATGAAAAATAATCCAACCATATTGGAAATTAATTCCTATATTTGTATTTATAAATATCTAAATATGTTTTTTTTGTTTCAAATGATGTTTTAGTGTAAGTTCTTTGTAAACAATTGACTGAATATAGCTATATATATGTCAAATCTAAAATAATAATTATTTAATGAGCTTATATTTTTTTTGTTTTAGTTTATCATTAAGTGCTCATATATTAAAATTGTTTTTTTGGTGCGTTCATATATTAAAATTGTAGACTATATTTTTACGGCATTACAAAAAGTATAAATTAATTGCATATAAAAGAAATTATTATAGAACATGGGGAAAACGGTGGGGCCTTGTATAAAAATAAATTAAATAATGCACCTTCAACCAAGAGCGACACTTCAACTCTATGGTTGTTGCTTTAATAAATTAGATTCTGGTATAGTTATTTTATTTATCTGTATTTCTAAATTTCTAAACCTAATTGAATTTTTTTGTTTTAATTAAAGCCAAAGCTCAAGTGTATGCTCTATTGTAAACAATTATTTCAAGATGGTACTTTCGAGAGGATGATTTCCTTTATTTTTTTTTAATAACCCAAGTTAACAATTAAAATTATAAATCTTGATTATATTATAAAAGGTACTTTTTTTCACATTAAGGAGCTATATACTTACAAATTTTTACAAAGTATTTTATCTATACCTTCTTGAATTATTTAGAAACCAATTTTTTAAAATTTGTGTTTTACTTTAGCCTCACGATTTTGTTGTGTTTAAGTTTTAGGTCATCGCCGAAATAATTGTTAAGTTTTTGCACCCTCTATGATCTAGTTCTGAATACGCCTCTAGCTACCATGCTTTAACGTCGGTTCGCCTGTTTGTAATCCTAACTAGATTTGAGCTTGTGTCATTTCGGTCACTATTATCATGCATAATTTAATCTTGACGACATATATAAATTAAATATTCATATATCTATATATGACTATATGTCATACCTGAAAAATAAGTATTGGCATATAACGTTGTGTTCCTCCTCTTATTGATGTACCAGAAAATCCAGTGTCAATGGGGATTTCTGTTGCAGCTTGAACAAATCCGGGGCATAAAGTATTGAAGCAATGAAATTTTCCAGCCTTTAACAATTCAACAAAACAAATTGTGTTAGCTAAACCGATTAGTAGATTCTACTATCAAATGTATACAATTGACTTTACGTATTTTAAACTTAGAACTTTCGAATTTTAATGTAAATACTATGATCTATATCATAAAATTTATGAATTCTTTTACCAAATATTGAGCTTAGAAAATTATTATACAACTAAAACACAATACATATAAGTTCATTTATATTTTAATTTTCATGAAAAAAATTAAAATATAACTCAAAATTGTTTAAAACCTCAAAAAAAATATATACATAACCTCAATTAATTAAATGTATCATGGTTGTACGATATATATTTTTATACATTTGGTTGTATAATCCTCTTTTTAGCTAAACTCTAGTCAATTATATAACAATGATTTAATATTTGATTAAAAAAAGGAAAAGGTCAACTTAAAATGAGACTAACATTAGAATAGCTAAAAAAAGGAAAAAAAACATGTTTAACATGTTTAGGTAAAAACTTACGTTTTTTCTTTGAGATTTTAGATTTAAATCACACCAAAAGCAATTTTGTATTGTAAATATGGCATGATTATATGACCCTGTTTTTTTTTATACTAAAACAAGTTGAATTAATTAATTCGAGTAGAGCTTAATTGAACTAAATTGAGTGGAATTAGGGTGAAGTGAATTTAGTCGAATTAAAAGTTAATCTTGTGAAGAGATTAACTGAATATAATTTATTGAACGTAAATAAAACTTAACAGAATATAGTCAAGCAAAATTGAAAGGAGCTGAAATTAAGGAAAAAAAAGGACCATTGTTTTTAAACTTTCAACATGTCACTCTTAAAAAGGGTGGCTGGTCCGTTGTATGCTAGGTAACACCAAAACGGACACAGACACGACACGGTCACGTGACACGGCATTTCATGAAATTTAGGACACATGACACGTCATTTAAATATAATAAAATATATATTTTATGGTTATAAATAACGTATAATTTTATTATTATCATGTATTTGAAACTAAATCTAAACAAATAAAGATTCAAATCGTCAGTTACTATAACTAATTCTCATTTTCCCACTCAAACTCATCTTCTAGTCGATCTTTTTTAAAGTTTTATTCCTTGTCTAAACTATAATATGTTTAGCCATGTGTCCAACGAGTGTCGGGTGTCCGAGTGTCGGACATGGGACGGCTAATTAGGAGAAGTGTCATGCTACCTAGGTTGTATGTGGTTTGGCCTTGAAGGTATCACATTTATTCGAGTGTTTCACACTAAGGGTATGTTTGGATAGGAAAATAGGAGGGAAAGGGTGGGAGAGGAGGAGAAAAGAGGGGAGGGAAAGGAAGAGAAGGGGAGGGGAGAGAGAATGGAGATTGGAGGGGGTGATTTTCTCTCTAAATTTTGCGTATATCGGTGGGGAAATAATTTGCCTTGTAGGAGGAAAATGAAAGGATTCATTTTCTCTTCTCTTTAAATCGTTCTATCTTTATTTTGCTAACCAAACAATCATCTGAAAAAGCTCAAGGTGCAGTGGTCTACTAATAATTTTTGTTTTTAAGGATGAAGCATTCGTGAACAAACGCAGATATAATTGGTGTACGATAATGAATATTGATTAGAAAGAAAGTAAAATTAAATAAAGAGATTTCGAAAACTTACATCTACATACTGAAAAAGATGTGGCATATTATCTTTGTTTAGCAAGGGATTAACCTACAATCATAAAACAAATAAAATTATTCAAAGTCAATCACTCAATTCTAAAGTTTATGTAAATATTCTCTATTTTATATGAAAATAGGCATTGACAGAAATAACATTCATCCTTATTACTGCCACAAAAAAACTGGTAATTGATATATACTTCATATAATAATAATAATAATAATAATAATAATAGTAATAAAATAACTTTAGCTTTTTTAAGCTACCCGTATGCACAACTTTCTCTTTTTTTATATATACTTGTATTTTATCAAAAAAAAACAAGGTAATGATCGTCGCTACATTTTTTGGTACCGAGGGAACCCGCAACCGCTACCTTTGATGCGCACTGGCTAAACGCGTGGGAATATGTGATAGCCTGAACCCGCACCCGCTACCTTTGGTGCGCACTGGCTAAACCCGTGGGTATACGTGAGCCTGTAAACCACATACACAAGGTAAACCACCCGATGGTGACAGGCTCGAAGTCTATTTAGGCATGGACTCGGGCCAAGAATGCTCCACAAGATTTTGCTCTTGGGGAACCCGGGTCTCCTTGGAATTTCACCCAAGTTTTAACCACTAGACTCCACCCTTGCGGACCGTCGCTACATTTTACTTTTATTATTTTTCAGCTTCAAAAGATTTAGGGAAGGGAGGGAAGGGTCGGGGAGATAAGTGTGCGCTATGCGGTACATTAGTTTTTGTTATTTAAATAAGGGATTTTGTATATTGTCTTTTTTTTCCCATCCAAATCTCCTCATTTAACTTTTTGGTTCAATAAAGCGCGCACTTAATCGCATTAAAATAGGAGAGGGGAGATTCGATCCTAGGACCTATTGTCCATAATAGCTCCGTCTTAACCACTAGGCTAAGACATCTTCGGTACTACTCACTGTTTTAATACAAAGAATGTGAACAATGTTATACGGGGAGGACAATATGGAATTTATTTTGAGAAAAATGAACTATAAATGTGGGATGGAAGGAGTTTGTTATTTAATGAGTTTTTTTACATGATAATCACGTATTTTCTCAATACAAGGTAACCTCGTTTCTTAAACAAAAATTCTCATTTAAAACGGCACTATCCGTCACAAGTTGTAAACAGATAGTGCCCTTTTCCAAAAATGTAACTGACACTACCTATCACCGTTATGAGATGCTCCATTTCCCTCCACCTTGTCCACCGAGTTGCTTTATCGTGAGAGGAAATACGCAAAAACAAAATGTCGGCAAAGTTGTGGTCCCAATCAAGGTGGTCGGAGCTCCGGTGGTTTTGACCAGTTGTCGTGGTGGCGACTAATGTTATGTGAGGGGGGATATCAAGGGTTGGGGTTTTGGTTAAAGGGTTTGCGTAATGGTGTTTGTCCCAATCAGACTTATTTGTGGACAGTCCATTCTCCAATCTGACCGTTCTTAGACCATATTTTTCAGTCGTTTATGTAGCCCTACCTAGACCGAGTTTTTACATTAAAATACTAACATATACTTCTTAATCTATTTACTAGACCTAGTTCCTGATTTTGTTATTTTATCAAGCCCTGGTTAGACCTATGAATTCGGACTTATTTTTGGTTAAATTGGAATCACGTATGGGACCATTGAAACGGAACTAGTTCTTAAACATGTTCCAACAGGTCCATTTCAGACCACTTGGAGCGGAACTAGTTCCTATAATTTATTTTACTTTACTTTTTAATTTTAATTAATTTTTGTCCTTTTTCAAGACCTAACTCTTGTTAAACCTACCTATAAACGTAGTCTTAGTGAATTTGTAAGTTCGTACTGTTAGTTTGATTATACAAGATTCTTATTATATATATACACTCACATAAAAATAAAAAAGTAAAAACGAAATATTTGTCATGGAAATACTTACTGTCCATCCAACTTTAATTTTATCACCACCATTTTGAATAATAATTTCTCCAGATGAATATTCAGGCGGGTTTATTGAAATATTATATAAATTGAAATTTCCGCCGGCACCATAATATTTTGTAGTTTGCGGATCGGAGTTCGTCCTGAGAACTGCAACCTAGAGCAATGGTTAAAATTTTTGGTGAGGAACTAACATGTTAATACGATCATAAATTAAGACAACGCCTTTTATAATTAATTTATAAATTTCGATTGACTAACATTATTGAATTTTTTGGTTAAATAGCGTTAATTAGCAAAATAATTAGGAAATTAGTGTTCATTTGAAACTATTTGGGTATATGGTGTCCACGTCATCACTTTTTATTTTTCTCCGATTTTTATAAAAAACCGCTAAGAAACATAGCGGCTTTACCAAAATGTCATCGTCCAAATATTTGTATTTAAAAGAAAAAAAATGAGGAGAGAGAAAGTGAAAGCCGCTGAGATTCTCAGCGACTTCCACTAATTTACAAATGTTGTTGCTTACAAAGTTTACACTAAAATATACTATATATGTATGGCTACACTACAATATAATAAACCGCTAAGATTCTTAGCGATTTTATATAAAAAGTCGGACAAAAATAAAAAGTGATGACGTAGACACCATAAACCCAAATAATTTTAAATGAACACTAATTACCTACTTATTTTGTTAATTAACGCCAATTAACCAAAAAAATTCAACATTATTTTAGGGTTTTTTTTATTACTTACGCGATTATATTTTCATTAAGAATTTTATAAAAAGAAATTGAAAGAAAATTTCAAAATCGCCTAATTTTTTTTTATTATTGATATAAAATAGCTGTAATGATGTAAATGCATAAAATTGTACAAAATGTTCTTATATTAATATAAATAAGATACGTGAGCTGCAAAAACAAAACCATTACCTTTTATTTATCATTTCTTAGATCTTAGTTTCACTTATGGGATGGAAAATCCAGAGCGTCAGAAATAGTTAACTGAAATACTGTTGGCAACTTCCAGCAATAGGGAATGTCTTAAAAAATCTAATTGCAAAATGTACAATAAAATTAAAACCTTACATGAGTTCTAGCAGGAGTTTGTCCACGAGTGCTATATTTGGCGTACTCTCTTGTGAATCTTTTAATATTCTTGAAATCATCTTTGCTTACTCTTTTTATTGGAACAGTTCCGGTTGGACAACTTTGATCTTTTAACTTCATATGATCAATAACTTCTTTTTCACATTTAAAGTCCTTGTTTTCTGGAGCAGAGATCGGCTTCATCTAAAAGAACAACCGTAGCAATTAGAAAAAGAATAGTTTTTTCAATCATTTTGAATATAAATTTCAAAGGTAATATTAAGCAGAATGTATGATTAAATACATAGAAATAAAGGAAATTTAACGAATGTTTTTCGGATTAGATGTTGTAGGCTTGTAGCTCTACCTTTAAAAATCATATGGTATAAAAATAAATTTCATTTTTTTTCAAGACATTCATGAATAAACCTCAAATAAATGTGAATTGTAAACCATGTGAACTCCAAGGCACTATTTTAATACTCCCTCTTATTCCATATTTTGTTCCCCTTTGTGTTTGACACAAATATTAAGGTGTAGAATAAGATAAGTGTAAAGAATTGGGTGGGGTTTGCTTATAGGAGAGAGGGATGAATAATTATGAATTAAATAAGGAATTGTGGGGCCACAAGCATTAAAAAGGAATAAAATAGGAGTAAAAAATTGGGTGGGGTTTGATAATAGATTAATAAGAGAGAAAAATGAATAAAATAAGAATAAAAGTTTCCAAAATAGGATTGGGGAAGAAAACCTGAATAATCCGTTTTAGGAAATAGGAAAGAAAATATGGAATATGAGGGAGTATTTGTAAAGATTATAAACTTCAAGTCATGATTCTATATATGTATATACTATGAACTTCGGGCCATAGTTTTATTATTTACATACACTATGAACTTCAGGTCATAGTATGAATAACAAAATTTCAAGCCATAAATAATTTATCCTTTTTCATATCAAATTTCGAGCATATATAAGTCTCTCCGGACTTTTATAAGATATTCACTTACATGATATACTTTCATTTCTTTCAATGAACAAACTTTGGGTTAATAACGCCACGTCATTAAGCTCAATATCTTGGGATGTGTTTTTTCACATACGGATTTTAATCTTTCACATACGGTTTTTACTACACCGTCATTGTCATTTCTTTTATTATTCACTGAATTGGTTTTTGCTCTCTTCCATCATCCTCTTAAACACCAAGTGACTAAGACCAACCAACCACCACTTCATCCACCGCAACTCTGTCCCCCTGCTCCGCTGTCCCTTCCCCCCTGCGTCGATCGTCGTTCCCCTGCACCGTTGCCCTATTTCCCTACGCCGACTTCCCAACGGCGTCTCCCTGCCCCGTTCCCCCCGCCCTATGCCGACTTCCCCACTGCCTTTCCCTCTGCCATGTACCGACTTCCTCACCGTCGTTACCCTTGCCTCACACCGACTTCTCCACCTTCGTTCGCCCTCCCCGTAGGCCCCTCCCCTGCTGGCCCCTGCATTGTTCATGTTTTTTTTTATTACTTTCTCCATTTTCCTATTTTCTTCCCATTTCCCTTATTTGGCAAATTAACTATTTTCTTCCCATTTGTTTTCTTTCCTATTTTAGACAACCAAACTACAAATTTATCATTTTTTTATTACAAACATACCCTCTTTTCATTACTAACCCCACTTATTACCTTCCTTTCATTACTTTATCATTTCTTTATTAGTTTGTCTTAATCCAAGTGCAAAATGAAATGAGAAGAACACTTATAAATGGAGGAAGTATTAATTAATTTCTACTTCTCTCAATTAGTTTGTTAATTAATTAATTTTTTTTCTCAATTAGTTTGTTTGTCTTTTGTGTTTTGAGTTATTTTATTCATTAATAATCTTATTTAGAGTTTTTTGTCAGATAACACCTAACATTTACACTGTCTGTAGAAATAGTATCTAAAGTTTTTTTTTTGCCCAAAAACACCTAACATTTTATGTTTTTTGTCGAATAACACCAAAATCAATTTTCTGTCAAAAAATGTCAACATTCCGTCTTGAATAACCGTTGACTTCGTTTGACCTTATTTCTTCCTTCTTCCTTTGCCATTGATGCATCTCAACACTTACTTCTCTATCCTCACAAAACTCCCTCCATCAATCTCCAACAAATTAATAAATTATTTGCATTTTTAGTTATAAATAATGAATCTCTAACAAATTAATAAAGTAATTGACATCTGAATAATCAAAGGTATGTAATTGTATACTTCTTTTCATTTTGGATTATAAAAAACAAATTAATAAAGTACTTGCATTGATTCTTTCAAAGCATAATACTTTAAGAATTTTTGATTAATTAAATTTGAATAACCCTAATTTTTTAATTAATTTGCCTCTATCTATTGTTGTTTTACTGTGATTTAATTAATTTGAATAACCCTACTATTTATTGTCACGAAATCTGTATTGTTGCATTATGATTGCTAATTTCTTATAGGATGAGTATTTTCGACAACAAGAAAAATTATGCTCACAACTTTGGGGATAATTTAAGAATCTATCATGATGAGTATTTTGTGACAAAAAACGTATAAACAAAACTGGATATGCAAATAATTTATTAATTTGTTGGAGATTGATGAAGGGAGTTTTGTGAGAGATAGAGAGGTGAGTGTTGAGAAGCATCAATGGAAAAGGAAGAAAGAAGAAATAAGGTCAAACGAAGTCTACCGTTAGTCAAGACGGAATGTTGGCATTTTTTGACGGAAAATTGATTTTGGTGTTATTTGACAAAAAACATAAAATGTTAGGTATTTTTGGGCAAAAAAAATAACTTTAGGTACTATTTCTACAGACAGTGTAAATGTTAGGTGTTATCTAACAAAAAACTCTCTTATTTATGTACAAATCGTAAACGAAATCGTTTACGCACGGAACATAAACCAAAGCGGTTTTTCGTTAATTGATTTCTTCATCTTTGTTGTGGGTCCGACTTTTATCTATTTACGTATAGACAATCGTTATTTCTTCATATTTACGTACAAATCATAGACGTAATCGTTTATGTACATAACATACACCTAGCTAGCCAATTTTCGTTAATTAATTCTTTCATCTTTGTTGCAGATCTCACTTTATCAATTTAAAAAACAAATGGATGAATGGGGGACCGCCATATATGTTTTAAATGTTTGTGTATTAATATAAATAATATAAGATTATTATTGATAAATCATTATATATTAATAATTACGTACAAACGAGAAATGGAATCGTTACCTATTAAACATAAACCAAGTCGTTTTTTCATTAATTAATTCTTTCATCTTTGTTGTGGTTCCCGCTTTTATCAATATACGTACAAATCAGCGTTATTTTTTAATATTTACGTACAAATCATAAACGTAATCGTTTGACGTTTATGAACATAACATAAACTTAGGCGGTTTTTGGTTAATTAATTCTTCATCTTTGTTGTTGATCCACTTTTATCCAAAAAAAATGGATAAAATTATGACAAAACACAAATAAACGTAACAATATTCATGACAAAGTTGAAATAATCCTTTGCAAAAATTTAGTAAATCGTGAAAAATATATTTTGATTATATATTATGGCAATATAAGTACTTGATTAATTATTTTTTTGTTACGTGTCCATTTTGCCATCAGGCTCATTGCGGCTACAAATCCGAACTTGCATAATACTGTCATTGTGACAATATATCTAATCCCGTGAATATCACGGGTGTTCCAACTTGTTATGAGTTAGAATTGAGTTTGAAGTATGGTTGTTTGTGAAAGTTTCGGGGTATGCCTTAGAATCAAAATAAAAGACAAGGGAACATCCTTAAAAAAACCGAAAAATTCGGAGATACAACATACTATGAAGCACAAATTAAAAACTGAAATTTGAATATATTTTATTTGAAAGAAAAGTCACAAACCTCGGGGTGAAATGTGTGATTTTTGAGGGAAGGGTGGTCAAAAGCTGGCTGCAAATAAAAATTCACACAATCGTATATGGCTCCAAATGCATCCTGCATGATTGGTAATCAAGTTGCATAAAAAGGAATTATGTCAATTAATAAAAGAAATATCAATATAATTTTTTTTCAATAAGTTTCATAGATAGCTAAAAGTATTGCAAGAGACCAGTAGACAACTGAGCCGGCCCTATGAGGTGTTTGGGTTGACAAAAGACAATGGTCCAAGTTTAAAAGGGGTAATTAATGAGAAAATAAAAATATGTTTTTTGTCAAAAAAAATTATTACATAATTTGACCAGCATAAGGCGAGTAATCTAGTGGTTTTGCATCTTACCCAATATTAAATGATAAGGTACTCTCTTTACAATTCACCACATCTAAAATCATTTTTTCTTCTAAAATTTTAGAGTTTTTCGGGAGTCAACCTTATCTTGTTCAAAAGTTTTTCTGCGTCCGTTGTTTCGTTTATTTAATTATATCAGATAATTCCACATGAATTATTTGATTTTCTTTTTATAAAAAAATAGGGCCTCATTTTACAGTTTTGCCTAGGGTCTCGAAATGTTTAGGACCAAAAGGGAACTGAACTAAACTCACCTGAACTTATAAAATTTGAACTAAACTGAACTGAACTTATAAAAACTAAACTGAACTGAACTGAACTGAACTTATAGAATCTAATTTAAACTGCACTTATAGGAATTGAACTGAGATTAAAAAATCTAAACTGAACTAAACTAAACTACACTTATAAGATCTGAAATAAATACAGTATAAATTAATTAACTTTAACTCTAAAACAACAGCACCTAATTTATCACCCCATCTATTTTCAAAGTTGACATCCTCTATAAATTCTACAGGATCTATATTTCTTTAATAAACTATAAGTCGATAACAACAAGAGTTGGCAAATAAAATAATGAATGATACCAAACATAGTTAACGTCATCGATTCATCGAATAAAGTTTAAATATAATGAAGAACAAAGCGTTTAAATCGGCTATTAAAACATAAAAATTTGGAAAATACCTGGATAGTCTTGATGCTTGGTTTTTGAAGTTGTTGAAATTCCTTGTCTAACTCAATTTCTTCTTCTTGCATGGATAATTGGATGTCTCTTATTCCATGAACAAATAAAAATGAACAAAAAGTCACTAAGATCACGAGTTTTTGAATAAACATATTCTTACTTTTGTTATTAAATAATGCTAATTTTCAAATGATTTAATCTGAACTTAACAAGCAATGAGGTGTTCTTTTTATAGGAGATTTTAATTGACTTTAATGTAAGTAATTGAAACCAAGGATGAATGAATGAATTAAAGGAAAGTTCATTTATATAATATGTAGAAAATATGTACTCATTTAATTAAGTCATATACAGTGTATTGAGTGAATATATCAAATTGAGCCCAACGAACAAAAAAACATGACAACAAATAGTAACGTACAAATAGAGCCATGTCTGCCTTTTCTTTATATATTTAGACACGCATCTAACACGTGTTAATAGATTTTGGACGTTTTATATATGTGTCCAAACACGCGTGTCCAAATAAATGAAAAAAGTCAGGGAACACTTTATAGTCTCCCATAATTTACTTTGTTAAGTTTTTGTTTCAATTCTTAGCATTAATATGTTCTCAATTTATACGTTATTATTTGTTATCACGTTTTTTGTTCGTTGGGCTCAACTTGATATATCCTCCCAAGCATGAGCGGACACAAGTAGACCCTCGGTAAAATGCTATGTATTTCTTACCTATTATATTTATTAACTTTTCAATAATTCATTTAATTCATTTTTGTTTCAAATCTTTACATTAAAATTAATTAAATTTCTATAAAAGGAAAACCTCATTATTTTTTACGTTCAATCCATTCGAAAATTAGCGTTATGCAATAACACAAGTAAAAATGTTTATTCAGAAATTGACGGTCTTAAAGATTTTGTGTTTACTAGTTTTATACCCGTACAAAAAAAGTACGGGTTTGTTTAAAAACTTTTTTATTCGTAAATATGTTTTACTAATCTATGCAAATACAATTTTTCACATAAAATTAAATGAGATATATATAAATTATAAATATGGTGATTATGATTTATTTGACTCCTAATTGTTTTAATGCTATGGAATTAATTTCTTTTAAAGATTACTATAAACAGAAAATAACTTTTCCCAACCTTTTAGAGGGAGATAATACTTGTCCTAATATTAAGCGGGTTAAATATAATCTCACGTGTACATATAAGATAAATCTTACTTTTTAGTTTTTAGTTTTTACTATGCGTTATGTTTTTGCCTTATTCATCATACATGAACATATTTAACCTGTTTAAAATTCAGACGAATATACCCATGTTCAATTGCCCAACTTGCGTATATAAATAAATGTAATGTTATCTTGAAATAAATGGCTCATCCTGTATAATAAAAAAAGTCTAATAATACTAAAGAAGCCCTGCTAATTGGGCACAAAGCCAGAAATCCAACTTAAGGTAAGATTATCCGTCAGACCCCCCAAAATCTTAAGACACTGTCACATCAGCTTTCCACTAACTTTTATTAGTTTTTTATTGTTCAGACTCATCTCAGACTATATACATTATCGCTCAGACCTATCTCAGACTCTACTTTTCCACTAGACTTTGACACAGGTAGTCATTTATTGGTTGTTATTATAAAATGGTGGGGTCGAGACTCTACGAAAGTCATAAGTTGAGTATTGGATTTTCAAGACTCAACTTAATACTTTGTTAAAACTTTAGTAAATTACTAGTTTTACTCCCGTGCAAAAAATGCACGGGTTTAATTTTATTAAATTGAAAAATTAATAAGAGTGTGAATATATTTTATAAACATATGATTTTAATATCGCAGTTATATCAATGTAAAAAGTAAGAAAAAAGTATACACTTAACTTAGACGGAAGTAAAAACAACGCATTTGCTTGACATTATAAAAGTATACAAATTCTTATTTAGAACAACAATATCGGTTTAAGTTTACGACGGTTCAAATATACATATGTAGGATGAATAAGACAACACAAAAGCATTATGTACAGCGAAAATAAAGATACTGACCCATTTTAAACTTAAGACGGATAATAACCGATAAAAAGATATAAATTTGAAAATTATACTTACGGTTTAAATTATAAATTCCTAACCATCGTACTGAACCCAAATTATTATTAGGTCAACCCTCTAACTACAAAAAAACTCCGACCATATAATATAATATAAACCATGTTTTTTTATATAATTTTATGTATATTTAAGACGGAGATACATATTTTCGTTGATTTAGAACTCACAACTATTTTAATTTGTTAATTTAAGTATTGAAATGTTTCAACTCTCAACTATTATATTTGGTATTTAATTTTTATTTGTGTTTTATACTTATTACCACTAATTTAATTTTTCGTTGCTCCATGCTAAAGTAATATTGAAATTTTTTTTAATATTGGAATACTCCATCTGTAAAGTTTCGGTGTTGCAATCATATTATTAATTTTTTATATCTAATTTATGCCTTTAATTTATGTAAAATTAGTTAACTTATTATCATCGATCATCAAATATCTGATTTTTGCGGTTGAAATTGAGTTAATACTCTATGGGACTTTATATTTCATTGTGTGATTATAGATTGTAACTTCTTTAATTAACAAAAGTAAGGAAGAAATTAAATCGATGAAAGCTTGAGAAACGCGGAAAGAGATTAAATCGACAAAAAAATGAAAAATTTTAATTAATACCCCCTTTCTATAAAAGGAAAGACATTTAGAGAAATCTGATTGGCTAAAGAAAAAACTAATTGCCCCAATCCCTCATTAATTACCCTCTCTCTTCTCCACTATCATTAAGGTAATTAATTAACCTCTCTATTCAATTCTTATTATTTTCCATATATGTACATTAATATATTCATATGTTAAAAAGCTTATGATAAAAAACATTAATCACATTCAACCTTACAATAAAAATTATACATAAAAAAATCGGAAATCTATATAGAAATTCATTTAATAGAGGACAACAAATTTTATAATAACAAAAAAAAAATTACAATTCCGGAAAAATTAACCTCTTGAATACCTTGACAAATAAAACGAACTAGGAATACGTGTGTGAGACAGTCTCATACTATAAGACGGTCAACATATATAAAAAAGAAAAGTCGTTTACATATGTATATTTGATCCGTCCTACAGGTAGCCTTGTCCTACCTAAAAATTTGTATAATTTTATAATGTCAAACATCAAACAAATGCGTTGTTTTTACTTACGTCTGAGTTGAGTGTATAAATTATTTTTATTTTTTAGATCGATATACTTGCGATACAAAAATTATATTTTTTATTAAATATATTCACCTTTTTACTTTTATTTTTTCAGTTCAAACCCGTGTATTTTTTGCACGAGCGTAAAACTAGTTAAGTATAAAGAATATGGTGGACCCTACTCTAATTATAAAAAAACTTCCTACTTTTAATCAACCAATAAGAATCATTTAAATTTTATCCCTTTTATAGTAAAAGGATTTTTATGATGGTATTAGCGTAATGTGATAGTTTGATAATATCGGACGATTTTTTGTGCAGGGTTTTTTGTTTTTTTCAGTATACCGGATTTTTATATATTGTATCGTTGTATATAGTATTTAATCTTGTTTGAAATTGTAATTTGTATTTTATTTTGTTGGAAAATAAAATGTAATTTAATTTTAGGACTGATTATTTGCGCAGTTTGTAATTTTTTGTGTATTGGATTTTATTTCTGGATTATCGTATTTTATGGAACTACAGATTAAAATTAGTTACGGACAGAAACGATTAAGTAAATAGAAATAGAAATAGTAATAGTAATCAGGTAATATCAGAATACGGTATTGCGGATTACGGATTAAAATTAATTACGGAACAGAATACGGAATTATGGACGGATTAAAATCAATTACGGAACAGAATACGGAATTATGGACGGATTGAAATTAATTACGGAACAGTACAGAATTATGGACGGATTAAATTAATTACAGAACAGTACGGAATTACGGAATAGAAGGAATATATATCAGAAAAATTAAATCAGAGTTGAAAATGGTGGGGCCATAGTTCCCTAAAAATCAGGAACCAATGAGAAGGCTAGAAAATCTCTCTCTTTTATAGAGATAGATTAGTGGTTTTAGGTGAATCTTATCTTAATACTTACCAAAATTTTATCTCAAGATTACCAATAATCTTACCCTTATATACTACGAATAATCCGATGTACTTTCTTAAACAATTAGAAGTACTATTAACGTAAGTCTTCTTTGCGACGGATACATCCGTCGCAAGCTTCTAACTGGTCAAGTTTTACAATTTGGTTCGATGAGACAAAGCATAAGGAATCTCAAAAAACTTATTTTTTTCTATTTAAATGAATAATATTTGACCCATCGCAAGTTTAAGACGAATTTACCCAGATATGAGAATTTGTGATCTAACAAATTCACCTTACCGTCACTCTTTCCTCTCTCCTAATTTTCTTAGTCTGCATTTATTACTCTCTTAATTGGTTCATCTCCTATATGAAAAACACTTGTCAAATATCAAAATCTTTTATTCAAAAAAAATTGATCAAATAAAGACTAAAAAAATCTTGTGAAATATTTTTAATTTTGATTAAGCCTTCTTATTTATTAAAATACTTGTTTGATGATTTCGAATGATGGTGTTAAATGTTCTTATGAGTTTGATCGATTCATCAACTTGGGTAAAATATACGCATGGGTTAACGTGGACTTATGAGATCCGTTGAGTATAATACTGTGTTTTAGCATGTTTTCGAATTCTTAGTTTTTATAATTATTCGTCATATTCTATAAAAAATATGCATTTTATGTTGGATTAAATTTTTTTAATTTCCAGTCGAAAATAGAGCAGTTATTGATAATTATATTAATAGAAATGTAAACATTATTTTTCAATTTTTATACATGTTAAAATGGTTAAAATTAGAGAAATTAATTTATTAATTTATTATTGTACATAGATACACTTTTATTATTGCTTAAAGTATATGTTTAAACCAACGAAAATTGTTTATTTTTTAAGAAACTTGTTTATTTCATGTAGAAATAATTTTTATTGCTATCGATTTTAAAACTTTGTTGAAAAAATGATAAGGCATGCAGAAAAATATGAAAAATCAAATGTGGAAATAACAATTAATTTGGTCTAGTTTGAAACCATAATATATTTAATAAGTTGGGGAGAGTAAATTAATTATGAAAAACATGAGAGACTGCAATTAATTATGTAAATAGAATGTGGGTTTAAAGTAAAATGAAAGATTTTTCACTCCCTAAAAATAAGGATCAATGAGAAAGCTAGAAATGTTTTTTACTTTTATAGTATAGAGATTTGTTCCAGTTTGAAATAATAATATATTTAATAAGTTGGAGAGAATAAATTAAGGAGTCGTTTGGTTCGGCATGGGAAGATAAAATTCTCGGGAAAATTAAATTCATATGAACTTGAAAATCACGTGAATTATATAATTGTTGTTTGGTTGAATGTAGGAACTTTAATTGATGCGGGAACTTCCATTTACCTAGAGGGGGCTAGGTAAGTAACTTCCTACATTATGCAGGAATTAGAGTTACCTAGAGGGGTCCTGATTTTCGCAGTATACATTTTACTCGATGCAGTACACTGTTGACGATTTTGCCCCTCTCATTTTCCTTTTCATTTTCTCTCTCTAGTCTCTTTCTAATGTTTTCTCTCCAATCTCAAAATGTGTACTACGGAAAGTAATTTATTTTCTCAAATGTGTACTGCGAAAATCAATAATATAAGTATTACTTCCTCCATTTTTATATAATGTACCCATTTTATTAAAATACTACACTCATATATTCAACAAATGGGAACATTATATAAAAACGGAGGATAGTATTAGTTTTATTTTATTTTTATTATTTTATTAAATTTTTGTATCTATTTTCATGACGAGTAATTTTATAAAAATAATACACGTGAAAATTAACATAATAAGGTAACATAATAATTAAGAATATATTGAAAAAAAAGGTAAAAAGAAACAAAAAATAATTGTACTACTTTGAGTAAAACGAAAAAAAACCCAAATTAATGAAATACGTTTGTTTAGTACTAATTGACAAAGATTGATTAACAATTAACATGTTAATTTGGTTTCTAAATCAATTGAAATACTACGTAGTATTAAGCATGTCAATTCGTTTTTAATAATTAACAATGATTTTTCTTTTCATGCTGATGAAAAAACCCTAATTAAAAAAGAAAATATATTATTAAGAAAAAAATCAAATTATAAGATTAGTGAATTAATTACCTGTTCGTCACTTGAATAGTTAAATAATCGTTCATAGTTGTAAATTTTTAATGGGGTGGAAGATGGTAAATGTTTCAATATTAGAGAAAAGGAAGAGAGAATTAGGTTTAATGTTTTTCTAGGAAAGGGCAACAAATGGAAAATTTAATGTAAAAAGTATTGTATTGAGTAAAAAACGTAGTGCGAAAATAAATTGCGTAAATTAATTATGAAAAACATGAAAGAGTGTAATAAATCCCCTATCTATAAAAGGAATGTCTTTTCTAGGCTTGTGATTGGCTGAAATTTTTACTTTTTAATTTTTTTTTTACACATTAACCAACCCCACTCTCTCCACTTACACTCTCTCCAATTAATTACCATATCTCATCATTTCTTATTATTTTTCATATACATATTCATATGTTAAAAAGCTTATGATAAAAAAAATTAATCACATTCAACTTTACAAAAAAAGAAAATTTTTAAAAAATGGGAAATCTATATAGGGGACAACAAATTTTAATAAAAAAAAAAACAATTCCTGAAAATTAACCTCTTGGATACCTTGACAATTAAAATTAAATTAGAATTTTTGTATGAACGGTCTCATACTCTCATACCATAAGACGATCAACATATATAAAAAGAAAAATCGTTTATTAGCACTGAAGGAACAACTTTTTATATGAGACCGTATTACTCTATAATTTGTGACAATTAAAATGTATAAAATCAAATATATATATATACTATATAAACATATATATTAAATTTAACACGAGGCCCAAATTTTAAGATTTTGATGAAAAATAAATCCTAAAAATATCTATATTTCCAAAAATATGAAAAAAAAGGTCACTATTTAATCAAAAGTGGTCACTACGTATCAAAATGTGATCAATTTCCTACTGGTCGCATGTGCGACCGTCGTAAAGTAGAATTTTGCGAAATGGTAAATTAGGCTACATATAATAATACGAGTAATAATTATTATTAGGTGATATTGTCGACTCATGCATCTATATCGATCCATGTTTGTATGGTTGTCTATTAGCCCAAAATATATATTTTTACAAGCTCAGAAATAGTTGGGGTCAACAAAAATATACAATGCCGTTTTATTATATACGGTTTTAGATTAAATCCCTTATCAATAAAAGGAACAACTTTTCTAGCTTTTTCATTGGTTGCTTAATTTTTGGAAATTAAAAACCTTCTTTCTCGCCATGTCCCACCACTCACACAAGGAGCTTTAATTTTTCTTCATTTTACTTTTCTCCATTTAACATTCTAAAGTTACAAATAATTTTTATCTCCATAATAAAAAAAAACAACTTTACTCCAAATTCGAAAATAAAAAAATCACTAAAATTCTACCCAGAAACATAAAATTCAACAATATTAAAAAAAGTTGGACAATTAGAAGTAATTAACAAATATTTAGAGGTATGAAAAACGAAAAAAAAAACGAAAAAAATTATACAAAGGGTTAAAAATTAACAAACATACGTATATCTAAAAAAATGAAAAAAATACACGAGGAGATAAAAATTAACAAAAACACGTAAATTAAAAAATGAAAGAAACGTAGATCAAATATTTTTGAATAAGATCAAATAAACTCAACCCACAAAATTAAAAAAATGAAAATAATACACGAGGAGATAAAAATTAACAAAAAAACGTAGATTAAAAAATTAAAGAAACGTAGATCAATTTTTTTTGAATAAGATTAAATAAACCCAACCCATTAAATTAACAAAAAAAAATATATAAATTTAAGATTTTTAAGAAAATATAACAACCTTCGAAAATCAGTCAATTAAAACTACGTTAACATCGAGTAAAAAGATGGTCTTAATAACAATACATTATTATTTTCTTTATAAAATCATCCACAAAGTTTAAGAGACTCTATTAAAAATATTTCTATCATTTTACTTTCATATAGAGAGTAAGTTATTTAAAGGGTAAGATATAGAAATACAATACAATTTTTTTATCTATTTTATATGGTTCAAATTTATTTCATAATGTCATGCTTATTTATTTCAATTTATATAATCATTAAAAAAAAATTAATTATACCAGTAAATCAATTATTTGGAGTCAAAATCATCCACGAATTCATAATTTATATATTTCTCATTTAAGTTAATATTAAATTATATTTTTACTACTTTTTTAATATATTTACGAAATTTTTAGAAATAGACCCGTACATTTTTTGTACGGGCATAAAACTAGTAAGTTGTCAAAGTAAACTCTATTATGTAAGTTGAAAATTTTAGATATTTTGACTATGAGTTGTGACTGAGTTTCATGCGGATATTTAGTCATGCTTGTGGTCGTAAATATGCAACAATTGTAAGATTTTCGTCTGAATATTAAATTGGTACAAAGGAAACTCTAATGTTTGACATGAATTTATTGTTATCATTACACCCAAAAAATTCCAGCCATCCACAAAAATGTTGAAACATACGGAAATAATTTAAAAATTTAACCGCACAAATATAACTTTGCATAACATTCATGGTTAGTTGATTAACTAGTGTAACACCCGTGAAAAATTACGGGGTTGTGTACACTTATTTTTAAATACGCCGTCGGTATATTTATTTGAATATATAGCAATTATGTTTATTCGGACGAATTATTTTTTACCGGGATGTTTGAATATAAGATATATTCGGCCCAAAGATGAATTTTCTGGTGCACTAATCTTCGAATAGCTATTAGTAACGATGATAATATTTTGATTACTTATGATAACATTAATAAATAAGGTATATGAGAAAAAACAATAGACGACTAAAAAAAGATTAAATAACTAATAATGAGTAGTTTGGAAAGTTATTGTCTTTTGATGAATTACTTACGGAACATATTTTGACGGACTAATACGATGAACAAAATAACTAATAAGGTAAAATTAAATTAAATGGGTGTATTAAAATTCGATAACCCAACACGAAAATCACAGTTTCTCGAAAACCTCTTTGTAAACAACATTTGTCGTTGTATTAGTCATCCCTCCTTCTTCATCAAGAAGTAGCACTTTTAGCCATTTCTTACTCGTGACCCTAGATATAGCAACGTACAGTTGGCCATGGGTAAAGACTGGTCTTGGAAGATAAAGTCCAACACGGGATAGAGACTGACCCTGACTTTTGTTGATAGTCATAGCAAAACAAACTGCTAAAGGAAACTGTTTTCTTTCAAACTTAATTGGGAACCTAGTTTGATCGGAAGGAGTCAATGTGATGCGGGGAATATAGACATTGCTTCCGATATGACTGCCAGAAATAACTGTTGCACTAATAACGCGATTTCCTAGTTGCCTTACCTCCATTCGGGTGCCATTGCACAAACCATTTGCTTGGTCAATGTTTCATAAAAGCATCACTATAGCTCCAACTTTCAGTCTTAAGATGTGGTTAGGTAAACCGGAACATCTGATAGAGTTAAGAAACTCTGTATGAAAATGAGTTGACAAATTCCACCGACATGATTATACCGACCCATTTCAATTTATATACCTTACCCAAGCCCAATATACCTAACCCACATAAAAATGAGATCATAACCCAAAATCCAAACCACACAAGCCCAAAATCCGTGACCCATTGACTGAATTGATCAACCTATATCAAAATTCTGTACAGCCCATTTCAAAATCCGTGACCCATTAACTTATTTGATCAAACTATATCAAAATCCCACCGACATTATTCTACCAACCCATTTCTTTTTCTCAAATGTATTTTAGCATAAGAAACTCCTTCAGAAACCTTCCATGAAACCGCTTAATCATATATATGCGATCAAAAGAATGTTCATAATCCAAATCAAAATCCCCCTATGGATTTAGTGTAAATGGATTTATATGATGTTCAACACAATTGATCTTGAACTTGTTGAACTCATTTAAGGTATACGAATGCTCAAAATCGAAAACAAAACCAAATCAAATGAAGGTAATTACTTAAACTTGCTTAATTCATTTACGCTATATTCATTATCTATTCCGAAATATTGATTATAGTTGATTTAATTAGTGAATTGTTGATTGTGATTAATATTGGGTGAAAATATTACATTGCATGTAATTGGTAAGAAAAATGATTGTGATTAATATTGGGTAAAAATATTACATTGCATGTAATTGGTAAGAAAAATACAGGTCGATAAACGTAATTGCAGATGATAAAATTGACAGAAACCCTAGTTTTTTCTCAGCAGATTATGTTAGTTTTTTAGTTAAATCTTGTTTACCTTACTAAATGATTGGTTGTTTGTTGGTTATAATGCATGTTTATTTCTTGATTTTTTTCTGGATTTTTGTTGATTTCATCGAGGTTTGCATGTGGTTAATGTTCATGATTTTTTAGTTTGTATTATCTTCACATTCTGTTTGATTTTTTGAAGAAATCCTTAAAATCGGTTGGATTTTCTGGTGTTTTGTTGATTTCTTTTAAGTTTGCATTTTGTTTTGTAATTTTTGATTTTTTGGTGATTTTTTAGTTTTTTTAAATTTGTAATGCATGTGTATATGATGATTTTTTCTGGGTTTTTGTAGATTTCATCATAGTTTTTATATTCTGGTATTTTTTGTTTAATTTCAATTTTTAGATGGTTATTTAGTGTTTATTTTCTCTGCATGCTCGTTCTTTGCGGTAGTCGGTCTACATTCATTTGGTATTAATATTGGTTGCTTAGGGCGATGTTTTCTTGTCCAGGTCGTATATATCAGCGAGAGTACTTAGAGGTGAAATGAGGTGAAATTATACGTCGTTCGTATGCAAGCTGATCGCTGGCTGTTATCATTTTCAGCGCACTCTTGATGCTTAGCAGGTTGTATCATTCTAAATTTTTTCAATTCAATTTTACGACCTTTACTGTATTTTGTTTCAGGTTGTGTTGCACGGTGTTGTGAATATGCAGCTTCCGAATCAGTGGCTTTGGGATATGGTTGATGAGTTTGTTTATCAATTTCAGATTTTTTGTCAGTTTATGGGCTAAGATGAAGATTAGAACTGTCCCTGAGATTGCTTTGTTGAGGCAGTTTTATCTTTTTCAATTTTGCTTCTGTTCTTATGGCTTGGGTCGATTCTCGGTTTTGTTGTGTTTGATTTGATTGATTGACATGTTAATTAATTATGCGACTTTGTTAATTTATTGTTCTGTGTTTATTTCAAGTTAAATTCGCTTAATTTAACAGTATTTGTTAATTTATTGTTTGGTGAACGATTGATCACTGTGAAATTTGTGTTATTTATTCTGATTTGGTTTACTTAGGTGTAAGGTAATAAAATCAATATGGAAAAGAATAGAAAAGGAATGAGAATATTACTTTTTATCGCCTTTCTGAAAAGATTTGTTATATTCCTGTCTGCGTGCTGTGGGGTAAGTAGCAATCTAAGATGTATAGCCATGTTAGGGCATCTGTTTTTGCTATGAATTTATGTTGCTTATTTTAGTTTTTATGTTTTGGAATAGGAATTTGGGTCCAGTTAGCAATTTCTATACTGAGAACATTGCACAAACTGCTTCCTGACCTGGTATATTAAAGGTGAAGCAATGTTAGCCGTAGAATGTGTACATATTATAACATCTTAATTTGAAATGTGTTTGATGAAATGACCTGTGAACTTCCACCAGAAATTGATAGTGTAGGCCTGGATTTAAAAGAGTTCATCTCGGCCTATAAAAAAAGCATCATTGATAAAACTGTTATTAAATGTTGATTCGCATATTGATTTGAATCGGTTTGTTCATATGTTGTTTATATCTGTCATTCTATTGTACTTGATTTTTTTAATATGTGAATGATATATTGTATGATATTGCCGTAGTCACATTGGATCCAAATATTGGTCATTTTTTTAGATGAGCAAACTAAAACAATGTCAATAAACATAGTTCATCGTAAGTGTTAATATATTACTGTTTTTTTGTTGAATGAGAAATCTTATACAATATAAATAATTAGAATTAGTACCTTGAAACTTTCTGTGTATCTTTTAAGCCATCTGTCAGCAATGTCCCTATCGTCAGTCATACTGGCCACGGTGTAGTTAGTTTGACCCTGACTGACATTATAATAAGGATGTATAAACATTAGTCAAATCTCCGTTAATAGGGAAAAAAGGATTTATAATCGTTATTTTTGCCTGAAATCGAATTGGTTAACTTCTAAAATAATGTCTGACAAGTGTTTGAAATTTCGGGAGAAATATAATCGTGGTCAAGTACGATCTCCGATCCTAAACGGCTTAAAATGAAGTGTATAATACACGGTTTTCGGGATTGCGGGGTTCTGGAACAAAATTCTCCGAAAATAACACAAAAGTTGTATCGGGTCAGATAAAGTACTCACACAAAATTTGAGAAGCATTACAGGCCATTTGGTGGTTCTGATATGCGATGAACCAACATCAGTTAAACATCCGATAATCATGAAATATGGATTAATACTCGTTGTTATGGTCTGGAATCAAATTGCTTAACTCCTGAAATGACCTCGGACAAGTATTTGAAAAACAGGGAGAAAATAATCATTCTCCGGTACGAGCTCCCAAACGGCTCAAATTAAAGTGTATAAATACACAGTTTTTGAGATTCCAATAAAGGTTTAATGGGTCAGATAAATGGCTAATTTGTGTAGCAACAAAGGCCATTTTGGGGTTCCAGTAAAATCACACAAAAGGTTTATTGGGTCAGATAAAGTGGCTACACAAAAATTTGAGAAGCAATTTAGACCATTTGGGGTTCCCGTACACGATAAACCAGCATTAGTCAAACCTCCGATAATCGTGAATAATGGATTAACACTAGTTATTCTGGCCTGAAATCGAATTGGTGAACTCTTGAAATAACCTCGAGCAAATATTTGAAAAACTGGGAGAGAAATAATCATTATCCGGTATGACCACTGATGAGTCATATTCGTTTACACTTTTATGTCTCCCCTTAAGTTGTTTTGAGACATTTTCGTTCTAAATTATACAATATATATGTCATTTATGCTAGACTGAGATATTTTCGCATTTCGGTTTTTTAATGCAGATATGGAGCATTTGAGGAGCAAATGAACATAATAAGCACCGGGGAGTTGGCATGGAGTAATACACGGAGCATGGCACAGGAATCTATGAAAATCAAGGAAGAGAATTGAAGCTAGGCGAGCAAAAGAACAACTTCATATAACTAGTACCTAGTTATAAGGGCTATATCTCAGGCTATAAAAATGATAATCAGTGATTTCAATTGATGGTGAAATAAAGCGTATCCTTTTAGCTTTTCAACGCCGCAAAAATCTCTAAATTTCAACACTTACACATAGACCTGTCAAAACCTGACCCGACCCGTAAATAACCCATAAATGACCAGGTTTTTTCAACCCGAACCCGTTTTGACCCGTAAATAGCGGGTCAAAACCCGCCCGCAGCGGGTTGACCGTTGGGTCAATACAATATATCATTTTTAAAATATACAATGTCATAAGTATTGATGACTTATAAATTTTTGAAAAGAAATATGTATATATATGCGGTATGTCACGTCATCACCTCAAACTACATGCCACGTCATCACCTCAAAGTGTGTGTCACACCGTCACTTTCACTGTAGTACGTCGAATTGCATTCCACGTCAGCAGCGCCAACTCATCACCTCGAACGACATGCCACATCATCACATCGAAGTGTGTGTCACGTCGTCACTTTTAGTGTAGTACGCCGAGTTACATTCCACGTTAGCACTGTCACCTCATTATTTCAACGGACCACATGTCACATCATTACATCGAAATGTGTGCCACACGCTCACTTACACCTCCTTCCACATAATTGTCTAAGACCACATGCAACATCATCACCTCAAAATATGTGTCATACCGTCACTTTCACCGTATTACGTCGAACTGAACCGCAATTCGCGTCAACACTTCCACCTCATCACCTCAGATCACATGTCACGTCATCATTGTTATCTTATTTGAGTCTCATTATCGTACTTAGCGTGTTAGTAAGGGTGATGATAATGATAACGATGGTGATGTTGGTGGTGAGGGCAAAAATGGTGACAATTAAGTTGACTAAGACAAGCAAGAGGATAGAAAACGTATAAAGGGTAAGAATTACGATATAAAAGAAGTTTCAAAAAATGCGAGGAAAAGATGTTGATTGACCCGTATTTTTACCGGAACCCGACCCGGAACCCGTATAGACATTACCCGTATTTTACCCGACCCGAAATACACCCGACCTGTATTTTACCCGAACCCGTATCTATCGTTCGACCTGTTTGACAGGTCTACTTACACATGACATAATCAATCAAAATATAAATCCAAGTTACAAAACTAATAATATGGATGAAAAATTAAATTTGAGCATAATTTATTTGGTGAATATAGAAGTTGCAGATTTAAAATAAAAGCAAGAAAAATTATTTATTGTATTACTTAATATCCAAATTGCCAAAGAAAAACTGTTATTATTAAACATTAATAGGGTTGATTACATGATGATGTAATTAGTTTATTACCATAAAGTTGGACCGCCAAAGTGTATCTCTCGCCCATATTCCTTTGATATTCCCTCGTCATAAATACCATAATGCCAATCATCACTATAAGTTTCCGTATGTTCAGGATTTATCCGTCTCTGGTTCTCGTCGATAACCACTAAATGACTGAAATACGAATTTTGAAAGTGGTCATCAACAGGATAATATCCGTTTCCCATGGGGGGAAGAGGACGACCACCAGGAGGGGAGTACACTTCGCCCCCGACTGAAATATAAGTTGCTGAACTCGACATTGTTGTGAATATTTGTTTCGGCCAAAATCCAACGTTTACGCCACACATTTGAAGCCACCAATGCCCCGTTTTTACATCCTTGTATCATTATTACATAATATATGTTAAGATAATAATGACAATCATAAGATTAGAGTACGTGTAAAAGATAATATCAATTATATGATGGTTAATAATAAGTAAAAATGAAGGCATGCATTAATGCCACAGCAGAAGTTAATAATAAGTAAATATAAGTTGTTGAATTATAATGTGAAAATATTAAAATATTACGAGCTTTTTTTTATCCCAAAGCTATATCATAATCATAGTTAAAAAATAAATGAAGGCAAAATTGTTATTTAAAAAATGAGTTTAAATTAATCGACCGTTCATTTGATTGTTTGTCATGCGTTTGTGTTTGTGTTTGTATTTTTATATGTTCAGCACATTGTTTCGGGAAATTCATTATTAGTGGAAAAATGCTTGATATTTTCGCTCCCCAAATTTTTAATTCTAGGTTCGCCCCTGGGAGGAAGTACACGTTTGTTACGTAAATGCAAGGCTAAATATACGATGCAAAGTTTTTACATATTTACATTAATACAAGAACATTTCTTGCATTTAGATAAAGCCATTTCATTGTTCAACCATGTAATGATGTCATGGCTATTTTCTTATTTCTAAGATAATTTAATTAGTTTTTACTTCCACATCAACAATAAAGATTCATTTAAATGTGGAATTATTTAATGTCAACTTTTTATCAAATTAGATTATAATTTTATTTCTAGATTTTAATAATATTTACTCAATCCTTCTTTATTAAAATTAAAATTTTCAAATCTTTTACTTCCTCCTATTCACGATAAATGTCTCATTGTGTGTTTAGCACAAATATTAAGGAAATCAATTGTTTATTGTAAAGTAATGGGTGGGGTAGTAAGATTGGAGAGAGAATGTATTATTGATTATTATTGTGGTGATTAAATAAGTAATATTGTGGGGTAAGGTGGATATTGTTGTGAGTTAAAGTGATTAAAATAAGTGTAAACATGTACCAAAAATGGATAATGGGACATTATTACGAATAGACGAAAATAGACAATAGAGCAGTTATCTTGAATAGGAGGGAGTATATATAAAAGACGAGGTTTTTAAAAACCTATGAATTTCAAAGAAATATCTTTTCTATTAAAGTGCTTAAACCTAAATTTATAATTTTTTTAGCATATGATAGGAATGTTTGGTAGTATATGATATGTAGATCTCTTATATTATAATCAAGTAACATAATTATAAATAATCAAAATTTTATCTCATTAATTAAATTGAGTTATAAATGTATATGATTAATATTATCGAATTAGTAACCCTTATCAATGTGATGAATAGAATATATACGGATCAGATCCTTAAAGTGGCATTTGCCCATACGCATTTTGCATTATTTTTATCAGTTTTGAAATTTGTCATTTATTTAGTTATTTTTTTTAATATACCAATAAGATATCAAAAATTTGTTCATGTAAGTTAATAAATTTTGTATATCATAGTTTTAAAAATAATCTGTCTAATTTCCGTACGAGATTAAAACTAGTAACAACTTCTATAACATATTGTAATCTGATTTTTGATTTTTTTTATTGCTTAAATGGGATTGGGTTGCGAATCATCATTATATATATTAAAGAATCTTGTAAAATCGCTGATGTGGCGCAATGTGGTTTTAGAATTAGTCTAATCTATCGAGCTCTCTCATTCAACCTCAGAATTTTAGTTTTTTTCAGCCAATAACGTGAACAATAGTAGCCATGTCACCTTCCATTAATCGATTTTTATATTGTTTCCATTTTATGCAATATATCGAATATAATTATCTTAATTTTGTTTCTTTATTTAATTACATATATATTTTTTTTACAGGAAATTTACATATATCTTAAAGTTCTCAAATCTGAATTTTATAGTTTTCTTTTTTAACTATGTCTTAATAGTTCCATTTTTATAGCACCTCACAATTATTACTCCTATTAACATTATTATATGTAATCTTATTATATATTATCAACAATTTTTTCAAAT
This sequence comes from Silene conica, assembly GCA_029255685.2. NCBI lineage: Eukaryota > Viridiplantae > Streptophyta > Magnoliopsida > Caryophyllales > Caryophyllaceae > Silene > Silene conica. Next base: position 96,435,274 of record CM055312.2, read on the forward strand.
GTCCTTATGTATATATATATATATATTAATTTCTTTTCGTTTTTACTTTAAGTATACATGTTCAATAAATAAAATTTCTGGTTATATATATATAATAAATATAATTTGTCGTCCTCTTTTAAAATAAAAGTACACAGCCCCGTGATTTTTCACGGGTGTTACACTAAAAAATAAAATGCTGAAGACAACCTTCATTATGAATGAGAGACATTCAATCCTTCATTATGCCAGGACTGTGTTGGTTGTAAGAACGTATTTTAATGTCCGTCATTTTACAGAATTTGACACGGACATTAACTCACCATTTTTTTTCAATAAGTTTAACTTTAAAACACTTACAAAATATTAAACAATCCTAATAAAACGAAAATTTCAACGTGTAGTTATGAACAACTTTGATTATATAATAACTATAATTTGTCGTTTTCTTTTAAAAAAAATACACAACCCCGTGATTTTTCACGGGTGTTACACTAGTTTATTATGAAATCACTCTCATTGCAACGTTACCAATAACAAAATGTTTGAAATAAAAAAATTGAATACAAATAAAAAAAAGTTAATAAGATAATTACTATGAAAAAGTTTTTTTAATTAAAATGGTGAATAATTTAATCTTGACGATGTATATAAATTAAATATTCATATATCTATATATGACTATATGTCATACCTGAAAAATAAGAAAGGGTGCATAACTTTGTGTTCCTCCTCTTATTGATGTACCATGAAGTCTAGTGTTAATGGACATGCCTGTTGTAGATTGAACAAATCCGGGGCATAAAGTATTGAAGCAATGAGATTTTCCAGCCTTTAACAATTCAGCAGAATAAATTGGGTTAGCTAAATCAATTAGTGGACTCTACCACCAGATGTATATAATTGAGTACATATTTTGAGCATTGTAGTGGAAATTTTGAATTTTAGTAGAAAGAATATGAGTTATATCGTAAAAATTTGAAATCTTTTACAAAATATTGAGTTTAGGAAATTATTGTATATACAAATAGAACAAAATACATATAAGTTCAACTATATTTTAATTTTAATGTAAAAATTAAAATATAACTGAAAATAGTTTAAAAGCTCAAAAATATATACATAACCTCAATTGAATGCATCATACGGTTGTATGATATTCTAATACATCTGGCTGTATAATTTTTTTTGTGTAGCTAAACTCTAGTAAGGCCCTGTTCTTTTCGGCTAAAACAAGCTGAATTGAATAAATTGGAGTAAAACTTAATTGAACTAAATTGAGTGGAACTAAGGTGAATTGAATTTAGTTGAATTAAAAGTTATTTTTGTGAAAAGATTATTTGAAAATAATTGATTGAACGTAAAAAAAATTTAACGGAATACAACCAACCAAAATTGAAAGGAGCTGAAATTAAGCCAGAAATAACAGGGCCTAAATCATATGACAATGATTTAATTTTTCTTAAGAAAAAGGAAAGGGTCAACTTAAAATGAGACTAGAATTAGAATAGCTAAACAATGAAAAAAAAAACATGTTAGAGATTTTAAATTTAAATATTAATAAAAGTGATGATCTTGTAGTGTAAATTTGGCACGAGTTTATATTTTTAAAACTTTCACCATGTCACTCTTAAAAAAAGATGGTTGACCTGTCATATGTGGTGATTTGGCCCGAAAGGTATCACATTTATTCGAGTGTATCACACTAAAAATCGCAGTTGCTAAGAGTTCGTGAGCAAACGCAAATATAATTGGTGTAAGATAATGAATAGTAATTAGAAAGAAAGTAAAACTAAATAGCGAGATTTCGAAAACTTACATCTAAATACTGGAAAAGATGTGGCATATTATCTTTGTTTAGCAACGGATTAAACTACAATCATAAAACAAATAAAATTATTCAGAATCAATCACTCAATTCTAAAGTTTGTACCATTTGTTTGGTTTATACAAGATTTTGATTATATATATACACACACATAAAATTAAAAAGTAAAAAAGCAAAATATTTGTCATGTAAACACTTACCGTCCATCCAACTTTGATTTTATCATCACCATTTTGAATAATAAATTCTCCCGATGAATATTAAGGTGGGTCTATTGAAATATTATATAAATTGAGATTTGCACCAACACCATAATACTTTGTAGTTTGCAGATCGGAATTTGTCCTGAGAACTGCAACCTAGAGCAATGTTTAAAAATTTTGGTTAAGAACTTACTTGTTAATACCATCATAAATTAAGACAAGCCTTTTATAATTCATTTATAAATTTCGATTGACCAACATTGTTTTAGGGTTTCTTTTATTCCTTACGCAATCTTATCTATATAATTACATAAACATTTAGGAAGTTCTGGTTGAGCCACGTCATCAACACATGTTTTTTTTATTTTTTTTAATCTATCGATCAAGTGGGGCCCGCAATTTCTTTGATCAATTTCCTACACGATAACTGCCTGATATTCGATATTGCATGCCTGTTTATATGATATGAAATTAAATATTATATAATAATATATAAAATAATACAACTTTAGGTCATTTGTATTACATTAACTTTCATAATATATACTCAAAAAATAAAATATAATAATTTCGAATAATAACGTCCATCTAAAACTATTACATAACAATTTATTTTTTCGTAATAATAACGTCCTTCTAAAAAAAATCTAATACGAAAATTGTAAATAATCAGCTATTTTTTATTTTTCTTAATCTAATAGAAAAGTTGTAAATAATTTATTATTTTCTTATTTTCTCATTCTAATAGGAAAATTGTAAATAAATTATTATCTCAACAACTATTTTCTAATTTTATAATTTTCTAATTCTAATAGAAAAATTGTAAATAATTAATTATCTCCTAATTCTAAGAGAAAAATCCCTTTACTATCCCTTTACTATAAAAGCAGTAGAAAATAAAGGCTTCTTATTGGTCGTTGATTTTAAAGTTGAAAAAATAACCTCTTTTTTTGTAGGTCCCCCCATGTTCCATCCCTCAATTATTATTATTTTTTTTAATGTTTTGTACTACTTAATTTATGATTCCAAATTTAATAACACAAACTATACAACATCATACATTATACATTTATTATTACTAATACAATACGATATAATCTTTCAAAAATTACAAATTAAATAATTACAAATACCAGTTGACTATATTAAAAAGATTCACTGAAAAGGTTAAAACGTTTTCTATGATATTAACAATATATAATATAAAAAAAATTACAACCTGGATATTACAAAATATTACATATTTGATCGAACCGGGTTATTTCAGGTTTGAGTTATTTTTGAGTCAACTATTATCAAGTTATTTTATTTTATTCAAATCATCTTTTAAAAAATCTCAAATCGAAATCGTTCTAAACATATTTTTCCCAAATAAAAAAATTACTCAAAAACAAAAATAGTTACTGGAAAATTCGTAATCAATAATATTTTTATAGAAACGTAACATAATCACCAATATTTTTTTGCACGGATTTAAAAGTCACCCGTGGATTATTTGCACGAGATTAAAACTAGTTGTAAATAAATCATTATTTATAAATAAGTGTTTTGTAAAAGGTGAGACTACCACATGCTTAGAAAAAAAATTCCTTTAATTATATATATTGATTTATTTTTAGTATGTCAGTCATATGAAATTATATTACTAATCGAAAATCTTAAATACAACTATTCATTATTTTAAACATTATTCATAAATAATAATACTTGAAACTGCAATCCCGTGCAATTTACATGAGATTAAAACTAGTTATATTTTCATTAATAAGTTTTTGAAACAAAAAAAAACAAAACTACCTAACTTTTTTCATTCATCAAAATAGTTTTAGATTTGTACATGGTTATAAAATTTGTAACCTTATGGGGATGGTGGCGTCGAAGATGGTGGCAGTGGGTGGTTAGGGGATCACATTAGTGGGGTGGGTTGAAGTTGGGGAAATATGGCAATAAGCGGATTATACCACCAGAGGTATACAATTTTCTGTACATATTTTGAGCTTTTTAATAGAAAACTCGAGCTTTATTAGAAAGAATATGAGCTATATGGTAAAATTTATGAACTCCTTGACAAAAATTGAGAATTGAAAATTATTATATAACTAAAACACAATACATATAAGTTGAACTATATTTTAATTTTAATATAAAAAAACTAAAATATAACTCAAAATAGTTTAAAGCTCAACAAATATACACATAAGCTCAATAAAATACACCATGGTTGTACAATGCTATTATACATCTGGTTGTATAATCCTTTTTGTGGAAATATGGCAGTGGTTTCACTCTTTTTGGTTTCTTTTTTCTAATGTGGTACTATTTTTAGTGAGGGCGATTAAGAGGAGTAATATTCTTTTATTTATCATTTTTTAGATTTTAGTTTCAGTTATGGGACGAAAAATTCGGAGCGTCGGAAATAGTTAACAAAAACACAAATTTTCATTTGTGACGGCGGTATCCGTCACAAGCTTGTGACGGATACTGTTTTCTCTCATAAAATACTCACCTTTTCACTCACAAAATATTCACATTTTCTCTCTCTCCGACACTATTCATGTGGTCCCTTTTTCCACTAACTCATTTTATATTTTTTTTATCTCACAAAATATCCGTCACAAATGGTGACCCGTTACAAGCAAAACTTACTTAAAAAAAAAATATTGTTGGTAACTTCCAGCAATAGGAAAAGTCTTCAAAAAAATCTATTTTGCAAAATGTACAATAAAATTAAAACCTTACATGAGTTCTAGCAGGAGTTTGTCCACGAGTGCTATATTTGGCATACTCTCTTGTGAATTTCTTAATATTCTTGAAATCATCTTTGCTTACTCTTTTTATGGGAACAGTTCCAATTGGACAACTTTGATCTTTTAACTTCATATGATCAATAACTCCTTTGTCACATTTAAAATGCTTGTTTTCTGGAGCAGAGATCGGCTTCATCTAAAAGAATAACCGTTGCAATTAGAAAAAAAGTTTTTTCAATCATTTTGAATATAAATTTCAAATGTAATATTAAACAGAATGTATGATTAAATACATAAAAATAAAGGAAATTTAACGAATGTTTTTCGGATTTAAAATTTGTTCTTAAATTGACAAACTGGGTTTGAAAGAAAAAACGAAGTTCTTTCAAAAAACAAGAAAATCTTGTGAGTTCCAATGAACAATTAACCAATTAATTAAATTTATCAATTAGGTCAAGTGCAATGGAAGAACCTTTTATAAAGTTTTTCCTTTACAATGTCATTTTTTGACCTCAAGAATTACAAATTTTTTGACACAATTGAAAAACCTAGAGTAAAACTTTTCCATAAGAAAACTATTAATTATTTAATGTAATTAATTGGTTAATTACTCAAAAGTTTCTTGGGTTTTGAAAGAACTCGGTTCAATATCAAACCAAGTTTGTTTTTTTAAAGACAAACTTTTTGATGCAATGGGACAAACTTTTTTTAAGGGTCTTATTTACAAACTAAATGCAAAAAAACTCTCATTGCAATTGCTCTTAGTTATTGATTATAGAAGAACTTTATATGAGGTTATTCCATTGTGATAAAATATTCTTAATTATTGAGATTGTCAAAATATGACATGGCAAAAGAAGAACTTTATCTTCCATTGCATATTTGCACTTGCTCTTACATAATTACATGAGATACTTTCATTTCTTTCAATGAACAATTTTGGCTTAATAAAGCCACGTCATTAAGCTCAATATTTTGGGATGTGCTTTTTCACATAGTACAACCTTAAAAGACCGAAAAAATTCGAGATACAACATAGTATTAATCACACATTTAAACCTCAAAATTGAATATATTTTGTTAAAAAAAAGTCACAAACCTCGGGGTGAAATGTATGATTTTTGAGGGAAGGGTGGTCAAAAGCTGGCTGCAAATAAAAATCCACACAATCGTATATGTCTCCAAATGTATCCTGCATGATTGGTAATCGAGTTGTATAAAAAGAAATTATATCAATTAATATAAGAAATATCAATATAAAAATTATTCAATGAATTTCATAAATAGATAAGGGATCGTTTGGTTTAACTAGATGGAATGGAATGGAATAGAATGAAGTTTGATAGTATGGTGGTGTGGGGTTCTAAATCCATACTTGTATAATTTTGTTTGGTTCATTTTAACTTAATGAAGGGTGGAATGGAGTTAGAATCCAAGGGAGGAAGGTGGGTATGTGATTCCAAGGGATTGAGATGGAGTTAGAATCCATTGGGTATCCAACTTCATTCCATCATCTCAACCAAACAATGGAATTGACTAAATCCATTTCATTCCATTCCAATATACCCAACAAAACGCCCCCTAAAAGTATTGCAGCAAACCTATAGACTACCGGGTCGGCCCTATGAGGTGTTTGGATTGGCGAATGAGAATGACCCAAGTTTAGAAGGGGTCAATTAATGAGAAATTAGAAATATGTTATTTGTCAAAAAAATTATTACATAGTTTGAACAACATAAGGCGAATAATCTAATGGTTTTGCATCTTATCTCATGTTGAATGATAAGGTACCGTCTTTTCAATTCTCCAAATCCAAAATAACTTTTTCTTCCAAAATTTAAGAATTTTTCATGAATCAACCTTATCTTGCTCAAAAGTTTTTTTGCGTCCGTTATTTCGTTTATTTAATTATATTAGATCATTACACATGAATTATTTGATTTTCCTTTTATAAGAAAATAGGGCCTCATTTTACAATTTTGCCTAGGTTCAAAATGTTTAGGACCAGCCATATAGACTGGTAAGGCCTTGTTCTTTTGGACTGAACGAAACAGAACTAAATTTGTAGGATCTGAACTGAACTGAACTTATAAGATCTGAATTGAATTTATAGAAACAAAACTGAACTTAACTTAACTTATAGGATCTGATCTAAACTAAAGTTATAAAAACTGAACTGAACTTATAAAATTTGAAATGAAGTTAATTTAATATTATAACTCCAAAAGAACATCGCCTACGACTTATCACCCCATCTATATTTTCAAAGTTGACATCCTCTAAAAATTCTACAGGATCAATGCTTTTTTTTAATAAGCTATAAGTCGGTAACAACAAGAGTTGGCAATTTGTGATAAAATAATGAACGATACGAAACATAGTTAACGTCATTGAATAAAGTTTAAATATAATACAGAACAAAGTGTTAAAATCGGTTATTAAAACATGAAAATTTGGAAAATACCTGAATAGTCTTGATGCTTGGTTTTTGAAGTTGTTGATATTCTTTGTCTAACGCAATTTCTTCTTCTTGCATGGATAATTGGATGTCTCTTACTCCATGAACAAATAAAAATGAACAAAAAGTCACTAAGATCGCGAGTTTCTGAATAAACATATTCTTACTTTTGTTATTTAATAATGCTAATTTTCCAATGGTTTAATTTGAACTTAACAAGCAATGAGGTTTTCCTTTTATAGGAGATTTTAATTAACTTTAATGTAAATAATTGAAACAAGGATGAATGAATGAATTAAAGGAAAGTTAATTTATATAATAGGTAGAAAATATATACACATTTAATTAAGTCATATACAATGTATTGGGTGAATATATTAAATTGAGCACAACGAACAAAAAACGTGACAACAAATAGTAACGTACAAATAGAGCCATGTCTGCCTTTTCTTTATATATTTAGACACGCATCTAAAACGCGTCAATGGATTTTGGACGTTTTATGTATGCGTTCAAATACGTATCTAAATAAATGAAAAAGTCGGGCAACGCTTATAGTCTCCCATAATTTACTTTGTTCAGTTTTTGTTTCAATTCTTAGTATTAATACGATCTCAATTTATACGTTATTATTTGTTCTCATGTTTTTTGTTCGTAGTGTTTAACTTGATATATTCACCCAAGCAGGGGCGGACCCAATTCAAGTAGACCCTCGGTAAAATGCTATGTATTTCTTACTTATTAATGTTATACCCGTCACAAAGGAGACTTAATGTTATATTAATTAGTTTTTCTATAATTCATTTCATTCATTTTTTTTTTCAATTCTTTACATTAAAGTTAATTAAATCTTCTATAAAAGGAAAACCTCGTTAATTTTTATGTTCAAACCATTCGAAAATTAGCATTATACAATAACACAAGTAAAAATATGTTTATTCAGAAATTGATGGTCTTTGTGATTTTGTGTGTATTCTTAATTGTTCATGAAGTAAGTGACCTTCAATTATCCATTCAATTAGTCATCCATATTCTTACATAAATCTAAGAATCGTGGAAAAATTGACATCAAACTAAAGAAATATTACAATTTTCCTCACATTTTCTCTCAAAAACAAACTTCATAACATCAAATTAAGAGATTCTTAGAATGTGCTTGAATGAATGATTTTTTTAAGAGGAGTTGAGAGAGTATATTATATTTCCAAATTCTGGATAAATATATAGATGTATGAGAATCTAGGTTTAAGTATTCAAAAAACATAAAACACGAAAAGAGAGCTGAAAGTTTCATAGGAAAATGCAGTGCGTCTATGGGCGCATGCTGCGTTTCAATCTGGCAGCAGCATCTTCGAAAAACCATATATTCCTCGTTACTTATCTAAATGAAGCGTGTGACCTATCATTAGAAAGCTAAGATCACAAGCTTATACCTCCACTTGGCATTGATACGAGCTCTAAAACTCGAGATATACTCGTTTGAGTTGACCCTTATGAAATCGAGTTTTCAATTCTTCATTTTGGCTCTTGTTTTTGTATGCCAACTGCCAAGGCTCCAAATCTTCCTTTCACTTGCTTTTCTCTACTTTTCACTTATTCCCTTGGTTAACCTCTATTTACCTCTTCTTCTCCGCTTGGTGTAGAAAAGATGGAAACATTTCCGAATTAAGAGAGACAACCAAAACCCGAAATTACAACAAAAAATGCAAACCAACATATTACATAAAACTCTCACTAAAATCCGGTATCAAGCATGTTTATTGTGATAAAAATAACCAATTAACCCGTCACAATTTAACACTATCATTTGGCTAGATGTTACCGTTTGAGTTGTTCCACCTTAATGAACACTGGCTTTCTCTTCGCTGTAGACATTTTCTGAGACTACAAGGCTTGTTTGTTTGTTTGCTTTATGTTGGTGGTTGGTAGTTGGTATTAGTTGCTAATTGCTACTTCGTAGTTGCTAGTTGCTTATAGTTAGGTTGTACAATGGGCCGGTTTGGGCCAGAGGCGGGCCAGCCCGCAAAAAATCGAGCTAACTTAATAAAATAATTGATTTTTAGTATTGAATTTATGCGTAGAAGATTACGTAAGAATAGAACTAACTTAATAAAATAATGAGTAAATTAATGATTACACCCTTTTATATATCACTTTTTTAAAAAAACTTCATTTTATAAACTTTTTAATAAATTATTCCTATAAAATGTTCACAGCAAAAATTGCACCTTCCTCATATTCCGTTGACTTATTCCGTCAAAATCCAAATTTTCTATTTTAAAGCCTAAGTTTATGACCAAATTACCCTTCCTCAATTCCTCATGGTTTAATATACTTGACTAATTGACTTATGCTCTTTAATTCATTCACCCACTTCAATTCTCACCTTAAAACTCTCTCCTTTTCTCAAACTTTTCCCCAATTAAGGTATGTGATTTTTTAGTGTAATAAAGTAGTTGATGGTTTATTAAGGTATTTAGGCCCTGTTCTTTTGGACTTCAAGTCACTTAATTTAAGTTCACTTCAGATCCTATAAGTTCAGTTCAGTTCAGTTCAGTTCTTATAAGTTCAGTTCAGTTTCTATAAGTTCAGTTCAGTTCAGATCCTATAAGTTCAGTTCAGTTCAGTTCCTATAAGTTCAGTTCAGTTCAGTTTAGTTCCTATAAGTTCAGTTCAGTTCCTATAAGTTCAGTTCAGTTCCTTTAAGTTCAGTTCATATAAACTCAATTAAGAAAAGTTGTATACGGAGTATTATTTTTAACAACCGATACAAACATTTTGCTTTAATTATTCGATACACGTCATCTATAAAAAACAACTCATTAATAATTTACCCGTCTTTTACTCTTTAAGTAATGTCAAACTATCATCCTCGTTAATGCCAAAAAAAACAACTACTCATTATACGACACACTCACCCTCACCAATTGTCACTCTCCAATTAATCAACTTCTTCATTACCATTGTTAGAGAAAATAAAGGGTTAGAGAAAATTGTAATAGTGAGTATTTTTTATCGCAATGTAATCGTAGTATAATGTATGAACTATGAACAAACCATTATATATAAAGTTGAAAATATTTTAAATTACCTTGTATTTTAGACTATTTTTTATCAATGTCATATAATAATAATAATAATAATAATAATAATAATAATAATATTAAAAAAAACAACAACAACAACAACAACAACAATAATAATATAATACTCCGTAATAATAACAACAACAACAACAACAACAACAATAATAATAATAATAATAATAATAGTTAACTTAAATTAAAATAAAGTTAATTAAGTTCGGGTTTTATAAGTTTAGTTTAGTTCAGATCTTATAACTTAAGTTGTTCAGATCCTTTAAGTTCAGTTAAGTTCCTATAAGTTCAGTTCAGATCCTATAAGTTCAGTTCAGTTCAGTTCCTATAAGTTCAGTTCAGTTCCTATAAGTTCAGTTCAGTTCAGTTCCTATAAGTTCAGTTCAGATCCTATAAGTTCAGTTCAGTTCAGTTCAGATCCTATAAGTTCAGTTCAGTTCAGTTCAGTTCAGTTCAGTTCAGTTTCAGTCCAAAAGAACAGGGCCTAAGGGTTTCAGTAAGTCTTACCCAAGACGGATATTATCCGTCTTAAGCGTAAGACGGTTCAAATAGACAAAAAAAATGTCATTTTCTGGGGACAAGTGAGGTGATTTGTTATGTATTTGACCCGTCTTAGGCTTAAGACGGATAATGACGGTCTGAAATGAAAATTGTAGAAGGGTTTAGGGTTTTTTTAGTGTAATCGAAAAGCGCGATCCACCAAAAATGGCGACAATAACGGCCGCAAGATGTATACTTAGGTCGAACGCCGCCGCCCGCAACACCGTCGCTAATTTGGTCTCCGCAACGAAATCAAAGTCAACAGGGTGTTCCTTCCGCCCCACGTCCGTCAACAGCGTCCTCTCCGCTCCTCGCATTTTCCGGTTACTCTCCCTTTCGCTTTTCTTTACTTAATTTATTTGTACTTTCTCCGTCTCAATCATTTCGTCTCAATCGTACATTTTACTTGTTGTTTTAGGTGTCCTGTCGAATTGAGTGCGTGTCTTGAGACGATGCAGCCTTTTCACACAGCAACCGCATCCGCTTTGATGACTTCCATGGTTTCCATCACTCGCCACACCCATGCTTGGCTTATTGATGGTAGTAATAACGATAATTGATTGACGATTCGTTAAGATTGCTCAATACAAGTCTAGTTGTTGATTGTTAGGATTGTTCTTTTCGAGTGAAGCGAGCTGAATTGAATAAATTGGAATAGAGCTTAATTGAACTAAATTGAGTGGAATGGAGGGGAAGTGGATTTAGTTGGATTAAAAGTTAATTCTGTGAAGATATTAACTTAACACAGTTGATTGAACGTAAATAAAAATTAATGGAATACAGCTAAGCAAAATTGAAACGAGCTGAAATTAAGTCAGAAAGAACAGGTCTTAGTGCTTAGTGGTGATTAGTAATGTTTGTTCTTTCAGATTGCTAGCTGAAGGTTATCGAATAGACAAGACAAGCAAATAGAGATCTATCAGTCAGACACTCTATCTTCTTATTGATTATTTTTGATTTTTGGAATATTATATGGAAACCATCTATGCTTGCTCTAAAGATCCCTTATCCCGCAATTTGTGGAAGCCATTGCTGAGCCACTAGGGTAATCTTGTTGTTGAATGTTGATTCCTCTGAGGAAATTGAATTCAATGTTTTGTTTGATGCACTAAGTGGAACATACTTATTGAAGCTGTGACAAAGCTACACTCTGATCTTCTGATTATTTTTTGGACACTTTTATCATAAACCTCACTAATTCACTTACTGATATTATAGTCGCGGGCTGGAAGAATTAGGGTACTTTTAGATAGAAGATTTATAGGGATATTGATCATTCATATCTTATAAGTCGAATCTTCAAGTAGAATGGTAGGATGTTGAGCTTCGAGTTATGTGAAGCTTATTACCGTAGGAGCTTTGAATTTTGAACTATGTGGTAGAGTGTCATTAATCAAAAGGACGACAACGATGATCCGTAGTTCTAGTGGCATGGATGAAATCGCGGGTTATTCATACGCCCACTGTCCTGACTCCTCATATAATCTATCAGTTTTCAATATATGTGGGTAGGATTTTGAAAATATGATTGTAGTATCATAAAGGGTGTATTGTAGAATTTTTATTCGGCTCTCTTAGCGGGTTGTTATTAGTGTGTTTCTTGATGACTTGTAATGATGATGCTACCGATTGTAAAATTCCCAGCTCTGTCCAACCTTCAAAGGGTAGAATCATATATGACCGACCACAGTAGTACCACCACCACCTAATTTCTGTGAGTTCAACTTGTCAAGTTCGATAACACTGTCTCATATCATATGTGCTGATTCAACATCCAGTTTGTCTCCTCAAAGTGCTTCTCTTCGTCAATAAGACAGTGAGAGTTTGTTACTTTGGCAGTATGGTGTATGATATTGAAGCGCCTAATGTCCTACTTTAATCATAGTAGTATCAAATCTCGTTTGACACCCCGTATTGCAGTCTCTGTAATCTCCAAAATCACTATATTTCCGTCAGGTATCCCCTATCTAGTGTCCTGAGCCTAATTTAGTACCATGTTTTCATTGCATGTCTTCTTAAGTTTGGTCATTCCGTTCCTGCAGTGCTGAAAAAGCACCATACTGGAAATTTAGCTTTTCTGGGTTAAATATTACTTATCAACTCTTTATCTAAGTATATTCTAAAAAGTTTGAATGCTTGCTCATCATTGAGGTACCCGAACTGCAGACATGTAATAAGGCAGCGGCAGCAGGAACATGATGCGATGCAAACCCTTTTCAAACGCGAGGTTTTCGATGTTTAATCTAGATTTGTGTTTTTCTCTTTTGGTTTACTGCAGAATATTGAATTGGAAGTAGCTTTGTTGATGCTCTATAATCTGGTTATTGGCCGTGCTTAATTCTTACCGACGTTCTTGTAGTTGTAGTGTTGGGCAACTCTCAGTATTTGATCCGTCTCAAGCAAGATTTAGTGCAAATTGACAATAGGTGTTGTGACTAATTTTAGTACATTTTGGTTTGTTGATTTCATTGAAGATAAGTGTGGTACGTTGATCTTCAGCCAAAGGGACCCGGCCATGTTTATTCAGCCCATATACTATCTCGGTTCGTTAACGAACCAAGAAAGGAACATTGGGAAGTAGCGGTACGAGTTGTAAGATACCTCAAACGTAACCCAAGCAAAGGCATTACAATGAGGAGAAACTATGATTTGCAAATTAGAGAATATTGTGACTCGGATTATGCAAGTTGTCCGTTGACAAAAAGATCGATAAGTGGCTATTTTGTTTCCTTGGGTCTATCACCAATATCGTGGAGGGAAAAAAACAAGTGACGATTGCGAAATCGACGGCTGAGGTCGAGTATAGGGCCATGAGTGTTGCAACGAGTGAGATAATATAGGTCAAGGCATTTCTCAGTTGACTAGGTGTTTTTCTTAGCTAGTCCAATGGATTTATGCCGTGACATTCAAGCAACCATTTACATTGCAAAGAATCCAGTCTTTTGTGATAGAATGAAACTGAGATCGATTGTCACTTTGTGATGCAACATCTTGTGTCAAAGGAAATAAAAACATCTCATGTTAGGAGTAAGGAGCAAATTGCGGACTTGTTTACGAAGGCATTAGGAGGAGAAACTTTCAACCATTTACAGTTCAAGTTGGGTCTTGGAGTACCAAGAGCTCCAACTTGATGGGAGTGTTCATAATATCTATGATTATCTTCGATATTATTTAGTAAATATTGGTAGAATATATTATCTTCTAAATATTCTAGAATTTGTGTTTGTAAGTATGCATTTGTATGTAACCTTGTCGCCTTTACTACAAATCATGCACCAATTACAATATAAGAATAATGATTAAACCATCATACGTTAATAGCTATGCAACATATCTTCAACAACTATAGGTCTATATCGCCATAATAATGATTATAAAGTTTAAGATGAAAAAGTTAGGTGACATCATTTAAGGGATAGTGTGGCCTACTATCTAATGAATCGTATAAATAATGGCAAATCTATCCCTATAAAAAGGAATAGAATTTAGGTGATTTTGATTGGTTCCTTTAAATAAGGAAAAAAATCACCCACTAACTTTTATTTTGATTTAATTTTTTTCACTCTTAAATTCGAATTATCATCCCTAATTACATAATCGATTGCAGTATTACATTTCGTCATTGTCATAATAAAATACGATACGATCAAATTATTGTTCATTGAAAATATAAATAAGAGTGTACAACATTTAGTTAGAGGGTCGAACCAATAATAATTTGGGTTAATTATGATGGGTAGAAACTTAAGATTTAAACAACAATTATATTTTCATATCTATATATATTTTTATCATTTACTATCCGTATTATGTTTAAAACAGACCAGTTCTTCTCATGGGTATATAGGACAAATATTTTACTTTTATCTTATTATCCTACATATATATTTGACCCCTCCTAAACTTAAACGGTTGGCGTCGTCCTAAATAAATTTTTGTATATTTATAATGTCAAGCTAATGCTATACAATGTCAAGCTAATGCGTTGTTTTTGCTTACGTCTAAGTTATGTATTTAAATGCTCTTCAGTTTTTAAATCGATATAACTATAATATTTAAATCATGTTTTTATTAAAGATATTGAACTTATTAATTTTTTCATTTTAATAAAATTCAACCCGTGCATTCTTGCACTGGCGTAAAACTAGTTTTATTTAATACGGTCTATATTCATCTTAAATTTAAAAAAAGTTGTGTATTATTTATATTATATGGGAGGAATAAGATAAAAATAAAATGTATCAGAATAAATAAAAGATTAGTTTTAGAGCATCGGTAGGCAATAACGTATACCACTAGCTTGTTGTGGCTTAAATGGACCCCATTTCAACAATCTTACACAATATCGATTTAATTTATTATTGAAGTGTTATATAATTGTGTAGATTTTTTTGTGGGTCGATTTGAGCTACTAGCTTAAATTAAGCTAGTTCAAGAGAAGTGCTTTAATGATTAAGCAAATAGCTTGAAATCTTTTTTATTTGCAAGTAAGTCCTTTTGGGTAACCATTGAAGACGCTCTTATACTGTATATTCATATGGTCATGTACTCATGTGCGTGAACCATATTTGATCCCTATTTTATTATCAAGACGGATATTTAGTTACTCGGTGGTTAGAAATACTAGCTGATGATAAATAATGACTATCAAACTACGTATAAATTTAACACAATGTTTTTATCATAGACGAGTAATATTCGTTACTTTGAAAAAACCTCTCACAAAGCAATAGGTCTCTTTTGTGGCTAGTATATCGATCACAAGTTTGCGATAAGTCAAATATACTCACTACTTTAGATAAACAAAAATAAAAGTGTATAGACAATCACATATCCTTTGTCTTTTTCTAATCAAATGAATTCTATATTAACCCGTCATAAGCTTGCGACGGATATTGCCGTGAATTTGTGCTCACAAATAGCGCAACATTACGTCCATGATTTAGGGTACGTGCAAATTTGAGCATACAAACTACCCCCACTAATTAAAGTGTACATACATAGATTTGATTTGTCATCCACAAATATATCAATCTACGTTGCCTTGCTACAATGTTTTATTCTTAAAATAGAAGAAATATGTTTGTGCATCTTTAAAAGTAAAGAAGACATTGCACTATTTCTAGGATTAAAGTTAGGAAATAAAGAAAAAGAAAACTACGACATGTACCAATGCACGTTAAATTTAGAACATGATATAATTTCCTTTGAAAGATAGTGGCTCAATCAAACTTAATTTTAATTTTAATTTTTTTTAAAAAAACATCTAGTTTTTGACGCGTGTAGGATTGCACGGTATGTTTTTAGAAAAATTGTCGTTGATAATTAACATTTAGTCATTTATAGAATACTGACCATAATACGTGAATATTTTGCTCTTAATTTCTTTTATATTGACAATACATTAAAAAGACACGTTCAAAATAAGTTTAGAACATCGGAATGAGTGCCTAAAAAATGTAACACTAAAACTTGAAAGAGACGGTCTTTCAATAAATTATTATATTTCGTGACCCTTTTACTTGTATTTCGTGACCCTTTTGTCATTAATCGTACCATAGTAATTTCGTACTTATTTACATAATAAATATACTCATTTTATCTTTAATCATGATTTATACCTATTATATTACCTTTTATATTACTTTTTCTTAAATTTGTACAATAGTCTCTCGATAAGCATATTAATTGAGAGACGATCTGTAAGGAGACCTACTGAAAATGTAAATATGATTATAAAATGTAATTTGTTAGTATTTATTGTAATTTATGATAATTATGTATTGTAATATTGATTATTAGTCATAAATTGTTATTTAATAACTATATACAGATGGACTTCGACTAATATATAAATTGTCTTTATAAATATAATCATTTACGTAGATATTATTGTTTACAATATAAAACATAACAGTTCGATAATATTACTCAATTTTTTTTATTTTGACAATGATAAAAAGATGCAATTACTCAAAATATCGTAATTAAACCCCAACCAATATTTTTAATGGAGACATTAAATGATATATTGCTTCAATATTGGTTTAGTTATTTCTAATAAATTAACACATGATTATGACATATAACAACCTTCTCTAGTCTCGACACTTGTATTTAGGGAGTTGGCAAGACATATACTTCTTTCCGAATTGGAGTTTCATAATACATCAAAATTGTTTGGCTATGTTTATACAATTTTCACGGCTCCAATTTAGTCGTAAAGATTTCAAAAATATATAAAAAAAAGTTAGTCATAAAGTTAGGTATTCCCTTTATTTTATTAACCACAATATAACTTTTGACAAATGGACCAATTATGGTCTTTGAAATTTGTATAATATGTGCGCCTCATAATTAACGTAAATTTTATAGTAAAAAGAGCTATTTTACTGCATATCTTTTGTTGTTATACTCCGTATTACTTATATATATATACAATATACTCCATATTTACTAAAATTATATGTATCTATTTACTTATTTAGCATACGTACTACTCTTAAAGACTTAAAATATTTAGCGTGAGTATTTGTTTTCGACGATTCCGTGCATTTTTTAGGATTTTATGTAAAATGCATCAGTAACGCTTAATAAAAGCATCTTGTAATAAATTTCAACATATAAACTTTTTTTATTATAAAGTTTTTGACAATTTATAATTCTATCAAAATAACTACGTTCTATTTAATCTATTTTAACTATTGAACGAATAAATCGTCTTATGAAGTAAAATTTATGTTTATTATGTATTTCCTCCATTCCATTCAATTCTATGCATTTCACTTTTTTGGCATTATTCATAAGTCGAATGAATCTTTAACACAATTTCTAATATATAACATAAAAGATAGTCATGTGAGATCTTATTTAAATTGTTTTACCGAGTACATTGTAAATATCAAAATTTTATAATATTTATCGATATATAACTAAAGAACAGAAGAAAGCAGGTATTGACAAACATGAATAAAGCAAATGTATAGAATTAACACAAATTCTTGTTTCAAACCAAGCATATCCGTTTGAAGTAATAAAACGGGTCAAATAACTACTACTTTATATATAAGACAAAAACAAAATGCCTAAATATTAACAAAAAGACTTGTCTTATCTATACAAGTGGGACATATTTATCCCGTTTTAATCTTAAAATAAGAGGACTTATTGATTGAATTGATTGAAATGGAGAGAATAATTCGTATTACGTTTAGGTTTAGGTTTACCTTTAGAAGTGTCATGTACTCTAGGCCCTTATTTAGTTATACAAGTACTGTACAACAATTGGTCATTGCTCACGTAGTCACATTTTATAGGAAAATCGACAAGGCCAATAAAAGATTCTAAAATATTCAATGGTGGGACCCAGCTACAACACACGTCACCATTTGTGTTAGATCCTCTCGTCTCTGAAATTTATGCTATTATGACATCACACAGGTCGGCGAATGCATCCTGCAGATCTAGGGTGAAATTTGAAAAAACAAATACCGTAAAACAAACACCGTGACAAGCTTGTAACTCTTACAAAAATATCGAAATATGTTATAAAATTGTCTCATATATTTACATAATTAGATATTACATCGAATTTAATATCAATATGCATAAATTGTGTAAAATTAACGTCACGAATAAATTTAAATCAAAAATAATGTTACAAGATCTTACAACATCTTTGTCATCCTAATTATCATCTTGTTAGATTATCGGATGTATAGATGGTTGAAATTTAGTTACCTTATTCCAAAATATACGGTGTTAAAATAATTCAAATATTGCGTGCTAATTTAGATATGGACATTTTAGCTATAGAGAAGGTGTATTTGAAAGAGTATACGAGTACTTGTTTATGAGACTTTATGTCATAGTCCATGCGTGGTTTATATAAATATAAGTCATAAAGTATTACATAGATATTTTGGTCTTTTTATAGTCGTAAAAAAATATTATTAGACATTTTAGTTGAAAGGTGAACAATTCATATTGTTATTACATAAACAAAACACAAAAAAATTGAGAGTTGAAATTATGTGAATAAAATTGAAATTGAAATTGAAACTAAATAATCCATACATAATAATGTCATTAATCTTACATACTAAACATAGGACGGGAATGTTTTATGTAACATTTTAAGTCGAGCTCCGATCATTTATGATTTTTCAATAGACTTGGAATAATAAGACAACTGGTTTTATAAAAATAAATCAATTTATTTGATTTTCTATTCTTATAATCTTATGCAAATAATGTAAGAACATTATCTACATTCACTCATATTTTTTTTTATGACAGACATATTCGTCAAATTCTTGGATTAAAAAAAACCCGAATGTCTAAGGCCATGTTCTTTTGGACTGAAACTTAACTGAACTGAATTGAACTGAACTGAACTTATACGATCTGAACTGAACTGAACTGAACTTATAGGAACTGAACTGAACTTATAGGAACTGAACTTAACTGAACTTATAGGAACTGAACTTAACTGAACTTATAGGAACTGAACTGAACTTATAGGAACTGAACTGAACTGATCAACTGAACTTATAGGAACTGAACTGAATTTATAGGAACTGAACTGAACTGAACTGAACTTATAGGAACTGAACTGAACTTATAGGATCTGAACTGAACTTAACTAATAGAATCTGAACTGAACTTATAAAATCCGAACTTAATTAACTTTATTTTAATTTAAATTAACTATTATTATTATTAATATTGTTATTGTTATTATTGGTGTTATTATTATTATTGTTGATGTTGTTGTTATTATTACTAGTTTTACACCCGTGCAAATAATGCACGGGTTAGTTTTTAAAACCCTGAAGTTTAACATATTAGTAGAGTAATATTATTGTTATCCCAAATTCTATAATAGACGTGTTTACACCATGAGATTGTCCACTTTTATAATAAGTTTACTCATGTAATACTAATAAATGAGTTTTGTTTTTATATAAAGGGACGTCTTATGTGTGAGACGGTTTCACGTAAGAGTTACTGTATTGTTATATACTCCATCCATATTAAACATGTACGAATATAAAATGGAGTTCTGTTTCTGATTTTTGTGCCACAATGATTTTTTGTAAGTTTGGTCGATTTTTCAAGTTTTTCTTAATTTGTTTATATTTGTATGGTTAATTTTTTTTATTTAACTAACTTTAAAAAACAATTAAATAAATGCAATAAGTTCTTTTTTTTTCTTTTTCTTTTTTCTTTTTCTATTTTTAGATCTTACCGAGTTATTAATAATTCACAGTCCAAGTAAATATGTAAAAATGTATCATCAAAGCGTATATAATTTCTTCAAAGATACGATTTTTTTAAATATGTATCTGTCGAATTGAATGAAGATTGATTTAATTTTAGTTATTTTCAGTATAAATAAAAGTTCGAATGATAATACTATACATTTTAATCTTGAGATATATTTTTTTTTTACTTTGGTAAATATGATCGTTTTTGCTAAGCCAACGAAACTTTGACTTATATTTTCTATGGTTACAAAGATTTTGAAAATTCTATATTTTATATGAATTTGGAATTGTTGATTTAATAAAATAATGAATGAATGAAATAATAGACTTAGAATAATTAGATTTAGAATATTAGAGTATAAGTAAATAGGAGAGAAGGTAATTAATTAGAGGAAAGAAGGTGGGGGAGGAAAGAGAGTAATTAAATTAGTAGCATGAAACGTGGGATTATTTGTTTTATTTACTCCCTAAAAATCAATAACCAATCAAAACACTCTAAAAGTTATTCCTTTTATAGTAAAAGGATTATTATTATTATTATTCAATAGATGACATTGATAAAAAATTAGTCTAAAATACAAGTTAGTTTAAAATATTTCCAACTTTATATATAATGGTTTGTTCATAGTTCATACATTATACTCCAATTACATTACGATAAAAATAATTCACTATTACAATTTTCTCTAACCATTTATTTTCTCTAACAATGGTGATGAAGAAACTGATTAATGGGAGAGTGACAATTGGTGAGGGTGAGTGCGTCCTATGATGAAATATTGTTTTTTTGGCATTAATGAGAATGATAGTTTGACATTAATTAGAGAGCAAAAGACGGGTAAATTATTAATGAGTTGTTTGATGACGTGTATCGAATAATTAAAGGAAATGTTTGTATCGGTTGTTAAAAATAATACTCCGTATATAACTTTTCTTAATTGAGTTTATATGAACTAAACTTATAGGAATTGAACTGAACTAAGCTGAACTGAACTGAACTTATAGGAACTGAACTGAACTGAACTGAACTTATAGGAACTGAACTTATAGGATCTGAACTAAACTGAACTTATAGGAGCTGAACTGAACTTATAGGAACTGAACTGAACTTATAGGATTTGAAGTGAACTTAAGTTAAGTGACTTAAAGTCCAAAAGAACAGGGCCTAAGTTATAATAATCTCTCATCCTATTTTATCTATATTTTAACATTATTGTTTGCAATAAGTTGCTCTTAAAACGATTATTTTGTCTGAAGATTAAAAATAGTGAAATATCATACAACTTGCATGGATAAGATAATTTATTCGGTAATACCAAAAAAAATATTTTTGTGATCCTATTTATGCAAATAACACACACAAAAACTTGAGAGGGACGGTATATCGATAATGTTTACACACACAAAAACTTTAGAGAGACGGACTCTCAATAATGTTAAAGAGATGCCTCTCTCACGTGTTATAGATAATATTCTATTTTTCTTTTCTTTTTATACTATATATGTCTCCCACTAATCTAGCGAAGGACGGTCTCTCGGAAGACGTACGGGTTAACGAGAGACCTCTCTCACATGTTAAGATAATATTCTATTTTCCTTTTCTTTTTATATTATGTCTCCCACTAACCTTGTAAAAGACGATTTCTCAAAAAACCTACGCAGTACTAAATAACATATACTTCCTCCATTTTAATCCAAATACCCAATTTGCTTTTTGTACACTATTCACCAATCAACTTTCAATCTCAATTTTCTCTCAATACATAAGAAAAAATATATTCATGCGGGGTCTTGTTTAATTAATCTTTACGAATACATTGAAAATATATAACTTTTGTAATTTTTACAAATACGTAGTTAAAGATATAAAGCACGCAACACGTGCGTTGGCAAACGTGAATAAAGCAAATTGGGTATTTGGATTAAAATGGAGGAAGTATTTGACTCGTTTTAAGTTCAAAACAGATATATCGGTCTTAAATTCGAATTCGGGTATTGTTTGAGGCTACGAGTAGTTGCTCTACATGTCACTTCCACAAATATTCTAGTTGGACTGTTTTCAATTCACTTATTCGTAAGGGACAAAAGTGGTTTAACTAACAGGGTGATTAATATCCTCTAATCTTAATTTAATAATGTTGATTAGCACATAATTTGTTGTCGTGGCAGCCATACTTGTAACTTGTAAGTTAGTACAGAGCAACCGGTGACATTTAGTCAACGTTTTTAATTATCTTTTAACTTTTCCTATTTTCTCCCTTAATAAAATCTTTATGATATGTCTTACATTTCAGGATAATTTAATTTTAGTATAGTTTATTTATTTAATTTTGTTATTGGTATATTGTATTATACGTTAGTCCCAATTGTGAGATCATTTCAATCGATTTTTTTGTTATAGAAAAAAACAAAGTAGAAAAAACAACGGCATATGCATCAGCATAAGACTATGTTGTCAAACTCGACTTGTAATTCTAGCTCAATTTCTCGAATTTGAGATATTTAATTGTTAGTATATGAAATACTCTGTATGACCGTATATAATACTAACATTGCATAATGCATATATATTTACATATATATTTACATTTGTTAACAACTTTTTTTTTTTCAAATTATAATTATCCTTATTTCTTTCGACTTCTCTTCAGTTTTCATCTTTCGCAAATTGAAATGATATATGTATGATGTATTACCTTTTCTAATTAATTGACATCCAAGTGAATAATACTCAACGAATTATAAGGAGATAAGATTGATTGCATCACTCTTATAGTCTTGGTGAGATCATTAGATTTTTTTCTTTCCTATATTTTTGTTTCTCACTATTTTTTAGACTGAAAAACTTTCACCGACGAGCAATTGCAATTAATCATTAATTAGTAAATTACTTTACTGAACGAATTGTTATTTGGTCGATATTTTTCAGATGCTAACCGACGTTTCTTCTAATTTCTTCCAACACATTGTTAACGAGATTTACACTATTACTAAGTAGTTTTAATAATTAATGCTTTTTTAATGATTGATGTTCATGCGCTACATGAAAAGTTAGTGGGACATATACATAAGATGTGACATGTAAACGAGAATATGAGATAGATGATTCAAAACTGTAATGAATTAAAATTGTTTTTATTTCTTTTAAAGGAAATGAATTTCATTGCCAAATCATCTATTTTGAAATGAAATAGATAGAGGGTAGAATAAGTGAAGATACAATAATTTGTCTAAAGGTTAAATCAAAGCAATTCATTACTGATTAGGTATTAGACAAAGAAATTTTAATGGCGCGTAATTATATAAGCATGAATTTTTTTATTGTATTTAGTTGATCTAACAACATATGCCCATATAAACAACCGTCATTGAAACTAAATTCATCGAAATATATGGTATGCAACCTTTCATCCAAAAGGCGAAAGAATATTAGAATAACTTATCTGAATTGAGAAACATCCAAATTTGTAATATTACTCTGTATTATATCCATAAAAATAATGTTAATAATTTTTTTCATAATTCCGTTATTAATGTTACTCACTCAATTCCTTTTTCTCTAATCCAACATAGTGATTTTTGTGACACATGGTTGAGTACTTTAATTTTTATATGTATGGCTAATTTTTGTTCATCTTGCTTTGGAGAAAAAGAAGATTGACACAAAAGTATATAAATGAAGAAAACAAAAAAAGATAAAGTAAACCCAATAACCAAAAAAACCAAAAAAATCCCTATAAAATAAATAAATAATTATATTCAACAATAATAAATTAGGGTCATTTTTTAGACATCAATTGTTGAATTCTTCTCTTATTGTACCTCCCAAATCAAAATCAAAAATAATCTTCAAAATTTCATCACAATTTGTCTTATTATATTTCATATTAATTTTTTAATTCTATTTGTAATTTTAAATTAAAATTTATTAAAAAAAAACAATTACGAAGTATTACCTTTTGGAATATTCTAATTATTATTACTTTGTCATAAATTCTTCAAGCTTTAAATCCCTTCTTCAAAATTTTTCCCTCCATTGGTGGAGTTGTTGATTCTTGATCATAGTTGGACATTCTAATTAATATTTTAATCACAACTATTATTTTAATAATATAATTTGGTGGGTGTTTTTGTTGAATTTTGTTGGATTATAAGGGTACAAAGTCAAACATTAAGGTATGATCTTCAACTCTTCATTCAAAATTTCAAACAACAAAATTTTGGAGAAAGTGAAGCTTCAATCACTCATAAATTTATCTTCTTTATCACTTTTCTCCATATTTTATCACCCTTCTTCAATGTGTATAAACTTCTTCATTTTCATTTTTCATAATTTTTTTAGTTAAATGTTTGTATATAAATTTATTTTCATTGTTGTTTGTATATGTAAAAAAGTTGTAAATTTGTAGTTTTTTCTCCAAAGTTTTAAACTTTTGGTGTTTTTATGATTTGGGTAATTATTAGTATACCTTAATCACTTAATTAATATAGAATTTTCTCCAAAGTTTTGAACTTTTTGTGTTTTTATGATTTGGGTAATCATTAGTTTTGTAATTTCTTACCTCAATCCAGCTAAATTACCCATTATTCACTTAAAATACGCAAATTATACTATAAGACCGTCGTATGGTGCGACCAGCTGAAGTCGATTTTCAAACATTGTTTACTGGGGTTTTGAGCTTATGAAATCAGGAATTTCTTGGGTTTCTAATTGTAATTTAGTGGGTTGTATTATATTAATTAATCCCAAGTAAATACATTTTGGTGGGAGGCAAAAGAATTAAAAAAGTTTCAATTTTTATTGGAAATTGTGACTTCTTGAAGAAATTGTTTACTGTTTTTAGCTCTTGGATTTCTTCACAGTTCTCTTGAACCTTAATTTAAGTGATTAAAAAGCTAATTAATTAGTTAATTAATTAATTTAATTGGTTAATTAATTAATTAACTAACAAAAATGGTGAATGGAAAAAGAAGGAAGAAATTAAGATTTAGTAAGATCTATTCATTTCATTGTGGAAGAGCATCATTTCCTGAGGAAGAACAGTCACAAATTGGAGGACCTGGTTTTTCTAGGGTAGTTTTCTGTAATGAGCCTAATAATTTTGAAACCCCAGTAAGAATTTACCCTGGTAATTATGTTAGTACTACAAAATATACTCTTGCAACTTTTATTCCTAAAAGTTTGTTTGAGCAATTTAGAAGGGTTGCAAATTTCTATTTTCTTGTTAATGGGATCTTGGCATTCACTCCTTTGGCCCCGTATTCCGCTGTCAGTGCTGTTGTTCCTTTGATTTTTGTGATTGGGGTTAGTATGTTGAAGGAGGCAATCGAGGATTGGCGACGTAAACAACAGGTTTGCAATCTGTCTTGACTGTTTCCTGTGTTTCCTGTGTTTCCTGTTGAGGCTTGTGTTTGTAATTTAGATGCTGGTTTATACAACTTAGTTTAACCCTTTATGCTTTTGTGGCGACTGGCGATGCATGTATGACAGTTTATGTTATTTGCAGTGACGGACACAGAAATTTTGGAAATTATTAATACGGAAATTAGAAGTTTTAGACTGTTTATCAGAAAAAACTGGCCAAATGGCACAAAAAAGTTTTCAGTTTTCTGCTGTCTGTGGATCAGGATTCTGAAATGTGCATCTACTGTGAAGTTTCTGCAGTATGTCTAGGTTAAAACTGATGAGATTAGACTCGAGAAAATTAGTTTATCATGAAAAATTGATTAATTTGTAGGCTCAGTTCATGATGGTTGAAGTGATGAATTTTCCAGGATATAGAGGTGAACAACAGAAAAGTGAAAATACATAAAGGAAATGGGGTGTTTGAAGTATCGGAATGGAGGTATCTCAAAGTAGGGGATGTAGTAAAGGTTGAGAAAGACGAGTTCTTTCCAGCGGATATTGTTCTACTTGCATCTAGTTTTGAGGACGCGGTATGCTATGTGGAAACTACGAATCTTGATGGAGAGACTAATTTGAAGCTGAAACAAGCATTAGAAGTGACATCATCGTTGCTTGACGACTCAAGCTTGAACAATTTCCGTGCTACCATAAGATGTGAAGACCCGAATGCCAGTTTATATACCTTCATAGGAAGTATGGATTTTGAGGGGCAGCAATATCCACTCAGCCCACAACAACTTCTGCTTAGGGCCTCGAAACTCAGGAATACCGATTACATATATGGAACGGTGATTTTCACGGGTCAAGACACGAAGGTTATGCAGAATGCTACTGAACCACCTTCTAAGAGAAGTAGTCTTGAGAAAAAGATGGATAAAATAATCTATTTTATGTTTCTTGTGCTGTTTTTAATGGCGTTTGTTGGGTCAGTTGTTTTTGGTGTTACTACAAAGGAAGATCTCGATAATGGTGAGATGAAACGATGGTACCTCAGACCTGATAATGCGCGAGTTTACTTTGATCCTAAACGGACTCCACTTGCAGCGTTTTTTCACTTGCTGACTGCACTCATGCTGTACAGTTATTTGATCCCTATTTCCTTGTATGTGTCTATAGAGATTGTAAAAGTCCTACAAAGCGTTTTCATCAACCGGGATATACATATGTACTATGAGGAGACTGATAAACCAGCCCATGCCCGTACCTCAAATCTTAACGAGGAACTAGGTCAAGTAGATACAATACTTTCTGATAAGACGGGTACATTGACCTGTAACTCCATGGAGTTTATCAAGTGTTCTATTGCGGGAATTGCTTATGGCCGTGGTATTACCGAGGTTGAGAGGGCTATGGCTAAGAGAAAAGGGTCACCTTTATCAAATCGTCTGTCTAGTGGTTCACAGTTATCAGTGGGAGCGGTTGATGGTCTGAGTGAGACCAAGTCTTTTGGCAAGGTAAATTCCGGGATCAAAGGGTTTAACTTTACGGATGAAAGGATTATGAATGGCAGTTGGGTTGATGAGCCGCAATCAGACGTTATTCAATTGTTCTTTCAGCTGTTAGCTGTATGTCACACGGTGATTCCTGAAGTAGATGAAGAAACCGGAAAGGTTTCTTATGAAGCCGAGTCACCAGATGAGGCGGCTTTTGTGATTGCAGCTCGAGAACTTGGGTTTGAGTTCTATAAAAGAACTCAAACTACAGTGTCATTGCACGAATTGGATCCCGTTTCTGGCCAGAACATTGACAGGTTAGATTATTTATTCTTTATCCCTGAAATATAAAAATTGGCTTGAGTCGTGGCTGATAGATGAACCATCTCAACCAAAACCTTAAGGTGATGGCTTGAAGAGTGGTTAGTTTGCACAGGCCCACCCATACCGTGTGCTGGTTTCCACTTCGTGGTTTTTGAGGTTGCCAGGATTCAAACCTGTGACCTTTGGTCACACTGGCTCTGATACGATGATAGATGACCATCTCAACCAAAACCTTAAGGTGATGATTGAGGCCCAACTATTATTAATATTCCTAATAGTGGCAATGCGAAATAAAAAAAGACGATAAATTTATGTACAACACCACCACAGGCACCTTCATGGCACTGGAGCAATGTTGTTACGAGTGAAACACAATGCGATGCTTGTGATACGTTCTAATAATTTGATTCCTGTGTACAGGGAGTACAGAATCCTAAGTATCTTGGAGTTCAACAGCACGAGGAAAAGGATGTCGGTAATTGTTCAGACTGAAGATAAGAGAATATTTCTACTTTCCAAGGGTGCCGACAGGTCTAAATTAAAGCAATAACTCGATTTCCTTTCCTTAATTTTAACATAAACATGACATTTTCTGAAAATGTACTTGCTGTTCAATCTATTTTCATTCAGTGTCATGTTTCCACGGCTAGCCACTTCTGGTAGCACCTTCGAGAAGAAGACAAAAGACCACATACTTGAGTATGCCGATGCTGGACTAAGGACTTTGATACTCGCCTATCGTGTGATAAGTGAGGAAGAATATAGGGAGTTTGAAGAGAAATTTAATACTGCTAGAAATGCCATCAGCACAGACCGTGAAACACTAATTGAGCAAGTGGCCGAAACAATTGAAAAAGACTTGCTTCTTCTTGGCGCCACAGCAGTTGAGGATAAACTCCAACGCGGGGTAGGTTTTTTTTTTATTTTTCCCGTAAGCCTTGATAGATGAACCGTCTCAACCAAAATCTTAAGGTGATGGTTGAGGCCCAACTATTATTAATGTTTCTAATACGCTCCCTCACTCAAATGCCCGTTGGGCTTGAAGAGTGGCTAGTTTGCCGTGTGCTGGGTTTCCACTTCGTGTTTTTGAGGGGTTTTGAGGTTGCCAGGATTCGAACCCGTGACCTTCGGTCACACTGGTTCTGATACCATGATAGATGAACCGTCTCAACCAAAATCTTAAGATGATGGTTGAGGCCCAACTATTATTAATATTTCTAATAAGCCTTTGATAGTCGAGATCATTTCTGAATTAGGTTGGAGAGTGTTGGAAAATATCTAATTTTCGAGAGGGATTCCTGTATAGGTTCCAGAATGCATTGACAAGCTTGCACAAGCGGGAATAAAGATATGGGTCTTAACCGGGGATAAGATGGAGACGGCTATCAATATAGGGTATGTTCCCTTCTTGTTCCACTCTTGATTTCGCGCTATAGCTCATAACTATATTACATGATTAACGTCGCCTGGTGAACTACAGGTTTGCTTGTAGCTTGTTGAGACAGGGAATGAGGCAAATAATTGTCAACTTAGAGACACCAGAAATCAGAACATTGGAGAAAATGGGGGACAAGTATGCCATCACTAGGGTGAGTTGCGCACAAACGGCACAACCGAGATGAGAATTCGGTCAAGTCAGGTCAAACTGTCTTGACCATCATTTCTACTGATTTTTTTTTTTTTTTTGATGACGAGGGGTTTAATCCCCCGGGCCCATGCATTCCCGCACCAGACCATGTAAGCCACCCTCTTCGGGGGCTGCAGTGGCCAAGTGGTTATCGCCCCAGCTGGTAATCGAACCTGAGACCTCTCAACTCCTGAGCTTCTGCAAGCTTTAGGGTTTAACTCAGTTACCGCTGGACTAACACCACTTGGTTCATTTCTACTGAATATTACTCCCTCTTAGTCACATTTGAACTTTTTTCTTCACTATATTGTCAAAGCAGTACACGTTGGTTGAAATGAAGGGAGTATTCTGTAAACTGTAAAGTGAATACATGCATCAAAGTTACTGAGTTCCACTTTTTACATATTGTAGGCATCAAGGGCATGTGTGCTCAAGCAGCTTAATGATGCAATGGCGCAAATTATTTCATCAGAAGCGGGTTCCGAGGCATATGCTTTAATCATGGATGGGCAATCCCTTGCATATGCTCTAGAAGATGATATGAAGAACTTATTCCTACGGCTTGCAATCAACTGCGCTTCAGTCATCTGTTGCCGTTCATCTCCTATACAGAAAGCATTGGTATGATTACTTACTGTTTACGCGACCATTACAAATTTCAAGTACTAATCTGTATTATATCGTACTCTCACTTTTATGTGATTTTTCGTTTCTAAAGTAAAAACGGCAAATGATTTAACAAAAACAACAGAAGTGTTTTGCATCAAATGTAATTTTCCTGATAGATGAACCGTCTCAACCAAAACCTTAAGGTGATGGTTGAGGTCCAACTATTATTAATATTCCTAATACGCTCCGTCACTCGAATGCCCATTGGGCTTGAAGAATGGTTAGTTTGCACAGGCCCCCATAGGCCCCCATGCCTGTGCGGGTTTCCACTTCGTGAGTTTTCGGGGGGTTTTGAGGTTACTAGGATTCGAACCCGTGACCTTCGGTCATACTGGCTATGATACCATGATATATGAACCGTCTCAACCAAAACCTTAAGGTGATGGTTGAGGCCCAACTATTATTAATATTCCTAATATTTCCGACATGTTTTCTAATTATCATTTTGGCGGAACTATATATATAGGTCACCAGACTGGTGAAAAACGGGACAAATAGAACAACATTAGCAATAGGTGACGGAGCTAATGACGTGGGAATGCTTCAAGAAGCTGATATTGGGATCGGAATTAGCGGTGTTGAAGGAATGCAGGTATGTAATTCAGCCTCTGTAGTCTGTATTGATTCCTCATAACTTATTACGACAGCTCAGTTAGTCTCCATTTTTGTCATATGGCAGGCTGTAATGTCCAGTGATATTGCTATTGCTCAGTTTCGGTTTTTGGAGCGTTTGTTACTTGTACATGGACACTGGTGCTACAGACGGATAAGCTCAATGGTATCGTCTCTTCTTAAAGAAGAAAAATTCACTAGAGTAACTGTAACTGATGATTTTCGAGTAAAAACTAATATTTCGAGGGTAATGTGATGTCTTGGCAGATCTGCTATTTCTTCTACAAGAACATTGTTTTCGGAGTGACAATTTTCTTGTTCGAAGGATACGCATCCTTTTCTGGACAACCTGCATATAATGATTGGTTTTTGACACTCTATAATGTGGTGTTTACTTCACTGCCCGCGGTTGCTTTGGGAGTGTTTGATCAGGATGTCTCTGCGCGTTACTGTCTGAAGGTACCCAACTCGTTACTGGCGCGTTTTTTACTTGGCTGCAAACATTTTTGACTGTTAATATTTTTAAATTTAACTTTCTGAAATTATTTTTCAAAAGGAAACCGCAAAATTCTGAATTTCTTTGAAGGTTTCTGAAAATAAACCATCGAAACTCATAAGTTGGTAAGAGCAGATGGTGATAGATGAACCATCTCAACCAAAACCTTAAGGTGATGGTTGAGGCCCAACTATTATTAATATTCCTATTACGCTCCCTCACTCAAGTGCCCGTTGGGCTTGAAGAGTGGTTAGTTTGCACAGGTTCCCCCATACCAGTACTGGGTTTCCACTTCGTGTTTTTGAGGGGTTTCCCCCATACCGTGTGCTGGAAAGGGGTTTTGAAGTTGCCAGGATTCGAACCTGTGACCTTCGGTCACACTGGCTCTCTGATATCATACTGATATCATATGATACCAGGATAGATGAACCATCTCAACCAAAACCTTAAGGTGATGGTTGAGGCCCAACTATTATTAATATTCCTATTAGATGGTAGCGAGTTAGTTTAGACCTGTCATAGGGAGATGATGGGGTCATCTATGTCGAATAGATCCTTGGGAGCTCAGGTTGACTAAGTTTAGGCCATTTTCGGAATAGTGGTTTGGGTAGGATCGGTTTTCAGGTCTAAGTTAGTGTACTCCCCAAATTGTATATATTTACGTCACTGACTCACTGTTGTGTGCCGTGCCTGGCAGTTTCCCTTGCTATATCAAGAAGGTGTCCAAAACGTCCTCTTCAGTTGGCTTCGAATACTTGGCTGGATGGTCAACGGAATGTGCAGCGGAATTATCACGTTCTTCTTCTGCAAGAAAGCCCTATCATATCAGTCGTTCAGTAACAACGGAAAACCTGCAGACTTGGAAATATTCGGAGCAACATTGTACACGTGTGTCGTTTGGGTGGTTAACTGTCAGATGGCAATCTTCATTAGCTACTTCACCTTAATCCAACATATCGTCATTTGGGGCGGAATTGCTCTATGGTACTTTTTCCTCCTGGTTTACGGCTCAGTCGACTCCAGTAGATCAACGACAGCATATTTGGTATTTCTACAGTCACTAGCCCCCTCACTGAAGTACTGGCTCCTGACACTTTTCGTGGTGATCTCGGCTTTAGTCCCGTATGTCACTTACTCGTCTCTTCAAATGAGGTTCCTTCCCATGTACCATGAAATGATTCAATGGATACGGCTCGAGGGCAAAACTGAGGACCCTGAGTACTGCAGCATGGTCCGTCAAAGATCCATACGACCTACAACAGTTGGGTTTACAGCCCGTGCAGCTGCCAGCCGGAAGGAAAGACGCCGGAGCAAAGGTGCGTGATTTATGTTGATAAATGGGTCGAATCAAATGTGGGGGCTGTCTGGGTCGGGTTTTGTTATCCCGAGTTTTGTGGGGAAGTTCATCAGCTCCTGCTCAGGGGGTTCTGGTTCAAGGGTTATGTACAGATCAGAAGTATACCGAAAAAAATGTATTATATGTGTCGGTGTGAATAGGGCAGGAAAATGTGTATTTTTGTGAACTGTACATTCTTTTTCGTCCTTTGTATCAGTGGAGAGTCGCGACACTAGTGCTCGTTGAGGGTAGCTTATAATCGTCGAGATTGTTTGTACAGAAACAGAACTTCAGTGTGCATATAACAAATATTAAGATTTTGTTTCCCTGTTTTAACTAATATATATACCGAGTTCTCTTTGCTACGCTAGTGATTTCGACATAGAATTCATCAAATGCTGCAAATTTATCACTGTCGAGTCGAGCTCAGAAACAAACAATGAGACTAGAAGCAATTTTCATTGATGAAAACCGCCCTAGCCACCCTATCTCCACGGCGCACTCCGCCCTGATGACCAATTCAAAGTTTACTCACCAAAAGTTACAGTACTGACTACGACAAAATTGAGTCGGGTTTCGATGTGGGTTATCTCGGATCAAGTCATTGTTAGTTGGGGTTATGTTAAAGTATTGCTTATCCACCATTGATGCTATCTCTTTCAAGATATCAAGGGCAACTTTTAGATCTCTTTGGCATTTGCTAATACTGCACGCGGTTCAAAAAGTTCGTAAGCGACTCAAACTTATATGATAAAAAAATATATTCATCTGATTTTACAAATTTATGATGTTTAAACTGATTTGCTCAATAACCTTCAAACCGTGCTATAAAAAATATTAAAAGGAAAAAAAATAATTAAACAATTATTATATTTAGGCTCGAGTAAGCTCGAACGTGTTAATAAACTCGAGATTAATTCAAGATCGAGTTTTTATTTCATGAGCACCAGTCGAGCAACTTTTACTCTTATATTTCGCCCCTAATCACAACTAGGTAGCATATACATTTCTTCTAATTAGTTGTCCCGTGTCTGACATTCGTTGGACACATGACTAACAGATTATAGTTTAGACGAGGAATAAAATTTTAAAAAAAATTGATTAAAAGATGAGTTTAGGTGGAAATATGAATATTAGTTATAAAGGTCGAATTGTACATTTACTATTTTAGTTGTTTAAATTTAGCTTCAAATACATGATAAAAATAAAATTATACGTTATTTATAACCATAAAATATACTATATTTTATTATATTTAAATAACGTGTCCCGTGTCCTAAATTTCATGGAATACCGTACCACATGTCCGTGTTGTGTCGTGTCCGTGTCTATATCCGTATCCGTAGCCGTATCCTTATCCGTATCCGTATCCATTTTTGGTGCTACCTAGGATCACAATATTAAACGGTAAAAAGACTGTCTTTCTAAAACACAAACCCAACATAAACCTCTCAACTTTCTTTATTCTCTCTTCAAAACCAAACTTGAAAGTTAAAACACCAACTTTCGCTTCAATCAGTTTAATTAATTAAGGTTACAATCCTTAATCTTGGCAATTATTGTACTTCATCTAATTCATCAATGCAAATTAATTAACTTATCTAATACTTGTCTTTTTTTTTTTTTTTTTTTTTTTTTTTTGTGTTTTTAATTATAGGTATAAAAAATGTCAAAGGGTATAAAGCAAAGCAGCAGAATAACATGGGAAGGATGCAGTGTTTTGCTTGATATTAATGATGGTGAAAGACTTGTTTTTGCTCGCCTTTCACCTGCTGCGTATGTCTTTTTCTATGTTTTCAATTTGTATTTTATTATTGATTTTAATTGTATAATTGTTTGATTAGTATACTGTTATTAGTCTATGATCATAGGGATTAATTTCCCTAAGTTTCGGATACGATACGGTGTTGTGATGTTGGGAGTGTCGGGTACGGTTATTTTGTGCAAAGTTTTGAACTTTTTGGTTTAATATGAAGTATGGAAGTGTCTGCTGGGTGGCACACAAGCTAAAGTGAAGTGTCGGAGTAGCATAGATATCGTATGTGAACTTGTTGGACATCGATTTTTGATGGGTGTATAGTTCTTAATCGATGGGTAGGGTTGAAGTTTATATGAGCTTGTAGGAGATTAATGTAATTGGGATATATTTGGGTTGTATATACGGTGTTGGAAACGGTTATTTTGTGCAAAGTTTTGAACTTTTTGGTTTAATTTGAAGTATGGAAGTGTCTGCTGGGTGGCACACAAGCTAAAGTGAAGTGTCGGAGTAGCATAGATATTGTATGTGAACTTGTTGGACATTGATTTTTGATGGGTGTATAGTTCTTAATCTATGGGTAGGGTTGAATTTATATGAGCTTGTAGGAGATTAATGTAAATTGGATATTATTTGGGTTGTATATACGCTGTTGGAAACGATTATTTTGTGCAAAGTTTTGAACTTTTTGGTTTAATTTGAAGTATGGAAGTGTCTGTTGGGTGGCTCACAAGCTAAAGTGAAGTGTCGGAGTAGCATAGATATCGTATGTGAACTTGTAGGACATCGATTTTTGATGGGTGTATAGTTCTTAATCTATGGGTAGGGTTGAAGTTTATATGAGCTTGTAGGAGATTAATGTAAATTGGATATTATTTGGGTTGTATATACGGTGTTGGAAACGGTTATTTGTGCCAAGTTTTGAACTTTGTGGTCTAATGTGAAGTATGGAGGTGTTGGGTACTTGGGTGACTCGCAACCACAGTGAAGTGTCGGAGTAATAAGCTTGTAGGACATTGATTCATTTGGGTGTATAATTCTTAATTGATGGGCAGGGTTTAGATTTATGTGAACTATTAGGAGATTAATCTTAGTGGGATATTATTTGGGTTGTATATATGATTGGAAGCCCTTGGTACTTGTCTGATTAATCACACTGGTAGCCTCAGTAGCTCACTTAATTTTACTTCCGGGTTGGTCAGGAGGGATAAAAGAGAGTTTCTTTCTATCGGTTAAAAGGGGATACGATCCCCCATGCTACTAAGGTCTGCTTACCGAGGTTATTTACGTCCCGACCATCGTGAGAGGAAGCTTGGGGTAAAATCCAGGCCAGAGGAAGTTGGGTTGGGGTGTAGAGCTGTAAGCGCGGTGGGAATGATAAAGGACATGCTTGTACAGTTCATTGAAGGATATGATCAACTTAATTTTCTTTCTATGCTAGGGTTTAATCTTATATGAACCTGTCGACGGATATGAACCTCTTTGTGTTGCTAACACAGTGATATGACTTTGTGTATCCGACACCCCCCTTACCTTGCAGTTTTTGAGTCATTGAGGCACTGGGGTGATGTTGATGTTGATGTTGATTTTGTTGGTGGCTTAAATTGATGAGTTTTATTTGGTTTGTATATAATTTCATTCTATGGTAGGCTTTGGTTTTATGATTTATATGAACTTTTACGACATTAGTTTTAGTGGTTTATAGTTCTTATTCTATGCTAGGTTTTTAATTTTATATGAATTTGTAGGACATTGAAGGTTGGAAAGAAGAGTTGTTCTCTTCAGCCCATTATCGGCTGCCCTTTTGGGTCCTTGTTTAGTGTTGAAAGCGGCAAAGATGGCATGTTTTTGTCTCCTGTTCTTCCAACAGATGATCAAAGTATGTTTTTTTTCTTCATTTTGTTGGTTTTGTCACTTGTAATTTTGAATGCTTGATTATGAATCATTGTTTCTGGTACATACGAGTATATGCTAAAGTTAAAGTCACACAAACCAGGTGATAAGATGGGCTTATCATTGCATATCGTGAGTCTATGCTACCTTTAACGGCTGCTTTGGTACAAGATAGTAAAAGGAATTATGAAATAAATGTGTGCCAATGGGAATGAAATTGAGCTTTGCATTGAAAATTCTTTACTTAACTTGGTCTATCCATTGTAACAGCACCTACAAATTGCATATTAAAAAAAAACATAAGGTTATAAAGATATATGTAGGAGCGGCCGTTCTCTAAACAATTTGCGAATGAGTTTTAAGATGGTTTACTATATCACTATTTTTTTTTTTGAAAAATGGCATTACTTTTTTATTGTTCACATGGTATGAAGTCTTCTAATTTGAGTAATTATTCGGTCTTACCCAAGTCCCAGTGATGAAGTATGCTTAAATTTCGACAATCTCATATGTTTTTTTCGTGTTTACTTTTAGACAATACTGCACAGGAGGATGAAAAAGTAGCCAGTGAGGAGCTTAGAGATAACAGAGCATTAGTTGATAACAATACTGCTCAAAGCCTAACCGGTGAAGATATCGATGAGTTGCGAAAGTAAGGCAGCTTCACGTTTTTGCTTAATTCAAATCTCTTTTCTGTTATGAAAAAGGTGACTATTGGACGACTATTACTTCTTAAGGCTTTCTTGGATGAGCGTATTCCATTAAGGAAGCAATGGAGTTGAGTTATAAGGGATGGTGGACTGTAGTAAGTTACCCACCTTCCCTAGGATAATGCGTATTGCGCTAACTCCAAATGGGAGTATAGTTCTTTCCCACCAAGCACCCTCGCTTAATATCCGTGTCTATCCAAGCAAGCCATCTGTATCTTACAGACTCACTTTTCATGAAGTTGAAATTTCAAACTTAGCGCGGAAAAACATGATATTGATCTTTAATTTTGTCACTTCTGATTTCGAAGAATCCGTTAGTGAATGGCTATTTTGATGAAATGATTATAACATGTTATTTGTTGCAGAAAGGGTGCAACAGGTGATCAAATAGTTGAAGCTTTAATTGCTAATAGTGCAACATTCGAAAACAAGACATCTTTCTCACAGGTTTTTCACAAAGTGTCATTTATCGAACAATTTTTTTTTACTTTACCAAGGAATGTATGCTAATTATGTGGTCGTTGCAGGAAAAGTATAGGCTTCGTAAGCAAAAGAAATATGCTCCAAAGGTACTGGTCAGGCGCCCTTTTGTTCGAAGGTTGGAATTCAAAGTTTTGTTTGTTGTTTTTGCAATACTTGATGTGTGTTACTGTTAAGTCTTACAAGATCTGATTTTGTTCCCATTCATGCTTTCAGTATAAGCGACACATACTTCAAGAAAAATCCTACAAAAATTGGGTAATGTCTTCTAATCTTGATATTTATAAATAATATTGATGTCTTGACGAGTTCTATTAATTGGTTGCTATATGCCATTTATGTGTAGTTGCTCTTCAGTTTCCTCTACTAGCGATGATCTAATGAACATGTATGCTTGACCTAATACCGCCGTATCTGTTCTCATCTTTTAGTTGATCCAGTTTTTTTTGCTACAAAAATACTCTGAGCGATGTAAGAAGCTCTATAATATACTAGAAGGGGAAGTTTAACGTTTTTTTTTACTTGTATTGATTGACTTTTAACTTAGGATTTATCCTCTTCTTTTCCCTCTTCTCATTTGCTTTGATTATCTTATGGCTTGAGGATTGAGGATTGTCAAAGCTAAGAGCATGTCTTTCTGTTTTTTTCCGTCTTGCTTGTTTGTTGTTAGTAGAAACATCCACATGAGGAACTTGGAACTTTTCATCGTTGTTAATTACTCACTTAACCACTTGAGGAACTGTGTTAGGAATTGCATCAAGGACTGTTACCTCACAATAAAACAAAGCTCGTTCAATTTAGTGAGCCATTTTGCTTTATTCAATCGTAATCAAGAACCATACAATGAGATTTTGGCCTCATATGAAAAATGGAATATTTTTTGGCTCGACAGATAATATGCTGTAGGTAGCCAATTCTAATTTGTTTAATCTTGTACTCTGGCATCCAGATACTATGTGCTATCAGTTATTACTTATTACCCACCAATGTTGATCTCTGCAATTTTATGTCACAATTATCCACTTTATGTTTTCTGCTTTGTTTATCCTCTTTCCGTTTTGTTGCATTTTTTTTAGCTGGTTTCCCTCTCCATCCCTTTATTTATACGCCTTTATCGTTTTGCATCATTGAGTTCATCCCAGTGACGGTTTTTTGTAAAGGTTTATGTTAGCCAAATCAAAAAGTGGCTTTGGTGTAGTTGCTCCCGCGACCTATTTCTCTTACCTATTATGCGATTGTTTCTATTGTTTGGTAATGCAATGTAAAAGCTGTAATATCTTCTGATTAACTTGCTGTGAATATCACAGCTACCTGCGGTGCGACTCTCTATCCCTACTACTTTCGATGGCCAACATTACAGCTCACTCAGATGTCCTGCTGGTCGATATGGTTGGTGGTCTTGTTACTGGTGCTGTGGCAGAACGTTTGGGAGGTAAGTTTGACCTGTTTGAGTTCGAGTTTTGACACACATTTCTTCGTGTTTTTTGAAAATTTATATTGGATAAGCATTTCTGCATATAATCTGCGTGTCTAAGAATATATTACCGTTCTCCTTAAACAAATTAAAAAGCTGCGAGTTTCAAAGATGTCCAAACTTGGAAAACCTGTGTTGATACATCAAAACGACTACCTTCCTTCAATATAGTTCAGATTTGGCAAAAAGTCAAAAACGATCAGACTTGGTTGTGGGGGATGTTTGGGAAGCTCGGCATAGTTTTAAAAAGAAACTAAAAGGTCTTTTGAATGCCCTTTTGAAGTAGTAGAGATGATATGCGTATTTTCTATGGTGTGAAAGGAGCCGCCCACAACCACACGGCCAGTTTTGATGCTTATGGAATTTGAATCTAGGTCCTGAATACCCTTCTGACTTGACTTGTAAGCTACATCTGCATGATGATAGATTATGCGAGGCTTTTTTTCTATCTTGTCTGCTTACGACTCGTATACTGCCTGGATGACCATAAGCTACCTGAAGTAATTTCTTAAGACATCGGCAAACTGCATGTGAAGTTGTATGAAGTAAAGAAATCATGTATTTACCATATATAATTATCTTTTTAGCTCTACCCATCTATCCATAATTTTTAATGCCAGAGTAATGTTTTTGGATAGGGACGGGTACTGTCTGCAATTTGATATTTGGTGACAAACAACATCCAATGGATATAGTAAGGATCTTCAATTTCAATGATGACATATGCAAACGGTAATTTTATTAGTTCTGTTTTCCCCTTGTTTGAACATTTTTGTTCCATAGTCTGTGATTTTTATTTTGTATCACAGTAATTTGATCCCGATTTTAGCGAGTGCGGTGCATCTTTGCACCCCTTTAGTTATGAATCAGCTTCTATGTCTTGGTTCAGTGGTTGGCAATTCAAATTTTCCGAAGGGGACTCGGGTTCAAGGCAAATTTGGTTTTACAGTCAAGAATCAGCACTCCGCACCTCTGTCTAGGATGATACGCTTGTTTTACGCCATTGACTTATCGCTTATTGTTTGATCTTTTGTACCCTTTATCCAAATCCTAAGATCGCTTATAACAGTTTGACTTGATCTACTAGACAAGCCTTATATGACGGTGGCATTGGGTTTTTATACGTGTGATAAGTTCGATTTAAAATTTATAAAACCCCTTTGCCTTTCTTTTTTTGTTTCACTCCACTTCCGTTTTTTTTCTTCTCTTTCTTTTTTCTCTTGTTGAGATGAGAGTTCACTCATGACGGTTCCAAAGGATGATTCATGTCAGGGGACCCCAAAACATTTTGGGACTAAGGCTCTGATATTGTTGTTGTTGTTGTTGTTGTTGTTGTTGTTTTGTTCGTCCCTGAATCATCATCATTGGCTATCATTAAAATTTTATCTATAAAAACAGATTATATCTCGCTCGTTTGAAATTTTATCAATTATTGTTCACATTTGTTCAGTGTTTTCATCAAGGAATTAGTAGCCTTAAGATATGTAGCCGGATCACTATATACCTTTTTTCTCAGGATTGTTCGTTGTCGTCTCAACAACTTATGCACTGATAGAAATGGCAGTTCTGAACAAGTTCAAGAACAGGTAAATTTTGCTTCTTTGTACAATTGTACCTGTCATTTTTGTTATAATTTGTATAACTGCTAACTCTCGAGCCTGCAGGTAAGTGAGGTGAACCAGCAAGAAGGCATGGAGGCAGACGTTGTTTCGGAGGACAAAGAAACATCATTGGACATGTCTGACAATAAGCCTGCAGATAATAACAGAACATGTAAATCCGTTCAAGCAGGAGAGAAAGCGTCAGAGGAGCTTATTAACTCCTGGAAAGAAAAGGGCTTTCCAAGGTACTAAAATCACGTCTTTTTTTGTTAAATTGTAAGCATGGCATCATGTCTCCGTTTGAGACTTTATCTTGAAATAGGTCATAATTCCCTGATATTGGTTGGCACACTATAAGGCTATATCGCCTAGGGGTGAGCAAAAGATTCCGATACGGTTTTATAATACGGATACGATACGGTATACGGTTTGAATTATATGAATTTCCGTATATACGATACGGTTTTCACAAAACCGTACCGTATCCGGGTCGGGCAAAAACGAAACCGTATATACGGTTTTCGACACGGTTTGAAATTTTTGTATAAAAAAATTAATGAAACGCAAAGTTCAGCTTTCAACTTTCACTCTTAATGGTTTTTTATGACTTATTTTACTAAGTTATCTTAATAAATAAAAAATTAGTCTATTATTAGCACTTGAATAACTACAATATTTAATTAGGCATTTCTCACCAAACCGTATCCGTATATACGGATTCCGTATACACGGTTTTTCCGGGTACCCTAAAACCGTATATATGGTTAAACCGTATCGGATCCGTATAGTGATTTTTGCGATTTTTACAACCGTATACCCGATACGGTTTTCAAAACCGTACCGGGTATACGGTTTTGCTCACCCCTACTCAAAATGCAGCCGCGGTACTTTCAAAACCTTCTGAACTCTGTCACGATAATGTCGTGAGCCATAAAATGATCTGAAATGATACTCAGTTGGATATGTTTTTGGAACCATGCAGCCTTATAGTTGCTGCGCCCGACAGTGATGTGTGGACGATAATGCAAAAGCTAATGCCACTTCTATCATGCTCGGCCTCGTTTGCAATTTACCACCAATATCTTCAGGTCTCTCGCTTTCCAAGTTTATATTGTTACTTTTTAATTTGTGAGCGGTATTTCCACCTTTCAAGCATTTGCTGTGTACGCTGTATTGGTACAAGTAGGGGTGTTAACGAGCCGAGACGAGCCCGAGCTTGGCCTTGCTCGGCTTGTGCTCGATTACCAAAACTCGAGCTCGAGCTCGAGCCGATCTTCTCCGAGCTTGAAAAAAATGCGCTCGTTACAAAGCTTGCGAGCTTTAACCTGAGTTCGAGCCAAATTCGAGCCAAATCGAGCCTATATAAAATTGTTTATTTTTTTATTTTTTTTCTTCCGATATTTTCAAGAACAAGGTTCGAAAATTTTATCTAAAAATATTTAACAAATCAACAGGATATTTGATATATATGCTACAAAGATATAATAATGATAAAATATTTTTATAAAATATGATTAATATCTTATGTAATCTCAAATGTTCGAGCCGCTCGCGAGCTTTTCGAGTCGAGCCAGCCTTTGCTCAGCTTGACTCAGTAAGCTTTCGAGCCGAGCCTGAGCTCGAGTCGAGCTCACACGAGCCGAGCTTTGACCGAGCCGATCTCGAGTTGTTCGCGAGCTGTCTCGTCTCATTAACAGAGCCCTAGGTACAACCTTTGTTTCCTCGACTTTCTTGCACTGTACTCCCGTATCATCTACTGAATGATAATCGAAGTGGTTTCCATCTTGATGCAGCCCCTTGCGACGTGCATGTACAATCTACAGAAAGAAAAAATGGCAATAGGGATGCAAATCTCCGAGCCGTGGCTTCGGGAATATCAGGTTTGTGCAGTAAAACTTGAACTCTAAACGGAATTTCCACCATTTTGTTGTGTAATTATAAAGTTTCCAGTACTTGTACCATAACCCGGAAAAGCATAATATTGAATGAACGTAAACAAAATATTGAAGGTACTCCCATCAAGAACGCATCCGCGCATGCAGATGAGCGCATTTGGTGGTTATGTCCTTTGCGGAACGAAGATTTGGGGAAGTGAAGGAGACTCCCAATAACATTTATGGTTTCCAACCAATTTTGTACTCGGTTTTGCTTTGAGTCGCCATTTTAGTCAAGTCCACAGCTTTTGTTTTGGAATTAGAATTTTGGAGTTGTAATCGAAAAATTAAAGGTTTTGGATTTATTCCTGTATTACATCCCTTCATCTTATTCATATATTGTTTCATTAAAGGTTTCGGATTCATTGCTATATTACCATCGTTCATATACAAACGGTGAAAGCTCGAAAATTCTACACCGTAACTATGTGAAGGAGATTAAAATTAATTTTACTTTTTTTTTTTTTTTTTTTTTTTTGTTTTGTTTTCTGTTTTTCTGTCAGGAGTAAAGAAGGTGACCTTCTGGGTTCCTTTTAATCTGGAGATGACATCGGTTCGGAGATTTTTTCTTGTCTCCCTGACGGATGGTTCGGGGATCCTAACTGACCTTATTACATTAGTACAAGTCATTTGATCCCTTAGCCCAACCCGTTTAATTTTTCTATAACCCGCTCCAATTTATTCAAGGAATTTAATTTTAGGTAATTGTTTTCAATTCATTTAACTTTTTTAAACTGATAAATTAATTAACATAACTAAGCTTTATAACTCGTTAACTTTAAATTGAAAGAGACCAACCCTAACCCAATGATATGTATGGTTGTCTACTCTTTTTTTTTTAATTATTTAAATGGGTCATAAGTTCATAACTCACTCCAGTAAGTTTTACTGAAGACGGACATAATCCGTCAGAAGCGGAAAACGGATCAAGTAATATTCAAGTTGTTAAATAAGATAAAAGCAAATTACCTAGCGAGTATCATTATGCTTTTGTCTTATCTTGGGTATTACTTAACCCGTTTTCAGCTTGTGACGGATATGTCCGTCTTCGATGAGAATTGGTGAACTCACAATATAGAAAAAATGAACATATATTAAAATTACATTTAAATTTACTTGTTTTGGTGCAAAAATAAACATATATTAAAAATATCACATTTAAATTTACTTGTTTTGGTGCATGTGTATTTCTTTTCGACTTTATTACTCAAACTTTATTTGTAAATCTTGCTAATAAATTAGGAATATGAATTTTTGCATACAACTTGGAATTTTGATTTATCATGTATCTTCTAAATTTGGATATACACAATTAACCTGGGTAGTACTAGGGTATTGGGCTTATACTCAGTCCGTCTATTATTAGAGTTTTATTATTTTAGGGTTTTATTAAGCGACGAAATACCTCGTCATTTTAATCAAATGTAACAAATCTAAAGAATCGGGTAAAATACTTTTCTAATAGAGTTGTTCATGGGTCATCTCGTCCATCGACTCCAACCTATCCCGTCCGCCAAATAAGTGGGTTCGAACAAGCCATTTTAAGAAAATTACAAAGGGTCAGCTCACTAACCCGCTTGTCCATGGGCCAAAATATAAAGACGAGCCAGTCCCTCTTCAATCCAAACCCACATTTAAGCACCTCTACTTTTTAACTAGCTAAGTTATCAACCAACGATACAGTTTACAGTTAACTTTTGCGATTATATGACATCTCAACATGCAGGGATGTTTTAGTAGATTATAGCAAGCATGCTGAAAAGTTTGTGGAATTAATAAGCGAATTGATATCAGAAGCATTAGGGCTTGACCCAAAATACTTGCTTGAAAAAGGATGTCTTGAAGCATGGGCACTAATGTGGCACTATTATCCTCCATGTCCTGAACCACAATTAACCTTAGGCATGAACAAACATATCGACCCGTCTTGTGTTACCCTACTTCATCAAGATCCTAA
This sequence comes from Silene conica, assembly GCA_029255685.2. NCBI lineage: Eukaryota > Viridiplantae > Streptophyta > Magnoliopsida > Caryophyllales > Caryophyllaceae > Silene > Silene conica. The sequence continues at coordinate 96,479,105 of CM055312.2, forward strand.
TATCCGCCGGGCTTCAAGTACTCCATAATAATCAATGGTTCAATGTTGATCTGCTTCCTGGTTCCTTTACAATCATTAGCGGAGTTTTGCTTCAGGTTTGAGTTAATTTCACTCGTTAATTCTCGTTCTTTTCAATTAATGTATCAACTATCAAATACGACATTTGTTTACCCTAAAAAAATTAACTGTCGGAAATACTATTGTGTCTATGCACCTAAAATTTTGTTTTGTTTGGCATCGTTGGACACAGATGTTGACGAATGATAAGATAAAAGGGCTATGGCACCGAGCAAAGGTGAACACAGTCGGCCCAAGAATCTCCGTTAACAAGCATTTCGCAGGTTGTATTACATGCGTTAGGGAATTTGGTCCAATCAAAGAGTTGGTATCGGCCGATAATCCGCCTAAATATAGGCAGTAGTTTACAAGTGCGGAAATGGTCAAATTGGCTTATACCAAGACACCAGATAAGCCGGTATACTCGTTTTCCGAGAACCATCCTGGTGAAGACGGAGTCGACAACTTGTGTACTAAATCGGATCCATCAGTTGGATCTTTGAAAAATGATCATGTTTTTCGTAACCTGAATGTCCCGGGAAATCCGGTTCATTAGTCTTCATAACGAGTAATAATGTTCGTCACTATTTTAGAACTATGTATCAGTGTGTTAATATGTGGTTTGTTCATGAAATAGTTCAACACTTGTTTATGTTCAATAGGTCTTACTTGCGACGGATACATCTATCAAAAACTTGTGACAGATTTCAGCACAAATAAGAATTTGTGGTGTATGTTAGTATATGGTTTGTTCAATAGGTTTTGGGTTCGGAGTCTTGTAATGTGGTAAGCTATGTAATTATGCATGATGCAATATGCTTGAATAAAATAAAATATTTCCGCTGTTTTTATATAAGATCATTCTTATATTTCAAGACACTCATGGAATTCATATTTCAGATGCGCAGAACTATCCCGCAAGAAAAAGAATCCATTTTATAATCTCCTATTAATCAAAGAAAATACCTACAGAAACATACCGGATTAATTCGCAAGGCAAGATGGGTTAAGACAGCAACGGAACAAAGCGAAGAAAACACAATCAATTTACAAGCCAAAAATTAACAATAAATAAAATCCATAATATAAAGCACTATGGATTAACCGGGGGACATACACAGCTCAAGAAAACCGATCAAAGTAAGAATGTAGGCAATTGACATAGTTGCGGAGTTCTTACATTGGACAATCTGACACGACAGCACTCTGACTTGCATGATGCAGACGAAGTGCCTCTATGAGTGAACACGAACAAAACTGATCTGAAGGTATCAAATATTAGAAACTGCAAGTAGTGTTCAATTTTCGGGGGTAACTGAGAAAAGTTTAGATGAGAGAAATGAAGCGCAAACCTCTAACACAGAATGCAAGTCTTTCGACGGTTGATATATTCAACGTGTATGTGCTGAAAGCTTAGGTGCACTGCAGTAGAAAGACTTGGTAGCAATATATTGAAACTATACTTCTCATTGATTAAATACCATTTGGATTGCACGTCGTTGAGATGGTGTTAAACTCTGCAAAACCAAGGTGCAACAACGTCAAATTGAATCCAAAGAAAACTATAACTTCCGTAATATTTTCCTATGCATGGTACTACTACATCTCAATTTCAGGCTTGATCTAGGCACGGTCGTCAAGGCCTGATCTCATTGGCACATTACAAATACGGCCCATACCAACTCAAAAGTTGTGGCAGTACTGGTACTAAATATTCTTTTGAAACTTCGTTATGAAATCTATAATTGCGACCTAATCTCAGTCATATACTGCTTGAGTTACAATGCAGTCACAGGTAAGCTTCAAAGTTTTCATATCTTGGTTGGAATTCAGTGTCCTGGCCTAGATTTAATATACCATGGTTGTAGTGGCCTTCAAGATCTATATAACTGAGTTGGGATGCGATGACAAACTCACAATTCATTTAATACCATGCCACGAGACGCAGAAAATATTAAGTGGAATTAACCTGACAAAGCTGGTCAAAATATGGGATGTCACTCTGATAAAACTTCGTCAAAAAGTCCACAAGATAACTTGCCAAATTGATCTGCAAGCATATTTGAAACAAATTTACGATTAGTATAAACTGAAAACAATGAAATGCGCAAAGCCTTACAAATGGCAGAAAAGTAAGAACCTCATTCAGGGGATCATTGCTGCTCAATAGATCATCATCGTCAAAATCATCTCCATCCTTATCGTTCTTCAAGTGTGAACATAACTGAGTTAGTGAGAAGTGAAAAAAATTGTTTCCAAAGCTACAAGGCTCCCCTGCCCATGGCAAGGTAATGGGCGCAGCCGTACCTCTCGCAGAGAGGCTGTTAAGGATGACCGGCCAGTAATTAAAATAGCGTCAAAATTACATTGGAAGACTGGTATAAAAAACTTAAGAAGCTCAGACCCTTTTTTGCTTTATTCCATGTATTCCAAGAGCCAAAGAATAAAGAGTCTTTGGCTCTATCGAAAATCAATGAAGCAAAGAAAAACATCAGATGGAAATAGGGTACTACTAAGCAAGTAGCCTGAGATAGATGAGGAAAATAAAAACCTCATATATTTTTGCCATAGCAGCAAGATGGTCATATGCTGGTTTAGCTGACGATTTAGCAGTAGAAGCATGTAGTAGATCGTGATCTATGTCTGCATCTTCTGCATCAACCTCCTCCCAGTCGCTATCCTGACAACAACCGAACTTCAAAACTATTAGTCATTCTTAATTTCCAGCATACAGGACAGGTAGATAGCTAATACCTCCTCATCATGCCCTAGCACTTGTTCCTGTATCTCTTGCAGTGTATCGGCCAACAAGGAAAGTATCTGCTTAACAAACAAAGACATGATTATCCAGCGCTCACGTGAACAACATTTTTAGTACATGTTTGGTTTGGCAAATGCAATGGGTTGAGCTACAAAGTTTTCAGCGAAACATATGCTTCCCAAAGCAAAACAAAACCACATTATTTGGCCAAACGCACTTGACACGACAATTACGTCTAGGTGTATGACATATACATTACGTCGTGAAACATAAGACCATTAATTAGCTACACTGCATCTCCTGAATTCCATGGAAGAGAAGCATTACCTTTGCATTGAGAGGTATCATGGTCCATTGCTCGGGAGCTGATTTTGCTTTCGAGCGAGTTGTTATTCCAGCAGTAGTCTGCACATGACGGAGTCATAGCTTAAATCCATTTCTAATCACCTGATCTTTGAATTGAGTTCATTTAATTGGAAGTGAATTATATGGACATGATATTTTTAACTGAGCTAAACTGAACCGAATTACCCAAAATTCTTTGTTTCTGAACACAGCATACTGTTTTTCAGCTGAGGAAAAAGGGACCTTACACAAAAATAACAATTATTATAGATTCTTCAACAAAGATTCACACCTGAATTTGGTGTCCTTGAACACAGTTATTGGCTAATGCAAAATGCCTCGTAGAAAGCAACAGAGCCAACGCAGTAGTAGTAACTTTAATTTGATATGAGCCATGAATTTCACCTACAGGATTACATTCAATGCAAGAGAAATGGTAAACATCAATCATATAAATCAGTAAGCTATATTGTTAAAGAAAAAGAAGCGCCCTAAAATGTAACTATTCAGAATGGTATGTTGGAATTCATCACTGCACAGTTTCCGTATAGATGGTTAGTCATCAGAATGTTACAATTAGAACAAAAAAATGCAGTAACAAGTAGTGGCTCATATTGTTGTCAACAAGAAGCAAATTTTACATGCAAAGCAGAGAACCACAAAGTTACAACCAACTTTTGAAATAAATGCTGAAGTTTGATTGAGCATCCATGAATGATGCCAAAAACTGAAGGAATCAAAAGTATCATGCTAGTGTTATTCCTCACCTTGCTGTTTAACCCATTCAGATGTCAGATAAGCAAATGAGTTGGGGTTTCCCTCAGCAGGTATACTGACCAACAAGTCAATGAACTGGCTTACATTTGGAGAACTCATGTGAACCTGTCAAGATGGCAGAATAAACATATGAAATCAACACTCAAACTATTGACCTCCAGACAATAATATTCACTGCCGTTGAGAAAATTTTAATGTAAAAAATTTTAGATAGTAGTTGCAACTGAATACTTTAATAATTAGGTCAAAAGCAATAATCCATTTGTAGTTTCATACTTTCATATATACAAATACACTTCTCATACCATCCCAACTGCCACATACAACCATCCATGCACACTGACACACTCCCATAAGCATCAGAAGTTAAGAGCATAATGTTTTTCAGTGTCTTTGCCTCCACCAAACGGGGGTATTACACATGATGATGTAATCAAATGATTGTGGATATCATTAGATCACTCACTGTGAGACTGGGGAATAAATATACAAGGCTGGAGCTATGTAGTGAACTACCTCATCATATAGAAATTGGAACAATCCGCCTACCCGGCAGCTTCATACAACTATGTTTGTGAAACACTGCCAACATGAATATTACCTTAATATTAAAGGCTTCCTAATTTGAATGCCTAGTTAAAACACCCAATTATGACAGAACATCATAGGTGAAAAAAACATTACACTAGGACATTAGTTTCCCCATTAAGTTAATAGTGATATGATTTTTCATTCAAGATGTTATAGGCTTCATGAGAAATACCAATCTAGCTAAAACAAGTAGCAAAGAGTTCTTCAGTCCAGCTATTTGACATGATTGCATTCGTCTCACAAGAGCAGAAACTAGGTCTTGAATATGCTGCCCCATTTGTGAAGGAAGATTCAAGATAAGTTGTAAGATGTAATTTCCAACAAAGAAGGATCCCGAGCTTTCAAGATCAGGGTCTAGGAGCCTGCATGAACAAGAAGTCAGAAGACAAATAACCTTGTATCTGGAAGATGGACAAGAATGTGTGACAAAAGTCAAGAACCATGGACATTAGTTTCTTAAAATATATCGAGCACGCTTGAAATCAAGCACTATACACCATTGGAGCTTATGTGTAGGTTCAACTTAAACAAATCTGTGCAGTTAACTGCTGTGGTAGCTAGAAGAGCTCTGTTGCTTTTGATATGTTATTCTTATATCAGAGACCGAAAGGTTGAACTTTCACATAGCTCACAGATCAGAAAAAAAGTGCAGCATTTTTCACTTTTATTTACCGTTCATTGCAGTCTAAGTTAGGGTCAAAAGTTTTAAGTTAAGGACATTATTGCATACAATGATGTCTAAATCTGTCATTTCTGTTAGCCAGGAAAAATAGACATTATTCGCAGTTACTTCACAAATTAATAAACCTCACTGGTATTGCATGGCCACATACAACACACAACTCTGCACTGGGATCCTCTTTGATAGATAACGGGTAAGAAAGATAAGGACAACTAGATAGGTGAGCAAAACAGACACGGACTCTAGCTTGGGGTGACCATGTCAATTCTTCTTCATGAGCTCACTAAACAAGAGGTTAATAAAAATTATCCAGGACCAATCCTAGAATATTAAATAAACGCTCAACTGAGGTAGTTAGTGGCTAGGGCTATCATTCCCATTTTCCAATCCTAATTCATGACAATATTACCTTGAAAGAGCATCTAGCAGACTTCTCATTGTAAATCCAGGATCCCCACCCCATGCAAGTAGTTCATCTTTTCCTCCACATACAAAAGTAGCTAAGCATTCTGTAGCGTTCTGGAGAGTAAAAAAAATTAAGTTATTTTCTTCATGCATAATATTGACCTATAATATAAGATCAACCACACAAATTTCTACCTGCATCTCACTATGATCATCGCTTTGAAGTACTATCCTAATCACTGGATCAAAACAAACAAAATATAGTGCTTTGATAACATCAATTGGAGCATTCTGTCAAAACAAATTAGTGAAATATGTAAGCCAATACAGGTAAAACAAGAGTATTTAGGCTCTTTACCCACCCAGCCAAAAACAAAACTAACCTTGAGCAGCATAGTCACCAAGTCAAGTGATCCCGCTACTAATCCATCAGGCTGCTGTTTGGGCTGAAATATCATATATGTCAACAAATATTCTAGATCAACACATTGAGTTTCCAGATGAAAGTTCACTAAAAAAAGGCTCAAGTTCCTAAAACTACCTGATTAAGAATGGGTCCAATGTAGGGCAGAACCCGGGAAACTAATGGTTGATTGCAACCTGGAGCACGTTTTATGGCCTGATGAGGATAAATAAACAAATGAGTGTGATCTTAAGAAGCAACGACCTGTAAACTAGTTAAACAAAAATTATAACTCTAGTGTCATCTGCATTTGCACTAGACATTAAGCATTGAAATTAAGAAAAAAACTAGAAACTAGTAAACCAACATTCAATCTCAGATGTTTAGATAGCTTTATATTCTTCAGTGGCATAAAAGCTCCTCCAAACAATCAAAAAATTGTGTAACAGTCATTAGCAAGACGATTGTAGTTCAAGTTCGCAAACAATAGCAGACTTTCAGGGTTTCAAGTAACTCTACTGTCAAATGATATTGTCCAAAAACAAAGAATTTTTACTATAACTTAAAGGAGGGAGTACAGTTACAACTAAAAAGTATTCGTAGACCCTAAGGAACCAACGAAAGTCTTAATAAGTGAAATTGAAGCCCTCTTATTCAGGCACATGCTTTTATAGATGATTTTTTTTTATGAAGGTACCTGTAGTCTGCTCTAATCGGTCTTCTCTTGTTTCTTTCAAATTTTGTTATCAGCAACAAAAAAAACAACACAGGAGTCAGAGCATCAGGGAGACAGTGAACTATTACCTCTAAGACCTCAATGGCATCTATACTTATAAAAGGATCAGCCACATGAGATGCCCATGTGTTAAGGACTACAGGAGAGATAATAGGCTCCACAGTTAATGATGCTTCATGACCTATGGAAATAACAGATTATGTGATGATAGTGATAATGAATCAAACGAACACTACAGCATTGTAAGCCATTATACAATAATGAATCTCTCTTTTATTTCCAATGCAACAACATCACAAGAAGATGAGATGCTAAGATGTACCTGACTTCACAGCTGCTTGCAAAGTTTCAAGCACCAGGTGTAAACTTTCTCCAGACGCCTGCAGAAAATAGGGAATTAGGAGCCATAGGCAAAGTACTTGAAGATGATACCAAAGAAAAATAGGGGTAACCCTTAGTTAGAATGTCAGACTTATTACTTGATTAAGGAGATCAATCAGTGATGAAAACAACTGCATTATATGGGATTGGATCACTTCTTTGTTTACTTCAGTTAAAATCTGCGACAGCACTTGACAAGCACCAACTTTAACAGGTGGCGGCCTGGAAGCAAATGTATCATATTCCCCATTCAGTACCAAAACCACACATTGCAAAGTCTCTCTGCAATGGATGTTGAGAAGAGATACTTACACATCCATGCTTAGAGCTGCAACAGCAGCATTAAGAAAATGCTCAACCACCTCGGAGCTTATCTGCATGAGAATTGTCCATTGTAATCGAGAAGAATGTCCACTAAAAACGAATCAGGTGAAACTTACAGTCTGCCCTTACCATTGATGAGAACTTTGGAACAGATGAAAACGCACGAGCATACAGAAACGGATATTCATGCGCCCCTGTCCAAATGAAGTGTTCAGCTAAATAACATAAGTGATAAGAAGACAAACCACAAAATTATAAAACACCTGTCCCAATATCTTCTGTGATTAATTGCTCTAAAAATCTCTTCATATCAAATCCATCAGCTCCAGAGACCTACCCAAGACGAGGAAAAATATTCAAGACTAAGGACTGCATCTTTCAGACCATCAACACATACTACAAGTGATACAGTTGTACAAAAAAAAGAAAGTATTTGACAGCGACAGAGAGAAAGGCGAAGGCCCATTGAACCTCTGCCTCTTCCAGTTGATCGGACAATGACGCCATAGCATATATAATAGCCTCTCTCATCTGTCAAGACATAATGTTTAATGAAAAGAAGTGAATACTTTATATAGTTAGTTTATAGAAAACATTACAACAAATCATCCAAGTTCAATTGTCAAAGAGATGGTAACTGGAAAGCTGCCAAGTAAACCCAATAGGGAAAGCAGGAAAGAAGTTAATTTTGTATCGAAATTTTAAGACATTTATGGTTACCAACTTATGACCTAAGTACTGAACTAATTTACAATTCAGCAACATTAAGAGGTTTTACAAGGGTTAAATAGAGACTTGCTAGTTAACTACGATTATTAGTACATGTGGAACTATCAGCAGGCCACATTAAATCAGTACTAGGAACAGAAAAATCAACAGACTGAACTTTAAAATCTTAAGATTTAACTGTTGGATGGCCCACTTGGGGTAACCATTAGATGGCTATGTTGGTCTCCAAGTGGCAGCACATTCGTTTCATGGTTAGCATGCAGGCATGCAGTTTGTACTTCTCAAGAGTATTGAATTGCGATCGAAAGCAATTACACACTAACGTTTTGTAGATACAAACACTTACGGAGTTAGGGATAATATATTTTCGTTGTATTAAGAGGGTACTTTTTATCATGAGTAGTGGCTAAGTGAGATGATGGATAACTTGGTTCAGCTCGCTTCCAAACTATAATACTCTTGGTACACATGTCAGGACTCAGGGTACGTATCCAAGTATAAGTTTCAACAATAACTGACAATTTCAGAATACTCTGCGTACCAATATTCTATAGTGTCAAGTCGAACATATGTACAACTCCAAAAATTCTTACATGATCAATCAAATAGCAAAGACATGTGTGAATGGAAAGATTTCGAAACATCCTCTTTGTGTTGCTAACACAAGAGTAAGCGTACAACTCCTCCCCTGCAATTTGAGGGAGCCATTGAGGCATTGGGGTAATGTTGTTTGTAAGTATGAATGGAAAGAGAGTAAAAGTGGAAACTTATGCTATTTTCCTCCTCTGAGCTGATTATGAAGGGCCTCAAACAGCAAATGTGAAACTCAATTACAGACAACAGAACACGCTCAAGACCCATGAAAAAAATGTGCAAAAAACAGCCAACAAGAAAACTATGAGGTTAATCTGTAGGTCAGCAAGCAATGGAACTTCAAAGTTTGCAACACTTACTCTCCACCAAAACTTGGAATCAACTGCCTTTTGTTGTTGAGACTCCAAAAATCGCCTCCTAGCAGCATCTACTATGGCAGCAATTCCTTCCTCACCACAAGAATTTATGATCTCCTCTAATAGGAGCACGCCTGCAGGCATAAGCAAGCATCACATATTCCCCACATAAATAAATTTGAGAGTGAGACAATCATGGAACCGAAAAATGCCACATGGAATTGGACATCAACAACATATATTCTTTGTTTGAAGATGCGCAGGGCGCACTTTGGTGCTAAGGGCCAAGGCGACCAGGCTCAAAGCACAAGGTAAAGGCCTGCGCCTTTTAGACGCGAGGCACCTTATTTTTTGCAACAAATTTGTATTTTCTAAATCAAATCTCGGGGGAAAATGCCCTTTTAGGAGTTTTTGGGTTGGCTAACACGTAAAGAGTAAAAAATAGGAATTATGGGGAAAAGAAATTACATGATTTACCATCTAGATGAATAAAATATGGGAAGTGCGTACTAGTGAGTCTTGTTAAGTGGACCTTATCTAAAAGGCGCACCTAAAATGCACTGAGGCATTTTGGCTAGTGCGCCATCCAAAGCGCGCCTTAGGCATACATTATAATCAAAGAGGGAAATGTCAAAGAGTAATATCAAAAAACAAACTTTCCTAAAATTGTTGCACTTGAGAGAAAGAGGAAGAAAAACTCAAACAGAGTATAAGTCATCCTCATAGAAAGAAAACAGGGCAAGATCACCATCACATTCAGATCTAACCAAACGTTTCAAAGTGCCTAATTCCCAACCCCAGTCACTATGTCGGCTATGTGCTACAAGCCTACAATGAATGCATAAACAAATATCCATTTAAGACGTTACCAGAAACACGGCAGTTATACATATTCTCTTCCTCATCAGAGATATATTGATTTGCATCATGCGACCAGGAATGGATCTACATAAATTACATAAAATCCAAGTTAGAAAATGAATAGTAGGCAAAACTTAAAAATACAAACCAATTGACGTAAAATTTTGGGTTGAAAAATAAAGGTACAGATCCAAGTTTGTGCTGGAATATTAGACTAGTTTGCTCGCACATTCCTAAGCTTAATACTGTTAACAGGCTGATGTCTTTTAAAAGGTATGCAGCTCCAAAAACTCGCGGAAATGAATAAAATAAGACACTAGGGAAGAGGGGAAAAAAAGCGATTTTCCATACAAAATTAGATCAGTGTCTATAACAGGATAAGAGTCAAATATATGCAGTCTAACACAAATGCTGAAAAACACAGAGGTTATTTCCAAATGACAAATAGAGAGAATTGTGTCAAAAATCACTCAATGGCTACTACTTCACACCAAGGTTGCCTACTTCAATGTGAATACGCCACATCTACATGGATTTTAACCAAGTGCCATGAATCATGATAGAATGCCCTCGAACCCGATTCACAATTCATTGGGGGTTGAGTAAATCATGTAAGCTAGCTTAATCTAAAGAGCGTAAACAGTTTAAAGAAGGTTTTGCATTGAAGTAGGCAACCTTGGTGTGAAGAAGTAGCCAATGAGTGAATCATTTTCCTTCCGGTTTCCCCTCGTACTAGTGCAACACCAGATGATACCCCAAAACCAGGAGAAACCAGAAGTTAATGAAATCAAGAGAACCAACAAGGAGAAATCAAGAAAACCGAGAAGGAGATACCTGTTGTTCAGTAATCTGCAAGAAGCCGAAGGTATAGTAAACCAGTTCCTGCAGATTATTTGCAACAACCTGAACAAATGATGCACATGTGCATAAACATCAGGCAGTTACATAATTGACGTGGAAATAAAGTCAGTTACAAGTTTTGCAACTTGCAATTCCAAAATCAAGTGAGGTTTGCTGTCATACCTTACTAAACCTTGAACTGCCGACAATGGTTAGCAGGAACTCAAGTAACTGTACAATAGTTATGTATTAGTAAAAATCATATGAAAGTGCACCAAAGAAAGTCATAAATTAAACAAGATAGAAAACATGACATAAGATGTAACACATGAATACATTGTAGCAAAACATCACTGTAAACCATGCACGAAAAATAAGTAACTTGAAAAGTGAAAAGTACTTTTCCTTTAGGTACCAATACTAGATACGAGTATGTGGTCCATTTTTTCTGGTATCAGAATAAAAAGAAATACTAAGATTTCTGATAGAAATGTGGACAATGAGCCTGGTGTTGCCATTGTTCAAGCATCCCAAAGTCCTAATGGAGTTTCAAAAAAGACAGACTGGATTATTTAGCAGCATTTCCTCTTGTCTGGTGATAATGTTTAGAGAATAGCACTTGACATTTCAAGAATAAAGAAACTGCCTTCAATTATCTAATATCGTGGTAGCTGTACCAATTTTCTAGAGGGAACTTTGGCAAAATTATTAATGTGATTCTTATTTCAATATCCAACGGAACAAGATACTCAATTCTTTGGTTACAATTACAACGGAATAAAGCAAAATGACTCCCTACTACTCTTATATTGTGAATCAACGATTCACTACGAAATTATTAACATCTGGAAACATGTCCTAAATACAATGATACGCTTGAGTAAATTTAACTGGCAATAGCCTTTGAGGCACTATGGTAATGTTGTCATGTCATGACATTTTATCTCAAAACGATACGGACAATATAGATGAGACAAAATGAGCATTTACATTTCTTTTTAAAAAGTATTGCACAAGGTAGTATGAATTGGCACAAGCACAGAACCACACACTATGCGATAACATGGATGAAAGAAAAGGGTAGAACAAGCCATAACCCCATATATTTATATAGGATATTACTTCAGCACATCAAAGCACCACTAGAGTGATAAACAAGCAGGTATGCTACAATACCTGCATGACAAAGGATTCTAAACTTTTCTCTTCTCCATTAGAGTCATATGTTACTTCAAAAGAATCTAGAGCTCCTTCGATCATTGCTTGCTCGTAAATTCTCAATGATGTAACAAATGTTTGATATAGAGGCCCCACAATGACTAGCAAAAAAGACCAAAGATAAATAATACGAACGCTCTTGAAATAAGGAACAAAAAATATAATGAAAGTCTAATGGATGAGTTATGACTTCCTTATTCCCTTGAAACAAAAGGAGTTGTGGAGGTGGGGCCGTGGGGGTGAGCGTGTTGTTGATAAGTTGTATAAAAACTCACCCATAAATTCCTTAGCAGTCGCAACTGAGAAATGCTGAACAAATTGATTTAAACACTTTAAAACCTGAAATTAAAAAAACAAAATAAAATTAATAAATCTATCAGACAATTATTGTTTAGAAATTTTGCTATAAACCAAGACTTCAAAATCAGTATTTTTTTTTACAAATTCTTTAGTAATTGCATTTCGCCCAAAAGACCCATAGCCTCATACGCCCCTCCCCCTCCCCAACAAAAAAATTGAGTGATTGATTATACCTCCATTCTCATGCTCCAGTCATCAGGATCTTCATGTTCCACTGGATGACTTAGAATAGCAGAAAACTGCATCATCCACTGTTGCAGCATTGGGGACATCAGATGACTTGTCTCTGCCTAAGAATAAAACTAATATTAGTCAATGCATGTATTGTATAATACTGATTAATGCTGTAGTTCCCAGGAACCTATAAATAACAACTCACATTATTACTGAACTTATCAACGTATGTATATCAGAAAATACCTTGTATACACCGCTCATAGTACCCAGCATTGATGTGCAATTGTGGACAATCGACAGAGCTTTTGCACGCAGAGATTTGTCATAAATCTGAGAATATCAAACCCATGAATGAAGCACAAACCAGTTAGGACACCATTTAATGTACAGATAGGGCGTAAGAAACAAATGCTTGAGAGCCTTTTCAATGCAAATACATAGCCTTTTCAACTATACACCTATGAAATCAGTGTCAACGTGACAATCAAAGCTTATTGTGCCAGGTCTAAACACTATTCATAACGAATACAGTACACAAAAGCTGTCTTTGTCTAGCATCGACGGCACAACTAATCCCAAAATATTCGTACGGTTGATTATTAAAGTTCCAGTTCAGGCATGTCAAGAGACAAAAATGTTAATTAAATGAATTATCCTGACCTGAGGAGATGATACAATAGAGAGCAAAGATGGGAACAAAATAGACACCATAGATGGTACTGCTTTGTCGTGAATATCGGCAGATAGAAGAGCCAAGCACCTTAAAGCACCATGCACTGCACAAAAACAACCTATCATTCAAGCTCTCTACACCCGCAACAAAAAACAATTCAATCAGGACAAAGCATAGATACAGTAAGAAAATGCATCATGATTTGCAAGTCAAAACCCCATAAGCCATTTTGGACAGGTTTGAGCCAGGTTATTTCAAGTCAGGTGTGTTTCAGAAACGCCTCATTCTATCATTTTCGACGCGGGTCAATTTCAAGTTAATGGCTATTGACTATTTCGGTTTTTGTTATTTTTATGTAGATAATGTTAGTCCACAATAACTTAAGTCATTTTGCATCATTTAGGGTCAAGTCAGTGGTATCAGAGTATTGAATTGGGTTGAATTCCGGTCTGGGTCGCGTCATATTAGATCAAGAAAGTTATGCAGGTCTAGCTAAAGTAGTTGAAAAGGTAAAACAAACAACGAAAGTACATCACAAGCCAATAGAACAATCTAACAAACTGATTTCAGAAATTAGAGAGATGATAAAAAAAATCATTCAAGTTAATTTAAACAGCAATTTATTGTCGAAGTTGCATATACAGAGAGGCTTGGGTTTTAAGTTTCAAGGGTGTGGTGAAAATGACTCACACAGGTCCGTCTAGATCCTATTAACTTTGGCACAAACAGCACAAAACAATCAGACAGAGAGAATATCCATGAAGACTACTTCCTACAACAAGATCATATGTTACTAATCTCTCTTGTCATTTAATTTTTTTAGAAAAGAGAAATATCCTAGCTAGATTCCAAAAAAATGGCAAGCAGCAAAAAAATCTATTTTACTCAACCTGAATACTTGTGAATGAAATCTTGAAATCTGTGGCACAAACACACTTTTCAGAATGCCTCATTGGGTCCGGGCTATATATTATGCAAAAGACGGAAAAAAGATGAAGAAAATTTCGGCTCCTGAATCATTAAGCCTCTTTGAGAAATAAACTTTTCAAGGGGTTTCTTAGACCATGGCAGTTCATGTGATAAGTGATGACTTCAGTACGACCTAGTTATGATACTTCTGCATTCGACATCCTTAGCCCTAGTAAAACTAGTAAAAAATTATATAAAACTAACATTATAGCTCAACACAGCACAATACCTAGAAGGTTCTGATCTGGAATTTACTTGTGATGCATTAAATGAGTATAGCTACAGATGCAACAGTCCGTGAAACACAAACATGAGTCAAAGAACGAGAGCCACAAGTGTTATGAATAAGTTAAGAATGATTACCTCCACTCATGCTTGTTCTATCATTAATCAACTTCATCAGAAAGGGTAATAGGTCTGCCCAATCCTCTGGCCAATCACAAAGAGCAATGGAAGCAACAGCCAGGCTAACTGCAGTACAAATTTTACTGTTTGAATCGTCCAAGCATAGGAGTAGTAGTCTGCGAATTACTTCCTGTAGATATAGATTGAAAACCAAACACCATCAGCAAACAACATGAAAATTTGTCAGAGAGCATTATATTAACTTCTTTTCTGACAATGGAGTATTAGATGAAGGATAACAAGGGGGCGATATCCCTGTACAAAATGACAATTTGAGGTGACTCCCCTATACAAAGTAAAAGATGAATAATTAGGCTATCAAACTATTGTGAATACTCTTGACATCTTCCATTCAAACTTACATTATCAAAGATCTATACTGAAGATAACCCAGTTCTTCGAAAACCATAAGCTGGACCTTTTACACAGAGTTTACAGTCTAGTTCATTCGTCAACTTACTCAAATGCTCCAGGTCCAGCCACTTGAGGTTCGAGAAATAAACCTGGTAAAAATTGTCGGTGGATGCGTTAGGACTTAGGTCAGAAGGTTTACTATCTAGAACTAGAACCGACAGGCCAACCCAAATATAACAAGTTTCCCATATACAAAACCTGAACCATGTAATTTTTTCTGTCAAGTCACTCAAGTGTGAAAAAATCGCTAGTCCCCAAACATGTGATCTGAAAGCAAATTTGCATTCCCAACTGCCAAGCCTCTATCCAGAGGTTATCGAGATAAGATTGATAGAATTAGCGACCAAACATAGAACCACTCGATTGAACTACCCAGATCTAGTGAAAAAAAAGTAACCATACTTTTTGACAATATGCAGAGGAATAAAAGTGAGATAACATATTACATCCTCACATTCTGAAATTGGCTAGTTTAGAAGTAGACATCTGTGAATGCAATAACAACCTACGACTAGCCTCACCACTTTTAGAGTTTCAAGACAATAATAATAGTGGAGAATATAACTATTATAAGTAAATAGCTGACAAAATTACTCGTGAGAGACCTTCTCATCAAATGCAACAATAGGCTGCTCAAAATTATCATCATCCTCACTCCAGTGTTTTTTGATAAACTGCTTCAAGAGAACTGCAGCTAGGTAAAACGAGTCAAAGAGTCGCAGACAGATCACTGGAAACAGAAAAGGCCCCTGAGGAATGTGGAAAAAAGTAGAGCTAATGTTTATATTGATATTTGAAGATAGCCAGCACCCCACTATAAACGAAGAGACAAAATTATGAGAATAGCTTCAAAAACTATACTCCGTAGGTTTATATAACACATTGGAAATACTATAGAAGCATCAAGAAAAGAAGGCGTCAGTTTGAAAGGATATCTGGCGTAACCCCACTGAATACTCCTTATTTGCAGCAACTTTGGCGAGAGCAGTACCAAAACCTGTAGTTTTTAAGATCATCAATGGCTAAACTTATACAGCATAATATCATACATCTGCACCATGTTATACAGGGAAATAGAAGCCAATTTATCAATGTCTTGTCATTGAAAACCCTCAAACTTCTCAAGTCCCAACACAACCTCAGTCTAAAACGAAGCTTCAATCGCTGTCAAAGTAAATGATCACCCTTATAGACCAGCTTGGATAAGAGCATCTAATCATAAAGTTATGGTGAATAAGTGTGGCATAAAAGTTTATCAATGCAATTATTAAGACAAAGTAGCAAGTTTCTATAACAATGTAAAGAGTGTCATTTTGACAACCACCCCTTCCATCTACAAAAGTTGCCTAAAAACTTGTAATATTCCCATGTCTAACCACAACAATTTGGTTGAAATGTTGAATCAGTTTTTGTGTCCCTAAATCATAATGAGGACCAATGTACCTCTAAAATCAAAAGCGCACAACCATAACTTATCGTAACGGAACTACTTGCAAACTAATCGATAAAGAAGCAGCAAATGAAGAGCAAAAGAAGTCATACCATGTTGAAGGGAGGCTTGATGAAGAGACGCCTCAGCAAATGAACGGATTTGTTGATTTGTATCAAGTGTAGCATTTAAGCAATTAACAAGCCACTGCTGTTCTTGATCAACACCGATGTTCTCCATCATATAGTATCAAATCCTCACTAAAATAGATAGAAAATAGCAAAATTAACCAAATTAAGTTATGTACAGCGTATCAGCCTCAAAATTATAACTCAGTTAACAAAAAAAATAGAGCCAGCAACTCAGCAAAGCAGCAACGGTGCCGTTGCTGTTCAACAAAGATGTTGTTATCATATAGCATCAAATCTCAGCTTAGACACCGAAAAATTGGAATCAAAACCACACAAATTTAAGTACATGTACACCGGACCAGCAACAAAACTACAACAATCACAGCAAGTCATACACTCAATTAACAACAAAACAGAGGCAGCAATTCCACAAGTGTGGCATTTAAGCAGCTGAAAAGCCGTTGCTGTTCTTGATAGACAACGATTTTCACCATATTATAATATCAAATCTCATCTAACATAGAACATTTGGCAGCAAAACTACACAAAATGTAAATCTACATCATATCGACAACAATTCAATAAAAAAATAAAGCACATCAAACACTCAATTAACAAAAACTTCAGCAGGTGTCGCATTTTAGCAGTTAAGAAGCTCTTGATCAAATCTCAACTAAAATCCAAAAAAATTGTATCAAAATTACTCAAATTAAGTATGATCATAGTGTATCAACAACAAAAATGAAGAAATCAAAGCATAAGATACACTAAATCGACAAAAACAATTGAGCAAATTAGACGATTGATTGGTAAGAAAGTGCGATAATAATGAAGAGATTAGGAAATGAGGAGAGATTACCGATGACAGTGACGGAGTAGAGAGCAATTAAATTGGGGGAATTTTTACGGTAATTAGGGTTTTTGGAAGACTGTACTTTTTGAAATCTGGCAATATCCCGGCAAATATTACAGGCGACGGGTATATATAGAGAGAGTATATATAGTGGCGCGAGGATATCTGGTTTTAACCGCAGCAAATTTGTTGAAAAGGACAACTTTGAAATAAAGGTGAATTTACTAGGTAGAATTGTGAAATGTTAGAGAGGTATATAGAGTATCAATAAGTCTCCGAGATGAATATATCGGTCTTAACTTAACACGAATCAAATAATGTTCAGTTGTATGTATAACATAAAAATGAAAAAGTTTAGGGAAAAACAAAATGTTTGTCTTATCTATACAAATGGGTTATTATTTGGTCCGTCTTAAGCTTAAGACGGATACTTCTGTCTCCAATGAAAATTTGGGGTACCGTATTAGGTTAACCATTCTTTTACCATCCGTAACCGTTATTTTGGAGCATGTTGGTTAAATTAGTGAATAATCGAATATACCGAGTACTGATAACTTGTGAACTATATACAGTATTAGGTTAACTATGCTTTTATGACAAGATTGAAATTTTGAAAGCATAGTAGCAAATTATATAGCTTCACAAGATCGGTTATAGTGAGGTTTCAACCCAAAACTCATGAAAATTTTAGCTAAATGTTAACCATTAAAGTTCATCATTGTGAATAACAAGGACAATTTTACACTCGGGCCATAGACCAACACCTATTTAGACATTGGATGTGTTGATGACAGGCATTTTAAGCTAATTATAGATACAATTTTGATTTGATGAATCATACTTGGTGGTTTTACATTTTGCGAAACGTACAAATATATATCCAGAACAGCTTAAAATTATAGTCGATCACTTAAATGGTACTAAATTAAACGTATGTAATTTATTTTGTAAATAAAGATTAGTGGCGTCGCAACCCAATAACCAAAGTTAACACTTGCTTTTTTGCTGGTGTTCAAGGCGTTACGTTGACCGTATTTTTCATCATTTATACGTGACTTTAACTTTTTCACAGCAAATCTAAATATATAAGTTTCATCTTTCAAAGTTTCTTATGTTTAACGATATTCGCAGTCCAACCTTTTGAAGTTTGACTAAGAAAAAAACAATGTTACCATTGATTTAACACAAATTCTCCTCTACGACAATCGCACGTGTGACCAATAGAAAATTGACTAATGTACTTTTTGATAAACAGTTACTGCATTTGATTAAATAGTGACTAATTTTTATGATTTAAAAATAACCTATTTTTTTCAAAATGATCACTATTTACCGGAAAAAGTTGTCACTTCCTACCAAAAATTAATTACATTTTGAAAGAAAAAACACGTGATACAATCATCACACAGGATAACTACTCTTGATTTAAAATTTTATGAAAAACTTAATTTTATGAAAAACTTTTTCATATCAAATCTAAATTTATAAGTTTCATCTTTCAGAGTTTCTTATGTTTAACGATATTCTTAGTCCAAGTTTTTGAAGTTTGACTAAGAAAAAAACAATGTTACCTTTGATTTAACCCAAATTCTCCTCTACGACACTCGTACGTGCGACCAATAGAAAAACAACTACTTTTTGAAAAACAGTTACGGTATTTGATTAAATAGTGACTACTTTTTATGGTTAAAAAATGACCTATTCTTTCAAAATGATCACTATTTACCAGAAAAAATTGTCACTTTCCACCAAAAACTGGTCACATTCTGCCAAAAAAAAAACACGTGATACAATCATCACACAGATAACTACTCTTAATTTAAATAGGATGAAGTATAACTAAAGTCGTTCAAATAAAGCAAAAGTAAACTTTATTATTAATTGTTACAACTTACAACCCAACTTTAAATAATTACATATATTTTCAAAATAATCCTATACAAATAAAAAAGCAATGCAAAAAAAAAAACAATCTTGATTCAAAGACATAATAATTTGGATACATAGTTTGTACTCATTTACTCCCATTTGCTCCTTAATTGATGAGTATGCATGAAATCATAAGTCATAACAACACTTCCATCATTCCTCTTCAATACAAAACTTTCAACCAAAACATACAATCCAAAGCTCCTCCAACCAATTACCCCTCCATACTCTTCATCTTTTACCACCCTTACTTCTTTACCATCTTTACCTTCTTTACCTTTTACCCATCCAACTCTTCCTTCTTCCCACATCATTCTATCCACAATTAACTTACTTAATCCCACATCTCCATATCCATTCTTAAACCACACCACCTCATTATCATTATTCCTATACGCGTCCTCGGCCGCTTGTCCACCAATTCTAACCACCTCAGTTGGAACAACAACATCGACTTTAACCGTCTTTTCATGACCATAACCATAACCATTGTTGTCGTCGACAGCAAAAACCCGCTCCCATCTTTGCTCAAGAGTCATTTCATAGAAAACAGAGTTTTTTATCCTTTCCTTTTCCGACCCTTCAATGATGAACATGAAGGGACAATACCAAGTACCAACCACCAAGGGGTTAGACCATTGTTGGGAAATTGGGAAGTTGAAGTCGGGTAAATGAGCTCGTAGAGACGGGTTTAACCCGGAAACTTCATTAAGAGTGAAATTATGTGGGGTTTTCCCATTAATCTTCCAACCCGTCCTACGTAAGAAATAAGGAGGGTGTCCATCGTCTGCAACAGATTTCGCTAATAGCATGCTCGAGTTAAAACATGTTTTGGTAGTCGAAAATTGGAATTGTTGATAGATGTCTTGGGGATCGAATGGTCTTGGTTTTGCATCTTTTATGCAGGGGATGCAAAAACAGCAAGTGATCTTGTCTTCTTCTTTTGAACATGCATATGCTTCCCTGATCATACAAAATGGAAATTTGAAATGTATACTTTTACCAGCATGAAAACAACAATCGTGATATCGCAGAGGAAAATAGGTATCGGGATTAAATGTACGCAGTCTTATCAAGGTGAAAATTGTTAAAAGGTCTCCATATTAACATCTTGTATTAGTGATCAAGTGACGTCTCCATATTTACTAGGGTTGTTCGAATTAAACCGAACTGCAATAACCAAAACGAAAAATCGTACATTTTAAAAGTTCGATGAACCGAATCATTTGACAAAGAGGTTTGGTTTTAAATTTATCTGGAAACGGTTCGATTAAGGTTCACAATCACAATTTTAGAAAATAAGTTAACCGAACCGAAAAGAATTGTCTCACATAAAAATTAAACAAAAGAATTAAAATATTATATAAAAAATTGTTTTTTCGTTTAATTTTCTTAATGTTTCTAAATTCAAAAATTGTTAAATTGATTAATATTAAAATTTCACTAATTAACTTTATTATTAACTATAATATATAATAAAAATTTAATTAAACTACTAGATAAAATTAACGAAAACTAAAAAAGTATATTTAGCACGATTATAGGTTAACCAGTAATCGAACCGCAAATAACCGTTTAAAATTGTTAACCGAATCGTTTATAACCGTCACAAACAGTGCGGTTTAATTTCCATATTTTGCCAAATCGAACCACCTACAAACCAAATTAAATATGCGATTCGTTTCATCGAACCGCGAATCAACACCCTACTTATTCCAGAGTTTAACCCTTTAATTAGCAAGTCGGGTACTGCAAATACTCATCACTGATACTAAATTTCCAACAAATTCAAATCGGGTACTTATTTACGAATAATTTTTTAAAATTAGAAGAATCGAACTAAAAAGTCAACTTATCTATAAAATACATGATCGAGCATAAACCTATAAAAATAACTATTCAATTCTTACTACAAATTCTGATTACTGCCATTGATAAATCGAGATAAAGATCAGCAGGTCTTGCTTGTGACGGGCTAATCCCGTCACAAGCTTGTGATTAAAGATATTAAAAATAATAAAATTACGTACCCTTTACGGTTTCCATCAGCTTTAATGGCGTAATACAGATTAGAAGACAATGGCTGATTAATAACAGGAATCAAATAAACGTCATCATAGCTATAATACTGTGTTTCACCATTTTGAACACGGTATTCTACAACCAATAGTTTATTCTGAGGAAATGGTAGATCCTTGATCGCTGGATTCTTGCATAATCCAAAACAACAAGTCGGTGTCGACTCCTCGTCTTGGATTACTAAATAACCGGAATTCGGACCGTCTGGTGGTTGCGACAACGTCTCCGGGGAGTTCTTGTAATAAGTTAATGACCTGGTTGTATACATTTTACTCAAAGATAATATTTTCTTGTCTTTGTTTTAATTTCCTATGACTTGATATATAACAACATGGATAGATTGATTAATAGTCTAGTTGTTTGTTATTTAATGATTAACCGACTAAGTCTTGCTTGTGACGGGTTACCATTTGTAACGGATATTTTGTGAGATAAAATAGATATAAAATGAGTTAATGGAGAAAGGGGACCACATGAATAGTGTAAAAGAGAGAAAAAAATAGATATTTTATAAAAGAAAACAGTGACGGATACCGCTGTTACAGTTGACAATTTGTGTTAACAAATGATGTATAGTTGTAAACTGTATAGCACGAAATTTCCTAAGGCTTAGTTTCTTGTGGCGTTGACCAAGGTTTGTTGACCGTTGAGTCATGGAGAGCTTGTCTTGCGAGAGGGACATAGACAATTGGGATACTTTTGACCAAGCACATCATTGATCATTTTTCAATATATGTCTTCGAACTAGACTTGGTAAATGAGTCCATGAGGTTAGGTTTATGTCGATGAGTTAATTAGGGCGGCGATATTAACAAAGACTTGGTTAGATTTACGCTTTATGTAGAATTGGAGGTAGCATTCTACCGATGCTAGTAGAGCGTCTATTTCTCTGGTTCAAGTTAGGACGCTTATCCTACTAATCGTGGATCATGGTACATAACTAAATATCATCCTACTCGATCACTATTCCGTATAAAATAAACTTAAACCACCATAATGTGTACCGATTCAACAAAATTATAATAAAATACTTATATCTAAAGGTGCATTAATTTTACAACTATAAACTAGACCTGATCATGGGCCAGGATAGGCTGGTTTTGGGTTGGGCTCGTGCTAACTAAATAGCCCATATACATTGGTCGGGCCAGGCCGGAAAGGTGGGCCAAGTTTATTGGCCTAGACCCATAATTTTTCGGGCTATAACGGGCCTCAGGCCAAAATGGGCCAAAACGGACCAAAATAATACAATACGAAACAATCAACAAAATAAATATGTGAACAAACTATTAACAACGAAATAAATTTTTCAAGTCTTAGATGTTTGACTTCTACTTTTTTGGTCAGGAAAACAATAACATAGTATCATATTATCATACATAACTCACAAATTAACAAAAAATTATTAGTACACTAATTAATTAAAGTCGTACGATAAAAATATATAAATATTCGTAAAGTTGATAATTCAATGCATTAGTGATGTGAGATTATTAGTATGATCTGATATACAATTCCAACTTTCGCTTTTTTTTTGTAGTAAAAGACTAATTTTGGGTCGGGCAGGGCCAAAAATTGGGCTTTTAAGTTGGCCCAAACCCGGCCCTAATTTT
This sequence comes from Silene conica, assembly GCA_029255685.2. Classification (NCBI taxonomy): domain Eukaryota; kingdom Viridiplantae; phylum Streptophyta; class Magnoliopsida; order Caryophyllales; family Caryophyllaceae; genus Silene; species Silene conica. The sequence goes on from CM055312.2 coordinate 96,502,197, forward strand.
ATATCGGGCATCTTTTGGGCCGGCCCACGAGTTTTTTGAGCCAAACTATCATACCCAAACCCAAGAAAAAATCGGGTTAAACCAGACCAGGTCATCGGGCTTGGACCATCTGCTCAGCTCTATAATAAACAAAGTAAAATGATCTCATATACCACGTACAACTAAGACCGTAACCTTCTTTTCATGACCATAACCATTATTGTCGACACCAAAAACCCGTTCCCATATTTGCTCAAGAGTCATCTCGTAGAAAACCGAGTTCTTAATCCCTTCTTGTTACGACCATTGTTGTGAAATAGGGAAGTTGAAGTCGGGTAAATGAGCTCTAAGAGACGAGTCAAGGCCGGAAACATGTTTAATTAGGGTGAAATTTTTCGGGTTTTTGCCCTTCATCTCCCAGCCACGCCTGCGTATAAGAATGTCGGAGAGTGTCCATTTGGTGCAGCAGACTTAGCTACGAGCATGTTGGTGTTACAACATGATTTGGTTACTGAAAACTAAAATCGTTGATATATGTCTTTGTGATCAAAGACTCCTGGTTTTATATCTTTGATGCAGGGGATACAAAAACAACATGTTTTCTTGTCTTCTTGTTTAAAACTTGTATATGTTCCCCTGTAAAAATTAAAATTTGAAACCATTTAATATCGTTAAGCTAAGACGTTTCACAACTCTTTTCATTTTATTGTATGCTTTACGTACGGTTTACACTATTTAAAGCGGTTTTGAATATCATTTTTATTTAAAATGGTCTTAAAGAAAATTTCGTGTTTTTCAACAGCTACTTAATATTTGAAACACAAAAACTACTATAAAACCGTTGCACAAATGAATACCAAGTAACGGGTTTCTTTTACCCATTTTATACAATGGATATCTATCTAATATTATTATATTTTAGTGAATTTTGTAAATAACCCCCTTTTATGTATCATTTTTTACAAATAACCGCCTTTTTAGTTCACTTTTACAAATAAGTAAATAACCCCCTTAACTTAAACCTAAAAATCACCCCTATTATTGATTATTCTAACGATTTTTATAAAACCCGATCTATAGACGATATTACGACTTAAATTGTGTAATTTACCTAAATTACCCTTACTTATAACACTACCCACCCAACAAACACATCAATTCATTCCCTAACTCACTTAATCCTTACCTCCCAAATCAAAGTATAAACTCTAAACTCCAAATCAATCACTTAAAACACAAATTTTCTATAACATTTCTATTCTGTTTTATTCTTAAACGCACATGTAAATGCATTGAGGTAAAACCTGCCGCTTGAGCAAAGAATTACATTTGGCTAGTGGTAGCGTAAACAGGGTCTAGTCTATTGGATATCATATGTATCATTTTTTTTAGCCAGACTTGTAATCACTACAGTCTTATTTTGAAAGGCGCGGTTAATAATTCAATGGAGCTCAATATGTTCTTACAAAGCAAAGACCCTACAAAGCAATATGGTGACACTATGACATCCGTCATCAGACCACTCATTGAATATTTGAATAGAAGTATATACCACTAATTGTTCATTACTCCTACAGACCTATATAAGTGTCTTATTACTTTGAAGGAACGAAGCAAATTCAACTAGTTAGACATAAGAAAATTTGGATTTTAATTGATTGATTTGAGAATTGATTTGGGGGTTTAGGGCTTATGTTTTGATTTGGAAAGTAAGGATTAAGTTAGATAGTGAATGAATTGGTGTGTTGTTGGGTGGGTAGTGTTATAAATAAGGTTAATTTAGGTATATTACATAATTTAAGTCGTAATATCGTCTATAGATCGGGTTTTATAAAAATCGTTAGAATAATCAATAGTAGGGGTGATTTTTAGGTTTAAGTGATATTTAAGGGGGTTATTTGTAAAAGTGAACTTAAAAGGCGGTTATTTGTAAAAAATGATACATAAAAAGGGGTTATTTACAAAATTCACTATATTTTATTACTTTTTTATTTGTCCAATAACTACATTTAATACTAACCAATATTCTATTATTCTTTCCATCATTAATTATCCTCTACAACCGTCTCACATATGGATATTGTGAGACTGGTTCTTTTAACCCGTTTTACTTATTGAATATGTTAAATGAGTTAGGAAAATTTATGTTGCATTGGAATTTGTGTATAATAATAGTCAGTTTTGAAAAATTGTAAATGGTTTTTCCATAACTTTCCCCCTTCCCATGCGTTTTCTCTTTCACTAATAATTCCCCCAAATTCTCCTTCCCCGTATGCTTCCACCTTCCCCATATGGTTTTGAAAAATTCAACTGCTCTACCGTCTTTCATTCATTCAAACTCGAAAATTTCAACTACTCTCCCATATTTTTTGTTTCCACTACTCGAAAAGTACTTCATTTTCCTCCATTTTTTTGGTTTATATTTCAAGTTTATTGATTTATTGAAGAGGAAATGGGGAAAAAGACCGTAGCAAGAAAAAGAAAAGCAATTGAAGGTATGTTTTTGTTTAATTTGGATACGGTAATGTTTTTAATCCATTTTATCGCATGCAATCGATTTTAATCAATTTTTTTAATTTCAGTTTTAATTAAGTTTTTTTTGTGTTGTTAGTGGAGGAGGAAGAAGAAGAAATTGTTGCTGATGAGAATGGTAACGAAGTTGAGGATAATGGTAACGAGGATGCCATTAATGAAGAACCCAGCATTAAGGTTGAAGTCTCTAAAATTAACAGGTTTTACAATTTATTTCCTGAGCTCTTTGTTAATTTTTTTGAATTTTTTTGAAGTTTTTGAAATAGTTTGGGGAACGGCTTTTTTGTTATAATCAATGTTACATAATGTAACGGATAGTTACCAGGTTTTGGGGTATTGAGACCATTTATATTCAAATGTAATTGGTCCTTTGGTGAACATAGTTACCATGAACTGTTTACTGGTGACCATTCCAGTGCGTAATATACTTTAATGAACAATATTATTTTCAGGATGTTGTTTGAGGTATAAAGTGACCATCTTCTTTAACATTATTGTTTTTGGGTTGGTCAGGATAAAAAAAATTGTAGAAGGATATGACACTCCAAGAGGTTTATTTAATCAATTGACGAAGTTAACGCCTACTCAGAAGGTTCATGGGAAGGAAATTGGATTTGGAGGATTGTTAGAGCTGAAAGCTAGGAACTTTTATCACATCATGGCGGATTCCGATCCTTAACAAAATTTTACAATCCAGATTCCCGTCTTTTCGTGGTCAATAATCGAATGAGTTGTGTCATAACACCCTTAGATGTTTATGATATTTTTATGCTCCTAGGTGAGGAAGGGAATGAGGTAGTTATAGTATCTAGGAAGAATAAGGATAACCCGGATCTGACACTTTTGGGTAGATGGAGGGCAAAGCTTATGGTCGAGGCTAGAGAAGAAGTCTCGCTGGATTTTTTGTTTAATTAAATGGTGTCATTACCTGATGGAGGGGATGATTTCAAGAGGTGTCAAATACTGATTTGCACTGTGATGATCCTAGAGTCATCAGGATCCCGGATGATCTGCCAACTGACGTTGAAATACGGAAACAGTATGATGACGTAAGTTTCTTCAACTATACTTTTGTAATCTAAATGAATTGTGACCTTCTGTTTTGGTGACCATATTGTAGTTACAAATGACCATAAACTAGTTACAGATGACCATGTTGTGAAACTGACTGAGATTATTTAAAAAATTTATACTGGTGTCACGTTTGACATGGTGACCATTTTATAGTTATTGGAAACCATTTTTGCTTAGTCAGTGACCACTAAGTGTTGGATTTCTTGTCAGTTTTGGTGACCATGCATGTTGCATTTATTAGTCATTAAGTTGCATTAGGTATCCATTAAAGTTGTTATTATGTTTTTAACAGTCATACAAAGTATCATGGATGTTGATGAACAAACAAAATATCTCTCGTGTTCGCGAGCTCCGAGACTTTTTCTGCGACAAGTCCCCAACCTAATTCCAAAACTCATACCTTTGACATGAGATTCATACATTGAATATAATCTCTCTCACTTAAGACTCGTCTCCCCAGCCAATGAACGAAATAAATCTCCACCTGAAAAATCCACATATAAAAAATGATCAGTTCATCTGACAGTTCATAACATCACTACTTCCCCATGTTATAGTGTTATGAACTGTCAGATGAACTGATCATTTTTTGTATGTGGATTTTTCAGGTGGAGAATTATTTCGTTCATTGGTTGGGGAGACGAATCTTAAATGGAGACATTATATTCAATGTATGAATCTCATGCCAAAGCTATGGGTTATGGAAATAGGTTAGGGACCTGTCGCAGAAAAAGTCTCGGAGCTCCCGAACACGAGAGATATTTTGTTTGTAACATAATAGCAACTTTAATGGATACCTAAGACAACTTAATGACTAATAAATGCAACATGCATGGTCACCAGAACTAACAAGAAATCCAACATTTAGTGGTCACTGATTAAGCAAAAATGGTCTTCAATAACTGTAAAATGGTCACCATGTCAAACGTGACACCAATATAATTTTTTTAAATAATCTCAGTTAGTTTTACCGCATGGTCGTCTGTAACTAGTTTATGGTCATTTGTAACTACAACATGGTCACCAAAACAGAAGGTCACACAATTCATTTAGATTACAAAAGTATAGTTGAAGAAACTTGTCATCATACTGTTTGCGTATTTCAACGTCAGTTGGCAGATCACCCGGGAACCTGATGACTCTAGGATCATCACAATGCAAATCAGTATTTGACACCTCTTGAAATCATCCCCTCCATGGGTCAATGACACCATTTCATTAAACGAAAAGTCCAGCGGTTCTTCTCCAGCCTCGACCATAAGCTTTGCCCTCCATCTACCCAAAAATGCAAGATCCGGATTATCCTTTTTCTTCCTAGATGCTATAACTACCTCATTCCCTTCCTCATCGGCCGAGAGCATGAAAATATCATAAACATCTAAATGTGTTATGACACACCTCATTCGATTATTGACCACGAAAAGACGGGAATCATGATTGTAAAATTTTATTAAAACCATATTCTTAGATTCCAATAAGCTTTGCTCAAATGAATAATATGATGTCAGGATTGTGCCCCAGACACATCATTTTGTAACATCACAAATTCTACTTTACGACGGTCCGCACATGCGACCAGTAAAGAAGTGACCATATTTTAATTAATAGTTACACTTTTGATTAAATAGTGACCATGTTTTTGGTTAAAAAATTACTTATTTTTTCAAAGTAGTTACTATTTAACAAAAAATGGTTACTTTTTATTAGAAAAACAATAATCATATTTTGCAAAAGAAAAACACGGAATGAGTCCGTTGAACGGAATAAGTACGAAAACTTGATGGGATAGTATTTCTGGTTTGTTGCTAAATTAGCATCTTTTTATTTATGGCACGTGGTACTATTAATTTCTTTAATGGTTAAACAATCAATTTGCCTAGTTGGTGGAAGGGCCAACTTTGATGAAAAGCATGAAAACAAATCAAAACCTCTTCACAAGGATTGTACTATTCCTCCGATATAAAAACATCCTGGTTGTAATGGATATTATCCGTCATAAGCTGAATACAGGTAAATCTTCCTTCATAATAAAACAAGTGAAAAGACAAGTGCACAAATATGGAGCATCCCGTTTCTGCGTCTCATAAACAGTGTCACTTGCATATTGTGAAATAGTATTATCCGTCTTCAATTTATAACGGACAGTATCCATTTTCGGTGAGATTTTATGCTTGCACTAAGGAGTCCTTTCTAAGCCAATAAAGATGATGCGGTACAACAATTGTTGTTGAAAGAAAAGCCTTTGAATTGCTCTAGCCTTTTTTTCATTTTCATTTTCATTTTCATTCCCTCTCATATATATATATTTCTGCATAATTCCGCTACGTATTACTTGTTTAACTCGATTCAACTCGATGGAGCTTGATAATCTTAAACCTTCCATAAGTTGGTATCAATCAATTCATCATGGATTCTCATCCCATGATTATTATCTCTTCTTTAACTTTAATATTAATATTATTAATATTATTCTCATCTTCATCTTCTTTGTGCCCTTGATAATTATTCTCCCTATATTCATGGCTTATTACATACAATACAAAATGAAATACTTCTTCCATTGCAAGTGTGATATATGCCATAGTTATGTAACCTCAAGTTGGTCCAATAAATTTAGTAATTTATGTGATTGGTACACTCATCTTCTTCAAAATTCCCCTACCAAAACCATACACATACATGTCTTAGACAACATAATAACCTCTAACCCCAAAAATGTTGAGTACATATTGAAGACCAATTTCAACAATTATCCAAAAGGAAAACCATTCTCTACCATTCTAGGTGATCTTCTTGGCCATGGCATCTTCAACGTTGATGGTGATTCATGGCGGTTCCAAAGGAAGATGGCTAACCTAGAGCTTGATCGATACTCCGTCCGATCATATTCATTCCAGGTTAGCCATAACTATTCAGTTATTAATTAGTGATGTTGACGAGTTTCGAACCTAACTTGCTCATAGATACTCCTCCTGTCCCAAATATATCACTGAAACAGAGGGAGTACATGCTTACTCCTCATGTCCCAAACATATCAATATCACTGAAACAGAGAGAGTACATACTTAGCTAATGACCTTTCTATACTCTAATTCATATATATTGAAATACTCGTTTTTAAGAATCTATATATCTTAATTAAATACTCTTATAATATAAGCTTGGTTCATATATATGACTCAACATGTGTGTGCTTCTCCAATTATATATTTTTTTCTATTCTATATTTTCTTCCTTGTTTCCGTATTCGATTATTAGGTTTTTTCTTTATTTTCTTTTTTTGGATGATTGGTACGGTTCGTATTCAATATCATGTGGAGTCGTGTATTTTGTGTGATTTAAATATAATTTGAGGACTTGTTTGGTTACCCATTAAAATCATGAGATGTTGAAGTTCCGGTAAAATTATGATGTTGTTTGGTTGCCAATGTCATGGGAAATAGAATTCTCCGCATGAATTTACTTCCTCCATTACGTGGGAAGTCAGTTACCAAGTCCCCTTGATCAATAGAACTTCTCACATGAATTAACTTCTCATATGCGAACCAAACACTTTTTGCGAATTCACATCAATTATCCAATTTATGTAATCTTGAAGTTCCGGTGAACTTTAATTCTATTATATCAACCAAACAACCCGAGTAATATAAATACATGTGCTCTCATGTGTAAGAATCATCTTAGTAGTGGTCCTATGTATAAGTCAATGAATAGATTCTTAAAGAAAGTTCCTTCCTTCCCCTTTTAATTTGCATAGTTTGTTTAAAATATGCAAGCATCAATGCACCAAATCCGCACTTACGTGAGTTTTAGTATCACAAACATGATTTATTAGTACTGCTTAGCAAAATTGAATATCCGATCCAGATTTCAAAATCGAATCGAATATCCAGTTTTTAAATTATGAATTTTGGGTACACATCCGATCCAAATAATTCGAATATTCATAAATTTGGAATCCGAAAATCTGGATATTCAGATTTCAGAAACCGGATTTGATCCGATTTACACCTCAATTCACAATTCTTTTTTGTAAATCTTCATTTGAGGGATGATATAATTCCGTTTATTTTGGCCTTTTTCCGTCTTTCTTTGTATATGGATTCTTAATACCATTCAAATTGCTTTTCCAATTGTTTTTACATCACAAATATTATATTAGTACCAACCAAACAATATTTCGGGATTAGAGTAAGATCAGAGAGTTCTTACCACTCGAGCTAACTCTGGTGTCTTATTTTTGAAATCGAATGTCCCTTCCAGGTAGTCAATGAAGAGATAGAAAGGCAATTGATGCCATACTTATTAAGCTTATTAAAATCAGAAGAAGGCCCTATAGAAGTGGAGTTACAAGAAATGTTTAGGGCATTTTCATTTTGCACAATCTCTCGTTTCTCGTTCGGAGTCGAAATTGAAGCTCTACAAACGGGTACGGGTACAAATACGAGTACGAGTACGAGTACGAGTGAGCCATTGAAGGAATTTGCAGCTGCATTTGATCTAGCAACAAAGCTCTCAGCAGAAAGAGCACTAGAAGTATTCTCTATATCATGGAAGCTTAAAAGGTTCTTTGGCATAGGGTCAGAGAAAAAGCTAAGAAATGCAATTAAAAAGATTGATGCTTTGGCTATGGAAGTCATTAACAAAAGGAGAAATAAATTGCGGCAATTGGATTCCTCTACTTCCGTGCACCATCAAAAAGACTTGTTATCGAGATTTATGGGTGTTATCGACAACAATAATGATCGGTACTTGAGGGATATTATTGTAAGTTTTGTGTTAGCTGGACGCGACACAGTCGCGTCCACCTTAACCAGTTTCTTCCTGTTAGTCGCTGCACATCCTGAAGTCGAGTCCAAGATTTTATCAGAGGTCGATGATTATGATGATGATGACCAAGTTCGGAATGAAGTTACATATGAGAAAATCAAAGGGTTTAATTATCTACAAGCGGCTTTATTCGAGTGTATGAGGATCTATCCACCCGTCCAATTCGACTCTAAATTTGCGTTAAACGATGATGTTTTGGCGGATATGACGACGAGGGTTAAGAAGGGGAAGAGGGTTACTTACCATCCCTATGCAATGGGGAGGATGGAGGACATATGGGGGAAGGATTGTTTGGAGTTTAAGCCAGAGAGGTGGCTTAAAAATGGGATTTTTATTGAGGAAAATCCTTATAAATATCCTGTTTTTCAAGCGGGTGTTAGGGTGTGTTTGGGTAAAGAGATGGCTCTGATCGAGATTAAGTGTGTAATTATCTCGCTAATTAGAGAATTTCGGTTTGAATTAGTGAATTCTTCAAGCAAAGTCCCACTTTTTTCACCTGGTTTAACTGCCACTTTCGAAGGGGGCTTGCCTATGTTGTTGTATAGAAGGAAAAAAATTAAGGTATGAATAAGAAACATATTATGGATGATGCAAAGCGATATATTCTCGGTGTCTCAGTGATATATGTTTACACTTGGTTTATTTTGTGAAGGGAAAATAAAGTAAGTGTAAACATATCACTGAAACGAAGGAACTAGGTGATGTATATAAACTTTGTTTTTATCTGCAACAAATTGTATTTCATTTGATATGTTCTTATCGGCAACAAATTGCATAGTACTCTCTCCATTCAACCCCACACTACACATTTGCTTATTAACGTTTGCCATCACATGTTTTACACGGTAAATATTTTTAGTTATGTATTTGCAAAAATTATAAGATTATATATTTGTAATGTAATTCTAAAGACGAATCAAACAAGATATTGCATGAATATATTTTTTATATATGTATTGAGATAAAATTAAAATTTAATGTTCACTTATAAATAGCGTACAAAATAAAAACATGTAGTGTATAGTTGAATGAAGGGAATAGTGACATTAGTAGGTATATAAAATTATAATAAGTTTTTTATATCTAAATAAATATACATACATAATTTTACAACAATAACCAAAGTAAAAAGATTTCATAGACATTATTATTATTTATTATTGTTACTCCCATTTACTTCTAAGTTGATGAGTATGCATGAAATCATAAGTCATAACAACACTTCCATTATTCCTCTTCAATACAAAACTTTCAACCAAAACATAACATCCATAACTCCTCCAACCATTCACTAATCCTTCATACACTTCTTCTTTAACCACTCTTACTTTTTTACCATTTTTACCTTCTTTACCTTTTACCCATCCAACTCTTTCTTCTTCCCACATCATTCTATCCATAATTAACTTACTTAATCCCACCTCTTTATCCATAGTCTTAAACCACACCACCTTATTATCAACACTCATATAGGCTAATGCTTCTTCCTCTTGTCCACCAATTCTAACCACCTCAGTCGGAACAACACTATCGACTGTAACCTTATTCACATGACCATAACCATTATTATCGACACTAAAAACTCGTTCCCATCTTTGTTCAAGAGTCATTTCATAAAAAACCGAGTTTTTAATCCTCTCTTTTTCCGTTCCCTCGATGATGAACATGAAGGGACAATACCAAGTACCAACCACCAAAGGTGGTGTAGAACATTGTTGGGAAATTGGGAGGTTGAAGTTGGGTAATTGAGCTCGAAGAGACGGGTTAAGCCCGGAAACTTCACCAAGAGTGAAATTACGTGGGGTTTTACCACTAATTGTCCAACCTTTCCGACGTAAGAATAGTGGAGGGTGTCCATTTGGAGCAAAAGATTTGGCTAAAAGCGTGGTCGGGTTGCGCCAGGTTCGTGTTGTTGTAGAAAACCGGAATTGTTGGTATATGTCTTCGGAATCAAATGATCTTGGTTTTGAATCTCTAATGCTTCGGATGCCACACCAGTTTCTCGTCATGTCTTCTTCCTTTGAACTTGCATATGCTTCCCTGTTATTAATTACATTAAATTGAACTGATCTTAACATATAAAAACAATTATCAAAGATAACTCTCGGCAGAAATTCAGCTCAAGCCCAGTCGGTTTAGTTTGATCAACTCCTTTCGGCTGGAAACATGGGCGGATCCAAGGGGCCGGTGGGACAGGTGCCCCATTTAGGGATAATTTTTTTTAAGTATTTATGGACTATGGTGGACTCTAAATTATGACGACCTAGTTGCTTGTATAAGTGTATTTAGAGCTGGAAAACATAGCGGGTCGGCCCGGCCTAACCCTGTTACATGAGCCAATTTTTTCTAGTCCACACAGGGCCAGGGTTAGGGCTAGCGTCAGGGCCGGATTTTGTCAGCCCAACCCAATCAATAGCCTTGTGCGAAATTCAATCCAGCCCAACCCGGCCCAACCCACTAACACAATTAGCACAACTAACAACCCCACAGTGTTGGGCCAGGGCTGACTTTCTTGGCCCAACCCAGCCCAGCCCTACATTGTTTCAGGGTCGTGCCAGGGCTAACGTTTCTTGGCCCAGCCCGCCTCCAGCCCGGCTCGGGCCATTGTACTTAGATCATCGTTTACATTTGTTTTGCATTTAATATTGTATGGATAGGTTAAAAGTGGGTAGATAGATAAAAAAAATGGGTAGAAAAAAAGTGGCTCCCATAATAGAGAGATTGATGCACTAATTGGAAATAAGGGGGAGTTTGGTTAGAGAAAGGGAAAAGAAAAGGAAATAAGAAAGGGTAAGAGGGGAAAGGAAAGAGATTACCTAAAACTTAATTGGTTGTTTGGTTACTCTAAGAAAGATAACTAATGTTTAAATCACACTCACTCCTACCACTAACACACACCACCACAAACGATCACTTATCTACTGGCGGCAGTGATGGTGGTGGAGGTGTTATGGTGGTGGTGGTGGTGTCATGGCGGTGGTGACGGTGGTGGGGGTTACGGCGGTGGTGGTGATGGCGACGGTGTTGGTCACGACGGTGATGGTAGTGGGGGTGTCATGGCGGTGGTGGCGATAATGGTGGTCGAAATGTCATGGCGGTGGTGGCGGTGGTCACGTGGTGGCGGAGTGTCATGGTAGTGATGGTGGTGGTGGGTATTATGGCGGTGGTGACGGTGGCGGTGGCGTCATGGTGGTGGTTTGGTGGTGGTCATTGTGGTGGTAGTTGTAAGTATGGTGGTAGGTAAAGAAAAGTGGCCGAAGGGTAACAAGGGTAATGAAATTTCATACCCTTGGTGGTGAAGGGTAAAAAATTAGAAGGATTGAGGGATAATGGAAGGAGTTCAATTCCCTTTGATTGTGTCAAATAAACACCAACAAAGTAATCATTAACTTTGTTTCTCTTTCCCTTTCTTATAGACCCCAAACCAAACGCCCCTTAATTGGGTAGAGAAAAATTAATGTGGATAAACAAATGAAGAGAAAAACTAAGGAGAAAAAGTCATCCATCCTAAATGATACACTAAAAAAACTTCAAAATATAAAATATTGTAGTTTTGGATATGTTTAGATAACACGCTAAAAAATTTGGTGTCCAGAAAATCAGCACAAATTCTCATTTGTGACGAACATATCCGATTATCCGTGGTAAACTTGCAACGGTAATACGATATTATCCACTTGTGTAGTAAAAACAAGGCGGCTGAGATCTTCAATGTTTTGTCTTATATACACAAGTGGGAGAATTTGACCCGTTACAACTTGCGACGGATATATCTGTCGCAAGAGATGAAAAACAGGATTCAAACCGTATGGTACGTGGTACACTTAGTAAAAAGCAGAATTTTAATAAAGAGTAATTAAAGATACAAAAATTTCATACCCTTTACGTTTTTCATCTGCTTTAATGGCGTAGTAGAGATTAGAAGACAATGGTTGATTAATGACAGGAATCAAATAGACTTCGTCATGGGTAACAGTTTCATTGTTATGAGTTATTCCTGAAGGGTGTCGTACTTGATCATGGGTAACATGTCGTACAATTAGGAGTTTATTCTGAGGAAATGGTAGATCCTTAATCTCTCGGTCCTTTAATAATCCAAAGAAACGGGTACCCGTCGACTCCTCGTCTTGGATCACTAAATAACCGGAATTCGGACCTTCTGGTGGCTGCGACAAAGCCCCCGGCGAGTTCCGGTAATAAGTTAATGACCTCACTGTATACATTTTTAGCAGGATGCAAGATTTTTGTATAATTGTATGGTTTGTTTATGATGTATTACTATGTGAAGATGGATGGATTAATAGTCCAATATTTATAATGTTTCAAAAATAATTGGACGAAATTTCGCAGAAGATGTTTTGACAAGTATTTTGAGCCATTAGAAGCTTTCATGGCTAACTGTTTTATCAAAGGATAATGATATATTGCTTGTGATGGGTAATATTCGTCACAAGTCAATACGGATATATATAATTCTCTCACAATAAAGTAAGCGGGAGAAAATAAAAATCTTGGAAATACTGTTACTATAGCGAGGTAGCACAGACATTTCTCTTAATTAGTCGTCCCGTGTCCGACACTCAGACATCCGACACTCGTTGGACACATTGCTAAACATATTATAGTTTAGACGAGGAATAAAATTTTAAAAAAATTCAATTCAAAAATGAATTTGGGTGGAAAAATAAGAATGATTTGTAATAAAGGTCAAATTGTATATTTACTTGTTTAAATTTAGCATAAAATACATGATAAAAATAAAATTATACGTTATTTATAACCACAAAATATACAGTATATTTTATTATATTTAAGTGACGTGTCCCGTGTACTAAATTTCTTGGGATGCCGTGTCGTGTCCGTGTCCGTATCCGTTTTGGTGCTATCTAGATGACATGACGAGGGAGGGACATCATTCGTGGCTTATGACAAATATGTCACAATACCGTTTTTTATGAGAATGTGTGGTATATAGATCTCACCGTTGTGATTCCTTAATCCGCCATTAGATTTCTCGAACGTTGACTATAAGTAACTTTGCGTGCTTGAGCAACATTTGTTATTTTGATTAATCTTTTATGGCGGCACATTACGAGATACGTCATACGTGCTTCGAGAGTTTGAGATATTTAAATATTTAATTCAATCTAACTCTATATTATTACCAAATGATGGAATTAATAATTAGGGCAATAAGTCAATAACAATAATATATAGTTAAAGTTTCGTACTCACCAGTCACCTCTATTATATATTGACACGTCAATAATTTACATAATACATAATAAATTATGAAAAAATCTTATCAATGATAAAAGTTCCATATTTTTTAGGTGCCCATTTCCATTTCCCTTCTCCTTTTCTATCATGAAATCGTTTTCTTACTAGAAATCGGATTTATATGAGAAACCTTTTATTATGTAGAACAATGGGTAAAAAATTCCTTATACGATATAAAACTCCTTATTTATTCCCATTGCTATTGCTCTTTATACTGATCACTTCCGCGTTACTCCGTATTTTGCACACAATATTACAACGTGGTTGCGACAACCGACAAAGCGACTCGAGACGTCTTAGGTTGAGATAATGATTTGGCTGTATTTGTTTATATATATATAACATGCTTAGCTTTCGGTTGACATTTTATTGCTTAGTAATTTGTATGATTTTGTTTTTCTTTTTTTTTTTCAGCAGTAAATGAAACCTAAATTACGTAGATTATTGGCTTAGGACAAAATTTGTTAGGATAATAGTCAACTGGTGTGTTACGCAATGCGTCAGATTTGAATTCTGATTTCACCAAGCTTGAAAAGTCAGCGAAAGCTTTTGTACAAAGATGAGCAAAAGATCTTTGGGGAATTTACATTGGTTTGACCAAATTATAGTAGCTTCCTAGGTAACACTAGGGGTTAGCAAAAACGTATATCCGGTACGGTTTTGAAAACCCGGATATACGGTTCTAACAATCGAAAAATCACTATACGGATTCAATACGGTTTTCAGGTAACCTGAAAAATCGTGTATACGAAATCTGTATATACGGATACGGTTTAGTGAGAAATGCCCAATTAAACATTGTCAAAAAATGTTAAGAGTGGAAGTTGAAAGATGAATTTTGCGCTTTTTAAAATTTTCGAGACAAAATTTTCAAACCGTGTCAAAAACTGTATATACAGTTTCGTTTTTGTACAAAACCCGTATCGTATATACGGATTTCCGTATCGTATATATGGAAATCCGTATAATTCAAACCGTATACTATTTCGTATCTGTATTATAAAACTGTTATCATATATTTTTGCTCACATCTAGGTAGCACGGACACTTTTTTTAATCGGTTCATCTGTGTTGAATACAAGACTCGTCGGAGACACATTAAAACGTGTCATAATCCTATAAATTAGTGTCAAACTTACTTTTTATTTGGGCAGGTTTCCAAACGTGTTCATGGTATTTGGACACACTTTTAAACAAAATCAAGTTGATCGGATTTGGTGGGGAAATAAGTTGTATTGGAGACAAATGATGTTTATTAGACGAGTAATGACATGTCGAAAATGATTGATTATAAGTTGGGTTATGATTTTGGAAATGAGTTATATATAATCAATTAATATCAAGTTTTACTTTAATTATTTAAATTACTCTCCATTAGCCGCTCTTTTGCTCCGCTTTCTTTTTAACACAAACATTAAGGAAATGAATTTGGAACACGCAAAATACTTTACCTGATATGAAACTAAATTTAAACCACACAAAGGTTTCGAAATGATAAAAGAGAAAATAAAATCCGACTAACATGAAAACGGAAAAAGGAACCATTCCGAGGCCAAAAGTCTAAGAGGGAGTATCAATTACAAATAAAAATATTAATTTCTTAGTTACGACATGGAACACATTATCGTACTCTTTTCAAAAAATTGTTTCTTAGTACTAATTTACACTTATGATATTGTATCAGTCTCTATTGTAAAACAAATACAAACTAATATATTTACTTACAAGCCAAGATTATCATTTTCTCATCAATGGAAGTGCAAAAGTTTCATGACGAACTCCAAATATATAACATACATGATCTATATTTATCTAGACAAATGCAAACAACAACTTAGAGAACAAACCCTACTTACATCACAATACTATTTAAATAAAATAAATTGTTTTTTATAAAGAGATTTAAAATACGAACTTGAGTCGAATATAGACATGCTCAACATTATTTTATATTCCTAGTACAACCGAGTTAAAGATATAGGTTGTGTGCGGGCCACAACTTTGTAATAGTTTGAAAATATATATATATATATCGGCCATATCATTTTTTTACAAGTCGAATAGATCGGATTCTAAACTGTGAGAATGTGACTATATGATAGTCTACTCCCATTTGCTTCTTAATTGATGAGTATGCATGAAATCATAAGTCATAACAACACTTCCATCATTCCTCTTCAATACAAAACTCTCAACCAAAACATAACATCCATAACTCCTCCAACCATTCACTAATCCTTCATACACTTCATCTTTAACCACTCTTACTTTTTTACCTTTTTTACCTTCTTTACCTTCTTTACCTTTAACCCATCCAACTCTTTCTTCTTCCCACATCATTCTATCCACAATTAACTTACTTAATCCCACCTCTTTATCCATAGTCTTAAACAACATCACCTTATTATCAATACTCATATAGGCTAATGCTTCTTCCTCTTGTCCACCAATTCTAACCACCTCAGTCGGAACAACAATATCGACTGTAACCTTATTTACATGACCATGACCATTATTATCGACACTAAAAACCCGTTCCCATCTTTGTTCAAGAGTCATTTCATAAAAAACCGAGTTTTTAATCCTCTCTTTTTCCGTTCCCTCAATGATGAACATGAAGGGACAATACCAAGTACCAACCACCAAAGGTGGTGTAGAACATTGTTGGGAAATTGGGAGGTTGAAGTTGGGTAAATTAGCTCGAAGAGACGGGTTAAGCCCGGAAACTTCACCAAGAGTAAAATTACGAGGGGTTTTACCACTAATTGTCCAACCTTTCCGACGTAAGAATCGTGGAGGGTGTCCATTTGGAGCAAAAGATTTGGCTAAGAGCGTGGTCGGGTCGCGCCAGGTTCGTGTTGTTTTAGAAAACCGGAATTGTTGATAAATGTCTTCGGAATCAAATGAACTTGGTTTTGCATCTCTAATGCTTCGTATGCCACAACAGTTTATCGTCACGTCTTCTTCCTTTGAACTTGCATATGCTTCCCTGTTATTAATTACATAAAATTGAACTCGGGACATCACTCATAAGTTTGATAATATGTGCAATTAATCCCTTAACATAACAATGTAGCAAATCGACCCCATAAATTTATCTTAATCTGGAATTAATCACATATTTTATACTAAATTAAATATTTTACTATTATTAAAAACCAATTTTTGATCAATTATTAATTCTAAAATTTCAAAGTATTAGAATGCATGTTTAGATATTTTATTTTACTCATTTTGGTGCAATATATTCATAATACGAGGATTTCTAGTGAAATTAAAATGAAAAGTTATATGACAAAAAATTTCAATATATTAAATTTGGTTCATATTTTTTTGTTGATTATATTTTAAATGGTCCTAATAATAGAAAATAATAGGTTTTGGTTAAAAAATGATAGAAAACTTGATTTTGTGCTTACTTGCACATCTTTGAAATCTTGGACACGTATCTGTGTCGGGTATTTCTAAACGAGTCTGAGTAACATAGCAAATACTCCCTCCTATTCTGAATAACTGTCACATTTGTCGTTTTCGTCTAGTCACGTAAATGTCACATATTCCATTTTGGGACATTGTTTATACCTATTTTATTCACTCTAACCCACAATAATACCTCACCTAACCCCACAACACTACTTATTTTAATCACCTTTAGTCACAATAATAATCAATAATACATTCTCTCTCCAATCTTCCCACCCCACACATTACTTTACATTAAACAAATGAATTCCTTAATTCCCGTATCCAACCCGAAATAGGACAGTTATTGGGAATAGGAGGGAGTAATTTGCTACAGGTAAAACTTAATGATTGATTTGCACATTATACATCAGTTATGAGTATAATTTGCTACATCCCCATATAAACAATCATCAAAGATAATTCACGGTTGAAAGTTCAGCTCAACCTCGTTCAGTTCAGTTCGATTATCTCCTTTTAGCCGATTATCTCCTTTTAGCCGGAAAAAAACAGGATTTAAACCGTATGGTACGTAGTAGTAAAAAGCAGAAATTGAATAAAGATTAAGATACAAAAATTTCATACCCTTTACGTTTTCCATCAGCTTTAATGGCGTAGTAGAGATTAGAAGACAATGGTTGATTAATGACAGGGATCAAATACACTTCATCATGGGTAACATGTCGATGTTCAGAAGTTCCTGAACTGTGTCGTACAATCAGGAGTTTATTCTGAGGAAATGGTAGATCCTTAATCTCTGGGTCCTTTAATAATCCAAAGAAACGGGTACCCGTCGACTCCTCGTCTTGGATCACTAAGTAACCGGAATTTGGACCTTCCGGTGGCTGCGACAAAGCCCCCGGCGAGTTCCGGTAATAAGTTAATGACCTCGCTGTATACATTTTTAACTAGATGCAAGATTTTTGTATAATTCTAGGGTTTGTTTGATGTATTATATTAGGAGAACATGGATGCATTAATAGTCCAATATATTTAATGTTTCAAAAATAATTGGACGAAATTTCGCAGAAGATGTTGGCTTGACAAGTACTTTGAGTCATGAGAAGCTTTCATGGCCAACTGTTTTATCAAAGGATAATGATTAATAGCGATTGGACGTTGTCTGATGACGCTAAGGTTTCGTTTGGCTGTGCACCTTTGCTGAATTAGCTTTTTTTTGCTAAAAGAATCAACTAGTTTATTTTTTGGGAGTGTTTGACAGGTAGCTTAGTTGGTTAAATAAGCTACCTAAAATGAAGTACCCATTCTAGGTTATATTACCTTTTTACCCTTTAATTTATAATATAATAAATAATTATGTCATTTTACCAAATATAAGCTACTTTTCAGTTAGTTTGTCAAAAAAATTTCAAATTTCAGCTACCTTTTT
This sequence comes from Silene conica, assembly GCA_029255685.2. Classification (NCBI taxonomy): domain Eukaryota; kingdom Viridiplantae; phylum Streptophyta; class Magnoliopsida; order Caryophyllales; family Caryophyllaceae; genus Silene; species Silene conica. The sequence goes on from CM055312.2 coordinate 96,520,744, forward strand.
AATTTTCAGGTATTTTTTAAATTTTACAGTAACTTTTTAGCTCGTCTTACCACACAGAGCCTAACTCTTTTCTCCTCTATCAAATTCATGGTTACTTAATCTCTCAGTTTTCTCAAACGTTGACCTCTTAGATAGAATTATACTTTGGCGTTTTTTTTCTTAATTAATTATTATATAAGTAAGAATGAAAATATAATTGGTCCTGAAATATCTACCACGAATCAAAACATTAATCTCATAGACAAAATTATACACTTTTATCATCTATACTATGATAACTTAGTATTTATTTATAAATACTTGTAAAAAATTATTCCTAAAATTTCACATGGACACCTGTCCATCCCTGCGTTGACCATTAGTAACTATGCGTGCTTGTGCAACCTTTGTTATTTTGATTAAACTTTTATAGCGGCACATTATGAGAATTTGAGATATTTAAATCCTTAATTTATTCTCAACTTTTATATTAATCTGAAATAATCGAATGCCTTTACTATAAAAGGGGTAGAATTTAAAGAGCTCTCATTGGTCGATGGAAATTAAGAAAAGAAAAAAATTTAATCAATGTGGGGTCCGCCATGTTCATTTACATAATTAATTACCTCAATTTAATTTTCGCACTACTTTCGTTAATTAAATAAGTTACCATCTATAATCACACATCGAATATGAAATCTTCCGAAATCCTAACTATACAATTTCAACCGTAAAAATCAAATCTTTAATGATCATTGATAATAAGTTAACTAATTTTACATAAATTAAAGGTATAGATTAAATATAATAATTCAATTTCAACCGTAAAAATCAAATCTTTAATAAGTTAACTAATTTTTCATAAATGGAGTATTCAAAGATTAAAGAAATTGTTAATACTCCATTTAACATGCAGCTAATAAAAAGGATTAAAGTGAGTGACAATGAGTATAAAACAGAAACAAAAAGTGAATATCAAATATAATAATATATAAATTGGCAAAAAATAATACATTCAAATACTGGAAATTAACAAATTAAAATTGTTGAGAATTGGAAATCAACGAAATTATGTAACTCCGTCTTAAATGTACATAAAATAGATAAGATTTATATTATATGGTCGGAGTTTTTTGGTTAGTTAGAGAATCAGACTAATAGTAATAATTTGGGTTCATTATGATGGTTATGAACTTAGAATTTAAACCTTTAGTATAATTTTAAAATCTATATATATTTTTACCGGCTATTATCCGTCTTAAATTTAAAACAGGTGAGTATCACTCCCCATGGGTTATAGGACAACTATTTTATTTTCGCCATGCATAATGCTTTTTTTTGTTTGATTCATGCTACATATGTATATTTGATCCGTTCTAAACTTAAACCGATAATGTCGTCCTATATAAGAATTTGTATAATTTTATAATGTCAGCAAGTGCGTTGTTTTTATTTACGTCTAAGTTAAGCGTATAAATTATTTTTATTTTTTACATCGATATCTACAATACTAAAATTATATTTTTTTATTAAATATTTCACATTTTCATTTTTATTTTTTCGGTTTAATAAAATTAAATCCATGCATTTTTTGCACGGGAGTAAAACTAGTTAATAATTAGTCCGATCACTTTTCACGTTACTCCGTATTTTGCACGCAATATTCCATATTACCTCGTAAACTTTTTTAAAAATACTCTATTGCTGACAAGTAGTCACATATTTTTTTACAATTTTTTCGATGGTTGCGACAACCGACAAGGCGCCCGAGATGTCCTATGTCGTGATAATGATTTTTTTTTTGGTTCAAAGGAACGCGCACTTAGTCGCATTACAAATTTACAATAGGGGAGGGGGATTCGATCCTTGGACCTATTATCCACAATATCTCCGTCTTAACCACTAGACTAAGACATCTCGGTACGTTTTGATAATGATTATGATTGTTCGGTACGTTGTGATAATGATTATGATTGTCGATTGATTATGATTTGGTTGTAATTGTATATGGTATATACAGTATCACATGCTTAGCTTTCAGTTGACGTTTTATTGCTTTGCAATTTGTATTATTTTGTTTTTTGCTTTTTTAGCAGTAAATGAAACCTAAATTACAAAATATTGACTTAGGATAAAATTGGTTAAGATAATAGTCAACTGGTATGTTACTTAATGCGTCAGATTTGAATTTTGATTTGACCAAGCTTGAAAAGTCAACAAAAGTTAGACAACAAGCTACTTATATCAGAAGAATACTGGTTAAATAAAGAGTTTTTTTTGTGATAATACCTAATATTTACACTGTCTGTAAAAATAGTACCTAAAGTTATTTTTTTTGCCCAACAACACCTAAGATTTTATGTTTTTGTCTAATAACACCAAAATCAGTTTTCCGTTAAAAAAAAGTCAAGATTCCGTCTTGACTAACAGTGAAATTGATTTGACCTTATTTTTTCGTTCTTTCTTTTCCACGTATGCATCGTAAAAGTAATTGACAATGAATCTTATTTTTAAGTGACTTATTTTCATTCAACAAGCCATTTATAACACTTTTTGTTTTGCCAATAAGTCATATCTTTATCAATCCACTTGAAAAAACAACACCCACGCAAACCGTCTCTACATTGTAAAACTTGCAGGCCATGAATCTTCTGCCCGTATTTTGATATGTCCATGATGTTTTTCTCAGCTACTGGAATGCCACAATTGAATCACACCCGCTTTGTTGAGTTTGAGGATGAGTTTGAATAAGACATATTGAGTTGAAAGGAGGATGAGGGAAGAGGAGAAACTTGACAAAGTAAGCGTAATTTGGAGTTTTAATTTGAGAATGGAAGAATTAAATAACTGAAGAGGAGGTTACATAGAGATTTAATTGAAGGAAAATTAGCAAAAGGGGAAAATTAGGCTTATAAAAAGATGATGAAGAGGGTAATGGAATGCATCAGGGGAAAAGAAAAAAGCGTCAAATCAATTTTACCGTTAGTCAAGACAGAATCTTGACTTTTTTCGACGGAAAATTGGTTTTGGTGTTATTAGACAACAAACATAAAATGTTAGGTGTTGTTGGGCAAAAAAAATAACTTTAGGTACTATTTCTACAAACCGTGAAAATATTAGGTGTTATCTGATAAAAAACTCTTAAATAAAATATACTCCCTCCATTCTTTTTATATCACCCAACTTTTGTTTTGACACTATTCACAATTGAGTATTCAACGTCGGTTTTCTCTCAATCCGTGCACGGAAATATATCCATGTGAGATCTTTTTTGGATTGTCTTGATAAAAGGATTAAAAATATCAAACTTTTATAATTTTTAGTAGTATGTAGCTAAAGATATAATCAAAACAAAATGAAGCTCGGCAAACATGAATAATGAAATGGGGTGATATAAAAAGAATGGAAGGAGTATTATTTTTTATAACGAGATTTAAAATACGAACTTAAATTGAATATAGACCTGCCCAACATTATTATACAATCCCCAAACAATAGAGGTAAAGATATAGGTTGTGTGCCGGCCACAACTATGTAATAGTTAGAAAATATGTACATCGGCAATATCTTTTTTTTTAACAAGTCGAATAGATCAGATCCAAAACCGTAAAAATGTGAGATAGTTTACTCCCATTTACTTCTAAGTTGATGAGTATGCATGAAATCATAAGTCATAACAACACTTCCATCATTCCTCTTCAACACAAAACTCTCAACCAAAACATAACCTCCAAAGCTTCTCCAACTATCCACTCCTTCATATACTTCCTCCTTAACCACCCTCTCTTTTTTACCCTCGTTACCGGCTTTAACCCACCCGACTCGGTCTTCTTCCCACATCATTCTATCGACAATTAACTCGCTTAACCCGACCTCTCCGTTTCTATTCTTAAACCACATTACCTTATTATCATTATTCATATAAGCGGCTTCCTCAGTTACTTGTCGACCTATTCTAACCACCTCAGTTTGAACAACAATATCGACTGTAACCTTATTTACATGACCATAACCATTATTATCGACACTAAAAACTCGTTCCCATCTTTGTTCAAGAGTCATCTCATAAAAAACCGAGTTTTTAATCCTCTCTTTTTCCGTTCCCTCAATGATGAACATGAAGGGACAATACCAAGTCCCAACCACTACGGGTGTAGAACATTGTTGGGAAATTGGGAAGTTGAAGTTGGGTAAACGAGTTCGAAGATACCGGTTAACGCCGGAAACTTCGTTAAGGGTGAAATTACGTCGTGTACTGCTAGTAATTGTCCAACCTTTCCGATTTAAGAAACGGGGAAGACGTCCATCTGGAGCGAAAGATTCGGCCGAGAGCGTGGCGGCGCGGTACCGTCGTGTAGAAAATTTGAATTGTTGATAGATGTCTTCGGAATCAAATGATCTTGGTTCTGCATGTTTGTGAATTTGCATACCACAACAGTTTGTAGTCATGTCTTCCTTTTTCGAACTTGCATGCGATTTCCTGTTAATTAGATTGAATTGATCTCAACATAAACACTTATCAAAGATCATTTTTGGCAAGCCATTATCAAGTCTGAGTGGCGGATTTAGGGGTAGAAGGGGCGCTCGTCCCTGCTGGACGTTGAAAATTTCAAAAATTTTAGTTAAAACTTTTCACGTTTATTTTACGATATTACCAGTTCATCCCTGATGGAAAATCCTTACTCCGCCTGATCAATTCTCTTTATAATTAATCAGCAGGGCCGGCCTTTACTATGTGTGGGCCGTGCGATCGCATACGGCCCCAAATTTTTTGGTGTCTCAATAGATAAGAAAACACATATTTTATAGCTTTTGGTGCAATGATATAGCATATAATTCAATTTGTCTCAATGGTTTGGATACTGGATCTGGGTTGAGTAACCCAAGTTCAATTCTCCATATTGGAGCCGACTTTTAAAATCCCGCACAGGACCCTGAAATCTCGAAACGGTCCTATTAATCAGTCTCAAATTAATTGTCTCATTTCTGAATACAGTCTAAGATTCCCATACTCAAAACTTTTTTAGTTGTTACGATCAATGACTAAAAACTTTGAATATATTCATCAGTCATCACTATACCATATACCTACCGAGGTTTACCCAATGCGCATCGAAAAAAACGGTTGCGGGTTCCCTCGTCATCAAAAGTGAAAAAAAATCTTTTTAAAAGATTACTCTTAACTATTTTTTTGAACAAAATACCATTTTATAACGGAAAATACACGTGCGTGGTATGAAGTTTAATATTTTGAACGAAATTCCCAATTTTTTGAACCGTACATTTTTTAAGTGGCTCATAAAATTACAATTTTTATTTTCAAATTATTCATCTTTCCGACAAATACAATTTGAAAAAAAAAAATTATCCATTTTGGAACTCGTAACCAAAAAACCGATCGAAATAAGAAAATATTACATACTCTCCTAAAAATTCGATCACATAAGCCTAGCGCTGTTAATGAGACAAGACAGCTAGCGAACAATTTGAGATCGCCTTGGTCAAAGCTCGGCTCGTGTGAGCTTCGGCTCGACTCGAGAGCTTAACGAGTCAAGCCGAGCAAAGGCTGGCTCGACTCGAAAAGCTCGCGAGCAACTCGAACATTTGATATGCCACCGGGCCACAATGCATGCAAGAAGTAATAAAAAGCAGAAATTCAAAAAAGATACAAAGATTTCATACCCTCTACGTTTTCCGTCAGCTTTAATGGCGTAGTAGAGATTCGACGACAATGGCTGATTAATGACAGGAATCAAATAGACATAGTCATAGGTAATATTTTCATTGTCCGGAGTTCCTGAAGCATGTCGTACAGTTAGGAGTTTGTTCTGAGGAAATGGCAGATCCTTAACCTCTGGGTCGACCTTGCATAATCCAAAGCAACAAGTACTTGTAGACTCGTCGTCTTCGATCACTAAATAACCGGAATTCGGAACTTCCGGTGGTTGCGACAATGCCCTCGGCTCGTTCCGATAATAACTTAATGACTTGGCTGTATACATTTTTAACTGGATAGATGTTATATTTTCTTGTAGTTGTTTATGTTGTGGCATGAGAACGAACATATATGCTTGGTTTATGTTGGAGGAAATTACGGTATATAAGTAATTGATCGGACGTGTCTAATTATTTGCTTTGACTTTTACGTGATATGACCAATTGGCTATACGTAGTATAGATTTCGCGAGCTTTATAACAAAGAATTGGAGGTTATACATATATTTTACGAGTTTTATTGAAAAGAATCCGAGTATTTTTTTTAAAAAATTGTAAATCAAAACATTATATTGAAACAAATATCGAATACTTCTTAAAAATATTTATGGCTGAAATTGAATGCGCAACTCATTAAGCAACTCCAAACATGATTATTGTATATGTTTGACTTTGAACTACAAAGTTATATTTATGTTATTAAAACAGCTGAACAATCTCTAGTTGATTTTAGTGTTTAGTTTATTTTCATTTTATGCTAATTCTGTTGACTATATATGTTTTGACTTTGAACTTGCACGTTACTTGGCATGGCAATTGGCAAAGTCAAGTCTAAGTCATGTTTCTATTTTGTACACTATTAATCTCAATTTTCTCCTAATACGTAAAAGAAAACATATTCATGTGGGGTCTTGTTTGATTCGTCTTTACGACTACATTGAAAATATCCAACTTTTATAATTTTTGCAACTACGTAGCTAAAGATATTTAACACGTAAAACATGCGTTGACAAACGTGAAAAAGCAAACATGCAGTGTAGATTCGAACGGAGGAAGTATATCCTACTAAAGTTTTCTATGGAAAAGTTACACCAATAATTGATTGTATTTTTTTTATGTACCGGTTTCACTTAATCACCAACATTTTTCTTTTTTTTTCCATTCATTATTTTTTTTTATAGAAAAAGAAAATTAAAAATTCTCTCTTTTTTCTTTTCTCCTTCTATACTTAATAATCAAATTGATCTCAAATTTTCTATTGAAAAATCGTAATCCCCTCATCAAATAAGTCAATAGGAATTTGTTAAACAAATTGCATGAATTATTGTTTTAATTGAGTTAATTAAGTTTTTTTTTTCAATTAAGGTTTTTTTTCTCCCATATTTTGATTTTTTCAATCATTGGTAGTAAATGAATACATCGTGGTGGGGCACGATAATTGTATAGGAGTATAGGATAGACGTGGTCATGCGATGATGGTTAACGGTGGTGGGTGTGGGCTGGTGGTGGTGGAGGTGGTTTAGGAACTTAGGGATGGGGGGAGTATGTTGAATTGATTGTATGTGTGTTGAAGTGAGAACGGTAAATTGGTGATTTACATCTACAAAAGAGTAAAACCCGTTTATAAATGAATATCACCTTAATTATTGTATTATTTATACAAATTAGTATATACTCCGTATTTAACAAGAAGATTACCGTCATCTACTCATAAATTTCACAACAAACTCATCCTAATATAAAACCTACACAAAAATAAACAATCTATCGAACGACCCTACCTCCATAGTTACATACATCACAATACTAATACAATAGGTTAAATTATTTTACACCCATTATTTAAAAATGTTTCATAATTAAAAATTATTTCTATCCTATAGACGAACATTTAATAATAAACGTTGTCTGCGCACACTGAAATTTGTAAACCGCCATTTTAAAAATACAGCTTGGTAACATATATTTTGTTACAAGTCGAATAGATCAGATCTAGATCCGATAGACGAGATGATCCATAGTCACTCTACTCCCATTTGCTTCTAAGTTGATGAGTATGCATGAAATCATAACTCATAACAACACTTCCATTATTCCTCTTCAATACAAAACTCTCAACCAAAACATAACATCCAAAGCTCCTCCAACCATTCACTAATCCTTCATACATTTCTTCCTTAATTACTCTCAATTCCTTCTCTTGATTCCCTTTAACCCAACCAACTCTTTCTTCTTCCCACATCATTCGATCCATAATTAACTTACTTAATCCAACCTCTTTATCTCTACACTTAAACCACACCACCTCTTTATCCATACTCCCATACGCTCCCACCGCGATTTCTCCAACAATTCTAACCACCTCAGTCTGCACAACAACATCGACTGTAACCGTCTTTTCATCACCATTATTACCATTATTCTCGACAAAGAAAACCCGCTCCCATCTTTGCTCAAGAGTCATTTCATAAAAAACCGAGTATTTAACCCTTTCTTGTTCCGACCCTTCCATGATGAACATGAAGGGACAATACCAAGTACCAACCACTACTGGTATACAACATTGTTGGGAAATAAGGAAGTTGAAGTCGGGTAATTGAGCTCGAAGAGACGGGTTTAGGCCGGAAACATGTTTAAGAGTGAAATTGGGTGCAGGTTTACTCCTCATCTCCCAGAAGTTGTGCCTCCGTATGCATATTGGAGCGTGTCCGTCTGGAGCAGCAGACTGGGCTACGAGCATTTCATTGTTAAATTGTACTTTGATGACGGAAAACACAAATTGTTGATATACATCTTTGAAATCTAAGGATCGTGGATCGACGTCTACGATGCAAGGGATACAAAAACAACAGATTTGCTTGTCTTCTTCTTTTGTACTTACATATGCTTTCCTGTTAATTACAATATGGAATTTTGAAGGGTAAGTAACTAAGGTATAACAATAACTACAAACATGTTCGAGCTGTGTTGAATGTACGCAACCTAATCATTAACTAAAAACGTAGGAATATCTATTTGAAAACCTCGAATAATATATATGCTGGAAATTTTCAGCAAATATTTTTAAGACTTTTAATATGTTTGATTTTCCAGTCAGATTGTGGAAAATCAAATATATCAATCATTTACAGATAGATGTAACAACATACGATAGTGAGTAGTGACCTAAACCAGTTAATTACTCAACATTTTTACTAAATTGCTAAAAAAAATTATAGAGTAAATTAGATTTTACTTCCTTTTGAAATTAAATTTTTTAAAATTATTCACGTTTTAATTTTTTTTCCTAAAATTACTCCTTTAAGTTGTATTTTTTTACTGAAATTGCTCCAAACTCCACTTTTAGTTACTTATTTCGTCTATTTTTTAACATATTCCGTAGACTAATGTAAGGTATAAATATGTAGACTAATGTAAGGGGTTCAAGAACAGAGAAAATAAATAAACTCAAATCGATTATTTGAAACAATTTAAGGGAGTAATTTTAGCAAAAAAAAAATGCAACTAAGTAATTTTAGGAAAAAATTTCAAAGGGGGTAATTTTAAAAAATTTCATTTTAGTAGGGAGTAAAATCTAATTTACTCTAAAATATACTAGTCAAACCTTATGAATTCAATCTGAGTAGAAAAATTTAATTTCAAACTAAAAACAAATTCGATTTGACCTATTGACGAAAATACAAGCATGAGTTAATTAAGTGCGGAGTAAAATAAAAAAAAATTGAGAATTACGTACCCTTCATGCTTTCCGTCAGCTTGAATGACATAATACAAATTAGATGACAAAGGCTGATTAATAACAGGAATCAAATAGATATTTGTTTTGTAGGAAGAATCATGATCATGACCATCTACAGTTAGAAGTTTGTTTTGTGGAATTGGTAGACTCGTAATTGGTGGTTGTTTTTTGTACGACTTACGATTATTATTAGTTTGTATTGTATTGTCATCATCGTCTTCAATTACCAAATAACCGGAATTTGGACCTTCGGGTAGTTCCGACAAGGTGCTCCGGGGGGATTTCTTACATCGAGTTAATGACTTGGTTGTATACATACTTCGCTTTTGCTTGTAAATGTTTTGTTTTGTATAGAAAGAACAATGGGATAATACTTAATAGATGTTATGTGTTACGGAGTACATATAATGTGTCCATTTGTTTCCACGAAGTTTCTTGGCAGTGTATTATTACAATTGTTTGGTTTGACCATGATTTTGAAAGTCAACGAGATATCATGTACAGAAATCAATAAAGATCTTGTATTGACTTTACATAAGTTTGAACAACCCCAAACATGCATATGGGCGATATGGCTGATCTATCCACCTGTGAAGGACGAGTAACAATGAAACGTAATAGGCGTCTCCGACATTTTGAGGGTCATACACTACTCATACCCGATATTTTACAAAATTACAAAAGTGTGTTTAAAGGCGGGTTTGAGTCGAATATAGAAAAAGTCAACACTGTTTGTATTGGCCATGGACGACTAGGGCGTTGAAAAGTCGGTGAGCTGAAACTCGGTAAATTTATAAAACTATGTTGACGGTAACTTTTTGTTCACACGTCGAATCAGATGAGAGAAAGCGTAATCACTTTAATTCCACGCTTAGAGGGCGTTAACTGAACTAATCTGAGCTGGAACTCGAGCTCAAATGGAATCGTGTGCTTGCCTCGTAACTTTGTGCCCAATCTTGGGCTTGGTTTGAAGCTCCTCGAGCCTAAATAGCTGAGGCTCTCACTTTGCCGTTATATTATTTTCCCTTTAATATTCACCTTTTGAATTTAACAAAATATTAATGGGCTTAAAAATAAAATAAGATTATAAATTTCTCTCTTTGGCCTGATCATTTGTTTATATTTGATTTTGGCACACATACCCAGGAAAGAGGAGAGAGCCGATAATTTGATGACAATGCAAGTAGACCAAATTGAGGGTAAAAAATCAAATATTCATTAAAAGCATTCCAAAAAGAGAAAATTAAACAATAATTGACTAAGATAACCTAAAATAGAATTAGGTAAAATAAGAAGATAAAACATATAATCTGAAATAAAAATAACATAACAAATAAAAACTACTATACAAATAAAAATTACTTCCTTTCATCTCAGTGATTTTATTTCCCCCTTAAAAAATAAAGCTGCTGGGAATAAAGTAAAGATAAATATATAACTGGACAGAGTTTGTATAAACAAGCTTAGACGAGCTTCTCAACGAAGCCTTGTTGGTTTAAAATTGGATAATTCTTTGACCGACCAAATTTCAAGGATTTGATAAACCAGCTCACATCATCTACAACCCTACTCCCACTTGCTCCTTACTTGATGAGTATGCATGAAATCATAAGTCATGACAACATTCCCATTATTCCTCTTCAATACAAAACTTTCAACCAAAACATACAAACCAAAGCTCCTCCAACCATTCACTAATCCTTCATACATTTCTTCCTTAACCACTCTTACTTTTTTACCTTCTTTACCATCTTTACCTTCTTTACCTTTTACCCATCCAACTCTTTCTTCTTCCCACATCATTCTATCCACAATTAACTTACTTAATCCCACCTCTCCATTTGTATTCTTAAACCACACCACCTTATTATTATCATCATTTTTCAAATAGGGCGGTTCCTCAATTAGTTGTCCACCAATTCTAATTACCTCAGTCGGAACAACAATATCGACTATAACCTTATTATCTGCATGACCATAACCATTATTATCGACACTAAAAACTCGCTGCCATACTTGCTCAAGAGTCATCTCATAGAAAACCGAGTTTTTAATCCTCTCTTTTTCCGTCCCCTCAATGATGAACATGAAGGGGCAATACCAAGTACCAACCACCAAGGGTGGTGTAGAACATTGTTGGGAAATTGAGAAGTTAAAGTCTGGTAATTGAACTCGAAGAGACGGGTTAATACCAGAAATTTCACCAAGAGTGAAATTACGTGGGGTTTTATCCCTAAGTCTCCAGCCTTCTCGACGTATGAATCTGGGAGGGTGTCCATCTGGAGCAACAGATTTGGCTACGAGCATGGCAGAGTCACAGCATGTTGGTGCAGTTGTAGAAAACTGGAACTGTTGATAAATGTCTTCGGAATCAAATGATCTTGGTTTTGCATCTTTGATGTTGGTTCCGCAACAGCTTGTAGTCATGTCTTCGTCTTTTGAACATGCATATGCTTCCCTGTTAATTACAGTATTTAGTGGCGGAGTCAGAATTAACTCTACCGACTCGAAAATTTTTAATGGGGCCAAGAGGGTAATAATATGAAGGATCTCGAAAAAAATTGAAAATTTAACTATAAATTTCGAAATTTTTAAACACCAACTTAACGAGCGCTCCGCTATCCCCTCTCTCCATGTAGGTAAGTGTCACCTCCAACATAAAAATAAGAATAATTTTTTAATATTAAAAATTCGTAAGAGGAATTTTTTTCAAAAAGTTGAGTGGGAATTCCTATGGAATTTACTTCCACTTTATTTCTATTTCATGTAAATTGCAAAATCATGTGAGAACTTCAATTCCAATAACGAATCAAATAAGTCCTTTAATTTATTTTGATTATATCGTAATTGTATAAAGTTTAAAAAAAATCGAAAATTCAATATTAGTTCTAGTTATACTCCGTAACATCTTCCTTAATTAAATTACAATAATACTCGGGTTCGCTCAATTTGAGTAACGTGACGTCTACCTTAATTATATCAGTTAGTCTTGTTTGTGACGGGGCGGGTAGAGAGACGGATAATGACACTCACAAAACGAATAGAGGGGACAAGGTCCCTCTCTCGTCTAAATGGACATTTTGTGAGACAAAATGGTATATGCCTTCTCCTTGTACGGATACCCTCCGTCTACAATGAGAAATTGTGTAATTATATTGCTCTAGCAGTGATAAAAGGCAGAAATTCGATAAAAAAAAAATACTGAGATATCATACCCTTTACGTTTTCCATCAGCTTTAATGGCGTAGTAGAGATTCGAAGACAATGGCTGATTAATGACAGGAATCAAATAGACTTCATCATGACTACCACTACTTTGCTGATCCTGATTAGAACCTCCGTACGATACGGTCAGGAGTTTATTTTGAGGAAATGGTAGATCTTCAACCCACGTCTCTTTGCACAATCCGAAACAAGAGGTAGCCGTCGATTCCTTGTCTTTTATCACCAAATATCCGGAATTCGGACCTTCCGGTGGTTGCATTAAACCCTCCGGTGCGTTCCGGTAGTAAGTTAATGACTTAGCCGTATACATTTTTAGCTACGACGTGATATATATTTACTTTTCTTAACGTTTATGTTGTGCTGCGAGAACATATATAGATGGGTTAATAGTCCTGGTATAATTGCACGAAATGTCCAACCGGCACGGTATTCGGTTGACAGGTATATTTTTAAGAATATTTGACTCCTTAGGTGGGAGGAAATTACAGTATATTTTATTATATTAATAAGAGTAAATTAATAATAATTACTTTTTAAAATTCAGTTTTCTAAAATTATTCATTTATATATAATTTTTTCTAAAATTATCCCTTAAAATGTAATTTTATCAAAAATTGATTCAAAACTCTAATTCAAGCGACTTATTCGACAAATTTATAAATTGATTTCGTTTGTAACATAGAGTATTTATACTTTGAAAGGTATAACAATGGAGAATAAGTTCAAAAACATATGGAACCTAAATTGGAATTTTGAAGCAATTTTTGATAAAAAGTGTACTTTAAGGAGTAATTTTAGAAAGAAAGTTATGTAAGGGAGTAATTTTAAAAAATCCTAATTTAAAAGAGAGTTACTTTTCATTTACTTTATTAATTATAGGTGAGCAAATTTAGGTCCGGACGGAAAAAATAGACCAGACCGGACCATTTGGTCTGGATCAAACTCGGACTGAATTATTTTGGTTCGGTCATCGTTTCTCATTTTTTCAAGTTTTGGTCTTCGGTCCGCTCCGGTCCAAGACCGGTTAATTTAGATCCGGACCGAATTGACCTCCAAGACCGGTTAATTAAGATCCGGACCGAATTGACCAAAGTTAATGTTTTTTTAAGATTAATCATTAAAATATTTTGAATTAAATTAACATTTTATCTTCAAAAGAAATTATTAATTAGTATTGTCAATGATTTTCATAAAAAAGTGTGTCTAATTATTTAAATATGTTTTATTTAGCAGAATTAAAATGTAATTATCGTATATGAAATAGTGGGAAAAAATAGTTTAGATCTATTTCGATCCAAGACCGGATCGGACCAAATATTTGGGGTTTGGTCCGGTTCAAGACCGAAAGTTTTAGGTCCAATCTTTGGTTCTTCAAATTTTTAATTTCAGTTTTCAGTCCGATCATGGACCGAAACCCCTAAAAGTAATTGATCGAATGTGGTCTGATTATTTGCTTTGACTTTTACATGATAAATTGATAAATATATAGCGAAACATTATGAGAAATAACGTACTTTGAGATACATTCATATGAAATAATCGAATTAGATAGACCACTAGATCAGCTTCCATGTTATTCCACAATATTGCAACGCAACATGCTATTTATATAACAGTAGGTCTCCTGAGAGACCGCCTCTCAATAAGCTTATTGAGAGATTATTGTACAAATTTAAGAAAAAGTAGTACTAAAAGTAATATAATAGGTACAAATCATGATTAAAGATAAAATAAGTACATTTATTAGGTAAATAAGTACGAAATTAATATGGTACGATCAATGACGAAAGGGGCACGGAATACAAATAAAATGGTATAAAATAATGGTCTCTGACCGTCTCTCTCAAATTTTAGTGTTTATATAATTCGAATTTGAATCGATTAGAATTACTAGATTGGTAAAACTTTTTTCAAGAGTTTTAAAACCACTTCATTTTTAAGTTTTATCCTCAAACTAGTTTTATACCTATACAACAAATGTACAGGTTTATTTTTAAATATTTGATTATTCATAAATATGTTTGATTAATTAATTCAAATATAATTTAATATAAAGATTAAGTGAGAAATATATAAATTATTTTAAATTAACAATTATTAAAATAGACCATTTTTTTCTGCCATAAAATCCAATCTATTTCATTACTAATATAAAAGATAAATTTTATTTGTCGTGGTTTTAGAATTGACATATTTTTTATTAGAATTGACATAATGTAACTTTTGATTATTCATATTTTATTTGTAATAATTATTTGTAAATTTTAATATTCAATAAAGTTTTATTGTTAAATTGTATGGGAGAGAATAATTAAAAATAATAAAATAAAAGAGGATAATTAAATACTCATAGTAAGTGTTAGGTCCTACCCAAATTAAAAAAATTATTTCCTTACAAAAATCAACCAATAAAAATGTATTAAATGTTATTCTTTTTATAGAAAGGGAATTTTTAATTTTATACTCAAAAGCTCAAATTAAATTGTATTTAAAACGGCCATTTGTATTTAGTTTATTTCCAGTTAATGCTAATTACATTGACTATATATGTTGGACTTTGAACATGCACGTTACTTGGCAATTATGCAATGCAATGCAACTTGAAATTTATCTATATATACTAGCCCAATTGCAAACGTATGCGTAGATTATTGATAAGGCAGGGTAGGTAGGTCAATAAACTTATAATTAGGTCCTCTTCTTTTTTTCTTTTTTTCCTAATTTTAGATTCTTTCAATTTTTTTTGGTTGTGTTTCGTTAGGTTTTATTTATCTTCAATCAATTATGTTCAGTTAATCTCTTCACAAAATTAACTTTTAATTCAACTAAATTCACTTCACCTCAGTTTCACTAAATTTAGTTCAATTAAACTCTATTTCAATTAATTCAATTCAACTCATTTTAGCCGAAAAGAACAAGACTTTACTATTAAAGCGATAATAAAGACGTTTTTTTAATGAATATTCACAAGGGCTAGAAATGAGAGGTGTAGTCCCTTCCAAAAAAAAAACAAATGAGAGGTGTAGTGTAAGCTAAAATAGCCGCTTTTGATGAGCAGCACTCAAAAGGATACTCAGAGAATTTTCTTTAAAAAATACAAAAGAAATATTATATGGAAATTAAAATAAATGGTCATCAATTTATTTTCCATTTAAATTTAATAAACTTTTATTTCTTACATGACTGTAGGCTGTAGCATGCTATTTAGGACACATTTTAGTCATCTAGAAAGACCGTTTTTAAAGTACAAATTTAAACTTATAATTGTTGTATCCTTTTCAACCGTAAAACAAACACAAATTGATATATTTACCAGCACGATTACTATTAGGTCATGTTTTTTCCAACTTAATTTAAACTCATTTCAATTTAGCTCAACTTTGTTTAGTTCAGTTCAATTAGTTTCAATCACTTCTATTTAAATCATTTTTTTACTAAATTAACATCAACTTCATTCATTTCATCTCAAGTCCATTCAATTTAGTTAAATTAAGCCCATCTTCATTTAATTCAATTCACTCATTTTAGCTGAAAAAATATGGCCTTACTCAACGGTATATATTCATAAATTTCACAATGAACTCATCCTAATATATACTCTAGGCAAATGCAAACAACTTTGAAAACCACCCTAGTTACGAAAATTACAAAAAAAAAGTTCAATAAATTACATTATTGTTACATCCCTTTACTTAGAAATGTTAAAATCGAGCTTCGGTTGAATATAGAATAGCTCAAAATCATATATTTCCACAAATTCTCATTTTTGACAGGTGTGAACACGTCACAAGCTTGTGACGTAAGATATGCTAGCTAATGTGAGAGGCAAGTGAGAGTGCTCATTTATCCCACGTTACAAGCTTATGTCGTGTTCACACTTGTCATAAACAAGACAGACTGATATATTTTAGCCTTATACAACCCTAACAATGATATAAGTTGCCTGCACACTTTAATGAAAATATTTTTAGCCTTATCATATTTTTTACAAGTCGAAAAGATCAGATTCAATAGACGAGATAACCCACGACTAACTCTACACCCAAGTGCTTCTAAGTTGATGAGTATGCATGAAATCATAAGTCATAACAACACTTCCATTATTCCTCTTCAACACAAAACTCTCAACCAAAACATAACATCCATAACTCCTCCAACCATTAACTCCATCATACACTTCTTCCTTAATCACTCTCAATTCCTTCTCTTGATTCCCTTTAACCCAACCAACTCTTTCTTCTTCCCAAATAATTCTATCCATAATCAACTTACTTAATCCAACCTCTTTAACTCTAGACTTAAACCACACCACCTCTTTATCCACACTCCCGTACGCTCCCACCGCGATTTCTCCACCAATTTTAGCCACCCGAGTCTGCACAACAACATCGACTATAACCGTCTTTTCATCACCACCATACCCATTTTTCTCGACACTGAAAACCCGCTCCCATCTTTGCTCAAGAGTCATTTCATAGAAAACCGAGTTTTGAATCCCTTCCTTTTTCGACCCTTCCTTGATGAACATGAAGGGACAATACCAAGTACCAACCACTACGGGTATAGAACGTTGTTGGGAAATAGGGAACGTGAAGTCGGGTAATTGAGCTCGAAGAAACGGGTCTAGGCCGGAAACGTGTTTAAGGGTGAAATTGACTGCAGGTTTGCTGCTCATCTCCCAGACATACCTGCGTAAGAATATCGGAGCGTGTCCGTCTGGAGCAGCTGACTCGGCTACGAGGTTGTTCGTGTTGAATGGTGTTTTTGTCACGGAAAACTGAAATTGTTGATAAATGTTTTTGAAATCTAAGGCTCGTGGTACAAAATCTATGATGCAAGGGATACAAAAACAACAGATTTGTTTGTCTTCTTCTTTTGTACTTACATATGCTTCCCTGTCAAATTACGATCATTACAAATTAAACTGGTTCGCGATTAAATGTACGCAATCGGATTACAAAATTGAAACGATAAAATGTTTATTATAAACTGCCAACTAACGAGTCGAGCCGATCCCGAGCTTGGCATTGCTTGGCTCGTGCTCGAGCTCGAGCCGATCTTACCCGAGCTTGAAAAAAATGCGCTCGTTACAAAGCTTGCGAGCTTTAACACGAGTTCGAGCCAAACTCGAGCCTCGAGTCTATATAAAATTGTTTATTTTTTTTAATTTTTTTTTTCGATATTTTTAATAACAAGTTTCGAAAATTTTATGTAAAAATATTTAGCAAATCAACAAGTTTGATATATATGCTATAAAAATATAGTAATGTATGAAAAATTATTTTTATAAAATATGATTAATATCTTATGTAATCTCAAATATTGGAGCTGCTCGCGAGCTTTTCGGGTCGAGCTAAACTTTGCTCGGCTTGACTCGTTAAGCTCTCGAGTCGAGCTCACACGAGTCGAGCTTTGAGTCTTTGACCGAGCTGATTTCGAGTTGCTCGCGAGCTGTCTCGTCTCATTAACAATCATAACCTATCTAAACAACCCTTATATTTGGAATTCGCGTGATTTTTCAATTCCTACATACTCAACCAAACAATATCTATAAACTTAGTTCAGCTAGTAAAGTACTAATGCAAGTCGTTTACTTTTTAATTTTAAGTCAACAACGATGATTCGATGATAACACATGATGAACTCGGTCTAAAATGAATTAGAAACTAAAAACATATCCGATTTGACCTATGAACGAATATGTAAGCATACGTTAACTAATACATCGTATAAGAAAGTTAAAAAAAAAAAGAAATTGGGATCGATTATATTACGTACCCTTCATGTTTTCCGTCAGCTTGGATGACATAATACAAATTTGATGACAATGGCTGATTAACGACAGGAATCAAATAGATATTTGTTCGATAGCTATATTCATCATCTTTCCCATCTATAGTTAGAAGTTTGTTTTGTGGAAATGGTAGACTCCTAATTGGTGGTTTTTTTGATGGTTTAGGATTATTATAAGTTGGTACCGTATTGTCATCGTCGTCTTCAATTACCAAATACCCGGAATTTGGACCTTCGGGTGGTTGCGACAAGGTGTTTCGCGACTTCTTACATCGAGTTAATGACTTGGTTGTATACATTTTTCGGTTTTATTAAATATTTTGGTTTGTGTAGAATGAATGGGATAATAGACATGTTATGTGTTACGGAGTACTACATATAATTTGTTCGTTCGGACGAAGTTTCCTGTAAGTGTATTATTACAATTATTTGGATGACTAAGTTTTTGAAAGTCAACTAAATATTTTGACTTTTGTAGAGAGATCAATAAAAATCTTGGGTTGACATTTTTTTAAAACGAGTGGTTTAATTTCGGGTTCATGCATTCCCGCTCCACCATATCGATTATGTAAATCACCTCTTTTGGGGTTGTAGTAACAGTTACCATTAGACTAACACCAGTTAGTTATGGTTGATCTAATTTATTTATGTTTTTCCTTGGTTCCATTACATTATTTATGTTTTTCAAATTTGTAAAAAAAATTGAAAATTGTTAACAATTTAATTGAATAAAAAAAGTTTATAATACTCCCTCCGTTCCTGTGATATAAAGCAAATATAAACACGTCACTGTTTTACTTAGGACAAAGAGAATAGCAATTTACGAGTGACTTATTTATGATTAGGAGTGTAGAACAAAGTAATGATCATATCCAAAGTGAGTTTTAAATTACTTTTAAGACAATTATTATGTTTATTAAAAGAAAAATCGGTTGAACTAATATAAACAAACAAATATTAATAAAGAATATAGGTTAAATTGATAACTACACCCGACAAACAAATCGGATTGTGTTTGGTTCATGTTTGTGTGTCGTGACACATGTAAATGGGTCACGAATTCTTCAACCTAAACTCGGCCTATTTAAAATCCGTGTTGTGCTCATATTGTCTCATTTACATAAATGGGTTATCGAGCTTTAACTCTAATCCATTAATTTAATGTCGACTTCGTGGCATGTTTTTATATCATGTCTATATTTGAAAATTTAGGTATATTTACGTGGAGGGTTAATAAAATTAGGATTTATCTATGAACAATTTATAGACGTAAAATGGCAAAATTTGACTCATCTATGAGTAGGATGATTGGGCCAAGCCCCAATCTTGATTGAACTAATTTGAAACCCACCAAGGATTGGCCCATTCAAACCATCAAGTATCATGGTCAAAGTCTATGAGGTTAACCCGTTTTTTATGGGCCTTGGATCTTTTATTCCAAAAATCCCATGGGTTTCTCCCAAAAGGCCCAAATATTTGGGCCAAGTTTAGGCCGAGCATTTGGCCCACATTTAAGCCATGTACTTTTTGGCTGAAATGAGCTGAATTGAATAATTTGAATATAGCTTAATTGAACTAAACTGAGTGAATCCCTTCAAAAAAAAAAAAAAAAACTAAATTGAGTGAAACTGAGCTGAATGAATTTAGTTGAATTAAAAGTTAATTTTATGAAGAAATTAATTGAACATTTGATTGAACGTAAAGAAAACTTAACGGAATACAACCAAGCAAAACTAAAAGGTACTAAAATTAAGTAAAAAAAAACATGGTCTTAGCCGAAAATATAATTTTTTAATATGCATCATTCATTACAACCATTTGTTTACCTTCATTAAAATTCATCTCATAAAAAATAAAAAAATAGACAAATGATTAGCATGAAGAGAATACTATTTATGAAAATAACGATAAATTTATAAACAACTCATCTAAGACTTGTATATGTTTTGATTAGTTCATTCTATCATTTAAGACTGATGTCACCTTATCATAAATCATATCTATGAAGTGATGAAGACATGATTAGCATTCTAACGTAGTTAATAGTAATACTATTTGTTTTTAGCTTTACTTTCAAAGAGTAATTTAATATACTTTATCACTTTTTCTTACAAACTTTATAAATTTATTTATCCTAATTTTACCCAACCCTAATTTTAGACATCCTTAATTATTATTTTTGTTTTAACACTAAAGATAATTTAACATTGATGGAATTTGGACCCTAATCATGAGTCTTACTTTTTTTTTTATTACTTTACCAATCAAAATAACTGAAATATACAATTTGGCCATCCACAAATAAAAAATGGAATTATCAAGAACGTCATTCGTTCATACGAAGTATATATTATTACACAGATTTTTATTTGTGACTGACATATTCGTCGTTAACGTGCAACGAGTCAAATAATAACCATGTCGGGAGATAAAAGTATAAAACAAAAGTAGCAAACTGTTTTATCTAATCTATTAACATGGTAGTATTTGCCTGTTGCAAATTTGCGATGAATATGTTCTTAGAGAGTCTTATGATAATATTATACTTTGAACCTCCAAATTGCATTTACCTACCAATCGTAATTGCTCATTCATATACGAGTTTTACTCATTCATACCCTTTTTTCATTAATTTTCCATTCTATGCCATGTATCTAAGAAAAGTTCTCCTCTCTAATTCTCTCCCCAAAAAAAAACCTAAACCACACAACTATGGATGCTAGCTCTCGTATCGATCAGGTAATAATTATAATCTCTACCTTTATCAATTATATTATATGAAATTAAAAAATTGATTTAGACTAATTAGATTAGGGTTTCTTTAAATCGTTTTCAGTTTTAACCTAATTAAGGTATGTAGCAAGGTGTAATTAAAGGCCTTCTTTTTTTTGCGAAAAAGCTTACATCAAATTACACGAAGTGAATACGTCTCAGGCCTCTGTAATTTCAGTAATGAATCGCTTTTCAAAGCAAAGTGCAAAACAGTGAGTCTCATGGTAGGTCTATGTTATGCTTGCTTTCCAACCAAAGTAAACCAAGAAGCCGATTGACCAAGCATCCATATATAAGTATAAGCGCCTTTGATCGAAACCGAAGTCAATTGATGAAGAAAGATATGTGGTCCGGGATTGCACGGGTCTCTTCTGGACTTTAGTAAGGTATGTATGTCTGGCAGGAAGGGTTAGTAAGTCTGAAATTGCATTGAAGAAACTTCTTTAGCTTTAGTAAGGCTAAAAGCTTAGCTCTCTCTCTTCGTTCGAGCATTTATAATCCCAGTCTCGTGTGTCTATGCTCTAGTTCCCACTTAAACCAAGGAGTTCTGCATTTACAGAATTCACACTATCATAAATTGAATCAAATCGAATCATTTGTGATTAAAAATCTGGAATTGAATCGAATTGAATAAACAAGTGAGGAGAAACAGACCTGATTAACATCATCATGGGTGAGGACCGGTCTGAGGAGGTCGTCAAGACCGGCCGGTGGTGCAAGGAGAGGACGGTGAGGGTGGTGGAAAGTGGCGGCCGAATTGTGGTTGAGTAGTTGCAGTTAGAGGGAGTGAATTGAGGAGAGAGATTGAAAGGGTATTAAAATAAAATTATAAAAATAGAAGGGTATTACAGTCATTTGCGTTTATAATTGAGTAAAACATGTATATGAATGAGCAACACCCATAAACAATAGTGCAAGTGTGCAATGCAACTTGCATAAATTATTCTATGCTAGCCTAATCCCTATGATTATGCCTTAATTATTCTGTAGTCCGTATTTATCTGTTTATACAAGCAAATCCGAAAATTACACCTCAATAGGATTGAAATTTGTAAGCCTTTCTTTCTCTATTTACTCATCGGAATTTAAGAATTGTTTAGTTATCCTTCTTACTTCCTCCATTTTTATCCAAATACAAGATTTGCTTTTTGTACACTATTCACCAATCAACTTTCAATCTCATTTTTCTCTCAATACGTAAGAAAAAATATATTCATGTGGGGTCTTGTTTAACTCGTCTTTACGAGTACACTAGTTTTACTCCCGTGCAAAAAATGCACGGGCTTAATTTTATTAAACCGAAAAAATAAAAATGAAAATGTGAATATATTTAATAAAAAAATATAATTTTAGTATTGTAGATATCGATGTAAAAAATAAAAATAATTTATACGCTTAACTTAGACGTAAGTAAAAACAACGCACTTCCTGACATTATAAAATTATACAAATTCTTATATAGGACGACATTATCGGTTTAAGTTTAGGACGGATCAAATATACATAGGTAGCATATGAATCAAACAAAAAAAATCACTATGCATGGCGAAAATAAAATAGTTGTCCTATAACCCATGGGGAGTGATACTCACCTGTTTTAAATTTAAGACGGATAATAGCCGGTAAAAATATATATAGATTTTAAAATATACTTAAGGTTTAAATTCTAAGTTCATAACCCTCATAATGAACCCAAATTATTACTATTAGTCTGATTCTCTAACTAACCAAAAAACTCCGACCATATAATATAAATCTTATCTATTTTATGTACATTTAAGACGGAGTTACATAATTTCGTTGATTTCCAATTCTCAACAATTTTAATTTGTTAATTTCCAGTATTTGAATGTATTATTTTTTGCCAATTTATATATATTATATTTGATATTCACTTTTTGTTTCTGTTTTATACTCATTGTCACTCACTTTAATCCTTTTTATTAGCTGCATGTTAAATGGAGTATTAACAATTTCTTTAATCTTTGAATACTCCATTTATGTAAAATTAGTTAACTTATTATCAATGATCATTAAAGATTTGATTTTTACGGTTGAAATTGAATTATTATATTTAATCTATACCTTTAATTTATGTAAAATTAGTTAACTTATTATCAATGATCATTAAAGATTTGATTTTTACGGTTGAAATTGAATAGTTAAGATTTCGGAAGATTTCATATTCGATGTGTGATTATAGATGGTAACTTATTTAATTAACGAAAGTAGTGAGAAAATTAAATTGAAGTAATTAATTATGTAAATGAACATGGCGGACCCCACATTGATTAAATTTTTTTCTTTTCTTAATTTCCATCGACCAATGAGAGCTCTTTAAATTCTACCCCTTTTATAATAAAGGGATTGATAATATATAACTTTTATAATTTTTACAAATACGTAGTTAAAGATATGAAGCACGCAAAACTTGCGTTGGCAAACGTGAATAAAGCAAATCTTGTATTTGGATAAAAATGGAGGAAGTATAACATAAGAACTCTAATTTATGAGATTTAGTCATCTCAATCTTAAGATATATCCGTTTAAAAAAAAATATTGATCTAAAGAACATTTTAGGAAATTCGGTAGCGGAATAATATTTCTAGTTTAATAGATAGTGATATATTGGCATTGATATTGATATTGATATTGATATTGATTCGTGGAAGCGTGGCGACAAAGGAGCATGTGTGAGCAAATACGTAGGAGTGAACAAGTGGAAAAATACTTAAATACAGTAGGTAGCATTATTGGAGAGAAAAGGCATCTTATTCTGGATCACGGGCGAAGAAATACTCTACTCAAATTGCGTGGGCATTGCCGCATTGTGTAGACATTGTGTGTACTGTGTAGATAGATAAGAACCAAGGAATAGATCATGAGTCAGCCATTACCCCTTTATACCAAGGGAATCTTATTCTTTCCATTTGTTAATTCACATTATGCCCCCCAATCAATTTCAATCTCGCCTCATCCACCCATTTCAAATTTTGTCTATTAAGGGTATAAGATCCCTTACCACACTAAAAGTACCCACCCCCATCACATAATAATTCATTAAAATATTGTTACTTTTGGTAATAATTCAAAAGGTTTATCACTATTTTAATAAATTACCTTTTTTTAAAAATTTGATAAAGAAGAGAAAAAAGTTCTCGCACAGTTGAAGAGATTAGATCGTCCCTTAAAGAGATCTATCATTTATGTCAGCCCTATCGGTAGTTTAATCTCTTTTTCTAAAAATTAAGAAAAAAAATGGTGCATAGGAGAGGTAAAGCCTTGGAAAAAACAAAAAAAATAAGTACTTCCTCCATTCAAATCCAATCTACACTTATTCCATTTTAATCCATTCATATCCAAACTACCACTTTCCTATTAAAGCCTAAAAAATTACTAAAGTGTTCTTATGAATATCAATTATTTACATAAAATGTCATTGAATGGTCCACCATTAATCAACTATCACCCATTTAAATTAATAAAAACCACCTTACACACATCCAATTGTACTTTTAATAAATTTTTAACCTATTTCTTAATATTTGTGCAAAAAGCAAAACTACACTTTGGATATGAATGGAGGAAGTAGTAACTAGACGAGGGAATGTAACGTCCAATAAAACATCTCTAAGAATGCAACGAAGGTCATTCAGTAGATCGTTACTGATTGTTATAGTTGTTAGCTAACCATTTTGCTGCTCGGTTAGCTTCTCTAAACATAAGGTTGGTATGCATCTATATGCATTATGAGTCTAAGACCTTAGGTAAAAGTGTAAAACCCATAGTTGTATAACCCGCTTCAAAAAGTTTAATATCCTTTAATAAATGTTGGTTGGACAGGTCAAATTTTGGGTCAAACATAGATCCAATCCTGGCCTGAAATTACTTTGGGGTCGTCTTGGCCTTTCTTGGATCAACTAGAAAGTGGAGTTTTGGTGTCGAGTAAAAACATAGAACAAAATGGATGAGTCATGAAGAAAGCGCGAATTTAACGAGGACACAAGAATATGGACAATCTTAAACAATTGTAAGCGAATACGTCTCCCTTAAGGCTAATAAAACGAGTCAGATAGCACTAACTTGCATAAATGAGAAAAAAAACTTTAAACTTGTCTCAATGCATTCTAGATTTATTTTAAACATCTTATTTACACTATTTTAAAACAGTTATATCGATCTTAAAAAAAAAAAAGAAAAAAAAAAAAAAAAAAAAAAAAATTCCCTCTAGGGTTTCTATGGGGGCTTCCGTCTAGGCTACGTCTTGGTTTTTCCTTGCCCTCAAGGCTTCATCCTCGTTAATCGTGGTCTTCTTTCTTTCTTTTCCGCTTATTTCTTTTCTTCTCTTTCGTTTTCTTATATTCTTATGGATCGTGGGAAAGGGATTTTGGAGGGGGACGGAGAGACTTTTGTATGGGACGTCGGGGGGAGTTCCACGGAGAATACACGGCTGGAGCATCTACTGGGCAAGCTTTGGACACGAAAAGCAATCAACGCGAAAGCAGCCATTGATACGATGATTAACATATGGAACGCCAAAGGTACGATTATTGGTAATCTCATTGATTCTAAGAATAGGGTTTTTGTTTTTAAGTTTGCTGATGAAAAAGATATGACGAAGGTTATCGAGGGCCAACCTTGGCACTTCGATAAGTTTCTTTGGGTTTTGAGCGAGCCATGTGAGGAGGGTAAAATCTCAGATATGCCGCTATATCACGTTCCATTGTGGTCTAGGGTGTATGACTTACCGGTCAGGGGGAGATCGAATATGGAGAATATCCGTCGTCTGGGGTCGCAACTGGGTAGTTTTGTGTCGGTCGATGAATCCCCTTTCCCGGAGATGGAGAGGGCGATACGTATTAGAGTTTTGTACGATGTACGAAAACCACTAAAACCTAAAGTCGAGGTGCGTATGCCGTCTGGAGGAGTGCTGGGGTTCGATGTTAAGTACGAGAAACTCCCAACCTACTGCTTTGGTTGTGGCATATTAGGGCATGGAGCGAAAGATTGTGACAATGGACCGTATGATGAGTGCGAGTTGCTTTACGATGAGAATTTACGGGCCTCACCGTGGAAAGCTTTTAAAGCAACGGTGGAACAAAAAGGGAAGACAAGTGAAGTGTCACGGTCTCTGACTGAAGTTTTTGAGAGAGACAGTAAACATAGAGAGGAGGCTGTGGTTCGAGAGATGATCGAAAAGCTACAATCTATTGCTCTTAGGCACAAGGGGAACAAGGTGTCGGAGGCTGTTGATATGGTGGTCCAGGGTCAGGAAGAAGGGTTGTCACCGGGGTTGAGAGCTGCTGTGACCGACCCTGATAAGCACAGGAATGAGGCTATTGAGGAGAGGCATGCGACGGTTATAACAACAATGTCTGGGGATGAGGAGGTTAGGACGAAGGGGAGGTATAACGGGGAGGAGGAGATGATGCTTATGAATGCGGAGGAGGAGAGAGGGCCCAAGCAACAGGCTAAGTGGAAAAGATTGGCGAGAGGAAGCGCAACTCAAGTGGGGGAAGGGAGTGCTCTGGACATAGGGCAAAAGAAACGAGGTCAGAGAGAGGTATCACCAGATGAGGCTTGTAATTCCAAGGAGACTGGGTCTTGTAAAAGAGGGCGCGTATCGATGAGAGTTCCTTCACCTGAGGCGGTGGTTGAGATGACTCAACCCCGCCCGGCATTATGAATTTATTGAGCCTTAACTGCAGGGGGCTGGGCAACCCCGATGCAGTAGGCGGGTTACGGAATTTGCTCAGAAGGGAGAGGCCGGAAGTCGTTTTTTTGTGTGAAACAAAACTTAGCAGTATGGAGATGGATAGGATTAGACGGAGTTTCGATGGGTATGAAGGTATGGGAGTTGACAGTGTGGGACGCTCTGGAGGTTTGGCAATGCTATGGCGTGATGGTGTCGTGTGTACTTTGTGGTCAGCCACGGTACACTATATGGACTGTGATATTAATATGGGGGGGGGTGTCGTGGAGGTTCACAAGTTTCTATGGATGGCCCGCTATCCAAGACCGTTACCTTTCTTGGCAGCAGCTTCGTATCCTTGCGACGGAGACCGATAAACCATGGATTTGTATGGGAGACTTTAACGAAATTCTTTACTCTACGGAAATGAAGGGAGGGGAGAGAGCTCAGTGGCAAATGAATAATTTTCGGGATGCAGTAGATGAATGTGGGTTAACCGATCTGACCTACGAGGGTTACGATTTCACATACGATAATGGGCAAGAAGGTGACGCGAATAGACAGTGCAGGTTGGACAGGGCGATGGCCACCACGACATGGCTGGATTTATTCCCATACTCCAAACTTTTTCACCTCGTTAGGGAATGGTCTGATCATGCCCCCATAAAGGTGACTCTGAACACGCGGGTGGAAGCTACCCAGGTCCGTCGTTTCCGTTTTGAACAGGTGTGGGTCGGTGAAGAGGGATGTGAGGACACCATTAAAAATTGCTGGGAGAATGATGACCCGAATATTATGGATACTCTCACTCGATGTGCGGATGAATTGAAAGCTTGGAAGGGTGTGAGTATAGGGAAGATTGTCAGGGACCTTCGTAAGAAACGTAAGAAACTCCAGGAACTCAATGAAGGCGATCGTACAGCACGGAGGGTTCGGGAACGTAGTTTTTTGGTGAAGGAAATAGCACAGCTTCTAAGACAAGAAGAGACTTTTTGGCGGCAACGATCTAGGGCGTTATGGCTTCGTGATGGCGATAAGAATACTAAATTTTTCCATCAAAGAGCGGGGCAGAGACGAACAAAAAACCGTATTTCGAAACTTGTGGATGAACAGGGGAGGACTTTTACTACGAATGGTGACATGTCTGGATGTGCTTTGAACTACTTTGGTCAGCTTTTCAAGTCTAAGAGGCCTGATCACTATGATGAGGTGCTAGAGTGTGTTGAAGGGAGGGTAACTGAGGAGATGAATCAGGGGCTTCGCGCACCATATAGGGCTGACGAAGTTGTTACGTCTCTTAACCAAATGCACCCGCTGAAGGCGCCTGGGATTGATGGTATGAACGGGCTTTTTTATCAGACTTATTGGCATATTGTGGGACGGTCTGTTATTAGAATGGTCCTGAGTGTTTTGAACGGAGGTCCTATGCCGGATGGGATTAATCGCACCAATATAGTGCTCATTCCGAAAAAGAAGGCACCCGATAAAATGTCAGATTTTCGACCTATAAGCTCGTGCACGGTGTTATATAAACTGATCTCGAAGGTTTTGGCAAACAGACTGAAGGTCTTTCTGGGGGACATTGTGTCGGAAAATCAAAGCGCTTTCACGCCTGGTCGTTTAATTACAGATAATGTGCTGGTGGCGTTTGAGCTTTTCCATCATATGAAGAATGCAAGAGGGGGAGGGGGGCATATGGCTCTCAAGCTAGATATGTCTAAGGCATATGATAGGGTGGAGTGGGTTTTCTTGGAAGGAGTCCTGCGACGTATGGGCTTCGATGCTCACTGGGTTGGGAGGGTCATGCTTTGTGTTCAGTCGGTTTCATACACTGTCTCCATTAATGGTACCCTATCAGAGGATTTTTTTCCCGGAGAGAGGTCTACGACAAGGTGACCCGATCTCTCCATATTTATTTATACTCTGCGCTGAGGTCTTATCCGGGCTCATCCGGCGGTCGATGGAACAGGGTGTCTTACACGGTATACGTATTGCCCCAACAGCTCCTATGGTGTCACACCTCTTTTTCGCTGACGATAGTATCATTTTTGTGAAAGCCTGTGAGAGAGAAGCCACAAGAGTCCGGGAAATTTTAAGGGTTTATGAGATGGCGTCGGGACAAATGGTTAACGTGGATAAAACAACTGTATCTTTTAGCAAGGGAACTACCGCTGCGCGTAAAGCTATTGTTGTGAATACGCTAAATGTGGTGGAGGTTGAGGTCCAAGAACGATATCTTGGTTTACCAACGGTTGTGGGTCGTTCTAAGTCCAGTATTACGAGAACCATTCGGGATAAGATAGGGAAAAAATTACAAGGATGGCGAGGTGCTTTTCTTAGCAAAGCGGGTAAGGAGACTCTGATAAAGGCGGTTGCCCAATCGATTCCTACCTACGCTATGAGTGTCTTTAAACTTCCGACTAATTTTTGTGACGATCTTCGCTCGCTTGTTTCTCGCTTTTGGTGGGGATCAGACAATGGTAAAAGGAAAATTCCTTGGGTGGCGTGGCATAAAATGTGTAGACCGAAGTGTGTGGGAGGCTTGGGATTCCGCGATTTTGGACAGTTTAATAGAGCCCTCCTCGGAAAACAAGCATGGCGTTTAATTACAAACCATGATAGCCTGATGGTGCGTGTCCTCAAAGGTAAATATTTCCCGAATTCTGACTTTCTCAGTGCGGTGCTTGGCCCCTACCCGAGCTATACCTGGAGGGGAATCTGGGAAGCAAAAGGCGTGGTACAGCGCGGTATTAGGAAAAGAATTGGAGATGGTAAGAGTACGCGGGTTTGGTCCGACCCTTGGATACCAAATACGCAGACTAAATGTGTGATATCACCTAGAGGCGATGCGAACGCGGAGATGCTTGTGTCCGAGTTAATGAGGAACGATGGCCACTGTTGGGATACTATGAAGGTAAGCTCCCTATTTCTCCCCTTTGAGAAGGAACGAATCCTTAATATTCGGGTTAGTGCAACACAGTCCACGGATGAATGGGTTTGGGACGCAGAGAAGAGTGGTGAATATTCGGTACGGTCTGCTTATAAACTCTTATGTGGTGACGGTATGATGGATGTGGGTCAGTCTGAAATTGTGAGACAAAAATGGCTTTGGAATAAATTGTGGAGGCTCCCATTATTACCTCGAATTAAGAACTTCTTTTGGCAACTTTGTCATGAAGCTCTTGCAACGAAAGCTAATATAGCAGCCCGAATGGAATTGACGGATCGGTTTTGTCCACGATGCCATGATTGTATGGAGACTTGTCTTCATATGGTTATGGGTTGTGGATGGGTGGGTGGGGTATGGGATGGGTTGGGGCTGGATGTGAGGGGTGACTCTGTCTCGGGTAAGGTGAGGGAGTGGGCTGAAGAGAGGTTGAGGGACATGGGGGTGCGAGAGAGTGTTGAATTCATTACAGGTTGCTGGGCAATTTGGGAAAGGCGAAAGAAAGCTGTGTTCGAAGATGGCGATTGGAGAGCGGAGTTGGTAGTGAGACGAGTTCGAGAGATGCTAATGGAGATGAGGGCTTCTATGGAACCTACTAGGGAGGAGGGTAGTGTGCGTGGGGATGAGGGAGGGAGTACTGATGTTGCTGGGGCGAGGGAAGGGTGGCAGGCTCCGCGAGAGGGGGTGGTTAAGGTGAACGTTGACGCGGGCTTTTTTAAGGCAGCTGGGGTTGGTTGTGGGGCAGTCTGTCGTGACAGGAGAGGGAAGGTTCTTTGGGCTGTGGCAGCGCAGTATGAAGTCGAGTGGGAGGTCAAAATGGCGGAAGCTATGGCGGTGTTGGTGGGCGTCCAGGAAGCTCGCAAGGCAGGGATGAAGCATGTGGTGTTTGAGGGCGATTGCTTAGCGGTCATTGAAGATTTATGCAGCAAAAAACAAGACCGAAGCGATTTATCGTTGGTTTATAAAGACATTTACGTTACTTGTTCTTGGTTTGATTCAGTCTCTTTTTGTTTTGTTCGTCGTAACTGTAATAAAGTAGCTCATTTTCTAGCACATTTTAGTCCGTTACACTATGGTTGTCGGGTTTGGAACTCTTCCATTCCCATGGATATTGTTGCTTTGGCTGAGGTTGATTTCAATGGTAATGAGTAAAACCCGAGTCTGGGGTTCTTTCAAAAAAAAAAAAAAATTTATTTATACGGGTTGCTTGTACTGACGAAAGTTGTGACTTGTGAATTGTGATGACTAGTTTTAAGTCGTGATTTAATGAAACTCTCAAGTAACCATCACTCCCATTGGTTACTTATATAGCAAGGAAATACAATGATCGTTCGATTCAATGTATTATGTTCACAATGCTGTCCATTTCAAACCATGTTTTCTTTGAGTCTTTGACCAATCAAACTTTTATTCGTCGACTAATTTATAGTTCGATAAATTTCTTATAAGACCGTCTTTTCCTTATTAATAATAAACAAATTAAAAGTTAATTTAAAAATAAAAAAAAATGATACTCCCTCCGAGTTATAGTGATTGTTCCTTTACCTTTACGCACAAAAAATAAGAAAATGATTATAAACCATACAAAACACTCTACACTACACTGGATTAATTTTGTCCCACAAAAGTTACTAAAAAGGGAAAGAGAAACAATCACTAAAGTTAGTCAAGTGGTGTTAGTCCAGTGGTAACTGAGTTAAACCTTAAAGCTTGCAGAAATGCAGGAGTTGTGAGGTCTCAGGTTCGATTACCAGCTGGGGCGATGACCACTTGGCCACTGCAGCCCCCGAAGGGGTGGCTTACATGGTCCATGTGGTGGTGCGGGAATGCATGGGCCCGGGGGATCACACCCATCGTCACAAAAAAAAAACAATCACTAAAATCGTATAAAAAATGAAATAAAAAACAATCACTATAACTCGGAGGGAGTAACTACCTAATACTAGAGGTGGCAATCGGGCACTCAGGTCGGTTACGGGTCGAGTCAAAGCGGGTCGAGTTCTATCGGTTCGGGTTATGCTGGGTCAATAGCGGGTTCGGGTCAGATCAGTTCACAATGGTCACCAACGAGTAATAATTCGGGTCGAGTTATTAGCGAGTCAGTGTCATGTTAGGTTATTGACATATGTTTTATCTTATATATTTAGTTTTAGATGATAATTTTATATTTAAATCATGGGTAAATGCATGAGTTGAAGTTTAAGTGAAAATAATTAAGATAAATGTCAATTCGGTGTTATTTATAACATTATTTTGCTGTTCATTATCGGGTTGAAGAAATATCAGGTCACGGTCAGCTCAGGTCCGTTCATGTTGGGTTCGGGTTGGACAAAATAAGACTGCAGACTGCTATCAGTAATCGGCCGGTTCGGGTCGGGTCAGTTTGGTTTCGGTTCTCCCAATTAAAGTTGTATCGGGTCAAATTTCAGACAGGACGGATCGAATCAACTTTTGCCAACTTTACTAGCTAATACTCCCATAAAACAAATACTATTTTACTAATATTAAATAAAATACCGTCCTCTGTAGTCATAAAATTAGCCCATTGTCGACTTATTCCAAAAGTCAAGGAACAAATAATATTCCCAATATTTTGTAAAAAACAAATAAAAATATAAATTTGACCTTCAAAAACGGAGAACCACACAATTCCGAAATAGTAAAAGCGTACCAATCCCAAATCAACTCACAGCCACAAAAATATATCCTTCCATAAATATAAATATAAAACATAAAATAAATATTCTCCATAATATTAACCTCGTGAATTCTGAGCCACACAACTCATACACATTCCTAAAAACACCTCATAACCTCACAAACTGACACGTGTATGGCCCATACAAACCCAATAAATTACTTCCTTCTGTCACGCAAAGTAGCCTCCACGAAACCCTCGTAAGGGTATTTCCGTCATTTAACTTCCAATCCAACTAGGTTTTCAAACCCTTTATAAACACCACCTCCCTCAACTCATTATTATCAAATTATTATTTTGAAAGCATAATTTCTTCATCATCAACAAATAATCTCTCAAATTATTCCCAAATCATTCCAATTTGATTTGATTTTCTCTTCCCTAGGGTTTCTCTAATTTCTGGTGGTTGTTCTTGAGTTCGATTTTTTCTGGTTTCGATAATTCTACCCCGATCTATATGTAAGTCTTCAGATCTTTAACGTTTCGATTATTTTTTTGTGTTTTTGTTTAGATCTGTTGAATTGATTGTTATAGTTAGGTTTTTGTTGATTTTTATGTATGAATATAATTGATTTAGGATTTTATTGTTTTATCTAATTGCATGTTGATTAAAATTGATGAATTTCATAGTATTTTAATTAGGAATTTAATTTAATTGATGAGATTGTTGATGTAAATCTAATTGCATGTTGATTGAAATTGATGAATTGTATTTTAATTCAATTAGGAATTTAATTTAATTGATGATATTGACGAACAAAAAGTGATTGTTATAGGATCTCTAGCGTAACTTAATCGATATTCGATAATCGTAATTTTAATAAGTTAATTAGAAACTACTCATTCTCACTTTGTCATCCTGACTAGGTCATTTGTTTACGTTTTCGCTTGTTAAAATCAATATTTTAATCAATAGTAAACAATTATTGAGACGGAGGTTTATGCATATATAGATCTGCTGTTTGTTGAAATTATGACTGATACTCCTTTTGATTTGTTCTCTTTTGATGAATCAAACACGAATGTTAACCATCGCTGTTGAATACTCTACCTACCTTTCCCGTCCGAAATCATTTATTTACATTAGATTAAATCTAGAACGAATCTAAAAGATAAAACAAATAACTAAGACGGAAAGACTAATTTGTGTTGATTAGTTATCACTCTTGTAATTCTTGTTCTACTTGTCAATTCGAATTGAATAATTAATCATCTTCATGCTATTGAACTTTCTTTTTTGTTACTAATCTCGATTTTATTCTTTTGATTACTACAGATTGAATGAGCTAATGGAATCAAAGGGTGGTAAAAAGAAGTCTTCCAGTAGTAGTAGTAAATCGTTTTTCGCACCGCTCGGTTACAGCATTGAAGACGTTCGACCAAAGGGAGGAATTAAGAGATTCAGATCAGCTGCTTACTCAAACGTTAGTTTCAATTTCTTCATCGTTATCTACTCTCATTCTTTCGGATTATTCGTTCTGAGTCTTTTTAATTCTTTTAATTCATTGTTTCTTATCGTTTTTCTGTTTGTTTTCTTGTTTTTGCAGTGCGCTCGCCTTCCATCCTGATATTCTCCAAATCTTAACTCCGTCGACCATACGTGGTCAATTTTTTTTATTTTTCAGCTTTTAAATAAAATTAGGTCTTTTGATTTCCAGTTCTGTTCTTCTTCGTTTTCCCTCTTTCCTGCAACGCTTTCCTCCAGACGAGATAACAATGACGGTCCCTACGATGGGAAACAACAACAACAATGACGACAACAACACCATGGCCATTTCTGCTATTGGCTTCGAAGGGTTTGAAAAGAGGCTTGAAATCAACTTTTTTGAGCCGGGACTTTTTATCGATCCGGAAGGGAAGGGTCTACGTGCTTTATGCAAGGCCCAATTGGATGAATTCCTTGACGCTGCTGCGTGTACCATTGTCGACTCACTCGCCAACGAAAGCGTGGACTCGTATGTCCTATCTGAGTCGAGCCTCTTTGTCTATTCATACAAGATTATCATCAAGACTTGTGGCACTACGAAGCTTCTCAATGCTATCCCTCCGATTTTGAGGTTGGCTGAAACCTTGTCCCTTGAGGTGAAATCTGTTCGTTACACTCGTGGTAGCTTTATCTTCCCAGGGGCACAGTCATACCCTCACCGATCCTTCTCAGAAGAAGTTGCTGTTCTCGATAAATACTTCGGAAATCTCGGTTCAGGCAGCAAGGCCTTTGTGATGGGCAGCCCTGCAAAGCCCCAGAAATGGCATGTTTATTCCGCCACTGCTGAATCCAGCTACGACGACCCTGTATACACCCTGGAAATGTGCATGACTGGTCTTGACAAGGAGAAGGCAGCGGTCTTCTTCAAGTCCCAATCCGACTCTGCTGTGGTGATGACAGAAAACTCTGGTATCCGTAAAATCCTGCCAGACTCAACCATCTGCGACTTCGACTTTGAGCCTTGTGGTTACTCCATGAACGCTATTGAGGGACCTGCCGTGTCCACTATCCATATCACCCCTGAGGATGGCTTCAGCTACGCTAGCTTTGAAGCAGTCGGTTACGATCTGGGTGTAGTCGACTTAAACCAGATGGTGGAGAGAGTCCTTGCTTGCTTTCAACCAAAAGAGTTCAGTGTAGCAGTCAGTATTGACACTGCCGACAAGGTTCTCGAGAAATACTGTTCTGTTGATGTTGTTGGTTACAGTCGTGAAGAGGGTGGAATCGAGTCCCTCGGTTCTGGTGGATCCGTCTTCTACCAGAAATTCTGCAAATCGGCGTCCGTCTGCGCCCCCAAGAAACCTCTGAAACTTTGCTGGCAAGAGGAGAATGAAGAAGAATAGGAGTACTACTAGTACTTGACTTCTTCTGTTATGTTTTATTTACTAAGCTAAATAAGATGTGATTGGACTATTATAATTACATTGTTGTGTTTGTGGTTTGCTTTTGATTTGTACTAATGAGTCGGATTATATGACTCGGGATTATTATTATGAACTATTAAGAGTTTATTAATGGTGATTGCGAGAATTATGATTGTTTACGATATTGCACGCTTGTGGCTTACTTGCATCCTACAACAGGCAATGGTTTTTGGCCAAGGGTTATGTAAATATACTTTGGAGTTTTAACTTCATCATTGGTTTGGCTTTATATTCCTGTGTTCTGTATTTCTGTTTCTCAGAGTAGTACCCACTCGGTTTCGATTTAGTGACTTAAAGCAGTAAATTTTGCAAATCATGCCCGGAGTATGTTTTAAAGGGCGAACAGTTGAAATTAAACTGGCTATACTGGTTATACAATAGAGTCAGGGCATCCAGTTTTAAATCGCGGTAGTCACTGAAGTTCAGTGTAATAGTCGTCTTCTCTGAGACAGCAACTTCCTAGTAGAAATTTGAGCTTGAGCTTGTAGTCTCTCAAAAGTCGAACTCGGGTGTTCTAACTGTTCTTACTACTTGCGTTAATAAGATTTTCAACACATTTCAATTAACATGGTTTATTTAAATTGTTTAATCTTTTTTCTTTTTCACACATGTGGCTCATATGCAGGTAGATAAAATAAAATAAAATAGTTTGTTATTCGCAATGCACTCTGCTTTTGTCTTATCTACCCACATTGACTTGTAAGTTTGCGAGACCCTGTTCTTTTCGGCTGAAACGAGCTGAATTCAATTAAATGGAACAGAAGTTCATTTAACGAAAAGATTAACTGAACATAATTGATTAAACGTAAATAAAATTTAAATGATTATAGCTAAGTATAATCGAAATGAGCTAAAATTAAGCCAGAAAGAACAAAACCCACGGCTAATGTTAATTGTACCAGTATTACAAAGGGAAATTTCTAGAGAACATATATTTTGGCATAACAATGGCTTTATGGGGCTAAGAAAGGGTGAACAAATATGATTCCTATTTTAATGATCCATTTAATATAATAGTTACAAAATCACGTCTTATTATTTCTTATTAAAATGATCCATTTGAAACAAGACCAACCATTCTACATAAATGAATTAGTGAAATTTAAGGGTCTTACCTTTTTTTTTTTTGATTAAATTTAAGGGTCTTACTTAAGATAATCTTAATTAATACTTTTTTCATCATGGTCATTTGTTTATCTATTTTATTTTAGGGTGACTCAAATAATTGTTTACTCTTTCATTTTAGGAATGACTTTAATGAACAATTCGATCATCCACACTCAATTTGGTGTAATTGTCATTTAATAGTTAGGTTTTGTTATTTTCGGCTAAACGAAGCTAGATTGAACTTAATGATGCTGAGCTGAAGCGAATTTAATTGAATGAAACTGAGCTATCTTGAATAGAACCGAAGTAAGAGTATACTTATGAAGAGATGAGTTGAATTGAACTGAATAAAGGTGAATTCAATAGGTTCGAGTAGACATAGACGAATTGAAATTAAGCCAGAAATAACAAACCTTAGTATTTTAGTTTCCCTTGGTCTTTGTGGCAAACCAAAAAGCAAACAAATAACCGGGAGAAAGGTAATCCATCTTGTAAGCACATTTTATTTAACTTCTATATCAATTGGGCGTGAGAGTCATCTTAAGTTAAACTTAAAACGGTCTAAAATAAAAATTGATAAATTTAATATAATGCAAACAGTTTTTTTTTTTTTTTTTGAAAGGAATATAATGCAAACAGTTTTAACATGAATATTTGGTGCTTCTTATGTTATTACCATTCCTAAATATTTATGAGAAGCAGTAATAAATGTTTACATAATTGCATGTAAATTAATTTTATTTATGTTTAAAACACCCATGCACTAAATATATGCATTAATTTTTGCAAACTTCTTGTACTATAAATTGCCCAATATAAATGTAATTATCAACATTAACATAATTAACACTAATTTTCACTTAAAAAGACTTAATTTTACAAGCATCATGGCTGACGATTTGCCATATATGGATGACAATATAATCGATCTTTCTCTTTTATTGTCATCGTCGTCGACTGTTGCTGCCGAAGAACTCAATAAACTCAAAACTTATTTATCTTCTTGGGGTTGCTTTCAGGTGATGTTAATCACGTACTAAATTTCCCGTATCCCGATTATATATTTTTAAAAATATCGCAATTTCAATATCAACATTTTTCGCTAAATTTCAATTTTCTATAATATATTTAAAGAAAAACGCAAAATATTATAAAAATAAACATATCGTTGTATGATGTATATATGACATGTACGTCAAGGATAAAAAGTAATTGAGGGGTATTATCGATAATTTTCATAGTAAGGATATGGAACTGGATCAGTTCCATATTCTTTGACAGTAAGTATACAAAATAAGATTATATATCCAGATATATATGAGTATCATATCTCTAATACAAAATTAATTGTGCTCATATGTAATTTTTTCGAGCTTTTATTAATTTTTTCTTGCACTATTATTTTTTTTTGTTATAAAAAATTTGGGTTTTGTATGTATTTTTTTTGAGTTTCAATATAATGTTTCGATTTACAATTTTTTTATAAAGACGCTCAGATTCTTTTAAAAAAAATCGTAAAATATATACATAAACTCAAATTTATGATTATAAAACTCGAAGTCTATTCTACCAGATGTATACATCTGTTTGTATAATCCTCTAATTGCACTAAGTATGTGATCGTTTTATTATGCTTCTGTTTTTTTAGTAATCTTATATTTTTTAAATTTGTAGCTTGTTAATCATGGTATGTCGCTCGAGTTTTTGGATCAAGTTCGCGACATTTGCAAAGCATTCTTTCGACTTCCTTCAGAAGTGAAAGAACATTGTGCAAAAACACCAGACAATTCTCAAGGATATGGAACTGATTATATGCCTGACAATGGAAACCCGTCGAGCTATCGATTACTTCTCACAATTTATCCTGAAGATCAACGACATCCCGACCGTTGGCCTAATACTCCTAACTTTAGGTATTCCCTTCGTTTTATTTTATAAGTCGTTTTAAAAAAAACGTGCACAGAATATGTCATTATACTCAACATCTATTTTAACATTTCTAATGATTTTCATTTTATTTTATAAGTCGTTTTAGGAAAAAAACGTTCCTGGGATATGATATTATACTCGACATATATTATAACATTTCTAATGATTTTTTCTTCATTTTTGTGTAACACCCGAGAACTATTTATGAAATAACCAAACTTGTAAAGTTATACTGTATTATTTTTGTCATTAACTGGACGGTTTAATAATATCAAAATAACATAAAAACCGAAATTTAAATAAACGATATCCCGATATTTGACCTAATACTCCTAACTTTAGGTATTCCCTTCGTTTTATTTTATATGAGTCGTTTTAAATAAAAAAGTTCCGCAGTATGTTATTATACTCAACATCTATTATAACATTTATAATGATTTTCATTTTATTTTATAAGTCGTTTTAGAAAAAAAACGTTCCTAGGGTATTTTATTATACCCGACATGTATTATAACATTTCAAATGATTTTATCTTCATTTTTGCGTAACACCCGAGAATTATTTATGAAATAACGAAACTTGTAAAGTATATTATTTTTGTCATTAATTGGACACGGTTTAATAATATCAAAATAACATAAAAACCGGAAATTAAATAAGCTTTTGAATTTCATTATTTTGTAATAAAAAAATAAAAAAAAGGTATCAAGAAGGTTTGTTTATAGGAATTCATGAGCGCGCTTATAGATCAACTGGTAAAGGATTATTCTAGTCTAACCAGAGGCGTTGAGTTCAAGTCCTCTGAACGCAACAATGTTAAATTAACGATAATTGTTCCGATTTATGTAGGGATCTAATGTGGGAGTACACCTTGAAATCGAAAACGGTCCATGATCAAGTCGTGCAAGCCATGGCGCGATCATTGAATTTGGAAGAAAATAGTTTTCTTGACGGTTATGGTGAAAATTATCAAATCGCAGCACGAATTAACTATTATCCACCATTTCCATTTGCTGAGCTTATTCGTCAAGTTAGTAAACATGCAGACATTTCTGCAACAACTCTTTTGCTTGTTGATAAGGAAGTTGAAGCTCTTGAGCTTGAAAAAGATGGTGATTGGTTTAAAGTTCCCATCATTCCTGAGGCCATTATGATCATTGTTGGTGATCAAGTTGAGGTACTATCGTTTTATCGTATTTTCCGTCTTCACGATTTCCGATACAATAATAATATCCTCCGTTTGATTGCATTCTTCCGTTTATGTGAAAATGTGAAGAACAAGAAGAGGAGGTTCAAACGTCCGAATCATTTATTTATCTTTTATTCTTGCGAAGAATATTTTAATAAAATATGTAAACAATTGATTGAAAAATGGGAACGTTTAATTGGGCTGAATCAAAAAGATAATATGAAAATGCGGGTGTTATTATTCTTAAAAAAGAAAGATTATACAACCAGATGTATATGCATTTAATTAAACTTATGTATATATTTGTTGAGTTTTTAAACTATTTTGAGTTATATTTTAATTTTTTATATTAAAATTAAAATATAGTTGAACTTGAAGTATATATATATATATTGTGTTTTAGTTATGTAATAATTTTCTAAACTCAATATTTTGCAAAGAAGTTCATAAACTTTACAATATAACTCATATTTTTCCCACTAAAACTCGAACATAGATAGATGAAGATTTTAAAATTTTAGACGGATTTTTTAAAATTTATTAATTAAAAAGTTTATTGTTATAATTATGTTATGTTTGTTTTCTTCCGATAAAGGTTGTAAATAACTAAATACTCCAAATAACGTTAAAACTTGGTGTGTCTTGTTTATTTGTTTACTTTGATTAAAATATTCTTTACAGAAAAAAGTATATACAAATTAATAACTGTGACGAAGGAGTATTATGTGTCATGTTAGGGCCGAAGATACCGATAGCACACACATCGCTTGATAGTAAATTACGTTTATAAATTATAATCACTAACACGATAAAGATTTAAGACCACGTTCTTTTGGACTGAAATCGTTTAAATTCACCTGAATTGTACAAACTGAATAAATCTAAACTGAACTGCCGTAAATAGTAGAATACTAAGATCAAGACTAAAAACGGATTATATAACGATAATTTCTGATAAATTTAATTGAATTTGTCGAACAGATAATGAGCAATGGGATATTCAAAAGTGCAGAGCATAGGCAAAACCCAAGTCCAGTGAAAGATAGAATGTCATGGGCAATGTTTTTTTCACCAGATCTTGAAAAGGAAATTGCACCATTTAATGAATTGATCACTGAAGATCGTCCTGCTAAGTACAAGGCTATCACCCGTTACATCGACTTATTTGAGAAGTATTATCCTCGTGGCATTCGGCCTATTTCCGCGGTCAAAATTTAATTTATGAT
Organism: Silene conica; assembly: GCA_029255685.2. NCBI lineage: Eukaryota > Viridiplantae > Streptophyta > Magnoliopsida > Caryophyllales > Caryophyllaceae > Silene > Silene conica. Next base: position 96,561,665 of record CM055312.2, read on the forward strand.
TCGTGTTAGTTAATGTTCGTTCCTATTCAACCAGTTGTTTACATTTTTATTCGTTCATGTGACGGTTTTAGTGAAATTAAGTAACTGGTTGAATGGGAGAGCATGATAGTTTAATTTTCCTTCTTAATCAAACTAATAAAGGAATGTATTATGTGAGTGATCTCGACGATACGATTGGAATAATTGTAATTTCTATAATAGAATGAATGAAAAAGTTTTGTCTTAATTTGACGAAATTATTTGGTTTGTATTTATATTTGAGTAAATTAGAAATAATTCGCTTTCAAAATTCAGTTTTTTAAAAATTACTTCTTTCTATAATTATTTTTTTCAAAAATTACTCTCTTAGAATACATATTTATTAAAAATTGTTTAAAAACTCAATTTTAGGTAACTTATTCCTATATTCTGAACTTATTTTCATTATTATATCTTTCAAAGTAAAAATCGGCTAAATTACAAACGAAATAAGTTCATAAGCATACAAAATAAGTAATCTCAATTGAAGTTTTGAAATAAGTAGTCTAGAAAACAATTATATAAGGAACTAATTTAAACTCGATCAAAAATGTCATTTAATTGTTAACTTAACGAAAAATATGGCGAATTAGATTCCGTCATGCAAATTTCTGATTTTCGTTAATCTACAATTTTCTGGGTTTTTGGAGATATTCGGAGAAAAATCTTTGAGAGAAAAACTTTTAGTTTTTCGTCTAGGATAATGTCCTTTGCACTAATAACACGACTACGTTTACTAAAAAGCCAAGTACGTTTACTAATCGGGTTTTGAAAGCGAGTTATTTTAATTTCACTCTTTTTATTTTATTTTACGATCTTCCAATATTACAATAGTTTTATTTAATTTTAAATAGAGATTACATAATTTAAGTTAGATTACCCTTAGACCATCTTGCAGGGTGGTAAAGGAGCACCACAGAGTCCAGCATTACCCAGAAAACCATCAGCGGAAAGGTTAGCCTTGTGAGGAGGTATCTTCCCGGTTAGTCGATTATTCGACACATTAAATTCCTTCAAGTTTTCCAAGTTCAGTATTTTTTTAGGGATACTTCCGATCAAGTTGTTCGACGACAGTGAAATCGACACTAAACCTTCAAGATCACTCAGTTCTTCAGGTATAGTAGAGTTGAATTCATTGTTTGATAAATTCAGTACTCCGAAATTCAGGTTGCGCAACCATGAAGGTAAGTTTCCAGTTAATTTGTTGTTCGATAGATCGAGATAACTAATCTTCGAAGGCAACATTGGCAGCTCTCCTTTGATCCCGCAATTCGCTAACCCGATCCCACGTAGAATAGGACAATTAAGCAGCCCTTTTGGAATTTCCCCAACCTCTAATTTGTTGTGTGATACATCCAACATTGCTAGATTAGTAAGTTGATCGAAACTTGGAAGGGAACCAACGAGCAGGTTATTTGATAAAATCATAACAACGAGAGTTGTAATGTTGCCAAAACTCGAAGGGATTTGTCCTGTAATACGGTTTCCCGCGAGAGTCAAGTCGGATAGACGTAGATTTCCCATTGATTCGGGCAAAACGCCACTCAATTTGTTATGGTCTAGAGTCAGAATGTCCAACATTGTAAGTTCACCAATGGAAGATGGTATGGAACCAGTAAATTCATTGTTGGCCAAAGTTAAGAGTTGTAATATTTTTAGATTGCTGATATTACTTGGTATGACACCCGAGAGTCGATTGTTATAAAGGCGAAGCAAGGTTAGCGAAGTACAGTTCCAAATCGAGGATGGTAATGGACCCGACAATTTGTTATGTTCTAAATTTACCGTACACAATACTTTTGTTGTTTGGAATAATTCTTCGGGTATAGTCCCTGAGAAATTATTCTTTGAAAGATTGATATTTTCTAGCTTAGGTAATTGTCCAAGCCAAGACGGGATTGGTCCGCTCAGCTGGCTTCCTCTTAGATCGAGGTTATTCAAGTTTTTTAGTTTGGCAAGCTCAGGCGGAATTGGACCGGTTAAATTACGGAAGTTACTAAAGGTGAGATCTTCAAGATAAGTAAGGTTGCCTATAAATGGGACAATGTACCTGATGGACCGGGCCCTAGTCGGCCAAACTCGCTACTGAGTAGTCTCACTCTTCCATTAACGGGATCACAATTGACACCGTGCCAGTCGCAACAATTGGTGCCCTTCCAACTCATGAACATGATTTTATCGTTACCCATCGAACGCTTGACATCAAGTAATGCTTCTAGGTCGACGGGATGACAATGGTTTGCCAGTGAGATGGATAATGTATTAGACAAGAATACAATAAACAACAAGAATAATACTGAATTTCTGAGATCTCCCATGATTGTATGTATGGTAAGGCAATTGCAGAGAATGTTAGGCTCCAAGTTATATACTATGGACTATGGAGTATATATACTGTCGTTGTATACTTGTATAGTTCACTAATTGCAAATGCTAGGATCACATATAGGTGTTTATTTTTGTTTATTTATTAATCGTGGGATCTACCCAAAATGGATATGACTTATATATGCGTGACAATATGTTTGAGATAATTTATGTACATCCTCAAATTTGAGAGACGCGTAAAAAAGGTTAATTTGAGAAGTTTACAGTAGTATAATGCTCTTTAAACTTTAAGAAGGAAATGACAAAGGCCAAAATTTAAGAATTTGGGGTCATGTAAGTCTAGGATTCATTGACTCTAAAAGTGGAAGTGGGTTATATTTCGTGCCAGTCCACTATACTTACGAAAAATGGTAGTATGATCGTGATAGTTTAATTTTCCTTCTTAAGTAAACTAATAAAAAACTTTTTTATGTGAGTGATCTCGACCTCGAACTCGATGATACGATAATGTTATGCATTGAATAATTGCAAGTTCTTGAATAAAATGAATGAATTTTTTTGTCTTATTTGGTGAAATTATGCAACTTTGTATTGGAATAAAGACTATGGTAGTACCACAAAGGATGTTTTTTTCATAAAATTGTGTGATCTACCCAATATAGATATTGGTAATTGAAATAGACCCAAAGAGAGTATGATGATTGAGTATTTGAGTGACAGGTTATTTAAGACAATTAACATCATAAAACAAGCCATGTATTTATAAGGTTATTTACAGTTGTAAAAAAAACATCATTAAAGAAAGTTGTCAAATGAATTTGGGAGACTAGGTTAGAAAAGTTAATTTGAGGCATTATCATTGTATTGTATTCTCTAAAAGTCATAGGAAGGCAATGACAAAGGTTAAGAATCAAAAATAAGTGGTCGTTTAGTCCAATGTTGTTAGGACCGGAATTCTACTTTAAATTATGAACTTCTTAAGATTGAATCCGTAGGATCATATCGTAGGATCGTAATATCCTAAAAATTAACTAAAATACATAATTATTTTTATCAAAATATGTTAAAATCTTGTGCTTAAATCTCAAAATATTTTTATCTTAGCATGTACCTAGCTATTATTCTCGTTTATAGTAGATTTCTATCTTCAAAGTCATATATAAGATTTTTGTTACAAAAAAAATTAAATTTTAATAATGTAGGATGGGGTTGTATAATCGTAGGATCGTAGAATCGGGTTGAGATTCTACTTACTCTGAAAAAATTTGACGCAAGTTGAATAGTAAGATCCTACAAATATAAGATCCTACCTAGAATCGGGATCGGTCACCACTTTCTGGATCGTAGAATCGTAGGATGCTACGATTCGGATCGGGAGTTTAACAACAATGCTTCAGACCTAAGAATCTAGGGATAAGTATCATCAAACTTTATCAAGTTTAGTTTTAATATTGCAGCCTTTAACATTTATTTTAGTCTAATCAACATGATGAGTGAATAGTCCTCTTACTAGGATTCGATTTACCCCAACATGAGTAATTTGTTTGATTGATTCCAAATTAGATTAGTTGTTGGGGGAGATTAGTAAGGGTTGACTAGGGGATTGACTTGTTTTATTGGTTTATTGTGGTTACTATTGACTTTTGACCCTTGTCCATCGGTGAGAGTAGGTTAGGTCAGGAGTCGGGTGTCTAAATTAGACCTCTTGTCAACATATGTTGAGACCGAAAGGGAGAACCAAGGGAGGACATCCCTTGTCTTGTGTTTGAATTCAACCTTTGAGAGAAGGTGTTGGATGACCCGGAATTTGACGTGGATTTAATAGACTTAGTTGCTTTTAGGGAGCTTTGGGAGAGTGCACAATCCGAGAAAAGTTGAGTATCTATCTAAGGAACTCAACCTCTGTTTTTGAGAGGGAGGCTAGTTGAGAAATATAGTATTCTACTGCGAATCCAAGAGGAGGTACTAGGCGAATTAGAGCCACCTCTTCCTGACGTATCACCCTAATCACTAGTTAGATGAAATCATGAAGATAAATTGCAAATTATTGGTGGAAACCATTTGATCCGGACCAAACTGGAACGTATTTTATTTGGTCCGATGCACGTCCACGTATTTACTCTACTTTGGTTTTCGGTCCGGTCCTAACAAAACCGAATGGACCGTCGAACCAGACCAGACTGGACCGTGGACCGAACTTATAAAAGAAAAATATCTTTAAAATTGTATCTTTGATTTTATTTTCGTATTTTTAGCTGTGTAATTATTTACTTAAATATAATAAAAAGATAATATTGCTTATTTTAACTTACAAACGTCTTAAATTCTAATTTATATGCTAAATGTAAATCATGATGATGATCACTTTAGTTCATTTTCCTTCTTAATCAAACTAATAAAGGAATGTATTATGAGACTGGTCTCGATCTCGATGATACGATTGGAATAATTGTAAGTTCTATAATAGAATGAATGAAAAAGTTTTTTTTCTTAATTTGATGAAATTACTCCGTATTTGGTTTGAATTTCTATTTGAGTAAATTAGAAATAATTCGCTTTTAAAATTCAGTTTTTTTAAAATTAATACACTTTTATTAAGAATTGTTTTAAAACTTTAACTTATTTCGTTATGTTCTGAACTTATTTCCATTATTATATCTTTCAAAGTATTACAAACGAAATAAGTTCATAAGCATACAAAATAAGTAATCTCAATTGAAGTTTAAAAAAAAAACAAAGCAGCAATTTTAGAAAACAATTATATAAGGAAGTAATTTTAAATCGATCGAAAATGTCATTTGATTGTTAACTTAACGAAAAATATGGTGAATTAGATTCCGTCATGCAGATTTCTGATTTTCGTTGATTTAAGATAATTTGCGTTATTTACAATTTTTTGAGTGAGAAAATTTTAGTTTTTGATTCAAGGTAATTTCGTCTTTTGCACTAAAAACACCGATTACATTTACTAAAAAGCCAACTACGTTACTAATCGAGTTTTGAAAATGAGTTATTATTATATCACTCTTTTTATTTTATTTTACGATCTTCCAATATTACAATAGTTTTATTTAATTTTAAATAGAGATTACATAATTTGAGTTTAGATTGTAAGTTATTTATTCTTAATTAGTATGTTTAATATTACTGAATAACATACAACTGATTAAATAAAGCGGAAGCGATAAATAGGATCGAAAATAAAACCTCCAGCCATTGCTAATCGGATTCCTGAACAGCTTTATCAACCCCAAAGTATTAATCTGAATTTCTGATTTCGGTTCCAAACCCTCACTGCTCACTTATTTAGATGGTGTAGTTTTCTTAAAGGAGAGTAGATTTAGTGACCTATTAATCAGAATATGTATTCTCTTATATACTGCTCTTTCCATCAAAGAGCAGTGTTTGAACACAACTCAAATAAGTGAGTAGTTTCCTAGATGGGAGAGAATTTAGAGTCCATAGAATGACTGTCTCTTTAATGGGACATATAATTAGGATTTGTATAAGACTATTAATATTATTAATAATAATATCTAATCAATTAATTATAAAAATCCAACATTCTCCCACTTGGCCCATTTAACAGAGAGGAACTTCATATACGAATCATAGCGACGAATTCCCTGGGATGAGAATTAATCTTCCATGTATTACGATATACTTAGTCTCTCACCACTCATACTTAACTTAATGAATAAACCATATGTTTACTCTAGGTCAAAACATAATGATATTTCTCAATAAAATAAATAACCAAAGAACGTACGTATATAACTAAAGGAGAAAATATCCAACTAAATGAAAGTTTCGAAAAACATAATATAAATGAATGTATCACATTATGGGACCAAGTCCCATATTCACTACATGACCCTGAAAACCCTTAGGTGGCATGCCTTTAGTCAAGGGATCTGCAATCATCAAATCAGTGCTAATGTGTTCTATGATCACTTTCTTTTCCTGAACACGCTCTTTTATGGCCAAATACTTAATGTCGATGTGTTTACTTCGACTTCCACTTCTGTTATTCTTAGCCATAAATACCGCAGCTGAATTATCACAATACATTCGAATCGGCTTGCTAATAGAGTCAACAACTCTTAGCCCAGATATGAAACCTTTCAGCCAAACACCATGTGAGGTAGCCTCAAAACAAGAAACGAACTCGGCCTCCATAGTAGAGGTGGCTGTCAATGTCTGCTTAGTACTCCTCCATGATACAGCTCCGTTAGCTAGCATAAACACATATCCAGATGTGGATTTTCGTGAATCAATGCAACCAGCAAAGTCTGAGTCGGAATACCCCACCACTTCAAGACTATCAGTCCGTCTATACATAAGCATGTAATCTTTAGTACCCTGAAGGTATCTCAACACTTTCTTTGCAGCCTTCCAGTGATCGATGCCTGGGTTACTCTGATATCTGCCTAATACTCCAACAACATATGCAATGTCAGGTCTGGTACAGACTTGAGCATACATAATGCTACCAACAGCTGAAGCATAAGGAACATTTTTCATTTGTTCTCTTTCCAAATCATTCCTTGGACACTGGTCTAAACTGAATCGGTCACCTTTCACAATAGGTGCTACACTTGGTGAACAATCTTTCATTCTAAATCTTTCAAGCACTTTGTTGATATAGGCCTCCTGAGACAAGCCTAAAATGCCTCGGGATCTATCTCTATGGATCTTAATGCCAATGACATAAGATGCCTCACCCATATCTTTCATATCAAAGTTATTTGAAAGAAATTGTTTCACCTCATATAGCAACCCCTTATCATTGGTTGCTAGCAGAATATCATCCACATATAACACAAGGAAACAAATCTTACTCCCACTGACCTTAAGGTATATACATTGATCCATGATATTTTCTTCAAAACCGAATGAAGAAATTACTTCATGGAACTTCTTATACCATTGTCGGGAGGCTTGTTTCAAACCGTATATGGATTTATTTAGCTTACAAACCAAATGGTCACCGTCTTTAGAGGAGAATCCTTCAGGTTGTTTCATGTAAACCTCTTCCTCTAAATTGCCATTAAGAAATGCCGTTTTCACATCCATCTGATGTAGCTCGAAGTCAAAATGAGCTACTAATGCCATGACAACTCGAAGAGAATCTTTCTTAGACACAGGAGAGAATGTCTCTGTGTAGTCAATCCCTTCTCTTTGAGTGAACCCTTTAGCAACGAGTCTTGCCTTATGTCTCTCGATGTTGCCAAGTGAGTCCCTTTTAGTTTTAAAAACCCACTTACATCCAATGGTTTTTACACCATTAGGCAACTCGACGAGATCCCAAACTCGATTAGATGCCATAGAGTTCATCTCATCTTTCATAGCATCCATCCATAAGTTTGAATATGTAGAACTTATGGCTTGTGAAAATGACATAGGATCATTATCAGCTCCAACACTGCAATCCGACTCTTGTAGATATACTTCATAGTCGTCAGGAATCGCCGATCTCCTCTCTCGAGTAGATTTTCTTAATGGAATTTCTTCCTCATTATGATCTACTATATTTTGATCGACATTTTGTGGAATTTCTGTATTTGGTTGTTGAACCTCCGGTCGTACTTCAGGACCGTGATCAATAACCAACATGTCACTCAAAACAGAGGGTGAAGCTTCATGTTGATCCTTTTCAGGTTCAACTCCTATAGTACTCCCACTGATCAAGTCATTCTCTAGAAATTTTGCATTTCTAGATTCCACAATCCTGGTACTATGAGACGGACAATAGAACCTATAACCTTTGGACTTTTCGGCATATCCAATGAAATGTCCACTAAGAGTCCTTGGGTCTAGTTTCTTTTCTTGTGGGTTGTAAATTCTCACCTCAGACGGACATCCCCAAACGCGTATATGTTGTAAACTGGGTTTCCAACCTTTGAATAACTCAAAAGGCGTCTTAGAGACAGCCTTGGAAGGAACCCGATTTAATATATACGCAGCCGTCTTTAGCGCATCAACCCACAAAAATGAAGGAAGTTTAATATTACTTCTCATACTACGCACCATTTCAATTAATGTCCTATTCCTTCTTTCTGCTACACCATTCTGATCCGGAGAACCAGGCATAGTGTATTGGGCAACAATCCCATGCTCTTGAAGAAATTTAGCAAAAGGACCAGATGCTTGTCCATCCTCAGTATATCTACCGTAGTACTCACCACCTCTATCTGATCTCACAATCTTAATGTGTTTATCACACTGTTTCTCTACTTCAGCCTTAAAAATTTTAAAGGCATCTAAAGCTTCGTCTTTGGAACGAAGTAAGTAAAGACGCATATATCGTGAATAATCATCAATAAAGGTAATAAAGTATTTCGGATCGTTAGCGTTCATATCCGGACAACATATATCCGTGTGTATGATCTCTAGTAGGTCAGAACTCCTCTTAGCACCTTTCTTAGATTTGTTAGTTTGCTTTCCCTTAATGCAACTAACACAAGTCTCAAAATCGGTAAAGTCTAATGTACTAAGTACCCCTTCCTTTACCAATCTCTTGACCCTCTCAATGGAGATGTGTCCCAATCTCCTGTGCCATAACATAGAGGACTCCTCATTTATAATACTTCTTTTTAAATCAGTACTAACATGCATAGTGTTTTGAGTGGTATCATTTTGTAAACAAAGACGATATAAATTATCAGACAAAATACCATTACCAATAACTTTAGAATTTCTGCAAACACTAAAACCAGAGTCCATAAAGTTAAAAGAATATCCGAAAGGTACAAGTCTAGAAACTGAAATCAAATTCCGAGCAAAATTCGGAACGTAAAAAGTCTTTTCCAAAATCAAAATAAAACCAGTACTTAAAATTAAATTGCATGTCCCCACGGCCTCAACGTGCGAGCCTATCTTGTTTCCTGAATAGATGGCGCTCTCACTTGCCACTGGTTTCCGAAGGTTTGTCATACCCTGCAAGGTATTTGAAACATGGATTGTAGTACCAGAGTCAATCCACCAAGTATTATGATTAACATTGACCATATTAGATTCATAACAAACAAACGCATGAAAATTACCTTTCTTTTTTGAGCCAAGCCTTAAACTTTACGCAGTCTTTCTTCATGTGTCCTTTCTTTTTACAGAAAAAACACGACGACTCCTTCTTTATTACTTGTTCAGCTGGAATCTTTGCCTTTCCTTTATCTTTATGGTGAGCCTTATACTTCGTACTGGATGATGCTTTATCATTAGAAGTAGTTAAATTCACCTTTTCACCTTCTTCCAATAATAACCTCCCCTCCTCTTGAACACACATGGTCAGTAATTCATTGAGAGACCATTTATCCTTATGTGTATTGTAAGAGATCTTAAATGGGGCATATTGAGTTGGGAGAGAACATAAGATGAAATGTACTAAGAAAGTGTCAGACATAGTAACTTCCAATTCCTTAAGTTGGGCTGCAGTATCCCTCATGCGCATGATAAAATCACGCACTCCTTTAGTGGAGTTAAGTTTCAAAGATGTGAACTTCATTATTAAGGTGCTTGCCAAAGCCTTATCAGAAGTTTCGAACTGCTCATCTATAGCCTTAAGTAGGTCCCGGACTTTAGTATGCTTGTCGACTGAACCTCTGATACTAGCACACAGTTTAGTCTTAATGAACAACGTGCAAAGATAGTTGGATTTCACCCACTTTTCACGAAGTTCTACTTGATCTGGTGTGCTTTTTTCAGTTATTCCAGATTTCGAAAAGAATACAAGGAAACACAATATATAAAACCAGATTCAGATGAAAATTAGAGCACAACAGCAGTAATAAACAACGGCGGAAACTTAAGTCGGAAACCGAAAAGCAAGACAGAGGCCATTAAGGCTCTGATACCAAATGTAAGTTATTTATTCTTAATTAGTATGTTTAATATTACTGAATAACATACAACTGATTAAATAAAGCGGAAGCGATAAATAGGATCGAAAATAAAACCTCCAGCCATTGCTAATCGGATTCCTGAACAGCTTTATCAACCCCAAAGTATTAATCTGAATTTCTGATTTCGGTTCCAAACCCTCACTGCTCACTTATTTAGATGGTGTAGTTTTCTTAAAGGAGAGTAGATTTAGTGACCTATTAATCAGAATATGTATTCTCTTATATACTGCTCTTTCCATCAAAGAGCAGTGTTTGAACACAACTCAAATAAGTGAGTAGTTTCCTAGATGGGAGAGAATTTAGAGTCCATAGAATGACTGTCTCTTTAATGGGACATATAATTAGGATTTGTATAAGACTATTAATATTATTAATAATAATATCTAATCAATTAATTATAAAAATCCAACATAGATTACCATTAGACCATCTTGCAGGGTGGTAAAGGAGCACCACAGAGTCCAGCATTACCCAGAAAACCATCAGCAGAAAGGTTAGCCTTGTGAGGAGGTATCTTCCCGGTTAGTCGATTATTCGACACATTAAATTCCTTCAAGTATTTCAAGTTCAGTATTTTTTTAGGGATACTTCCGAACAAGTTGTTCGACGACAGTGAAATCGACGCTAAACCTTCAAGATTACCCAGTTCTTCAGGTATAGTAGAGTTGAATTCATTGTTTGATAAATCCAGTTCTCGTAAATTCAGGTTGCGTAACCATGAAGGTAAATTTCCTGTTAATTTGTTGTTCGATAGATCGAGATAACTAATCTTCGAAGGCAACATTGGCAGCTCTCCTTTGATCCCGCAATTCGCTAACCCGATCCCACGTAGAATAGGACAATTAAGCAGCCCTTTTGGAATTTCCCCAACCTCTAATTTGTTGTGTGATACATCCAACATTGCTAGATTAGTAAGTTGATCGAAACTTGGAAGGGAACCAACGAGCAGGTTATTTGATAAAATCATAACAACGAGAGTTGTAATGTTGCCAAAACTCGAAGGGATTTGTCCTGTAATACGGTTTCCCGCGAGAGTCAAGTCGGATAGACGTAGATTTCCCATTGATTCGGGCAAAACGCCACTCAATTTGTTATGGTCTAGAGTCAGAATGTCCAACATTGTAAGTTCACCAATGGAAGATGGTATGGAACCAGTAAATTCATTGTTGGCCAAAGTTAAGAGTTGTAATATTTTTAGATTGCTGATATTACTTGGTATGACACCCGAGAGTCGATTGTTATAAAGGCGAAGCAAGGTTAGCGAAGTACAGTTCCAAATCGAGGATGGTAATGGACCCGACAATTTGTTATGTTCTAAATTTACCGTACACAATACTTTTGTTGTTTGGAATAATTCTTCGGGTATAGTCCCTGAGAAATTATTCTTTGAAAGATTGATATTTTCTAGCTTAGGTAATTGTCCAAGCCAAGACGGGATTGGTCCGCTCAGCTGGCTTCCTCTTAGATCGAGGTTATTCAAGTTTTTTAGTTTGGCAAGCTCAGGCGGAATTGGACCGGTTAAATTACGGAAGTTACTAAAGGTGAGATCTTCAAGATAAGTAAGGTTGCCTATAAATGGGACAATGTACCTGATGGACCGGGCCCTAGTCGGCCAAACTCGCTACTGAGTAGTCTCACTCTTCCATTAACGGGATCACAATTGACACCGTGCCAGTCGCAACAATTGGTGCCCTTCCAACTCATGAACATGATTTTATCGTTACCCATCGAACGCTTGACATCAAGTAATGCTTCTAGGTCGACGGGATGACAATGGTTTGCCAGTGAGATGGATAATGTATTAGACAAGAATACAATAAACAACAAGAATAATACTGAATTTCTGAGATCTCCCATGATTGTATGTATGGTAAGGCAATTGCAGAGAATGTTAGGCTCCAAGTTATATACTATGGACTATGGAGTATATATACTGTCGTTGTATACTTGTATAGTTCACTAATTGCAAATGCTAGGATCACATATAGGTGTTTATTTTTGTTTATTTATTAATCGTGGGATCTACCCAAAATGGATATGACTTATATATGCGTGACAATATGTTTGAGATAATTTATGTACATCCTCAAATTTGAGAGACGCGTAAAAAAGGTTAATTTGAGAAGTTTACAGTAGTATAATGCTCTTTAAACTTTAAGAAGGAAATGACAAAGGCCAAAATTTAAGAATTTGGGGTCATGTAAGTCTAGGATTCATTGACTCTAAAAGTGGAAGTGGGTTATATTTCGTGCCAGTCCACTATACTTACGAAAAATGGTAGTATGATCGTGATAGTTTAATTTTCCTTCTTAAGTAAACTAATAAAAAACTTTTTTATGTGAGTGATCTCGACCTCGAACTCGATGATACGATAATGTTATGCATTGAATAATTGCAAGTTCTTGAATAAAATGAATGAATTTTTTTGTCTTATTTGGTGAAATTATGCAACTTTGTATTGGAATAAAGACTATGGTAGTACCACAAAGGATGTTTTTTTCATAAAATTGTGTGATCTACCCAATATAGATATTGGTAATTGAAATAGACCCAAAGAGAGTATGATGATTGAGTATTTGAGTGACAGGTTATTTAAGACAATTAACATCATAAAACAAGCCATGTATTTATAAGGTTATTTACAGTTGTAAAAAAAACATCATTAAAGAAAGTTGTCAAATGAATTTGGGAGACTAGGTTAGAAAAGTTAATTTGAGGCATTATCATTGTATTGTATTCTCTAAAAGTCATAGGAAGGCAATGACAAAGGTTAAGAATCAAAAATAAGTGGTCGTTTAGTCCAATGTTGTTAGGACCGGAATTCTACTTTAAATTATGAACTTCTTAAGATTGAATCCGTAGGATCATATCGTAGGATCGTAATATCCTAAAAATTAACTAAAATACATAATTATTTTTATCAAAATATGTTAAAATCTTGTGCTTAAATCTCAAAATATTTTTATCTTAGCATGTACCTAGCTATTATTCTCGTTTATAGTAGATTTCTATCTTCAAAGTCATATATAAGATTTTTGTTACAAAAAAAATTAAATTTTAATAATGTAGGATGGGGTTGTATAATCGTAGGATCGTAGAATCGGGTTGAGATTCTACTTACTCTGAAAAAATTTGACGCAAGTTGAATAGTAAGATCCTACAAATATAAGATCCTACCTAGAATCGGGATCGGTCACCACTTTCTGGATCGTAGAATCGTAGGATGCTACGATTCGGATCGGGAGTTTAACAACAATGCTTCAGACCTAAGAATCTAGGGATAAGTATCATCAAACTTTATCAAGTTTAGTTTTAATATTGCAGCCTTTAACATTTATTTTAGTCTAATCAACATGATGAGTGAATAGTCCTCTTACTAGGATTCGATTTACCCCAACATGAGTAATTTGTTTGATTGATTCCAAATTAGATTAGTTGTTGGGGGAGATTAGTAAGGGTTGACTAGGGGATTGACTTGTTTTATTGGTTTATTGTGGTTACTATTGACTTTTGACCCTTGTCCATCGGTGAGAGTAGGTTAGGTCAGGAGTCGGGTGTCTAAATTAGACCTCTTGTCAACATATGTTGAGACCGAAAGGGAGAACCAAGGGAGGACATCCCTTGTCTTGTGTTTGAATTCAACCTTTGAGAGAAGGTGTTGGATGACCCGGAATTTGACGTGGATTTAATAGACTTAGTTGCTTTTAGGGAGCTTTGGGAGAGTGCACAATCCGAGAAAAGTTGAGTATCTATCTAAGGAACTCAACCTCTGTTTTTGAGAGGGAGGCTAGTTGAGAAATATAGTATTCTACTGCGAATCCAAGAGGAGGTACTAGGCGAATTAGAGCCACCTCTTCCTGACGTATCACCCTAATCACTAGTTAGATGAAATCATGAAGATAAATTGCAAATTATTGGTGGAAACCATTTGATCCGGACCAAACTGGAACGTATTTTATTTGGTCCGATGCACGTCCACGTATTTACTCTACTTTGGTTTTCGGTCCGGTCCTAACAAAACCGAATGGACCGTCGAACCAGACCAGACTGGACCGTGGACCGAACTTATAAAAGAAAAATATCTTTAAAATTGTATCTTTGATTTTATTTTCGTATTTTTAGCTGTGTAATTATTTACTTAAATATAATAAAAAGATAATATTGCTTATTTTAACTTACAAACGTCTTAAATTCTAATTTATATGCTAAATGTAAATCATGATGATGATCACTTTAGTTCATTTTCCTTCTTAATCAAACTAATAAAGGAATGTATTATGAGACTGGTCTCGATCTCGATGATACGATTGGAATAATTGTAAGTTCTATAATAGAATGAATGAAAAAGTTTTTTTTCTTAATTTGATGAAATTACTCCGTATTTGGTTTGAATTTCTATTTGAGTAAATTAGAAATAATTCGCTTTTAAAATTCAGTTTTTTTAAAATTAATACACTTTTATTAAGAATTGTTTTAAAACTTTAACTTATTTCGTTATGTTCTGAACTTATTTCCATTATTATATCTTTCAAAGTATTACAAACGAAATAAGTTCATAAGCATACAAAATAAGTAATCTCAATTGAAGTTTAAAAAAAAAACAAAGCAGCAATTTTAGAAAACAATTATATAAGGAAGTAATTTTAAATCGATCGAAAATGTCATTTGATTGTTAACTTAACGAAAAATATGGTGAATTAGATTCCGTCATGCAGATTTCTGATTTTCGTTGATTTAAGATAATTTGCGTTATTTACAATTTTTTGAGTGAGAAAATTTTAGTTTTTGATTCAAGGTAATTTCGTCTTTTGCACTAAAAACACCGATTACATTTACTAAAAAGCCAACTACGTTACTAATCGAGTTTTGAAAATGAGTTATTATTATATCACTCTTTTTATTTTATTTTACGATCTTCCAATATTACAATAGTTTTATTTAATTTTAAATAGAGATTACATAATTTGAGTTTAGATTGTAAGTTATTTATTCTTAATTAGTATGTTTAATATTACTGAATAACATACAACTGATTAAATAAAGCGGAAGCGATAAATAGGATCGAAAATAAAACCTCCAGCCATTGCTAATCGGATTCCTGAACAGCTTTATCAACCCCAAAGTATTAATCTGAATTTCTGATTTCGGTTCCAAACCCTCACTGCTCACTTATTTAGATGGTGTAGTTTTCTTAAAGGAGAGTAGATTTAGTGACCTATTAATCAGAATATGTATTCTCTTATATACTGCTCTTTCCATCAAAGAGCAGTGTTTGAACACAACTCAAATAAGTGAGTAGTTTCCTAGATGGGAGAGAATTTAGAGTCCATAGAATGACTGTCTCTTTAATGGGACATATAATTAGGATTTGTATAAGACTATTAATATTATTAATAATAATATCTAATCAATTAATTATAAAAATCCAACATTCTCCCACTTGGCCCATTTAACAGAGAGGAACTTCATATACGAATCATAGCGACGAATTCCCTGGGATGAGAATTAATCTTCCATGTATTACGATATACTTAGTCTCTCACCACTCATACTTAACTTAATGAATAAACCATATGTTTACTCTAGGTCAAAACATAATGATATTTCTCAATAAAATAAATAACCAAAGAACGTACGTATATAACTAAAGGAGAAAATATCCAACTAAATGAAAGTTTCGAAAAACATAATATAAATGAATGTATCACATTATGGGACCAAGTCCCATATTCACTACATGACCCTGAAAACCCTTAGGTGGCATGCCTTTAGTCAAGGGATCTGCAATCATCAAATCAGTGCTAATGTGTTCTATGATCACTTTCTTTTCCTGAACACGCTCTTTTATGGCCAAATACTTAATGTCGATGTGTTTACTTCGACTTCCACTTCTGTTATTCTTAGCCATAAATACCGCAGCTGAATTATCACAATACATTCGAATCGGCTTGCTAATAGAGTCAACAACTCTTAGCCCAGATATGAAACCTTTCAGCCAAACACCATGTGAGGTAGCCTCAAAACAAGAAACGAACTCGGCCTCCATAGTAGAGGTGGCTGTCAATGTCTGCTTAGTACTCCTCCATGATACAGCTCCGTTAGCTAGCATAAACACATATCCAGATGTGGATTTTCGTGAATCAATGCAACCAGCAAAGTCTGAGTCGGAATACCCCACCACTTCAAGACTATCAGTCCGTCTATACATAAGCATGTAATCTTTAGTACCCTGAAGGTATCTCAACACTTTCTTTGCAGCCTTCCAGTGATCGATGCCTGGGTTACTCTGATATCTGCCTAATACTCCAACAACATATGCAATGTCAGGTCTGGTACAGACTTGAGCATACATAATGCTACCAACAGCTGAAGCATAAGGAACATTTTTCATTTGTTCTCTTTCCAAATCATTCCTTGGACACTGGTCTAAACTGAATCGGTCACCTTTCACAATAGGTGCTACACTTGGTGAACAATCTTTCATTCTAAATCTTTCAAGCACTTTGTTGATATAGGCCTCCTGAGACAAGCCTAAAATGCCTCGGGATCTATCTCTATGGATCTTAATGCCAATGACATAAGATGCCTCACCCATATCTTTCATATCAAAGTTATTTGAAAGAAATTGTTTCACCTCATATAGCAACCCCTTATCATTGGTTGCTAGCAGAATATCATCCACATATAACACAAGGAAACAAATCTTACTCCCACTGACCTTAAGGTATATACATTGATCCATGATATTTTCTTCAAAACCGAATGAAGAAATTACTTCATGGAACTTCTTATACCATTGTCGGGAGGCTTGTTTCAAACCGTATATGGATTTATTTAGCTTACAAACCAAATGGTCACCGTCTTTAGAGGAGAATCCTTCAGGTTGTTTCATGTAAACCTCTTCCTCTAAATTGCCATTAAGAAATGCCGTTTTCACATCCATCTGATGTAGCTCGAAGTCAAAATGAGCTACTAATGCCATGACAACTCGAAGAGAATCTTTCTTAGACACAGGAGAGAATGTCTCTGTGTAGTCAATCCCTTCTCTTTGAGTGAACCCTTTAGCAACGAGTCTTGCCTTATGTCTCTCGATGTTGCCAAGTGAGTCCCTTTTAGTTTTAAAAACCCACTTACATCCAATGGTTTTTACACCATTAGGCAACTCGACGAGATCCCAAACTCGATTAGATGCCATAGAGTTCATCTCATCTTTCATAGCATCCATCCATAAGTTTGAATATGTAGAACTTATGGCTTGTGAAAATGACATAGGATCATTATCAGCTCCAACACTGCAATCCGACTCTTGTAGATATACTTCATAGTCGTCAGGAATCGCCGATCTCCTCTCTCGAGTAGATTTTCTTAATGGAATTTCTTCCTCATTATGATCTACTATATTTTGATCGACATTTTGTGGAATTTCTGTATTTGGTTGTTGAACCTCCGGTCGTACTTCAGGACCGTGATCAATAACCAACATGTCACTCAAAACAGAGGGTGAAGCTTCATGTTGATCCTTTTCAGGTTCAACTCCTATAGTACTCCCACTGATCAAGTCATTCTCTAGAAATTTTGCATTTCTAGATTCCACAATCCTGGTACTATGAGACGGACAATAGAACCTATAACCTTTGGACTTTTCGGCATATCCAATGAAATGTCCACTAAGAGTCCTTGGGTCTAGTTTCTTTTCTTGTGGGTTGTAAATTCTCACCTCAGACGGACATCCCCAAACGCGTATATGTTGTAAACTGGGTTTCCAACCTTTGAATAACTCAAAAGGCGTCTTAGAGACAGCCTTGGAAGGAACCCGATTTAATATATACGCAGCCGTCTTTAGCGCATCAACCCACAAAAATGAAGGAAGTTTAATATTACTTCTCATACTACGCACCATTTCAATTAATGTCCTATTCCTTCTTTCTGCTACACCATTCTGATCCGGAGAACCAGGCATAGTGTATTGGGCAACAATCCCATGCTCTTGAAGAAATTTAGCAAAAGGACCAGATGCTTGTCCATCCTCAGTATATCTACCGTAGTACTCACCACCTCTATCTGATCTCACAATCTTAATGTGTTTATCACACTGTTTCTCTACTTCAGCCTTAAAAATTTTAAAGGCATCTAAAGCTTCGTCTTTGGAACGAAGTAAGTAAAGACGCATATATCGTGAATAATCATCAATAAAGGTAATAAAGTATTTCGGATCGTTAGCGTTCATATCCGGACAACATATATCCGTGTGTATGATCTCTAGTAGGTCAGAACTCCTCTTAGCACCTTTCTTAGATTTGTTAGTTTGCTTTCCCTTAATGCAACTAACACAAGTCTCAAAATCGGTAAAGTCTAATGTACTAAGTACCCCTTCCTTTACCAATCTCTTGACCCTCTCAATGGAGATGTGTCCCAATCTCCTGTGCCATAACATAGAGGACTCCTCATTTATAATACTTCTTTTTAAATCAGTACTAACATGCATAGTGTTTTGAGTGGTATCATTTTGTAAACAAAGACGATATAAATTATCAGACAAAATACCATTACCAATAACTTTAGAATTTCTGCAAACACTAAAACCAGAGTCCATAAAGTTAAAAGAATATCCGAAAGGTACAAGTCTAGAAACTGAAATCAAATTCCGAGCAAAATTCGGAACGTAAAAAGTCTTTTCCAAAATCAAAATAAAACCAGTACTTAAAATTAAATTGCATGTCCCCACGGCCTCAACGTGCGAGCCTATCTTGTTTCCTGAATAGATGGCGCTCTCACTTGCCACTGGTTTCCGAAGGTTTGTCATACCCTGCAAGGTATTTGAAACATGGATTGTAGTACCAGAGTCAATCCACCAAGTATTATGATTAACATTGACCATATTAGATTCATAACAAACAAACGCATGAAAATTACCTTTCTTTTTTGAGCCAAGCCTTAAACTTTACGCAGTCTTTCTTCATGTGTCCTTTCTTTTTACAGAAAAAACACGACGACTCCTTCTTTATTACTTGTTCAGCTGGAATCTTTGCCTTTCCTTTATCTTTATGGTGAGCCTTATACTTCGTACTGGATGATGCTTTATCATTAGAAGTAGTTAAATTCACCTTTTCACCTTCTTCCAATAATAACCTCCCCTCCTCTTGAACACACATGGTCAGTAATTCATTGAGAGACCATTTATCCTTATGTGTATTGTAAGAGATCTTAAATGGGGCATATTGAGTTGGGAGAGAACATAAGATGAAATGTACTAAGAAAGTGTCAGACATAGTAACTTCCAATTCCTTAAGTTGGGCTGCAGTATCCCTCATGCGCATGATAAAATCACGCACTCCTTTAGTGGAGTTAAGTTTCAAAGATGTGAACTTCATTATTAAGGTGCTTGCCAAAGCCTTATCAGAAGTTTCGAACTGCTCATCTATAGCCTTAAGTAGGTCCCGGACTTTAGTATGCTTGTCGACTGAACCTCTGATACTAGCACACAGTTTAGTCTTAATGAACAACGTGCAAAGATAGTTGGATTTCACCCACTTTTCACGAAGTTCTACTTGATCTGGTGTGCTTTTTTCAGTTATTCCAGATTTCGAAAAGAATACAAGGAAACACAATATATAAAACCAGATTCAGATGAAAATTAGAGCACAACAGCAGTAATAAACAACGGCGGAAACTTAAGTCGGAAACCGAAAAGCAAGACAGAGGCCATTAAGGCTCTGATACCAAATGTAAGTTATTTATTCTTAATTAGTATGTTTAATATTACTGAATAACATACAACTGATTAAATAAAGCGGAAGCGATAAATAGGATCGAAAATAAAACCTCCAGCCATTGCTAATCGGATTCCTGAACAGCTTTATCAACCCCAAAGTATTAATCTGAATTTCTGATTTCGGTTCCAAACCCTCACTGCTCACTTATTTAGATGGTGTAGTTTTCTTAAAGGAGAGTAGATTTAGTGACCTATTAATCAGAATATGTATTCTCTTATATACTGCTCTTTCCATCAAAGAGCAGTGTTTGAACACAACTCAAATAAGTGAGTAGTTTCCTAGATGGGAGAGAATTTAGAGTCCATAGAATGACTGTCTCTTTAATGGGACATATAATTAGGATTTGTATAAGACTATTAATATTATTAATAATAATATCTAATCAATTAATTATAAAAATCCAACATAGATTACCATTAGACCATCTTGCAGGGTGGTAAAGGAGCACCACAGAGTCCAGCATTACCCAGAAAACCATCAGCAGAAAGGTTAGCCTTGTGAGGAGGTATCTTCCCGGTTAGTCGATTATTCGACACATTAAATTCCTTCAAGTATTTCAAGTTCAGTATTTTTTTAGGGATACTTCCGAACAAGTTGTTCGACGACAGTGAAATCGACGCTAAACCTTCAAGATTACCCAGTTCTTCAGGTATAGTAGAGTTGAATTCATTGTTTGATAAATCCAGTTCTCGTAAATTCAGGTTGCGTAACCATGAAGGTAAATTTCCTGTTAATTTGTTGTTCGATAGATCGAGATAACTAATCTGCGAAGGCAACATTGGCAGCTCTCCTTTGATCCCGCAATTCGCTAACCCGATCCTCCATAGAACAGGACAGTTAAGCAACCCTTTTGGTATTTCCCCAACCTCTAATTTGTTGTATGATACATCCAACATTGCTAGATTGGTAAGTTGATCGAAACTTGGAAGGGAACCAACGAGCTGGTTATTTGATAAAATCATAACAACGAGAGTTGTAATGTTGCCAAAACTCGAAGGGATTTGTCCTGTAATACGGTTTCCCGCAAGAGTCAAGTCGGATAGACGTAGATTTCCCATTGATTCGGGCAAAACGCCACTCAATTTGTTCTGGTCTAGAGTCAGAGTGTCCAACATTGTAAGTTCACCAATGGAAGATGGTATGGAACCAGTAAATTCATTGTTGGCTAAATTTAAGAGTTGTAGTCTTTTTAGATTGCTGATATTACTTGGTATGACACCCGAGAGTCGATTGTTATAAACGCGGAGCAAGGTTAGCGACGTACAGTTCCAAATTGAAGATGGTAATGGACCCGACAATTTGTTATGTTCTAAATTTACCCTCGACAATACTTTTGTTGTTTGAAATAATCCTTCGGGTATAGTCCCCGAGAAATTATTCTTTGAAAGATTGATACTTTCGAGCTTAGGTAATTGTCCAAGCCAAGACGGGATTGGTCCGCTCAGCTGGCTTCCTCTTAGATCGAGGTTATTCAAGTTTTTTAGTTTGGCAAGCTCAGGCGGAATTGGACCGGTTAAATTAAGGCAGTTACTAAACGTGAGATCTTCAAGATAAGTAAGGTTGCCTATAAATGGGGACAATGTACCTGATGTACCGGGGTCTTGAAGGCCAAAGCGCCAAATGAGTAGTCTCACTCTTCCATTGCGATCACAACTGACAACGGACCAGTCGCAACATTTAGTGCCCTTCCAATTCATGAAATAGATTGCATCGTTACCCATCGTACGCTTGACATCAAGTAATGCTTCTAGGTCGACGGGATGACAATGGTTTGCCAGTGAGATGGATAATGTATTAGACAAGAATACAATGAACAACAAGAATAGTACTGAATTTCTGAGATCTCCCATGATTGTATGGTAAGACAATTGCAGAGAATGTTAGGTTTCAAGTTATATACTATGGACTATGGAGTATATATAGTATATATTGTATAGTCCACTAATTGCTGTTAAATGCTAAGATCACATATAGGTTGTTTATTTTTGTTTATTTATTAATCGTGTGATCTACCCAATAGTGATATGGTTAATTGAAATGGACCCAAAACGGGTATGACTTATGAGTGACAATATGTTTGAGACAATTTATGTGCATTTTTTAACAGGATTGTCGAATAAATTTGAGAGACGCGTAAAAAGGTTAATTTGAGAAGTTTTTTTTTGTTGGGCAGCAGTAAAATGGTGATTATAATACCTAAAAAGTTACAGAACAAGCTAAAGGGTTATACTACACTAGAAGTCTGACTAGCAAACTTAGTGCAACAAAGTTATAATTAAAGATTACATAAAAATCTAATACATCTAAGAAAACAAGGAAACAAATAAGAACGAGAGCAGGCTGATGAAGCGAAGTTTGAAGACGAGCAAAGTAGTCGACTTCAACAACTTTACTTAAAAATCCCACAAACCAACATGACGGACCAGGTGCACTTACGCTACAAGAGCGTAGAAAGAAAAAGGGAAGAACTAGCGAACAAGCTAGTTTAATGCTCTTTAAAACTTTAAGAAGGAAATGACAAAGGCCAAAATTTAAGAATATGGGGTCATGTGAGCCTATGATTCACGGAAGTGGGTTATATCCTAGGTAGCACGAACACTTTTCCTAATTAGCCGTCACGTATTTGACACCGTATCCGACACTCGGACACCCGACACTCGGACACCCGACACTCATTGGAAACAAGGCTAAACATACTATAGTTTGGAGTATGGAACGAGATACCACTCTACAGTTAGTAGACCCTCTGTTAAGCGATAAATTTTCCAAACAAGAAGCAATGTTATGCATCCAAATCGCCAAATCGGCCTTTTGTGCGTCCAAGAAGACGCTGCTCATAGGCCACGAATGACATCAGTTGTACACGCACTGAACGGAGAGTCAATTACTCTGCCATCGCCGAATGCGCCCCACATCTTTACTCTTAGCTCTGATAATAATGCAACGCCATTTAACTATGATTCAGTGCCCGATGATGAAGTCCGACTGAGGAAAGCTGAAGAGAGTGATGGTGCATATACGGGTACACTGAGTACCACAGACCTTTACCCTAGATGATGTATTACTGTACGAGGATGACGTCCGACACAGGAAGTTCGTTGCGGAATAGGTGGGACTTCACTTAAATTTAGAACCAGTTTATCACAAATTCTCATTTCAAATCGTCATTCTCCGTCTTAATCGTAAACGGATCAAATACATATCAAATCACCCCATTTATCACCCAAAAAATGTCTTTATTACCCCCACTTGGTAGTATTTGATTCGTCTTAAGTTTAAATACTAGTCTTAAGCAAGACTTATGGCTAGTTTATTGTCCGTGCGTTGCACGGATTAAACTAATTGGCTAAATGTATAATGTGTAAGCATGTTTTAACTTTTATTACATAAAGGGAATTATTAGTTATTAGATAATTTTAATACTAAGATAAATTACAAATTTTATAATAAGACGGTTTCACTCCATGAGACCATCTATTTTTATAATAAGTTTACCATTTAATACAAATAAATGAACTCGTTGTACGCGTGAGACGGTCTCGCACAAGAGTTACTGAAGATAAATTAATTAAAGTTTATTACTATTGGGTTCAACTTGTGATTTTATTAGCTAAACTAATTGACATTTGGATGATATATTTTTTTTTTTCATTTAGATAATAGTTTTGAAAGATTTAGTTGATAAAACAAAAAAA
The DNA here is from genome assembly GCA_029255685.2 of Silene conica. NCBI lineage: Eukaryota > Viridiplantae > Streptophyta > Magnoliopsida > Caryophyllales > Caryophyllaceae > Silene > Silene conica. The sequence continues at coordinate 96,585,380 of CM055312.2, forward strand.
ATTAACCTTATATCATGTTTTAAATCGCTTATTATTGTGTTACATTTACAAAACTGCACGGGTATTGTCATTTGTTATTGTTAATAAGTGTGTGAAAGTTTCGAACAATGAGTTTAATTTGCTTCTATTTTTAAGGACAAAAAAATAAAAAAATAACATTATAATATGTTTTCAATCGCTTTTTTTTTGGGCATCCATAAATAAAGGTGTTAACAAACCCATGGCTTCACGAGCAATTAAACCGAGTTTAAGAACATGTTTGGCCTTGTTCAAAATTAGTTTTTGTTTTTTAAGCTTAATTTGTAAAAGTGTTTTTCAAAATTAGAAGTATCAAATTGTTGTTTATATTTTTAATGACAAAAAGATGGTTTTTGAATTTTTAAAAAAATACTTTTAACTTTCTAGAAAATGATGTGTTTGGCCAATTTGTGTTTTTTAACCAAAAAAATATTTTCAAAAGTTAGACCAAACACACACTAAACTGAGTTTCAGCAAACGGAAATTAGATAGAACCTTTTTTTCTCGAAGAAATGAAATTGAGCTAAGCTGAACAGTGACTCGGTTACAAAACCATCAATAGTAACATTATATTACGGACTTAGTTTCCATACAATTTGAAATCATTTAAACTTATTCAATTGAAACAGGGTAAGCAACTAAGCATGGGAACCTTATTATCTTACATTTTAATAAATTACTCGAAAACGAGATATTATAAATGTATATCGAATGATATTAATTGACGAACGAACTTGTTACAGGGAGGCAGAGGAGCATCACAAAGTCCTGGATTTCCCATAAACCCAAATACAGGAAAGTCTGCCTCATGGTGAGGTATCTTCCCACTTAGTCGATTTCTCGACACATCGAAAACTTGCAGAGACGGCAACTGCAACAAATTCCCAGGAATACTTCCGTACAAGCTATTCGACGATACTGCTAAACTCTCTAACGACTCGAGATTACCAAGTTCTTCAGGGATTGTGGAATTGAATCCATTTTTCGACATATTGAGTTTGATCAATTCGCCCATGTTTCCCATCCATGAAGGCAATTTTCCTGTCAGTTCATTGCTCGAAAGATCGAGGAAAACAATTGACGAGGGCAGGATCGGCAACTCTCCTTTGAGCCCGGTACTAGCCAACTCTAGCCGCAGTAGCTTCTTCGACTTGAGCAACCACTCGGGTATTTCCCTAAGCTCAACCGCGTTGTATGACAAACCCAAATATCGTAGATTTGTAAGTTGAGCTAGGCTAGGAGGGATCGAACCAACGAGCTGGTTCCGTGATAATTCCAAGATCATGAGGTTTTTCAGGTTGCCAAAACTCGAAGGGATTTGGCCTATAAAACGGTTATTTGAGAGTAACAACGATATGATTGTTGTAAGATTCGCTACACTTGATGGAATGATTCCTGAAATTGTGTTGTTTACCAAGCTGATTGATTTAATTTTAGGTAGATTACCGATTGATTCCGGCAAATGACCGGTTAATTTATTGTCGTCGAGAAGTAACGAGTACAATGAAACAAGGTTGCCAATGGAAGGTGGTATGATTCCAGAGAGATTATTGTTTGAAAGATCGATGTATTTAAGAAACGACAATTGATCAAGCGATGAAGGGATGGACCCGTTTAGCTGATTGTTTCGTAGATTAAGACTGACCAAGTTCGATAGTTTGCCAAGTTGAGACGGAATTGGACCGGTTAGATTCATGAAGTTACTAAAGTCGAGTTCTTCAAGATACGTAAGATTGCCTAGGAATGGCGAGAGTGTACCTGAGACAGGCACGTTATTATCATCGTCGTTATCATCTTCATCTTCGATGGATAAATGGTTGTTGGACTTGTCCAAAGTCCAACAGAGTTTGACAACCCTTCCATGGTCGGGATCACAAACAACCCCCAACCACGCGGTGCAACATTCTTTGGTGTTAGACCATGTGTTGAACCTGGGTGCTTGGTCGGTAGTGATCCTACGCTTGACATCGAGTAATGCTTCTTCGTCGACTGGATGACATGGTTTCGCCCGTGAGACGGATAATGTATTTGACAAGAAAACGATGAACAATGAGAGTAGTAGTGCTGAATTTTTGATATTGCCCATGATGGTGAAGTGAGTATGTCAATTGTAAGGCAATTGAAAAACATATATATGTATGCAACTTTTTTGTGGGATTGTTTGATGCTAGTATCATAGAGGATATATTTTTTATTAATCATGTGATCTACCTAATAAGGATATTGCTAACTAAAATGGACCTAGAAAGAATATGAGTGACACTATTATGTTTTTTGTGCCGAAGCGTGAATACCTCGTGCCGGACTTCTGCTGCCCCGGTATCCACTGTCTATAATAGTACGATATTGTCCGCTTTGGGCCAAGCTCTCACGGATTTACTTTTGGGCTCCTTCCCAAAAGGTCTCGTACTGTTATATTTTTCGGACACTTATAAATGTAACATTTCACCTTTACACTACCGATATGGATGCACAGGTTGTGACCCGAACTAGACTTGATAGATCCGAAATGAGCACCGATCTAGAGTGACCTGAAATGACTTATTTTAAGCAAAATTGTGACCTGAAATGACCAACTGACTCGACCTGCTGATTACTAATCGAAAATTATCTGACCCAAATTATTTTACATTAGATTAATTATAAACTAGATTAACTTCCTGCTTGCTCGGCAGGGTGGCAGAGGATCATCACAAAGTCCTGGATTTTCGAGAAACCCAGAAGCGGGAAGATCAGCCTTGTGGGGAGGTATCTTCCCAGTGAGTCGATTGTTCGACACATCGAAAGCTTGCCAGAATTCCAAGTTCAACAATTTCCCAGGGATACGTCCGTGCAAGCAATTCGACGACAGTGACATCCTATGTAAATACTTGAGATTACCAAGTTGTTCGGGGATAGTCGAGTTGAATCCATTGTTGGACAGGTCGAGTTCCTGCAAATCTCGCATGCTGCCTATCCAAGACGGTAAATTTCCGGTTAGTTCATTGCTCGATAAATCAAGGTAATTTAAAGACGAGGGCAACATTGTCAGCTCTCCTTTGATCCCGGTACTAGCCAACTCTAGCGACACAAGATTCTTAAACTCGAGCAGCCAATTTAGTATTCCCCCAAGCTCGAGGGGGTTGTACGACAAACTCAAATATCGTAGCGCAAGCTTGTCTAGGGTAGGAGGGATCGGACCCATAAGCTGGTTTTTCATTAATTCCAAGGTCTCGAGATTTTTGAGGTTACCAAAACTCGAAGGGATTTGGCCTGTAAAACGGTTATTTGAGAGTTGCAAAGTACTGATTGTACTAAGATTTCCTAAACTTGATGGAAGATGTCCTGTAATCATATTGTTTACCAAGTTCATTGTTTCGATCTTAGGTAGATTTCCAATTGAATCGGGTAAAACCCCGGTCAATTGGTTGTCATGAAGCTCTAAGCTCAGCAACGAGGCAAGTCTCCGATAGAAGTTGGTATTACACCAGAGAAATGATTAACACTAAGACGAAGCGTTGTAAGTGAAGTAAGCTTCCCAATTGAAGACGGCAATGGACCGGACAACTGGTTTCGAGATAAGTCCAATTCAACCATTAATGTCGATGTTTGGAGAAAAACTTCGGGTATAATTCCCGTGAGATTATTGTCCGACAGGGAAACGAGTTTTAGCTTGGGGAAATGACGAAATGAAGAAGGAATTGAGCCACTTAGCTGATTCAGGTATAAAAGAAGACGGGTCAAGTTCGATAACTTACCAAGTTCAGGTGGAATAGGACCGGTTAGCTTATGAAGCGCCCTAAAATCGAGACCTTGAAGATAAGTAAGGTTGCCTAGGAATGGAGAAAGTGTACCAGTCATGAAAATGCTCATATCTACTACCATGTCATCTTCATCTGAATCGTAAACTATGCCAGAGCGAGAGACGTTGACAATTCTTCCGTTGTCACAAGTAACACCCTGCCACGCGGTGCAACAGTCAGTAGCGGGTGACCATGAGTCGAGAAGGCCTGATGGGTCGTCGGTGATCCGTACCTTGAAATCAAGTAATGCTTCTTTGTCAATGGGATTGCATGATTTCACCAGTAAAATGCAGAACATTGTAATAAGAAATAAAAGAATGAATAAATTTGCGAGATTTACCATGATTGTATAATGAATAAATCAAAATTTTAAAAGAGATTTGCAGATTACATTAAGTTGCAAATTATATAGAACCGTATATATTGCAGTGAGCGGGAGCCATTGAGACACTGGGATAATGTCGTTGCTGTAAATCCGCTATGAAACTATGACCCACCTAAATCCGCTATACGAGACTATGACCCACCTAAATAACATCGGTAGGTAAGAAACAATAGTAAGTCTTGCTTGCGACGGGTCGTTATCTGTGATGGATATTTTGTGAGGTAAAATGAATAGAAATGAGTTAGTGGAGAAAGGGGACCATATGAATAGTGTTGAAGAGAGAGAAAATGTGGGTATTTTGTGAGAGGAAACAATATCCGTCACAAGCTTGCGACGGATAGTGCCGTTGCAAATAAGAATTTGTGAAGAAACAATATGTTCATTCTCATCCTTGTTATCATTCTCATCCTTGATAATTTCTATATTTTTGAACTACCTTTATTTTCAAATCGTTGTTATTTTTGCATTTATAATACAATTTTGGTATAATATTTTCCTTTCTAAAATGTATTTTTGGTCTAATTTTTAAAAACGTACAAAGTAAAGAATATTAGGACAAAATGAGTGCTTCAATTTTTTTAGAATGGGAGAGCTATTACTTACGAATTTATTAGTCGTAAGTAATTATCAAAAAAAGTTTCAAAGTTTTTAGACTCGGAGATCTATTACTTATGAGTTTATTAGTCGTAAGTAATTATAAAAAAAGTTTCAAGAGCTTGGGCCTGTAATTGTAGATACCGGAATTTTATATTTTGGTATTTAATATATTTAATATTTAGAGATAATTATCAAAAACATGTGATAATATCTTAAAATACTATACAACCCCGTCTGTACGGTTAGGAGGGCAGATGGATAAAGTCTCAAACGATTTTATCATCCTACTACCAAATTGTAGGTAGATGGTCGGGCTAGTGCAGCACCAAAACAACCCGACTCAGGCATGGCCTAGCCTGATTCTCATTTAGTGTCATCAATGTATGAATTCCTGGTACTCAGCCTGGCCCACATTGGCCCGGTCTAGCATTGCTCTACATATATATTGACAAATGATTTTCTCAGATGCGTTTAACATTGTGTGAGACGACCTCATATACAATTACCCATAAATTTATAGCTGAAAGAAAAAAAAATTAGTATTTAGAAGTACAATGCAGGCAAGGAAAACGGGCGAGATTGCCGCGTACGAGTAGCGAACAATTTCCTCAAGAAAAGCTTCCCTTGCGTCTCTAAGATTTCAAGGATTCCGATGTCAAAACAAAAGAACAAAATGAAGTTCAGATCATCTATCACAAACCCAAATATCTAGTCCTGAATACAGGGAATTGGACAAGTACTAGTAAAAATGATTTAAGCATCCAAGAGGCGGTTTTAGCTAGATTCATCACAGACGATCATGTCCTCGACATCATACTTCTGAATCTGGGTGCCATCAAGACATCACAGCAGAGTTATTACGGCTGCCTGATTCGGAGATAATGTTTCAGACAATGATTAAAATACCATGCTAGATTCATGAACCGAGAAGGCTTAATGGATCGTCAGTGATCCAACGCTTAACATCCAGTATCGGGTTTTTGTTTTCTGTGTGATGCACCCAGATTGGATATCAGTGACACTCTCGGACAAAATTCATCTCTTTATAATTAGCTCCAGTGTTTTAATGACTTATCCAAGGCGTGTCATTCTTACAAACGAATCGAGAATACATATGAGCCAGACTCGTGAAGAAACACAAAACAACCAACAAAATACTAAGAAAATTGCGCAGTTAAAGGAATTGCAAGTTCAACAGACACTGATAATGGCCTAAAGGAGCACAGTAGGTAGCATTTATAGCAGTATGGTAAGGTTGCTTAGTACCTATTTATATAGAAATAACACACGCGCTTTTGTAGATGCTCTTGGGAACCCCATCAACGCTCTTGACATCTTCAGTTCTGATTCGATACAATGTTTACCAGACTTGAAGAACAGGTTTTCAAGGACAGCTGAAATGGCAAGCAGGTATTCGACCAATTTGAGTTCCGCACTTGATCCTGTGATACCCTTAATATAGACCTCACGGAGGTGATCCAATTTGTAGTTGTAATTGAAGACAGGGGTGTTCTGCCCAACATTTTCACCTGAAATAACCTGCAGTAATAAGTAATTTCATGTAAGAACATAAATATATGACAGATACACGAGTAAGCTAAAAACAAATTCACATAAACCAGATTTACTTACCCAAATGTCGAGCTTCTTAATGTTGGGACAACATTCAATCAAGGACAGAAGGTCACGGAGAGCACCAAATTCATTCAAACATAGGTTAGTTAGACAAAGTTCATGTACGTGGTTGAATGTGACCGATGAAGATCTTATGTTGCCACCTGCAGCAAATAACTAACATGCACAAGCAGAAGGGACTTCAGGATGGAGAGCTAAATAAACTATAAAATCTAGTTCTCAAAGTAAAACAAAGCATTAATTTTCCTTGCAACTCGGACGCCATCCTTACCTTTAAGAAGTGACCATCAAACTGTATGTACTGAAGTTGACAAAAAGTTGCAAGAAGATCGACAGCATCAATCGTTGCAACAGTTACGAGTTTGTTTGACGTTATATCCAAGCCCATTGATATGCTCCTGAGACTCCGCAAATTTCTGAAAGCTAGAGACTCAAAATGGCCATTTAATATCAGGGTCTGGAGACTAGGTACATCTATTACAATTTGATCCATACCACTGCAATCCACAAGTTCTAAAGTTTTAAGCATTCTACAATTTTCAATCAAACTAGAAAAAATGTCTTCTTTAAAGTGAATCTCCTCCAGCACAAGGTGCTTGAGCTTTGGAAAACCACTGAAATCAGTAGGCGGACGACATAAACAGAAGCCTTTGAGCTCTAGGCCAACTAACTCTCTGCACCAGAAGATATAAGAAGTAATATCCATTTTTGCAAGCCAATTGTTAATAATTGTGATATTTCTGACTCCGTTGTTAGATAGAAAAGATATCCATTGGCTGTGACTTATACGATCCCTAGTAGCATATTGTGCTGCCGGAATATAAAGATCAAAGTCGTGAACAGAACCTCTGTGATGGAGGAGTATATTGCTGATAATCTGGCTTAAATTTTGCTTTAATTTGAGCTCCTCCCAGAAATCAAAATCAAAGATGAGGGTCTTTAGTGATAACCAAGCACATCTCCATCGTTTGGACAACACACTTGTTTGTGCAGCCATGCTAATCGGCAAGTTTTCAAGGATTTTATCAATCACAATATCCGGAGCATTCTCAAAAAAATCCCCCGTTTTCTTAGAAGACTTGAAACAAGCCATTGCCTGCTATAAGGGGATAACAGTTAAGTTCTTCACTCTTCAAAGCGTGCGTTGAGATGAATTTTGAGCTGATAACCTGAATGCAAATCATATCTTCAACTCATTAATAATCACCAGAACTGAACTCTACTGAAAGTGACTTCCACAAGCAAAACTTTGAACATGGTATGAATGTTGCCAGTGAAAAAAGCAATGCATGCAATCTATTTTTGATAATTCGATTAGCTAACATGCAGAGGAGTTGCGGAATTAAGGGGACGAGTGGGGAGGTCCATTATCCATGCATGTATAACCGGTTACTATGTTAATTAATAATAATCTGAATTATACCCTCACTTTTCTGAAAAAGCTTTTTGAGAAGGGCAACATGTATAACCAGTTACTCCAAAAACTTAAATCAATTTGAAATCCATGTAGTCTTTCATCCTCCCTTAATCAGTCATTCTCAGATTCACATTCACCCCTTTTACCATCATCCATGATCCACCATTGTTAGAGGTTGACCATAGCACATTAATAAAGGTTGGTAAAAGCTAAGAAAAAGAAGGGAACCAGAAAGTGTGATATAAAAGATGAAAATTAAAATGGTAAGTCGATAACAAGTGCGTGCCGGCTAAACACAGATCAGGGATCAGACCATTACAGTCTACATATACATGACAAATTTGGCGGAGTTGGAATTAAGCAAATAAGATACGGAGTATAACAATGAAGATGTCCGTCCATACAGACATTCCTTGTTTCCATCAATCTCTAGTTCCTCAAAATTAGTCACTACCAGCATTTTATTTGAATTCAGGACATCGAATTGTTCTTGAAATGATAGATTCATAGCAAAACAAACCCAAATGACAAAACCGATGAATGAATCTTAACCAACAAAATCAATTCATTGTCGCGAACAATGCTACCATAATCATTAATCATCAACAGAAATCTACTGCAAGGGACATCCACAATCAAAATTTTTAAATCAGTACAAAAATGTTGAAAAAAAGAAGCAATTTTGCACAACTACAACAAAAGCATGCTTCTATCAGTTCAATTCGGTCCAATTATTCCGACTCAGGTTTCAATTCAAACCATGTTCAGTGGCGGAACCAAGAGGGTTAGCAGTCTGCTAGTAGCATCCCCCAACCCACCAAAAAAAATTGATTATTTTTCGAGTTTTAGTTAAAATTTTTGATTTTTTTCTAGTACGCCTTATTTCATTCATCGTTTGCCCGCTAACTATAAATCCTGGTTCCGCTACCAGTCATGGGAGTAACAAAAACATGTTACAACACATTAATTTTCTAAAGAATTTCACTAACACAGTACAGCAACATACAATGGCATATAAATTATTGTGGGATTGAAATCAAATACACAAATCACAGAAATTAAGCAACATAAAATAATGAATTAATTAGGGTTCATCTTCCTCAAAAAATCCAAATTAAGTTGATGGGAAAATCAACAACTTTTACGGTTAGCATGTGCATAAAATGTAAACATATAGTTCTAAAATACTGTAAGATAATAGAGAAAGTAAATGTAAAAATTAATTACTGTGGTAAAGACTAAAGAGAGGTTGAACTTACAAATTAGGGAGAACTTGAATTGAAAATGAGAGGGAAGGTAATGCTCATGAGTCATGACCTCGTTAAAAATTGGTTAATCGGGTCGGGTGTAGTGCTGAGCAAAAAAATCGAATTCGATTTAAAATACCGAAACCGAACCGAACCGAAAACCGCAACAAGAAAACTGAAAATTCGGTTTTTTTCCGGATGCGGTGTCCGAACCGGATTATATTAAGCTAAATCAGAGCGGACACGGTTTTGAATAATTGCAACCAGGACCCGGATTTCGAACCGGTTATAAAAATTTTGCAAAAAAAAAAATGAAAAGTCTAACTAATAACTACGTCTAAATTTCTAATACTCTAATTCTCTAAACCCTAAAACCAAATCAAAGACGCAGCCCCTTCACCCCTTTCCTAATTTCCTTTTTCAATCTTCATCTCTTCCAAATTAATCCCAGATTTAGTGTCTACTCATCGAAATTTCGAGCTCTCAGCTACTAAGGTTTGTATATTCATCATTTTATCATATATATTTTTAATTTTTATGTTTTTATTGATTGATTGTATGATTAATTCGATTTTTTTCCGTTTTTATTCATTATTTCGTTCTCCATGAGTTGTTTCTTTAGTATTTTGTTATATATATTTCCATCTTTGTTGTTGTTTCGTATTAATTCGATTGATTGTTGCCTTTTTTTTGTTGGTTGATTGTAGTTATTTCGTATTAATTCAATTGCTTCCTCGCTATTATAGATTATATTTGTTTCTGTTTCTGTGACGGATATGAGGAGTCAAAAATGAGAATTTAATCATTATTAATCAGATTATATTGTAGATTACATATTTCCATCGCTGTCATCATTTTTAATCACAAATTAATCACCTTTTTTAACCTGGGTTTTCCTTAATTTGAAATGGGTATTCATTAAACTCATGTAATTTCATGTTTTTGTTCGTCAATTTGTCGTTTCAGCTTTATTAGCTACTGCTTTATTAAAAAGTCTAAACCATTAAATTTTGTTATAGATGTGCTCAAGTTTTGATGAAAATGAAGATATTGAAAGGCTAATCAATTTGGATGACACTAGTGAAGAGGATGAAGTTGAGACTACTCATTGTGAAACTTCAAAACCCCGAAAGAATCTCAAGCCACCACGACCTCCCAAAGTTTCAATTACCGGAAAGGGTGAGTCTCCTTCTCGTAAAAGAAAAAATGCCTCCGATGTTTGGAATCATTATACTAGAGGTGATGATAAGAAACTTGCTATATGCAATTACTGTGAACGTCCATTTGCTTGCGCTTCAAAAAATGGGACAACTAATTTAAATGCTCATACGAATAGATGTCCAAAAGCGCCTCTTAATTTGGATAAGAAACAGAAGTTGATAAATTTTGAGACGACCACTGTTATTAATGAGGATGGTTCTACTAAAACTATTAGTGTTCCAAAAACATGGTCTTTTAATCAAGAAATTTGTAAGAGATCACTTGCTAAGATGGTAATTGTTGATGAATTGCCTTTTATGTCCGTTGAAAAAGAGGTATTTAAAGCCTTTTGTAATGACATGAACCCTCAGTTTGTTATTCCTTCACGATTCACAGTGGCTAGAAATAGTTATGGTGTATTTATAGAACGACGAAAAAAGTTGCATGATTTCTTTGGTCGGCTTTCTTCCCGGGTTTGTCTTACCACAGATGCTTGGTCATCGGGTCAAAATTTAGGCTATATGTGTCTTACGGCTCATTTTATTGATGATAATTGGGTTTTGCACAAAAAAATCGTCAACTTTTGTCAACTTTCTGGTCATTCGGGTATCATAATTGGTAAAACCGTTGAGAAATGTTTGAGTGAGTGGAACTTAAAGAACATTTTGACAATCAATGTCGACAATGCTAGCGGTATACCGGTTTTGCTTAGTCCTAGTCGGGTGTGGTCGAGTTAGTTTTTGGTTAGCAGGAGTTTGGGTTGAATCCGTTTGAAATAATAAATATTCGAGTGTAGTTATATAATTTATATTGGTTGTTAGTTGCGTCAATTTGGGTTTAAGCGCAAGTCGGGTTTCAGATATTCGAATTGGATCACTTTGTCAAGTCTACATATATGGCACGATTCACAAATTCCCGTCTATCTCGCATGATGCGACCAATACAAAAGTGACCACGTTTTGATACATACTGTAGTTATTATTTTTGATTAAATAATAACCATTTTTGTATGGTTAAAAAATGATCTATTTATCAAAAAATGGTTATTACCGAGAATTTTATTCGGGTTAAAATTATGTTAACAAGATATTTTGTATGGGTAATGCATTCTTTACCCCAAAAAAAATATCTCATTTAGAATTATACTCGATGAGTTGAAAACTTATACCACCCATAAAAACATACCCAGTGTGTAGTAACAAGTTAAGCTCAAAATATACACTTTTTATAATGTGATGCGAGATTAATATCGTCTCTTTCAATTTTTTGTGCATAAAAACACGAATAAAATAGCAATTCTAATCTAATTATTTCTCCAATAAGTCTCTCTTACAATGAATATATCCGTCTTAAGTTAAAACGGTCGAGTAATATTCACCAATAAAAATGAAATAAAATGAAATAAAAATGAAAAAAACTAGTGAACATCACTTGTTTTATGTATATGAATATACTAGTTTTTGAACCCGTGAACTGCACGGATGGAAACGAAAGAATTATTAAAAGTAATAACTTACATATCTTTTGGGTTTAGAAAATTATTAAATTTTAGAAAATTTCACTTTGTCTACTACTCGTACACTTTTGAAAAGTTTGTGTTAATTAATTTTATTTGAAATACTATGATTTGTTTTTCTCAAATTTTGATAAGTTATTGGCAAATGGTCAAAATAAGCAGCTGAGTTACTTACACTTGTCACAATTGAGATAATCCCAAATTCCCAATAGCCCTACCCGACTTCCAAATTCATGACCCAAGCTTGAAATGAACCCGAGTTGTGTAAAAAAATGGATAAGTAACTACTTATATGAGACTTCCTTTCTGGCACTCATCTGTTCACTTAATCTATTTTGGGTGTCTTGATCAATTGTGTGTCTGTATATATTGGGAATGTCTTTGATAAACAATTTGATGCTTCACACTCAATTTTATTTACTTGTTATTTAATAATTGACCTCCTCCTCATTCTTTTGCATTTATGTCCAAACCAAAGGTAAACGAATGATCGGGAAAAAAGGACGCAAGGTGGTATGAAACTTCATTTTTTATTTACCCAATATATAATTGTTATTACACAAACTGGAACTAACAATGAACACATGTTATTTTCCTACCCCGTGGACATGTCGATCGATGACAATGTTTATGTTTACGTTCTTATACGCATCCATGTAAAGATGTACAAAATGGTTTACATACCTATCCCAATGGCATATCAATGTTCACATTCTAAATTCAAATACCCTGTCTTAAAATTAAAACAGGTCATATAAAATAAATAGGACAAAAGCATAATATGTAGGGCTTAATAATAAACTTATCACATGTATTCAAGTACGGTGTTATTTAACCGCATCTTAAGAAATGTCAACAATATAGAAAAAAATTACTTCGTACCGGCATAACTTGGAGAGATACATTCGTTCATGGTATTTCTTTCCGTAATGACAACAATATGGTAATGACAACAATAGAAATACATTCGTTCATGGTATTTCTTTCCGTAATAAATTCCTTGAAGATTACATGAGCGACTCCAACGTTTGCTTGATCGTTTTGTTTACAACTTTGATCGAACCAATTTCCGATTATCAATTAAGAATATTGAAATCACAAATATGGCTTCTTAATAAAGAGACCAATTTTATGTGTCCTTTATGTAGTGATCATAATTCCAAATAATTCGATATTTATCAAGAATTACATTTTGCCACCAAGTTGGCTCAAGATTCAAACAGACCTCGATGCACAAACATCAAAACAATTAATGGACTTAAGTATGAATTATTAACGTAAATTGTATTACACCGTATAAAACATAGGCGTAAAATATGGGTAACTATTTTAGATGCATTAAGCATCGACAACTTCTAAAATAAAAATTAGATTCGAGAAATCGTACTTCTTCATTTATTTGTGCAATAAAAACTTAAACTTAGAAAACAATAGTTCAAATTAAAAATTAGTGGAGCTCATAACCTTGTAAGAGTTGCAAGACTTGCAACGCATATGGTCGGTAATTGTAGTTACTTTTGTTTATCTAGATTCATAACTCGAAAAATACGATGATCTTACAACATTCAAGAAAGATTTTTACTATTAATTTTTGACTTACATTTAAATTTTTAGGCGTTAAATTAAAAATATAATTGAGCTTATATGTTGTATTTTTTAGTTTCAATATAATTTTTTGAGTTAATTTTTTTTATAAAGGTGATTGGATTCTTTTCAATAAAAAGCTCGTAAAATATAAGCTCAAATTATTAATATACAGCTCCAAATCTATATTATCAGATATATACAACTTGTTGTATAGACCACTAACTGTAAAGAAAATAATATGTGATTGAGTCCTCCAAATCGAAGAAGTCAACTTTTTAATTGAAGGCATTTAATAATATTAAAATATCCGATTTAAATAATTGGCAAGAATTACGGAGATAGTTTCAAATTTGCCATAAATTTAGGTACATTATTATTAGATATAATTTGGCCATAATTGATTAGTTTTGATGTTGTGGAAAGTTTTATAGTATATTAATTATGCTATATTAATTATGAAAAAGACATATTTTAAAACCTGAAAATGAGCAAATTCAGTTAAAAATGAGGAAATAATATCTTTTGAAGTATTATTTTGAGTCATCCACGTAAAAAGTGAGATTTTTTGGTCGTTTTTGGGGTAATTTTGGTAGTATCTTTGGAAATATTGTTATTTCCTTAAATTTGGGATCTCTCTTAATTTTTATGTCGATGGAAATAATTTTAATTGTGCATTAAAATATTGCAATGGTAACCTTATTTTCATATTAATTTTAAATTTTAAAATATGAATATAGTGTTAAATTTAGGCAAGATAAGTTAATTAGCTAAGGTGATACTTGAATAACTTTACATATTTTTGAAAATCACACGATTAATTTTGATTTACTTGTTTGGTATAGGTCAATCAATTACAAGTTACAACATCTATAATACTATAATTATAATTATAATTATTTTCTTTTAAAATTACGATTTACAATTACAGCAGCTAACACGTGACATATGATTAGACTACGTCAAGTTTTTGATTTAAGTTGAATATTATAAACGGAATATTATAAACAGAATATTACAAACGAAATTACTCCTTTAAGTCGAAAAATAACGTTAATATTGTTATTAGAATTAACATATTTCTGATTTCACCAAATTTGGTCGAAAATTAAGGAGAAAATTAAGGTTATATTGTTAACGAACGAAATAATATTTTCTGATTTTAGGGATATTTTTTAAAAATATATATTTATTTTTCTAAAACAGTATACCATATTTGTCGTCAATTAAATATGCAATCATATACGACAATAATTTAAATATAGCAATCATATACATTTTTGATTTGCAAATCATGCGTACAGAATCATGATGCACGGATCCGGCAAAAAACTCCACATGCCTGACAGATTTTATTTTTTAGGACTTGACACGTGGCATATTAATAGTTATTGACACGTGGCGCGTAAATAGTTGTTGACACATGGCGATCAAATAAGCTTTTGGTTTTTGCTTTAATATAATATATGATTATTATTTGACTCGTTTTAAGTCTGAGACAAATAGTTCCGTTATAAATAAGAACCTGTGTATTAAACCGAGTCTTTGAAAGTGTATTGAACACACTTCATGGTGTGTTCAATACTACCCCTCTCGTCTATTGCTACAATATACTCCGTATAAAATCGAGGGTTTACGTAACATTTCTAAAAGGAATTGTCTACCGAGAAACACAATGAGCTCCACCTTGAAAGATCTTATCTTTTTTACTCCGTATAAAATCGAGGGTTTACGTAACATTTCTAAAAGGAATTGTCTACGGAGAGACACAATGAGCTCCACCTTGAAAGATCTTATCTTTTTTGGTATGGAAACACAAATAAAATAGCAAGTCTAATCTAATTATTTCTCCGATACGTTTCTCTTAAAACGAATATATTCGTCTAAAGTTAAGACGGGTTAAATAATATTCACCTATTTGAATACAATAAAAATGACAAAGTCTACAGAAGAACAAGATTTATGTTTTACCTGTCTAAATAAGTTACGTATTATTTAACCCGCGTTAAGTCTATTATTTAACCTGCGTTAAGTTTAAGACGAATATTTCCGTGTTAAATAATCTTTGGAAGTGTACATGACACACCTCATTGTAGCCATCTACGAATACTACGATTTACAGTGTAGTGAAAAAAGAAGCGTGTTCAATACTCCTCCCCTCATCTACTACTATATACTTACATTTTCAAAATCGCCATTAAAATTTGCATCACATGTTCCTCTCCTTAGTTTGACAAACCTTTAATTTGGGTTTCTTTTTACACACGATTTATCATTCAACGGATTCAAGTACACTGAGAAACACAATGAGCTCCACATTGAATGGTGTTATTTCATCTTTATTTTTTTTCTTTTTTACCACTGTTCCAATTTATCATAAACCATATATCACCCCATTTCTTTATACACGTTTGTCAATACTCATTTTGTTTCGATTATATCTTTAACTACATATTACTAAAAATTATAAAATTTTGATATTCTTAATCCTCTTATCAAGAAATTAAAAAAGATCACATGAATATATTTCCGTAAACGGATTAAGGGAAAATTGACGTTGAATACTCGATTGTAGATAGTGTCCAAAAAGGGAATGGGGTGATATAAAAAAAATGGAGGGAGTATTATATTTAAACATTTCTTATCTTTTCAGGGAAGAGGAAGCGGCCCGAGACTGAGATCGTCTCGGATACGGAGAGCGCTGGTAGCAATTTCCAGGTACAATTTTATTCAAGTATTTGATTTTTGGATTTCTTCAACTTCATACAAATCTCATCTTGTTAACTGTAGTATTTTGTCAATGGAAATATTCAAGATCGGAAATTTATTTTCCTCTTAACGTGCTGTTGTTGCTTTCTTGCTGTGTTGCTTCATTCAACGTTAGATTCTTAACCATGGTTTGTATGGACACCATTTATGCTTCACTTTGAACCTTCCCGTAAAACTGTATATGTGGTGTACAATTTTTTTGGTTAATTAGCGTTAATTAGCAAAATTATTAGGTAATTAACGTTCATTTGAAATTATTTGAGTATATGGTGTCCAGGTCATCATTTTTTACTCCGCTTCAGAAATGTTGAATTGTTAGCCCAACTAGTTCGAAAGAAAGCTCGCAAAAGTGTATGTTACTACTTTTACTTATTTTAATCAGTTACTGTCACTTGCAACTCTGATAATCATGTTACTAGAATGTAATTTTCGATAATTTTGTTTTTTTTTTTAATCTTTGTTAGTTAATTTTCATATGTTGGCTATAAATTTTTAATAAGTTATTGTTCTTTAATTATTACTCCCTCCTATCAACTTAAGTGTTCCATTGTCCTGAAATCATAAAATTTATGAGATATTAGTTGTTTAATATTTTGGAGTGGGTGTTATGATTTGTATAAAGTAAATAGGGAATTGGGTGGGTGGATGAGTAATAAATGAAAATTAATAAGGGTAGAATGATAACATTGGTAAAAAACCTTACTAAAAATGGACAACGGGACACTTTACTGAATAGACGGAAATGTACAATGGGAAACTTAAGTTGGGTAGGAGGGAGTATAATTTTTGGTAATTATGGTTTATGAAAGCTTTGAAGATGAGAATTTTTAAGTTGTTATGTGACAATTTGTGCGACTGTCTCTGAGGATTTCTTGTAAGTAAATTCAGCAAGCAAATTCTTTTTCCCTTTTCTTTCCTTTATTTTTTCGTGTTCAAAGGCGAGCCATCAGGAGAAGATGTACCAGCCTAAGGGAGTTGCTCCGCGCGGCATAAGAAGGGTAGGAATTCTTTAGTCTGCTGTCTATCTAAGGGCTGTTGAGGGAAGTCAGGATCAAAGAGGGCAATCCGCTGTCCCATTTCAAAAGGCTGTGGATCATGGACTCATTGTGTGTGTGTTAAATTGACAATGTCTACTAGTCTGTGGCTTCAGGACAGTGCCACTGGTAAACTTGAGTCGAAAGCTTGGATAAACACAAGTTCTCTGTCTACATGTATTTGTGTCTTTCGCTCCTGTTTACATAAAATAGATTTTGGTGGAAGTAATTAGAGGATTCTGCCAATATGTGCATCATAATGTCTTGAGTTTCCTGTGTTGTTTCTTGAATGAAGTAGTGTGTGGCTTAGCAATGTTTTGAAAATCGAGTAGAGCACTAGTTGATGGTGATCTCTACTAAAATTTTATGTTTTACAGGGAGCGTGCCAGTGCCCTAAACCAGGTGATCTACCTGAAGTTGATGGTGAAGGAGAACCCAGCGCATCAGTCTCTTGGGCCACTGGGGTGAGATTGGGCTTTCAGGTGACCGCTGATCCTGTGCTTTGGCAACAGTTTGTTGATGCTGTCCGGGAGCTAAGACCTTCCATGACTCGGAAGGAGTATGACAAGGCCATGCAAGCTTGGAATAAAGAGTGGTTATCAGGCAATTTACTTAATGTCCATGATTTCATTGCAGAAAAGAACATCAGGGACAAGAGATGGATGACGAAACTAGTCATAAAAAGGCATTTCATCAGATAATGTAAGGTTGGTTCCCTGCAGTAGTGCAACTAATTCGTGGCATAACTTATTGTAGAATAATGGTGATAATTTATCCTTCAACTTTGTGGAATAACTTATTCTAGCATACCTTATTGTGGTATACAGTAGTGAAGCTAACTTATCTATCCACTTTCTTACTGTAGAATAACTTATAACTTATGGTGGCATAACTTATCTCATGTGCTTCAGATGCCGATGGTGCATCATAAGGTGGTCTGTCTTATGATCATTTATGCTTAGGAAATCATTTATGCCCATGTTTTGTAGAGGGCAAGAAAATTGATTACAGCACAGGAAAATGATTTCCTTGATGCTGCACAAGGAAATTGAAGAGAGGCATGTTCTAGAATTTGTAAATTTTCGTAATCAATGATTGAGAGAAAACGTTGATTCAAGTCATTTTAGGCCAAATTAGAGTTATATTTTGTCGGATCATTTTCGGGTTGGATTGGATCAGGCTGGGTTGTTATGGGTCAAGAAAGTTCGGGTAGTGATTTGAGAAGTTTAGAGTACCTAGAGTAGACCTAGACCTCGTAAAATCAAACCGGCCCGAACGGGATGACCTGAGACCCGAAATGTGCCCCAATGTTTCGCGATTCTAACAAAATACTCGGAAAATAACAAAGCCAGAGCAATGTACAACAGACACCGCTAATGGCCTAAACAAGCACAGTAGGTAGCAGTCACAGCAGTATAGCTAGCAAGCAAAGTTGGCTTCGTACCTAATTCTCTAGAAATAAAAGACGCGCTTTTGGAGATGCTCTTGGGAATCCCATCAGCGCTCGTAACATCTTTGGTTCTGACTCAATACCAAGTTCACCAGACTTGAGAAACAGGTCTTCGAGGACAGGTGAAATGGCGAGCAGGTATTCAACCAATTTGAGTTCCGCACCTAATCCGGTGATGCCCGAAATAATGACTTCACGGAGGTGATCCAATTTGTAGTTGTAGTTGAATTCAACGATGTCTACTATCACACTGCAACAGAAGATGTAAGGAGTAATATCCATTCCAGAAGACAGAAGATTTTCAATGAAGATTTCTCTGACTCCATTTTTAGATAGAAAACATATCCACTGGCTGTGGCTGTAACTCAAACAATCCTCAGATGTATCAGCCGGAATGCGAAGAAAAAATTTATGAACGAGACCGTCGTGATTGAAAAGTATGTTACTAATAATTTGGCAGCATTTTTGCCAATCATAATGTTTTTTCCCCTTCCAGAAATTTCTGTCAAAGGATAGGATCTGTAGTGATAACCAAGCACGTCCCCATTGTTTGGACAACACGCTTGTCTGCGCAGCCGTCCAAATTGGCAACTTTTCGAGGATTTTGTCAATCACAATATCTGGAACATTGCCGAAAAAATCCACCATATTTATACTACCACAAATTCACAGTCTATTCTTGAAAGAATACAAATTTTCGTTAGTATTTATACTAACGATTGCCTTCAAAATTCACAGTCTTGTTAACGCAAGTTTTTTTTAGGCCATAAAACATGTGATTGAATTACATATGAGATTATAGTATATATAATAAACTTCAATACTCTAAACCCTAGACGGTAGCCGTCATAACTCATAACCAAACCCTAATTCTCTAACCACCCTAGACGGTAGTCGTTATAACTGCCACATTTGTCATCGGCTTCTCCAAGTCCACCCCAGGTTCGCCCAACAACCACCGCTGCCTAACGGGCCGGTTGGGATGACTTCGTTGTTGCTTCCTTTAGTCCACTTTGGATATGGGTCATTGTTTTGGTTTAGCTAAATTGTGTTTTTATTTTAATTTAATTGGACTCTTCAGTTTGCTTCGGCCTCGAAGTTTTGCTGTTTTACGAGTTTGCTTCGGCCCTCGTACATCATTTGTTTTGTTTTGGTAGTCGGTGTTTACGAGTTTCAGCCTCTGACGTTCTGAAACTCACCTTGATTTCTCATGCCACAAAAGGATTTCAGAGATCACATATTTAGGCAATTTTGCAAATAATTGTACAAATTTTGTTGTGGTCATCTATCACAGACCCAAATAACACATCCTGAATACAGGGAATTCGACAACATCTAGTAACGACAATGAATTAAGCACCGAGAGGCGGTTTCAGTTCAGTTAAAATCGTCACAGACAATCAGGTCCGAGACTTCATACTTCTGAATTTGGGCTGCATCAATACACCCCGACTGAAATAATGTTTCAGACAATGATTAAAGCCAGGGTGGCTTAATGGGTCGTCAGTAATCCTACGCTTGACATCCAGTAGTCGGTTTCTATTTCATATCAGTAACGACGACTCACACAAGATATCAGAGACACTCTCAGACAAAATTCATCTCTTTATAATTAATTCAGCCTGATATACCTCCTCGTGAAAGGTTCTATCAATAAACAACATGTATGCATCCACCAAAATTCCCAAACATAAAGCAAACGAACCAAGAATACGCATAAGGCAGACTCATTGAGTCATTAAGAAACAAAAAGCGAGCAACAAAATAGGTAGCAGTCACAGGCTCACAGCAGTGTAGCAGACAGCATTGCCCTCGTACCTAATTCTCTAGAAATAAAAGACGCGCTTTTGGAGATGCTCTTGGGAACCCCATCAGAGTTCTTAACATCTTTGGTTCCGACTCATTACCAAGCTTACCAGGCTTGAAGAACAGGTTTTCTAGGACAATTGAAATGGCAAGCAAGAATTCCACGAATTTGAGTTCCTCACTTGATCCTGTAACGCCCACAATATTGACCTCACGGAGGTGATCCAATTTATTGTTGTAATTGAAATCAACTAAGTCCTCGCCAACAATTTCACCTGAAATAACCTGCAATAATAACTGAATTCATGTAAGACAAATCAAATAAATATATGACAGATGCGCGAGTAAGATAAAAACAAATTCATATAAACCAGATTTACTTACTGAGACGTCAAGCTTCTTAATATAGGGACAACATTCAATCATTGACAAAAGGTAGTTGAAAACACCGAAGTCACTCAAATTTAGGTCAAGTAGACAAAGTTTATCTAGGTGGTTGAATGTGACCGATGAAGATTTTTTGATGCCACCTGCAGCCAAGAACTTACATGCACAAACAGAAGGGACTTCAGGTTGGAGAGCAAAATAAACTATATAATCTACTTTCAAAATAAAAGAAAAGCAGTAATTTTTTAGCACTCACACGCATCATTACCATTACCTTACACAAGTCACCATTAAAAAGGATGGACTGAAGTTGACAAGAACTCGCAAGAAGATTTACAGCATCAACTGTTTCAACAGTTACGAGTTTTTCCGGCTTTTTCAACAAGCCCATTGATATGAATTTAAGATTGCGAACATTTTTGAACGCTAGAGTCTCAAAATTGCCTATTAATATCAACATTTTGAGAGTAGGTGCATCTATTACAACGTGATCCATACCAACCCAGCCCACTAGTATTAACTTTCCCAGCTCTCTACAATTCTCAATCAAACTACAAAAAACGTTTTGATTAGTAAACTTGACATACACTAGCTTAAGATGCTTAAGTTTAGGAAACCCATGACAACAAGTAGGCGGAAGATTTAAAGTGCAGTTGGCTAGTTCTAGGGACACTAACTCGCTGCACGAGAAGATATTTGAAGGAATACACATTAAAGGATCCCAATGAGCAATTGTTATCATTTGAACTCCGTTTTTAGACAGAAAGGATATCCATTGTCTGAGATTCATATGATCCTCATCTGCTTCTTCTGGAACATTAAGATCAAACCTACGAATGGGACCATTGTGTTGGAGTAGTATCCTGCTAATAATGCAGCTGCTTTTTCGCCAATCACAACTTCCGTCTTTATTTTTTTGCTGTTCTTGGAAATCAGAATCAAAGATCAGCTGCTGTAGTGATAACCAAGCACGTCCCCATTGTTTGGACAACACGCTTATCTGTGCAGCCGTCCAAATTGGCAAGCGTTCTAGGATATTATCAATCACAATATCCGGAACATTGCCGAAAAAATCCACCATATTTCTGAAAGACCTCAAACAAGCTATATATTTGCACTGATTTAGACAAATACAAATTCTGGTTAGTATTTATACTAATCATTATTGCTTTCAAAATTATGGAGAGCAATTTCATTCAAACAAGGGACAACAATTTCTATACATTATTTCTAAAATTTAATGCAAACACAGTACAGCAACATAAAATGGCCTAGAAATTAAATATGAGAATGAAATCAAGTATCAAATCAGAGCATAATCAAGGTAAAATAAAATGGGTTTAGCCCAGATTTTGAGGAGTGATAAAGACATCAATTAATTAGGGTTCTTCATCTTCCTTAGAAAACCCAAAATTAAGTTGATGGGGGGAATAAACTTTTATCAGATTGCATGTACATAAAATGTAAACATAGTTCCAAAATAAGATTTAAGAGAGCAAGTAAATGTATAAATAATTTAATTACAGTGATAGAGAGAGGCAGTACTTACAAAGAAGGGGGAGCTTGAGTTGAAAAAGTGCGAAAATAATGATCAAAATGGGTAACTCATCCCCTTTATGGTGGTCATAATACTTACTAGGTCTGAGTAAAAAATATCCGATACGAATTTTTTTCCGAATCCGATCCAAAATCCGAAAAAAATAATCCGAATATATGGATATCATTCAAATTGGATATCCGATCCGATTTTTTCCGAATAATATGGATTGGATGTGGATTGTGATTTTCTTGAAATTAGATATGCGAATCCGATCCGAATCATAAAAAATAATAAAAAAACATGGAAAAAACCAAAACATTTTACCATTATTTTTGGGTAGTTTGATAAATATTGATTGTTATTGTTATAAACATAATCGAGAAGTGTGACAAAAGAAATGGATTTTCATTATACACATTTCCTTTTTTTCCTTGTTTGGTTTTGGAGCACAAAATATACTCATTAGTCGAAAAATGAATTTCTTCTAGTGATAATCTTTGAATGATTCATTCTGCACCGTATCATTTGTTAATTTTTTAATCTGCATTTAAAACTGGATCTAATCCGGTTTCCGAAATGTGGATATCCGGATTTACGGATTCCGAATTTTTGAATATCCGAATATTTGGATCTGGATGTGGATCGCCAAATATCATATTTTTAAAACTGGATATCCGATCCGAATTTCAAAACCGGACCGGATATCCGGTTTTGCTCACCCCTAATACTTACGGCCTCATTTACACCCCAGATAGACGAGGCAAAATAGTTAACCGGGTTGGATTAAGAGGGAAAAATAGACTGAAAAAGATGGAGTATGTTATGATTCATTGATTTGGGTTAGAATTGTCAATTGTGTTAACAGAGCTCTTCTTGCTACCACAGCAGTTAATTGCACAGATTTGTTTAAGTTGAACCTACACATAAGCTCCAATGGTGTATAGTGCTTGATTTCAAGCGTGTTCGATATATTTTAAGAAACTAATGTCCATGGTTCTTGACTTTTCTCACACATTCTTGTCCATGTTCCAGATACAAGGTTATTTGTCTTCTGACCTCTTGTTAATGCAGGCTCCTAGACCCTGATCTTGAAAGCTCGGGATCCTTCTTTGTTGGAAATTACATCTTACAACTCATCTTGAATCTTCCTTCACAAATGGGGCAGCATATTCAAGACCTAGTTTCTGCTCTTGTGAGACGAATGCAATCATGTCAAATAGCTGGACTGAAGAACTCTTTACTACTTGTTTTAGCTAGATTGGTATTTCTCATGAAGCCTATAACATCTTGAATGAAAAATCATATCACTATTAACTCAAACGGGAAACTAATGTCCTAGTGTAATGTTTTTTTCACCTATGATGTTCTGTCATAATTGGGTGTTTTAACTAGGCATTCAAATTAGGAAGCCTTTAATATTAAGGTAATATTCATGTTGGCAGTGTTTCACAAACATAGTTGTATGAAGCTACCGGGTTGGTGGGTTGTTCCAATTTCTATATGATGAGGTAGTTCACTACATAGCTCCAGCCTTGTATATTTATTCCCCATCATGTGTAATACCCCCGTTTGGTGGAGGCAAAGACACTGAAAAACATTATGCTCTTAGCTTCTGATGCTTATGGGAGTGTGTCTGTGTGCATGGATGGTTGTATGTGGCAGTTGGGATGGTATGAGAAATGTATTTGTATATATGAAAGTATGAAACTACAAATGGATTATTGTTTTTGACCTATTTATTAAAGTATTCAGTTGCAACTACTATCTAAACTTTACATTAAATTTTCTCAACGGCAATGAATATTATTGTCTGGAGGTCAATATTTTGAGTGATGATTTCATATGTTTATTCTCCCATCTTGACAGGTTCACATGAGTTCTCCAAATGTAAGCCAGTTCATTGACTTGTTGGTCAGTATACCTGCTGAGGGAAACCCCAACTCATTTGCTTATCTGACATCTGAATGGGTTAAACAGCAAGGTGAGGAATAACACTAGCATGATACTTTTGATTCCTTCAGTTTTTGGCATCATTCATGGATGCTCAATCAAACTTCAGCATTTATTTCAAAAGTTGGTTGTAACTTTGTGGTTCTCTGCTTTGCATGTAAAATTTGCTTCTTGTTGACAACAATATGAGCCACTACTTGTTACTGCATTTTTTTGTTCTAATTGTAACATTCTGATGACTAACCATCTATACGGAAACTGTGCAGTGATGGATTCCAACATACCATTCTGAATAGTTACATTTTAGGGCACTTCTTTTTCTTTAACAATATGGCTTACTGATTTATATGATTGATATGATTGATGTTTTGCATTTCTCTTGCATTGAATGTAATCCTGTAGGTGAAATTCATGGCTCATATCAAATTAAAGTTACTACTACTGCGTTGGCTCTGTTGCTTTCTACGAGGCATTTTGCATTAGCCAATAACTGTGTTCAAGGACACCAAATTCAGGTGTGAATCTTTGTTGAAGAATCTATAATAATTGTTATTTTTGTGTAAGGTCCCTTTTTCCTCAGCTGAAAAACAGTATGCTGTGTTCGGAAACAAAGAATTTTGTTCATTTAGTTCCTCTCTAGGTAATTCGGTTCAGTTTAGCTCAGCTAAAAATATCATGTCCATATAATTCACTTCCAATTAAATGAACTCAATTCAAAGATCAGGTGATTAGAAATGGATTTAAGCTATGACTCCGTCATGTGCAGACTACTGCTGGAATAACAACTCGTTCGAAAGCAAAATCAGCTCCCGAGCAATGGACCATGATACCTCTTAATGCAAAGGTAATGCTTCTCTTCCATGGAATTCAGGAGATGCAGTGTAGCTAATTAATGGTCTTATGTTCCGCAATGTAATGTATATGTCATACACCTAGACCTAATTGTCGTATCAAGTGCGTTTGGCCAACTAATGTGGTGTTGTTTTGCTTTGGGAAGCATATGTTTCGCAGAAAACTTTGTAGCTCAACCCATTGCATTTGCCAAACCAAACATGTACTAAAAATGTTGTTCACGTGAGCGCTGGGTAATCATGTCTTTGTTTGTTAAGCAGATACTTTCCTTGTTGGCTGATACACTGCAAGAGATACAGGAACAAGTGCTAGGGCATGAGGAGGAGGTATTAGCTATCTACCTGTCCTGTCGCTATATGCTGGAAATTAAGAATGACTAATAGTTTTGAAGTTCGGTTGTTGTCAGGATAGCGACTGGGAGGAGGTTGATGCAGAAGATGCAGACATAGATCACGATCTACTACAGGCTTCTACTGCTAAATCGTCAGCTAAACCAGCATATGACCATCTTGCTGCTATGGCAAAAATATATGAGGTTTTTATTTTCCTCATCTATCTCAGGCTACTTGCTTAGTAGTACCCTATTTCCATCTGATGTTTTTCTTTGCTTCATTGATTTTCGATAGAGCCAAAGACTCTTTATTCTTTGGCTTTTGGAATACATGGAATAAAGCAAAAAAGGGTCTGAGCTTCTTAAGTTTTTTATACCAGTCTTCCAATGTAATTTTGACGCTATTTTAATTACTGGCCGGTCATCCTTAACAGCCTCTCTGCGAGAGGTACGGCTGCGCCCATTACCTTGCCATGGGCAGGGGAGCCTTGTAGCTTTGGAAACAATTTTTTTCACTTCTCACTAACTCAGTTATGTTCACACTTGAAGAACGATAAGGATGGAGATGATTTTGACGATGATGATTTATTAAGCAGCAATGATCCCCTGAATGAGGTTCTTACTTTTCTGCCATTTGTAAGGCTTTGCGCATTTCATTGTTTTCTGTTTATACTAATCGTAAATTTGTTTCAAATATGCTTGCAGATCAATTTGGCAAGTTATCTTGTGGACTTTTTGACGAAGTTTTATCAGAGTGACGTCCCATATTTTGACCAGCTTTGTCAGGTTAATTCCACTTAATATTTTCTGCGTCTCGTGGCATGGTATTAAACGAATTGTGAGTTTGTGACCGCATCGCAACTCAGTTATATAGATCTTGAAGGCCACTACAACCATGGTATTAAATCTAGGCTCTGAAGCTTACCTGTGACTGCATTATAACTCAAGGCAGTATATGACTGAGATTAGGTCGCAATTATAGATTTCATAGCGAAGTTTCAAAAGAATATTTAGTACCAGTACTGGCACAACTTTTGAGTTGGTATGGGCCGTATTTATAATGCGCCAATGAGATCAGGCCTTGACGACCGTGCCTAGATCAAGCCTGAAATTGAGATGTAGTAGTACCGTGCATAGGAAAATATTTCAGAAGATATAGTTTTCTTTGGATTCAATTTGACGTTGTTGCACCTTGGTTTTGCAGTGTTTAACACCGTCTCAACAACGTGCAATCCAAATGGTATTTAATCAATGAGAAGTATAGTTTCAATATTGCTACCAAGTCTTTCACTGCAGTGCACCTAAGCTTTCAGCACATACACGTTGAATATATCAACCGTCGAAAGACTTGCATTCTGTGTTAGAGGTTTGCGCTTCATTTCTCTCATCCAAACTTTTCTCAGTTACCCCGAAAATTGAATCCTACTTGCAGTTTCTAATATTTGATACCTTCAGATCAGTTTTGTTCGTGTTCATCATAGAGGCGCTTCGTCTGCATCATGCAAGTCAGCGTGCTGTTGTGTGAGATTGTCCAATGTAAGAACTCCGCGACTATGTCAATTGTTTACATTTTTACTTTGATCGGTTTTCTTGAGCTGTGTATGTCCCCCGGTTGATCCATATTGCTTCATATTATGGATTTTATTTATTGTTAATTTTTGGCTTGTAAATTGATTGTGTTTTCTTCGCTTTGTTCCGTTGCTGTCTTAACCCATCTTGCCTTGCGAATTAATCCGGTATGTTTCTGTAGGTATTTTCTTTGATTAATAGGAGATTATAAAATGGATTCTTTTTCTTGCGGGATAGTTCTGCGCATCTGAAATATGAATTCCATGAGTGTCTTGAAATATAAGAATGATCTTATATAAAAGAGTAAATTAAAAATAACTCCCTTTTAAAATAGGGTTTTTTAAAATTACTCCCTTATATAATTTTTTTCTAAAATTACTCCCTTAAGATGCTCTTTTATTAAAAATTGCTTCAAAATTCCAATTTAGGTTACCTATTTTGTATGTTTTTAAACTTATTCTACATTGTTATACCTATAAAAGCATAAATTGGCTATGTAACAAACGGAATCAATTCATAAACTTGTAAAATAAGTCACTTGAATTAGAGTTTTGAAGCAATTTTTGATAAAAATACATTTTAAGGGAGTTATTTTAGAAAAAAATTATATAAGGGAGTAATTTTAGAAAAGTGAATTTTAAAAGGGAGTTATTATTAATTTACTCTATATAAAAACAGCGGAAATATTTTATTTTATTCAAGCATATTGCATCATGCATAATTACATAGCTTACCACATTACTGTTTTACGAGTTTGCTTCGGCCCTCGTACATCATTTGTTTTGTTTTTGTAGTCGGTGTTTACGAGTTTCAGCCTCTGACGTTCTGAAACTCGCCTTAATTTCTCGTGCTACAAAAGGATTTCAGAGATCACATATTTAGGCAACTTTGCAAACAAGTGTACAAATTTTGTTCTGGTCATCGATCACAGACCCAAATAACACATCCTGAATTCGACATCTAGTAACGACAATGAATTAAGCATCCGAGAGGCGGTTTCAGTTCAGTTAAAATCGTCACAGACAATCAGGTCCGAGACTTCATACTTCTGAATTTGGGCTGCATCAATACACCCCGACTGAAATAATGTTTCAGTAATCCTACTCTTGACATCCAATAGTCGGTTTCTCTTTCATATCAGTAACGAGTAACGACGACTCACATAAGATATCAGGGACACTCTCAGACAAAGTTCATCTCTTGATAATTAATTCAGCCTGATATATCTCCTCGTGAAAGGTTCTATAAATAAACAGCATGTATGCGTCCACCAAAATTCCCAAACATAAGGCAAACGAACCAAGAATACGCATAAGGCAGACTCATTAAGTCATTAAGAAACAAAAAGCGATTAACAAAATAGGTAGCAGTCACAGGCTCACAGCAGTGTAGCAGACAGCATTCCCCTCGTACCTAATTCTCTAGAGATAAAACACGCGCTTTTGGAGATGCTCTTGGGAACCCCAACAGTGCTCTTAACATCTTTGGTTCTAATTCAATACCAAGTTCACCAGACTTGAAGAACAGGTTTTCGAGGACACCTGAAATGGCAAGCAGGAATTCCACGAATTTGAGTTCCGCACTTGATCCTGTAATGCCCCTTATATTGACCTCACGGAGGTGATCCAATTTTTTGTTGTAATTGAAATCAACTAAGTCCTCGCCAACATTTTCACCTGAAATAACCTGCAATAATAAGTGAATTCATGTAAGACAAATCAAATATATTTATATGACAGATGCACGAGTAAGATAAAAACAAATTCATATAAACCCGATTTACTTACAGAGACGTCAAGCTTCTTAATATAGGGACAACATTCAATCATTGACAAAAGGTAGTTGAAAACACCGAAATCACTCAAATTTAGGTCACTTAGACGAAGTTCATCTAGGTGGTTGAATGTGACCGCTGAAGATTTTTTGATGCCACCTGCAGCCAAGAACTAACATGCACAAGCAGAAGGGACTTCAGATTGGAGAGCAAAATAAACTATATAATCTACTTTTAAAGTAAAAGAAAAGCAGTAATTTATTAGTACTCACACGCATCATTACCTTACAAAAGTGACCGTTAAAATGGATGTACTGAAGTTGACAAGAACTCGCAAGAAGATTTACAGCATCAACTGTTTCAACAGTTACGAGTTTTTCCGGCTTTTCCAACAACCATATTGATATTCTTTTAAGACTGCAAACATTTTGGAATGCTAGAGACTCAAAATCGCCTACTAATATCAAGGTTTGGAGAGTAGGTGCATCTATTACAACACAATCCATATCAACCCAGTCCCGTAGTATTAACGTTACCAGCATCCCACAATTCTCAATCAAACTACAAAAAATGTTTTGATTAGTAAACTCGACATTCAGTAGCTTAAGGTGCTTAAGTTTAGGAAACCCATGAAAACAAGTAGGCGGAAGATTAAAAGTGCAGTTGGCTAGTTCTAGGAACACTAACTCGCTGCACGAGAAAATATTTGAAGGAATACACATTTCAAAACCCCAATGAATAATTGTTATCAATCGGACTCCGTTTTTAGATAGAAAAGATATCCATTGGCTGAGATTCATATGATTCTCATCTGCATCTCCTGGAACATAAAGATCAAACCTATGAATGGGACCATTGTGCTGGAGTAGTATCCTGCTAATAATGCGGCTGCTTTTTCGCCAATCACAACTTCCGTCCTCATTTTCTTGGAAACCAGAATCAAAGATGAGACGCTGTAGTGATAACCAAGCATGTCTCCATTGTTTGGACAACACACTTGTCTGTGCAGCCATGCGAATCGGCAAGTTTTCAAGGATTTTGTCAATCACATTATCCGGAACATTCCCGAAAAAATCCACCATTTTTTTAGAAGACTTGGAACAAGCCATGGACTGCTATAATAGGAGAAAAGTTGAGTTCTTTACTCTTCAAATTGTGCTTTGAGATGAATTTAGAGCCAAAATCCTAAACAAAAAGCATATCGTCAATTCATTGTTCCTAAGAATGCTACCATAGTAATTACTTTATAATCTTTAATAGTAACCACAACTCCACTGGAAGTGACTTCCACAAGCAAAACTAAATTAGTATAAATGTTGCTAAAGAAAAAAGGCATGCAATCTATTATATTGAGAGTTTGATTAACAAACATGCAGATCGTCCGGAACTGGACTAGCGGAAAGGTCCACGCATTGATAAAATCCTAACAACACCCTAAACAAAAAGCATATTTCAACCCAGGACACTCCTCGTTCTCCTGGACAAAGAATATTCATAAAAAAATGAATACTGTTGGAACGTCATGGGTAAGGTTCCTGGTTTGGGCCGGGAAGAAGGGGTGGCAGCGAAAGAATTACCTACTCATTATTCGGTTCAACTAACAAATTAAAACCATAAGTCGTTAGCAAGTACGTGCCAGCTAAACACGGATCAACAAAAACTAGCAATATACAGTTTACATATACATGTCAAATTTACACAGAATTGGAATTACAAGGAAGATGTCCAGACACATATTCCTTGTTTCAATCAATCTCTAGTTCCTCAAAATTAGTCATTATCGGCATTTATTTAAATTTGGGGCATCGAATTGTTCTTGTAAATGTTGATTCATAGCAAAAAAAACCCAAATGACAAAACAATGGAACGAATATGCTTGAGATTACAAATGCTTTCTAAGCTAACAAGCAAAATCAAAACAATGGAACGAATATGTTTGATCTCAAATACAAGACATTCAATACTCTCTCCAACTCGATCCAATTACGACATTTCACCAAATATATGACAGGAAAAATGTATTAAATTGGACCAAACCATGCTCAGTGGTGGAACAAAGTTGGCCTAGCAGCCTACTACTTGCATCCCCCAGCAGAATAATTGATTTTTTTCGAGTTTTAGTTAAAAGTTTCGATTTTTTTCAGGGATGCCTTATTTCATTCATAGCTTGCGCCTAACCCTAAATCCCGGTTTCCCAAACGGCCATGCTAGGAACAAAAACATGTTAAAGCACATTAATTTTCTGAATTTTTTGCACACACAGTACAGTAACATACAATGGCCTAGAAATTGTGGGAATGAAATCAAAAAACAAAGGACAGCATAATCAAGTTAATAATATAAAATGGGTTTTGTCCAGATTTTGAGTGACCAAGTTATGAATTAATTAGGGTTCATCTTCCTCAAAAAATCCAAATTAAGTTAATGGGGAAAATCAACAGCTTTCACAGATTGCATGTAAATAAAATGTTAACAAAGTAAAATTTAATTGAATACCAAAAAAAACAAAGTAAAATTTAATTACAGTGGCAGAGAAAGAGATGTTGAACTTACAAAGAAGAGAGAAGTTGAGTTGAAAATGAGAGTGAATATAAAGTAGATAATGCTCAGAATAGGTAAACTCTTCCCCTTGAAAATCGCATACAAAAAGAGGTAAAGACCCGGCAAAATGGTTACCCAGACCGGGATTGGGTCAGGTATTCTTTGATGCGTTTTCAAACTTTAACCCGATTTGTGTTCAATAGGTTTTGAATACAATCACCATTGACGTAGTCACGTAACTATAGGTCTAGTTACGACAAATATCTTTGTTTATGTTACTTCTGCTATTCATTTCGCATCAAAATTGTTAGTTAACAACTATTTAATAGAGTGTATATATGCCAACTCATACCGTATTTCACTCCCGATCATATTTTTACTTATTTTCAAACTCGATTACTAACTAAACTTGCAAATTACCCTAATTAACTATGTAAGGCTTTGTTCTTTCCGGCTTAATTTCAGCTCCTTCCAATTTTGTTTAGTTGTATTCCGTTAAGTTTTATTTACGATCAATCAATTATATTAAATTAATGTATTCACAAAATTAACTTTTAATTCAATTAAATTTACTTCAACTTCATTCCACCTAATTTAGTTCAATTACGATCTACTCCAATTAATGCAATTCAGCTCGTTTCAGCTGAAAAGAACATGACCTAAATCATCTTTAAACCTCATTTACAGATTCAACTCTTTCAATCTTCAACATAAATCGGTGTCTTCGTCCCTCGTATCTTCATCTTCCTCCCACGATAGTTGGTTGATAGATTCTTGTATTTATGTGTAAATTGAAATAAGAACAGTAACTCTTGTGTGAGACCGTCTCATGCGTACAACGGGTTCATATATTTGTATTAAATAAGAAACTTAATATAAAAACAGATGGTCTTATGATGTGAGATCGTCTTATTATAGAATTCGTGATTGTTAAAAATGGTCACTATTTATTAAAACATTTTTAATTTTGCAATGCCATAAATATTGCAATAAAACGAATAGGCAACAGCGGTGGAGATTAATGAACTATTAATAACATTTCATAGCTTCGTTAATGACAGAGTGAACTAGAAGTAATAATTCGTTTTCACACCGTCTTTTCATATGTTTCCTTTAATGCTAAATAACTACTACTCATACTCTTTGTCTCCTATAAATTCTCATCTTTTACAGTTTACTGCTTGCTTCTTACTTATGGTACGGTACATGCACGCACACTTTATTTGATAGAATCTCGTATGTGCATTTTTCTGTCTCATTCATTTATTTATCTTTGATTTAATAGACTCTACCGCTAACAGGTGATTTTTGTTTTTGCAGGTTAATATTAAGGGCACTTTATTTCAAGATTAATCTATTTTGTCAGTTTTATGTTTCCGACTCATCATTTATAACCTTATTGAAGGTAAAAAATTTAGTATTTGGTTATAATCTTAATTTATCGATCAATTAATTTTCTGAATTTGTTTTTTGTAAGTGATGGGAACCAGAAATTTATTATAGATTCATTTGGTTATAATAATCTTAATGCATCAATTCTTTGAAGTTCTTATTAATTTAGTACTACTAACATAAACATGCAATTTGCAATTAGTGTAAGTTTTTGGTTATTAGCATATTGAGACTGTTATTTATTATTTATAATATGGTTTTTCTAACGGAACACACGTTAATAACTTAAATGTGGAAATGTAAGATATACTTAATAGATATTCAAGTTATTAACGTGTTCCATTTCCCAAAAGGTACACGTTAGAAAATCGTTTATAATATACGATAAATTCTCCTATTTAAAAATATGTTAATCAATGGGCCGGGATAAAAGTATATTAACCTTAAATATGTTTACATATACTATTTTTATTGATTAAATTATTAAACATGTTAAAACCCTTAAATATACGAAAATTTTAGCATTGTTTTCCAATTAAACAACATCATAACGTAAATGATGCTTAAACTGGCGATGAACTGAAAATATGCTTTGTGTTTAGGATATTGACTCTGAATTTTCTCAAGAGTTCTGGGTTGTGAAGTACTTGATTATTATCAGTCCACAGCTGTTCTGAGCCTAGCAAATCAATGGAAGATTTTTTTGGGAATGTTCCGGATATTGTGATTGATAAAATCCTTGAAAAGTTGCCGATTGACATGGCTGCACGGTCAAGCGTGTTGTCTAAACAATGGAGACGTGCTTGGTTATCACTAAGGATCCTCGTCTTTGATGATGTTTGTTTCCGCCATATTGCTGATTCCCAAAAGCGCAGCGAAATTATTAGCAATATACTCTTTTATCATCGTGGCCCCGTTCATGAATTTTATTTTTATCTTTGGGCTGGTGCATCGGACGTTCGTATGAATCACAATAGTTGGATATCTTTTCTATCAGAAAATGGAGTCAGGAAGATCGTAATTAGTAATTTGTACACTAAAATGGATATTACTTCTAACATCTTCTGCTGCAGTGAGATAGTACACCTACATCTCAAAGGCTTTAATTTAAATCACCCACCTATGAATTTCAGTGGTTTTCCTAATCTAAAGCATCTTGAGCTGGAGTACATTGTATTTAGGAAGCAAAACATTTTTTGTAGTTTGATTGAAAGTTGTAGAAAGTTGGAAACCGTGAAACTTAAGAATTGGAGCGGTCTGGATCATGTCGTAATAGATGCACCTAGTCTCCAAACCTTGGTATTACAAGGCAATTTTGAGTCTTTATCTTTCAGAAATGTTCGCAATCTTAAAAGCATATCAATGTGCTTGTACAAAATGCGGCATAAAATTGCAACTGCTGTAACAGTTGATGCCGTCAATCTTCTTGCAAGTTCTTGTCAACTTCAGTCCATCCAGTTCCATGGTCAGATGTGTAAGGTAAATATGGTGTGCTAAGAATATAAATTCCGGTCTCTGTTCCGCTATCAGCGGTACTATCTAGAATTTATTTTGCTCTTCAATCTGAACTCCCTTCTGCTTGTACGTGTAAGTTCTTGGCTGCAGGTCGCATCATAGGATCTTCTCCTGGCACATTCAACCACCTAGACAAACTTTGTCTTAGTGATCTAAATTTGAGTGATTTTGGTGTTTTCCGTTACCTTTTGCACACGATTGAATGTTGTCCTTACATTAAGAAGCTTGACATTTCTGTAAGTAAATGGGTTTATATTAATTAATTCTTTCGGTGTCTTATATTTATTTTGT
The DNA here is from genome assembly GCA_029255685.2 of Silene conica. NCBI lineage: Eukaryota > Viridiplantae > Streptophyta > Magnoliopsida > Caryophyllales > Caryophyllaceae > Silene > Silene conica. The sequence goes on from CM055312.2 coordinate 96,619,962, forward strand.
TTTTCTTATTTGAATTTACCACTTAATGCAGGTTATGTCAGTTTTAAGGGTTGGGAGGCAAGACATACTTGACTGCAATTGCAACTACAAATTGGGTAAACTCCTTGAGATCAAAATTGCGGGTATCACGGGATTGAGTGCTGAACTTAAGCTTATTGAATACCTGCTTGCCATTTCTGATGTCCTTGAAAAGTTGTTCTTTAAATTACATATTGGTATTGGTATTGGTATCGGTATTGAGTCAGAACTCAGGCTGGCAAAAGTGCTGATGAGGTTTCCAAGAGCATCACCGAAGGCGTCGCTTGTTTGGCTAGAAAAATAGGTATCTACCTTCACCCCTTTCTTTTCATTGTCTTCTGCTTGGGTTGTCATCTTCCCAATCCCTTCATTAATGGCTTCCTTGGAATCCATTACTTCGTATTTTCTATTGCTTTTTAATGCTTTATCATTCTCTATACTCTCCGAGTAGTCCAATCTGTGGATGTCAAGTCTTTAAAGTAAAATTAAGGAAAGGTAATGTGCTAATCAAAGTGAATTAAATCTAGATAAAATGATTCCCAGCTTGAATGTCGTCAAGTGTCCGGTCTTGGGCGTAGGAGTCAGTTGACAGTTGCTCTATATTAAAGGTGATACTGGCTCTTAGTGTTTATATACGAGTGATAATTGTCAATTTCTCATGTGGTATCTTCTTTGGCAGAATGGTGAATGTTGTTATATACTGATATGGGAAACAACAAAGGATCATATGAACTTTGTTGCTAGTATGGCCAGAAAAGCGGCGGTATGAGCTTTCTTTAAGCTTGGATCTGAAGAACAATCCCTTCACGATATTGCATATCGTTTTTTGATTTGTATTGTCAAATTTGTCACCTTTGATTAATCAAGATAACTACTCCTATGGTATTACGTAGTTGTATACTTGTATGGTCTGGGCCGTCCGGCTTGTACCGGAGTGTCTTGACCGGTATGTCATACTTGTTAATTTATGAAAACTCTTTGTCCATTTTTCTAATCTTTTTTTGGCCTGTTTCCATGTTTTTAAGCTTGTCGTGTGAGCTAGAATAAAAATACGCAATGTCGAATTCTTATTATATGTAGTAGTGACCAGTGGGCAGTGAATGTGCTGCACTTTTGGTTTCTGTATGGGACACTATCTCGGAACTAGGCAGCCTTAATAACTTTGTTGGTTATTGATGGACAAATTTTAACCTCGTAAGTGAACGATGACGATGACGATGCATTAAAAGAGGGTCGCATTTGTAAGGGTAAGGCCGGTGAGTACCAATTGTAAAATTCTAGTGTTTAGCTAAGACGAAACAAGATTTTGAAAGATAAATCTCAAAGAACCATACTATCTACTATGTAAATAAAGTAAACTAATGTAAAAAGTAAACCAAGAAGACGAGATACACTAATGTTGTTTTACTCTAATAATTTAAAACCTAGTGTGACTTGAGAATATATAACTCGATCTGATTATTATTATAACAAATTGATTTTTACTCCATCATTTATAATGATCTATTAATTAACTCGAAATACCTTCGAGTTAGGCCGATCCGATCTGACCCAAACTGTCGCCAATTTTGACTTGGCAAAACTCGGCCCGACTCGACAAAACCGATCCGACTCGCCCGATATCGAACCCGTCTGTTAATCGATAATATTATAAAATCGTGGTACCTGAAATTGACCCACTCCGACCCAATATAACCCGATATGTAATCTTATCCGATAACCGGTATAACCGTACTCGACAACACCCAAGCCGATTAAAACCCGACAAGAATAATATCTGACTCGAATGAGTATCAAATAACCGACAATTACCATTTTATCGCTTACCCTCTGATCTAAATATGATTTGATGATAGTTAAATTAATTTGTTAGTGACTGAATTTAAAAGAAAATAAATTGTAACATTTGCCAAAAAAAAAAGAAAGAATAAATTGTAATTAACATGTAAGTGATGTAACCGGGTTAGAATATTATTGACTCGATATGAATATTGGTGACCCGATATTAGCTATTACACGACATATTAGTTGAGTAACCCGACCTGAAACAACCCGATCGAACCTGGCCTGACTCAGTCATTATAATGATCGGAACAATCCGATAATACAATAACCTGAACTGAAAACAATCCGACTCGAACCCGACTCGACCCACCCAATCGCCGGTTACGCCAACCTAAAACTACCCGGCCCGAACTGCTCCGACCCCAATCCCGGCCCAGCTAACCATATTGTCGGGTCCTTATGGGTTTATGGCTTATTTTTTTCACAGATAATATGACATTTAAAAATTGAGTAATAGGTAAGATAAAGGACTCAACTTTTGGTTTTTCTACAGATAAGGGACTCAACTTTTAAATTGTACAGTTAGAGGACTTAAAGGTTAAAACTAACGGAATGCCCAAATTTATTGACAAAAAATTGTACTGTCATCTAAATAATTGCAAATAAATCATCCTTCTCCAAAATATATGTTTCTTGAAAGATTATTAAAGCATATATAATTATTTTTATACATAAAAGATTGTTACTTAAGAAATGAAGAAATTTAAAGAAAAGCCCATCCAAATAACTCCATATAAAATAAGGGATTTATGTAAAAAATAATTGAAATAGATTAATTTCACAAAAGAAAACTTAAATTGAACAACTAAGTAGAAGTAATTAGTATCACTTACTTGATTGTTTTCCAGGATCGATAATTTTTCTAGGATTTGATTCTATTTGTGGGATGCCATGGTTTTTGAGTTTAGAGAAGATGAAGAGGATTTTGTGTAAAATGATACTCCGTATCAGTTTAGGTTTGATTTAACGGCAAAGATAACGGTGTTACTAGAGGGTCCTCTAACTGTACAATTTGAAAGTTGAGTCCCTTATCTGTAAAAAAACTCATAGTTGAGTCCCTTATCTTACCTATTATTCTTTAAAAATTCAACAATCTTATCTGTGACGGAGATACCTGTTGCAAGCTTGCGACGAATCAAATTGGGTCGGATAATATGTCAAATTGAGAAATCATAGATTTGATTAATTTTGTTATATTAGAGGGGTTTGTTTATTTTGGTAAGGTATGAAAAATGAATGGCAAAAAGTTTACGAAAGAATAATTTTCAGCCATAAATGAGCAACTACATAAAATATTACTCACATAAAATAGACAAATGGGAAGAACATTAATGTGTGGAGGGAATACGTTTCCTACGTTGACTACTTGACTAGTAGTATCTCTACCGACACCTAGGGTATTCTCCTCGAATTTGGCGACGTTATAATTCACATAAATTATTAATCTGATTCCCTTGTGTTCGACCCTTACTTTCGCTACACTACTGGTTAGTATTTGGATTTAAGTAATATAAATTGTTTATTTTAAGCATAAAACTTTAACCTGTCATACCCTATATGGGTCGCGTACATTATTCTTTCCAACTCTGAAAGGAACTTTGAGGCCTCTGGCTATCGAGCTAACAAGGCCACCAATAGCAAATGGGAAGCCTCATTGGAAACAAGTATACACACCTGTCTATGGAGGCTTGCTAAAGCTCGTGTTCTTGCTCATGACTCTGGTTCCTTCAATTGGTTTTACTACAATATTTAACCTCACAAACATAACAACCTTCCATCGCCCTGTAAATGCATAACCCATCACATGATTTGTATCGTTTCTATCGAATCACGTCCTTTATTGATTTCCTTGGCTTGGTCGCTTGGTTTTCCTACTAGGCATCGCTTTCCATCAGTTACGTGCAATTTGTAACCATGTAGGCAAGGAAAATGGGTGAATTTGTAAAGTAGGCAACAATATCCTCGTGAAAATCTTCCTGACATAACAGACATTGCCAAGACTTTCATTTCATTTACAGATATACCTGTTTCCTAATATAATAGTGAGATCGGAATGGTTGCCAGGAATTTCAACCTCTGACGTTCTGAATCTCACCTTAATTTCCCTTCTCGTGTCTCTAAGATTTCAGAGATCACGATATTTGGGTAGTTTGCAAACAATTGTACAAATTTTGTTGTGGTCATCTATCACATACCCAAATATCGCGTCCAAAATACAGGGAATTCGACAACCTCTAGTAACAACAATGATTTAACCATCGAGGTTTCAGTTCAGTTAAAATCATCACAACAATCAGGTCCGAGACTTCATACTTCTGAATTTGGGCTGCATCAATACATCCCAACTGAATTATTAAGGCCGTCTGATTCTGAGATAATGTTTCAGACAATGATTCAAGCCAGAGTGGCTTAACAGGCCGTCTGTACTCAGTAGTCCTACGCTTGACATCCAGTAGTCGGTTTCTAATTCATATCAGTAACGACGACTCACATAAGATATCAAGGACTCTCTCAGACAAAGTTCATCTATTTATAATCATTTCAGCGTGATAGACCTCGTGAAAGGGTCTAAAAATAAACAGATGTATGGGATTTTTATATAGGAGCTTATGCAGTACATGATTTTCATCCATCCTAGAGAATTTCCCTAGATGTATATCTGAAATTTCTAGCACAGTATATGCCTTTTCAGATTATTTCAAGATAAACCTAAAATCGCTCGACTGTGCGACATGCTTCAAAATTTTTCTAAATAACTTCTCCAGCATTCTTCACCAAAAAATAGTGCCGGCTGTTTTAATGATTGTCTAAGAGCGTACCATTCTTCCAAACGAACCAAGAATACACATATGCAGATTTGTTAAGTCATTAAGAAACAAAAAAGCAATTAACAAAATAGGTAGCATACTAGCATTCACAGGCTCACAGCAGTGTAGCAGACAACATTGCCCTCGTACCTAATTCTCTAGAAATAAAACACGCGCTTTTGGAGATGCTCTTGGGAACCCCAACAGTGCTCTTAACATCTTTGGTTCTAATTCAATACGAAGTTCACCAGGCTTGAAGAACAGGTTTTCTAGGACACCTGAAATGGCAAGCAAAAATTCCACGAATTTGAGTTCCGCACTTGATCCTGTAATGCCACTTATATTGACCTCACGGAGGTGATCCAATTTTTTGTTGTAATTGAAATCAACTATGTCCTCGCCAACATTTTCACCTGAAATAACCTGCAATAATAAGTGAATTCATGTAAGACAGATGTGCAAGTAAGATAAAAATGAATTCATATAAACCCGATTTACTTACAGAGACGTCAAGCTTCTTAATATAGGGACAACATTCAATCATTGACAAAAGGTAGTTGAAAACACCGAAGTCACTCAAATTTAGCTCCCTTAGGTGAAGTTTATCTAGGTGGTTGAATGTGACCGGCGCAGATTTTCTGATGCCACCTGCAGCCAAGAACTTACATGCACAAGCAGAAGGGAGTTCAGGTTGGAGAGCAAAATAAACTACCTTACAAGTAGAAGGGAGTTCAAGTAAAAGAAAAGCAGTAATTTTTTTAGCACTCACGCATCATTACCTTACACAAGTGACCATTAAATTCGATGTGCTGAAGTTGACAAGAACTCGCAAGAAGATTTACAGCATCAACTATTTCAACAGTTACGAGTTTCTTCGGCTTTTTCAACAAGCCCATTGATATGGTTTTAAGACAGCAAACATTTTTGAACGCTAGAGTCTCAAAATTGCCTATTAATATCAACATTTTGAGGGTAGGTGCATCTATTACAACATGATCCATACCAACCCAGCACCCTAGTATTAACTTTCCCAGTTGTCTACAATTCTCAATCAAACTACAAAAAATGTTTTGATTAGTAAACTTGACATACAGTAGCGTAAGATGCTTAAGTTTAGGAAACCCATGAAAACAAGTAGGCGGAAGATTTAAAGTGCATTTGGCTAGTTCTAGGGACACTAATTCGCTGCATGAAAAGATATTTGAAGGAATACACATTTCAAAATCCCAATGAATAATTGTTATCATTCGGACTCCGTTTTTAGATAGAAAGGATATCCATTGGCTGAGATTCATATGATCCTCATCTGCTTCTTCTGGAACTTTAAGATAAAACCTATGAACGGGACCATTGTGATGGAATAGTATCCTGCTAATAATGCGGCTGCTTTTTCGCCAATCACAACTTCCGTCATTTTTTTCGAAACCAGAATAAAAGATGAGACGCGGTAGTGATAACCAAGCACGCCTCCATTGTTTGGACAACACGCTTGTCTGTGCAGCCGTCTGAATTGGCAAGCGTTCTAGGATATTATCAATCACAATATCTGGAACATTGCCGAAAAAATCCACCATATTTTTCAAAGACCTCAAACAAGCTATATTTGCACTGATTTAGACAAATACAAATTTTGGTTAGTATTTATATTAACCAGTGCCTTCAAAATTCACAGTCTCTTGTAAATATTAATGCACAATTCTCCATGACTATTGTTGATTATACCAAGACCCTTCTATAATGTTTCCACAATTTCCAAGTACTGGGAAGATTAACCAACAACATTAATTAGGCATGTCAGTGGGGTGGGTACAAGTGGATAACACCCCGCACCCTCTTACTGGGGCGAGGACAGGTAGAGGTAGAGCTTTGGCAGATGGTGGGGCGGGCATGGGTACGAAAATTGTACCCGCCAGGGGTAATGGTTCGGGGATGGTTTTGCGTGTTACCCATTTCATACTCGCCTACCAGCCAATTTCTAATTACGATATCTCTGGCCTCGTGTTTCGATAGAAAAGATATCCACAGCCTGAAATCCCTACGACCCCTACATGCCAATATTAAGATGTCATTAACAGACCATTGTGACAGAAGAGTATATCCCTAATAATTTGGCAGCACCAGTCTTGAAAGTTTTCAAGAATTTTGAACCAACACTCTAAACCCGAACCATGTAGATTCGGGATGTCGAATTGTTCTAATAAGTTTTGATTCATGACACAAATTAATCCCCTATAAGTTGTCATTTGGATTTAAATGGAGGTAGTATAAGTTTTTCTCCAAATTAATTGGGTGAGGTTCAGCCCCATCACCCCTATAAATCGCCCCATGCTCCCCATATGGATTTTACTTGACCCATCGTAAACTTACAACGGATATGTCCGTAGTAAATAAGAATTTGTGTAGGTTTATTAGTTGTATGGTTTGTTTTCGTGTTGCAAATTGTCAAATTGGTCCTAAGACTATCGACATTGAACCTCGGCTAATTCACTGTAGCCTACGAAGTTGCAATACAACATTCATTACCGAGGAAACAATTCGTATCGTTAGCAAGAGCGATCGCGCCAGAAGTCACTATACAGACCAAGATTCCATTACCCTGTAAATACATAACGCATCATATGCTTTACTTTATTTCGAAAAAAAAATTCTTCGCTTTACCATTGTGAAGCAGCATGCGTGATGCGTCCATCGAAATTTCCAAACATGAATCTTTAGTTATATTTTGAGTCTGAATTCCGTTACAAAATGAGGAGGAAATTATACTCGGTGACACCTGCTTAATTTCATATAGGAGCTTAATTACTTGTTCTCTGTTTCAGAATTTTTGAACCTGTTAAATCTACAGAATGATGAAGTATTTGCTAGTAGCATTACATAATCACAATATAACTCTACGACTGCTGGACTTTACCAAATGTTTCAATGGTTTTCAAAAGTACTCTACCAAGTTCTAACATTATTTCACCAAAAAATATTGCCCGTGTTTAACCACCTTTTAAAATGCGTGCCCTTCTTAGAAACAAACCTTGAAGAAACACAAAACGACCAACAAAATACTGAAAAAATAACACGAAAAACGCAATTACAAGTTCAAAAGACACCTAGGCACCTAGCTATAACATACTGTAATAAGTAGAAGTCATAGCAGCATGGCAAAGTTGGTTTCAAAGCTATTTCTCTATAAATAAAAGACGTGCATTCGTAGATGCTCTTGGGAACCCCATCAGCGCACTTAACATCTTCAGTTTTGACTCCATGGCATGTCTATAAGATTTGAAAAACATATTTTCGAGGACAGGTGAAATGGCAAGCAAGTATTCCACTAATTTGAGTTCCGCACTTGATCCTGTGATACCCGCAAAATTGACCATACGGAGGTGATCCAATTTATAGTTGTAATTGAAGCGAATCACGTCCTGGCTAACATTTTCACCTGAACAAACCTGCTGTAAAAATTAAACTTATGTAAGAAATTAAATAAAAACATATGACAGATGCAATAGTTCAGAAAAAATTATACAACTAGATTTACTTACTAAAATGTCGAGCTTCGTAATGTAAGGACAACATTCAATGATGGAGATAACGCCATGGAGAACATCAAAATCACTCAAACTTAGACGGCTTAGACAAAGTTCGTCTAGGTAGTTGAATGCGACCGATGAAGATCTCTTGATATTAGCAAAGAACTAACATGCACAAGCAGAAGGGAGTTCAGGTTGGAAAGCAAACTAAACAATATAATGTACATCTCAAGGTGTTGAAAGAGTTCGATAATAATAATGATATCCTTTTAAGACTGCGAACATTTCTGAAAGCTAGAGACTCCAAATTCCCAGTCAATATCAATGTATGGAGACGAGGCAAATCAATTACAACACGATCCATACCAAAACACCCTTTAAGTTCTAACGTTTGCAGCATTTTACAGTTTTCAATCAAACTAGGGAAAACGTTTGGCTTGTTAAAGTGAACATAGGTCAGCTTAAGATTCCTGAGATTAGGAAAACCACTGAATTCAGTAGGCGGAGGGTTTAAATTGCAGTCCAGAAACGTTAGGTCTACTATCTCACTGCAATGGAAGATGTAAGAAGTAATATCCATTCCAGAAGACGAAAGATTTCCAATGAAGATCTCTCTGACTCCATTTTTAGATAAATAAGATATCCACTGGCTGTGGCTGTAACGCATACAATCGTCAGTACTATCAAACGGAATATAAATATAAAATTTATAAACGGAACCATCGTGATAGAGAAGAATGTTACTAATAATTTGACAGCATTTTCCCCAATCTGATTTTTTGTGCTCCAACCAGAAATCTCTGTCAAAGGAAAGGATCTTTAGTGATAACCAAGCACGTCTCCATTGTTTGGACAACACGCTTGTCTGTGCAGCCGACCGAATTGGCAAGCGTTCCAGGATATTATCAATCACGATATCTGGAACATTGCCGAAAAAATCCGCCATAATTTTGAAAGACTAAAAACAAGATGTATACGGCACTTCTTTCAGAAATTCAACTTATTGGTACAAGTATTAGGATATTGGGCCTAGCCTATATTAAGCCCATATTTCATTAAGATTTATTAATTCTAGGGCTTCACGATTTATTATAAATACATCGTCACCTGTCTTTGTAAGACACCCCAACATCAATAATACAACACAAATTCTTATTTGCAACGGCACTATCCGTCGCAAGCTTGTGACGGATACCGTTTTGTCTCACAAAATACTCACTTTTTCTCTCTCCCCAACACTATTCCTGTAGTCCCCTTTCTCCACTGCTCATTTTGTATCCCTTTCTCCACTACTCATTTGTATCCCTTTCTCCACTACTCATTTTTTGTATCCATTTTATCTCACAAATTATCCGTCACAAATGGTGACCCGTCGCAAGCAAGACTCACAAATGGTGACCCGTCACAAATAATGTTAATGATATCCTTTTAAGACCGCGAACATTTTTGAAAGCTAGAGACTCTAAATTCCCGATCAATATAAATGTATGGAGACAGGGCAAATCAATTACAACACGATCCATACCAACACACAAATTAAGTTCTAACGTTTGCAGCATTTTACAGTTTTCAATCAAACCACAGAAAATGTTTGGCTTGTTAAAGTTAACAAAGTTCAGCTTAAGATTCCTGAGATTAGGAAAACCACTAAATTCAGTAGGCGGAGGGTTTAAATTACAACCAAGAATCGTTAGGTCTACTATCTCACTGCAACGGAATATGTAAGAAGTAATATCCATTCCAGAAAACGAAAGATTTCCAAGGAAAATCTCTCTGACTCCATTTTTAGATAAAAAAGATATCCACTGGCTGTGGCTGTAACTCATACAATGGTCAATTATATCAAACGGCATATCTATATAAAATTTATAAACAAGACCATCGTGATAGAGAAGAATGTTGCTAATAATTTGACAGCATTTTACCCAATCTGATAACCAGAAATCTCTGTCAAAAGAAAGGATCTTTAGTGATAACCAAGCACGTCTCCATTGTTTAGACAACACGCTTGTCTGTGCAGCCGACCGAATTGGCAAGCGTTCTATGATATTATCAATCACAATATCTGGAACTTTGCCGAAAAAATCCACCATATTTTTCAAAGACTGATATAAAGGGATAATAAGTCTAGTGGAGTATGTGACACTTCTTTCAGAAATAATTCAACTTATTGGTAATAAGGAATACATATTCTCATTAGTATTATTTATACTAACCAGTGCCTTCAAAATTCATGGTCTTTTGTAAATGTTAGCGCAACAATTCTCCACGACTATTATTGATTATACCAATTTTCATCATTTCCAAGTAGGTTGAAACCTTCTAAATTTGATCTTGGTAAATGGTCAGTCCAACTTGTAACTTGAAACGATTGGGGAGATTAACCGACAACATTATTGCATTCAAACATCCAATAAAACTCGATTGTAAATTTTTGTAGTACGTGTTTTACTCAACCGAATATATTATTTTTCATATTAACCTTCTCATTTTTCTTCTTTATTGAAGTAACTAGTTTTACGCCCGTGCAAGAATGCACGGGTTGAATTTTATTAAAATGAAAAAATTAATGAGTTCAATATCTTTAATAAAAATATGATTTAAGTATTATAGTTATATCGATTTAAAAACTGAATAGCATTTAGATACTTAACTTAGACGTAAACAAAAACAACGCATTAGCTTGACGTTATAAATATACACAAATTTATTTAGGACGACGTCATCCGTTTAAGTTTAGGAGGGGTCAAATATATATGTAGGATAATACGATAAAAGTAAAATATTTGTTCTATATACCCATGAGAAATAGAACTGGTCCCCTTTTAAGCATAATACGAATATATATAGATATGAAAATATAATTGTTGTTTAAATCTTAAGTTTTTAACCATCATAATTAACCCAAATTATTATTGGTTCGACCCTCTAGCTATCCAAAAAAATTTCGACCATATAATATATTTTTTGTTTTTTGTTTTTCAAATTTATTTTTTGAACCGTTCTATATCGTATTTTATTGAAATGTTGTATACTATTATTTATATTTTCGATGAACAATAATTTGATCGTATCGTATTTTATTATGACAATGACGAAATGTAATACGGTAATCGATTATGTAATTAGGAATGATAATTCTGAATTTAGGAGTGAAGGAAATTAAATCAAAATAAGAGTTAGTGGGTGGTTTTTTATGCTTATTTGAAGGAACCAATCAAATTCACTCAAATTCTATTCCTTTTATAGAGATAGATTATACTTATTGATTAAGAAAGTCCGGTTGATCGAGAATTTGAGATGTTTGTTTAGTGAGAATTAGAGTGAATGAGTATGTGGTAAAAAGTATTGTTAGAGTGACTAATTCATTTATTTACTTTTTATATTATACTCTCTCCTATTCATAATAATCTTCTCTTTTTCCCTTTTTTCATTCATTCACAATACTTTCCCTATTTCTTTTTTTTAGTAAAGTTTTTATACATATTTTAATCACCTCACCCACCACAATACCCCACCATACTCATACTTTATATTTATTTTAATCACCTTACTTACAACAATTACCCCCACAATACATACCCTTTCTCCAATTATTCAACCTCATACCAATTTCATTAATACCTTAATGAGTTAATTAATCATCAATTTCGTTATTTTCCTTTTGTCATCTAATAACATTACTCTCAAATAGTCCATTCCTCCTTAATCTTTGTGCCAAAAGTATTCAGCTCAGCGGGATTATTTTTATGTTTGAGTTCGCTATAACACGTTTATAAGTGTTCAGCGGGCTTATTTCTTATGTCCTCAACCGCAATAACAAGTTTATTGCTTATGTCTGTGTCCGCTATAACAGGTTTATTGAGGTTGTCTGTACCTGCTCACTATAAATTGTAGTATTGCTAGGAGAGACTATATCCATAGATTCCGAGATTTTAGTAATCACTAGAATTATTTCTCGTAACATTGTTTTAGGTTTATTGCTCCTTATCGATATTTATAGAGGCTTATGTTCGCTCCAAAATAAACCCTTCGACAGAATTGCGAAACAAATTGGACAATATATAACCATTTGTGTTCATAGGTAATCAATTCAAGACCTTGGATCACCAGAAGATACAAAATCACTTCAAAGGGCCTTCATCATCCCATCTTCAACGCAAAAAATACAGTTCAACAAAAACATTAAGCGACGCAAAAACAACAGTACTACCAACGAAGTAATGGGAAGAGTAGACGGTCCCAGAGTAATTACAAGCTCAGCAGACACTCGTAAAAGCCTACGATGCGTTTTGAAGACAATGCAGCAGTCACAGCAGTATAGCAAAGTTGTTTTCATGCCTACTATTCTAGACAAACAAGGCGACGCCTTTGGAGGAACCTCATCATCGCTCTCCAACGTTTCCATAATTTTGATAATAATCTTAGTGTCAAGGCCGGAGATGGACAGACCCGTGTTGTGTATGCTATATATGTTCATAGACATCGAATTACAACACGGTTATAATCAATAATCATTGCATTCATACAACACGATAAAATCAATTATAGGCTCACGGTTTTAAGAGGGCAATCAATTCAATTCCTATGAGTAGCAACTAGCAAGTACATAAATACTTCAATTCCTTTCTCCGCAAAAATAACACCGTTCAACAGGCAAATTAAGCAATGAAAACAAAACGACCAACCGACACTGGATATGGCCTCATGTTCCGTAATAAAGAATGTTGGAGTTGGTTACTGGGTTGCAGACCTATCTCTGTAGACAAACAAGCGATGCCTTTGGAGAGGCTCTTGGGAATCTCATCAACGCTTCTGACATCTTCAGTTTCGACTCAACATCACAATTACCATACTTGAAGAACAACTTTACAAGGGACGGTGAAATGGCAAGCACATATTCAACCAATTTAAGTGACTCATTTGATCCCATGATACCATCGATATTGACTTCACGGAGGTTAATCAATTTGCATTTGGGATTGAACTCAAGATCAAGAACGTTTTGGCCAACACTTTTTTTATCAATAAGCTGCAGTAAGAAGTAATTCACGTCAGAAATTCGTACTCACAGACGTCTGCGCAACTAAAGAAAGAATACTTGAAAACTCGATTTACTTACCGAAATGTTAAGCATCTTAATATTGAGACAGCATTCAATCATAGACAAAACGTAACGGTAAAGACCAAAATCACACAAATATAGGTCGCTCAGGCAAAGATTGTTCAAGTGGTTGAATGTGACTGATGCAAAACTTCTGATGCCACCTACAACCAAGAACTTTCGCGCAAAAGCAGAACAAACATCAGGTTACACATCTACAGCTGAATGTAAAGTAATAGCAGACAGTAATCTTTACCTCACACATGCAACCATTGAACTCCATGGACTGAAGCTGACAAGAACTTGCAAGAAGATTGACAGCATCAACTGTTTCATCAGTTGCAATCATATCCGGGACACCGTACGTACACATTGATATGCTTTTAAGATTGCGAATATTTCTGAAAGTAAAAGTCTCAAACTCGCCTCGTAAAACCAAGGTTTGGAGACTAGGGGCATCAATGACAACATGATCCATACCACTCCAGTTGGTAAGTTTCACGGTTTCCAGCTTTCTACAATTTGCAATCAAACTATCAAAAATGTTTTGCATACTAAAGACAATGTCCCTCAGCTCAAGGTGCTTTAGATTAGGAAAACCAATGAAATTCAAAGGTGGGTAATTTAATGTGAAGTCTGTGAGATTTAAGTGTACTATCTCACTGCAGCAGAAGATATTAGAAGTAATCTCTATTGTAAAAAAGCTCATATTATGAATTACGATCTTTCTGGCTCCATTCTTTGATAGAAAAGATATCCAACTATTGGGATTCATACGACAAGATGAAAAAAACAGAATATAAAGATAAAAGTCATGAACGGGGCCATTATGATAAAAAAGTATATTGCTGATAATTTCGCTGCACTTTTGTGATTCACCGAACTGACTGAGAAAAAAACAATCAAAGGTGAGGATCCTTAGTGATAACCAAGCACGTCTCCATTGTCTAGACAACACACTTGACCGTGCAGCCATGTCAATCGGCAACTTTTCAAGTATTTTGTCAATCACAATATCTGGAACATTCCCGAAATAATCCACCATTGATTTGCAAGACTTAGAACAAGTTGTGGACTGATAATAATTAACTTCTGCACTCCCCAGAACACTTGAGAGAATTCAGAGTCAATACCCTAAACACAAAGCATATTTTCAGTTCATCGACAGTTTAAGCATCATTTACGTTAGTGACGGAACTAATAAGGCTAGCAAGAGCGAACGCCTCCAGACATTGCAGCAAATAAACTTTTTAGTTAAAAATAGTTCTGAAACCGATTGAACATATGGAATAACATATAAATTACGATATTTTAATATCTCACAAAGTGAAAACTAAATCATAATCTTCATGCTTTACATTTAATTCCATTTCATTTAAGAAACTCACTTTATGTATATATATTTCATGTGAGATCTCATCCCAAGATTCCCAACCACACCAAAAACTAAAAATCTTAATATGCTAATTACCAAAAACTTACCCTAACTGTACATTGCCTGTTTATGTTAGAAGTACTAAATTAATAGGAACTTCAAAGAATTAATGCATGAAGATTATTATAACCAAATGAATCTATAATAAATTTCTCATTCTCATGAATCTCATCACTGACCAAAAAACAAATTCAGAGAATCAATTGATCGATGAATAAAGATTATAACCAAACACTAAATTTCTTACCTTGAATAAGGTTATAGATGATGAGTCGGAAATATAAAACTGACAAAATAGCTTAATCTTGAAATAAAGTGCCCCTAATATTAACCTGCAACAACAAAAATCACCGATTAGCGATAGAGTCTACTAAATCAAAAATAAATAAATGAATGAGACGGAAAATTGCGCATACGAGATTCTATTAAATAAGGTGTGCGCGCATGTACTGAACCATAAGTAAGAGGCAAACAGTAAACTGTAGAAGTTCAAAATTTATAGGAGTGAAAGAGTAAGAATAGTGGTTATTTTAGCATTAAAGGAAGCATATGAAAAGACGGAGTGAAAACGAATTATTACTTCTAATTTACTCTGTGAGACTGTGACTCTGTCATTTACGAAGCTATGAAATGTTATTAATAGGTCATTAATCCCACCGGCCACCGTAGTTGCCTAGTCGTGAGTCGTGACCATAAGAATGTTTTCGTGATAAGGTCTGTTCTTTCTGACTTAATTTCAGCTCCTTTTAATTTTTCTTTTGTAAATTCCGTTAAGTTTTATTTACGTTCAATCAATTACTAGTGTAACACCCGTGAAAAATCTCGGTTGTGTACACAGTACACTTATTTTTAAAGACGACGAAGGTATATTCATTTCAATATATAGCAATTCTATTAATTCGAACAAATTAAATTTTAAGGGGATGTTTGCATATAAGATATGTTCGGTCAAAAGCTGAATTTCCCGGTGCACTAATTTTCGAATAGCTGTTAGTAATAATGATAATATTTGGATTACTTATGATACTATTAATGAATAAGGTATATAAGAAAAAACAATAAAGGACTATAAAAAAAAGATTAAATAACTAATAATGAGTAGTTTGGAAAGTTATTGTCTTTTGATGAATTGCTTACGGAACATAAGTTGACGGACAAATACGATGAACAAAATAACTAATCAGGTAGAAATATAAATTAAATGAGCGTATTAAAATTCGATAATGTAGGACGAAAATTACAGTTTCTCGAAAACCTCTTTGTAAACAATATTCGTTGTTGTATTAGTCATTCCTCCTTCTTCATCAAGGAGTAGCACTTTTAGACTTTTCTTACTCGTAACGCTAGATATAGCAACGTACAATTGGCCATGGGTAAAGACTGGTCTTGAAAGATAAAGTCCAACACGGAATAGAGATTGACCCTGACTTTTGTTAATAGTCATAGCGAAACAAACTGCTAAAGGAAACCGTCTTCTTTCAAACTTAATTAAAATTGTTCATAATTAAAGTATAACACCCGTGAAAAATCATCATAACCTCATTAGCAAGTGGTATAATAATTAACTGTATTAATTTTAAGACAAATAGTGTAGTCTTAAATAAGTATTTGTATTTTCCAAAATCACAACTGTCTTTTATTTTCAACTCTATTTTATTCACATGTAACAATCGTCTTAAATGATCAAAAACAATAATCACGGTCTTTAAAATATCATGTTTGAACATGTGGTTTTGATTACTACTCGTAGTATTGTATACGCCATCAAAGCACAATCAAAATCGTATTGTATACGCCATCAAAGCAAAGTCAAAATTAATTATTTACTTATTTTATTTAAAAATATTTTACTCAATCGTCAATTCTTTACATTTTTGTATAACGATGAACTCTATTAGATATTATCTTATAGGAGAGTATCCGTAAATATGAGGCTTCTCATATTAGCTTCAACGGACATAAGGTATACGAGGGGTGAAAAAGATTAAGTGAGATAAAATAAGATTTAGGAAAGATAAAGAATAAAAGATAAATAAGGTATAAAAAGAGAAATTTAAAATTTAAGTAATTATAGGTTGAAATATTAATTAATAAGTTGATATTTAATGGAATCTGACATGACTGTTATTATTCACGTTATTGGTCGAAAAAAAATGAAATTATGAGGTTGAATGAGAGAGTTCCATTAGCCTAATTCTGAAACTGATTGCACCACATCATCAGTTTTACATTTTGCTTTTATATATATAACGATAATGATGATTATCGGATTATAGTTTGTTTTGATAAGAAAAAACAATAAACAACTAAAAAAAATATTCTACCGTAAACGACTAAAAAAAATATTCTACCGTATACACTGAATATTAACAACTAATTTTTTATGGAAAATTCCGAGATTACAATTTTTTACTATCAATCAATATTAGTCAATATTCAATATTAGCAACTCATTTTTATGCTTACACGGCTCAAGCAATATGAATGTTGTTTATAATAATAATAAATAAATAATAATATTATAATATTTATAATATTTAGGGAATCTCGATATAATATTTAGGGAATCATGGAATGATTATAATAACAATAATAATAATAATAATAATAATATAATATTATAATACATAAAAATATATGACTTGGCATAAATTGAGGGTTCTTATTGGTCTACGAAACTGATTTCTGTGAGAGTGAATGTGAGTGAGCTAAAGAGTGAACGGTGGAATATTAGCGCGCCACATATGCAGTTTTACATTCTTCTTTTATAGTAATAATGATGTTCAATTAATCTCTTCACAAAATTAACTTTTAATTCAACTAAATTCACTTCACCCCAATTTCACTCAATTTAGTTCAATTAAGCTCTACTCCAATTAATTCAATTCAGCTCATTTCAGCCGAAAAGAACAAGGCCTAAATAGTGATCATTTTAAAAAAAATAGATTATTGTTTAACAAAAAAATAATAATTCAGCTCTTATTTTAAAGGACTTCCGTCAATTTAACTGAACCCGACTAAGGCTTCTAGTATTCACTTACACCTTGTGGTCACGACCCTTTAACCGGATAATAATGAGTTAGTGACCAAATCGTCATGTGACAACGTAATTTGTATGTAATATGTCAATTTTGCATTTCCTTTAACATTATTTTAAGGCTGTGTTTGGCAAGACAAATAAGGTACCTGATTTGTCTGAAACGATTTTTTTGCCAAAATAATCAGGTACCTTATTTTTTTTGGGTGTTTGCCGTTTGGCAAGTACCTGATTTGAGTGAAAAAGGTACCTGAAATAAAAAGCTACCCCATGTAGCATTTGAGAAATCAGGTACCTGTTTCATTTTCATCTACCTATTTTACCCTCGATTGTATAACGCTAATTAACAAAATCAAACACAATACAAAACCTTTACGTACTTCCCAAACACAAATTCTTGTTTCAGACCGTCACTTTTGGTCTGAAATAATAAGACGAGATTTTGTAACCATTTTACAGCCAAATGTAACCACGATAGTATACAGCTTATGATAACTTGTTTGTAAATAATAGTTACATTTGGCTGTAAAATGGTTACAAAATCCCGTCTTATTATTTCAGACCAAAATTGTGGTCTGAAGCAAGACCAACTGCTTCCCAAATATAACCCATAATCACCTCTAGTTTTTTCAATATATTTTTAAGGGTGTACTGTTTGAATTTTTTTACCTAATCGTTATATATTAATTATTTTCTCATTCTCTATCAAATATATTGAAAAAACTTCATTATAACTTGTTAAATTTATACTTACAATTAAAAATCTAAGATAAAAATTTAAGAGCTGGTATGTGACGCCCGCCTTGCCCTCAGCTTAGTAAAAACGTAACACCGTCAACGACAATAACACAAGAATAATAGTAAAAACGTAAAAGATATCAATAGTAAACCATGCCCTTTTCCGTCATTTTGTTAAATATCAGCTACCTTTTCAGCTAGTTTCCAAACAGTTTTAACAAAAATCAGCTACATTATCTTAATTTCCAGCTACCTTTTCAGGTAGCTTTTCAGGTACCTTTTCAGGTTTCAGGTACCTTTTCAGCTGGTTTTGCCAAACAGACCCTAAGAGTTTTTTGTAAAGGACATATCGTAAATTTCTAGCATATTCAAGATCTTTAACATATTTTTAACATATTTAACTCACCAATCAATTATTTTGAGTATTTGGTAATGACATACTGTATTGAAGATGAAGCGAGGATTGAACGACAGTAAAGCATCAAACCCCAATGTGAAACATCACATCCCCCGCCAAGATAACTACCACAGTATCACATTGTGAAGCTCAGATTTGACCGAGCTTGAGCCAGCTTAACCAAAACCAGATATGAGCCGATTTCGAGACAAGTCCTTTATAGATTTCCCTGGCTTGGTCGCTTCGTTTTTCTACTAGGCATCGCTTTCCATCGCTTACTTGCAATTAGTAGCGATGTAGGTAAGAAAAACGGATGAATTTGCAAACTGGGCAACAATATCCTCGTGAAAAGCTTCGCCGCATAATAGAAATTGTCAAGACTTTCATTTGATTTACGGACATACCATGTTTTCCGATAAAACAGTGAGATCGGAATGGTTGCCAGGAATTTCATCCTCTGACGTTCTGAAACTCATTTTAATTTCTCGCGTCTCTAAAATTTCAGAGATCACGGTATATGGAAAATTTTGCAAACAATCGTACAAATTTTGTTCTGGTCATCTAGCACAGAACCGAATATCACGTCCTGAATACAGGGAATTCGACAACATCTAGTACTGACAATGAATTAAGCATCCGAGAGGCGGTTTCAGTTCAGTTAAAATCATCACAGACAATCAATCAGGTCCGAGACTTCATACTTCTGAATTTGGGCTGCATCAATACACCCCGGCAGAATTAATAAGGCTGTCTGATTCTGAGATTATGTTTCAGACAATGACTAAAGCCAGGGTGGCGTAATGAGTCGTCAGTAATCCTACGCTTGACATCCAGTAGTCGGTTTCTATTTCATATCAGTAACGGCGACTCACATAAGATATCAGGGACACTCTCAGACAAAGTTCATCTCTTTATAATTATTTCAGCCTGACATATCTCCTCGTGAAAGGTTCTATAAATAAACAGCATGTATGCGTCCACCAAAATTCCCAAACATAAGGCAAACGAACCAAGAATACGCATAAGGCAGTCTCATTAAGTCATTAAGAAACAAAAAGCGAATAACAAAATAGGTAGCAGTCACAGGCTCACAGCAGTGTAGCAGACAGCATCGCCCTCGTACCTAATTCTCTAGAAATAAAAGACGCGCTTTTGGAGATGCTCTTGGGAACCCCATCAGTGTTCTTGACAGCTTCGGTTCTGACTTAATACCAAGTTTACCAGACTTGAGAAACAGGTTTTCGAGGACACCTGAAATAGCAAGCAGGTACTCAACCAATTTGAGTTCCGCACTGGATCCTGTGATACCCGAAATAATGACCTCACGGAGGTGATCCAATTTGTACTTGTAGTTGAAATCAACTATGTCCTCGCCAACATTTTCACCTGAAATAACCTGCAATAATAAGGGAATTCACGTAAGACAGATGTGCAAGTAAGATAAAAATGAATTCATATAAACCCGATTTACTTACTGAAACGTCAAGCCTCCTAATATAGGGACAACATTCAATCATTGACAAAAGGTAGTTGAAAACACCGAAATCACTCAAATTTAGTTTACTTAGACGAAGTTCATCTAGGTGGTTGAATGTGACCGACGCAGATTTTTTGATGCCACCTGCAGCCAAGAACTTACATGCACAAACAGAAGGGAGTTCAGGTTGGAGAGCAAAATAAACTATATAATCTAGTTTCAAAGTAAAAGAAAACCAGTAATTTTTTTTAGCACTCACGCATCATTACCTTACACAAGTGACCATTCAAATGGATGGACTGAAGTTGACAAGAACTCGCAAGAAGATTTACAGCATCAACTGTTTCAACAGTTACGAGTTTTTCCGGCTTTTTCAACAAGCCCATTGATATGAATTTAAGATTGCGAACATTTTTGAATGCTAGAGAATCAAAATCGCATAGTAATATCAAGGCTTGGAGAGTAGGTGCATCTATTATAACACGATCCATACGAACCCAGTCCCATACTATTAACCTTCACAGCTCTCTACAATTCTCAATCAAACGACAAAAAATGTTTTGGTTAGTAAACTTCACATTCAGTAGCCTAAGGTGCTTAAGTTTAGGAAACCCATGAAAACAAGTAGGCGGAAGATTTAAAGTGCAGTTGGCTAGTTCTAGGGCCACTAACTCGCTGCACGAAAAGATATTTGAAGGAATACACATTTCAAAATCCCAATGAATAATTACTATCATTCGGACTCCGTTTTTAGATAGAAAGGATATCCATTGGCTGAGATTCATATGATCCTTATCTGCACCTTCTGGAACATGAAGACTAAACCTATGAATGGGACCAATGTGATGGAGTAGTATCCTGCTAATAATGCGGCTGCTTTTTCGCCAATCACAACTTCCGTCCTCATTTTTTTGGAAACCAGAATCAAAGATGAGACGCTGTAGTGATAACCAAGCATGTCTCCATTGTTTGGACAACACACTTGTCTGTGCAGCCATGCGAATCGGCAAGTTTTCAAGGATTTTGTCAATCACATTATCCGGAACATTCCCGAAAAAATCCACCATTTTTTTGGAAGACTTGGAACAAGCCATGGACTGCTATAAAAGGAGAAAAGTTGAGTTCTTAACTCTTCAAAGTGTGCTTTGAGATGAATTTTGAGCCAATACCCTAAACAAAAAGCATATCGTCAATTCATTGTTGCTAAGAATGCTACCTTAGTAATTACTCTGTAATCTTTAATAGTAACCACAACTCCACTGGGAGTGACTTCCACAAGCAAAACTAAATTAGTATAAATGTTGCTAAAGAAAAAAGGCATGCAATCTATTATATTGAGAGTTTGATTAACAAACATGCAGATCGTCCGGAACTGGACTAGCGGAAAGGTCCACGCTTTGATAAAATCCTAACAACACCCTAAACAAAAAGCATATTTCAACCCAGGACACTCCTCGTTCTCCTGGACAAAGAATATTCATAAAAAAATGAATACTGTTGGAACCTCATGGGTAAGGTTCCTGGTTTGGGCGGAACAGAAGGGGGGCAGCGAAGGAATCTAGCATAAGTCGTAAGCAAGTACTTGGCAGCTAAACACGGATCAAAGAAATCTAATATACAATTTACATATACATGTCAATTTTACACAGAATTGGAATTACAAGGAAGATGTCCAGACACACATCTCTTGTTTCCATCAATCTCTAGTTCCTCAAAATTAGTCATTATCGGCATTTATTTAAATTTGGGACATCGAATTGTTCTTGTAAACGTTGATTCATAGCAAAACAAACCCAAATGACGAAACAATGGAATGAATATGCTTGAGATTACCAATGCTTCCTAAGCTAACAAGCAAAATCAACACATCAGAAAGAATACCCATGGTTTGATCTCAAATACAAGACATTCAATACTCTCCAATTCGATCCAATTACGACATTTCACCAAATATATGACAGGAAAAATGTATTAAATTGGACCAAACCATGCTCAGTGGTGGAACAAAGTTGGCCTAGCAGCCTACTACTTGCATCCCCCAGCAGAAAAATTGTTTTTTTTTTTCGAGTTTTAGTTAAAAGTTTCGATTTTTTTCAGGGATGCCTTATTTCATTCATAGCTTGCGCCTAACCCTAAATCCCGGTTTCCCAAACGGCCATGCTAGGAACAAAAACATGTTAAAGCACATTAATTTTCTGAATTTTTTGCACACACAGTACAGTAACATACAATGGCCTAGAAATTGTGGGAATGAAATCAAAAAACAAAGGACAGCATAATCAAGTTAATAATATAAAATGGGTTTTGTCCAGATTTTGAGTGACCAAGTTATGAATTAATTAGGGTTCATCTTCCTCAAAAAATCCAAATTAAGTTAATGGTGAAAATCAACAGCTTTCACAGATTGCATGTAAATAAAATGTTAACAAAGTAAAATTTAATTGAATACCAAAAAAAACAAAGTAAAATTTAATTACAGTGGCAGAGAAAGAGATGTTGAACTTACAAAGAAGAGAGAAGTTGAGTTGAAAATGAGAGTGAATATAAATTAGATAATGCTCAGAATAGGTAAACTCTTCCCCTTGAAAATCGCATACAAAAAGAGGTAAAGACCCGGCAAAATGGTTACCCAGACCGGGATTGGGTCAGGTATTCTTTGATGCGTTTTCAAACTTTAACCCGATTTGTGTTCAATAGGTTTTGAATACAATCACCATTGACGTAGTCACGTAACTATAGGTCTAGTTACGACAAATATCTTTGTTTATGTTACTTCCGCTATTCATTTCGCATCAAAATTGTTAGTTAACAACTACTCCCTCCTATTCTATGTATTGTTCCCCTTTGAGTGGGGCACAAGAATTAAGGTAGGGAGTAAAATAAGTGTAAAAAAATTGGATGAAGTTGGGTGATAGAAGAGAGAAATGAATAATTAGGAATTAAATAAGAAATTGTGAGTTGGGTGGAGTTTGATAAGAGGAGAGAAAAATAAATAAAATAAGAGTAAAAGTTTCCAAAATAAGAAAGGGGAAGAAAACCTGAATAATTCGTTTTAGGAAATAGGGAAGAATAGATAGAATAGGAGGGAGTATTTAATAGAGTGTATATATATGCCAACTCATACCGTATTTCACTCCCGATCATATTTTTACTTATTTTCAAACTCGATTACTAACTAAACTTGCAAATTACCCTAATTAACTATGTAAGGCTTTGTTCTTTCCGGCTTAATTTCAGCTCCTTCCAATTTTGTTTAGTTGTATTCCGTTAAGTTTTATTTACGATCAATCAATTATATTAAATTAATGTATTCACAAAATTAACTTTTAATTCAATTAAATTTACTTCAACTTCATTCCACCTAATTTAGTTCAATTACGATCTACTCCAATTAATGCAATTCAGCTCCTTTCAGCTGAAAAGAACATGACCTAAATCATCTTTAAACCTCATTTACAGATTCAACTCTTTCAATCTTCAACATAAATCGGTGTCTTCGTCCCTCGTATCTTCATCTTCCTCCCACTATAGTTGGTTGATAGATTCTTGTATTTATGTGTAAATTGAAATAAGAACAGTAACTCTTGTGTGAGACCGTCTCATGCGTACAACGGGTTCATATATTTGTATTAAATAAGAAACTTAATATAAAAACAGATGGTCTTATGATGTGAGACCGTCTTATTATAGAATTCGTGATTGTTAAAAATGGTCACTATTTATTAAAACATTTTTAATTTTGCAATGCCATAAATATTGCAATAAAACGAATAGGCAACAGCGGTGGAGATTAATGAACTATTAATAACATTTGATAGCTTCGTTAATGACAGAGTGAACTAGAAGTAATAATTCGTTTTCACACCGTCTTTTCATATGTTTCCTTTAATGCTAAATAACTACTACTCATACTCTTTGTCTCCTATAAATTCTCATCTTTTACAGTTTACTGCTTGCTTCTTACTTATGGTACGGTACATGCACGCACACTTTATTTGATAGAATCTCGTATGTGCAATTTTCTGTCTCATTTATTTATTTATCTATCTTTGATTTAATAGACTCTACCGCTAACAGGTGATTTTTGTTTTTGCAGGTTAATATTAAGGGCATTTTATTTCAAGATTAAGCTATTTTGTCAGTTTTATGTTTCCGACTCATCACTTATAACCTTATTCAAGGTAAGAAATTTAGTATTTGGTTATAAATATCGTAATTTATATAGTAATTTATATATTATCCTATATACTGTACCGGTATCTAAAATATTTTTAGCTAGAAAATTTCTTTACTGCAATGCCTGGAGGCGTCCGCTCTTGCTAGCCTTCTTAGTTCCGTCACTAACAGACATGATGCTTAAACTATGATGAACTGAAAATACGCTTTGTGTTTAGGAAGTTGACTCGAAATTCTCTCAAGACTTCTGGAGAGTGAAGAACTTAATTACTATCACTTCACAGCTTGTTTTAAGCCTTTCAAAACAATGGAGGATTTTTTTGGGAAGGTTCCGGATATTGTGATTGATAAAATACTTGAAAAGTTGCCGATTGACATGGCTGCACGGTCAAGCGTGTTGTCTAAACAATGGAGACGTGCTTGGTTATCACTAAGGATCCTCGTCTTTGATGATGTTTGTCTCCGTCATATTGCTGATTCACAAAAGCGCAGCGAAATTATTAGCAATATACTCTTTTATCATCGTGGCCCCGTTCATGAATTTTATTTTTATCTTTGGGCTGGTGCATCTGACGTTCGTATGAATCACAATAGTTGGATATCTTTTCTATCAGAAAATGGAGTCAGGAAGATCGTAATTAGAAATTGGAACACTAATTTGGATATTACTTCTAACATCTTCTGCTGCAGTGAGATAGTACACCTACATCTTAAAGGCTTTAATTTAATTCACCCACCTATGAATTTCAGTGGTTTTCCTAATCTAAAGCATCTTGAGCTGGAGTACATTGTATTTAGGAAGCAAAACATTTTTGGTGGTTTGATTGAAAGTTGTAGAAAGTTGGAAACCGTGAAACTTAAGAATTGGAGCGGTCTGGATCATGTCGTCATAGATGCACCTAGTCTCCAAACCTTGGTATTACAAGGCAATTTTGAGTCTTTATCTTTCAGAAATGTTCGCAATCTTAAAAGCATATCAATGTGCTTGTACAAAATGCCGGATAAAATTGCAACTGCTGAAATAGTTGATGCTGTCAATCTTCTTGCAAGTTCTTGTCAACTTCAGTCCATCCAGTTCCATGGTCAGATGTGTAAGGTAAATATGGTGTGCTAAGAATATAAATTCCGGTCTCTGTTCCGCTTTCAGCGGTACTTTCTAGAATTTATTTTGCTCTTCAATCTGAACTCCCTTCTGCTTGTACGTGTAAGTTCTTGGCTGCAGGTCGCATCATAGGATCTTCTCCTGGCACATTCAACCACCTAGACAAACTTTGTCTTAGTGATCTAAATTTGAGTGATTTTGGTGTTTTCCGTTACCTTTTGCACACGATTGAATGTTGTCCTTACATTAAGAAACTTGACATTTCTGTAAGTAAATGGGTTTATATTAATTAATTCTTTCGGTGTCTTATATTTATTTTGTTTTTCTTATTTGAATTTACCACTTAATGCAGTTTATGTCAGTTTTAAGGGTTGGGAGGCAAGACATACTTGACTGCAATTGCAACTACAAATTGGGTAAACTCCTTGAGATCAAAATTGCGGGTATCACGGGATTGAGTGCTGAACTTAAGCTTATTGAATACCTGCTTGCCATTTCTGATGTCCTTGAAAAGTTGTTCTTTAAATTACATATTGGTATTGGTATTGGTATCGGTATTGAGTCAGAACTCCGGCTGGCAAAAGTGCTGATGAGGTTTCCAAGAGCATCACCGAAGGCGTCGCTTGTTTGGCTAGAAAAATAGGTATCTACCCACACCCCTTTCTTTTCATCGTCTACTGCTTGGGTTGTCACTTTCCCAATCCCTTCTACGTCTTTTCTATTGCTTTTTAATGCTTTCTGATTCTCTATACTCGCCGAGTCCAATCTGTGGACGTCAAGTCTTTAAAGTAAAAATAAGGAAAGGTAATGTGCTAATCGAAGTGAATTAAATCAAGAAAAATGATTCATACGCTATATAGTCAATCACTCAACGTCTAGTCTAATGCTACTAGAGTATGTTTCCCAGCTTGAACGTAGTCAAGTGTCCCGTCTTGGGCGTAGGAGTCAGTTGACAGTTGCTCTATGTTAAAGGTGATACTGGCTCTTAGTGTTTATATCCGAGTAATAATTGTCAATTTCTCATGTGGTTTCTTCTTTTGCAGAATGGTGAATGTTGTTATATAGTGATATGGGAAACAACAAAGGATCATATGAACTTTGTTGCTACAATGGCCAGAAAAGCGCCGGTGCGTGCTGTCTTTAAGCTTGGATCTGAAGAACAATCCCTTCACAATATTGCATATCGACTTTTGATTTTTAATCACTTCTTATATATGTAAAGGCGTAATGTCAAATTTGTCAAGTTTGATTAATCAAGATAACTACTCCATTGGTACTACATAGTTGTATACTGGTATGGTTTGGGCCGTCCGGTTTGTACCCGAGTGTCTTGATCGGTACGTCGTACTTGTTAATTTATGTACACTCTTTGTCCATTTTTCTAATCTTTTTGTTTGGCTTGTTTCCATGTTTGTAAGCTTATCAATAACAATACGCAATGTCGAACTCTTGTTATAAGTAGTAGTGACTAGTGGGCAGTGAATGTGCTGCACTTTAGGTTTCTGTATGGGACACTATCTTTTTTTTTTGCGGAAATCCAAACTTATATCATTAAATCAAATCCAACTCCGCCAAACTAAGGACGGAAGGAGGGAAAACGTTTGTTAGGACTATCTCTTCCTCATACGAACATAACCTAGCACACAAATGAGCCACAATATTACCCTTACGCCTAACATGAAAAATGCCCCTACAATCAAAAGTGGAAAGGAACTCATGAATATCTCGGATACACAGACCGATAGTGCTACTCGGTGACACATCCATCCGGGGATCGTGCACGACATTGATGGCATCTGTTTCCACATTGATACTGCTCCATCCCATCCTTCTTGCCACTTCCAGCCCAAAGGTCATAGGCTCATAGCCTTAACTTCCGCTAAATCCACTGTCCATCTCGCATGCACCATTTTGCTAGCAACCATGAGAATAGATCCTTGAGAATCCCTTGCTACAACTCCTAAGCCTACCGTCACATCAGCGAAGACAGCCGCATCCGAATTAATTTTGATCACTCCCGTTGGTGGTGGTTCCCATTCCTCACTGCCAATCTCGCTACTTCTCACACGTGGTCCCTCAGTCATGTCCTTTTAGCCTTTATAATCTGCCACCATTCTGGACATTCCCATTATTACCACATTCGGGTTGCACAGCTCCTCCTCCAAAATGCGTGCATTTCTGACAGTCCAGATGCTCCGAATAAGAGCTAGGAATCTCCCCTTCTCCTCCTCATTAAGTTGAGATAGAGGCCATACCAGCCACTCCGTAAATGACATCCGCCAAGCCTCATTCGCAAGACCCGCAAATCCGCTTGCCTCCCAGAAGCATTCTGTCCATTAACATCTGCACAAAGCATGGATAATCGTTTCAGACTCCTCTTCACAATTACTGCACATGTCCGTTGTACCACAATGTCGTTGGTAGAGAATAGAATTAACCGCCAGCATCCCCGTACATGCTCTCCATAGGAAATGGATGAGTTTAGGTGGAACTTGCAAACCCCATACGATTCTCCAAACAGCGGACCCTGCACCTGTTTCCCTTTGTCTCGACTCTTCAATATGCGGCCCCATCCCCAGCCAGTATCCCGATTTAAACGTATATTCCCCGCTCCTCTGTGGCCACCAGAAAATTTGATCATCTGGCATTCTCCTACTGATTCTGAGATAATGTTTCAGACAACGATTAAAGCCAGGGTGGCTTAATGGGTCATCATTGATCCTACGCTTGACATCCAGTAGTCGGTTTCTATTTCATATCAGTAACGACAACTCACATAAGATATCAGGGACACTCTCAGACAAAGTTCAGCTCTTTATAATTATTTCAGCCTGATAGACCTTGCGAGAGGGTCTAAAAATAAACAGATGTATGGGATTTTTACATAGGAGCTTATGCACTACACGATTCTCATACAACCATCCTAGAGAATTTCCCTATGTTGATCTAAAGAATTTCCCTAGATGTATATCTGAAATTCATAGCACAGTATATGCCTTTTCAGATCATTTCAAGATAAGTCAAGAATTGCTCGATTGTGCAACACTGCAACATGCTTCGAGAATTTTCTAAATAACTTTTCCAGCATACTTCACCCAAAATATAGTGCCGGGTGTTTTACTGATTGTCCTAGAGCGTACCATTCTTGCAAACGAACCAAAAATACACATAAAGCAGACTCGTTAAGTCATTAAGAAACAAAAAGCGGTTAACAAAATAGGTAGCAGTCACAGGCTCACAACAGTGTAGCAGACAACATTCCCCTCGTATCTAATTCTCTAGAAATAAAAGACGCGCTTTTGGAGATGCTCTTGGGAACCCCATCAGTGTTCTTAACATCTCCGGTTCTAATTCAATACCAAGTTCACCAGACTTGAAGAACAGGTTTTCGAGGACACCTGAAATGGCAAGCAGAAATTCCACGAATTTGAGTTCCGCACTTGATCCTGTAATGCCCCTTATATTCACCTCACGGAGGTGATCCAATTTGTTGTTGTAATTGAAATCAACTATGTCCTCGCCAACATTTTCACCTGAAATAACCTGCAATAATAAGTGAATTCATGTAAGACAGATGTGCAAGTAAGATAAAAATGAATTCATATAAACCCGATTTACTTACTGAAACATCAAGCCTCCTAATATAGGGACAACATTCAATCATTGACAAAAGGTAGTTGAAAACACCGAAATCACTCAAATTTAGTTTACTTAGACGAAGTTCATCTAGGTGGTTGAATGTGACCGATGAAGATTTTTTGATGCCACCTGCAGCCAAGAACTTACATGCACAAGCAGAAGGGAGTTCAGGTTGGAGAGCAAAATAAACTATATAATCTACTTTCAAAGTAAAAGAAAAGCAGTAATTTTTTAGCACTCACACGCATCATTACCTTACACAAGTGACCATTAAAAAGGATGGACTGAAGTTGACAAGAACTCGCAAGAAGATTTACAGCATCAACTGTTTCAACAGTTACGAGTTTTTCCGGCTTTTTCGACAACCACATTGATATGCTTTTAAGACTGCAAACATTTTTGAATGCTAGAGACTCAAAATCGCCTATTAATACCAAGTTTTGGAGAGTAGGTGCATCTATTACAACACGATCCATACCAACCAAGTCCCCTAGAATTAAAGTTACCAGCATTCTACAATTCTCAATCAAACTGCAAAAAATGCTTTGCTTAGTAAACTCGACATTTAGTAGCTCAAGGCGCTTAAGTTTAGGAAACCCATGAAAACAAGTAGGCGGAAGATTTAAAGTGCAGTTGGCTAGTTCTAGGGACACTAACTCGCTGCACGAGAAAATATTTGAAGGAATACACATTAAAGAATCCCAATGAGAAATTGCTATCATTTGAACTCCGTTTTTAGATAGAAAGGATATCCATTGTCTGAGATTCATATGATCCTCATCTGCATCTCCTGGAACATCAAGATCAAACCTATGAATGGGACCATTGTGCTGGAGTAGTATCCTGCTAATAATGCGGCTGCTTTTTCGCCAATTACAACTACCGTTCTTATTTTTTTGCTGTGCTTGGAAATCAGAATCAAAGATCAGCTGCTGTAGTGATAACCAAGCATGTCTCCATTGTTTGGATAACACACTTGTCTGTGCAGCCATGCGAATCGGCAAGTTTTCAAGGATTTTGTCAATCACATTATCCGGAACATTCCCGAAAAAATCCACCATTTTTTTAGAAGACTTGGAACAAGCCATGGACTGCTATAATAGGAGAAAAGTTGAGTTCTTAACTCTTTAAATTGTGCTTTGAGATGAATTTTGAGCCAATACCCTAAACAAAAAGCATATAGTCAATTCATTGTTCCTAAGAATGCTACCATAGTAATTACTTTATAATCTTTAATAGTAACCACAACTCCACTGGAAGTGACTTCCACAAGCAAAACTAAGTCGTTAGCAAGTATGTGGCAGCTAAACACGGATCAAAGAAATCTAGCAATATACAGTTCACATATAAATGTCAAATTTACACAGAATTGGAATTATAATTTAGATGTCCAGACACACATCTCTTGTTTCCATCAATCTCTAGTTCCTCAAAATTAGTCACTATCGGCATTTATTTAAATTTGGGACACCGAATTGTTCTTGAAAATGTTGATTCATAGGATAAACAAACCCAAATGACAAAACAATTGAATGAATATGCTTGAGATTACCAATGCTTTCTAAGCTAACAAGCAAAATCAAAACATCGGAAAGAATACCCATGGTTTGATCTCAAATACAAGACATTCAATACTCCTCCAACTCGATCCAATTACGACGTTTGACCAAATATATGACAGGAAAAATGTATTAAATTGGACCAAACCATGCTCAGTGGTGGAACAAAATTAGCCTAGCAGCCTACCACTTGCATCCCCCAGCAGAAAAATAGATTTTTTTCGAGTTTTAGTTAAAAGTTTTGATTTTTTTCAGGGATGCCTTATTTCATTCATAGCTTGCCCCTAACCCTAAATCCCGGTTTCCCAAACGGCCATGCTAGGAACAAAAACATGTTAAAGCACATTAATTTTCTGAATTTTTTGCACACACAGTACAGTAACATACAATGGCCTAGAACTTGTGGGAATGAAATCAAAAAACAAAGGACAGCATAATCAAGTTAATAATATAAAATGGGTTTTGTCCAGATTTTGAGTGATCAAGTTATCAATTAATTAGGGTTCATCTTCCTCAAAAAAAAAACCAAATTAAGTTAATGGGCAAAAATAACAGCTTTCACACATAGCCATGTAAATAAAATGTAACATAGTAAAATTGAATCACAGTGGCAGAAAGAGATGTTGAACTTACAAAGAAGGGAGAACTTGAGTTGAAATTGAGAGTCCAGATAAATAGATATTGCTCATAATGGGTGACTCTTCCCCTTGAAAATCACATATAAAGACCCGGTAAAATAGTTAACCGGTCTGGGATTGGGTCGGGAAATTCGGGCTGGGTAGTTTCAGGAAGGTGAGAGTTTGGGTCGGAGCGAGTCGGCCTAGTCCGTTTAGCTCCAAGGCATTTCGAGTTAACTATTACGAAGTATATTGTTATTTACGATAAAAATCACTTTGTAATAATAAACCTTCGGATCGAGTTATATATTCTCAAGAAAGTTGGTCATTAGCATGACTGGTCCAGCTCGGCCCGCCATATTCAGCCTCTTAGCACATAGGGTGACCGGCTTTGACACTCTGGTAGGGTAGGCTAGCCCAGCCCGCCTCTCTCCCCGCCCTGGTTCGGGTCACGAAACTCAAACTCGGCCCACTTACTTAGTATATAAAAAAAAATTCATAGGCCCATCCTCCTCCCGCCAGGGGCTTGCTCGATGTCAAATATTCTCCTAGCCAATCCCGCAACTCACCTTGGTCTAGCCGAATCAGCCGGCCTGACCGACCCAAAGTCCAATTCTCAAGTCAATTAGGTTTGGGCGAATCGGGTCTTGAGTTTAAGTGTCAGATTGAGTCAATTTTGCCAGGTCTACATATATCTCATGGATCCATAATTTGGGTTAGAATTATGTCAATAGAGTATTTTTGTTATGGGTTTATGACTTTTTTTACACGGACAATATAGCATTTAAAAATTCCACAATCTTATCTGTGACGGGGATATCCGTTGCAAGCTTGCGCCAAGTCAAATTGAGTCGGATAATATATCAAATTGAGAAATCGATAGATTTGATTATTTTGTTATATTAGAGGGGTTTGTTTATTTTGGTAAGGTATGAAAAAATGAATGACAAAAAGTTCATGAAAGAATAATTTTCAGCCATAAAAGAGCAACTACATAAAATACTACTCACATAAATAAAATAGACAAATGGGAAGAACATTAATGTGTAGGCGTACTTTTTTCTGCGTTGACTAGTAATATCTCTACCGACACTTAGGGTAATCTCCTCGAGTTTGCCTACGTTATAATTCACATAAATAATTAACCCGATTCCCTTGTGTTCGACCCTTACTTCTGCTACACTATTGTTTAGTATTTGTATTTAAGTAATAAATTACTGTTTAGTATTTGTATTTAAGTAATATAAATTGTTAATTTGAGACATACAACTTTAACCTGTCATACCATATATGGGTCGCGTACATTGTTCTTTCCAACTCTGAAAGGAACTTTGAGGCCTCTGGCTATCGAGCTAACAAGTAACAAGGCCACCAATGGCAAATGGGAAGCCTCATTGGAAACAAGTATACACACCTGTCTATGGAGGCTTGCTAAAGCTCATGTTCTTGCTCATGAGTCTGGTTCCTTCAATTGGTTTTAGTATAATATTTAACCGTAATAATGGTCCATCGGTCCATCGCCCTGTAAATGCATAACCCATCACAAGTTTTGTATCGTTTCTATCGGATCACGTCCTTTATTGATTTCCTTGGCTTGGTTGCTTGGTTTTCCTACTAGGCATCGCTTTCCATCAGTTACGTGCAATTAGTAACGATGTAGACAAGGAAAATGGGTGAATTTGCAAAGTAGGCAACAGACATTGCCAAGACTTTCATTTCATTTACGTATATACCTGTTTCCTGATATAGGAGTGAGATTGGAATGGTTGCCAGGAATTTCAACCTCTGACGTTCTGAATCTCACCTCAATTTCCCTTCTCGTGTCTCTAAGATTTTAGAGATCACGATATTTGGGTAATTTGCAAACAATTGTAATAATTTTGTTCTAGTCATCTATCACAGACCCAAATATCGCGTCCTGAATACAGGGAATTTGACAACCTCTTGTAACAACAATGATTAAAGCATCCAAGAGGCGGTTTCAGTTCAGTTAAAATCATCACAGACAAGTAGGTCCGAGACTTTATACTTCTGAATTTGGGCTCCATCAATACATCCTAACTGAATTATTAAGGTCGTCTGATTCTAAGATAATGCTTCAGACAATGATTAAAGCCAGGGTGGCTTAATGGGTCGTCACTCGTCAGTGATCCTACGCTTGACATCCAGTAGTCGGTTTCTATTTCATATCAATAACGACGACTCACATAAGATATCAGGGACACTACTCTGAGACAAAGTTCATCTCCTTATAATTAAACATGTGTCCACCAAAATTCCCAAACATAAGGCAAACGAACCAAAAATACGCATAAGGCAGACTCATTAAGTCATTTAGAAACACAAAACGACGAACAAAATAGGTAGCACTCACAGGCTGTGTAGCAGACAACACGGCCCTCATACCTAATTCTCTAGAAATAAAACACGCGCTTTTGGAGAGGCTCTTGGGAACCCCAAGAGTGCTCTTAACATCTTCGGTTCTAATTCAATACCAAGTTCCCCAGACTTGAAGAACAGGTTTTCAAGGACACCTGAAATGGCAAGCAGGAATTCCACGAATTTGAGTTCCGCACTTGATCCTGTGATGCCCCTTATATTGACCTCACGGAGGTGATCCAATTTGTAGTTGTAATTGAGTTCACCTATGTCATGGCCAACATTTTCACCTTCAGTTACCTATAGAAATAAGAAAATTCATGTAAGAAAACAATAAAATATACGACAAATGTGCAAGTAAGCTAAAAAGGAATTCATATAAAATTATAAACCCAATTTACTTACAAAAATGTCGAGCTTCATAATGTAGGGACAACATTCAATCATGGACAGAAGGTCACGGAGAAAACCAAATTCAATCAAACTTAGACTTATAAGACAAAGTTCGTTTAGGTGGTTGAATGAGACCGATGAAGATCTTTTGATACCACCTGCAACAAAGAACTTACATGCCGAAGCAGAAGGACTTCAAGTTCAAGAACAAAATAAACAATGTAATGTACTTCTCAAAGTAAAAGCAAAGCATTAGTATTGTTAGCACTCGCACACAATCATTACCTTTAAGAAGTGATCATCAAATGTGATGGACTGAAGCGGACAAGAATTTGCAAG
Source organism: Silene conica (assembly GCA_029255685.2). Taxonomy (NCBI): domain Eukaryota; kingdom Viridiplantae; phylum Streptophyta; class Magnoliopsida; order Caryophyllales; family Caryophyllaceae; genus Silene; species Silene conica. The sequence continues at coordinate 96,654,548 of CM055312.2, forward strand.
AAGATTGGCAGCATCAATTATTTTCACAGTCAAGGACTCAAAAGAGTACAATTCTATGCTTTTAAGACTGCAGACATTTCTGAAAGCAAGAGTCTCAAAATTCCCGGACAAATACATGGTTTGGAGAGTAGGTGCATCTATTACAACATGATCCATACCAACACAGCCCCCAAGAAATAACGTTACCAGCATTCTACAATTCTCAATCAAACTACAAAAAATGTTTTGCTTAGTAACCTCGACATTCCGTAGCTCAAGGTGCTTAAGTTTCGGAAACCCATGAAAACAAGTAGGCGGAAGATTTAAAGTGCAGTTCGCTAGATCTAGGGACACTAACTCGCTGCACGAGAAAATATTTGAAGGAATACGCATTTCACAATGCCAATGAGTAATTGTTATCATTTGGACTCCGTTTTTAGATAGAAAAGATATCCATTGGCTGAGATTCATATGATCCTCATCTGCTTCTTCTGGAACATAAAGATCAAACCTATGAATGGGACCATTGTGATGGAGAAGTATCCTGCTAATAATGCGGCTGCTTTTTCGCCAATCACAACTTCCGTCCTTATTTGTTTGTAAACCAGAATCAAAGATGAGATGCTGTAGTGATAACCAAGCACGCCTCCATTGTTTGGACAACACGCTTGTCTGTGCAGCCTTCCGAATAGGCAAGCGTTCTAGGATATTATCAATCACAATATCCGGAACATTGCCGAAAAAATCCACCATATTTTTCAAAGACCTCAAACAAGCTATATATTTGCACTGATTTAGGCAAATACATATTCTGGTTAGTATTTATATTAACCAGTGCCTTCAAAATTCACGGCCTCTCGTAAATATCAACGGAACAATTCTCCATGACTATTGTTGATTAATGATTATGCCAACACCCTTTTATAATGTTTCCACTATTTCCAAGTACATTGAAAAGTGAAACTATTGGGAAGATTAACCAACATTAATTAGCGATGTCATTGGGGTGGGTACAAGTGAATACCGCCCCGCACCCGCCCTAGCTGGGAGGACAGGTAGGACTTTGGCGGGTGGTGGGGCGGAGACGGGTACGGAAATTGTACCCACCAAAGGTAATGGGTCGGGGATGATTTTTGCGTGTTACCCATTTCATACCCGCCTACCCGCCAATTTCTAATTACGATATCTCTGGCCTCGTGTTTAGATAGAAAAGATATCCACGGCCTGCAATCCCTACGACCCCTACATGCCTCATACGGAATATTAAGATCTAAGTCATTAACAGGACCATTGTGACCATTGTGACAGAGGAGTATATCCCTAATAATCAGCACCAGTCTTCAAAGTTTTCAAGGATTTTGAAGCAACACTCTAAACCCTAACCATGTAGATTCGGGATGTCGAATTGTTCTTATAAATTTTGATTCATGGCACAAATTAATCCCCTAAATAACATAACAGTTCAGTGAATATTCTTGAGATTAACCAACAAAATCAATTAATTGTTGCTATCACCAAAAATCTACTAAAACAGACATCCACAAGAAAAAAACATAATTAAGGTTTCAATTCCAAGTTAAGACGGTACTCACAATCAATTAAAATACGATAAAAATGAAACGAATACGATAAAAATGAAACGAAGGTTATGAGAGGTCTTAACTTCAAAGACCTCCTAAAGCAAAACCTAACAAAATAAATAGCATTAAACGAAGGGGCTTGCTATACGCAGTTCCTGGACTATACCACCAGATGTACAATGTTATTATACATCCGGGGTTATTTTAGTCATTTTTTTAATTATTTTTGAAAAAAAAGTCAGTAATCTCATTCTTCTCCACTACTTTTTTTTTTTTTTTTTTTTTTTTTTTTTTTTTTTTTTTTTTTTTTTTTTTAATGCATGTTTGGCCTTGTTTATGGAAAAGAATTTTTACTTTTGTAAAGGAGTTTTTATAAAACTAGTTCTTGATAAAATTCTTCATGTTTGGCCAAAATTTTTAAAAAACTATTTTTATTAGTTTTATCGTGTTTGGCCTAACTAGTTTCTATCAATTGTTTTTGGATTTTGGGCTCAAATAACTTACGAGCAACGTGAAATGAGAAACAGAAGTAACAATTTGCTACTTCTGTTTCTAGGAGTCAGTTTTAAAATTTTTGTTTAATAAAATTAGTTTTTAGTTTTTTTAAAAGTAGTGTTTGACCCAGCTTCTATTTCTTTGGTTGAAAAAACATTTGAAAAGCAGGGCCAAACACATACTAAATGTAACTTCTTCCCTATTTTTCTAACTGATCTTCATCCATCATCAGTAATTGATTTTTCTCATTAATTATTATATCCCATCTTTCAATTTATTTAATTATTATGTCAAGCTAATTTTTTATATTTTTATTTTATAGTTCATGTTCTTTTTTACATTAACTCGTAATCTTATATTAATAGCTCGTATTCTTATAATAATAGCTCGTATTCTTATATTAATAGCTCGTATTCTTATCTTAATAACTCATTTTTTTTATATTAATAATTCGTATTCTTATCTTAGTAACTCATAGTTTTTTATATTAGCTCGTATTCTTTTAATATTAGCTCGTATTCTTAGGGTAATAACTTGCACGCTTTTGTGCTCGTATTTTTTTAGTTATTTGTGATTTTCTTAAACTCGCATTCTTTTTACATTAGCTCATATTCTTATATTAATAGCTCGTATTCTTATCTCAATATCTCGTATTCATATTTTATATTAGCTCGTATTCTTTTAATATGAGCTCGTATTCTTTTAATATTAGCTCGTATTATTAGGGTAATAACTTGCATTCTTTTGTTCTCGTATTTTTTAAGTTTGTGATTTTCTTAAACTCGCATTCTTTTTACATTAGCTCATATTTTTATATTAATAGCTCGTATTCTTATCTTAATAGCTCGTATTCTTATATCAATAACTCATATTCTTATCTTAATAACTCATAATTTTTTTAATATTAGCTCGTATTCTTTTAATATTAGCTCGTATTCTTATTTTAATAACTCGTTATTTTTTATATTAGCTCGTATTCTTCTAATATTAGCTCGTATTCTTTTTCTATTAGCTCGTATTCTTTTTACGTTAGATCATATTCTTATCGTAAATAATCATTTGTTAAGTGCTTTGGGTCAGAAAATTTACCCTAAATATATTCATTAGGGTTATGATTGGTGTATGTAAATATTCATTAGAGTTATGATTGATGTAAATATTTACCTCAAATTAGTATTGCGTGATGCGTTTTTCCTTCCTGATGTCGATGCAAATTGCTTCTCGTTCAATGAAATATTATTCGATGCATTTTTCCGCCTTGTTGAACATACCCATCGCTGCCCTTCTGCCATCTTCGAATCAAATTTTTGTGGGAGAGAAATTTGTTGTGACTGTCGTCAAGAGAGAATTAAGAAAATGTTTACGTTGATTGATAATTAAATATTTGTTTTGTATTGGGCTCTAATAGAAAATTAGAAAATTATATATCAGGTGGGCCTGATGTACCATGCTTCTATACACCTGGGTGTAGGATCCTATTTGTGTGCTATACGTCGTCGTCGACAGATTACTAATTATCGTCGACACTTTTACATGAACTACCAATTTAGCCCTCTTCAACCCTTTTGACAATTAGCAAATTTGGACTAAAGTTCATTAAAAAAAAATTGTCGGTTTTCGCATAAAAAATTAAATACGGTTTAGTGCGATTCGATCAACGGATTTCAACGATTTCAACGAGCGATTCGATTAACGACAATTTTTTAACGAAAACAAAATAATTTTAAAAATACAAATAAATCAATTATTAATTGAAAATAATTAAACATTTTAAAATAAAAATTATTTATTTTTACGGTAACAAAGCAAGACGGAACGGAGAAAACAACAAAAAAAAATTGGACGAAAATATGTTCAAACGAAATTTTTTTTCGGCTAGGCCTAGGGTGGGACGAAAATAAAATTTGTCTGGACTTAGGTTCAGACTAAAAAATTTTCGACCAACCAGATTTTGCGACCAACCAGATTTGTCTGGACTTAGGTTCAGACTAAAAAATTTGCGACCAACCAGATTTTGCGACCGGGCCTATAGCATCCAACGAAAAATAGTCGCAAGTTGGTTGCTAAACTCAGTTTGCGACCAAATATAAAGGTTTAGCAACCAACGTTGGTTGCTAAATCACCTTTTTCTTATAGTGTCTTTTATGAGGAGGATTTTAAGAAAAGATAACTATTGATTAGGATGGATAATGCGTTTCTTCAACGCAGAGCCACCACGAGGAGCGACAATATGCAGTACTATTACTCGGAGAATAAGTGCATGGTTCAACATCCTATCTTCACTAAACAGTATAGGCACATTCATGATTCATAGACGCAAAAACCGACCAACAAACTGGGAGAAATAGACTGCGGCAGAACAACTACAAGTTCAACAGACAATGAATGTTCTGGTAATGACTTAAAAGAAGCATAGTAAAGACAAGGTTGCGGTCATAAACGTAAGATTGGCTTCAAACCTATTTCTCAAGGAAAAAAAGACGCGCTTTTAAAGATGCTCCTTTTACATTCGCTCAAAAATAAACCCTTAAAAAGAATTACGACGAATTGGACTATAATCATTCGTGTTCATAGGTCATGATCACAATCACAAAGCGTAATCAATTCAAGACCTTGGATCACCGGCAGATATAAAATCACTCCAAAGGGCCTTCATCATCCCATCCTCAACGCAAAAAATACAGTTCAACAAAAACATTAAGCGACATAAAAACAACACTCTATTGAAACATGTTCTTCGCTTTACCACTGTGAAGCATACCCAAAATTCCAAACATTGGATCTTTAGTTACATGTTGGGTCTGAATTCCGTTGCAAAATGAGGAGGAGATTATACGTGGTGAGATCTGCATGCCCTTCTCAGAAACAAACCTTGAAGAAACACAAAACGACCAACAAAATACTGAGGAAATAACACAAAAAACGCAATTACAAGTTCAAAGGACACTAGTTATAACATACTGTAATAAGTAGAAGTCATAGCAGCATGACAAAAGTTGGTTTCAAAGCTACTTCTCTATAAATAAAAGACGTGCATTCGTAGATGCTCTTGGGAAACCCATTAGCGCACTTAACATCTTCAGTTTTGACTCCATGGAATGTCTATAAGATTGGAAAAACATATTTTCGAGGACAGGCGAAATGGCAAGCAGGTATTCCACCAATTTGAGTTCCGCACTTGATCCTGTCATACCCTCAAAATTGACCTTACGGAGGTGATCCAATTTGTAGTTGTAGTTGAAGCAACTCACGTCCTGGCTAACATTTTCACCTGAACAAACCTGCAGTAAAAATTACTCATGTAAGAAAAAAAATAAAAACATATGACAGATGCAATAGTTCAGAAAAAATTATACAACTAGATTTACTTACTGTAATGTCGAGCTTCGTAATGTAAGGACAACATTCAATCATGGAGAGAACGTCACGGAGAACATCAAAATCACTCAAACTTGGACTTATTAGACAAAGTTCGTCTAGGTAGTTGAATGCGACAGATGAAGATCTCTTGATATTAGCAAAGAACTAACATGCACAAGCAGAAGGGAGTTCAGGTTGGAAAGCAAACTAAACAATATAATGTACATCTCAAGGTAAAAGAAAAGCAGTAGTTTTTCTAGCATTCGCACGCCATCATTACCTTACAAAGGTGACGATCAAAACTGATGTACTGGAGTTGACAAGAGCTTGCTAGATGACTGAGAGCATCAGTTGTCAAGGTCTCAAAAGAGTTCGATAATGTTAATGATATCCTTTTAAGACCGCGAACATTTTTGAAAGCTAGAGACTCTAAATTACCGAACAATATAAAGGTATGGAGACAGGGCAAATCAATTACAACACGATCCATACCAACACACAAATTAAGTTCTAACGTTTGCAGCATTTTACAGTTTTCAATCAAACCACAGAAAATGTTTGGCTTGTTAAAGTTAACAAAGTTCAGCTTAAGATTCCTGAGATTAGGAAAACCACTAAATTCAGTAGGCGGAGGGTTTAAATTACAACCAAGAATCGTTAGGTCTACTATCTCACTGCAACGGAATATGTAAGAAGTAATATCCATTCCAGAAAACGAAAGATTTCCAAGGAAAATCTCTCTGACTCCATTTTTAGATAAAAAAGATATCCACTGGCTGTGGCTGTAACTCATACAATGGTCAATTATATCAAACGGCATATCTATATAAAATTTATAAACAAGACCATCGTGATAGAGAAGAATGTTGCTAATAATTTGACAGCATTTTACCCAATCTGATAACCAGAAATCTCTGTCAAAAGAAAGGATCTTTAGTGATAACCAAGCACGTCTCCATTGTTTAGACAACACGCTTGTCTGTGCAGCCGACCGAATTGGCAAGCGTTCTATGATATTATCAATCACAATATCTGGAACTTTGCCGAAAAAATCCACCATATTTTTCAAAGACTGATATAAAGGGATAATAAGTCTAGTGGAGTATGTGACACTTCTTTCAGAAATAATTCAACTTATTGGTAATAAGGAATACATATTCTCATTAGTATTATTTATACTAACCAGTGCCTTCAAAATTCATGGTCTTTTGTAAATGTTAGCGCAACAATTCTCCACGACTATTATTGATTATACCAATTTTCATCATTTCCAAGTAGGTTGAAACCTTCTAAATTTGATCTTGGTAAATGGTCAGTCCAACTTGTAACTTGAAACGATTGGGGAGATTAACCGATAACATTATTGCATTCAAATATCCAATAAAACTCGATTGTATATTTTTGTAGTATGTGTTTTACTCAACCGAATATATTTCATATTAACCTTCTCATTTTTCTTCTTTATTGAAGTAATTATACTTATTGATTAAGAAAGTCCGGTTGATCGAGAATTTGAGATGTTTGTTTAGTGAGAATTAGAGTGAATGAGTATGTGGTAAAAAGTATTGTTAGAGTGACTAATTCATTTATTTACTTTTTATATTATACTCTCTCCTATTCATAATAATCTTCTCTTTTTCCCTTTTTTTCATCCATTCACAATACTTTCCCTATTTCTTTTTTTTAGTAAAGTTTTTATACATATTTTAATCACCTCACCCCACCATACTCATACTTTATACTTATTTTAATCACCTTACTTACAACAATTACCCCCACAATAAATACCCTTTCTCCAATTATCCAACCTCATACCAATACTTTCCCATATAATAATCCCCTCCTTATTTTTCGTGTCTTCCCCAAATAGGGAAGGTTATGTTGAATAGGAGGGAGTATGAAGTAATACCTTAATGAGTTAATTAATCATCAATTTCGTTATTTTCCTTTTGTCATCTAATAACATTACTCTCAAATAGTCCATTCCTCCTTAATCTTTGTGCCAAAAGTATTCAGCTCAGCGGGATTATTTTTATGTTTGAGTTCGCTATAACACGTTTATAAGTGTTCAGCGGGCTTATTTCTTATGTCCTCAACCGCAATAACAAGTTTATTGCTTATGTGTGGACTGTGTCCGCTATAACAGGTTTATTGAGGTTGTCTGTACATGCTCACTATAAATTGTAGTATTGCTAGGAGAGACTATATCCATAGATTCCGAGATTTTAGTAATCACTAGAATTATTTCTCGTAACATTGTTTTAGGTTTATTGCTCCTTATCGATATTTATAGAGGCTTATGTTCGCTCCAAATTAAACCCTTCAACAGAATTGCGAAACAAATTGGACAATATATAACCATCTTATCTATATTAATACAAAAACATTTAACTCATCCTCATTAACCCACATCATCATATCCAACCTTTTTAAAAAAAGAAAAATATTAAATATGGGACCCACCGTTATGTTTTTGGATTTATTTATGAAAAACCTATATATTTTTTTTATGTACGTAAATGTTTACATTTATATTTTTACGTAAACATTAACGAATAATGATAAAGTGAATAAATTGAGAGCAACATTTTCTTTTTCTTAAAATTGAATTTTCATGATAATTTTTTTTAAACACATCAATTTGTATATTAGTTACTCCAATAATCAATTACAATAACTTATAGTAGTTGATAATTAATATATCCAATATATTTAATCAATAAAAATTCAAAAATTAATAACAATGGAAAAATTATAAACTAAATTATGGGCGCATTAAATAACTAAAACAAATACAAAATCACATGTTTATAGATTTTTTTTCCCATATACAAATGAAGATTTAAATTAAAGAGCAAATTTTTTTTCAGAGTTAAGACGCGTAGGACCTCTACAAATTCTCATTTAAAACGAGCAAATTCGATGGATCAAGTATTATTCGTAGGACAAAAGTGGAATGTATTGAGAATAATTAAATATTTGTCTCATCTATGCAAGTGGGTGGTAGTTAACCCATTTTATCCTTAAGATAGATATAATCATCTAAAGCAAAACCTATTAGAGTATAACCCAATTGAGGTTAATTTATGGTTGAAGACAACTCAATTTGGTTGACATGTTAGTAAAAAAATAAGTTAGTGTTAAAATATGAATAAAACGTACAAAAATGAGAAAAATTTATTAAGTTCATTATTTTAATACTTTTAATTACAAAAATAGGTTATTATAACATATATAAGTAATGCAGACAACGAATATATTTAGTATTGAGAGTAAATTTTTATTTAATTATTTTGCTCAAATATTGTTCACTCAAAATTGATACTTAACGGCTAATGCATTATGTATATTAAGTACGTCATTTACAATCTCTTAATTATAAGTGTAATTTATACTTGAAATTAAAATTCTTAGAAACGGTTTACAAACTTAATCATCATTTTATTAAAACATTGTTTAAAATGCATGCCCGTGCAATTTGCACGGGTTAAAACTAGTTTGTGTTCATAGGTAATCAATTCAAGACCTTGGATCACCAGAAGATACAAAATCACTTCAAAGGGCCTTCATCATCCCATCTTCAACGCAAAAAATACAGTTCAACAAAAACATTAAGCGACGCAAAAACAACAGTACTACCAACGAAGTAATGGGAAGAGTAGACGGTCCCAGAGTAATTACAAGCTCAGCAGACACTCGTAAAAGCCTACGATGCGTTTTGAAGACAATGCAGCAGTCACAGCAGTATAGCAAAGTTGTTTTCATGCCTACTATTCTAGACAAACAAGGCGACGCCTTTGGAGGAACCTCATCATCGCTCTCCAACGTTTCCATAATTTTGATAATAATCTTAGTGTCAAGGCCGGAGATGGACAGACCCGTGTTGTGTATGCTATATATGTTCATAGACATCGAATTACAACACGGTTATAATCAATAATCATTGCATTCATACAACACGATAAAATCAATTATAGGCTCACGGTTTTAAGAGGGCAATCAATTCAATTCCTATGAGTAGCAACTAGCAAGTACATAAATACTTCAATTCCTTTCTCCGCAAAAATAACACCGTTCAACAGGCAAATTAAGCAATGAAAACAAAACGACCAACCGACACTGGATATGGCCTCATGTTCCGTAATAAAGAATGTTGGAGTTGGTTACTGGGTTGCAGACCTATCTCTGTAGACAAACAAGCGATGCCTTTGGAGAGGCTCTTGGGAATCTCATCAACGCTTCTGACATCTTCAGTTTCGACTCAACATCACAATTACCATACTTGAAGAACAACTTTACAAGGGACGGTGAAATGGCAAGCACATATTCAACCAATTTAAGTGACTCATTTGATCCCATGATACCATCGATATTGACTTCACGGAGGTTAATCAATTTGCATTTGGGATTGAACTCAAGATCAAGAACGTTTTGGCCAACACTTTTTTTATCAATAAGCTGCAGTAAGAAGTAATTCACGTCAGAAATTCGTACTCACAGACGTCTGCGCAACTAAAGAAAGAATACTTGAAAACTCGATTTACTTACCGAAATGTTAAGCATCTTAATATTGAGACAGCATTCAATCATAGACAAAACGTAACGGTAAAGACCAAAATCACACAAATATAGGTCGCTCAGGCAAAGATTGTTCAAGTGGTTGAATGTGACTGATGCAAAACTTCTGATGCCACCTACAACCAAGAACTTTCGCGCAAAAGCAGAACAAACATCAGGTTACACATCTACAGCTGAATGTAAAGTAATAGCAGACAGTAATCTTTACCTCACACATGCAACCATTGAACTCCATGGACTGAAGCTGACAAGAACTTGCAAGAAGATTGACAGCATCAACTGTTTCATCAGTTGCAATCATATCCGGGACACCGTACGTACACATTGATATGCTTTTAAGATTGCGAATATTTCTGAAAGTAAAAGTCTCAAACTCGCCTCGTAAAACCAAGGTTTGGAGACTAGGGGCATCAATGACAACATGATCCATACCACTCCAGTTGGTAAGTTTCACGGTTTCCAGCTTTCTACAATTTGCAATCAAACTATCAAAAATGTTTTGCATACTAAAGACAATGTCCCTCAGCTCAAGGTGCTTTAGATTAGGAAAACCAATGAAATTCAAAGGTGGGTAATTTAATGTGAAGTCTGTGAGATTTAAGTGTACTATCTCACTGCAGCAGAAGATATTAGAAGTAATCTCTATTGTAAAAAAGCTCATATTATGAATTACGATCTTTCTGGCTCCATTCTTTGATAGAAAAGATATCCAACTATTGGGATTCATACGACAAGATGAAAAAAACAGAATATAAAGATAAAAGTCATGAACGGGGCCATTATGATAAAAAAGTATATTGCTGATAATTTCGCTGCACTTTTGTGATTCACCGAACTGACTGAGAAAAAAACAATCAAAGGTGAGGATCCTTAGTGATAACCAAGCACGTCTCCATTGTCTAGACAACACACTTGACCGTGCAGCCATGTCAATCGGCAACTTTTCAAGTATTTTGTCAATCACAATATCTGGAACATTCCCGAAATAATCCACCATTGATTTGCAAGACTTAGAACAAGTTGTGGACTGATAATAATTAACTTCTGCACTCCCCAGAACACTTGAGAGAATTCAGAGTCAATACCCTAAACACAAAGCATATTTTCAGTTCATCGACAGTTTAAGCATCATTTACGTTAGTGACGGAACTAATAAGGCTAGCAAGAGCGAACGCCTCCAGACATTGCAGCAAATAAACTTTTTAGTTAAAAATAGTTCTGAAACCGATTGAACATATGGAATAACATATAAATTACGATATTTTAATATCTCACAAAGTGAAAACTAAATCATAATCTTCATGCTTTACATTTAATTCCATTTCATTTAAGAAACTCACTTTATGTATATATATTTCATGTGAGATCTCATCCCAAGATTCCCAACCACACCAAAAACTAAAAATCTTAATATGCTAATTACCAAAAACTTACCCTAACTGTACATTGCCTGTTTATGTTAGAAGTACTAAATTAATAGGAACTTCAAAGAATTAATGCATGAAGATTATTATAACCAAATGAATCTATAATAAATTTCTCATTCTCATGAATCTCATCACTGACCAAAAAACAAATTCAGAGAATCAATTGATCGATGAATAAAGATTATAACCAAACACTAAATTTCTTACCTTGAATAAGGTTATAGATGATGAGTCGGAAATATAAAACTGACAAAATAGCTTAATCTTGAAATAAAGTGCCCCTAATATTAACCTGCAACAACAAAAATCACCGATTAGCGATAGAGTCTACTAAATCAAAAATAAATAAATGAATGAGACGGAAAATTGCGCATACGAGATTCTATTAAATAAGGTGTGCGCGCATGTACTGAACCATAAGTAAGAGGCAAACAGTAAACTGTAGAAGTTCAAAATTTATAGGAGTGAAAGAGTAAGAATAGTGGTTATTTTAGCATTAAAGGAAGCATATGAAAAGACGGAGTGAAAACGAATTATTACTTCTAATTTACTCTGTGAGACTGTGACTCTGTCATTTACGAAGCTATGAAATGTTATTAATAGGTCATTAATCCCACCGGCCACCGTAGTTGCCTAGTCGTGAGTCGTGACCATAAGAATGTTTTCGTGATAAGGTCTGTTCTTTCTGACTTAATTTCAGCTCCTTTTAATTTTTCTTTTGTAAATTCCGTTAAGTTTTATTTACGTTCAATCAATTACTAGTGTAACACCCGTGAAAAATCTCGGTTGTGTACACAGTACACTTATTTTTAAAGACGACGAAGGTATATTCATTTCAATATATAGCAATTCTATTAATTCGAACAAATTAAATTTTAAGGGGATGTTTGCATATAAGATATGTTCGGTCAAAAGCTGAATTTCCCGGTGCACTAATTTTCGAATAGCTGTTAGTAATAATGATAATATTTGGATTACTTATGATACTATTAATGAATAAGGTATATAAGAAAAAACAATAAAGGACTATAAAAAAAAGATTAAATAACTAATAATGAGTAGTTTGGAAAGTTATTGTCTTTTGATGAATTGCTTACGGAACATAAGTTGACGGACAAATACGATGAACAAAATAACTAATCAGGTAGAAATATAAATTAAATGAGCGTATTAAAATTCGATAATGTAGGACGAAAATTACAGTTTCTCAAAAACCTCTTTGTAAACAATATTCGTTGTTGTATTAGTCATTCCTCCTTCTTCATCAAGGAGTAGCACTTTTAGACTTTTCTTACTCGTAACCCTAGATATAGCAACGTACAATTGGTCATGGGTAAAGACTGGTCTTTGAAGATAAAGTCCAACACGGAATAGAGATTGACCCTGACTTTTGTTAATAGTCATAGCGAAACAAACTGCTAAAGGAAACCGTCTTCTTTCAAACTTAATTAAAATTGTTCATAATTAAAGTATAACACCCGTGAAAAATCATCATAACTTCATTAGCAAGTGGTATAACAATTAACTGTATTAATTTTAAGACAAATAGTGTAGTCTTAAATAAGTATTTGTATTTTCCAAAATCACAACTGTCTTTTATTTTCAACTCTATTTTTTTTTTTTTTTTTTTTGAATGACGTGGGAACCCGCAGCCGCTACCTTTGGTGCGCACTGGGTAAACCCCCGAGCATACGTGATAGCCTGCAAACCACGTACACTAGGTTAACCACCCTTTTTTATGGGGTTACAGGCTCGAAATCTAGAAGGCATAGCCTCAAGCCAATTTACCCCCCAAGATCACCGCTCTTGGTGAGGCTTGAACCTGAGACCCTTGGGAATGTGGACGACATTTTAGTAAACGTAGAATAATCACGGTCTTTAAAATTGGGGGTTGGTTTTTGTAGACGACATTTTAGTAAACGTAGACGGCGTTTTTCATAAAAAAGACGAAAATACCCTTGACCACTTTATCTCACTAGAAAAATTCTCTGAAATTCTTGAGAAAACCCGATTAATTCATCTAAAACCCCAAAAAATTAAAAACACAAAAACCACCTAAAATTCATCACGGAATCTCATTCAACCAATTCTTCAGTTAGTTATCAAATTCTTAACATTTTATTAATTATGTTATGTTTAATTTATAGTTTCGTTTAAGGTTAATGATAGAAATCGATTTTTTCAACCCGATTAGGTTTTGTAGACGACATTTTAGGAAAATAGCATTCAATGTTTATCCATGGAACATACATTGAATGTCAATGTGCGTTCCATGGCCGCACATTGACATTCAATGTGCGGCCGAACGCACATTGACATTCAATGTCCGTCCATCGACAAACATTGAATCTCAATGTGTACTCCATGGTCGGACATTGAATGTCAATGTCTCGCCCATGGACAATTTTTTTTTTTACTTTTCGACTATTAGTGCAATTTCAATGCTTGCAAACATATTATTTAATGTTTGTCCATGGAACAGACATTGAATGTCAATGTGCGTTCCATGACCACACATTGACATTCAATGTCCCGCCATGGAATGAACAATGACATTCAATGTTTGTCCATGGACAGACATTGAATGTCAATGTGCGTTCTATGGCCGCACATTGAATGTCAATGTGCGGCCATGGAACGAACATTGATATTCAATGTCTTTCCATGGACACAAATTGAATATCATTGTCTAATCCATGGCCGGACATTGACATTTAATGTGCCGCCCATGGCTAGTTTTTTTTTTTTAGTTTTCGATTATTATTCCCCATTTTAGCGTAGTTTAGTACTTTGTTTTCCGTTTAAGTTAATTTATGTTGCTTAATCTAAAATATATATGCTAACCAATACTAAATTTTCAATTAATAGGATTCGTTCGAGGAATTTGGCGAGAATTTAATTGATTATAATCGTTTGTTCTTTACAGATCGTGGATTTGAAACTCGTGATGAAGCATTTGGTTAAATTGTAACCGTTTTAGTCGAAAAGGAGACGGTTTGTTATCATGTTATTTTCGATTTTCGATGTTCAAGAAAAGGTTTACCTCTTCCAAGTGATGGTAATTATCAGTTTAGTTACCGTTTATTTTGAAATTATAACCGTTTTAGTTAAATTGTACTATATTATTTTAAGTTTTCTATGGTTTTAATTAAACTAAATTCAACAAACTACTCAATTTGATTAAACTAAATTCAACAAACTACTCAATTCGATTAAACTAAATTCAACAAACTAAAAAACTACAAAGTTCACAAACTAAAAACAAGTATTAAAAGAAGTTAAACTAAAAATTCAACAAACTACAACAATCCACTAAAAAATATTAAAAGGGCTAACTAAAACACTACTCAGCATCATCATCACGACCGAAATACGGAGTCAACTCCCGCATCATAATCCGGACACGATCTATAACCGCCTCCTCTGTCGGTTGATGGAAACGAGTCTTCACGTGCCGACTAACGGTTAGGGCGACTTCCGGCTCCTCGTGCATGGGAATCTCCAGCGCCTAAAATCTCCGGTCCGGAGGGAAAAAGTACGGGTGAGAGATGTCGTCAATACCAATTAAAAAAAATGAAAATTTAAAATGAAAATTAAAATTAAAAAATAATAATTCATAAACCTTATACCCTAACCCTAAATCCTAAACCCTAGCCCTAAACCCTTACCCTAACCCTAACCCTTAACCCTAACATCACCTAAACCGTAACCGTAACCTAAACCCTAAACCGTAACCCTAACCTAAACCCTAAACCGTAACCCTAACCTAAACCCTAACCCTAAACTAAACCCTAACCTTAAACCCTAACCTAAACCCCAACCCATGGTCAACACGTTGAACATCAATGTCCACCCATGGTCCTCACGTTGAACATCAATGTCCAACCATGGTTCTCACGTTGACATTCAATGTTCGACCATGGTTCTTATATTCATATTCTTTGTCCACCCATGGTTCTCACATTGAGATTCAATGTTTCACCATGGTTCTCACATTCATATACTTTGTCCACCCATGGTTCTCACATTGACATTCTTTGTCCACCCATGGTTCTCACATTCACATTCAATGTTCCACCATGATTCTCACATTCATATTCATGGTTCTCGCATTCATATCTCATTGTCCAAATATCCCACAAATTTCGACCAAAAATTAACCCAAATCCCACAAATTTGCCCATAATTTGCCCAAAATACATTAACTAACCTAATTTCAACATTTGCCCAAATCCTAATTGCCCAGAAATCCAACAAATTGATAATTATGATTACAATTTGCCCAGAAACGTAAGGCGTCCAAATCAACTTTTTGTTATGACAATTTTGATGTCAACATATTCCATTAATCGATTCGGAATAAATATTTGGTTAATTTGCGGTCATGTTCGAAAATTTGTGACCACCAACTCCATGGACCATGATAAACAAAATCCCATGAAATATGTGTAAGCATATGTAAGGCGTCCAAATTGATGACATTTGCCCAGAAACAACACTTCAATTTCTACCTAATTCAACAAATTTCGACCCAAATCCCACAAATTTTGACCCAAATTTCGCCCAAAATACATGAATTAACAACATAAACTAACCTAATTCATGAATTACTACCTAATTCAACAATTAACAACACATAATTACAACAAAAATCACAAACTTCGAGGAAAAAAAAAGGAAACTTACGGGGCTGTCGTCGTGGGCGGTCGTCGGCGGCGGTCGTGCGGCACGGTGGTCGTGGGGTACAGTGGGTGGAGTCGAGGGTGAGTATTGGTGTTGGGATTGTTGATTGTTGTTGTTTGAGATTGTTGTTCTTGTTGTTGAACGTGAGAGAGAGAAGGAGAGAGACCAAGGGCAGAGGTCGGTTTTTTTATGAAAACCGCCGTCTACGTTTACTAAAAGGTCGTCTACAAAACCTAACCGGGTTAAAATATCATGTTTGAACATATGTGGTTTTGATTACTACTCGTAGTATTGTATACGCCATCAAAGCACAATCAAAATCGTATTGTATACGCCATCAAAGCAAAGTCAAAATTAATTATTTACTTATTTTATTTAAAAATATTTTACTCAATCGTCAATTCTCTACATTTTTGTATAACGATGAACTCTATTAGATATTATCTTATAGGAGAGTATCCGTAAATATGAGGCTTCTCATATTAGCTTCAACGGACATAAGGTATATGAGGGGTGAAAAAGATTAAGTGAGATAAAATAAGATTTAGGAAAGATAAAGAATAAAAGATAAATAAGGTATAAAAAGAGAAATTTAAAATTTAAGTAATTATAGGTTGAAATATTAATTAATAAGTTGATATTTAATGGAATCTGACATGACTGTTATTATTCACGTTATTGGTCGAAAAAAAATGAAATTATGAGGTTGAATGAGAGAGTTCCATTAGCCTAATTCTGAAACCTGATTGCACCACATCATCAGTTTTACATTTTGTTTTTATATATATAACGATAATGATGATTATCGGATTATAGTTTGTTTTGATAAGAAAAAACAATAAACAACTAAAAAAACATTCTACCGTAAACGACTAAAAAAAATATTCTACCGTATACACTGAATATTAACAACTAATTTTTTATGGAAAATTCCGAGATTACAATCTTTTACTATCAATCAATATTAGTCAATATTCAATATTAGCAACTCATTTTTATGCTTACACGGCTCAAGCAATATGAATGTTGTTTATAATAATAACTAGTGTAACACCCGTGAAAAATCACGGGGTTGTGTACACTTATTTTTAAAGACGCCGTCGGTATATTTATTTGAATATATAGCAATTCTGTTTATTCGGGCGAATTATTTTTTAACGGGATGTTTGAATATAAGATATATTAGGTGAGAAGATGAATTTTCTGGTGCACTAATCTTCGAATAGCTATTAGTAATTATGATAATATTTGGATTACTTATGATAAAATTAATAAATAAGGTATATAAGAAAAAACAATAGACGACTAAAAAAATATTAAATAACTAATAATGAGTAGTTTGGAAAGTTATTGTCTTTTGATGAAATACTTACGGATCATAATTTGACGGACGACTAATACGATGAACAAAATAACTAATCAGGTACAAATATAAATTAAATCGGTGTATTAAAATTCGATAACCCAATACGAAAATTATAGTTTCTCGAAAACCTCCTTGTAAACAACATTTGTTGTTGTATTAGTCATCCCTCCTTCTTCATCAAGAAGTAGCACTTTTAGCCCTTTCTTACTCGTGACCCTAGATATAGCAACGTACAGTTGGCTGGCCATGGGTAAAGACCGGTCTTGGAAGATAAAGTCCAACACGGGATAGAGACTGACCTTGACTTTTGTTGATAGTCATAGCGAAACAAACCGCTAAAGGAAACTGTCTTCTTTCAAACTTAATTGGGAACCTGGTTTGATCGGAAGGAGTCAAGGTGATGCGGGGAATATAGACATTGCTTCCGATATGACTGCCAGAAATAACTGTTGCACTAATAACGCGATTTCCTAGTTGCCTTACCTCCATTCGGGTGCCATTGCACAAACCATTTGCTTGGTCAATGTTTCTTAAAAGCATCACTATAGCTCCAACTTTCAGTCTTAAGCTGTGGTTAGGTAAACCGGAACATCTGATAGAGTTAAGAAACTCTGTAGAGTAAAGTTCTCTGACCCCGCAATTAGTCTCTTCCTTGCTTATTTCATCAGAGCTTAAGTAAATTTTTTCTTCCTTTTGAATTTGATCCAAGACATAGTCGTTTACCTCCTCGACCACATCGTGAGTAGGTGCTTGTACAACTCTTTCAGTGAAATACAGAGGGTCACCTAAGTGATCTTTCAAAGATGGATAAGTGCTATCTACAATAGTAGATATTGGATCTACACCAGGATGAATAAGTATATCTTCTGGTAACTCGATGCTAGCTACTCCATCATTTGACCCACCTGCTAAGCCATCCCCAACTTCGAGAATCCACTTTGAAAATTCTCGTATTTCATCAACATTTGACTGTGCACTTCCTACCTGAAGTCACATATTTTTCGTGAGCTTCAAAACCTGAAATTTAAAGTATATCTTAAAACGGTCAGAAATGTACAACTATTTAAAAGTAAGTATTACATATGAAATTTAGATAATTCTCGGGAGATTTTTTAAAAATAGGCTCTAACCTTGCAATATCTCCATAAAGGTGAGGAACAAATAGCAGCACCTACAATATCTTGCCTGCTTCCTTTAGGTATAACAGGCAAGACTTGTCGGAAATCACCGCCAAACACCACAACCTTCCCACCGAATGGTTTTTCTGGGTCTCCTTCCGGTGAAGTTCTCATAATATCTCTCATGCTTCTATCAAGAGTTTCAGAACAATAACGATTGACCATAGGTGCCTCGTCCCATATTATCAGTTTTGCTCTTTTTAGCAGACCAGCCAAATCGGTTCCTGGTCGTAATCCATGACATGTGGAATTTTCATCGACATTGATAGGTATGCTTAGTTGTGCGTGGGCTGTCCGCCCTCCTGAAAGAAGGATAGCTGCAATGCCGCTTGAAGCAAACGCTATAACGATCTCACCTTTGGACCTTAGTCCAGCACATAATGTAACAACCCGACCCGCCACCGTCGTAACACAAACCCAATAAGATGGGTGTGCACTTTTGGGCCCGTTAATTGTCCTCACTTAAGCCCAAAAGCACAAGGCCTTGTTACGAAGTGGTGGGTGGAAGTTATTATAAACATATCACAATTCTCACATTCTACCGATGTGGGACAACATTTCTCTTATACTCTTGGGGTGTTACAAACTCCCCCACTTAAAGAACACAACGTCCTCGTTGTGCCTCAAACTTGACCACAACCAGGGCCAGAATCCTCCCCCGCTAGGTGTGTGACCCGGGTACTCCCGACCACAGGCTCACCACACGGTCGCAGGGTCGCTCTGATACCATTTGTAACAACCCGACCCGCCACCGTCGTAACACAAACCCAATAAGATGGGTGTGCACTTTTGGGCCCGTTAATTGTCCTCACTTAAGCCCAAAAGCACAAGGCCTTGTTACGAAGTGGTGGGTGGAAGTTATTATAAACATATCAC
Source organism: Silene conica (assembly GCA_029255685.2). Classification (NCBI taxonomy): domain Eukaryota; kingdom Viridiplantae; phylum Streptophyta; class Magnoliopsida; order Caryophyllales; family Caryophyllaceae; genus Silene; species Silene conica. The sequence goes on from CM055312.2 coordinate 96,674,070, forward strand.
AATTCTCACATTCTACCGATGTGGGACAACATTTCTCTTATACTCTTGGGGTGTTACACATAAGGTTTTCCATAGGAAGGTCTTACCGGTTCCACCATACCCATAAACGAAGTAAACACCCCCTTGATCACAATTCACCGAGCTCATGATTTTTCTGTAAATTGATTTCTGTTCGTCGGTCATTGAAGAAGTGAAGACTTCATGTTGCCTATTCAAATCATCCCTATCGTAAGATAACTCATATGCCAATAGTCTATTCGAGCACGTAGCAAGAATGTCAACGTCTGGATATGGCATGTTGTTGAACTTACGCAATGAACTGCCATTTCTTTGCAACCATGATTCAATCTCGGATAGTGCGTACTGTTGCAGTTGCTCTTCTGTGAGTTGGAGATCTGTGTACACGAAAAGTGAACAAATGTCAATATATAAATGAGAATGCTGTTAAGATGAGTTTAATAAAAGTGTTTATAAAAAAAAAAAGATTGATAAATTACCTGGGTTACGGAGTTCATTTCGTCTTCTGTATAAGATATCATCTGACAATAACTTCCACGTCTCCTCCCACACCAACTCAGGCTTCACTAAGCTATTTGTGAGCAAAAGAGTTGAGAAAAGGTTCTTAAGATAAAACCCAGTCCCCCAGAAACTTGCTTCTTTAATGGCATCAATATACTCTTTATCATCACCAAGTAAGCCTAGAGCGTAGCAGGCCTCTTTGAAAGTGGGGTTAGTGATACCATTTACAGTACGAATGTCCTCATATGATTTAGGGCCTTTAACAAAGTTGAGTAGGGTTCTCAAATAGTACCTCTCACCACCATTTGGAGACATGTGATACATTCGGCCAAGAGTAAATCCTTTGTGCCTTGGAGTCCATACCCTTTCTTTTTGTTTCCATACATATTTTTGAGGAAACTCCCAATACGTTAGATCTCTACCATCAGATTTTAAATTATTATACTCCAACCAAGCGGTGGATTTTGTTCTACCACCGGAAGACCTCTCAACCACTTCGTCGATTGGATCTTCGTCATGGAAAATAACATTTTGCTCATTAGGTAGGTGATAATCTAACCTTAAAACAGGGGGGGTCCTATAGTGAATAGGAAATGCAAAGATTCTCCAAACAGCTTCACACGGTGAAATGTAACGGCAGTCGTAGTATTGTTGGATTTGATCAACCTGATTTGGGTCTTGACTACCTATTCAAAAAGATAAAGATAAAAATAAGAAAATATGTGATATAATTTCGAAAAATATTAAGTGAGAAAATATCAAGCAGAAGTTAATTAGATATAATTTAGTACCATGGTTGGTGCGAGTTGCACTAACAGTGACACGGTCATATCCTTTATTAATGTACTTGAATAAGTACTTGATCGATCTCGCTTGATTGCACCATTCGACATTTATGTGAGCACGATATTTCAACAACAGATCTGCATAGTATGGAACAACATATCCGTTGTGAATTCGTTTACCATTTTTATCAATTGTTTTTCCATTGTCCCTTCTCATATAAACTGGATAACCGTCACCATCTACAGCAGTTCTCTCATTAAACTTCTTTGGAAATTTTCTGGAGCAAATACCATCAATCATGCACGGTGAATCTGGGTTAAGTTCTCCACATGGACCATGAATCATACAATCTTTCACTGCCGCATAAAGGGCAGGGTTTTCAAGGGGGTCTGGAATTTCTGCACTTATAATACGGTCAACATCGACGGCTTCAGGGAACTTGTCATCCCTTTGTAAAAATAACAAAATATGAGCATGAGGAAGGCCACGTTTTTGGAATTCAATAGTATAAACAACTGAAAAAAAAACGTAAGAAAACAGAAGTCAGTATTACACAGAGTTAATTAATCACATTAGAAAAATGATTATAGATTATAGATGATGGTTTCAAACGTATAATAACGGGGATGATAAATTCACCTGCCCTTGTCCGGCCAAAAATATGTAGTTCTCTGAAGTCTCTCATGAGCTCATATAGTTTCAACTTAAATACTCGACTGACTATATCAGGTCTGTCCTTCGGCCGTAGTCCTCTTTTTTGAACAAACCTAGTAATTTCAGGCCATTTCGGGTTGCATGTGAAGGTAAAGAGTTACTTGCATCGGTAGTGACTGTAACAATATAAAATATTGTCGGGTTAATATAGAAAACAGAGTATAAAATTGAGAAGTTTGGCAGATATATCAGTTCTCTAAGATAATAGCCAAAATTAATACCTAGGCTCAAACTCCCTAAGTTCCGGCAAATCCGGATTGACGTTAAACATTGTGGCGTTGAAGGTTGTCTGGATCCGCCAAGAACCTGTGAAATTGTTTATGAGAGGTCAAATATCCATAAATTTAATTTTTTCAGCTGTAAAAACACATATCGTATAAATTTAGAAAAGAAATCACTGCTTATAGGATTTGCTTTCATTATTCATTTGCATGGTTTAATCATTTTTATATTTTTGCTGCTGAATTTTTGATTTTTTTTCAGACGACTTATAAGGATTTTTTTAGCCCAAAAAACACATATTGCCTATCTAAAATTACGATTTTTATACGTACCTTCAAACTTTTTTGTTTGCACACATTGGATGACGATTACTTTCGACTGCTCGGGATTGGGGAGTTTGGTTATAAGATCGGGTACTTGACTTGCAAATGGTTCCCATAAGGTGCATGGGAGCTTTGTTCCCCTAAAACAAAATAATAATTTTGTAAATAGATAGGCGACAATTAAATAATATTCGAAATATAAGAAAATGATTTAAATAGTGATGTAGAGATGAATTAACTGATAGTTTTCAAGCCTTATTGTGCGACACACATGCTTACTCGGAGTTTCCGTTATAGGACCAATCTCATAGAGTTTTCCTATAACATCTGCATTGTCAAATATGTAAAAAATTAAAATCATAGTCGACAATTAATAAAATAGAGTAAATGAATATAATATGTAAGTGTCGTACCTATATAATGTGTGGGTGGAATTATATCATCCAATATGTCTTTAAAAGCTGAAAAACGATATAGACTATTTGGTATGGTAGGATCACTGATTTTCTGGACTCGTGTTGAGTATTCAAACCTCAATCTATAAGGATGAGGGGTTGCCTTGTCAAGGCCTGTGTTGTTGTCTCTACGGTTATGTTTCGAATAGTGTAAATTTCACCGACACACAACTGTGATCCAAAGTGTGAAATCAATTGTTTCCTTATGGTGGCTTGGATAAAATCATTCTGAAAACAATAGAAATAAAATTCAGATCAGTTTTTGTATATATAAAAAGAACACATAACGTATAAAATTATTGTAGAATAAATGGTAGAAAAAAGACAAACCTTGGAATCCACAAATAGCAACTCTATTGCATCGAGTTTCTTTTTGTTAGAAGTATCTGATTTTTTTTTCGAAATTTTTGTTTTTGAAAGCAAATTCGGGTCTCCCCCATTTGTGTACCACTCTTACGTTCATCTGAGTAACGCGAACCCCGTACTTGAGGTCGCTAATAGTCATAAAACTTGTCATAGCCATTGATATGAATAATTGTTGAGGTACTTTGTATTACACGGCTGAATAATATATTGTGGATGCAGATACTTTGTATCTGCTTGAAGTCTCTATTTATAATTCGGGGATAGTTCTTATCAAGTGAAATTCTCTAGAGGTAAATCTCTGTTTATATGTAATATGATTTGGTAACACCCCTAAGGACTCTGTATTTAGGTAACACATTTTTATGGTAACACGTTATTAAATATAACAGCTGATTATTACTCCTATTAAATTATTATCTCACAGATATTTCACAATATTCCAAATTTCAGTTTAGTTAATTTTGGTTTTACGATTTTTATGGCATAGAATCATTATTTCATTATAAAATATTAAATATAATAGCTGATTGACATGATAAAATTGCTATATATGTTTTATAATCATTATGTATTATATATTTTATATTTATTATATTAATTCCTAAAATATCCGTGTAGAATATTCCTAAAATATCCGTGTAGAATGTATATTTTATATTTATTATATTAATTGATAAAGTGTATGTCAAATTTTATGGAATAGATGCCATATCCTTTGCAAATATTATGGAATATTAATATTTAATATTTTATATGCTTGATTTGTATATACAGTAAGACTCTTTCTATTTAATTCTTTATGGATATATATTTTTTTAATTTAATTTCAAATACACGTTTTTATTATAATACGGTCAGAGTATTTGAATTTATATGGTGTATGTCAAATTTTATGGAATAGATGCCATATCCTTTGCAAATATTATGGAATATTAATATTTAATATTTTATATGCTTGATTTGTATATACAGTAAGACTCTTTCTATTTAATTCTTTATGGATATATATTTTCTTAATTTAATTTCAAATACACGTTTTTATTATAATACGGTCAGAGTATTTGAATTTATATGGTGTATATCTTATAGTGGTACTCCGACTCTTCTAATTTACTCGCGTATGTACCCGTGTCCGACACTCGACACTCGGACATGGGTATGACACATCGACACCTCATTTTAGACCACAATGTGCATATTTTTCAATAGAATAGCCGAGTCCGACACTTGGACACGTACCCGTGTGGATGGCGTAGTTGTTTGCATTTGTTCTAATCCTATGCCTGAATGTGAATCCTTGTCAATGGAACGTGTAATCTGTAGTACTTAAAAGACACTGAATTCTGTTGCCGTTCTCTTTTCTGTACTTCAGGAATTCAAGTGTGAAATATGTGGAAATCATATTTACTGGGGACGTAGAGCTTTTGAGAGACATTTTGAGGAATGGCGTCACCAGCATGTGCGTTGTCTTGGGATTCCAAACACAAAGAATTTCAATGAAATTACTTCTATTCAGGTATGCTTGTTAGTTCCGCTTCTGGGCATTGAAGAAGACCTTCTGCACAAAATTCAGGAAAGAAGAAAGGACGGGAAACATTATAATTTCGTAATATCAGCAAAGTAAAATTAAGATATGGTCTATTAAATTGAAAGCAGTACTTACGGTTTGTTTGCTTGATTTGCTCTTGTTGTATTACACACTCTGCCAAGTGATGTTATTACTGCTGTCTACTGGTTGCTTAATATTATACACACATCTGGAGGTCCAAGACCATCCGTTACTCAGACTTATCAAAAGTGATGGCTGGGAATGACTCTGAGAATTGGATATAAGAAAGAGACGATTTAGAACGATTTAGAACGATTTAAAATGATTGTATTCAGAATGATTGTATTCTGGTAAATTGAGAATGATTCTGAGAATGATTTTATAGTATATTATTAAATTATTCTGGTCAAATTTGGAAGGATAGTATTCTGGTCAAATTTGGAAGGATATTATTCTGGTCATATTTTTGTATTTAATAATAAATAAATTATTATTAAATTATTAAATTATTAAATTAATCTGAGGTGGCATAGATGAGTAAATCTGAGTGGTCTACAAAACTGAAATTTATGAGGATGAATGTGAGAGCTCGAAATACCCAACGCTGAGACATGATTGCGCCACGTAAGCGGAAATCCATCATTCTTTTATAGTATTAATGATAAATAAATAATAATATTATAATATTTATAATATTTAGGGAATCTCGATATAATATTTAGGGAATCTTGGAATGATTATAATAATAATAATAATAATAATAATATAATATTATAATACATAAAAATATATGACTTGGCATAAATTGAGGGTTCTCATTGGTCTACGAAACTGATTTCTGTGAGAGTGAATGTGAGTGAGCTAAAGAGTGAACGGTGGAATATTAGCGCGCCACGTATGCAGTTTTACATTCTTCTTTTATAGTAATAATGATGTTCAATTAATCTCTTCACAAAATTAACTTTTAATTCAACTAAATTCACTTCACCCCAATTTCACTCAATTTAGTTCAATTAAGCTCTACTCTAATTAATTCAATTCAGCTCATTTCAGCCGAAAAGAACAGGGCCTAAATAGTGATCATTTTAAAAAAAAATAGATTATTGTTTAACAAAAAAAATAATAATTCAGCTCTTATTTTAAAGGACTTCCGTCAATTTAACTGAACCCGACTAAGGCTTCTAGTATTCACTTACACCTTGTGGTCACGACCCTTTAACCGGATAATAATGAGTTAGTGACCAAATCGTCATGTGACAACGTAATTTGTATGTAATATGTCAATTTTGCATTTCCTTTAACATTATTTTAAGGCTGTGTTTGGCAAGACAAATAAGGTACCTGATTTGTCTGAAACGACTTTTTTGCCAAAATAATCAGGTACCTTATTTTTTTTGGGTGTTTGCCGTTTGGCAAGTACCTGATTTGAGTGAAAAAGGTACCTGAAATAAAAGGCTACCCCATGTAGCATTTGAGAAATCAGGTACTGTTTCATTTTCATCTACCTATTTTACCCTCGATTGTATAACGCTAATTAACAAAATCAAACACAATACAAAACCTTTACGTACTTCCCAAACACAAATTCTTGTTTCAGACCGTCACTTTTGGTCTGAAATAATAAGACGAGATTTTGTAACCATTTTACAGCCAAATGTAACCACGATAGTATACAGCTTATGATAACTTGTTTGTAAATAATGGTTACATTTGGCTGTAAAATGGTTACAAAATCTCGTCTTATTATTTCAGACCAAAATTGTGGTCTGAAGCAAGACCAACTGCTTCCCAAATATAACCCATAATCACCTCTAGTTTTTTCAATATATTTTTAAGGGTGTACTGTTTGAATTTTTTTACCTAATCGTTATATATTAATTATTTTCTCATTCTCTTTCAAATATATTGAAAAAACTTCATTATAACTTGTTAAATTTATACTTACAATTTAAAATCTAAGATAAAAATTTAAGAGCTGGTATGTGAAGCCCGCCTTGCCCTCAGCTTAGTAAAAACGTAACACCGTCAACGACAATAACACAAGAATAATAGTAAAAACGTAAAAGATATCAATAGTAAACCATGCCCTTTTCCGTCATTTTGTTAAATATGAGCTACCTTTTCAGCTAGTTTCCAAACAGTTTTAACAAAAATCAGCTATATTTTCAGGTCTTAATTTTCAGGTACCTTTTCAGGTTTCAGCTACCTTTTCAGCTGGTTTTGTCAAACAGACCCTAAGAGTTTTTTGTAAAGGACATATCAGTAAATTTCTAGCATATTCAAGATTTTTAACATATTTAACTCACCAATCAATTATTTTGAGTATTTGGTAATGACATACTGTATTGAAGATGAAGCGAGGATTGAACGACAGTAAAGCATCAAACCCCAATGTGAAACATCACATCCCCCGCCAAGATAACTACCACGGTATCACATTGTGAAGCTCAGATTTGACCGAGCTTGAGCCAGCTTAACCAAAACCAGATATGAGCCGATTTCGAGACAAGTCCTTTATAGATTTCCCTGGCTTGGTCGCTTCGTTTTTCTACTAGGCATCGCTTTCCATCGCTTACTTGCAATTAGTAGCGATGTAGGTAAGAAAAACGGATGAATTTGCAAACTGGGCAACAATATCCTCGTGAAAAGCTTCGCCGCATAATAGAAATTGTCAAGACTTTCATTTGATTTACGGACATACCATGTTTTCCGATAAAACAGTGAGATCGGAATGGTTGCCAGGAATTTCATCCTCTGACGTCCTGAAACTCATTTTAATTTCTCGCGTCTCTAAAATTTCAGAGATCACGGTATATGGAAAATTTTGCAAACAATCGTACAAATTTTGTTCTGGTCATCTAGCACAGAACCGAATATCACGTCCTGAATACAGGGAATTCGACAACATCTAGTACTGACAATGAATTAAGCATCCGAGAGGCGGTTTCAGTTCAGTTAAAATCATCACAGACAATCAATCAGGTCCGAGACTTCATACTTCTGAATTTGGGCTGCATCAATACACCCCGGCAGAATTAATAAGGCTGTCTGATTCTGAGATTATGTTTCAGACAATGACTAAAGCCAGGGTGGCGTAATGAGTCGTCAGTAATCCTACGCTTGACATCCAGTAGTCGGTTTCTATTTCATATCAGTAACGGCGACTCACATAAGATATCAGGGACACTCTCAGACAAAGTTCATCTCTTTATAATTATTTCAGCCTGACATATCTCCTCGTGAAAGGTTCTATAAATAAACAGCATGTATGCGTCCACCAAAATTCCCAAACATAAGGCAAACGAACCAAGAATACGCATAAGGCAGTCTCATTAAGTCATTAAGAAACAAAAAGCGAATAACAAAATAGGTAGCAGTCACAGGCTCACAGCAGTGTAGCAGACAGCATCGCCCTCGTACCTAATTCTCTAGAAATAAAAGACGCGCTTTTGGAGATGCTCTTGGGAACCCCATCAGTGTTCTTGACAGCTTCGGTTCTGACTTAATACCAAGTTTACCAGACTTGAGAAACAGGTTTTCGAGGACACCTGAAATAGCAAGCAGGTACTCAACCAATTTGAGTTCCGCACTGGATCCTGTGATACCCGAAATAATGACCTCACGGAGGTGATCCAATTTGTACTTGTAGTTGAAATCAACTATGTCCTCGCCAACATTTTCACCTGAAATAACCTGCAATAATAAGGGAATTCACGTAAGACAGATGTGCAAGTAAGATAAAAATGAATTCATATAAACCCGATTTACTTACTGAAACGTCAAGCCTCCTAATATAGGGACAACATTCAATCATTGACAAAAGGTAGTTGAAAACACCGAAATCACTCAAATTTAGTTTACTTAGACGAAGTTCATCTAGGTGGTTGAATGTGACCGACGCAGATTTTTTGATGCCACCTGCAGCCAAGAACTTACATGCACAAACAGAAGGGAGTTCAGGTTGGAGAGCAAAATAAACTATATAATCTAGTTTCAAAGTAAAAGAAAACCAGTAATTTTTTTTAGCACTCACGCATCATTACCTTACACAAGTGACCATTCAAATGGATGGACTGAAGTTGACAAGAACTCGCAAGAAGATTTACAGCATCAACTGTTTCAACAGTTACGAGTTTTTCCGGCTTTTTCAACAAGCCCATTGATATGAATTTAAGATTGCGAACATTTTTGAATGCTAGAGACTCAAAATCGCATAGTAATATCAAGGCTTGGAGAGTAGGTGCATCTATTATAACACGATCCATACGAACCCAGTCCCATAGTATTAACCTTCGCAGCTCTCTACAATTCTCAATCAAACGACAAAAAATGTTTTGGTTAGTAAACTTCACATTCAGTAGCTTAAGATCCTTTAGTTTAGGAAACCCATGAAAACAAGTAGGCGGAAGATTTAAAGTGCAGTTGGCTAGTTCTAGGGCCACTAACTCGCTGCACGAAAAGATATTTGAAGGAATACATATTTCAGAATCCCAATGAATAATTGCTATCATTCGGACTCCGTTTTTAGATAGAAAGGATATCCATTGGCTGAGATTCATATGATCCTTATCTGCACCTTCTGGAACATGAAGACTAAACCTATGAATGGGACCAATGTGATGGAGTAGTATCCTGCTAATAATGCGGCTGCTTTTTCGCCAATCACAACTTCCGTCCTCATTTTTTTGGAAACCAGAATCAAAGATGAGACGCTGTAGTGATAACCAAGCATGTCTCCATTGTTTGGACAACACACTTGTCTGTGCAGCCATGCGAATCGGCAAGTTTTCAAGGATTTTGTCAATCACATTATCCGGAACATTCCCGAAAAAATCCACCATTTTTTTGGAAGACTTGGAACAAGCCATGGACTGCTATAAAAGGAGAAAAGTTGAGTTCTTAACTCTTCAAAGTGTGCTTTGAGATGAATTTCGAGCCAATATCCTAAACAAAAAGCATATCGTCAATTCATTGTTACTAAGAATGCTACCTTAGTAATTACTCTGTAATCTTTACTAGAAACGAAAACTCCACTGGAAGTGACTTCCACAAGCAAAACTATATTAGTATAAATGTTGCTAAAGAAAAAAGGCATGCAATCTATTATATTGAGAGTTTGATTAACAAACATGCAGATCGTCGTCCGGAACTGGACTAGCGGGAAGGTCCACGCATTGATAAAATCCTAACAACACCCTAAACAAAAAGCATATTTCAACCCAGGACACTCCTCGTTCTCCTGGACAAAGAATATTCATAAAAAAATGAATACTGTTGGAACCTCATGGGTAAGGTTCCTGGTTTGGGCGGAACAGAAGGGGGGCAGCGAAGGAATCTAGCATAAGTCGTAAGCAAGTACTTGGCAGCTAAACACGGATCAAAGAAATCTAGCAATATACAATTTACATATACATGTCAATTTTACACAGAATTGGAATTACAAGGAAGATGTCCAGACACACATCTCTTGTTTCCATCAATCTCTAGTTACTCAAAATTAGTCATTATCGGCATTTATTTAAATTTGGGACATCGAATTGTTCTTGTAAATGTTGATTCATAGCAAAACAAACCCAAATGACGAAACAATGGAATGAATATGCTTGAGATTACCAATGCTTCCTAAGCTAACAAGCAAAATCAACACATCAGAAAGAATACCCATGGTTTGATCTCAAATACAAGACATTCAATACTCTCCAATTCGATCCAATTACGACATTTCACCAAATATATGACAGGAAAAATGTATTAAATTGGACCAAACCATGCTCAGTGGTGGAACAAAGTTGGCCTAGCAGCCTACTACTTGCATCCCCCAGCAGAAAAATTGTTTTTTTTTTTCGAGTTTTAGTTAAAAGTTTCGATTTTTTTCAGGTACGCCTTATTTCATTCATAGCTTGCGCCTAACCATACATCCCGGTTTCCCAAACGGCCATGTTAGGAACAAAGACATGTTAAAGCACATTAATTTTCTGAATTTTTTGCACACACAGTACAATAACATACAATGGCCTAGAAATTGTGGGAATGAAATCAAAAAACAAAGGACAGCATAATCAAGATAATAATATAAAATGGGTTTTGTCCAGATTTTGAGTGATCAAGTTATGAATTAATTAGGGTTCATCTTCCTCAAAAAACCCAAATTAAGTTAATGGGGGAAAATCAACAGCTTTCACAGATTGCATGTAAATAAAATGTTAACAGAGTAAAATTTAATTACAGTGGCAGAGAAAGAGATGTTGAACTTACAAAGAAGAGAGAAGTTGAGTTGAAAATGAGAGTGAATATAAATTAGATAATGCTCAGAATAGGTAAACTCTTCCCCTTGAAAATCACATACAAAAAGAGGTAAAGACCCGGCAAAATGGTTACCCAGACCGGGATAGGGTCAGGTATTGTTTGATGCTTTTTCAAACTTTAGCCCGACCCGCGTTTAATACGTTTTGAATATAATCACCATTGACGTAAGTACGTAACTATAGGTTTAGTTACGACAAATATCTTTGTTTATGTTACTTCTGCTATTCATTTCGCATCAAAATTGTTAGTTAACAACCATTTAATAGAGTGTATATATCCCAACTCATACCGTATTTCACTCCCGATCATATTTTTACTTATTTTCAAACTCGATTACTAACTAAACTTGCAAATCAATATAATAAAATAAAAAGGTTAGATTGAGCGTAATATTGTGACACGTGGCAGCACTAGATTATTAGAATCATTCTTGTATAGTTAAGAAGACAAATGTGTTATAATGTAAAAATTAAGGGAGAAATATTAATACAAAGTTTATGTCCTAACTTAAATCAAAGATAAACATCAGTCGAGAATCTAAAACGTTAACCATTTTTCTTATATATCTATATCTATCTATATAATAAAATAAAAAGGTTAGATTGCGCATAATATTGTGACACGTAGCAACGCTAGATTATTAGAATCATTCTTGTATAATTAAGAAAACAAATGTGTTCTAATGTAAAAGTTAAGGGAGAGATATTAATACAAAGTTTATGTCCTAACTTAAATCAAAGATAACCATCAGTCGAGAATCTAAAACGTCAACCATTTTTCTTATATATCTATATAATAATAAAAAGGCTAAGTTGAGCATAATATTGTAACACGTGGTAGTGCTAGATTATTAGAATCATTCTTATATAATTAAGAAGACAAATGTGTTATAATTTATAAATTAAGGGAGAGATATTAATACAAAGTTTATATCCTAACTTAAATCAAATATAACCATCAGTCGAGAATCTAAAACGTCAACAATTTTTCTTATATAAATTCATTCCATTTTCCATTAAATGTCCAACTATTCCAATTAGTATTTACATTATTGTTAATAAATAGGATGAAGAATTGATACAATTAGATTAGTCTTTAATAAAGAATCGATCGAAAGGGTACCTAAAATAATGTGACATGACAAAATTTAATGTAACGTGACGAACTAATATGACATAAGAAAAAAAATACAGTATTAGTTAAAAAAAGAAAATTTTAAAGTTGTAAACACCAATATAGAAAGACAAAATATTTGTAAACAACCGATCTTCTCTCATAAGTTTTGTTATGTATTTACTTTTATTTATTTAACCATTTTTTCTTTCATTTAATTAAATGACCTTTTACTTTCCTTTCATCATTACTATATATAATCTGTATTTATTTTGTCATATCTTTTTATATTCCTTATATTTATAAAATACTAAGAGAATTAATTACAGAATTTTTTATACATATAACTATTATAATACCCTAATTTTCAACTTTATTCAAAAAAATTAGTACCTACGGTATACATAGAAAAGTAAGTAATTGTTTCACTTTTAATTTTGTTAGGTTTTGAATAAATTAGAATTTCACTAATTGTTACTTTTGTGTTTATATTAATATTGCAGGATAATGAATTTTCAACCTTATTAAAAAATATTGGTATGTAAGGTACACACGAAAATAACTAAATAATTATTTCGTTTTTTATTTTTATTATGTTTTGAATTAATTATGATCTTATTAGTTATTTTTTGTGTTTATATTAATATTGTGGAAGAATGAATTTTCAACTTTATGCAAAAATTTGTTAGGTAAAGTTTATGTGAGGACTAAACTAATTGTTTTACTTTTTATTTTTATTATGTTTTGAATTAATTAAAATCATATTAGTTATTATTTTTGTGTTTTTATAAATATTACAGGAGGATGACATACTCTCTTATCAATAACATTTGACGAGATTGGAAATAATGGCAAGAGATCTTCTTTACACATTTTGTTTTTGGGTTGAATGACTCTTTTATATTTACCAGTTTTTCTTTTTTCTACAATATTATATTGCAATATCGAATGGTAGCAAGAAAATATAATAAGTTTTTGACATGTTACATTATTGACTTTCATTCTTTTCTACACTTTAGTCACCTTTATGGCAATTATGTTCTATTTTTATTCTGTCAAACAGGTTACAAATCAAATTGTTCAGTCAAAGTGTTAACCTATGATGTTGCACACAGATGTCAATTTGATATTATCATGGTGTTATAATATGCATAATAAACATTTTGTGTGATTAATAATTAGTTCGAAATCAAATCTTTTTTTCCAATTCATTGTTCCAATGTCAAATGCTTTTAAGTCTTTAAATAGCAAGGCAAAGGAAGTGAAAACTAAAGTCAGCAGAGCAAACAATAACACTTAAGTGACCAAACCTAGCGACTAAGTTTAGCTACCGATTTCGGTCGCTAAATTTAGCTACCGATTTCAGTCGCTAATTTAGCTACCACATGCGGTCACTAAATTAGCGACCAACATTGGTCGCCCGTCTTTATTTTTTCAGTCGCTAATTTTAGCGACCAACATCGGTCGCTAAAAGCGACCAAACCTAGCGACTAAGTGCGGGCGACTGAAATTGGTCGCTAAAATGGGACGGGAGACTGAAATTGGTCGCCAATTTCAGTCGCTAATATCAGTATCTGTTGTAGTGCTTTATTGTTTATTAAACTTTCGTGCATCTCTATATCATTATAATAAAAGACTTATTTTATCTCAGAATGCTTATATTTGTAAATGTGTCAAATAGCTTAGCGATCCCCTTATAAAAAGGTTTGTCACTCGAAGAGGAAAAAAGTTCGCAATTGTTTCTTTCCAAGATAAAAATAGGCCCGTGTTTTAACATTCCCCAAACATACCCCAAACGACAATAACAACAAAATATCCATTCAAACAATAAACAAGCAAGTTGTAAATTTTGTTGGTGAAGAAAATCATTCATATTACAAAATATTAAAGTTGACCATAACAATTTTCAAATAATAAGGAGACAAATGAAAAATCATTAATTAAATAGGCAATTGAAGAATTATTTAGCAACTCAAACGAGAAAATTAAGAGTCATTGATTTTCTTTCTATAAAATTTTATCCAAATAACAATTAATATCAACTTATTTCTATCAAGATTGTCCAACCTACATTACCATCCTTACAAAAAGATAGTTTTTTTCATTCTCATTAAAATTTAGAGTATTTTATTGATATTTTGTACCTCTTTTTTCATTATTTTTTATTTATGTATTTAAAATTTAATAGTTTTAACTGAAAATGCCAATTAATTAATTTGATAACTTAATTAATGATGTTATTGTAGGAGATATGTATATGCTAATGCAATCATAACATGGTTGTGCTTTGAACTTCGCATAATTCTTTTGCATACCCAAATGTGATCAGAAATATTTTTATGAGACTAGCATAATTATATTATAAGAGTTTTAGAAGTTTGATGGGAGTATTTATTTAAATTTAATATTTGTACATGTACTTATTATAAGTGATGTAATAACAGGTTATATTTTTGCTGTGAAAGAGGATAATGAATGAAAAGTAAGGACACTATATATTTCGAAATTATGTGACTTTTATCTACATATTGGATAGAAAATAAATTTCAATGCAATTTATTCATATATGGAAGGGTAACTTATTTTAATATTTTTTATCAGTAATAACTTGTATTCACATCTCTAAATCCTTTAAAAATATGGGACGACAATGGAGTACAATTTCATGTTCTATACTTCTATATAGGACGTCAAGATTGTCCATAAAATCACAATTAAACGAAGTTCAGGATTATGTATTCGCTTCAAAACAATCAAACTATTTTCATTTTGCTTGGCCTGCCAATACCGAATTGAAAAATTGGAGTGGAATAACTTTTGTTTAAAAATACCGCTCCCTCAGTTGAGCTCACTTAGGAAAAAAAAATAGTTCATATAAGTTGTTCACAAATTAACACTTACCATAATAACTTATTACCGCTCCCGTGATTTCCACGGGCTCCAAAACTAGTTACCTTAATTAACTATGTAAGGTTCTTGTTCTCTCCGGCTTAATTTCAGCTCCTTACAATTTTGTTTTATTTACGTTCAACCAATTATGTTAAATTAGTGTATTCGCAAAATTAACTTTTAATTCAACTAAATTTACTTCAACTCTGTTCTACTTAATTCAGTTCAATTACACTCTACTCCAATTAATGCAATTTAGCTCGTTTCAGTCGAAAAGAACATGACCTAAATCATCTTTAAACCTCATTTACAGATTTCAACTCTTTCAATCTCCAACATAAATCGGTGTCTTCATCCCTCGTATCTTCATCTCGTCCCTCGTATCTTCATCTTCCTCTCACGATAGTTGGTTAATAGATTGTTGTATACTTGTATTTATGTGTAAATTGAAATAAGAATAAAATAAAAGTTATGCCCTTTGAAATAAGAGCTGAATTATCTTTATTTTTAATTAAAAATATCCTATTCTTTAAAATGGTCACTATTTATTAAAACATTTTTAATTTTGCAATGCCATAAATATTGCAATAATACGAATAGGCGGCAACAACGGTGGAGATTAATGACCTATTAATAACATTCCATACCTTCGTTAATGACAGAGTGAAGTAGTGAACTAAAACTCTAGAAGTAATAATTCGTTTTCACTCTGTCTTTTCATATGCTTCCTTTAATGCTAAAATAACAACTACTCATACTCTTTGTCTCCTATAAATTCTCATCTTTTACAGTTTACTGCTTGCTTCTTACTTGATACAGTACATGCGCGCACACTTTATTTGATAGAATCTCGTATGCGCAATTTCCCGTCTCATTTATTTATTTATCTTTGATTTAATAGACTCTACCGCTAAGAGGTGATTTTTGTTTTTGCAGGTTAATATTAAGGGCACTTTATTTCAAGATTAATCTATTTTGTCAGTTTTATGTTTCCGACTCATCATTTATAACCTTATTGAAGGTAAAAAATTTTAGTATTTGGTTATAATCTTAATTTATCGATCAATTAATTCTCTGAATTTGTTTTTTGTAAGTGATGGGAACCAGAAATTTATTATAGATTCATTTGGTTATAATAATCTTAATGCATCAATTCTTTGAAGTTCTCATTAATTTGGTTATTAGCATATTGAGACTGTTATTTATTATTTATAATATGGTTTTTCTAACGGAACACACGTTAATAATTTAAATGTGGAAATGTAAGATATCCTTAATAGATATTCAAGTTATTAACGTGTTCCATTTCCCAAAAGGTACACGTTAGAAAATCGTTTATAATATACGATAAATTCTCCTATTTAAAAATATGTTAATCAATGGGCCGGGATAAAAGTATATTAACCTTAAATATGTTTACATATACTATTTTTATTGATTAAATTATTAAACATGTTAAAACCCTTAAATATACGAAAATTTTAGCATTGTTTTCCGATTAAACAACATCATATACTTTTTGTCCCTTTTTTATTTGTCTCTTATTTTATGTGTCATGTTGTTGTGATGTGGTCTCACATGAAATATATACATAAAGTGAGTATCTAAAATGAAATGGTCCCAAATCGAATTAAATGTAAAGCGCGAAGATTATGGTTTAGTTCTCTCTTTGTTTTTTTTTGTTCAATAGTTTTTTTTTGGTTCAACGGAACGCCCACCTAGTCGCATTATACTGGGGGAGGGCATTCGATCCTTGAACCTTTTGTCCACAGTACCTCTATCTTAACCACTAGACTAAAATATCATAATATCATAATTTATATGTTATTCCATATATTCAACCGGTATCAAAACTATTTTTAACTAAAAAGTTTATTTACTGAATGTCTGGAGGCATTCGCTCTTGCTAGCCTTCTTAATTCTGTCACTAACGTAAATGATGCTTAAACTGGCGATGAACTGAAAATATGCTTTGTGTTCAGGATATTGACTCTGAATTTTCTCAAGAGTTCTGGGTTGTGAAGTACTTGATTATTATCAGTCCACTGCTTGTTCTGAGCCTAGCAAAACAATGGAGGACTTTTTTGGGAAGGTTCCGGATGTTGTGATTGATAAAATACTTGAAAAGTTGCCGATTGACATGGCTGCACGGTTAAGCGTGTTGTCTAAACAATGGAGACGTGCTTGGTTATCACTAAGGATCCTCGTCTTTGATGATGTTTGTCTCCGTCATATTGCTGATTCCCAAAAGCGCAGCGAAATTATTAGCAATATACTCTTTTATCATCGTGGCCCCGTTCATGAATTTTATTTTTATCTTTGGGCTGGTGCATCTGACGTTCGTATGAATCACAATAGTTGGATATCTTTTCTATCAGAAAATGGAGTCAGGAAGATCGTAATTAGAAATTGGAACACTAATTTGGATATTACTTCTAACATCTTCTGCTGCAGTGAGATAGTACACCTACATCTCAAAGGCTTTAATTTAAATCACCCACCTTTGAATTTCTGTGGTTTTCCTAATCTAAAGCATCTTGAGCTGGACTACATTGTATTTAGGAAGCAAAACATTTTTGGTAGTTTGATTGAAAGTTGTAGAAAGTTGGAAACCGTGAAACTTAAGAATTGGAGCGGTCTGGATCATGTCGTAATAGATGCACCTAGTCTCCAAACCTTGGTATTACAAGGCAATTTTGAGTCTTTATCTTTCAGAAATGTTCGTAATCTTAAAAGCATATCAATGTGCTTGTACAAAATGCCGGATAAAATTGCAACTGCTGAAATAGTTGATGCTGTCAATCTTCTTGCAAGTTCTTGTCAACTTCAGTCCATCCGGTTCAATGGTCACATGTGTAAGGTAACTATGGTGTGCTAAGAATATAAATTCCGCTCTCTGTTCCGCTTTTAGCGGTTCTTTCTAGAATTTATTTTGCTCTTCAATCTGATTTCCCTTCTGCTTGTACGTGTAAGTTCTTGGCTGCAGGTCGCATCATAGGATGTTCTCCTGGGACATTCAACCACTTAGACAAACTTTGTCTTACTGATGTAAATTTGCGTGATTTTGGTGTTTTCCGTTACCTTTTGGACACGATTGAATGTTGTCCTTACATTAGGAAGCTTGACATTTCTGTAAGTAAATGGGTTTATATTAATTAATTCTTTTGTTTTCTTATATTTATTTTGTTTTTCTTATTTGAATTTACCACTTAATGCAGGTTATGTCAGTTTTAAGGTTTGGGAGGCAAGACATACTTGATTGCAATTGCAATTACAAATTGGGTAAACTCCTTGAGATCAAAATTGCGGGTATCACGGGATCGAGTGCTGAACTTAAGCTTATTGAATACCTGCTTGCCATTTCTGATGTCCTTGAAAAGTTGTTCTTTAAATTACATATTGGTATTGGTATTGGTATCGGTATTGAGTCAGAACTCAGGCTGGCAAAAGTGCTGATGAGGTTTCCAAGAGCATCACCGAAGGCGTCGCTTGTTTGGCTAGAGAAATAGGTATCTACCTACACCCCTTTCTTTTCATCGTCTTCTGCTTGGGTTGTCATCTTCCCAATCCCTTCATTAATGGCTTCCTTGGAATCCATTACTTCGTATTTTCTACTGCTTTTTAATGCTTTATCATTCTCTATACTCTCCGAGTCCAATCTGTGGACGTCAAGTCTTTAAAGTAAAATTAAGGAAAGGTAATGTGCTAATCGAAGTGAATTAAATCAAGAAAAATGATTCATACGCTATATAGTCAATCACTCAACGTCTAGTCTAATGCTACTAGAGTATGTTTCCCAGCTTGAACGTAGTCAAGTGTCCGGTCTTTGGCGTAGGAGTCAGTTGACAGTTGCTCTATGTTAAAGGTGATACTGGCTCTTAGTGTTTATATACGAGTAATAATTGTCAATTTCTCATGTGGTATCTTCTTTGGCAGAATGGTGAATGTTGTTATATACTTATATGGGAAACAACAAAGGATCGTATGAACTTTGTTGCTAGAATGGCCAGAAAAGCGGCGGTATGAGCTTTCTTTAAGCTTGGTTCTGAAGAACAATCCCTTCACGATATTGCATTTCGACTTTTGATTTTCAATCACTCCTTTTCTATGTAAAGCCATAATGTCAAATTTGTCGCATTTGATTAATCAAGATAACTACTCCTATGGTATTACGTAGTTGTATACTTGTATGGTCTGGGCCGTCCGGCTTGTACCCGAGTGTCTTGACCGGTATGTCATACTTGTTAATTTATGAAAACTCTTTGTCCATTTTTCTAATCTTTTTTTGGCCTGTTTCCATGTTTATAAGCTTGTCGTGTGAGCTAGAATAAAAATACGCAATGTCGAATTCTTATTATATGTAGTAGTGACCAGTGGGCAGTGAATGTGCAGCACTTTTGGTTTCTGTATGGGACACTATCTCGGAACTAGGCAGCCTTAATAACTTTGTTGGTTATTGATGGACAAATTTTAACCTCGTAAGTGAACGATGACGATGCATTAATTAGAGGGTCGCATTTGTAAGGGTAAGGCCGGTGAGTACCAATTGTAAAATTCTAGTGTTTAGCTAAGACGAAACAAGATTTTGAAAGATGAATCTCAAAGAACCATACTATCTACTATGTAAATAAAGTAAACTAATGTAAAAAGTAAACCAAGAAGACGAGATACACTAATGTTGTTTTACTCAAATAATTTAAAACCTAGGGTGACTTGAGAATATATAACTCGATCTGATTATTATTATAACAAATTGATTTTTACTCCATCATTTATAATGATCTATTAATTAACTTGAAATACCTTCGAGTTTGGCCGATCCGATCTGACCCAAACTGTCGCCAACTTAGACTTGGCAAAACTCGGCCCGACTCGACAAAACCGATCCGACTCGCCCGATATCGAACCCGTCTGTTAATCGATAATATTATAAAATCGTGGTACCCGAAATTGACCCACTCCGACCCAATATAACCCGATATGTAATCTTATTAGATAACCGGTATAACCGTACTCGACAACACCCAAGCCGATTAAAACCCGACAAGAATAATATCTGACTCGAATGAGTATCAAATAACCGACAATTACCATTTTATCGCTTACCCTCTGATCTAAATATGATTTGATGATAGTTAAATTAATTTGTTAGTGACTGAATTTAAAAGAAAATAAATTGTAACATTTGCCAAAAAAAAAAAGAAAGAATAAATTGTAATTAACATGTAAGTGATGTAACCTGATATCAACCGGGTCAGAATATTATTGACTCGATATGAATATTGGTGACCCGATATTAGCTATTACACGACATATTAGTTGAGTAACCCGACCTAAAACAACCCGATCGAACCTGGCCTGACTCAGTCATTATAATGATCGGAACAATCCGATAATACAATAACCTGAACTGAAAACAATCCGACTCGAACCCGACTCGACCCACCCAATCGTCGGTTACGCCAACCTAAAACTACCCGGCCCGAACTGCTCCGACCCCAATCCCGGCCCAGCTAACCATTTTGTCGGGTCCTTATGGGTTTATGGCTTATCTTTTACACGGATAATATGACATTTAAAATTTGAGTAATAGGTAAGATAAGGGACTCAACTTTTGTTTTTTTTACAGATAAGGGACTCAACTTTTAAATTGTACAGTTAGAGGACTCAAAGGTTAAAACTAACGGAATGCCCAAATTTATTGACAAAAAATTGTACTGTCATCTAAATAATTGCAAATAAATCATCCTTCTCCAAAATATATGTTTCTTGAAAGATTATTAAAGCATATATAATTATTTTTATACATAAAAGATTGTTACTTAAGAAGATATGAAGAAATTTAAAGAAAAGCCCATCCAAATAACTCCATATAAAATAAGGGATTTATGTAAAAAATAATTGAAATAGATTAATTTCACAAAAGAAAACTTAAATTGAACAACTAAGTAGAAGTAATTAGTATCACTTACTTGATTGTTTTCCAGGATCGATAATTTTTCTAGGATTTGATTCTATTTGTGGGATGCCATGGTTTTTGAGTTTAGAGAAGATGAAGAGGATTTTGTGTAAAATGATACTCCGTATCAGTTTAGATTTGATTTAACGGCAAAGATAACGGTGTTACTAGAGGGTCCTCTAACTGTACAATTTGAAAGTTGAGTCCCTTATCTGTAAAAAAACTCATAGTTGAGTCCCTTATCTCCTACTCCCTCCATTCATATCCACTTTGCACCTATTCCATTTCGGTCCATTCGAATCCACTTTGCACCTTTCCTTATTTGGTTGTACTTTTAATACTATAATACTATAAAAACACTATTAAGGCCCACTTTTTCAACACAATACTACACTTTACACCTATTTGTTGTACTTTTATTAATATTTTAAAAATGCGTAAAAACTCGTGCATAAAGCAAATGTACCAAGTGGAAATGAATGGAGGGAGTATTATTCTTTAAAAATTCAACAATCTTATCTGTGACGGAGATACCTGTTGCAAGCTTGCGACGAATCAAATTGGGTCGGATAATATGTCAAATTGAGAAATCATAGATTTGATTAATTTTGTTATATTAGAGGGGTTTGTTTATTTTGGTAAGGTATGAAAAATGAATGGCAAAAAGTTTACGAAAGAATAATTTTCAGCCATAAAAGAGCAACTACATAAAATATTACTAACATAAAATAGACAAATGGGAAGAACATTAATGTGTGAAGGGAATACATTTTCCTACATTGACTAGTAGTATCTCTACCGACACCTAGGGTAATCTCCTCGAATTTGTCTACGTTATAATTCACATAAATTATTAATCTGATTCTCTTGTGTTCGACCCTTACTTTCGCTACACTACTGCTTAGTATTTGGATTTAAGTAATATAAATTATTAATTTGAGGCATACAACTTTAACCTGTCATACCCTATATGGATCGCGTACATTATTCTTTCCAACTCTGAAAGGAACTTTGAGGCCTCTGGCTATCGAGCTAACAAGGCCACCAATGGCAAATGGGAAGCCTCATTGGAAACAACAAACAAGTATACACACCTGGCTATGGAGGCCTCATTGGGAACAAGTATACACACCTGGATATGGAGGCTTGCTAAAGCTCGTGTTCTTGCTCATGACTCTGGTTCCTTCAATTGGTTTTACTACAATATTTAACCTCACCAACATAACAACCTTCCATCGCCCTGTAAATGCATAACCCATCACATGATTTGTATCGTTTCTATCGAATCACGTCCTTTATTGATTTCCTTGGCTTGGTCGCTTGGTTTTCCTACTAGGCATCGCTTTCCATCAGTTACGTGCAATTTGTAACCATGTAGGCAAGGAAAATGGGTGAATTTGTAAAGTAGGCAACAATATCATCGTGAAAATCTTCCTGACATAACACACATTGCCAAGACTTTCATTTCATTTACAAATATACCCGTTTCCTAATATAATAGTGAGATCGGAATGGTTGCCAGGAATCTCAACCTCCGATGCTCTGAATCTCACCTTAATTTCCCTTCTCGTGTCTCTAAGATTTCAGAGATCACGATATTTGGGTAATTTGCAAACAATTGTACAAATTTTGTTGTGGTCATCTATCACATACCCAAATATCGCGTCCAAAATACAGGGAATTCGTCAACCTCTAGTAACAACAATGATTTAACCATCCAGGTTTTAGTTCAGTTAAAATCATCACAGACAATCAGGTCCGAGACTTCATACTTCTGAATTTGGGCTGCATCAATACATCCCAACTGAATTATTAAGGTCGTCTGATTCTGAGATAATGTTTCAGGCAATGATTCAAGCCAGAGTGGCTTTACAGGCCGTCTGTACTCAGTAGTCCTACGCTTGACATCCAATAGTCGGTTTCTAATTCATATCAGTAACGACAACTCACATAAGATATCAAGGACACTCTTAGACAAAGTTCATCTATTTATAATCATTTCAGCGTGATAGACCTCGTGAAAGGGTCTAAAAATAAACAGATGTATGGGATTTTTATATAGGAGCCTATGCACTACACGATTTTCATACAACCATCCTAGAGAATTTCCCTAGATGTATATCTGAAATTTCTAGCACAGTATATGCCTTTTCAGATTATTTCAAGATAAATCTAAAATTGCTCGACTGTGCGACATGCTTCGAAATTTTTCTAAATAACTTTGCCAGCATTTTTCACCAAAAAATAGTGCCGGGTGTTTTAATGATTGTCTAAGAGCGTACCATTCTTGCAAACGAACCAAGAATACACATATGCAGACTTGTTAAGTCATTAAGAAACAAAAAGCGATTAACAAAATAGGTAGCAGTCACAGGCTCACAACAGTGTAGCAGACAACATTCCCCTCGTACCTAATTCTCTAGAAATAAAAGACGCGCTTTTGGAGATGCTCTTGGGAACCCCATCAGTGTTCTTAACATCTCCGGTTCTAATTCAATACCAAGTTCACCAGACTTGAAGAACAGGTTTTCGAGGACACCTGAAATGGCAAGCAGAAATTCCACGAATTTGAGTTCCGCACTTGATCCTGTAATGCCCCTTATATTGACCTCACGGAGGTGATCCAATTTGTTGTTGTAATTGAAATCAACTATCTCATCGCCAACATTTTCACCTGAAATAACCTGCAATAATAAGTGAATTCATGTAAGACAGATGTGCAAGTAAGATAAAAATGAATTCATATAAACCCGATTTACTTACTGAGACGTCAAGCTTCTTAATATAGGGACAACATTCAATCATTGACAAAAGGTAGTTGAAAACACCAAAATCACTCAAATTTAGGAAACTTAGGCAAAGTTTATCTAGGTGGTTGAATGTGACCGACGCAGATTTTTTGATGCCACCTGCAGCCAAGAACTTACATGCACAAGCAGAAGGGACTTCAGGTTGGAGAGCAAAATAAACTATATAATCTACTTTCAAAGTAAAAGAAAAGCAGTAATTTTTTTAGCACTCACGCATCATTACCTTACACAAGTGACCATTAAAATGGATGGACTGAAGTTGACAAGAACTCGCAAGAAGACTTACAGCATCAACTGTTTCAACAGTTACGAGTTTTTCCGGCTTTTTCAACAACCCCATTGATATGCTTCTAAGACTGCAAACATTTTTGAATGCTAGAGACTCAAAATCGCCTATTAATATCAAGGTTTGGAGAGTAGGTGCATCTATTACAACACGATCCATACCAACCAAGTCCCCTAGAAATAAAGTTACCAGCATTCTACAATTCTCAATCAAACTGCAAAAAATGCTTTGCTTAGTAAACTCGACATTTAGTAGCTCAAGGCGATTAAGTTTAGGAAACCCATGAAAACAAGTAGGCGGAAGATTTAAAGTGCAGTTGGCTAGTTCTAGGGACACTAACTCGCTGCACGAGAAGATATTTGAAGGAATACACATTTTAAAATCCCAATGAATAATTGTTATCATTCGGACTCCGTTTTTAGATAGAAAAGATATCCATTCGCTGAGATTCATATGATCCTCATCTGCTTCTTCTGGAACATAAAGATCAAAACTTTCAATTGGACCATTGTGATGGAATAGTATCCTGCTAATAATGCGGCTGCTTTTTCGCCAATCACAACTTCCGTCCTCATTTTTTTGGAAACCAGAATCAAAGATGAGATGCTGTAGTGATAACCAAGCACGCCTCCATTGTTTGGACAACACGCTTGTCTGTGCGGCCTTCCGAATAGGCAAGCGTTCTAGGATATTATCAATCACAATATCCGGAACATTCCCGAAAAAATCCACCATATTTCTGAAAGACCTCAAACAAGCTATATTTGCACTGATTTAGACAAATTCAAATTCTGGTTAGTATTTATACTAATCATTGCCTTCAAAATTCTGGAGAGCAATTTCATTCAAACAAGGGACAACAGTTTCTACACATTATTTCTAAATTTTAATGCAAACACAGTACAGCAACATAAAATGGCCTAGAAATTAAATATGGGAATGAAATCAAGTATCAAATCAGAGCATAATCAAGGTAAAATAAAATGGGTTTAGCCCAGATTTTGAGGAGTGATAAAGACATCAATTAATTAGGGTTCTTCATCTTCCTTAGAAAACCCAAAAATAAGTTGATGGGGGAAATTAAATTAGCAACTTTTATCAGATTGCATGTACATAAAATGTAAACATAGTTCCAAAATAAGATTTAAGAGAGCAAGTAAATGTATAAATAATTTAATTACAGTGATTGAGAGAGGTACTACTTACAAAGAAGGGAGAGCTTGAGTTGAAAAAGTGTTAAAATAATGATCAAAATGGGTAACTCATCCCCTTTATGGTGGTCATAATACTTACGGCCTCATTTATAACACAGATAGACCAGGCAATATAGTTCACCGGGTCGGATTAATTAAGGTTGAATTATTTTCAGTAGGATTAGTCGGGGCAATTTCGTTTAGGTGCGGCTTATTTTGAGTTAACTATCATTTACTGTAGCTATTTATTGATACTTTCTAATTTTCAGTTTATTAGGTTGGATTAATTTGCGTTCGGACTATCTTGGGTTATAAATTCAGATATCAAATCAAGTCAATTTTAACAGGTCTACATAATGTTATGATTTGGGTTAGAATTGTCAATTGTGTTAACAATTATTACCCACAAAGGTGTTAAAAATGTATTTCATATAATATTTAACTACAAAAGTGTTAATTGTTTTTATACGTGTATACAAGATATACATGTTGTCATTGATGGCTGCTCAAATGGAAATTCTGAATTATTACCTGACGCTGGAGGTTTATGCCGCAACGACTATGGAGAGTGGTAAGCGGGCTTTGTCGCCCTCCCCCACATCAAACAAACATTTATAAAACTCAACTACTAAACTAGTCTAGTAGGTTAGTCGAGGTTGATCCACAGGGAGGTCAAATTTGAGTACTAGTCTTGTCTTAGATTATAGTTAGCTACGCGAATCAATAATGAGATAGAAAACAAACTAAACATGTAAACATAAATTAACTATGACTACTAAACTAAAGAAGCAAACAAATAATAGAAAAAAGATAAAAGCAATGAAGAAAGGCCTAGGGCGCGATTTCGACTTCCAACACTTGTAAATTACCGCTTAACTTCATAACAAGTTGCCAAGGGGAAAGGTTAATGGTGAGACGCCTCTAATTCGCTCATAGACTCCCTCTCGGGCTCACTATAAGACACTAGCTATGCCGACACAACTCCCTCCCGGGCTCATGCATCAAACTTCTTAAGTCAAGGGTCAAAACTTACCAAAATATGCCTATTTTGACTCCCTCTCCCCAAGATTAAGGTTCTAAGTCCGCGCTATACCCCGGTCATCACACTCCCTCTCCCGAGGGTCGCTTTCAAACCGAAAATTAAGGGCACCCCTCTCAAGTTCTCCCTCCCGGGTTCAACTCAAGATGACAAACTAGTCCAAGTGGGTGAGCCAACTCCCATCAACGGTCAAGGGTCAAGAGTCAACAACAAACCCAAATAAAACAACAAGTCAAATCCCTTAATTAACCCAATAAACACCCCTCGACACCAAGTTGGTGAAATTAAGTCGGTAACCTACATATATCGGAGTGTAATCGCACCCTAGTGAAAATACTACTCACTACTCTTTACTAATCTAACATAAAACAATGACAACTACACTAAACATGAAATTAAGCATAATGGAACAATAAAGAATACAACTTTAAACTAATTTGATAACTAAACATGATAAACTATACTAAACATGGTAAGATTGTTAAAAGACTAAAACTTTGATAATTAAAGTAATTAAACTAAGTAAGGCCCTGTTCTTTCTGGCTTTTTAGAGCTGAACTGAACTGAGCTGAACTGAATGAGGCTGAGCTGAACTGAACTGAACTGAACTGAACTGAGCTGAACTGAACTGAATCGAGCTGAGCTGAACTGAACTGAACTGAACTGAGCTGAGCTGAACTGAATCGAGCTGAGCTGAGCTGAACTGAACTGAGCTGAGCTGAATTTAATCAAGCTGAACTGAACTGAGCTGAGCTGAATTTAATCAAGCTGAACTGAACTGAGCTAAATAAAGATGAAATTAATAGAAATAACTTAAGTTTAATTAAAGTATACTAAATAATAATAATAATAATAATAATAATAATATAAAAAAAAATGTTAGATTAATACAAATTTGCGTCTAATTAACATAAATTATTTTTCAAGTGTTTTAAAATTAACAAAAGCAACATTTAATTATTTTACGTCTAATTAACATAATTTTTTTTATTATCTAAACATTTTACGTCTAAATGTGGTAAATGTGGCATGTATTTCATTTTTTTTATTATCTAAATATTAATTATTTTTATATATAAACATTTATAGATAATTATTATTTGGTGGATTCGGGATACCCGAATACACTTGGGTATTTGTCTCCTATTAGCCATCCAAACGTAAGAAACCATGTGCCCGAATATAAGCATGCACCTCCTAGCGGAATATTTGAACATTTTAATTATCGACATTTATCTTTGAGGATGACGGTTGAAATGGCGTTTGGTCAGCTGAAGAGAAGGTGGAAGGTGTTAAAAAACATGCCATAAATGACAACGAAATATCAAATGTCAATTATCGTATCCGCTTTTACACTTCATAATTTCATTCGAATGCATAAACCTGGTATTCCAGTTATAAAACATCAAAGTATTCAAGGAAGAACAAATTCAAACACGGATGATAAAGAACGGAAGAAATTCATGGACAAAGTTCGAAAAGAAATTGAAAAAAAAGGGTGCGATATTGGTGTCCATAATGACCTCAAAGATGAAGCACATCAAGATGATAACAATAATAATTATAACAAGAATTATTAATTAATAATAATAAATAAAATAATAAATAATAAATATAATAATAATAATAACAAAAACAACAACAATAATAGTAATAATAATAATAAAATAATAACAAAAACAATAATAATAATAATAATAATAATAATAATAACGGACAAATTTTCTTTGGGTGAATTAGGGGAAGATGCTGTTTCCTTGCTCAAGCGGATTCAGAAGTTTGCTGTGTCCCAGGATGCCGGATCGCGGAGCGCTGCTTTTATCTTTACTCGCCTTAGTTTTGCCATTGCTAAGGGAGTGGGCGCCCAGCTAGTTTCGCGGGTGCCAACAAATTTCATGTAATTTTTCATTTATTTTTAATAGAAGTTCCCGGTTATAATAATAAAAAATAATAATAATAATAATAATAATAATAATAATGTGGGATGTACTCAATAAAATCGAGCTGAACTGAACTGAAATGAATTAAATGAAGCTGAGCTGAACTGAACTGAACTGAATAGAGCTGAGCTGAACTGAATAGAGTTGAACTGAACTGAACTGAATAGATCTGAGCTGAAGTGAACTGAGCTGAACTGAACTGAATAGAGCTGAGCTGAACTGAAACGAGCTGAAAATAAGCCAGAAAGAACAGGGCCTAAACATAATAATAATGAAATACTCCGTAGTATGTTTTGCTCGCGACGGGTTATTATTTGTAACGGATATTTTGTGAGATAAAATGGATACAAAATGAGTTAGTAGAGAAGGGGACCACATGAATAGTGTTGAAGAGAGAGAAAAAGTGGGTATTTTGTGAGAGAAAACGGTATCCGTCACAAGCTTGCGACGGATAGTGCCGTTGCAAATAAGAATTTGTGATAATGAAAAATGCAATAAGTAGATGTTGTAAATTAAAACTATAATCTAATCTAAACAAAAAAAAAAAGGAAGAAAAATGGTTTTTTTGTTTGATTTTACTAAAAGCCTACTCTAGTCTACTCTACTCTCTGCCTTTTTGCTTCTCTCTCGCCTTTTTGAAATGCTGCCTCTGCCCAAAAACCAAGAAAAATGAAGCTGATTCCTTTCCACCCAGAGTTCCTGCTTGCTTTTTCTTCCTTTTGTTCTCACGTGTCCAACACACTACTCTCTGCTCTTTTTTTTTTTGGGTCTTCTTTCATTAGCAATTTAGCAAATGCTCCTTATTTTCTAGCCCAACCCAACAAACCAAAGATAACTTTTGAGACCCATTTTGATCAATTTTATACTCACACTTCGTACCTATAAAATAAAAGAATGAAAGAAGTACCAATATCCAAAAATAATATAGAATTTCAGTTATTTAAAATTAATCGACTAATATATTATTTGACACTAAAATGAGTAAATTTCTATGCTCCTCCGCATGGGATTCAGACTATAATACTCCATGATGCACAAGGCTTTAATGTAGTTCAATCTATAGCTATATAACCTGGCTCCGGCCTCCTTTCCTCAAAAAAATATTTACAGCACTATGTTTCCTGGGCAATAGTTTAGCATCAATTATATTGAGCACTCGGTGTTTCGGGCAATAACTTTATTAGTTGGATGGTTAAACCTTAATGTAAGGACAACATTCAATCGTGGCCAAAAGGTGACGGAAAACACCGAAATCACTCAAATTCAGATTACTAAGACAAAGTTTGTCTAGGTGGTTGAATGTGTCCGGGGGAGATCTTATGATGCCACCTGTAGGCTGTAGCCAAGAACTTGCATGTACAAGCAGAAGGGAAATCAGGCTGAAGTGCAAAAGAAATTTTAAAAAGTACTGCTGAAAATGAAACAGAACGGAACTTATTTTCTTAGCACACCATGTTTACCTTACACAAGTAACCATCAAACTCGATGGTCTGAAATTGACAAGAGCATCAATTGTTTCCATAGTAACACCACGATTGCTAATTACAATCTTTCGGATGCCATTGTTATATAGAAATGATACTCAATGGCTGTGATGCATAAGATCTCCAAGTATATTCTTCAGAAGAAAAAGCAAAAAAAGTCATGAACGGGGCTAATGTGATGGAGAAGTATAATGCAAATAATGCAGCTGCATTATTCCAGCAATCAGGCTTAAATATAAGGCTCTGCAATGATAACCAAATATGTCTCCAGTGTTTAGACAACACGATTGTCCGAGAAGACCACACTAATGGCCGGAATAGTTATCCTTGATGATGATGAAAGACCGGACAATCTTAGCGTCAAGGCCGGATATGGAAAGACCCATGTTGTGTATGCTATATATGGACATAAACATCGAATTTCTAGTTGAACCACCAAAAATAAACTCTAAGAGAATTAGAACACGATCATAATCTATAATCATTGCATTCATACAACAAGATAAAATCAATTATAGGCTCACGGTTTTAAGAGGGCAATCAAATCAATTCCAATGAGTAGCAAGTACATAAATACTACGATTCCCTTCTCCGCAAAAATAGTACCGTTCAACAGGCAAATTAAGCAATGAAAACAAAACGACCAACCGACACAGGATATGGCCTCATGTTCCGTAATAAAGAATATTGGAGTTGATTACTGGGTTGCAGACCTATATCTGTAGACAAACAAGCGATGCCTTTGGAGAGGCTCTTGGGAATCTCATCAACGCTTCTGACATCTTCAGTTTCGACTCAATATCACAATAACCATACTTGAAGAACAACTTCTCAAGGGACGGTGAAATGGCAAGCACATATTCAACCAATTTAAGTGACTCATTTGATCCCATGATACCATCGATATTGACTTCACGGAGGTTATTCAATTTGCATTTGGGATTGAACTCAAGATCAAGGACGTTTTGGCCAACACTTTTTTTATCAATAAGCTGCAGTAAGAAGTAATTCACGTCAGAAATTCGTACTCACAGACGTCTGCGCAACTGAAGAAAGAATACTTAAAAACTCGATTTACTTACCGAAATGTTAAGCGTCTTAATATTGGGACAACATTCAATCATAGACAAAACGTAAGGGTAAAGACCAAAATCACACAAATATAGGTCGCTCAGACAAAGATTGTTCAAGTGGTAGAATGTGACTGATGTAAAACTTCTGATGCCACCTGCAACCAAGAACTTTTGCGCAAAAGCAGAACAAACATTAGGTTACACATCTACAGCTGAATGTAAAGCAATGGCAGAGAGTAATCTTTACCTCACACATGCAACCATTGAACTCCATGGACTGAAGTTGACAAGAACTTGCAAGAAGATTGACAGCATCAACTATTTCATCAGTTGCAATCATATCCGGGATACTGTACGTACACATTGATATGCTTTTAAGATTGCGAATATTACTGAAAGTAAAATACTCAAACTCGCCTCGTAAAACTAAGGTTTGGAGACTAGGGGCATCTATGACGACATGATCCAGACCGCTCCAGTCCGTAAGTATCGCCGTTTCCAGCTTTCTGCAATTTTCAATCAAACTACCAAAAATGTTTCGCTTACTAAAGACAATGTCCCTCAGCTCAAGGTGCTTTAGATTAGGAAAACCAATGAAATTCATAGGTGGGGGATTTAATGTGAAGCCTGCGAGATTTAGGTGTACTATCTCACTGCAGCAGAAGATATTAGAAGTAATATCTATATTAAAGTTTATATTACTAATTACGATCTTTCTGGCTCCATTTCCTGATAGAAAAGATATCCAACTATTGTAATTAATACGAAAATCAGAATCATCATCCCAATCATAAAGATGAAATTCATGAACGGGGCCATTGTGACAAAAGAGTATATTGCTAATAATTTCACGACGCCTTCGTGAATCACCAATCCGAGCAAAACAAAAATTATCAAATAAAAGGATCCTCAGTGACAACCAAGCACATCTCCATCGTTTAGACAACACGCTTGACTGTGCAGCCATGTCAATCGGCAACTTTTCAAGGATCTTATCAATCACAATATCCGGAACATTCCCGAAAAAATCCACCATTGATTTCCAATACTTAGAACAAACTGTGGCCTGATAATAATTAAGTTCTGCACTCCCCAAAACTCTTGAGAGAATTCAGAATCAATACCCTAGAACCCTACACACAAAGCATATTTTCAGTTCATCGACAGTTTAAGCATCATTTACGTTAGTGACGGAACTAATAAGGCTAGCAAGAGCAAACGCCTCCAGACATTGCAGTAAATAAACTTTTTAGTTAAAAATAGTTCTGAAACCGGTTCATTGACAGTATGAGCATAATGAATAATAGTGACGAAACTAAGAAGACTAGCAAGAGCGGATGCCTCCAAGTATTACAGTAAATAAACTTTTTAGTTAAAAATAGTTTTGATACCTGTTGAGTATACCAAATAACATTTTATTCCATTTAATTTTAAACACTCACTTTTTGGGTAACTTTCATCCAAGACAACACAAATTCAGTTGCAATCTATGTAAAAACATCATTTTATTTTTTATTGCGGACAGAAAATTGTTCTTTAAAGTGTTATGACGAAGTCACGCCGCAAGACTATCCCAGAAGAACCAAAACATGAACTGATCAACAAATAATCAGATTCATCACCAGAAAAAACCTGAGGAAGCTTGAAAACCTTAAAACCATCAACCATCACCAGAAATATAGTACAAAAGATTTTAACAACTAAAAATTAAAATCAGCACGAAACTACGAATGTTGATGAACAGAGTATTGAACTACTTTGATATTGTTATTCATCATGTAGACAAAGCAAAATTAATTAGACTACTAGGATCCCACTTATTACACGTGAGAGGGCGGCTCCGAAATTGGGCGTCAGCCCGATGGTGCTAACTCATTGTCCAAATTAATTAATATAGTAGTATAGTACAACTACAGCAGCAAAACATCTTGCATGCATGATGCATGCACAAATTATTCAACATTGCAAAATCATTACCCCGTAAAATAGTATATTGTCATCCGCGCAACACTATCTTGCAATTTCATTCAAACAAGGGATAGCAAACTCATTACATTACTTCTCTAAAATTTTATGCAAACACAGTACAGCAATATAAAATGGCCTAGAAATTATATATCGGAATGAAATCAAGTATCAAATCACATCATAATCAAGGTAAAATAAAATAGGGTTAGCCCAGATTTTGAGGGGTAATTAGGGTTCTTCATCTTCCTCAGAAAACCCAAAATTAAGTTGATGGGGGAAATAACCAGCTTTCACAGATTACATGTAAATAAAATGTAAAGATAGTAAAATTTAATTACAGTGGCAGAGAAAGAGATGTTGAACTTACAATGAAGGGAGAACTTGAGTTGAATATGAGAGTCTAGATAAATAGATATTGCTCATAATGGGTAAGTGGGCAACTCTTCCCCTAGAAAATCACTTATAAGGACCCGAAAAAATGGTTAGCCGCCGGGATTGGGGTCGGGGCAGTTCGGGCCAGTAGTTTTAGGTTGGCGAGAGTTTGGTTCGGATCGGTTTGGTCTAGCTCGAAGGTATTTCGAGTTAATTATTATCTCTTATTTATGATAAATTGCTAACTAGTGTTTTTGTCCGTGCGATATGCACGGATATTGATTTTTTTGTGATATTCACAAGATTTGTTAGTTCGAAGGTATTTCGAGTTAATTCGAATAACGCCGATGAAGCGCATCTTACTGGTCAAAGAACGCTCATCCTCCTGTATATTTAAAAGAAAAACGTAGAGAAGGAATCCCTTTCTAATATACCTACCATACATGGAAGTCACTTCCTTAGTCATATGATTTGAAACGAGAAATGTAAGTCAGTTTTTGCGCAGAGTATAAGCCGCTAGGCTCCTCGGCATTATTCGAATTTTTTTGGGCGAAGCTGTCACGCTCCAAAGCGGCTTCCCCTCTTCCTCCTTTCTTCCCCAACTTCCAAACCCCTGAAAAGTTTCCGTTTAAAAAAAAAAAAAAACGCTGAGTGAAGCCGCTGATAACCTCAACGGCTTTGCTTAAAATCTGGACAAAAATAAAAAGTGTCCACGTGGACACTATAACCCTAAATAATTTCAAACCAACACCAATTATCCAATTAATTTCGTAAATAACACCATTTTACCAAAAAAATCTTATTTCACCAAAAATATTGCCCGTGTTTAACGACTTCTTAAAATGCGTGCCATTCTCAGAAACAAACCTTGAAGAAACACAAAGCGACCAACAAAATACTGAAAAAATAACACAAAAAACGGAATTACAAGTTCAAAAGGCACTAGTTTTAACATACTGTAATAAGTAGAAGTCATAACAACATGGCAAAGTTGATTTCAAAGCTATTTCTCTATAAATAAAAGACGTGCATTTGTAGATGCTCTTGGGAACCCCATCAGCGCACTTAACATCTTCAGTTTTGAATCGATGGAATGTTCAAAAGATTCAAAAAACATATTTTCAAGGACGGGTGAAATGGCAAGCAGGTAGTTGAATGCGACCGATGAAGATCTCTTGATATCAGCAAAGAACTAACATGCACAAGCAGAAGGGAGTTTAGGTTGGAAAGCAAAATAAACAATATAATGTACATCTCAAAGTGAAAGAAAAGCAGTAGTTTTTCTAGCATTCGCACGCCATCATTACCTTACAAAGGGGACGATTAAAACTGATGTACTGGAGTTGACAAGAGCTTGCTAGATTGAGAGCATCAATTGTCAAGGTCTCGAAAGGGTATGATAATGATAATGATAATGATATCCTTTTAAGACTGCGAACATTTTTGAAAGCTAGAGACTTTAATTTACCGATCAATATAAAGGTATGGAGACGAGGCAAATCAATTACAACACGATCCATACCAAAACACCCTTTAAGTTCTAACGTTTCCAGCAATTTACAGTTTTCAATCAAACTACGGAAAACGTTCGGCTTGTTAAAGTTAACATAGGTCAGCACAAGATTCCTGAGATTAGGAAAACCATTGAAATCAGTAGGCGGAGGATTTAAATTGCAGTCCAGAAACGTTAGGTCTACTATCTCACTGCAACGGAAGATGTAAGAAGTAATATCCAATCTTGAAGGCGAAGGATTTCCAATGAAGATTTCTCTGACTCCATTTTTAGATAAAAAAGAAATCCACTGGCTGTGGCTGTAACTCATACCAACGTCAGTTATATCAAACGGAATATAAAGATAAAATTTATAAACGGAACCATCGTGATAGAGAAGAATGTTACTAATAATTTGACAGCATTTTCCCCAATCTGATAACCAGAAATCTCTGTCAAAGAAAGGATCTTTAGTGATAACCAAGCACGTCTCCATTGCCGAAAAAATCTCTGTGCAGCCGACCTAATTGGCAAGCGTTCTAGGATATTATCAATCACGATATCTGGAACATTGCCGAAAAAATCCGCCATATTTTTGAAAGGCTGATATAAAGGAATAATAACAGTCTATTATGTGACACTTCTTTCAGAAATTCAACTTATTGGTAAAAGGAATACAAATTGTGGTTAGTATTTATACTAACTAGTGCCTTCAAAATTCATGGTCTTCTGTAAATGTTAACACGACAATTCTCCATGACTATTATTGATTATACCAAGACCCATTCTATAATGTTTCCACCATTTTCAAGTACGTTGAAACCTTCTAAATTTGACCTTGGTAAATGGTAAGTCCAACTTGTGACTTGAAACGATTGGGGAGATTAATCCACAACATTATTGCATTCAAATATCCAATAAAGCCCGATTGTATATTTTTGCAGTACGTGTTTTACTCAACAGGATATGTTACTTTTCGTATTAACCTTCTCATTTCTCTTCTTTATTGAAGTATTTATAGTTCTTGATTAAGAAAGCCCGGTTGATTGAGATGAGTGAATGAGTGAGTATCTTTTAGTCTAAGAGTAGGTAAATGGAGAGATGTTTGTTTATTGCTAGGGGAGACTATATCTTTTATAAATTGTAGTATTGCTAGGAGAGATTATATCCATAGATTCCGAGATTTCAGTAATCACTAGAATTATTTCTCGTAACATTGTTTTAGGTTTATTGCTCCTTATAGATATTTAGGGTCTGTTTGGCAAAACTAGCTGAAAAGTTAGTTGAAACCTAAAAGGTAACTAAAACCTGAAAAGGTATCTGAAACCTGAAAGGTACCTGAAAAGGTAGCTGGAAATTAAGACCTGAAAAAGTAGCTAATTTTTGTTAAAATTGTTTGGAAACTAGCTGAAAAGGTAGCTGATATTTAACAAAATGACGGGAAAGGACATGGTTTATTATTGATATCTTTTACGTTTTTACTATTATTCTTGTGTTATTGACGTTGGCAGCTTACGTTTTTACTAGGCTGAGGGCAAGGCGGACTTCACATACCAGTTCTTAAATTTTTATCCTAGATTCTTAATTTCAAGTATAAATTTAACAAGTTATAATGAAGTTTTTTCAATATATTTGAAGGAGAATGAGAAAATAATTAATATATAACGATTAGGTAAAAAAAATTCAAACAATACACCCTTGAAAATATATTGAAAAAACTAGGGGTGATTATGGGTTATATTTGGGAACTATGTAAGGGTTTTGTATTGTGTTTGATTTTGTTAATTAGCGTTATACAATCGAGGGTAGAAAAGGTAGATGAAAATAAAACAGGTACCTGATTTCTCAAATGCTACCTGGGGTAGCTTTTTATTTCAGGTACCTTTTTCACTCAAATCAGGTACTTGCCAAACACTCAATAAAAAAAGAACGTATCTGATTATTTTGGCAAAAAAGTCATTTCAGACAAATCAGGTACCTTATTTGCCTTGCCAAACACAGCCTTATAGAGGCTTACGTTCGCTCAAAAATAAACCCTTAAGGAGATATTTGGTTCAATCATAAAAAGCATAAGGTATGGGAGAGCCTTACGATAGCTCAAAAATAAACCCTTAAGGGGGTGTTTGGTTCAATCATAAAAAATACAGTCATACCTCAAACCCATGAGGTACCCTAGGGGGTGGGTATGAGATTGATATCCATCGGTATCAAACTATAATAAAGAAAAATGTGAAAAATAAATCTTAAAACATATTGTAAACGAAACATTTTATATAATTATTTGATAAAATCTTTATTTTCATGATTTTATATGTTAAAATTATTTTTTAAAATATTGGATTTTACATATTTCAATTCTAACTTAATTTCGAACGATTTTTTGAAATGGCGCTTAAAAACAAAGTAATTGTCATTTTGGGTTGGATTTGAAACTAATTGTCAAAATGGTGTCCACGTAGGATCGTTTTTTCCGAGCCTTAAACACGCCATTACATATGGCGTGTCTATCAGTAAAATCTGAACCAAATGAAGGAAAATGGGTGACTTTGAGAATGCTAAACCCGCCAACATGAATGGCGTGTCTTCGGGCCCAAACACGCCACTACATATGGCGTGTTTCAACCCTAAAGACGTATCTAAACCCCCAATACTCTGACAAAGACTCATTCTTTCCCAGATCCCTAATTCTCTAAATCCCCAATTCTCTTCACTCTACTCCTCCACTCTTCCCCCAAATTTCATCCCTAACTACATAATATTTATCATACAGATTCAATCTTTATTAACTCTAAGTCTCTAATATGATAATCTTACCCTAATTTTGTTTATTACTACTAAAAAATCCCATCTTTTTTAATTTCAATTTTGATCAGAAATGCTTGATTTTTCTTTTGTATACATCTTTTATTCATAAAAAATGAGTTTAAGAACAGTAGAAGAAGAATCTCAATCAGAAATCCAACTTCCAGCTGAAATTAATTGGGAACGAAATGCTGGATAAATCAAAATTCTTCATCCTCGGAGCAGCCTTATTCTCCGGCGTACCGACGACGTTATACCCGGTGGTTGTATTCATGTCATATAGGTTGGCTTAGCTTAAAGAAAGGAAAGAAACTTCTCATTTATTTCCACCCCTCGTTTCATAGATTGTAGTTGTCGGGGTTTTTTGACTGAACTCGATTTCTGCTCTGAGAGCATGTCTTCTTTGGATCTCTCACTAGTAGATGAGAAAATGCTGCTAGGGGTGTAATCGCATCGATGATGAGAACGTGAGGAATCAGGGATAAAGTTTGAACAAAGAGCAGAAATTGAAAGAATTATTTTTTTTTGATGAAACACGCCATTTGTATTGGCGTGTTTGAGCCCGAAGACACGTCATTCGTGTTGGCGGGTTTAGTATTTGGTTCAGATTTTGTTGATAAACACGCCATATGTAATGGCGTGTTTAAGGCTCGGAATAAACGATCCTACGTGGACACCATTTTGACAATAAGTTTCAAATCCAACCCAAAACGACAATTACTTTGTTTTTGAGCGCCATTTCAAAAAATCGTTCCTTAATTTCAAACTCATACCACTTACCATTAAAACAAACATAAGATATAAAGTATAAAGTTAGGTATGATTCCTGATTCCAAACTCATACCCATGCACGAAATAAACGATCCCTAAGTGAATTAGGAAACAAATTGTACAATATATAAACATTTGTGTTCATAGGTCACGATTACAATCATAAAGGGTAATCAATTCAAGACCTCGGATCACCAGCAGATACAAAATCACTCCAAAGGGCCTTCATCATCCCATCTTCAACGCAAAAAATACAGTTCAACAAAAACATTAAGGGACGCAAAAACAACAGTACTACCAACAAAATAATGGGAAAAGTAGACGGCCCCAGAGTAATTACAAGCACAGCCAACACTGTAATAGCCTAACGATGCGTCGTGAAGACAATGTAGTAGTCACAGCAGTATGGCAAGGTTGTTTTCATGCCTACTATGCTAGACAAACAAGCGACGCCTTTGGAGAGGCTCTCGGGAACCTCATCATCACTCTTGACATCTTCAGTTCTGAATTAGTATCACATTTACCACACTTGAAGAACAGATTTTCTAGGCAAGCTGAATTTGCAAGCAGGTATTCAACCAATTTGAGTTCCATACTCGATCCTGTGATACCCTTAATATTGACCTCACGGAGGTGGTCCAAGTTGAAGTCGTGATTGAAGTCGAGAACGTGCTGGTAAACCTTTTTACCTGGAGTAACCTACAGTAACATAAACTTGTGTAAGAGAAACAAAACTAATGTATGACAAATGCATGAGTAAGTTCAGAAAAAACTGATATAAACCCGATTTACTTACTGAAATGTCGAGCGTCTGAATGTAGGGACAACATTCAAACATGGATAAAAGGTAAGGGAAAACACCAAAATCATTCAAATTTAGGTCACTTAGACAAAGTTTGTCAAGGTTCTTGAATGCGACCAATGTAGATTTCATGATTCTACCTAAAGCCAAGAACTTTCACGCACATGCAAAACAGACGTTAGGTTGAACCGTTGAAGAGCAGTTAAAAGAGCAAATTAAATTTATTAAACAACGAGAGAACAAGCACACCACTTTACCTCACACAACTGACCATTGAACTCCATGGACTGTAGTTGACAAGAACTAGCAAGAAGATTTATAGCATTAACTGTTTTAGCAATTAGTAGTTTTTGCCTCGATGTGGTCAAGTGCAGTGATATGCTTTCAAGACTGCCAATATTTCTGAACGCTAGAGACCGAAAATCACCGTTTAATATCAAAGTTTGGAGACTAGGTGCATCTATTACAATACGATCCATACCAATCCACCCCACAAGTTTTAGTGTCACCAGCATTCTACACCTTCCAATCAAAGTACTAAAGATGCTTGGATTACGAAACGTAATATCTTCCAGCAGAAGGTGCTTAAGCTTAGATAAACCACTGAAATCAGTATGCGGAGAATTTAAATAGAAGCCATTGAATTCGAGGTGTACTAGCTCGCTGCACCTGAAGATATAAGGACCAATATCCAAAAATCGTATATTACGATTACCATTGGCAATTACAATCTTTCGGACTCCATTTTTTGATAGAAAACATATCCACTGGCTGAGATTCCTACCATCGCAATTTCTGTGCCCCGGAATATAAAGCTGAAAGTCATGAACGGGACCATTGTGATGGAAGAGTACACTACTAATAATGCTGCTGCACTTTAGCCAATCAGAACCCCTGGCTTTCGCTCTCCAGAAATCAGCGTCAAAGTTGAGTTTCTTTAGAGACAACCAAGCACGACTCCATCGCTTAGACAACACACTTGTCTGTGCGGCAGTGCAAATTGGCAAGTGCTCAAGGATTTTATCGCACACAACATCCAGAACATTGCTGATAAAATCCTCGCTTCGTTGAAAAGATTTAGAACATGCCATGGTCACTACTGTAATGTAAAGTATGACAAGTAACTTCTTACTGATTCACCTGAATTAAAAACAATGCACATCGGTAAAAAAAAAAATGAGTGCAAGACCACAAATTAATGTTACGTTTCCATCGATTTCTAGTTCCTCAAATTCAGTCGCAAACTATGTCAAAATATCATTTTATTTTTGATTCTGGACATAAAATTGTTCTTTAAAGTCTTATGACGAAGTCACACCGCTACACTATCCCAGAAAAAAAAAACATGAACCGATGAACAAATAATGTGATTCATCACCAAAAAAACTGAGGAAGCTTGAAAATCTTAAAACCATCAACCATCACCAGAAATACAGTACAAAAGATTTTAATTACACCATCTTGCAATTTCATTCAAACAAGGGATAGCAATTTCGTTACATTACTTCTCTAAAATTTTATGCAAACACAGTACAGCAATATAAAACGGCCTAGAAATTATATGTGGGAATGAAATCAAGTATCAAATCACATCATAATCAAGGTAAAATAAAATAGGGTTAGCCCAGATTTTGAGGGGTGATTAGGGTTCTTCATCTTCCTCAGAAAACCCAAAATTAAGTTGATGGGGAAAAATAACAGCTTTCACAGATTACATGTAAATAAAAGGTAAAGATAGTAAAATTTAATTACAGTGGCAGAGAAAGAGATGTTGAACTTACAAAGAAGGGAGAACTTGAGTTGAATATGAGAGTTAAGATAAATAGATTTTGGAACGATTTTGCTTGGGTAAGTGGGTAACTCTTCCCCTAGAAAATCACTTCTAAGGACCCGACAAAATGGTGAGCCGGGCCGGAATTGGGGTCGGGGAAGTTCGGGCCGGGTAGTTTTAGGTTGGCGGTAGTTTGGGTCGGATCGGTTCGGCCTAGCTCAAAAGTATATCGTGTTAATTATTATCTGATTATTTATGATAAAAATTAATTTTGTGATAATGATCGAGTTATATATTCTCAAGTAGAACAGGTTAAGTCACACACTAGGTTTTAAATTATTTGAGTAAAACAACGTGCAACGTCATTGTTCACTTACCCTTATGAATTCGACCCTCTAAACACTAGAATTTTACAATTGGTACTCACCCGGCCTTACCCTTATGAATTCGACCCTCTAATTAGTGCAAGTTGTGCAACGTCATCGTTCACCTGCGAACTTAGAATTTGTCTATCAATAACCGACACAGTTATTAAGGCTGCCTAGTTCCGAGATAGTGTCCCATACAGAAACCTAAAGTGCAGCACATTCACTGCCCACTGGTCACTACGACTTATAACAAGAATTGGACATTGCGTATTGTTATTCTAGCTCACATGATAAGCTTATAAACATGGAAACAGGTCAAAAAAAAATTAGAAAAATGGACAAAGAGTGTTCATAAATTAACAAGTACGATGTACCGGTCAAGACACTCGGGTACAAGCCGGACGGCCCAGACCATACAAGTATACAACTACGTAGTACCAATGGAGTAGTTATCCTGATTAATTAAGATATAACTCAGTGCAGCTAAAGATGCATCTATTACAATATGAACCATACCTATTAATATCAAGGTTTGGAAACTAGGTGCATCTATTACAATATGAAGGTTTGGAGACTAGGTGCATCTATTACAATATGAACCATACCGCTCCAGTTCTCAAGTTTTAACGTTGCCAACATTTTACAACTTTTAATCAAACTATGGAAAATGTTTTGCTTTGTGAAATTAATTTGCACTAGCTCAAGGTATTTAAGATTAGGAAAACCAATGAAATTAGCAGGTGGAGCATTTAAATTGAAGCCATAGAGGTATAGGTGTACTAACTCACTGCACATGAAGATATAAGAAGTAATATATATATTTCTATCCCAATTCATAATTACCATCTTTCGGACTCCATTTTTAGATAGAAAAGATATCCAGTGACTGTGATGATCCGTAAATTCCCGACATGGATGACCTCGAATGAGAAGATAGATTTCATGAATCGAACCATTATGATGCAGAAGTATACTGCTAATAATGCAGCTGCATTATTCCAGCAACCAGACTTAAAGATAAGGCTCTGTAATGATAACCAAGTATGTCTCCAGTGTTTTGACAACATGATTGTCCGAGCAGGCCACCCTAATGGCCGGAATAATTATCCTTGAAGATGATGAAAGATCGGACAATCTTAGCGTCAAGGGCGGAGATGGACAAACCCACGTTATGTATGCTATATATATGGACTTAGACATCGAATTTCTAATTGAACCACCAAAAATAAACTCTTTTAAGAGAACTAGTTTTATACCCGCGTAAAAAATGCACGGGTCGTAATTACAGACGTTATCATTAAATACAAAATGTATAAAATGAGTGTGATTAAATGTTCAATTTTGTGATAATATAAATATAAATAAATCGATAATTGAAGATTCGACGTACATATAATTTAACTTGTTAATCATTATCATTCGATGCAGAGTATGTTAAAGTTTATAAGTAATCTGAAAGGTAACAGATAATCGAAAATGCAGAGGCTCTTTTTAAAATTATTTCGTACGATATTCAAAATACTCACAAATTTCATTAGTTTTCAACTTTATTTAACTCAGATATGACTTATGACAGACCGTAAGTAAGACGGTCTTAAATGAGAACGCGTGAGAACTTAAATCCCAATTCGGAATAATTTTTGTTTTCAATAAAAAGGCTTTCAAGTTAATTGATGTAAATTTCAAGTTAATTTATTCGCTAGGAAGATTTTTCAATGTCTAAATGAGTATGAAGAAAATTGACTCTTAATAACTCATCGATTCCGGTTAGTCTCCATTAATACCGACGTATTTCGTTTTAACATTAAACCGTGTCAAATATTATATCACTTGACTATATAAGACAAACATTTGCATTTTTACATGTCTTATACTTTTGTTTTATTCTAATAATTATTTAACTTGCTTTAAAGTTAAGACATATACGCTCGTTTTAGTTAAAAAATTGTGTTCACTAAGAGGCCGTCCTTAATTATCCAAAATCTTTAATGTAGAATAATGGGATCATTAAGTTTGCTACGCTACTTAATTAGTGAATAATCAAAGTTTATCGACAATATCTTAACGCATTCTATTTATTTAACGACCTATCTTATAAATAACCACGACGAACCCTCATCAATGAGACAATATTCTTTTTCAGCCTCTCGGGTTCCTAAACTCACTTACCTTTGGCAATTGCTTTAATGAAAAACAATTTTTTTTTCACTCTAATTATCACTTGCGTTTATATTATCTATTCCTTTCACTCTATTTTAAATTAATTTTCCCCAAATTTTAAGCTAGTTCTTGTTAATATCTATAAGGTATTCCTCCGTAATTGATGCTAAAATAATGTTTTACTATGTTCAGTTTTATGAATATTGTTAAGTAAAATGATTATATTTTTGTTGTGTATTTTAATTTTGTTTTTGTAAAAGAAAAAAAAACATTTTTTCAAATCTACCTCATTATTTTTTTAATATTTGTAACGACTAACGAATGAGGTTTTTATTGATTTTTATAATTATATTCAATTTGTAATTTCTTTTATTTCTTTGTAATTATACAATTTGTAATTTTTTTTGTATGTTTATATTGTGTTGATAACATTAGAAAATGTATATTATATGATTGGGTTAGGGTATGTGTTATGGGAAGAATGAAATAAAAACAAAATTAAAGAATTAAATCAAATAGGAGAAGTGGAGAACGTGGGTTTTAGTAGGGAAAAAAATGTTTTTTCATGCCTAAAAATAAGGAATC
Source organism: Silene conica (assembly GCA_029255685.2). NCBI lineage: Eukaryota > Viridiplantae > Streptophyta > Magnoliopsida > Caryophyllales > Caryophyllaceae > Silene > Silene conica. The sequence goes on from CM055312.2 coordinate 96,718,187, forward strand.
AATCTAGAGTCTTTAAATTCTATCCTTTTATAGTAAAGGGATTACAATACGATCATTGCATTCACACAACAAAATAAAATCGTTTGTAGGCTCACGGTTTGACTAACAAGTACATAAATACTTTGATTCCCATCTCCTTCGCAAAATAAACCGTTTTAACAAGCATAATAAGCAATGATAAAAAGAAAACGACCAACCGACACTGGTTATTGCCTCATGTTCCGTAATATAGAGGGTAGCACTCATAGTATGTCAAAGTTGAATGCTGGCTTGCAAACAAGCGATGCCTCTGGAGAGGCTCTTGGGAATTTCATCAACGCTTCGGACATCTTCAGTTTCGACTCAATATCACAATAACCATACTCGAAGAACATCTTTTCAAGGAAAGGTGAAATGGCAAGCACATATTCAACCAATTTAAGTGACTCATTTGATCCCATGATATCATTGATATTAACTTCACGGAGGTTAATCAATTTGCATTTGTGATTGAAGTCAAGATCAAGGACGTTTTGGCCAACACTTTTCCCTTCAATAAGCTGCAGTAAGAAGTAAATTCAGGTCAGAAATTCTTACTGACAGATGCCCGAGCAAGTTAAGAAAGAATACATATAAACTCGATTTACTCACCGAAATGTCAAGCTTCTTAATATTGGGACAACATTCAATCATAGACAAAACATAACAGAAAATAGCGAAATCGCACAAATTTAGGCTGCTTAGACAAAGATGGTTCAAGTGGTTGAATGCGCCTGATTTAGATCTTCTGGTGTCACCTACAGCCAAGAACTTTCACGCAAAAGCAAAATAAACGTCAAGTAACACATCTACAGCTGAAAGTAGCACAATGACAGACAGTAATATTCTTACAAATTAGCACGCGATCTTTACCTTACACATGCAACCATTGAACTCGATGGACTGAAGTTGACGAGAACTTGCAAGAAGATTGACGGCATCAACTGTTGCAGCAGTTGCAATTTTATCCGGCATTTTGACCAAGCACATTGATATGCTTTTAAGATTACGAATATTTCTGAAAGCGAAAGACTCAAAAATGCCTCGTAATACCAAGGTTTGAAGACTAGGTGCATCTATTACGACATGATCCAGACCGCTCCATAACTCAAGTTTCACCGTTTCCAGCTTTCTACAATTTTCAATCAAACTACTAAAAATGTTTTGCTTACTAAAGACAATGTCCTCCAGCTGAAGGTGCTTTAGATTAGGAAAACCACTGAAATTCATAGGTGGATGATTTAAATTAAAGCCTTTGAGATGTAGGTGTACTATCTCACTGCAGCAGAAGATATTAGAAGTAATATCCAAATTAGTGTTCCAATTTCTAATTACGATCTTCCTGGCTCCATTTTTTGATAGAAAAGATATCCAACTATTGTGATTCATACGAACGTCAGACTCACCACGCCACCGATAAAAATAGAATTCATGAACAGGGCCACTGTGATAAAAGAGTATATTGCTAGTAATTTCGCTGCAATCTCGTGAATCAAACACGTTGCCGAGAGAATGACAATCAATGTCAAGGATCCTTAGTGATAACCAAGCACGTCTCCATTGTTTAGACAACACGCTTGACCTTGCAGCCATGTCAATCGGCAACTTTTCAAGTATTTTATCAATCACAATATCCGGAACATTCCCAAAAAAATCATCCATTGATTTGCAAGGCTTAGAACAAGCTGTGGACTTATAATAATTAAGTTCGTCACACACTCCAGATCTGTTGAGGGAATTTGGATTCAACTTCCTAAACACAAAACGAATTATCAGTTCATCGACAGTGATAGAATAATACTCCAGTAAATATGTAATTATTTACGTAATTATTTGTTGCTATATTTAAGTTATTGCTTTCCTAGTTTATAGCTTCTAGTTAGCAATTAGTCTCCTAATTGATAGCTATGACTTCTGTATATATTGTTCTGACTGATTGTATACAAGGCAACCATTATCCTCTTTCAGACAGTTTAAGCATCGTCTATATTAGTGACGGAATTAAGATTAAAGAAGGCTTGCAAAAGCAGACGCCACCAAGCATTGCAATAAATAAAACTTTTTGTTAAAAATAGTTGATACAGGTTGAATATATGGGATAAACATATAAATTACGAAGTTTAGTATCTCAGAGAGAAAACTAAACCATATCCACATGCTTTACATTTTATTCCATTTCATTTTAGACACTCTCTTTGAGTAAATTTCATGTGCGTCCCCCTCATAATAAGCTATCGTGAAACATGGCACGTAAAATAACAGGGATGTATCAAATAACACTATAACTTACGTATTATGTTCAACTCAACCACTTAAATTTCACTTATTAACAAATTAGTCACATAGGTTTTCAAAAGTGGGCAATTAAGCACAAATTAAGTTTTCTAATATTTATTAACTAAAAGCTATTACTTTATATTATAGAGGTCACTATAAAAAAAAATATTAAAATTAAATACAATATTTACTATTCAAGAAAATCAAAGAAAAATGTGAACCAACTTTAATATAATAAAAAAAAAATCTCATATTATGAATATTTTTCCATCAAATTCATTAAAAAAAATTTGAACATTTTTTTAATAATTAGGAATACAATTGATCAATAATTTTAAATTTCACTAATATTCAAAAATTACTTTAGTAAATGTCATTCTTAAAATTAACATATGCATTTAATTGTACATTAACAGAAATTTATCAAGCCAATTTGCTACATTTATAATTACACAATATATACCAGCATATTCATTATTAACATGGTTTTTTGTATGTAGGCTATTTGTGTTTGTATATACATACGTCGGGGTGTTTATTCGCGGTTCGGTTCACCAAATCATATATTTAATTTGGTTCGCACATGGTTCGGTTTGACAAAACCGAACCTAAACCGCGCTGTTCCTAATGGTTATAAACGGTTCGGTTAACCACTTTAAACGGTTACTTGCGGTTCGGTTACTGGTTAACCTTAGCATGGTACTATACTTTTTCTTTAGTTTTCGAGAATTTTATCTAGTAGTTTAATTAAATTTTTAATATTTAATTATGGTCAACAATAACCTTAATTAGTGAAACTTTAATATTAATCATTTTGGCTCTGTTTGGTAAAATAGCGGATTGATATTAGCAGGAATAAATTGTAAAAGCAGATTTAACTAGCAGAATTTGTTGGCAGTTTTTACTAGCATATTCAATTAGCAGAATTTGTCAGAAGTGTTTGGTAATTAGCAGAATTAAATTAGCAGGTTATCTCAATCATGTGTCAAATGACAAAAAAGGACATAAATAAATTATTGAGTAATATTTGTCAAAAATAGGGCTAATATTTTTTGAAGGTTAAAAAGATAATTTTTTAATTTTGTCAATATACTCTTTGAATATGCTGGGGGAGCAGCCTATTCCAAAAGAGCATATTGAAGCCCATTTTACTCTTCCAATATGTTGTTTACCAAACAGTCCAAATAGCATATTGTTTGGTCAAACCTACTAATTGCCTCAATATGCTAATTTTTTTGCAATATGCCGTTTACCAAACAGCGCCTTTAACCATTTTCAAATTCGGAAACATTTTTACTTAAACAAAAGAACAATTTTTTATATAATATCTAAAGTTTTTGCTTACTTTTTTGTGAACGGTTCGGTCAATTTCGGAACATCATCTTATCTTGATTCTTGACTATTATTAAGGTAACTAGTGTATGGGTTACTTTTAAATCCGTGCAAAAAATATTGGTGATTACGGTTGCCTTTCTATAAAAATATTGTTATGAGGAATTTCCCAGTAATTATTGTTGCTTTTGAGTATTTTCTTTATTTGAGAAGAAAATGTTGAAAGCGATTTCAGCATTTGAGATTTTTTAAAAAATTGATTTCAATGACATAAAATAACTTGATAATAACTAACTCAAAAATAACTCAAACCTGAAATAACACGGCTCGATCAAATAACCCGACTTTATTGACAATCTCCACTTGCCCGTACCCCAATATTAATCGTAGTTATCACATTATCAATAACTCATCCATTTTTCATATAATCAAACTCACTCAGCCATTTTTTCCATATATATTATCAATAACTTATGCGTGTATATGAATTATTTTTGTTGCTTAAAGATTGAAATCAATCACATTTTTTTATAATAAATAATGTACTCCGTAATATTGTAATATCATAGAAAACGTTTTAACTTTTTCAGTGAAGATTTTTTTTATTAAAGTCAATTGATATTTGTAGTTTTTTAATTTGTAATTTTTGAATGTTTATATTGTATTGTATTAGTAATAACAAATGTTTAATGTATGATGTTGTATAATTTTGTATATTTAAATTTCGAATCATAATTTAAGTAGTTACGAAACATAAAAAATAATTAAATTGAGTGATGAAAAAAGTTACTTTTTCCACCTTAAAATTAAGAACCAATAAAACCTTCATTTTCTTTTCCTTTATAGTAAAAAGATTTTTATAGTTTTATTTTATCGGGTGGTATATATGGGCCCGAGTTCGTATTATTCACTGATTATGGGTTCAACCTTTTGTTGAACTGTTGGATCAGCTTGTATTTACCTATTTTTTAGTAAAAAATGAAAATTTTTACCACTTCATTTGCAGCAAATAATAACTGCTCATTTATGAAAAGGGAAAGCATGAAGTCATCCCAGAGCAACCAAAGAGACAATTTGGATAATAACTGCTCCGTTTATGCTTTAATTGTCAGTTAATTAATGGAGAGCGTCAATTTCCAACACGACAATACTTATATTGTAAAACCGTTTTACGTGAAACTTACTCGTAAACTACGCTTACAATTTCCTAAGAGTATCAATTTTAAATACTTATGAATCATTTATATCACACGACCCATTCTATATTCCTCAACACCTCTGCTTTAAATAATATGCTTAATACTGATGTCTCGTAGAACTAAGAAGAGTACACATGTAACACATCCTCTCATGTCAAATTGAGGTTTGTTTGTTTTTTTTCGTTTCAAATTATAGTGTGTTTACATATGTTGTACGAGTATGTTTTAGTCTTATTGATGGTTGAAGTTCTATTATCGGTTTTATATTCTAACATGCCTTACACGAATTTCGATTAGAACGGTGGTTTATTGGTTTGATACCATGTCAAGAAACCCTCTCTAACAAAGGTTTATGCAGTTGGTTAAATTCCCATGATCGGCTTTATGTTTTATATTCTAATAGTCTTGAATCAAAAAATAGTTAACATTGTACATTGGCTAAGTGGCCTTGCACTCAATTATTTTTTTTTTACCGATGTGCATTGTTTTTAATCCAGGTGAATCAGTAAGAAGTTATTTGTCATACTTTACATTACAGTAGTGACGATGGCATGTTCCAAATCTTTTCAACGAAGCGAGGATTTTATCAGCAATGTTCTGGATATTATGTGTGATAAAATCCTTGAGCACTTGCCAATTTGCACTGCCGCTAAGACAAGTGTGTTGTCTAAGCGATGGGGACATGCTTGGTTGTCTCTAAAGAAACTCAACTTTGACGCTGATTTCTGGGGAGCAGGAACCAGGCGTAATGATTGGCAAAAGTGCTGCAGTATTATTAGTAGTGTACTCTTCTATCACAATGGTCCCGTTCATGACTTTCATATTTATATTCCGGTTGATGCAAATTGCGATGGTTGGAATCTCAGCCAGTGGATATGTTTTCTATCAAAAAACAGAGTCCGAAAGATTGTAATTGGCTATCGTTCATGTAGTATATCTTTTTCGTATATCAGTCCTTATATCTCCAGGTGCAACGAGCTAGTACACCTCGTAATCACTGGCTTCCATATAAATTCTCCGCTTACTGATTTCAGTGGTTTATCCAAGCTTAAGCACCTTGTGCTGATGAATATGTTGTTTCCTTATCAAAGCAACTTTACTACTTTGATTGGAAGCTGTAGAATGCTGGTGACGTTAAAACTTGTGGGGTGGTACGGTGCGGGTCATATTGTAGTAGATGCACCTCGTCTCCAAACTTTTATATTAAAAGGTGACTGTCGGTCCCTAGCATTCAGAAATGTTCGTTGTCTTGAAAGCTTATCACTACACTTGACCACATCGTGGCAAACATTCGAAATTGCTAAATCTTCTTGCTAGTTCTTGTCAACTTCAGTCCATGGAGTTCAATGGTCAGTTGTGTAAGGTAAGGTGGTGTGCTAGTTCTTTCGTTGTTTTATCTGTTAATTTTCTCGACTGTTCCTCAACCTGACGTCTGTTCTTGTTTGTGGAAGTTCTTGGCTGGAGGTGGCATCATGAAATCTACATCGGTCGCATTCAAGAACCTTGACAAACTTTGTCTAAATGACCTAAATTTGAATGATTTTGATGTTTTCCGATACCTTTTATCAATAATTGAATGTTGTCCCAACATTAAGACGCTCCACATTTCAGTAAGTAAATCGGGTTTGTACGAGTGTTTTCTGAATTCTAAACTTACTCATGCTTTCATGCATTTGTCTTGTTTTTCTTACACAAGTTTACTTGTTACTGTAGGTTATTTCATGTAAAAATGATGACCAGCGCATTCTCGACTTCAATCACAACTACAAATTGGATCACCTCCGCGAGGTCAATATTAAAGGTATCACAGGATCGACTGTGGAACTCAAATTGGTTGAATACCTGCTCGCAATTTCAGCCTGCCTTGAAAATCTGTTCTTCAAGTTTGGTAAATGTGACACTAATTCAGAACTGAAGATGTCAAGAGCGATTATGAGGTTCCCGAGAGCTTCACCAAAGGCGTCGCTTGTTTGTCTAGAATAGCAGGCCTGAAAACAACCTTGCCATACTACTGTGACTTCTACATTGTCTTCTGAGCTTGTAATTGCTTTGGGACTGTACTTTTCCCATTATTTTGTTGGTAGTACTGTTGTTTTTGGGTTGCTTAATGTGTCTGTTGAACTGTATTTTTTGCGTTGAAGATGATGGAATGATGAAGGCATTTGAAGTGTTTTTTATCTTAAGATCACCGGTTAAGTACATGCTTCAACTATTGGTGCATATAAGGAAGTTAATAAGACGAGCTCGTAAGCAATTTGAGCTCGGCTTGAGTTTGGATCGACTCGATTAAAAGCTTAACGAGTCAAGCTAATCAGACGTTGGCTTGATCGGCTTGAACTTGTATAATTACATAAATATTACTCATATTTTATAAATTTTGTTATGATATATATATATATCAAAAATGTCTTATTGATTTTTCAACAATCAAGCTTGAGCTGCTCCCGAGCTTTGTATCTGAAAATATTGATGTAAAAAACCGATAATCTAACAGTTATATGATATGTTGGCTTGAGTTGAACTCGAGTTTGACTTGAGCTCACGTTAAAGCTCGTAAACATGATAACGTGTACAATTTTTTCAAAGTCGGGTAAACTCGATATCGTCCCGAGGTGCACAAGCCGAGCAAGGAGCAAATTGTCATTTCATACGACAACATATTGTCAATAAAACGATCTCGTCATCCTATATACGAAGCAAGGAGCAAATTGCATATATCTTTACAAAAGCATTAGGAGAAAGATGCTTTCCGTTACCTTCGATCCAAGTTAAGCACTGGTTTACCAAATGCTCCAACTAGAGGAATTACGATACTGTGACCATATTATTATGATCCTTGGTGTATAATATCTCGACTAATTAAATAGTAAATTATATCGTTACAGTTTTTTGTATGTAGACTATTTGTATATACATACGGTCACCATGTACTCCGTCGTCCTTCATCGTCAATAATCAATCAATCTTTCCGATTTCCTCTGGTTCATCGTTCTTCAAAATATGTAAGCGTATATAGTGTGTCTGAACTAGAAGAGCGTGATTTACAAAGTCGTAAGAGACGGTAACCAAAGAATCCGCGGTGATTTGCTTCCTAGCGACATAGTTGCTCCATATTCCGCTACCAAGTTTAACAAATGGTTCGGTTTCACCCGTACCTTCTTCGTATCATTGAAACCTGGGTCAAGTATGTCTTTAACCCTCAAATCGATTTTTTTTTTTTCGCGAATCCACTTCGTTTTCTTGTCATTTGGCGTATACAAGGGTGTTAATGAGACGAGATAGCTCGTAAGCAATTTGAGCTCAGCTCGGTCAAAAAAGCTCGTAAACCTCGTAAGCGGCTCAAACTTGTGTAATTACATAAATATTACTCATATTTTGTAAATGTTGTCATGATTATATATTTGTATCATAAATTAAAATTGAGTGCAAGGCCAATTCACCCATGTACAATGTTAACTGTATAACCCAGGCAAATTAATTTACGTTTCTATCAGTTTCTAGTTCCTCAAATTCAGTCGCAAACTACATTTCTAGACTATCCGAAGGGAAAAAAATGTACTGACCAACAAATAATCAGATTCATCACCAAAAAAACTGAGGAAACTTGAAAACCTCAATACCATCAACCATCACCAGAAATATATTAGAAAAGATCTTAACTACTAAAAATTAAAATCAGTACGAAATTGCATTTGTGGACGAAATATAACCTACAGTGTGTGAGAAAAGTATACTCAGTGAAGAAGATGAATAAGTACCTTTCCTTACTGCTGCAACATAGATGTTTACACGATTATATACAGAGTACAGAGCCATATGATATCCTAACAATCTCATGTCAGATTGTCAGTATCGTAAAACATATGACGATATTCTTTCGGGACGCCTCTTCCTCTTCTGACTGGGCTCCTGAGTGACCTCTCCAGACCTATCATGGACCTCTTCATTATGCTCATTCTTCGGGCTTCGGTTGACACTATGGAAGGTTTCAGTGTTGATAATGCGGGAATGAGAATGAGAACTCCTTTGATCTATAAAGGGTTCAGTGGTTTGAATGCCTTCGTCGCCGATCATCGAAGTAGAGAAGCTCTTGGTAGGGGTGTCGGGGGAGCTCGAAATTCGGGAAATGTTAGGGCTTGCGGGGGAGCTCAAAATATGGGAAGAAGAAGTGGCAGGGGTGTCGATAGCCCCTGCACTTGAAGAAGAGGGGTGGCCACTACTCCGCAGTGGAGATGAGGGATCGGGCCTCCGCGGCATCATATAATCTTGTGCTAGCTTTTGCCTTTCCCACATTTCAATCTCCTTAGTGGTATCGGTAGCAAAAGACATCAATACTTCAATTGGAACTCTTTTCCCATCTATTCCAAACAAAGTACTAAAAGCTCCAAGGTCACGGCTTATTTGAGGTATGACGGGTTTCCCTTGAATAGGCAACCCAGTCAAAAAAAGGATATCCTCTAACGTCACATTAAGAGAATGTTCGTTGATTTCAAAACAGAAGCTATCTCGGTTATATTTTGACATCAATATGTCAACAAGTTGTCCTAAAATGTCACACGCCTCTCCTACTTGGAGTAGTCTAAAGAGACAACTACCATGACCATTTTCCTTAATAATGTCATAAATATGAGTCAAAAATGTCGAGTCAAGAGAATTGTGTAGCTTTTCAAGAGTCTTGAGTTTCGATGTCCAATTCCTCATGCTGCCTTGCAATCTTCAGTCAGCTTTAAATTTTGCAGATTACCTGTAATACAATTCCTAAATTTATGAAGAAAACAAAAAGAGAGTGACACTAAAAGAACCCGTGCCTCAAATTGTTTTAAATTAACGGCACATGCCTAAGTAATTAATACTCACATATAACGGAGAAACGGGGTAATCATAGAAATACAAATATGGAGGGAGTACAAATTATTTTTACAACTACGAAGTACTTTTTTTCGTTAATACCCCTAAATTAACAACAACAATAATAGTAAAGATTTATTATGATTAAGACAGTCTGAACATAATGAAAATTAGTGACGGAACTAAGGAAACGAGCAAGAGCGGACACCTCCAGGCGGGCATTACAGTAAATAAACCTTTTAGTTAAAAATAGCTTTGATACCGGTTGAATATATGATATAACATATAAATTACAAATAGAACTAAACCATAATCTACATGACTACATGTTTTACCTTTTATTCCATTTAACTTTCGACACTCAGATTTTGGGTAAATTTCGTCCAAGACCACACAAAAAGCGATCGTGAAACATGAAACATAAAATAACGGGATGTAGCAAATAACCCTCAAAACTTATGCATTAGGTGCACCTGTGTTACGCGGACACGGCTGCCAGGTGCCGTATCCGTATCGACACGACACGACACGGGATACGTATGGGATACGTCAATTCTGGATACGATACGGATACATAATTACACTGACAGAACGAGCAAAATGAAGCATCAAAAGACGGAGAAGCGATTTGACACGGATTCCTTTATGTTGCAATGAATTAGTGCAATCTTCTTGGAATGAATTAGTGCAATCTTCTTGGAAAAGATGAGAGATTTTTGTGTACTGTTTTTTTAGAGTTTCAAGTAGTTTCAATTTTCAAATCTTGTCAGTAATCCTACGCTTGACATGCAGTAGTCGGTTTCTATTTCATATCAGTAACGACGACTCACATAAGATATCAGGGACACTCTCAGACAAAGTTCATCTCTTTGTAATTAATTCAGCCTGAAATACCTCCTCGTGAAAGGTTCTATAAATAAACAGCATGTATGCGTCCACTGAAATTCCCAAACATAAGGCAAACGAACCAAGAATACGCATAAGGCAGACTCGTTAAGTCATTAAAAAACAAAAGGCGATTAACAAAATAGGTAGCAGTCACAGGCTCACAGCAGTGTAGCAAACAGCATTGCCCTCATACCTAATTCTCTAGAAATAAAAGACGCGCTTTTGGAGATGCTCTTGGGAACCCCATCAGTGTTCTTGACAGCTTCGGTTCTGACTCAATACCAAGTTCACCAGACTTGAGAAACAGGTTTTCGAGGACAGGTGAAATGGCGAGCAGGTACTCAACCAATTTGAGTTCCGCACTGGATCCTGTGATACCCTCAATAATGACCTCACGGAGGTGATCCAATTTGTAGTTGTAGTTGAATTCAACGATATGCTGGCCAACATTTTCACCTTCAGTTACCTGTAGAAATAAGAAGATTCATGTAAGAAAACAATAAAATATACGACAGATGTGCAAGTAAGCTAAAAAGGAATTATTATACAACTAGATTTACTTACTGAAATGTCGAGCTTCATAATGTAGGGACTATAAGACTATAATAATTCTGATGAAATGAATTGTATTTACACTGGAAGGAATAAGTACATATATATAGTTTTGAGTACATGAGTAAAAAGAGGAATGAAATTAATTCTTTGCCTAATTACATTATTTGTTTACTAAAATACTAAAGATATTATTTGACGTGATATTATGTTGCTTGAGAGATCTGTTTTGATTCCTTGGATTGAGTTGGGCTTGGATCATTGTTAACACACCCCCTCAAGTTGGACGTTCGTGCGATAAGACCAAGCTTGTCTCGTAACTCATGAAATTGTTGTCTGTGTAGGGGTTTGGTGAGAATGTCTGCCAGCTGATCTTTACTTGCTATGTGAGATATTCGTATTTGGCCTTGTTGGAGTTGTTCCTTGACATAGTGGAAGGAGAGAGCCATGTGTTTCATACGGGAGTGGAAGACGGGGTTTTTGGCATAGAGTATGGCGGAGATGTTGTCACAGAAGATTGCGGGTGGCTCGGTAGTGTGGATGTTGAGTTCCGAGAGTAAATTGCGGAGCCAGATCGTTTCTGTGGTGACTGATGCGACGGCTCTAAATTCAGCTTCTGTTGTGGAAAGGGCTATTCCTTTTTGCTTTTTGGAAGACCAGGCGATTGGGTTGCGTCCTAGGTAGGTGATGTAACCTGTGGTGGAGAGGTAGTTATCTTTGTCGCCACCGAAGTCAGCGTCGCAGAAGGCATGTAATCGTAGTGGTGTTACTTTGTATAGTTGAATGCCATGGTGTTGAGTTCCTTGAAGATACCTGAGTAGACGTTTTAGAGCTGTCCAGTGGTTTACTGTAGGGTGATGAAGAAATTGAGCCAGGCGATTGATTGAAAAGGCAATGTCGGGTCTGGTTAATGATAGATATCGTAGGCTTCCGACGATGGCACGGTAATCGGATTGTTCATGTATTGGGTTGTTATCTTCGCGCACAAGTGGCGGTGATGTGGCAATGGGTGTTGTATTAGGTTTTGCTTCGGACATTTTGTATTTGTCGAGTAGGTCATGAATATATTTTGATTGACTGAGATGAATTCCTAGAGCATTTGGAGTAACTTCTATGCCTAGGAAATAGGATAGCGGTCCTAGATCTTTTAAAGAAAATCGAGTTGAAAGATTGTCGATAAAGGTTTGAATGTGTATTTGGTTTGGTCCTGTAATTATAATATCGTCCACGTAGATCAACATGTAAATGATGGTTGTTGGTGTTTGTAAGGTAAATAGTGATGGGTCCGAAATAGATTGTTTGAATCCGATATTGGTTAAGTATGTTTTTAGTTCCGTATACCATGCTCTTGGTGCTTGTTTGAGTCCGTATATGGCTTTATTTAGTTTGCAGGCATAGTCTGAGTTGGTTTGATTGATGAACCCTGGTGGTTGTGCCATATAGACGTCGTCTGTAAGAGTTCCTTGTAGAAAAGCGTTATTGACATCTAGTTGTCGTAGGGCCCATTGGTTCGATGTTGCGATGGATAGTATAAGTCTGACTGTCGTGGGTTTGATAACTGGGCTAAATGTTTCTGTATAGTCGATGCCTGGTCTTTGGTGAAAGCCTTTAGCTACTAGACGGGCTTTGTGTTGTTTTAGAGAGCCATCTGGGTTAAATTTGTTGCGATATACCCATTTGCAGCCGACTATATTTTGAGCTGTTGTACGTGGGACTAGAGACCATGTGTTGTTACGAGTTAGTGCATCATACTCGTCTTGCATGGCCTGTCGCCAATGAGGAAGTACGAGGGCTTGTTTTACAGTGTTAGGAAGGGAGGTAGGATGTGTCGATGTGTAGGCTGTTTTGGCGTATTTTGGATTCGGTTTTCTTATGTTGTTGTCAAGGCGTGTTTTTACAGTTTTTGTTGGTTGGGGGTGCTGTCGAGAACTGCTCGGTTGAGTGGTGGTTTGAGTTGTGGCTTCGGTGGAGGGTGTGGCTGGATTGGGTGAAGTCTGGGGAACATGTGGGAAGTGGTCTTGTGGGAGGGTGGTGGTTGATGTGTCATCGATCGAGGGGTTAGAGTGGGGTAATTGGTTAGGGTGTATGTGGGTAGGGGTTTTGTTTGGGTCGGTGTCAGGGAGTGGGGGGCTATTCGATGGTCTGGGAGTTGGTGCGGAGGTAGGTCGTCGTGTGTAGACATGATTTATTGGTGGTGGTGGTGGTTGTGCGGGTGCGGAGGTAGTGGCTGCGGGTGGTAGAATATGAAGTGATAGGGCTGTCCATTCATCAACAGGTGTTGTTGGCAGTGGACTAAATTGTTGGTTTTTGAAAGGGTAGATATCATTATAGAATATGACATGTCTCGATGTATATATGCGGTTTGTTTTGGGGTCGAGACAGTGATACGCGCTTTGGGTGGTGGAGTATCCAACAAACACGCATGAAATGGAGCGGTCTTCGAGTTTGTGTTTGGTATAAGGTCTTAGCCATGGGTAGCATAGACATCCGAAGTTTCGTAGACTTGAGTAATTAGGTTGTTTTTCGTGTATGATTGAGTAAGGCGTTTTGCCGTTTAAAGAGCGTGTCGGCATTCGATTTATTAGATAAGTGGCGGTGCTAAAAGCAAAGGGCCAATACTTGGTTGGTAGATGCGCATGTTTTAGTAGGGCTAGGCCTGTTTCAACTATGTGACGGTGTCTGCGTTCGGCATACCCATTGTGTTCAGGTGTGTGAGGAGGCGAGGTCGAGTGCGAAATTCCATTATCAAGTAATGTCGAATTGAGTTTCACGTATTCTCCTCCGTTGTCCGAAAAAAATTGCTTTATGGTTTTATTAAAATATTTTTCGACAATTGCTTTAAATTGATTAAAAATTTGAGTTGTGTCGGATTTACGTTTTAGTGGATATAACCAAGTATATTTACTGAAGTGGTCAACAAAAATAATATAGTACTTAAAATTGTCGAATGAAGGTATTGGACTTGTCCATAGGTCGGAAAATAATAGTTGGAGCGAGTCGGTTGTTCGAAATGACGATAAGGAAAATGGTAACTTTTTGCTCTTTGTGAGGTTGCACGATTCACAGTGCAAGTAATCAGAGGTTTTAAAATCTGAAGTTTTATTAATAAATTTCATTACATCATAAGACGGATGCCCTAATCTATGATGTAGAGATAACGAGTTGAGCCCTTTTTCGACGGTGTTTGCGCGCATAAGAGGTTGTGGACTCCACTCGTAGATGCCGTCTTTAACCCGGCCTTGGATCAGTATTTTGTCCGTTGCCATCTCCTTAACACAGAAAGAATTGTTAGAAAAAATAACACAGGCTTTGTTATCCTGACATAACTTAGATATTGAAATAATATTTCGCGAGATTTTCGGAACGTGAAGTACATTTCTTAAATTAATACCAGAAATATGAGTATTACCTGTGTTTGAAATAGAGAGGCCGGAACCATCACCAATCAATAGTTCGTCTAGGCCATCGTATGGTGAATGAAAGGCCAGACTGTCGAGATCATGGGTGACGTGGTGGCTTGCACCACTGTCCAGGAGGTAGTTCGAGTTAGGATTGGGGTTGTCTGGTGCGACGGCTGCAGCATGGGCCTGGGGTTGTTGCTGGTGGTAGCGGTTTTGCGGCGGCGCGGGGAAAGCTATATTAGGAAACAGCTTTCGAAAGAGCGGGCAGTTGGCAATTACATGGCCCGTTTCACGGCACCATTGGCACCTTCCTTTGAACGGGCGAGGGGTTGCTTGGTTGTGGGTGGTGGCAGGGACGTGGTTTTGAGTTGTATAGTTGTTGTTATTGCGGTTTGTGTTGTAGCGGTTATATGAGTTTTGCTTAAAAGAAGCATCGGCAGATGGTACGTAGACATTGGTTGGTTGGTTTTGTTGTAGCATTAATTCTTGGTGTAGTAAACGTTCATGAAGTGCTTCGAACGTTATCGGTGTGTCTCGAGCACGGACTTGGTCGATCACGGGTTTGTATAGTTCATAATCGAGGCCATTTAGCACTCGAGATATGACATCCTCATGGTCTAGATTTTTGCCCATAAGGGCGAGTTGGTCTGCGCAAGCCTTAATCGAGTGGATGTACTCGGTTATGGTTTGGCTTGTGGTTTTCGTAATTGCATCAAAACGGGTTTTCAATTGTTGGATATGAATCCGAGACGGGTTAGCATAGGTGTGGGATAAAATATCCCATGCCTCTCTTGCCGATTTCGCCCTAACAATTAATGTTTGAAGGGCGGCAGTGATTGTTCCGACGAGTGCGCCAAGGATTAACCCATCCTGTTTTAACCAGGATAGGTAGGCTGGGTTTGCGGTTTCGGTGTTGTTGTCGGCATTGAGTATGGTGGCAGCCGGTGGGGGGTTTGTGCCATCAACAAATCCTAGAAGGCTTAGGCCAAAAAGGATGTTGGAGAGTTGAAATCTCCAAGTTGTGTAGTTGAAGGGGGTGAGCTTGATGACGTTGGTAAGGTTGGGTGTGGTCAGGGGGGTGTTGGCGTCGTGGGGGTTGTGGATTTGAGCGTCGTTTTGGTTGTTGTTGTTCATGGTGGCTTGCGGAAGAGTGTAGGGTTTTTTTGTGCGTTTGAAGTAGTTGCGTTTAGGGCGTAATGGGTTGGATCGGTTGAGACTCGTTGATACCATATAAGACTATAATAATTCTGATGAAATGAATTGTATTTACACTGGAAGGAATAAGTACATATATATAGTTTTGAGTACATGAGTAAAAAGAGGAATGAAATTAATTCTTTGCCTAATTACATTATTTGTTTACTAAAATACTAAAGATATTATTTGACGTGATATTATGTTGCTTGAGAGATCTGTTTTGATTCCTTGGATTGAGTTGGGCTTGGATCATTGTTAACAGGGACAACATTCAAACATGGACAGAAGGTCACGGAGAACACCAAATTCACTCAAACTTAGACATCTCAGACAAAGGTGGCTTAGGCGGTTGAATGTGACCGATGAAGATCTTTTGATAACACCTGCAACAAAGAACTTACATGCACAAACAGAAGGGACTTCAGGCTGGAGAACAAAATAAACAATATAATGTACTTCTCAAAGTAAAAGCAAAGCAGTAGTATTCTTAGCACTCGCACACCATAATTACCTTTAACAAGTGATCATCAAATGTGATGGACTGAAGCGGAAAAGAATTTGCAAGAAGATTGGCAGCATCAAATGTTTTCACAGCCAAGGACTTAAAAGAGTGCAATTCTATGCTTTTAAGACTGCAGACATTTCTGAAAGCTAGAGTCTCAAAATTCCCGGATAAATCCATGGTTTGGAGAGTAGGTGCATCTATTACAACATGATCCATACCAACCCAGTTCCGTAGTATTAACGTTACCAGCATTCTACAATTCTCAATCAAACTACAAAAAATGTTTTGCTTAGAAAACTTGACATTCCATAGCTCAAGGTGCTCAAGTTTAGGAAACCCATGAAAACAAGTAGGCGGAAGATTTAAAGTGCACTGGGCTAGTGCAAGGGACACTAACTCGCTGCACGAAACGATATTTGAAGGAATACATATTTCAAAATCCCAATACATAATTCTTATCATTTGTACTACGTTTTCAGAGAGAAAAGATATCCATTGTCTGAGATTCATGTGATCCTCATCTGCTTCTTCTAGAACATAAAGATCAAACCTATGAATGGGACCATTGTGATGGAATAGTATCCTGCTAATAATGCGGCTGCTTTTTCGCCAATCACAACTTTCGTCATTTCTTTGGAAACCATAATCAAAGATGAGACGTTGTAGTGATAACCAAGCACGTCTCCATTGTTTGGACAACACGCTTGTCTGTGCAGCCGTCCGAATATGCAAGCGTTCTAGGATATTATCAATCACAATATCCGGAACATTGTCGAAAAAATCCACCATATTTTTGGAAGACCTCAAACAAGCTATATATTTGCACTGATTTAGACAAATACAAATTCTGGTTAGTATTTATACTAATCATTGCTTTCAAAATTCTGGAGAGCAATTTCATTCAAACAAGGGGCAACAATTTCATTACATTATTTCTAATTAATGCAAACACAGTACAGCAACATAAAATGGCCTAGAAATTAAATATGGGAATGAAATCAAGTATCAAATCAGAGCATAATCAAGCTAAAATAAAATGGGTTTAGCCCAGATTTTGAGGAGTGATAAAGACACCAATAGTAGCTAAAATAAAATGCATTTTCTTCCCAGATTTTGACCAAGGGCTCTGACTATAGGCTACTCCTTCAGCTATGGTGATTTGGGTAGATGAGTTTCTCTCCACCATGTAGATGGGTGGGTCATCATCCACAGCTTTAGCCATCCATCTCCCGAGTTGTCGACTCCCAAGTCGTGGGTCGACACCTTCCTGGGTTTCTTCTTCTTAGGGCTCTTTTCTTTAGCCAAATGATCACTTGCTTGAGTGACCTCGTTCTCTACATCATTTGATCGAGTAAGTGGTACTACTCGATCGAGAACATCTCTCTTCCTACTACTTATAGACTTTATCACTAGTGTCGCAATTTCTGGAGCATCCAAATCAGCCTTTTGAGCAAGAGATTCACCTGCACATGCCTCAAAACACATCAAAGCCTCCGAAGGATCCTTTGAAAAGGATCCTTGCATAGAACATTCACTAATATTAAAAACATCAGGAATGTCAAAAAATGAATCCTGCAAAAAACAAGGTTCATCAACAGAGGGTTCAATTATGTTAGGAACATGGTCATCACTAATACCTACAAAAATAGGTTGGTCAGTCAAGGGATGAAAGCTTAACTCATTGGTTGTTTCTAGATCCAAGTTAGTATCATCAACGGGGAGGGAGAGGGAATCAAGTAACCTATCATCCTCATCCTTAAGAATGAGCGACTCTTTAGTAATGGGTGTGATGGGATCACACTTGACAGAAATATCTGGGTTACTAATATCAACGCCCTCATACCTCTCAAAGGTTTTTTTGAACTGATGCTCCAACATTAAAATATCTTTCATGAATTTAGCATAAGAAGGTACCTGGGTAATTAAGTCAGTGAAAGGGATGGTTACCTCAAGATTCTTCACCATCTCTAAAAACTTACCAAATTTCCGATCCTCTTTTGAATTTTTCAGTCCTTCAGGGTAAGGAATGGTGACTTTAGCCGTAGGATCAGCAACCTTTGGCTTTTTCAGCTGTAAAATTTCGGCAAGACCTTGAATAAAGGAAGGATCCAGTGATTCCGGAGTCAAAACAGCACTCTGCTCAGGAACGTCGGTCGGTCGACCAGTAGCAGTGGTCGGTCGACCAGAGTCTGCAACATCCGAATTTTTCGGTACATCTTGAGCCTTTGGCTGTAGGAAGTTATAAAAAAAATCCATAGAGAGAGTACTCAAGCCTTCCTCTCAAAAACCTGTCTTCTAAACAACACTAGAAGAAAAGGTAAGAAAAAAAAAAATAAACAAAAAACTAACAAACAAAATTATACCGTCTCCCCGGCAACGGCGCCAAAATTTGACACCCGTCGTTGAGGGGTGCCAAAGATAAGATTTATAAAACCTCAGCTTAAACTTAGATAGGATAAGTCAAGGGTCGAACCACAGAGAGACATGGTAAATTATGTTTGTAAATTTAAAGTCTATTGCAAGTAACCAAGAAAAAAGGGGGGTTTGATTTGAGATTTAAACTAATAACTAAAAGGACAAAATAAACAAGAGAAATAAAATAAGGTAAAAGGAGATTAGGAACTTTGGTTCCCCATGGTTAAAACAAGTCAATGAAGGGTAAAATAATCAAATAACACAATCCCAAGGAACAAAGAATAAACCTTTAGATCAATATTCTACCCAATCCTTACGGTCTTAGGGTTCCTAGAAAAGCACTAAACTTTCGTTCAAGGGCAATCCCAAAGTTGTTGTTAAACTAATCCTAATAATCTTTCAATCCTAAGGATCAGTTCACCAACAACAATGGGGGATTGGTAATTCAATCATTAAACTATCAAAATCAAATCTTTACCATGGTTCCCCTAATTCCTAATCACAAGAATTAGCTATGCATAATCTTAATCATAAAATTAACAATAACAAGAATTAAGAATATCAAATGAATTAACATAATTAAAGATGATAATAAAGAGGAAACATGAATTGAGAAACAACAATAAGATGAACAACAAGATTAATTAAAAAGGAAAGATTGAACTGTAGCAAACTTACAACTTTAATTGGAAAATCTAAGAACAAAGATGAAAGCTTGAATAAAATCTATGATAGAAAACTAGATTAAGAACTTGATGGATATCTGCATTCTGGACTGAATTAGCTTAAATAGGCGGAATTAAAGAGTTTCCTAATGACCTAAACACTTGTATGGGCTTTTCGGAAACTTCTGGGTCGGTGCTGTGGTCGGTCGACCACTATTTTCGGTCGGTCGACCGCTTTACGGATTTTATGCAATTCCTGGGCTTCAGGCAAATTCTGGGCTTTTCCAATAGGTATCTGGTCGGTCGACCTACTTTGTTGGTCGGTCGACCTGCTGATTGTCGGGACTGCAGCGCGCATCGATCTTAAAACAGCTGTCATTTCTTCGTTACTTATCGTAATCAAGCGATTCTCGCGGCGTTGGAAAGCTAAGAGGATAAGCTTTCACCTCCAACTGGAATCACTCCATTATCAGCTCTAGAACTCGAGATATAGCCATTTGAAATAGGCTGCTATGTCGTGGATCGATTCTTCGCTTGTTAAAAGCTATCTTTAGGCCTTGAAATATGCGCTAGGCTTCGTTCCTTCTTGTCCTTAGTCATGAAAAAGTCCCGAGGGCATAAATTTGGTATAAAATCGTCCTTTTTCCGCATAAATCTGCAAAAGAGCATAAAAATACGAAAGTAGACAATTGTTGGGAAATAAATGCTAAAACATCGTAAATGAGCTCTAAAATGCGTGTAAAAATAGATGTAAAACATCATAAAATAGGCACGCATCACCAACAGTGCTGTTTGCAGAATAGTTGGAATTGGCTCAGTTAAGATAAGGACATATGATGGTAGATTCTGCACATTGAACGAAGTTAGGCATGTTCCACTAATGACGAAGAATGCGGGTTTATATAGTGCTCGAAATTCTGAGAAAGGCCTCTCAGCCGGTCGACCGGCTGCCGGTGGTGGACCGGCTGGGAGGCAAATTACGAACTTCTGAAATAAAACTTCAAATAGCCCTGCTTCTCAGCCGACCAGCCGACTGCCGGTCTGGCACCGGCTGGGAGTCCAAATTCTCACTTCTGATTTCTTCTTCAAATTTTCAACTTGTACAGGTCCCCTCAGCCGGTGGACCGGCTGCCGGTTGTCCACCGGCTGGGAGCCTTTTCTCAAGGATTTGCCCAATGCACATATTTCTTCATTTCTTCACATTTGGCTAAGTATAGGATATGCATCCCAGCCGGCTGACCGGCTGCCGGTTGGCCACCGGCTGGGGGCTCTGAATTCAAGTACTGGAAACCTTCTTCAATTTTCGTCAAAATATCGTGTCAAAGCTCCCAGCCGGCCGACCGGCCGCCGGTTGGGGACCGGCTAGGAGGGCCTGGGAATGAGCTTTGCTAAATTCTTCACATTTCTTCAAAATTCGCTCTAAATCCGCCTCGATTTCTCCCGTTTCTTCGCCCCCGCCGTAATACCTACAAAATGTGGATCGAATAGGAATATACGAGGCAACGGACGTAAAAACAACCAAAGACACGCAAATCGAGGTCGAATCGTGACCGAAAATAAAGAATATGTAAAGAAAATGATGACCAAAATAGAGCTCATCAGTGGGTCTTGTGCACTTTAACGGTATATATGTTGTATGATATTGTACGTATGACGAGCGACCTTTGTTTGGTTCGTTCTTGAAACAATGTATGACGAACGACTTTTGTTGTCGTAATTTGTAATAAAAGGGCTCCGTTTTGCTACAATTTCAGATTTTAGCATTAAATTAGCATTAGCAACAACAATTCCAATTTTTTTTTTAAAAAAACCACATTAAAGGACAGAGGTTGTAATAAATATGATGTATACTAGCCAATAATAGACATGGGATTTTGTAAAAATCTGATGTATATAACAGCAATAGACATAGGATTTAAACGAAAGTCTGATGTAAAAATCAACAATAGACATAGGATTATTTTTAAGAAAAATCTGATGTAAATAATAACAATGGACATAGGATTTTTACATATTAGACATGGGATTTTCTGAAAGTCCGCTGTCCATTATTTGCAATAGACATAGGATTTTCGAAAAATCCGATGTCCATTATAGTAATGCACATCGGTTGTACAACCTATGTCTATTACAAACTAAAGGACATAACTGAACTCTACATCGGTTCAAAAACCTATGTCTATTAGTAAAAAAATCCTATGTAGTAAGCAACTTTTATAGTAGTGTATGTCTTCCGTTGTGTTTGATATTTTTGTGCCCATTTCATATGACTCGATTAACCATCCGTGCGATTTTCGGATATTTTTGTCCGGGAGCTCGAAGGCGTAAAAAACGTGTACTATACACTTCTATTTGAGTTGTTTCGGTGGTCATAGCGGGCCTTTTATTTTCTGCCGGTTTTCGTACCACATATCCGACGTCGTATCAAGTTGTATCTTATTTGATTCTATATCCGAAAAACGGCTATAACTCGCTTTTACACCATTATCTGATTTTCGGCAGAAACAGGTTTAGAGTGTACTAACAACGTCAAATGTCTTTCGTCAACCCGAATCTGCCAATACTCTTTACGATCACTGGGGTTATACCGTACCCACCCCAAAGCATCCTGCAAGTATCGGCTAGATAACACATTCTCACCCTGAATGTAGTCAACCGTGAAGTGCCTCTGACAAAGGTTATTGGCAATCAAAGTGACCATCCCCCCAACACAAATAGGGGTAGTAAGCTGAGGTTGGGTTGCCAACCTACTGAAATGAAGGGCCATATGGTGAGCAATGTTGAGTTTCGGGCCATTCACCAAATAACAACCAAGTATCTCGAGCTCCGTAGTAGTGAAATTATGCGGCTCATCCCTAGAGAAAACGGTCCACCCCATGAACCTATGCCATATCCTAATCGGTGCCAAATGCACCCTATTAGCCGGTTTCTTTTTGGTTCTATCACTTACAAGACCGATAATGGCTGTCCAAATGAGCTCGGTATTAAAGCCCTCCGGAGGCTTAATGGGCAATTTTCCGTCGAGCCCAAAGATCAAAGCAAATTCATCTAAAGTGAGACGATGTTCCTTATTCATCAATCGGAACTCTAAAAATGCAACTTTCCCCAAAGTTCGGTTCTTAGTAACAACCAAAGAACTCAAAAATTCTCAAGTTAACCGGGGAGATGTGTGAACCGGTTTCGTCTCATACAAAGTTTTCATACCCAAACCCTCAAAAAGAGCCGCTGTTATTTTCTCAATCCCTAATTCTCTCAAACCGGCTCTATCAATAAACCTAGTCGGATGAAGGGGCCGATGTTTAAAATAAGTGAAATTACCTTTTTGTTGAATTGAAGCAAAGTGGAGTCCGGGAAAGCAAGGATCCGGACCAATGTTGCTACTATCCATGACATTTTGCACTTCTTGCACCACCATAGGGTCGTGTCTTGACTTTGACCTCCTTTCCGATCTTCCCGACATGGCTAGTTGAAGGTGAGGTGATAAGGGAATGAAGGGGGTTTTGATTTGAGAGAGTTTGGTGGAGTTTGAGGGTGTTTTTGAAGGTAAGGGATGAAAGGGAGAGGAGGAAATAAGGAAGAGAGATAAAAGTAAGAAGAAGAAATGAAGTGGAATGAGGGAAAAAGAAGGGGTTTCGAATTATATTTCACGCGACAGAACACTCCCAGCCGGTCCGGGACCGGCCGCCGGCCGACCGGCTGAGAGTGAGGGTTTGAAATATTTTTTTTTTGAGTTTTTTCGAAAATCTTCTAAGGTATATGCTTCCGAGCCGGCGGACCGGCTGCCGGCCGACCGGCTCAAAAACAGGTCTTCAAATTCCTTCGTCTTCTCTTCTTCTTTTTTCACTCACAAAAACACTCCCAGCCGGCGGACCGGCTGCCGGCCGACCGGCTGGGGAGCTTTCTTCGTCTTCTTTTTCTTCATTTTCTTCACTTACAAAAACTCCTAGCCGGCGGACCGGCTGCCAGCCGACCGGCTGGGGTGCCTTCTCCTTTGCTTTTTCTTCAACTTTGGTTTACAACACATGATTCTCAGCCGGTGGGCCGGCTGCCGGCCTGCCGGCTGGAATCAAGCCTTCTTGAGTTTTTGATTTTTTTGAACAAGTCTTCGTCTTCTCTGCCGGTTTGGTACAGGCTGGGGATGCAAAATCTGAAATCTGCCCAAATAAACTATCAAAAACAGAAATATGTCCAGGTTCTCCCAGCCGGTATGGTACCGTCGGCCGGTGGGCCGGCTGGGAGTACCTGTACACAATTTCGAGAAATAATTTAATTTGAACATAAAAAATCAACTTTGCCTACAACGGTTTTGCCCATAATCCTCCGACTATACTCATGAATTATCCACCAACAAGCAACAAACATATCCAAATATCTCATGCAAGCTAAAAATTAAACTAAAACCGAACTAACCATGAAACTAACATGCAATCTAGATGAACTAAAGGAAACTAATACTTACAACCAGTGGTTATTAAGTGACTCCACCAAACCTTTCATGAACAAACTTCCTTGAAATCAATCCTCCTCGGGGAGTGGGTCCCCGAGGTCAATAACTTCGACGGTGCCTTTGGAATCTCCTTGATAATAGCGCTTAATCCGATGTCCGTTGACTTTGAAGGTGCCACCGCCTTCACTCCAAAGTTCAAAGGCCCTATGAGGTGAGATATCCATCACTTTGAATGGGCCGGACCATCGGGATCTAAGCTTTCCCGGAAAATTTTTGACTCGCGAATTGAAAAGGAGAACAAGGTCTCCTACACTCACATTCTTCTTCATCAACTTGGCATCATGCCACTTCTTTGTTTGCTCTTTGTAGAGCTTTGAACTCTCATATGCCTCATATCTAAGCTCCTCAAGCTCACTCATTTGCAAGAATCTTTTCTCCCCGGCCATATCTAAGTCGAAGTTCATCTCCTTCAAGGCCCACCAAGCCTTGTGCTCGAGCTCCACCGGTAGGTGGCATGCTTTCCCGTACACAAGCTTGTAGGGAGTCATTCCTATTGGCGTCTTGTAAGCCGTCCTCAAAGCCCATAACACATCATTCAACTTTTGGGACCAATCTTTCCGGTTCTTTTGCACCACCTTCTCTAAGATAGCCTTGATTTGACGATTGGAAACCTCCACTTGCCCACTAGTTTGTGGGTGGTAGGCAAGTGCTACCTTGTGGGTCACTCCATAAGAGGCTAGAAGGGTTTTGAAAGTATGTTTCCGGAAGTGAGAACCTCCATCACTTATCACGATTCGGGGCACACCAAAACGGGGAAAGATTATGGTCTTGAAGAGCTTAACCACTACCTTGGAATCATTGGTGGGGGAGGCAACCGCTTCTATCCACTTCGAAACATAGTCCACGGCCACCAAAATGTACTCATTCCCACAAGAACTTGGGAAGGGTCCCATGAAGTCAATCCCCCAACAATCAAACAACTCAATTTCCAAGATGGTTTTTAGGGGCATCTCATTCCTTTTACCGATGTTGCCCGACCTTTGACAAGCGTCACAAGATCTAACTACATCGTGAATGTCTTTAAACATAGAAGGCCAAAAGAACCCTCGTCGGGTTGACTTGGGAATGAAGAAAGCGGCGGACCTTGCAGACGAGCGCCAAGCATTGGCCGATGAGCGGCATAGAGATGTGACCTATAGGCTTGATTACCTCTACCATGATCAAGCTTATGGGACATTTCCGAGTTATGATCGGTCCGTCCGCGAGGGTTATCATCATCCGGCCGGTGCCACCCGTCTTATTACATGCCACCGGAGGGCGGATATGTGCCTCCAGAGGGTCATTTTTACGGGGAGATTAACGTCGCCCCGGGTTATTTTTCAAACCCGATCTTTCCCCCCAATTTCTGGGGAAATGAGGATGCGGGCCCTCTAAGGCATTCATCCTTCCGTGGTGGGTTTAGTGATGCGGGAGCTAGTGGGTCGCATGCCTCCCCTTTCCGTGATGTTATGCTCAACCCGAACGACTATATGCAAGTGGATGGGAATGATGATGATGGTAGCGGTAATGAAGGTTTCGAGTCCGAGGATCACTTTGATCAATGACCACCTTTGGAGGTGGTAGGTGATGGATGACTATGCTCCCCTGATGCGCGCGATTTAGTCGTCGGTTCTCACGCATCAAACACATTTATAAAAAACCCAAATTAAGTAGTATAATAGGGTTATCGTTCGCGAAGACGGTGGGGATAGTTGTATAGTTACGTTCTAATTTAAGTAAGAGTCGGGGTAATAGGTTTGGTTTGGAAAGACTAATTAACTACTAAAGCAAGTAAATTGAAGTGAAATTGATGATTAAAGGAACTAGGGTGTCGGGGGTTACTAGGGTAGTCGATGTCAAGCAAGGATAGGGGTAGGTGGTCTCACCTAAGTTAGGTCTAGGTCCGTCTCGTCTTTCGATTTGACTAACCTAAGGTCGAGTCCTATTCTAGCTTTCGCTATAAACAAGGTCAACCTAACACATACACATGCCCATGAAAGTCCTAGACTATCGTCTAAGGCAAACAACCAAAAGAATCATACCCAACCATCTTTGAGGCATTTCATCAAACATCTAGCATGCATATATTGAAAACCTAACAAAGTTGAAACCTAAACCCTAACCCTAAACAACATACATCAACATCAGCTACCCAAGATCACCCCTTACCCTAGTAAAGAGACTACTCACTCATGGTAAGGGAAAACAAGTTAACAAGGCATAAACAAAAGCTAAACATCATGAACAAGCAAAGGGTAAACAATTGATTCAAAAGAAACTTAAATAAATGTAAAAACTAAGTAGAGATTAGAAGAATTATACCAATAATTATGGAAAAGGAAGTAGCTTGGATAACAAGTTGAAAGATTCTTTCAAACCCTTCAAATTACAACCCAATAAAATCCTCTACAAATGCCCAAGAACAAAGCTAAGTAGATTACTAAAGGAAGATTAACAAATATTGAAAGATTAAACTAAGATCTAGAGAAGATTAAAATATTTAAGAGTGTTTTTGTGTCTAAGTATCAACCAATGGAACAGTGAAAAACCCTAGAAAAACGTGTAAAAGTAACGTCTCTAATAAAAGACTAAGTGCGGGTTTATATAGAGCTCGAAAATCTGAGAAATGCTTCTCAGCCGGTCGACCGGCTGCCGGTCTAGGACCGGCTGAGAGTCCAAATGGTGACTTCTGAAAGATTTCTTCAATAGCCATGCTTCCCAGCCGACCGGCCGGCTGCCGGTCTGGCACCGGCTGGGAGGCCTTTAGCACACTTCTGATTTCTTCTTCAACATTTGATATGAACAGGTCCCCTCAGCCGGTGGACCGGCTGCCG
This sequence comes from Silene conica, assembly GCA_029255685.2. Classification (NCBI taxonomy): domain Eukaryota; kingdom Viridiplantae; phylum Streptophyta; class Magnoliopsida; order Caryophyllales; family Caryophyllaceae; genus Silene; species Silene conica. Next base: position 96,744,804 of record CM055312.2, read on the forward strand.
GTTGTCCACCGGCTGGGACACCTTTTGCATGAATCTGCCCCATCTTTGCATTTCTTCAATTCTTCACAAAATGGCTAAGTGTAGGATATGATCCTCAGCCGGCCTACCGGCTGCCGGCTGGGAACCGGCTGGGAGGCTGATTGTAGGCACTGGAAATCTCTTTCACAAATCGTCAAAATCTCACGTCAAGGACCCCTAGCCGGCCGACCGGCTGCCGGCTGGAAGGCCCTGGGAGGTTCCTTTGCTAAATTCTTCACAATTCTTCAAGAATCGCTCTAAATCCGGCTCGATTTCACCCGTTTCTTCGCCCACGCCGTAATACCTACAAAAATTGGATCGAATAGGAATATACGAGGCAACGGACGTAAAAACACCTAAAGACATGCAAATCGAGGCCGAATCGTGACCGAAAATAAAGCAAATGTAAAGAAAATGATGACCAAAATGGAGCTCATCATCCCCTTGAAAAATCCAAAACAAGTCAAGTAACTCCCTTAATCCAAATTTCACTTTAGTTTGCATTTTACTTTCTAGCATGCATTTAGAGTAGTTAGTTAGTGTAGTTAGTTTGTTTTAGTTTTTAATTCATCTTTTCATATCATTTAGTTTAGTTGCATATACTTGCATTCATTTAGATGCATTAGCTTTATATTTTGTATCATATTGTCACATGTAGTTTGCATACGTGTAGATTAGTGCATTTAGTTTGCATTTAGTTTAGTTTTTCGTTTTTCATTTCCTTTTGTTTCTTTTTGTTTTTTATGGCTTTCAAAAAAATCAAAAATCCAAAAAAAAAAATTGAAAAACCAAAAACTTTCAAAAACATGTTCTTTATTTTCCGGTTTTCCTCCTCACGTTATGCATATAAATAAGTGTGGGGAGGAAGAACCGTTTATTTCAAAAAACACAAAAACAAGTTTTTATTTTCTCAAAAATTTCAAAAAAGCCAAAAACATGTTATTTTCGTTCTTTCTTCATTTCCCCCTTGCACTTTGTTCCATTGAGGGCAATGTAAATCTTAAGTGTGGGGAGGGAAAATATCCACCTTGTGTATATTTGTTTGCTTTTGTAAATATGAAAAAACTTCAAAAATACCAAAAAAATCGAAAAATTTGAAAAATTCAAAAACATGTTTTTATCTTATTCGTGTAGAATTGTATATACTTGTGTTTGTTTTCTCTCCTTTCGCATAGGCAACACTCGCTTGAGCACCGCTTTGGATCTTGAAGACACCACGGTATGATCGTTCCAACCTCTATCTCACTCTCATTTTCATTCTTTTGTTACAATTGAGGAGGATGGGCTTGTATTTGGAGGATGAGGAATACATTGTGGAGATTGTGTGTGGCTTGTGTGCTTTTGTGCTGTTAGGAGATACTTTAGTCTTATTTGGCATGTAGTTTGATAGTTTCATTTGCATTATAACATGTTTATACTAGTCGCATTCATGGCATGTAGTTGCATTTAGGATAATGTTTTGAAAATGCCTAATTGGGAACTTTGACAAAATCGTTTAGGCCATTGCAAATAATTCTTCTACTTGTGACTTTGTCTTTTAGAATGATTTTTAAAACACCCTAGGTCATGCTTTTCTAGTATCTTTCTGACCATGGTCCAATACCGAGTCAAGGGTTTGCATGTGAGTCACCTTGTCCAACCCCGTGATGCGAAATGGTTTTGATTATCTTGTCTTGGTGACCTTGTTCGACTTGGCGGTTTGGCAACCCAAAAATAACTTTCATGAATAAATTTGGAATGCTCTTTTGAATGATTCTAAGATGTGGAAATGTTTTGAAGGAAAAAGAAACCTCAAGTGAAAAAGAAAAAAATGGTTGTTGAAAAAGAATAAGAACATGTTGTTTTGGTGGAGGCGTACCACTTCGATGTGCTTTGGAGGGTAGCCATTGAGTTGGCTTCCCACTTGGTTGTGAATTCGACCGCCCAAAGACAGAGTGATTATCACCCCGATAAGCTATTGTCTAGAGGTTAACCGGTTGCCTAATAAGCAATTGGCGAAAGCAAAGGACATTAGCACGCGTGGGACAAACCCCACCCTAACTCATGATATGAAAAAAGAAATGAAAAATTGAATGAGGTCAAGTTTTGATTGAAATCCACCATTTTGCATTGATTTGAGCATTTCACTCCAAAAAATCAATTTTGCCATGCCGTTTTGTCGATCTTGGGACGACCCATGACCTTTACTTTGTGAAGAATCTAGACTTGTTGTATCTTTTGCCTTTAGCATTGCGGGGATCATCATTCCATTCCATCTGATCGCCCTCGACAAAAGTATTTGGATAACGGTTATGAAAGTAGCCTAGTTTAGCATGATTTGGCGGTGTTTTGTTGTCATCCTTCTTGTCTTAGTGACTTGTAGAATTAATATTTGTAAGGGAGTTTACGATTTTGAATTTGTTCCCTTTTAGTTGTTTTCCGCCGCTTGGATGAGGCAAGCGGTTGTCTTCTCTTTCTTCTCCGATGCATGTTGCTTGTCTATACGTGTTATGTTTTTACTTGTTGGCATCAAAAGTTTTGTAGCAAGACCATACTTGCCTTGCAATAGGGCATTCTTCCTCACGAATGTCAAATTGTGAGTTGAAAGGGCTACGGGTGTAGCTAAACCCGATTCGGCTTATAGTTAGCTTAGTTAGTTTGTTTCTTTGTTTTTAATAAGGGTTATGTAGTTACTTGATCTCTTACTCGAGGACGAGTAAGGTTTAAGTGTGGGGAATTCTTATTAGGTTTAACTAGTTGCTCATAAACTAATTTTAGTCATACTAACATAATCCTTTAATTAACTCTTTAATTAACATATTATTAGAGATCTTATGCATGCTATTATATGCGGAAATAAGGAGAAAACCGAGCTCTTACACTCGGTCCAATGCTAGCAAGGATGATCCTCCAAGTACCCAAAATAGAATACCTCCTTTGGATGCACCAAGACAACCCTTAACCAACCGAGATCTTGAACAAGCTAGCACAAAATCGGTTTTTCCTTAAACTTATTCTAATCTCTCTAATTAGAATAAATAATATGAGAATACTACAAGAAAATGTAGTATTGATAATATAATCTTATTATACAAAATATTATGGGATAATATTTTGAGAGGTTTTGGTAGTTTTTCTCACACTAGAAAACTTAGCCAAGTTAGAATGAATCACCCTAGAACAAATTCACATTGATTGTTTTCTTGGTGTTGTGCCGTGTAAAATGTTATGGGAAGCACCAAGGAGTGCTTTTGGTCTTACCAAAAACACTTAGGGTGGCTCTAGGTTCTCTTTTCAAGAGTAACATAATGATGGTGTTTATTGAGTGTCTTAAGATGCTTAAACACTCCATAAAATCACCCACCCCAAACCGTCACTTATGGGTTAAAATGTACATCCATTTTAAGTTTGTCATTTGTACAATTGTATATGTGTGACATAAAATGTTACACTCATAAGAACAATTGTTTTAATTTAAAAATGCCTATTTATCAAATAAATATCATTTATAAATTAAATAAATCATATTTAATAAATTGACAAGTAATTCGAAATTACAATATATAAAATGGTCATTTTCAATAATCGTCAATACGATTTACAACTTTTGTATAATTTTAACCCGATTCATTCTAATTACGATATTTCATAAAAATCGTTTAATGTTTGACAATTGACACATTTCAATTTCAAACATAAATCTTACAATAAGACTTAACCTCTGATTTCTCGATATACGAGTTTAAGGAATATGATCAAACCGTATCAATATACATTTGATCAGTTTATCAATTAAGGGAATTGTCCTATAGGTGTGACCTAAAGGGATCAACTGACCACCACCGTCATACGACAGTAATGTCAAACTCTAGCTAGCCAATCATTACCGATTAATGTTGGTCAGTTGACTAATATAAATCGTATCATCCCTTCCGCATTCTCGTTATGAGATTTAATTACGTGATCGCACTATTGTTGAGGACACATTTCCCAACAATCTCCCACTTGTCCTCGACAAGTGTGCGTCACCAATTCTCTTGTCCTATTACAATCCCCCACTCAATGCAAGATGTCTCTCTCTGGTCGTTCTTGCATTTGATCATATCATGAGTGGTTTCCTCGATCTGGAGAATAACTGTTTGACCGGAATTATCTACCATAGATACCTTCCGAGCGTGGCCACGCATTTCCAGTTAACTTCTCCTCGAGTGGCCTTGAGATTTGAGCAACCCTGACAAGGGGTGGACAATTTCTATCGCACTACTTCCTTTGACTAGTCACAGTCAGTCACAACCCAAAACAATCCCATTTGACTCCAGTTACGAAAAGTCGTAGAGAATGAATCAAGGTTATGCCTAAACTGTACTATCTTGGGAGAGTAATCTTTAGTCTAAGAATTGACTCACAAGAATACTATAGCAGCTCTCGCCACGACCCGGCTATTGAATTTCCAGAACTCTATAAGCGGTCACTATGCCCGACAGAGTGTCTCTTGCAGTCTGCCTATGTGATCGACTAGTCATCACATATGACTCTATGGCATTTGAACTTGCCATCAATCGCCTCACACTCTAGTCGCTTTGAGACGTCACCTCATATAAGTGGCTAGGGGCTATACTAAGTCAATCCAGTTCACTTATGGGGTTCAATATTGTCTCTTACAACCCATTTGGATTCTGACAAAGTATCTTTTACATTGAGTTAATCATAACTCAAATGATGTTGTCATGCAACAATAGTCAATACTATTACATTGCATTTGATGCACAATCTTCCATTTGTATTAGTGTTTTGCGAATAACCCTTTATTCATGATTGCAAAACTTACAAATTTTGGTCTCCTTCAATCTCATATTATCCCGTATAATATGATTCTATTTGAGTACATATCTTAGAACTCTTTCTAGATTTTGAGTTTCCTTTCCGGAGGAAAGCTCCCACTGTTATCTTATAACTTGTGACGTATCGATATACTTGGAGGGATTAGGGCATCACTCCTTTTGTCACTTATGTACTGAAATCTACATTGTAGTTTATTTATGATTTCATCATTCTTAATAATTTTCACTCATCTTGGCTATATATAGCATATCAAGTCAATTTGATATCTAATGGGCGACCTGTTATTATCCATATAATAAACCTTCCCGTTAAAACTCCATCATCACATGATATAAATCAATTGTTCATTTAAATTTAGAACCTCTTATTCTTTACTCTTAAAGAATCACCCATTCTCTCTAAATGGTAGGTTTAAATTCTTATCGAACATCGCTCTCACTAAAAACAATATCTCTGAATTTAGAACCTCTTATTCTTTACTCTTAAAGAATCACCCATTCTCTCAAAATGGTAGGTTTAAATTCTTTTGAATATCGCTCCCACTAAAAACAATATCTCTCGATGTCTTAAATGAACCTTTCATTTCACGCATGTTAAACTATTACTCGAATCATTATCACTATCTCTATAGTGATCCATCCTATCTTATCATACCTTTAGACACACTTGACTGAGATGATTTCTCCTTTATTATCCTATAATCATAGAAAATCATTATTTCAAGGAATCGGTCTCTCCTTCCGAACAGATAGATGATTTCTCCTCTATTATCTTATAATCTTTGAAAAATCACTATTCTCATGGAGCCGATCTTCCTTCCGAATTCATACGGGGTTTCCCACTGAAACAATGAACATAAAGAACCTTTCTTTCTTCGAGTGTCCTCCCGTAGTTTCTTCAGTGTCTTTATAGGTTTCTTCTTGAGAACCCTTTCAGGAATCTTCTCTAAGATCCTATAGTTATATCATTGGTTTGTAGGTCGAAATATTTTCTCCCACTCTATCCTTTGAAATAACTCTTATTTGCACAAGGATAGCTTCTTTCGATCGGACCAATGTATATAATTTTATGGTATGATTAATTCATTCTTATTTTCACTTAAAATGATCATCGTATAATGAATTAACATTTTCTCAAAATGATTGAAAGTACCTCATGTGGTATTGTTCTCCGTTTTAATCAACTCTTTGATTATGTTATACTTGATCGTTCAATGTTTATTGCGTGATATAATCACTTTTATTCATGTTTTAAACAAGGTATGCAATTTATTTGATAAATCAAAACATTGATTAAGAACAAAAGTAGTGACTCGGGTTGAAAACCAAGTCACTAATATCCAAAATTACAACCATTGTTTTAGGATTTTAATCCTTGTCTTACAAGAAAATTAAATTGTTCCATCATAAAATGCAAAATATGAAAGAAGACAATATGAAAATTAGAGCCTAGCTCTTCAAGTCTTCGATCAATCTGGATGCTACCATAGCCATCCAAGTAAGGAACCTCATGCTTCCTTCTCCTTGCCCTTATCATTATAAGGTACCCCCTTTAAAACAATTTAAAAAGGGGTGATAGTCAACAACTTGTATCACCATACAAAAGATGACAAAATAACATGAATTTTAAACGAGAATTATAACCCACTGCAAGAACCTTTCCAGCTTGAGATCGCTTAAGTATTTGGGGCAATTGTACTTCCAATGACCGATCCTCGTGCAATAATGGTACTTGTCTTCGGATTTCGAAGACGAGGTGGAAGCGCCTTTCGAAAAGGTCTTTTCTTTGGTCGCCTTGGGCTTGAACGTTTTCTTGCCCTTGCCTTTAAAGGCATTCCTTTTAAAGCTCGTTTTCCCTTTCTTTTCGATGTTCAAAACATCCTTGGTGGAACTTTCATGAAGTCCCATGTCCCTTTCGGCTTGGACTAGCATCTTATGCAACTCATCCAACGTGATCTCTTGGTTTCGCATATTGAAATTCACCCGGAATTGAGCATATGCTTTAACCTTATTGAGCGAGTGAAGAACTCGGTCAATGATAAGAGAATCGGGCACATCAACATCTTGAGCTTTTAGAGTTTCCGCGAGCTCAACGAGTTTGAGCACATGAGGGCTTATCTTTTGCCCTTCCTTGAATGTTATGTCAAAGAAGGTGGAAGCCGCCTCATATTGAATCACCCTTGGAGTTTGCGAAAACATGGTCGCAAGCTTGGTGTAAATTTCATATAATGTGGTCAACTTAATCATACTCCTTTGGAGATCCGGCTCCATGGAGAAGATGAGCACATTCTTAAGAGCGGAAGACTCTTTCATGTAAGCTTCATAAGCCTCACGATTTTGGACCGACGAACGGGCGGTCGGTGCGGGAGGTGCGGCTTCGGATAGGTAACGACTCTTATCGTCACCTTGAGCGGCCAAGAGTAATTGCGCATCCCAATCCTTAAAATTGGAACCATGCTTATCGAGTTTGCAACGATCCATAAAGGATCGAAGCCATGATATGTTAGTGAGAGGTGGAGCGTTGGTTGCCATTGATGTTGTTGAAAATTAAACTACAATAATAAAAGGAAAACAACATCATTTTAAAATTCATATTTTAAACTAAAAACTTAAAACAAGTTTAGTTATATATTTACTTAATGATCTCTTACCCAATTAAGTAAACAATCCCGAGACCCAAACCCATACTAATCCGGGCACGGTGTAGCCGATTCAACCCGTATTGGTATAATTTGGTGGATTAACTCTTTAATCGGTTCTACTCTTAGAACTCTCGGTCGAAAATTTTCTTAAAATTATCTTTAGCCCGAACTTATTGCAACTACGGTTACGAATACTTTCGTTGAGATCAACCAAATTTCAAGGTGTAATCTTATTACCCCACTTACCCAACGTGACAATTTTAGTACCCCGGTATAGTCGAGCCTACGTTCTTGTGAAGAAGGGATTCATGGGTCCGTACTATTTGGTAAGGCTAAGTCTCAATATTAATATGTAAGAGATCTAGTCAAATTATTATCTATCTCCGTTTAAGTGAACTAAGTCGGTGAATTATCGATAAAATAGATGACTAGGTCGATTAAATCGAAAAATGCATGATACGATGTATGACGATTTGGCTATGCATGCAAACATATAAAAGCAAAATAAAAGCATAAAATAAACCCTAGTATGGCCTTTCCTAGAAAAGAAATAACAAAAGTACAAATTCGGAAACCAACTCCTTTGGTCCCTTGAACTTCACGCGGCACGCACTTCGAGGTAAACACCGTCTTGATCGGAACTCCTTTCCGAATGGCACCGTCTTCAAGGAACTCCGGATTTTACAGATATTACAACTTTTCTAGTCTACTTTATACATTATAAAATAGAAATAAATTACAATTGGGTGATACGAGATCACAAAATTACAACCGAATCGGTAACCCCTTACATTACGGGAAATACCGATTAAAAACTAAGGCCATACTAAGTATTACATAATTCCCAAAATTACGTAAAATAAATCATGACATTCATAATAAAATATGCAATGCTTATGTAAATATGAATTAACATGCAAACCCTAAGCCAAATCGTCCTATTTAAAACGCTTATTTAAATAGTTATCGTAAACCTCGGTTTTTATGGAATTGCGTGTTTTAACGTTTAACAACACTATGCATAAAATAAAACGGTTTTCATCCTTAAGTTAATCATCCTAACTCTTATAGGTTTCAAAATTTAGTCTTACCCAAAGTTTGAACATGACTTAACTTAATATATTTTAATATTGATCGGTATTACTCGGTTTTACGGGAAAAATAATATAAAATTCAAATGAGTCATTAAAATTTCGAAAATTCAAAATTGAAATTTTGAAAAATTCCAGAATGTTCTTAAAATTTTCAGAATCTTAAAATATTAGTATTTATACGGTTTTAATATTATTTCGTAAATAACACTTAAAAGCGGCATTTTAATTCGAAAATTCAATAATTAACTTTATAAATGCAAATTAAATACTAATAATATTTTTATACCTTCCAAAACATTTTAAGAACACAAAATGGACAGAAAATTAAATGGCACATTGCCCCATAGCCGAAATTTTAATAAAATGACTCTAAAAATTCAATTTTAAATGCTACTTTTAACAAATTAAAATTAAATTAAATCTGAAACTTTTGGCTCCCAAGATTATTCTCATGATGAACATATCTTATATGACTAATATGGGTTAAATTTTCCGGCTATTTTAACAACTTTTGCAAATTTTAACGATTTACGTCATATATCGTACGATTTTAACTTTTAAAATTATTTCCCAAGCATAAAATAAGATAAAATTCTCGAAAATTTTATACATGCTGGAAATAATATATATGACATCGTGTTAAATTTTTATGGCCAAATTCCAACTTAAACTATTAAAGTCGAAATTATGTCACTAATTATGCGGTTTTTACATTAAAAATCTATAATATTGCAATATTTAAGATAAATTTCTGGAAAATTCAACATAAATTTTAAATATTGCATGTGACATCCTCATAAATTTTTATAGTCAAATTCATAATATAACTATTTTAACCCATTTTTATTCATCTTATTGCATTTTAACCCTTAAAATTTATATCACACGATTTTTAGGTCCATAATCTACGAAAATTCATATTCATATTATAGAAAATACATGTGATATCATACTGAAAAATCTCGGCCAGAAGCTTATTTTAACTATTTTTCCCAAAATATAAACATTTTTAACCATTAAAACATATTAAAACCGAGATTTAATATACCAATAATCAATATTTATGCAAAATATATTCCAAATCTTCTAAAACATTTTAGAAAACAGTAGGTATTCATGCTAAATTAATTTCGTGCATATCTCATATCAAACGAAAATATCAAGTTTTATTTATGTTATCTCCATAACTCCGTAAAAACGTAAACGGAAAGCATGCAAACAACCTATTGCTCTGATACCAATTATTAGGTTTAACTAGTTGCTCATAAACTAATTTTAGTCATACTAACATAATCCTTTAATTAACTCTTTAATTAACATATTATTAGAGATCTTATGCATGCTATTATATGCGGAAATAAGGAGAAAACCGAGCTCTTACACTCGGTCCAATGCTAGCAAGGATGATCCTCCAAGTACCCAAAATAGAATACCTCCTTTGGATGCACCAAGACAACCCTTAACCAACCGAGATCTTGAACAAACTAGCACAAAATCGGTTTTTCCTTAAACTTATTCTAATCTCTCTAATTAGAATAAATAATATGAGAATACTACAAGAAAATGTAGTATTGATAATATAATCTTATTATACAAAATATTATGGGATAATATTTTGAGAGGTTTTGGTAGTTTTTCTCACACTAGAAAACTTAGCCAAGTTAGAATGAATCACCCTAGAACAAATTCACATTGATTGTTTTCTTGGTGTTGTGCCGTGTAAAATGTTATGGGAAGCACCAAGGAGTGCTTTTGGTCTTACCAAAAACACTTAGGGTGGCTCTAGGTTCTCTTTTCAAGAGTAACATAATGATGGTGTTTATTGAGTGTCTTAAGATGCTTAAACACTCCATAAAATCACCCACCCCAAACCGTCACTTATGGGTTAAAATGTACATCCATTTTAAGTTTGTCATTTGTACAATTGTATATGTGTGACATAAAATGTTACACTCATAAGAACAATTGTTTTAATTTAAAAATGCCTATTTATCAAATAAATATCATTTATAAATTAAATAAATCATATTTAATAATTTGACAAGTAATTCGAAATTACAATATATAAAATGGTCATTTTCAATAATCGTCAATACGATTTACAACTTTTGTATAATTTTAACCCGATTCATTCTAATTACGATATTTCATAAAAATCGTTTAATGTTTGACAATTGACACATTTCAATTTCAAACATAAATCTTACAATAAGACTTAACCTCTGATTTCTCGATATACGAGTTTAAGGAATATGATCAAACCGTATCAATATACATTTGATCAGTTTATCAATTAAGGGAATTGTCCTATAGGTGTGACCTAAAGGGATCAACTGACCACCACCGTCATACGACAGTAATGTCAAACTCTAGCTAGCCAATCATTACCGATTAATGTTGGTCAGTTGACTAATATAAATCGTATCATCCCTTCCGCATTCTCGTTATGAGATTTAATTACGTGATTGCACTATTGTTGAGGACACATTTCCCAACAATCTCCCACTTGTCCTCGACAAGTGTGCGTCACCAATTCTCTTGTCCTATTACAATCCCCCACTCAATGCAAGATGTCTCTCTCTGGTCGTTCTTGCATTTGATCATATCATGAGTGGTTTCCTCGATCTGGAGAATAACTGTTTGACCGGAATTATCTACCATAGATACCTTCCGAGCGTGGCCACGCATTTCCAGTTAACTTCTCCTCGAGTGGCCTTGAGATTTGAGCAACCCTGACAAGGGGTGGACAATTTCTATCGCACTACTTCCTTTGACTAGTCACAGTCAGTCACAACCCAAAACAATCCCATTTGACTCCAGTTACGAAAAGTCGTAGAGAATGAATCAAGGTTATGCCTAAACTGTACTATCTTGGGAGAGTAATCTTTAGTCTAAGAATTGACTCACAAGAATACTATAGCAGCTCTCGAGGGTTAGTTCGTGAGCCATAAGCGAGCCCTTTCCCTTTGGAACTTTCCTCAGAACGCTTCACGAGGGTTAGTTCGTGAGCCATAAGTGAGCCCATTAGTTCATTAAGGGATAGAATAGATAGGTCTTTTGCTTCCTCAATAGCGGTAACCTTTGGTTGCCATCTTTCGGTTAGGCTACGAAGAACTTTGCGAACTAGATCCTCGGGTTCAAAAACCCTCCCTAGATTTTTGAGTTCATTGACAATGCTAGAAAAACGAGAGGAGAGACTATTTATGGATTCATCCTTAGTCATGTTAAACATCTCGTACTGTTGCATGAGAAGATCTATTCGATACTTCTTTACTTGTGACGTTCCCTCATATGCAAGGCATAGGGTGTCCCAAATTTCCTTGGCCGACGTGCAGCCAGATATCCGATTGATCTCTTGTTTACCGATGCCATATTGAAGGATGGACATGGCTTTAGAGTTCTTTTCGACCTTTTTGTAATCTGACTCAACGTACTTGTCCTCGATTTTTGGTGTACTAGTGCCATCGGCATTAGTGACAGAAATAGCGAGGGGGCCATTTTTGATTATTAACCAACACTCATAATCAGTACCCTTAACGTAGTGCTCCATGCGATGTTTCCACCAGACATAGTTATCTCCCTTGAAGATGGGATACTTAGTGTGTTTATTTTCGTCCATAACTATAGGATCAACTCTTTTGGGGCTTAGCCAATATCAAGAGCACGAGGCTCTGATACCAATTGAAGAGTTAAGAACGAGTAAACACCTAAGAGGGGGAGGGGGTGAATTAGGTGTGACCCTTTTAAAAATTTAACGACAACTACACTTGAGAGACTTAATGACGAGTAAGTTCACAAGATGAGCAAAGTGTTCTATGCAACAGTATGATTGACTGTTACACAGAAACTTGGAATCGTTCAAGTAAGCGAGAAAAAGCGACGAGTATGTAAGTAAATAAACAAACAACCAAAGTTAAAAAATTGGTTCAGTCTCTACTCCGAGACCTACGTCCAACCGTTATTTTATTGATTGTTTAGAAATTTACTCCAACAACTAAACGAATACAAGTAAAATAACTCGCCAACCTACTCCGGTTGCATTTGCTCAAAGCTACTCCGCTTCGAGACTTGACTCAAACTTAAAGCTACTCCGCTTCAAGAGTTTTAAGATGTTCTATCTCTGGTTTACAGGATCAGAATCTCAGATGTTCACTTAAGAACGTGGAGATTTACATTTAAGATCTAAACACGAGAATCATGGAACAAACTCATTATGTCACAGTGTAGCTTACTGATGCATGGAGATTTTCAGACCAAGTTTGAGAAAAACGTTTGAAGACTTTTAAACTTAAAATGATTTTGCAAAACTTAAAGAAAGATCTTTGAAGGCTTAGAAGTTTTGCAGAATACTTCAATAAATGTTGTAAAAGCCTTAGCATTGAATGAGGCTAAGGGGTTTCTTTTATAGTACTCCAAACTTGGGTATTACCCAATGTGTACTTCCTTTGTACTTTTACCCATTGGATAATAGCTAGCCCACTTGACAAGCAAAAATGGTTGTTTAGTTTTCATTGGCTCTTGATAAAGCAAATCAGATTTTGTTTGTAAAATATCTTCTAATAAGATGCTCTTAGTACTATTTACATTTCAAATGTAAACAATTCATAAGTTCTTATTATTTTACGAAATGCGGTACACTACGAATAAGACGGGTTTTACGCTTCAATTCGTGCGTGCCAAAAGAGAAGACGATTTTACAAGAAAATAGATTTTGACAATTATTTTCAGAAAACTAAAATGATTGTTTTGCACATTACTTGAAAACATTTTTCTCGTACTAAAAAGCTCCATGCGGTACAGACGCAACAGTCTGATGGACTGTTGCATGACAAAGCTAACACTTGATTTTAACGAGGATGTTCCACTTACTCTTACATTTGTGACTTAGGTTACAAGGGGATGTTCTTGACTTGTGTTGTTCTTCTTGATCATGTTTGAAACATAATGGATGATCTCTTTGTTGCCTTTGTTCTTCAATCCATTTGCTTAGCCTTGAATACTCAATTCATGCTACTTAAGAACAAACGATTAATATAAACAAGGACTTGTCATCATCAACTTAAAATGTTCCAACAAGCCGGCCGGTCGGCTGGGAAGCATGGCCAATTGGAGAATTCTTTCAGAAGTCCATATTTGGACTCTCAGCCGGTACCAGACCGGCAGCCGGTCGACCGGCTGGGAGTCGCTTTTCAGATTTTCGCGCACTATATAAACCCGCACTTGTATCAGACTTTTTTTACGTTACTTTTGCACGCATTTCTAGGGTTTCCACTGTTCTATTAGTTCATACTTAGTCTAAAAAACTCTCCAAAAATATTTAATCTTCTTTAGATCTTAGTTTAATCTTTCAATTCTTGTTAATCTTTCTTTAGTAATCTACTTAGTCTTGTTCTTGAGCATTTGTAGAGGGGATTATTGGGTTGTATTTTGGAGGATTTGAAAGAGTTCTTCAACTTGTTATCCAAGTTACTTCCTTTTCCTTTGCTATTGGTATAATCTTTCTTATCTCTTCTTAGTTATTGCATTTGTTTAAGTTTCTTTTGTTCAATTGCTTGTTCTTACCATAATCTATCATGTTTGCCATTTACCCATCAATTGTTTACATTTTCTCCTTAATCATGAGTGAGTAGTTCTATAACTAGGGTTAGGGGGGAACTTGGGTGGTGATTAGATGATAAATTCATGCTAGTTGGTTGATTAGTTGTTCTTGATAAAGTAGTCTTCCATTTGTTGCATGCTAAGTGTTTGATGATTTGCCTCAACGAAAGTTGGGCTTTGATTTTAGCGTGACTTGCCTTTAGCGACGGTTGGGGGTTTGTCTTGGCATGTTTAGTGGTTGGTTGTGGTATTTGTAGCGAAAGCTAGAGTATTCCGACCTAGGTTTAGTCGACTCGAGAGAAGAGACTTACCGAGACTACTTGCTTGAGACCTTCTAGTTTGCTTTCTCGTATCTTCGTCTACCCACCTTAGTGACCCCCGACACCCTAGTCTTCCCTTCCATCGATTTAATCTTAACTAGTTTGCTTTAATTGTTTGTTTTAGTTGTTCTTTAGTCATAAATCATTCAAAAACCTATTACCCCGACTATTGCTTGAATTAGAACGTAACTAGATATCTTCCCCACCATCTTCGTGTTCGACAACCCTTTTTATACTACTAATTTGGGTTTTTACAAATGTGTTTGATAGCGAGAACCGACGACTTAAATTTCGTTATCAGAGCTAGTTTTAGATAACATTTTTTTCCCGTAAATAAGAAGCATTAGGTTCTCTTTATGTCATATTAAGGACAGGTTAGGTTGTGTGCATATGATAATTTTGCCTAATTAATTAGCTTTTCTGTGTAAACAATCTCTTGTTTGAAGACGAATTTATAGTTGAAAGCTCATATAAACACTAAAGTTTAAAAATTGTACGCAATGAAGCTTGTAAATCTTATTTGATTTTTATGTTGATCCAAGACAAATCTAACTAGGATTTAAATACTGCAAAGAAACAATGATTTTGCGAAATCAATAAGCTTTTCTATGTAAGCAATAAAGTTTTTAAACTTTATTTTTCCTTTTTGGTTTTTGTTTTTTGTTCTTTATTTCACCTTGATCACATCTAAGGTTAGCTGCAGATGACAGTGGGTTTCACTTGACATGGAAGAAAATTATGCATGTGAGGGGAGGAGAGGTTGATGTATGCCTTATTAAAGTCAAATTTCTTCTTTATATAGATATTGATTTCTATTTTCATAAATGTTTGATTAAAAAACTTAAAATCCAAAACATAGACAAACAAATGATCCCATTGAAAATTTACAATGCACCAAAACTTAACTAGTTAAAAATTACATAGTACACTTATGATTCGCTTTTGCTTCTTCTAGCTTATACTGGTTCGGGGAATAGTGAGTTATTTCTTGTCATTAGTTTTACCTGGTTTTGCACTGAACTCTTGGCACCAAAAGTTTGCAGCCTGCTATCCATTTTCACATTCCTAGTAAAGCTTATTATGTTCCCTATTATACCTGCAGGTGTGCTCTTTGGCCGTCTAGTGTTTTTCTTACGGAGTTCATTCTTTCATTCCCTGAAGTGTTTACAAGAAAAACTTGTTTTGAGGTAATGTATAGCACTGATGCATTTTTAGGAAAAAAAATAGTTTATCCAGAAGACGACAACTGCATCATTTTTGTGTTTAATTGTGCGAAATAAGCATGTTTTCTGTTCTGCTTTTGCTTGCCTCCATCTTAGTCTTGCAAATTTGTGATTAATGTGCTAGAAGCAGCAGTGTAGCAGTCTAGCAGTAAATTGCATTTTATTATTGTTGTGGTTCATTTGAAGTTCTGAAGGCTCTAGTATCAAATTAGCTGAAAAAATAAATGTGCCTTTTTTGTTTGATGTACAACAGGTTGGATCTGGAGTAGGTCTTGTTGGCATTTGTCTTCAACATGCTAAAGCGTCACAGGTCATATATAATGTACCTTTTTTTTCATTATTACTTTATTTATGTTGGGTTTGTGTTTGTGGTGCTGCAAATCACACAAAATTGTTTAGTTTTATGTCATGTTGTCAGCTAAGCTAATTGGTCTGATATAATGTACCTTTTTTTTCATTATTACTTTATTTATGTTGGGTTTGTGTTTGTGGTGCTGAAATATGGTTTTTTGCTCTAGTTCTATGTCATGTTGTGAGCTAAGCTAATTGGTCAAGTGACTTAAGTCTTTGATTGGTAATACTCATGACATGAGTTCGAAAACTGTTACTGCCGAACTTTTGTTTGTGGCCCCTTCTAATATGAACCCCAAAAAACTATTGAATCATAAGTTACACTCAGTTTTTCGCTCTTTTTCTGTCTACTTGTGCGGTGCCAGGTATTCTATAGCAGCTACCTCACCGTCAAGAGTTGATCCGCTGGTATATGCATCCCTTTGTTTTCCTAATGTCTCATGTTCAATATCATTGTCTGGAGTTTAGAGTAATTACTAGTCAATCAGATGTTATTTTGCAGAGGGGAGCAGAAGTTAATTATGAAATTCTCTGCAAAGCATTTGATCAAGAAGCTAAAAGCATGTTCGAGGTAGTCTACAAAATGTATATATTCAACAACCTGTCGCGTAACACTTGTTAAAAGAAGTTACTTTCTGTTAATGGGTAGTGAACTAGTGATGGAGGCCATTAAAAGACAAGCTAGCAAGTTCAGGGAACAAGTTACTAAGCAATCCTGAGAATTGGAAGGAGTATTTAACAGGTTGGCTTACTGAAGAATCATGTAAATAGTTATCGATGAGGTAAGATTATGCGACATCCTACATGCTCGAATTTGAACTTCAGCTCGTGTAATAGTGTGGTACGTACGTATTATATAAGAAGTCGTTATGTGCATGCTTGACAGGTTTTTCAAGACACAACGCCATATTCACAAGAAGAACTTGATGATGTTCGGGACTTGTGGGCGAACTATTTTCTTTACCTCTAGTCGTAGCTATTAGTAATGTATAGTTTGATTTAGAAAACATTGTGGGTGATAACGAGATTTAAGTCGTCGGGTCTCGCTATCAAACACATTTTTAAAAACCCAAATTAGTAGTATAAAAGGGTTGTCGAACACGAAGATGGTGGGGAAGATATCTAGTTACGTTCTAATTCAAGCAATAGTCGGGGTAATAGGTTTTTGAATGATTTATGATTAAAGAACAACTAAAACAAACAATTAAAGCAAACTAGTTAAGATTAAATCGATGGAAGGGAAGACTAGGGTATCGGGGGTCACTAAGGTGGGTAGACGAAGATACGAGAAAGCAAACTAGAAGGTCTCAAACAAGTAGTCTCGGTAGGTCTCTTCTCTCGAGTCGACTAAACCTAGGTCGGAATACTCTAGCTTTCGCTACAAATACCACAACCAACCACTAAACATGCCAAGACAAACCCCCAACCGTCGCTAAAGGCAAGTCACGCTAAAATCAAAGCCCAACTTTCGTTGAGAAAAATCATCAAACACTTAGCATGCAACAAATGGAAGACTACTTTATCAAGAACAACTAATCAACAAACTAGCATGAATTTATCATCTAATCACCACCCAAGTTCCCCCCTAACCCTAGTTATAGAACTACTCACTCATGATTAAGGAGAAAATGTAAACAATTAATGGGTAAATGACAACCATGATAGATTATGGTAAGAACAAGCAATTGAACAAAAGAAACTTAAACAAATGCAATAACTAAGAAGAGATAAGAAAGATTATACCAATAGCAAAGGAAAAGGAAGTAACTTGGATAACAAGTTGAAGAACTCTTTCAAATCCTCCAAAATACAACCCAAAATATCCTCTACAAATGCTCAAGAACAAGACTAAGTAGATTACTAAAGAAAGATTAACAAGAATTGAAAGATTAAACTAAGATCTAAAGAAGATTAAATGTTTTAGAGAGTTTTTGTATGCTAAGTATGAACTAATGAAACAGTGAAAACCCCTAGAAAAGCGTGCAAAAGTAAC
This sequence comes from Silene conica, assembly GCA_029255685.2. Lineage (NCBI taxonomy): Eukaryota > Viridiplantae > Streptophyta > Magnoliopsida > Caryophyllales > Caryophyllaceae > Silene > Silene conica. The sequence goes on from CM055312.2 coordinate 96,762,863, forward strand.
GTCCGAAAAAAAGATACAAGTGCGGGTTTATATAGTGCTCGAAATTCTGAGAAAGGCCTCTCAGCCGGTCGACCGGCTGCCGGTGGTGGACCGGCTGGGAGGCAAATTACGAACTTCTGAAATAAAACTTCAAATAGCCCTGCTTCTCAGCCGACCAGCCGACTGCCGGTCTGGCACCGGCTGGGAGTCCAAATTCTCACTTCTGATTTCTTCTTCAAATTTTCAACTTGTACAGGTCCCCTCAGCCGGTGGACCGGCTGCCGGTTGTCCACCGGCTGGGAGCCTTTTCTCAAGGATCTGCCCAATGCACATATTTCTTCATTTCTTCACATTTGGCTAAGTATAGGATATGCATCCCAGCCGGCTGACCGGCTGCCGGTTGGCCACCGGCTGGGGGCTCTGAATTCAAGTACTGGAAACCTTCTTCAATTTTCGTCAAAATATCGTGTCAAAGCTCCCAGCCGGCCGACCGGCCGCCGGTTGGGGACCGGCTAGGAGGGCCTGGGAATGAGCTTTGCTAAATTCTTCACATTTCTTCAAAATTCGCTCTAAATCCGCCTCGATTTCTCCCGTTTCTTCGCCCCCGCCGTAATACCTACAAAATGTGGATCGAATAGGAATATACGAGGCAACAGACGTAAAAACAACCAAAGACACGCAAATCGAGGTCGAATCGTGACCGAAAATAAAGAATATGTAAAGAAAATGATGACCAAAATAGAGCTCATCAGTGGGTCTTGTGCACTTTAACGGTATATATGTTGTATGATATTGTACGTATGACGAGCGACCTTTGTTTGGTTCGTTCTTGAAACAATGTATGACGAACGACTTTTGTTGTCGTAATTTGTAATAAAAGGGCTCCGTTTTGCTACAATTTCAGATTTTAGCATTAAATTAGCATTAGCAACAACAATTCCAATTTTTTTTTTAAAAAAACCACATTAAAGGACAGAGGTTGTAATAAATCTGATGTATACTAGCCAATAATAGACATGGGATTTTGTAAAAATCTGATGTATATAACAGCAATAGACATAGGATTTAAACGAAAGTCTGATGTAAAAATCAACAATAGACATAGGATTATTTTTAAGAAAAATCTGATGTAAATAATAACAATGGACATAGGATTTTTACATATTAGACATGGGATTTTCTGAAAGTCCGCTGTCCATTATTTGCAATAGACATAGGATTTTCGAAAAATCCGATGTCCATTATAGTAATGCACATCGGTTGTACAACCTATGTCTATTACAAACTAAAGGACATAACTGAACTCTACATCGGTTCAAAAACCTATGTCTATTAGTAAAAAAATCCTATGTAGTAAGCAACTTTTGTAGTAGTGTATGTCTTCCGTTGTGTTTGATATTTTTGTGCCCATTTCATATGACTCGATTAACCATCCGTGCGATTTTCGGATATTTTTGTCCGGGAGCTCGAAGGCGTAAAAAACGTGTACTATACACTTCTATTTGAGTTGTTTCGGTGGTCATAGCGGGCCTTTTATTTTCTGCCGGTTTTCGTACCACATATCCGACGTCGTATCAAGTTGTATCTTATTTGATTCTATATCCGAAAAACAGCTATAACTCGCTTTTACACCATTATCTGATTTTCGGCAGAAACAGGTTTAGAGTGTACTAACAACGTCAAATGTCTTTCGTTATTTTTGAATTTTTTTTGCCCGCTTCATCTGACTTGATTAATTATGCTTGCGATTTTCGGATATTTTTGTCCGGGAGATCCGAGGTCTAAAAATCGTGTATGATACACTTTTATTTGAGCCGTTTCGGATGGTCGTAGCATGCCATTCTTTTTTATGCCGGCTTTCGTACCACATGTCCGAAGTCGCATCAAGATGTATTGTTTTGATTCTATACCAAAAAACAACCATAACTCGCCTTTACACGATTATCCGATTTTCGTGCGATACTGGTTTATAGTGTATTGGCAACGTCAAATGTGTTCCGTTGTTTTTGAAATTTTTGTGCTCGCTTTATCTGATTCGATTATCCACGGTTTTTTAGGCCGACAAGGTATTGGGATAAAAAATCTCTAAATGTGTGCGTAATTACCCTAATATCATATGAAAATGACGAAAGGTGTTAAAATAGCACAATATTTATTATAAGTTATTGATGTGTGTCTTTTACCTAGATTTTTATCTTATATTTGACCCGCATTTATGTGCTTTTGTTATAGCTTTTAGTTATATTTTACCCCAAATTTGCTACTTTGTGTTTGCCTTATAATTTGTGCAAGAAAGGCTCAAAAGTGATGTAAATCAAGCCTAAACCTATCCCTTGTACATGCATTTAGGATATAGAAGAGCTTGGAGCAGAATTTCCTCACCTCGTAATGCGTGAAGTGTCTCGAAAGCATTTAGTCATGTCTCAAGTAGTTGTGGAGTTTTCCTCGATCGAGTAGAATTAAGGCAGAGGCTCGATCAAATGACAATTATGCTCGATCTAGTAGATTGGCAGGAAGAAGTGTTCGATCGAGTATGCATTATGCTCGATCAAGTGAAGTTGCTTGGAAATTACTAGATCGATGAACATCAAGATGCTCGAGGTTTCGCGGCGGCTATGATTTCGTCGTTTGCTATGTGTTTTAGTAGGATTCTACTTCTAGTTTTTGTGCTAAATCGGATGTCTACAACTTTGGAGTCTTGATTCTCGAAATCACATGTGGCCGCAAAAACAGTGGCTTCTTCGAGGAGGAGTTTGTTGTTGGCTTAGTAAGCTTGGTAATGTTTCACCCATTTGTTTCTTTTACGTATTACAGAGTAATTTTTTGTTTGTCTCTTCCATTTGTTTACATTGGTAAACGTAAACACGATAACAAATATAAAGCCGACATAATCTCTGTGTGCGCGTTCGTAGGTATGGAAAAATTGGAGGGAAGGAACAATCTTAAACGTCGTCGAGTTGTCGACCCAAAAATTGCATCGATTGAGTACTTCACTGGAAACTGAAGTACACTGCATCGTGTTGTTATCCAGACAGAAGAATGTAGCTGATCGACCTAATATGTCCTTGATTATTATATGGTCGAGTACTGCCTTTTCCCTGCCATTGCCTTCATTTCCAGGATACATCAGCAAAACATTTCAACTATCACATCAAGCATCCGACGCAGATTTGTCCACCCTCAACTCAAATATGTCTTCAACAATGAACGGAAACCCCGGGTCCATGATCCATCCCATTTAAGAAGGCTTTGCGAAAAATATGATTGTGGGGAACTGAACATGTTTTGACGGTTTTTAGCGCTAATGATCTTTCGAGTTGTCTATAGGGCATTCCGTCCACTGAACATGATCTATGCGGAGAGTAAAAGAGTGTATACAGTCACAGATAACATGATCTATGTTACTCCGACACTTCGCTTAACTGACCGACACGACACGACACTTTGACACTTGAATTTCGACACTGGCGTGTTGGACACCGGCATGTGTCGGCGTATCGGAGTAACACTGGATCTAATAGAAGTCTGACGTCGAGAAACTCCAATCTGGCAAGTACTGACTCTGGCAGCGAACCGGAGAGAGCATAGTGATTCGTGCACTGAAGTTGGCTCGGGAGACACATTGACAAACATCAACGTCTTTGAGTCTCCACTTAAGCAAGGCTGAAAACACAACAATAACAAATGAACAAAGGTTTATTCTTGGACGGGGAAGTATGTTCTTCGGGAAGTCCTAGGGATGGGGTAGACTGTACACAACATGAAATGCAAGAAGAAACTATCACTGTAAGAACTAAGAAGGGTAGATGAGAAATTGAGAAGCGGAAAAAAAGAGGTCGGTTCCAGAAGAAGCCTATAACTCTCAAAAACATATAGCATGAAATGATCTAAAATGTACAGATTAGCTGTCGGACTTTCTTCTTCTAACTGTCAAATTCAAAGCTACTTAGTAGTTTTAGTGTCTAAGGTCCGTTCCAGTTCTTGAAAGCTAAGATTTCATGGTCTTAATGTCATACTGGGAAGTCCATGCTAGCCGTAAAGTACCGAACAGAAACCAGAAAGGTTTAAATGTTTCACCTGAAGTAGGTAAGTGAGCTTTGAATTCCTAAATGGGACATGGTTATCTTTATTTGTCAGAGCAAAAATAACATCGGCAAGGCATGATAAACTCCGATTTTTAGCCTGACAAATACCCAAAAAAAATACCTGAGTAATACCCAAAAAAAATGTTTAAATCATTTCAAACATTAGAGCAATGAAGCAGGTAAAGATACCTGAGTTTCTTTCAATTGATCCCCCGTTGATACAGTTTTTGAAAGTCGTTCACTCCCGGCAAGATCAATTAGGTTTAACACACCATGTTTTTCGGTCGTCTGGGACAAAAACAAACCGAGTGAGTAAAAAGCAATGCCAGGAGTATAAATTTTACAAAAAAAAAAGAGAGAAAGAAAATAAAAGATAACTGCCAAACCTCATTGACAGCAGATATTCTAAGAGTAAATACAAAATGGCTCCGTGATGATTGCTCATTCATTTGTGTCTTGCCTATAGACCTGAAAATCAAACGAGAAACTTATATATCAAACAAAACAGCAGGGAACAATTCAAGTTTCCAATCCTTACACTCTTCCGTGTCACACCACCCCTTTTATTAGTAATTGTAGTCTTCCTCACGTTACAAAGGTAGTTTGGCAACCATTGATAAACATTTAAAATTTGAAGCATCAGATAACACTAAAAAAAAATGTACACATACCGGGTTTGTGCTGCCTTTTGCAGAAGTGAAGCAACCTCGTTTGAGCTGCAAACATCTACAATGGTAAGGTCAGGCACATAAGTGTCTCCCTTTGCATCATGCTTAATTGCAGGCTGTTTTCCAGGAACACCATGATTGGTACACATGGAATCACAACTTGGACGATTAGATGCCAAGAGATCCCTTATGGTCTCATTGTATATCTCCAATACTGATGCCTGAAGCAAAAATGCAATTGACCATTACTATGCTAACGATGGTCCCAAGGAAATGACCAACTTAAAAGCTAAATATACAATTATACATGAAATTACAACCGTAATACTTACTTGCATCTTATATTTCCAACCTTGGGCTTCAAGCCTCTGGCTGGTCTCAAAGATTTGTTCCAATGCACGAGGTATCAACCCCTTTTGATCCAGGGATTCCAGTCTTCCCATCATGGTATACGTTTTACCCGATCCGGTTTGACCATAAGCGAAAATACAAACCTGCAAACACAAACCAAAAAATATTATAGTGAATACATGGCGATTCTCACATTTTAACAGACAACTCAATTCAGTAAGCTGACTTTATATCCATCAAGAGCACTTTGTACTAGCTCGGAAATTTCTTCAAACACGTCATTTTGTGAGGCTTGATGTGTGAACACCCTATCAAAGGTGAAAGCATGTTTCTGGCCTGAAAATAGCAAAATATCATTGTATATCAGACTTTGCGATTCATACTTTAGAGTTTTGTTCCTGCATCTGTTTTAATTGAGAAAGTAGAACTTTAAAGATAAGCATATACTATATAGACTATAGTGTAACAGTATTCTCTACTCGAGCAAACAACACTAAGGTATTGATAATTACGCAGTTGCAAAGACATGTGCTTTAGCCACTAAAACATAAAACTGCCTTTGATTTTACAAATGACACAAAAAACACAACACTGCTGAAGATATAAGCAAGCTAAAATGAGCTGAAGATATAAGCAAGCTAAATACGACTTCTATTTGGATCTGCTTCTACTAAGTGAGGTGCTTTTATGATGTTTGGTTGCCTAACTTAACCTTGCTCTTCAGTGATTCAATACTACAATAGAGCTTTTTTAGGAGTATGTAATGGTAGCAGATTAGTAAATTACTATTTACGTTCTGTGAAATTGCTATTAATGTGTAGCAGTGTTACATTATTATACACCATATGAATCCTATCCTACAGAGTTTTTAACATAAGTATTACTGTTTTGTTATCGTCGATGGATTTCAAGAGGTAGGGAAGGGAATTAGAAGAAAGGATACTTTCCAGTTTCCCCTGTCACCGTAGTGTCAGGTAAGTAAACGTTTCCAATAATATAGCAGTGTTTAACACACGAGGAGAAAGCATATAAAAATGGCTTCCCAAGTTCGACATCAAACAAATATCATTATATCTAAATATAGGTTTTACAATATGTCCATGGCCTTATATACTCAGTACATATGATATATCTATACAAAACACACTTGTATTTCCAAACTTATTTCACCTAATATATGAACCTGGTTCCTTTGTGCAAGTTAGTAAGTTCTGGTCAACTTTTAACCTAAAATTGTATCGTGTCAAGACAAAAAAACATTCATAACTCATCTTGTCAGTTAATTAGACCATCAATTTTATATTTTTAATCAAAATGGTACAATAAAAACCTTCTAAACTCATCATGTCAAATAAAAACTACTAAACATGATCGATCCCTGTCTGCAATTAAATTACTATAGGCATCCAAATATACCAACAACAATAACAATGATAGCTACAACTACTAGATATACTCAAGGATTACAGTGTATATGAGGTGGTACTTAAATGTTCAAGCAAAGTCAAACCTACCACTTTGACTAAGGTCAATCCCCTGCTCACGTCCTTCAGTACAGGGAGGATATGAGATAACTGATGCATCAGAAGAACAGCCATCCCCGGGCAACATGGGCCTGACTCTACAGAAAACACGGATGTTTCCCTTCAATTCCTGCAAAAAATAACAGCAGTGAATACATTGACATTAGTAGAGTTAAAAAAATTTAAGCTTTTTCACATTAACAAAGAGCACTTTATTGTCACGCTAAATAGTTTAATTGTCGGGGCAAGTAATACGAGTTACGGTTCAATCACGGTCAAAATATGGGTCTGAAATGATTTATGACGGCTTTTCTTTTTATCATTTTGAAAATGAATTCACATTTTAATCATATTCATAATTAGACTGGCATGTACGATATTGTTAAAATTACCAATCTTTAGTAGGGTCCGTCCATGAAAGATTTTTTAATTGGAACTGAAACTTTTAATTCAAATCTAAAATATTAAATATGACTTGATATTTACCAGAATAGTGTTGTGCAGTTTTCTCCTTAACAGCTCCTTCTCGTGGATTTGAATTTTGGCTTCTGCTAAACAATCTTTTAGCTGCATTATTAATTGCTTTTGCTCTTCACAAGCGGTTCTTGTTTCTGAAACAAATAAATCAGTCATCTGCAAAAACAGATTTTAAAGCATAAATACAAGAACCCTAAGAAAATCGCTACCAAAAATAATACATAGAGGATGATTAAATCACCTTTAGTTTTTCATTGGCTAAACCTAATTGATGTTGAAGTATCTGGAGCTGTTGGCTTTGTGAAGAGCGAGTTTCCTATGACAGAAAAAAGGACATTAAAATTTATCAATCAAGGTAAAATTTTGGTACATCATAACAGTGATAAAGCTAAGCAAGGATCCAGATACAAACCTCCAAGACATTTGATTTCATCTTCAGATTGTCCAGTTCTTTAGTGAGCCTTTTGATTTCAACAGTCGGATCATGAATTTGTGACGGTAAACGATCAGGATCCTCCCTTACCTGTTGAAGTTCACCTCTTAAGCAATGCACTTCACTGTTTAATGTTTCTTTTAACTCTACAGCTTCATCTTGGGAAGCCTGGGGACATATAAGTGCCACAAAAACATAAAAAAGCCCACTGTCCACAGTCTTAAATCCATCAGCAAGTTTTACACATAAATGATTTTTACGAGTTTTTTTTATAAATATAGTATTCATAGATATACAGTATTAAGAAAGCACAAAAGAAATTTTTGATATAACACTAACTTCAAACCTGGTTACAAAATTCCACCATTCACCAAACAAGGGCTAATACAGCTAATACTAAGAGACGCCCTAAAATCTTAAAGAACCATAATTACAAATGAGTATTTCGTCTCAATCGAATTTGTTTTTTTAAAGTTCATAGGGCAAGGAGTAAATTCCTTCATGGACCATGGGAATCTTCCTTGCAAATACATTCAAGGGTTGCAATACAATCAAGGAACGCGATTGCTGCCACATATGAAATGATAATTCATTTGCAAAACATAGGACCGTGTGAATATTTGAGCTAAAGGTATCAAAAGAATAAGCTTTGATCAACACGAGAAGTCGTTAGCTGTTCTTGCAAAGAAGCATAATGTCCCCTTAAGGTGCCCAAATTCTCGACAATGGTAGATTTCTCTTTCTCCACCCGACCACCCATTGAAGAACAGCATTAGCTGTTGCAAGATCTGTTTGGAGCATGCTATTGTACTGTTGCAAGCTTGTGTTGTATTCTTGCAAGCGCTTGTACATATCATAGCACGTAGACAATTAGAAGCTCAGAACACATCGTGAAAACCATAAGGCTTCTTTGAAGACTGATAGCAAACATTAACAGTTCTAAATTACCTTATGGTCGGATGCCATTTTTTCTTGACGAACTTTTTCAAGCTCCTGTTCTAAGGACGCAATCAATGTCTCAGCCGCGACCCTTGCTTCCTTTTCGCTTGTGTAACTCCCAATCGCCTCCTGCATGTTTCAACATATGAAATAGACGATCATAATTAATAAGCGACAAAAGATCCCATAATATAGTGTTGATCAGCTGAATGAATATCTAGCAAACATACCAACTTATCTGACTCCTCCTTGGCAAATTCATCAATGTAAGACCATGGAATAAAGTAGAACAAAATGAACTGATAAAGAATGCATCAATGTAAGACCATGGTATATGAAGCATTTCTAAGTATATACTTGAACGAGGGGCTACCGTGCTTAAGGATTTTAAGGTTAGAAAAACTACGCTTCTAATGCTACCAACCAAAAAGATTATAGAACTTTTGATTTTGGCTCATTTGTAAAAACAATTAATACCATTTATACTTACTACATCCAGAGCAATTTTGCTTATTATCAAGTGACAGAGTACAAGAATTATTCTTATCAAATTTGGGGATTCATTGAGGCTGAAAAGTAGGGTGCTAAATCATAATACAGCATAAATTTTCTGAAATTACCATGGAAAGATGTTTGTTAATCAACACACGCAAAAAACCCTAAAAAATAATGATGAACGCCATTTTGGTGCCCACTTTGAAAGGGAATGGACATGAGCAATGAATCTACTTGAGCAATAACAACCACGACTATATTAACATGTTTATGAGACTAAAACGACCTAAATTCATCTAATATTCGAGATGTGTGAATTACAAATTAAAGCATGTGTGAATTACCGAAACGGACACGATTGCAGCGCCTGAGAAGATTATGGCTGGGTTTGGTGTTTTCATTCAGGTGTGGAGAAGACGAAGCCTATCTAGTTTGTTGGTTTCTGTCTAAGGGCTGCCTCTTTGATTTTGAAAGATTTAAAGAGTAGAGATAAGAAGCTTAGGGAAAGGGATGACTAATGGTAAAAGGACGCAAAAGTATGGGCAGCAGCAACACTGCAACAACAGCATTACACGGTAGTAATACCGTAATAAACAGTAGAGTAAAGGGTAGTAATGCGCAACAACAAACAGCAGCAATGGAGAGCAGTAGGATGGTCTGGTGTGCACAGACCAACTACTAAACACGACCTCAAATAAAAATTGTTCTAATCACTACTCCATCTGTTCCATTTCATTAAGTTGGTTTATAGGCTGTAATGTATATCATTTGAGGGTAAATGGTGAGACCTACAAACTCATTATAATTTGTTGAATTTGCTTGACTGACTTACAATGAAACGGAACAGACGAAGGTAATATACTACTTGTGTTTCAACTCACTTAACATAGTCCTACTTTCTACTTCGCCTGTTACTCAGATCGATCAACCAATGCAACCCAAAGTAAAGCAGAAAAGAAACATCACACAACATTTACAAAAAGACTGGCTTGTGACGGACACTATCTGTCACAGGCTGAAGACGGATAGTGTCCCTCTCACACTAAGGTAGGTGGGAGGGCAAGTGGGGGAATGGTGCACTCCACAAATCTTAATATACTAGTTGTAATCATTTCATAACCCTAGACAATCATATAGTAGCCTAATCATCGAAACATCTTCGACATTTCCAAATTAAATTATGTGAATGAGCTTCAGGAACATTTGATCTGATTCAATTTACTTCAACAATTCGCACAAAACAAAGATAATGAAGAATCAACAAGTTTAACACCTAAAAGTTCGCGTATTTGACATGAATCAATCAAATGTGGATGATCTAATTACATGATTCGTACATCAAAATGAAATAAACCTAATTATAGCATAAAAAAAAAGTATTAACTTAATAATCGCAAGAAATTATCAATTAGTATATAAATATCTATTGTGCAATTGAATGATTGATCATGAATAATTCCAATCAAATAATACATTGAGTAGAAATAATTGAAAATGCAGTGTAATTAATCGAGAATTTACCAGAAACTAAGGAGAAAACAGTTCGCAGAAGATGATGATAAACGTTATGGAGTTATTGATCGCAACTAATGGCTTCATGTTCAAATTTGAAGTTTTATTGTAAGATGTCTCATGGAAAAGATTAGAGAAGGCAATGGGCCGTGCGTGTCAGCCCGGGTTCCAACCCGTCGTGTCTAGTCATAATTTTGGCTCGACTCAAGCACAGTCAATTGTGCATTAAGGCTGTGCCATGCCAACCTGCCTCTTCCCATCCTCACCATGACCCGGAAAAAGTCGGGCCGTGCTCATGCCGCCTATTGTGTAGCCTATTGTTTATCGGGTATTTTTAATGGTTTTTTTATTATTTACCACTAATTTGCCATGCTCGTTATACCTGGCCCATCGTACCTCGTGTCTAGGCATGGATTTTTGGAATTTTGGCGTCGGCACTTACCCAGTTATGATGGACCCGGGCCACCTCAATCTCGCCCCTCGGCCAAAATGCCTACTCTGTGGAAGACGAGATTGGATTGATAGACGACAAACAATGACATGATCCAATAAACAAACATAAACCCAACACAAAATTAATAAGTTTGAGTTGACATTTAATGGCTCATAAGTAAGTGAATCGGCACGAAATGACATGAGATTTTGTATCTGGTTTAAGTGGAGCTCTCTAAACAATACATGTCAAACGCTAGGCTCATACCCAGCCCAAAAACATAATTGGGCCTTCTTGTACTGAACCACGTGCCTTTTTAGGCCTAATTAAAAGGGGGCACATTACTAATTATCGTCGACACATTAACATGAAATGCCCATTTTGCCCCTCGCTATCCTCTATATCTTCATTTTCGGACTTGAAAATGTTATCGGGTTATTACGAAATTCAAAAACTCGGTTTTCTTTGAAAATACAAAAAAACGGTTTTCTTTGGAAATACAAAAATCGGTTTGAAGAACGGTTTTCAACGATGAGCGACAATGACGAGGTTAGTTTACGATTTTAATTTGTTTGAAATTTACGATTTTAATTTGTTTTAAATTTCGGATTTGTAATATTGTAGAACGGATTAGCGTAGATTCCCGAAGCCGGTTTGAAAAAAAAAAAAAAAAAAAGATGAAAAACTTTTGGACGAAGAACAATTTCGTCTGGGGTCGGTCTTGGACGAAGCACAAGTTCGTCTGTGGTCGGTCTTGGACGAAGCCTGTGCTCGTCTGGGGTTGGTCTTGGACGAAGCCCGTGCTCGTCTGGGATCGGCGTGAGACGTGTATGTGTTTCGTCCGTGGCTGGTGTGGGACGAAAAGTCCCTTCGTCTGGGGTATGGGCTGGACGAAAATTCTCTTCGTCTCGTTTTTTTTTTTTTTTTTTTTTAAGTAACCCTAACCCTAACCCCTAAACCGTAATCATGAACGTAATTATCGAACAGTGTGCAGGTTTATGACGATGGAGACGGTGTTGACTACTCTAGTCATTTTACCACCGATAGACTTTTTTGTTCGAGTGGAGAAGGCTTCAGTTGGGCATTTGAGTTAGCACTTAGTCTCGGGTTTGGAATAAAAAGAGCGAGCAACAAAAAAGTTGGTCGTCACACGAGTTTGAGGCAGGATTATTTTGTTTGTCGGATGGGTGGACGACCTCCCTTAAATAGTGATGCTGATACTTTGAGAAGGAGTAACACGGGTAGCTCGTGGTGCAATTGCAAATTCAGAATGAAAGCGGTTGAAATAGTAGAAGGAACTTGGAGGATTGTCATGCTTTTCGGGTTTCATAATCACGGGTTAGGGACGTATAGTGATGGCGATAGAAAAAAAAAAAAAAAAACACTACTTCAACTTTTAAAGGAGATCTTAAAGAAACAGACTAACAAAGAATAGTCATGAAATTATGCCAAGGGGTCTTTTAGAAACTATAACCTATGTTACTCCGACTCTTCTAATTTCCTCGCGTACCCGTGTCCGACACTCCACACTCGGACATGGGTATGACACATGGACACCTCATTTTAGACCAAAATGTGCATATTTTTCAATAAAATAGCCGAGTCCGACACTTGGATACGTACCCGTGTCGGGTACTTCTAAACGAATCTGAGTAACATAGACTATAACATAAACCAGAACCAAAAAAAGATTGAAGCCTAAGAAGGTGACCACTAAAAGGGACACAACATCCCGATCATGCCTTAAAACATTAAAGGTGTATTAGACATCTACCGATCTACGCTAAAACACAAGCGAAGATGCAGCGCAGCAAGCTGTCTAATATTAAAGGCTTGTTTGGATTGAGGGATTTGGAGGAAAAGGAAAAAGAAGAGGAGCAAAGGGATATAAGATCCCTTGTTTCGTTAGCAAATGAGGGTGGAGGAAAATGGAGGAGGGGATATTTGAAGGGATCTATTTTCCCTCCTACAAAGCAAACCAAAATCCCTCCACCATAGGAAAGATTTGGAGGGAAATTGTATCCAAACACCATACTCCATTCCCCCTCCCCTTCCCTACCCTCCCCTCCCTTTCCTTTCACCTTATACCCATCCCCTCCCTTCCCTCCTACTCTGCTATTCAAACAAGCCCTAACATTACTGCAATGAAGAAACTAGACAGGAAGACAGTCAAACTGCTTTGACAATATTCCTTCAAGACCATAGACATGACAATTCTAAATGTATGCTTATAATATTGGTTTCATAAAGAAAACATCTAAGGTCTAAGAGGCAAAAACTGCAGTATTAAAGTAATAGCTCACCTCATTGTCTTGTTTTCCATGTTCACCACCACTACGGCACCCAGCGTCAGGCAACCTAGTACCCTAATTACAAGATATACAATAGTATCAAACCACTAGAACACTAAACTTATATTCCACAAGAGAACAAAACTTTAACTAGTATGTGCCGCTTGAATATAAAAATATAGAACATAAATGAAGGACATACTGCGGCTGACTAGCTCGACCCCACCTAGAGAAATGGGTTAGCCAATAGATAGGATTAGACTATAGACAGCTTGTATCAGGTGCGGCACAAGCCCATATTAGATGCGTTGACTTTCGAATACGTGCATATTAAGATGGACACACAAGGACGACAAGGCCCCTACCAGAAGGTCAGCCGTAGTATCATGCAGATATCATCTTATCAACACAGCCAACTACTAGTCCACTTTGAGGTAAAATGAAAAAATCCTATAAATAACCAATAACACGCGTTGTTGGTGTAAGTCGTAACTAATTCTGACTCAGGAAAAGTACTGTATTGTCAAAGGAAAATCTCTCTATAGAGTTCTCATTTCAAATTCGGCAATGCTTCTTTCATGGGTATCAGAGGGAGTTTCCGACTTTCCTCGATACGCACCCTGACGCTAAGTTTACTAGTTGCGTGAGAACTATCTTTCCATGTGGGCAACAATCGGCATCCACAAAGCTTTCAAGTATTTGGGTTGTTCAACTACCCTAAAACAGTGATAATTTAGGACTTAGGAGAGGTAGAATCACCAGCCAATATCAATGATAATCCTTAGAAAAGTGATGATATTATTAAGATGTTTTTTATAGCCGCTTCCCTATAATATGGCACGAGTATAAGAAATAAAAATACGGAGTACATAAGAAATTTCTATAATCTCAGCAAACTTCTCGATCAGGTAGGTTTCTGCTTTGGTTAATAGGCAATCCGTCTAGTCCATCATAAGAGTGAATGGCTAAATGAAGAAACTACACAGCTAATGCTTCGGAAGCCATCAATTCCCTTACTTTTTCATCAACAAAGTTCCAACATACAACCTTATTTTCGTAGAAATGATGATAGAACTATGATACCGCATCATTCCTAGTTGACTACAATTTATATCCTCGAAACCAGATAGTGAACGACGCTGAGCATCATACGCCAAAATCAGACAGACATCCAGTTCAATTCTTATCACAAATCAAGATATCAATAACATTAAGTTATACGACAACGACGAACATTTCAAGCAATCAAATCAAACAAAAAAACATCATTACTCAGTATAATTCATGAAATTGAACAAAGCAAATGATAAATTACCTCATCGTCTTGTTTATGTTCACCACCTTTGTGGAATTCCTCTTGCTGTGGTTGTTCCATTTCTTCCTAATCTTCTCCTCTAACAGTAATCTTCTCCTATAACATTAAACATAAACCCTAATTTGAGTGATCATCATCAAATTCAAACAAACTAATAAAATTAGGGAAAAAATCGGTGGAAAGGGGAACCCTATTTTTAGATTGACAGTAAAATCTAAAAATAGAAACATAGTCTTACCACACTCTTACCCTTTTGTGTTGGGACTCTTTCCAGATGGTGATCAACAAAATAGGAAAGTCGCGTTATCACGGTTGTGAATCATAGGTTTTAGTATATGTTAATTATACACATTTTAGTTTGCGAGATTCGGTATAAATTGTTGCGGCGTTGAAGGGAAATGCTGCATCACCGTACCCACAACACGGCTGATTATACATGATTTTATGAATTGCAATTACCTAACACCTAGCTTAAATGTGGCTCCTTCACAACATATCATGTTTGATTTATCTTCTTCGGACCCTTCACGGTTCTGTAAAGCCATTGTAAGTTGTAACATGTACAAGACATGGGTTGTTGAGAATAAAAACAAGAGAAGGGAACTGAAGATTAATATGATGGTAGTTTAATGGTTAAAGCATTTGTTTCACTTTTTTTATTTTCGCAAGGATATTTTAATTAAATACATATAAATGATTGAAACCTAGATTATATACATAGACAACCTAATTTAGAGTAGTATTTTTTTAGTAGTATCATTATTCATTTTTTTAATAGTATCACAATTGAACGTAATCCAATATGGAACATATTGACTTCACAATATTTTTCAACCTAAGTTTAAGTAATACTACAATAATAACATGAATGTAGATGTACTTATTAAGTTTTAATTTTATACTAGTTTTACTCCCGTGCAATTTGCACGGGTTTATTATTAAAATTATTGTCAACTAATTTAATTAAACATGTATATTATTTCTACAAAAATAGTTTTAGTTCAAATTGCACGGGTTTATGTAGTAGTGTTATTTATTTCTTGGTTATAAGTGATATGTGTTGCATTATGAAAATGTTGTAAGATGGAATAAAATAACTACTTTTAATATGAATATGTGATACGAATAAATATTAGAATATAAAACGAATCAAAGAACTCCAACCATCGGCTTAAGCTTTTGGTTGGGTTGGTTTCTTAACATTGTATCAGTGTTATGTGAGGTGGATAATCAGAACAGGCAAGGGAAGCTTATTTAATTAAAGTTTTATTTGAGTTTTATTTTATATATTTTTCCTCATACGAAAGTCCATTATTTTTTGAGATATATACGCTAACCTATCGAGTATTCATTTGTATTCCAGTGTACCACATTACCCTTTGGAAATTCTGGTCCAATTTTAACTTTTTACATAAAATTGATTTAAAAACTATTTTTATTTAAAATATTTAATAACTAAATTAAACAAGATCAGTTAATTACGTGTTTTTCTTGGTTTTTTGAATTATGACCATAAAAATTGATTTATACAAAAAAAAAAAATATCCGGAATATTTTAGATACATTTTATACTTTTAGTTCATATGAGTATGTATTTTTACAGTAATTAAACATTGTTTTTTAAACAATTTAGACGATCATGTTATTGTTTTTTCCTTTGAATTTGTGTTTTTAACAATATTGTTATTATATCTATTTATTTATAGAAAAATTACTTTTTTAAAAATTATAGAGGTGAAAATTTAAGAAAAAAAATATAGAAGACAGTTAAATGTCGAGAAAGTAATCGTAAAAAAAACTGAATAATGTTGTGGGGTTTCAAAGACTGGACCACCAGAAAAAAAAATGCAAAAATAAAATAAAAATTATTGATTAATGACGTGACTTGATGTGGATGCATTAAATGTTTTTGTATTAATATAGATAAGATATGGTCCAAATAATATTTTATATAATAATAAAAATCTGTTTTAATGCACAAAATCATGACTACAAATTTTTTTTGTTGAATTTTATTTTACTTCAACTAAAAATCTCGAAATTACTTTGCAAATCTATTTGGATAAAAACTTTACTTCCAAAACTATTCAATTTTGAAAAATAAAAATCTTAAATATATAAAAGTTTGGCTGATCATAATGTATGTAAACCAGTAAATCTAATATTAAATTGTAATTCTTATCATAATTTTTCATAATAACGTTAACCAGTCAATCAATTTCTCTTGAATTATATATAATTTACAAATAAAAGGTTAGAAATTTTTATTTTAACAAAGTTTTTTTAGGTTGAATTAATTACATAACAAAAAAAATTTAAAACAATAATAATAACAATAATCGTGGCAAAGTACTAATAAATGTAACAATATTCGTGGCAAAATATTAATAGTCCGTTATAAATGTTAAGTAAATTGTGCAAAATAATTTTTTTGTCATATAAAACCAAAATAATGTAATTTGTAGTGTTCGAACGTGTGGCTACAAACTAACAATGTTAGTCATTTACCACTACAACGGTATCATTACATTGTAAAAGAAAGATACTAACTCAATCCTACTCTAACATACTCAATCCTCCTAATTACTTCTACCCCACCAAATATGAACAAGAATCGGAATTTGAACCCTGCTCCTGCCGCCCCTGCTGTCGCAAACCCCGCACCTTCCTCCGAACGCGGGAAGGAGGGTGGCTCGAGTAATGGCTACAGCCATTACCCAGGCAAGCCAAAGTCGGGTGCTTCTTCCTCCGTGAAGAAGCCCGAGAAAAAGACCGGTAAGAGCCCTCCTTCAAAAATGAAAATGTTATTTTTATTATTATCTTATATCTTCTTATTCAATTATTATTAAAATATAATTTTAACCAAATTATAATTATATTGTGTTTTAATAGGAAGGACTTATTCAATTATTATTAAAATATAATTTTAACCAAATTATAATTATATTGTGTTTTAATAGGAAGGAAGAAGTAATCCTAGGATTACGAGCATGATGATGCGGCCGTGGACTTGTTGTTTTTTTTTTAATATTTTAGTTAATTTTAGTTTAGTTTATTTAAAAAAAAATTCAATTTTTTTTATTTTATGTTTTTTAATAATCCCATCATCTACCTCTGCCGGCAAAATTAGAATATGTGATCTATTATGTAATGAAATGGGTTTGTGTGTTTAATGAAACGAGTGTTTTCATAATTCCACTGGACCATCAACTTCCCGTCTTCTCCTTCCACCTTCACCAACGCTTTTTATTTCCCGCCTCCGGTCTCAACCGTTTGTCTCCCGGAATATGACGCGTTTTATGTCAATCATTGCTCGAAATGAGATTCGAGCCAGTAAATATCAATGTTCATCAATATAAGCCATAAAATCATCATCTAATCTATAAAAGCAACAACCATAGAGCCTACGTGGCGCTATGTGGTTGAAAATAGATTTTTAATATTTCTTAAATATCGATGTATACCTAAGATGAATACAATTCTGAAAATAAAAGATGAACATAGAACATGGTGGGACCCTTATTTAAGAAATATTAAAAATCTACTTTCAACCACAGGGCGCCACGTAGGCTCTGTGGTTGTTGCTTTTATAGATTAGATATTTGGGTTGAATAAGCTATTCGGTAATGTGTTAGACAAACTGGTTAGATAAACCGAGTTGGTAAAAATAAATGGGTTAGACAAGAATCGATTGAGTTTTGAAAAAGTTAAATAACTTAGATTAGGGTTAATTTGATAACCATAAAATATATATTTTATTATATTTAAATAACTGTGCCGTGTTCTAAATTCGATGGAATGCCGTACCGTGTCCGCGCTTTGATACTACCTAGATTACACGTACAATTAACCCAACTTATGTCCAATACTTGGAGAAAACGGAAATAACGAAAAAAAGCAATTGTACGTCGTCGTTTTGCCACTATTCATTCTCTTCCAGGTTTGTTCACTCAATTGCTTTTCCCCCTTTCGCTGATTCGATTCGATTTTACTGTCAATCTAAAAATAGGGTTCCCCTTTCCACCGATTTTTTCCCTAATTTTATTAGTTTGTTTGAATTTGATGATGATCACTCAAATTAGGGTTTATGTTTAATGTTATAGGAGAAGATTACTGTTAGAGGAGAAGATTAGGAAGAAATGGAACAACCACAGCAAGAGGAATTCCACAAAGGTGGTGAACATAAACAAGACGATGAGGTAATTTATCATTTGCTTTGTTCAATTTCATGAATTATATTGAGTAATGATGTTTTTTTGTTTGATTTGATTGCTTGAAATGTTCGTCGTTGTCGTATAACTTAATGTTATTGATATCTTGATTTGTGATAAGAATTGAACTGGATGTCTGTCTGATTTTGGCGTATGATGCTCAGCGTCGTTCACTATCTGGTTTCGAGGATATAAATTGTAGTCAACTAGGAATGATGCGGTATCATAGTTCTATCATCATTTCTACGAAAATAAGGTTGTATGTTGGAACTTTGTTGATGAAAAAGTAAGGGAATTGATGGCTTCCGAAGCATTAGCTGTGTAGTTTCTGCATTTAGCCATTCACTCTTATGATGGACTAGACGGATTGCCTATTAACCAAAGCAGAAACCTACATGATCGAGAAGTTTGCTGAGATTATAGAAATTTCTTATGTACTCCGTATTTTTATTTCTTATACTCGTGCCATATTATAGGGAAGCGGCTATAAAAAACATCTTAATAATATCATCACTTTTCTAAGGATTATCATTGATATTGGCTGGTGATTCTACCTCTCCTAAGTCCTAAATTATCACTGTTTTAGGGTAGTTGAACAACCCAAATACTTGAAAGCTTTGTGGATGCCGATTGTTGCCCACATGGAAAGATAGTTCTCACGCAACTAGTAAACTTAGCGTCAGGGTGCGTATCGAGGAAAGTCGGAAACTCCCTCTGATACCCATGAAAGAAGCATTGCCGAATTTGAAATGAGAACTCTATAGAGAGATTTTCCTTTGACAATACAGTACTTTTCCTGAGTAAGAAGTAGTTACGACTTACACCAACAACGCGTGTTATTGGTTATTTATAGGATTTTTTCATTTTACCTCAAAGTGGACTAGTAGTTGGCTGTGTTGATAAGATGATATCTGCATGATACTACGGCTGACCTTCTGGTAGGGGCCTTGTCGTCCTTGTGTGTCCATCTTAATATGCACGTATTCGAAAGTCAACGCATCTAATATGGGCTTGTGCCGCACCTGATACAAGCTGTCTATAGTCTAATCCTATCTATTGGCTAACCCATTTCTCTAGGTGGGGTCGAGCTAGTCAGCCGCAGTATGTCCTTCATTTATGTTCTATATTTTTATATTCAAGCGGCACATACTAGTTAAAGTTTTGTTCTCTTGTGGAATATAAGTTTAGTGTTCTAGTGGTTTGATACTATTGTATATCTTGTAATTAGGGTACTAGGTTGCCTGACGCTGGGTGCCGTAGTGGTGGTGAACATGGAAAACAAGACAATGAGGTGAGCTATTACTTTAATACTGCAGTTTTTGCCTCTTAGACCTTAGATGTTTTCTTTATGAAACCAATATTATAAGCATACATTTAGAATTGTCATGTCTATGGTCTTGAAGGAATATTGTCAAAGCAGTTTGACTGTCTTCCTGTCTAGTTTCTTCATTGCAGTAATGTTAGGGCTTGTTTGAATAGCAGAATAGGAGGGAAGGGAGGGGATGGGTATAAGGTGAAAGGAAAGGGAGGGGAGGGTAGGGAAGGGGAGGGGGAATGGAGTATGGTGTTTGGATACAATTTCCCTCCAAATCTTTCCTATGGTGGAGGGATTTTGGTTTGCTTTGTAGGAGGGAAAATAGATCCCTTCAAATATCCCCTCCTCCATTTTCCTCCACCCTCATTTGCTAACGAAACAAGGGATCTTATATCCCTTTGCTCCTCTTCTTTTTCCTTTTCCTCCAAATCCCTCAATCCAAACAAGCCTTTAATATTAGACAGCTTGCTGCGCTGCATCTTCGCTTGTGTTTTAGCGTAGATCGGTAGATGTCTAATACACCTTTAATGTTTTAAGGCATGATCGGGATGTTGTGTCCCTTTTAGTGGTCACCTTCTTAGGCTTCAATCTTTTTTTGGTTCTGGTTTATGTTATATTCTATGTTACTCAGATTCGTTTAGAAGTACCCGACACGGGTACGTATCCAAGTGTCGGACTCGGCTATTTTATTGAAAAATATGCACATTTTGGTCTAAAATGAGGTGTCCATGTGTCATACCCATGTCCGAGTGTGGAGTGTCGGACACGGGTACGCGAGGAAATTAGAAGAGTCGGAGTAACATAGGTTATAGTTTCTAAAAGACCCCTTGGCATAATTTCATGACTATTCTTTGTTAGTCTGTTTCTTTAAGATCTCCTTTAAAAGTTGAAGTAGTGTTTTTTTTTTTTCTATCGCCATCACTATACGTCCCTAACCCGTGATTATGAAACCCGAAAAGCATGACAATCCTCCAAGTTCCTTCTACTATTTCAACCGCTTTCATTCTGAATTTGCAATTGCACCACGAGCTACCCGTGTTACTCCTTCTCAAAGTATCAGCATCACTATTTAAGGGAGGTCGTCCACCCATCCGACAAACAAAATAATCCTGCCTCAAACTCGTGTGACGACCAACTTTTTTGTTGCTCGCTCTTTTTATTCCAAACCCGAGACTAAGTGCTAACTCAAATGCCCAACTGAAGCCTTCTCCACTCGAACAAAAAAGTCTATCGGTGGTAAAATGACTAGAGTAGTCAACACCGTCTCCATCGTCATAAACCTGCACACGGTTCGATAATTACGTTCATGATTACGGTTTAGGGGCTAGGGTTAGGGTTACTTAAAAAAAAAAAAAAAAAACGAGACGAAGAGAATTTTCGTCCAGCCCATACCCCAGACGAAGGGACTTTTCGTCCCACACCAGCCACGGACGAAACACATACACGTCTCACGCCGATCCCAGACGAGCACGGGCTTCGTCCAAGACCAACCCCAGACGAGCACAGGCTTCGTCCAAGACCGACCACAGACGAACTTGTGCTTCGTCCAAGACCGACCCCAGACGAAATTGTTCTTCGTCCAAAAATTTTTCATCTTTTTTTTTTTTTTTTTCAAACCGGCTTCGGGAATCTACGCTAATCCGTTCTACAATATTACAAATCCGAAATTTAAAACAAATTAAAATCGTAAATTTCAAACAAATTAAAATCGTAAACTAACCTCGTCATTGTCGCTCATCGTTGAAAACCGTTCTTCAAACCGATTTTTGTATTTCCAAAGAAAACCGTTTTTTGTATTTTCAAAGAAAACCGAGTTTTTGAATTTCGTAATAACCCGATAACATTTTCAAGTCCGAAAATGAAGATATAGAGGATAGCGAGGGGCAAAATGGGCATTTCATGTTAATGTGTCGACGATAATTAGTAATGTGCCCCCTTTTAATTAGGCCTAAAAAGGCACGTGGTTCAGTACAAGAAGGCCCAATTATGTTTTTGGGCTGGGTATGAGCCTAGCGTTTGACATGTATTGTTTAGAGAGCTCCACTTAAACCAGATACAAAATCTCATGTCATTTCGTGCCGATTCACTTACTTATGAGCCATTAAATGTCAACTCAAACTTATTAATTTTGTGTTGGGTTTATGTTTTTTTATTGGATCATGTCATTGTTTGTCGTCTATCAATCCAATCTCGTCTTCCACAGAGTAGGCATTTTGGCCGAGGGGCAAGATTGAGGTGGCCCGGGTCCATCATAACTGGGTAAGTGCCGACGCCAAAATTCCAAAAATCCATGCCTAGACACGAGGTACGATGGGCCAGGTATAACGAGCATGGCAAATTAGTGGTAAATAATAAAAAAACCATTAAAAATACCCGATAAACAATAGGCTACACAATAGGCGGCATGAGCACGGCCCGACTTTTTCCGGGTCATGGTGAGGATGGGAAGAGGCAGGTTGGCATGGCACAGCCTTAATGCACAATTGACTGTGCCTGAGTCGAGCCAAAATTATGACTAGACACGACGGGTTGGAACCCGGGCTGACACGCACGGCCCATTGCCTTCTCTAATCTTTTCCATGAGACATCTTACAATAAAACTTCAAATTTGAACATGAAGCCATTAGTTGCGATCAATAACTCCATAACGTTTATCATCATCTTCTGCGAACTGTTTTCTCCTTAGTTTCTGGTAAATTCTCGATTAATTACACTGCATTTTCAATTATTTCTACTCAATGTATTATTTGATTGGAATTATTCATGATCAATCATTCAATTGCACAATAGATATTTATATACTAATTGATAATTTCTTGCGATTATTAAGTTAATACTTTTTTTTTATGCTATAATTAGGTTTATTTCATTTTGATGTACGAATCATGTAATTAGATCATCCACATTTGATTGATTCATGTCAAACACGCGAACTTTTAGGTGTTAAACTTGTTGATTCTTCATTATCTTTGTTTTGTGCGAATTGTTGAAGTAAATTGAATCAGATCAAATGTTCCTGAAGCTCATTCACATAATTTAATTTGGAAATGTCGAAGATGTTTCGATGATTAGGCTACTATATGATTGTCTAGGGTTATGAAATGATTACAACTAGTATATTAAGATTTGTGGAGTGCACCATTCCCCCACTTGCCCTCCCACCTACCTTAGTGTGAGAGGGACACTATCCGTCTTCAGCCTGTGACAGATAGTGTCCGTC
Source organism: Silene conica (assembly GCA_029255685.2). NCBI lineage: Eukaryota > Viridiplantae > Streptophyta > Magnoliopsida > Caryophyllales > Caryophyllaceae > Silene > Silene conica. The sequence continues at coordinate 96,786,110 of CM055312.2, forward strand.
ACAAGCCAGTCTTTTTGTAAATGTTGTGTGATGTTTCTTTTCTGCTTTACTTTGGGTTGCATTGGTTGATCGATCTGAGTAACAGGCGAAGTAGAAAGTAGGACTATGTTAAGTGAGTTGAAACACAAGTAGTATATTACCTTCGTCTGTTCCGTTTCATTGTAAGTCGGTCAAGCAAATTCAACAAATTATAATGAGTTTGTAGGTCTCACCATTTACCCTCAAATGATATACATTACAGCCTATAAACCAACTTAATGAAATGGAACAGATGGAGTAGTTATTAGAACAATTTTTATTTGAGGTCGTGTTTAGTAGTTGGTCTGTGCACACCAGACCATCCTACTGCTCTCCATTGCTGCTGTTTGTTGTTGCGCATTACTACCCTTTACTCTGCTGTTTATTACGGTATTACTACCGTGTAATGCTGTTGTTGCAGTGTTGCTGCTGCCCATACTTTTGCGTCCTTTTACCATTAGTCATCCCTTTCCCTAAGCTTCTTATCTCTACTCTTTAAATCTTTCAAAATCAAAGAGGCAGCCCTTAGACAGAAACCAACAAACTAGATAGGCTTCGTCTTCTCCACACCTGAATGAAAACACCAAACCCAGCCATAATCTTCTCAGGCGCTGCAATCGTGTCCGTTTCGGTAATTCACACATGCTTTAATTTGTAATTCACACATCTCGAATATTAGATGAATTTAGGTCGTTTTAGTCTCATAAACATGTTAATATAGTCGTGGTTGTTATTGCTCAAGTAGATTCATTGCTCATGTCCATTCCCTTTCAAAGTGGGCACCAAAATGGCGTTCATCATTATTTTTTAGGGTTTTTTGCGTGTGTTGATTAACAAACATCTTTCCATGGTAATTTCAGAAAATTTATGCTGTATTATGATTTAGCACCCTACTTTTCAGCCTCAATGAATCCCCAAATTTGATAAGAATAATTCTTGTACTCTGTCACTTGATAATAAGCAAAATTGCTCTGGATGTAGTAAGTATAAATGGTATTAATTGTTTTTACAAATGAGCCAAAATCAAAAGTTCTATAATCTTTTTGGTTGGTAGCATTAGAAGCGTAGTTTTTCTAACCTTAAAATCCTTAAGCACGGTAGCCCCTCGTTCAAGTATATACTTAGAAATGCTTCATATACCATGGTCTTACATTGATGCATTCTTTATCAGTTCATTTTGTTCTACTTTATTCCATGGTCTTACATTGATGAATTTGCCAAGGAGGAGTCAGATAAGTTGGTATGTTTGCTAGATATTCATTCAGCTGATCAACACTATATTATGGGATCTTTTGTCGCTTATTAATTATGATGGTCTATTTCATATGTTGAAACATGCAGGAGGCGATTGGGAGTTACACAAGCGAAAAGGAAGCAAGGGTCGCGGCTGAGACATTGATTGCGTCCTTAGAACAGGAGCTTGAAAAAGTTCCTCAAGAAAAAATGGCATCCGACCATAAGGTAATTTAGAACTGTTAATGTTTGCTATCAGTCTTCAAAGAAGCCTTATGGTTTTCACGATGTGTTCTGAGCTTCTAATTGTCTACGTGCTATGATATGTACAAGCGCTTGCAAGAATACAACACAAGCTTGCAACAGTACAATAGCATGCTCCAAACAGATCTTGCAACAGCTAATGCTGTTCTTCAATGGGTGGTCGGGTGGAGAAAGAGAAATCTACCATTGTCGAGAATTTGGGCACCTTAAGGGGACATTATGCTTCTTTGCAAGAACAGCTAACGACTTCTCGTGTTGATCAAAGCTTATTCTTTTGATACCTTTAGCTCAAATATTCACACGGTCCTATGTTTTGCAAATGAATTATCATTTCATATGTGGCAGCAATCGCGTTCCTTGATTGTATTGCAACCCTTGAATGTATTTGCAAGGAAGATTCCCATGGTCCATGAAGGAATTTACTCCTTGCCCTATGAACTTTAAAAAAACAAATTCGATTGAGACGAAATACTCATTTGTAATTATGGTTCTTTAAGATTTTAGGGCGTCTCTTAGTATTAGCTGTATTAGCCCTTGTTTGGTGAATGGTGGAATTTTGTAACCAGGTTTGAAGTTAGTGTTATATCAAAAATTTCTTTTGTGCTTTCTTAATACTGTATATCTATGAATACTATATTTATAAAAAAACTCGTAAAAATCATTTATGTGTAAAACTTGCTGATGGATTTAAGACTGTGGACAGTGGGCTTTTTTATGTTTTTGTGGCACTTATATGTCCCCAGGCTTCCCAAGATGAAGCTGTAGAGTTAAAAGAAACATTAAACAGTGAAGTGCATTGCTTAAGAGGTGAACTTCAACAGGTAAGGGAGGATCCTGATCGTTTACCGTCACAAATTCATGATCCGACTGTTGAAATCAAAAGGCTCACTAAAGAACTGGACAATCTGAAGATGAAATCAAATGTCTTGGAGGTTTGTATCTGGATCCTTGCTTAGCTTTATCACTGTTATGATGTACCAAAATTTTACCTTGATTGATAAATTTTAATGTCCTTTTTTCTGTCATAGGAAACTCGCTCTTCACAAAGCCAACAGCTCCAGATACTTCAACATCAATTAGGTTTAGCCAATGAAAAACTAAAGGTGATTTAATCATCCTCTATGTATTATTTTTGGTAGCGATTTTCTTAGGGTTCTTGTATTTATGCTTTAAAATCTGTTTTTGCAGATGACTGATTTATTTGTTTCAGAAACAAGAACCGCTTGTGAAGAGCAAAAGCAATTAATAATGCAGCTAAAAGATTGTTTAGCAGAAGCCAAAATTCAAATCCACGAGAAGGAGCTGTTAAGGAGAAAACTGCACAACACTATTCTGGTAAATATCAAGTCATATTTAATATTTTAGATTTGAATTAAAAGTTTCAGTTCCAATTAAAAAATCTTTCATGGACGGACCCTACTAAAGATTGGTAATTTTAACAATATCGTACATGCCAGTCTAATTATGAATATGATTAAAATGTGAATTCATTTTCAAAATGATAAAAAGAAAAGCCGTCATAAATCATTTCAGACCCATATTTTGACCGTGATTGAACCGTAACTCGTATTACTTGCCCCGACAATTAAACTATTTAGCGTGACAATAAAGTGCTCTTTGTTAATGTGAAAAAGCTTAAATTTTTTTAACTCTACTAATGTCAATGTATTCACTGCTGTTATTTTTTGCAGGAATTGAAGGGAAACATCCGTGTTTTCTGTAGAGTCAGGCCCATGTTGCCCGGGGATGGCTGTTCTTCTGATGCATCAGTTATCTCATATCCTCCCTGTACTGAAGGACGTGAGCAGGGGATTGACCTTAGTCAAAGTGGTAGGTTTGACTTTGCTTGAACATTTAAGTACCACCTCATATACACTGTAATCCTTGAGTATATCTAGTAGTTGTAGCTATCATTGTTATTGTTGTTGGTATATTTGGATGCCTATAGTAATTTAATTGCAGACAGGGATCGATCATGTTTAGTAGTTTTTATTTGACATGATGAGTTTAGAAGGTTTTTATTGTACCATTTTGATTAAAAATATAAAATTGATGGTCTAATTAACTGACAAGATGAGTTATGAATGTTTTTTTGTCTTGACACGATACAATTTTAGGTTAAAAGTTGACCAGAACTTACTAACTTGCACAAAGGAACCAGGTTCATATATTAGGTGAAATAAGTTTGGAAATACAAGTGTGTTTTGTATAGATATATCATATGTACTGAGTATATAAGGCCATGGACATATTGTAAAACCTATATTTAGATATAATGATATTTGTTTGATGTCGAACTTGGGAAGCCATTTTTATATGCTTTCTCCTCGTGTGTTAAACACTGCTATATTATTGGAAACGTTTACTTACCTGACACTACGGTGACAGGGGAAACTGGAAAGTATCCTTTCTTCTAATTCCCTTCCCTACCTCTTGAAATCCATCGACGATAACAAAACAGTAATACTTATGTTAAAAACTCTGTAGGATAGGATTCATATGGTGTATAATAATGTAACACTGCTACACATTAATAGCAATTTCACAGAACGTAAATAGTAATTTACTAATCTGCTACCATTACATACTCCTAAAAAAGCTCTATTGTAGTATTGAATCACTGAAGAGCAAGGTTAAGTTAGGCAACCAAACATCATAAAAGCACCTCACTTAGTAGAAGCAGATCCAAATAGAAGTCGTATTTAGCTTGCTTATATCTTCAGCTCATTTTAGCTTGCTTATATCTTCAGCAGTGTTGTGTTTTTTGTGTCATTTGTAAAATCAAAGGCAGTTTTATGTTTTAGTGGCTAAAGCACATGTCTTTGCAACTGCGTAATTATCAATACCTTAGTGTTGTTTGCTCGAGTAGAGAATACTGTTACACTATAGTCTATATAGTATATGCTTATCTTTAAAGTTCTACTTTCTCAACTAAAACAGATGCAGGAACAAAACTCTAAAGTATGAATCGCAAAGTCTGATATACAATGATATTTTGCTATTTTCAGGCCAGAAATATGCTTTCACCTTTGATAGGGTGTTCACACATCAAGCCTCACAAAATGACGTGTTTGAAGAAATTTCCGAGCTAGTACAAAGTGCTCTTGATGGATATAAAGTCAGCTTACTGAATTGAGTTGTCTGTTAAAATGTGAGAATCGCCATGTATTCACTATAATATTTTTTGGTTTGTGTTTGCAGGTTTGTATTTTCGCTTATGGTCAAACCGGATCGGGTAAAACGTATACCATGATGGGAAGACTGGAATCCCTGGATCAAAAGGGGTTGATACCTCGTGCATTGGAACAAATCTTTGAGACCAGCCAGAGGCTTGAAGCCCAAGGTTGGAAATATAAGATGCAAGTAAGTATTACGGTTGTAATTTCATGTATAATTGTATATTTAGCTTTTAAGTTGGTCATTTCCTTGGGACCATCGTTAGCATAGTAATGGTCAATTGAATTTTTGCTTCAGGCATCAGTATTGGAGATATACAATGAGACCATAAGGGATCTCTTGGCATCTAATCGTCCAAGTTGTGATTCCATGTGTACCAATCATGGTGTTCCTGGAAAACAGCCTGCAATTAAGCATGATGCAAAGGGAGACACTTATGTGCCTGACCTTACCATTGTAGATGTTTGCAGCTCAAACGAGGTTGCTTCACTTCTGCAAAAGGCAGCACAAACCCGGTATGTGTACATTTTTTTTTAGTGTTATCTGATGCTTCAAATTTTAAATGTTTATCAATGGTTGCCAAACTACCTTTGTAACGTGAGGAAGACTACAATTACTAATAAAAGGGGTGGTGTGACACGGAAGAGTGTAAGGATTGGAAACTTGAATTGTTCCCTGCTGTTTTGTTTGATATATAAGTTTCTCGTTTGATTTTCAGGTCTATAGGCAAGACACAAATGAATGAGCAATCATCACGGAGCCATTTTGTATTTACTCTTAGAATATCTGCTGTCAATGAGGTTTGGCAGTTATCTTTTATTTTCTTTCTCTCTTTTTTTTTTGTAAAATTTATACTCCTGGCATTGCTTTTTACTCACTCGGTTTGTTTTTGTCCCAGACGACCGAAAAACATGGTGTGTTAAACCTAATTGATCTTGCCGGGAGTGAACGACTTTCAAAAACTGTATCAACGGGGGATCAATTGAAAGAAACTCAGGTATCTTTACCTGCTTCATTGCTCTAATGTTTGAAATGATTTAAACATTTTTTTTGGGTATTACTCAGGTATTTTTTTTGGGTATTTGTCAGGCTAAAAATCGGAGTTTATCATGCCTTGCCGATGTTATTTTTGCTCTGACAAATAAAGATAACCATGTCCCATTTAGGAATTCAAAGCTCACTTACCTACTTCAGGTGAAACATTTAAACCTTTCTGGTTTCTGTTCGGTACTTTACGGCTAGCATGGACTTCCCAGTATGACATTAAGACCATGAAATCTTAGCTTTCAAGAACTGGAACGGACCTTAGACACTAAAACTACTAAGTAGCTTTGAATTTGACAGTTAGAAGAAGAAAGTCCGACAGCTAATCTGTACATTTTAGATCATTTCATGCTATATGTTTTTGAGAGTTATAGGCTTCTTCTGGAGCCGACCTCTTTTTTTCCGCTTCTCAATTTCTCATCTACCCTTCTTAGTTCTTACAGTGATAGTTTCTTCTTGCATTTCATGTTGTGTACAATCTACCCCATCCCTAGGACTTCCCGAAGAACATACTTCCCCGTCCAAGAATAAACCTTTGTTCATTTGTTATTGTTGTGTTTTCAGCCTTGCTTAAGTGGAGACTCAAAGACGTTGATGTTTGTCAATGTGTCTCCCGAGCCAACTTCAGTGCACGAATCACTATGCTCTCTCCGGTTCGCTGCCAGAGTCAGTACTTGCCAGATTGGAGTTTCTCGACGTCAGACTTCTATTAGATCCAGTGTTACTCCGATACGCCGACACATGCCGGTGTCCAACACGCCAGTGTCGAAATTCAAGTGTCAAAGTGTCGTGTCGTGTCGGTCAGTTAAGCGAAGTGTCGGAGTAACATAGATCATGTTATCTGTGACTGTATACACTCTTTTACTCTCCGCATAGATCATGTTCAGTGGACGGAATGCCCTATAGACAACTCGAAAGATCATTAGCGCTAAAAACCGTCAAAACATGTTCAGTTCCCCACAATCATATTTTTCGCAAAGCCTTCTTAAATGGGATGGATCATGGACCCGGGGTTTCCGTTCATTGTTGAAGACATATTTGAGTTGAGGGTGGACAAATCTGCGTCGGATGCTTGATGTGATAGTTGAAATGTTTTGCTGATGTATCCTGGAAATGAAGGCAATGGCAGGGAAAAGGCAGTACTCGACCATATAATAATCAAGGACATATTAGGTCGATCAGCTACATTCTTCTGTCTGGATAACAACACGATGTGTACTTCAGTTTCCAGTGAAGTACTCAATCGATGCAATTTTTGGGTCGACAACTCGACGACGTTTAAGATTGTTCCTTCCCTCCAATTTTTCCATACCTACGAACGCGCACACAGAGATTATGTCGGCTTTATATTTGTTATCGTGTTTACGTTTACCAATGTAAACAAATGGAAGAGACAAACAAAAAATTACTCTGTAATACGTAAAAGAAACAAATGGGTGAAACATTACCAAGCTTACTAAGCCAACAACAAACTCCTCCTCGAAGAAGCCACTGTTTTTGCGGCCACATATGCTTTCGAGAATCAAGACTCCAAAGTTGTAGACATCCGACTTAGCACAAAAACTAGAAGTAGAATCCTACTAAAACACATAGCAAACGATGAAATCATAGCCGCCGCGAAACCTCGAGCATCTTGATGTTCATCGATCTAGTAATTTCCAAGCAACTTCACTTGATCGAGCATAATGCATACTCGATCGAACACTTCTTCCTGCCAATCTACTAGATCGAGCATAATTGTCATTTGATCGAGCCTCTGCCTTAATTCTACTCGATCGAGGAAAACTCCACAACTACTTGAGACATGACTAAATGCTTTCGAGACACTTCACGCATTACGAGGTGACGAAATTCTGCTCCAAGCTCTTCTATATCCTAAATGCATGTACAAGGGATAGGTTTAGGCTTGATTTACATCACTTTTGAGCCTTTCTTGCACAAATTATAAGGCAAACACAAAGTAGCAAATTTGGGGTAAAATATAACTAAAAGCTATAACAAAAGCACATAAATGCGGGTCAAATATAAGATAAAAATCTAGGTAAAAGACACACATCAATAACTTATAATAAATATTGTGCTATTTTAACACCTTTCGTCATTTTCATATGATATTAGGGTAATTACGCACACATTTAGAGATTTTTTATCCCAATACCTTGTCGGCCTAAAAAACCGTGGATAATCGAATCAGATAAAGCGAGCACAAAAATTTCAAAAACAACGGAACACATTTGACGTTGCCAATACACTATAAACCAGTATCGCACGAAAATCGGATAATCGTGTAAAGGCGAGTTATAGTTGTTTTTTGGTATAGAATCAAAACAATACATCTTGATGCGACTTCGGACATGTGGTACGAAAGCCGGCATAAAAAAGAATGGCATGCTACGACCATCCGAAACGGCTCAAATAAAAGTGTATCATACACGATTTTTAGACCTCGGATCTCCCGGACAAAAATATCCGAAAATCGCAAGCATAATTAATCAAGTCAGATGAAGCGGGCAAAAAAAATTCAAAAATAACGAAAGACATTTGACGTTGTTAGTACACTCTAAACCTGTTTCTGCCGAAAATCAGATAATGGTGTAAAAGCGAGTTATAGCCGTTTTTCGGATATAGAATCAAATAAGATACAACTTGATACGACGTCGGATATGTGGTACGAAAACCGGCAGAAAATAAAAGGCCCGCTATGACCACCGAAACAACTCAAATAGAAGTGTATAGTACACGTTTTTTACGCCTTCGAGCTCCCGGACAAAAATATCCGAAAATCGCACGGATGGTTAATCGAGTCATATGAAATGGGCACAAAAATATCAAACACAACGGAAGACATACACTACTACAAAAGTTGCTTACTACATAGGATTTATTTACTAATAGACATAGGTTTTTGAACCGATGTAGAGTTCAGTTATGTCCTTTAGTTTGTAATAGACATAGGTTGTACAACCGATGTGCATTACTATAATGGACATCGGATTTTTCGAAAATCCTATGTCTATTGCAAATAATGGACAGCGGACTTTCAGAAAATCCCATGTCTAATATGTAAAAATCCTATGTCCATTGTTATTATTTACATCAGATTTTTCTTAAAAATAATCCTATGTCTATTGTTGATTTTTACATCAGACTTTCGTTTAAATCCTATGTCTATTGCTGTTATATACATCAGATTTTTACAAAATCCCATGTCTATTATTGGCTAGTATACATCAGATTTATTACAACCTCTGTCCTTTAATGTGGTTTTTTTAAAAAAAAAATTGGAATTGTTGTTGCTAATGCTAATTTAATGCTAAAATCTGAAATTGTAGCAAAACGGAGCCCTTTTATTACAAATTACGACAACAAAAGTCGTTCGTCATACATTGTTTCAAGAACGAACCAAACAAAGGTCGCTCGTCATACGTACAATATCATACAACATATATACCGTTAAAGTGCACAAGACCCACTGATGAGCTCTATTTTGGTCATCATTTTCTTTACATATTCTTTATTTTCGGTCACGATTCGACCTCGATTTGCGTGTCTTTGGTTGTTTTTACGTCCGTTGCCTCGTATATTCCTATTCGATCCACATTTTGTAGGTATTACGGCGGGGGGCGAAGAAACGGGAGAAATCGAGGCGGATTTAGAGCGAATTTTGAAGAAATGTGAAGAATTTAGCAAAGCTCATTCCCAGGCCCTCCTAGCCGGTCCCCAACCGGCGGCCGGTCGGCCGGCTGGGAGCTTTGACACGATATTTTGACGAAAATTGAAGAAGGTTTCCAGTACTTGAATTCAGAGCCCCCAGCCGGTGGCCAACCGGCAGCCGGTCAGCCGGCTGGGATGCATATCCTATACTTAGCCAAATGTGAAGAAATGAAGAAATATGTGCATTGGGCAAATCCTTGAGAAAAGGCTCCCAGCCGGTGGACAACCGGCAGCCGGTCCACCGGCTGAGAATTGGAAGGAGTATTTAACAGGTTGGCTTACTGAAGAATCATGTAAATAGTTATCGATGAGGTAAGATTATGCGACATCCTACATGCTCGAATTTGAACTTCAGCTCGTGTAATAGTGTGGTACGTACGTATTATATAAGAAGTCGTTATGTGCATGCTTGACAGGTTTTTCAAGACACAACGCCATATTCACAAGAAGAACTTGATGATGTTCGGGACTTGTGGGCGAACTATTTTCTTTACCTCTAGTCGTAGCTATTAGTAATGTATAGTTTGATTTCGAAAACATTGTGGGTGATAACGAGATTTAAGTCGTCGGGTCTCGCTATCAAACACATTTTTAAAAACCTAAATTAGTAGTATAAAAGGGTTGTCGAACACGAAGATGGTGGGGAAGATATCTAGTTACGTTCTAATTCAAGCAATAGTCGGGGTAATAGGTTTTTGAATGATTTATGATTAAAGAACAACTAAAACAAACAATTAAAGCAAACTAGTTAAGATTAAATCGATGGAAGGGAAGACTAGGGTATCGGGGGTCACTAAGGTGGGTAGACGAAGATACGAGAAAGCAAACTAGAAGGTCTCAAACAAGTAGTCTTGGTAGGTCTCTTCTCTCGAGTCGACTAAACCTAGGTCGGAATACTCTAGCTTTCGCTACAAATACCACAACCAACCACTAAACATGCCAAGACAAACCCCCAACCGTCGCTAAAGGCAAGTCACGCTAAAATCAAAGCCCAACTTTCGTTGAGGAAAATCATCAAACACTTAGCATGCAACAAATGGAAGACTACTTTATCAAGAACAACTAATCAACAAACTAGCATGAATTTATCATCTAATCACCACCCAAGTTCCCCCCTAACCCTAGTTATAGAACTACTCACTCATGATTAAGGAGAAAATGTAAACAATTAATGGGTAAATGACAACCATGATAGATTATGGTAAGAACAAGCAATTGAACAAAAGAAACTTAAACAAATGCAATAACTAAGAAGAGATAAGAAAGATTATACCAATAGCAAAGGAAAAGGAAGTAACTTGGATAACAAGTTGAAGAACTCTTTCAAATCCTCCAAAATACAACCCAAAATATCCTCTACAAATGCTCAAGAACAAGACTAAGTAGATTACTAAAGAAAGATTAACAAGAATTGAAAGATTAAACTAAGATCTAAAGAAGATTAAATGTTTTAGAGAGTTTTTGTATGCTAAGTATGAACTAATGAAACAGTGAAAACCCCTAGAAAAGCGTGCAAAAGTAACGTCCTAAAAAAAGATACAAGTGCGGGTTTATATAGTGCTCGAAATTCTGAGAAAGGCCTCTCAGCCGGTCGACCGGCTGCCGGTGGTGGACCGGCTGGGAGGCAAATTACGAACTTCTGAAATAAAACTTCAAATAGCCCTGCTTCTCAGCCGACCAGCCGACTGCCGGTCTGGCACCGGCTGGGAGTCCAAATTCTCACTTCTGATTTCTTCTTCAAATTTTCAACTTGTACAGGTCCCCTCAGCCGGTGGACCGGCTGCCGGTTGTCCACCGGCTGGGAGCCTTTTCTCAAGGATTTGCCCAATGCACATATTTCTTCATTTCTTCACATTTGGCTAAGTATAGGATATGCATCCCAGCCGGCTGACCGGCTGCCGGTTGGCCACCGGCTGGGGGCTCTGAATTCAAGTACTGGAAACCTTCTTCAATTTTCGTCAAAATATCGTGTCAAAGCTCCCACCCGGCCGACCGGCCGCCGGTTGGGGACCGGCTAGGAGGGCCTGGGAATGACACTACAACACATCCCATGCATTAATGACGCTTTTTGGAGCATTTTGTGACGCTTTAAAGTGTCAACTTTTTGTTTATCGACGCTCTGTAAAAGCGTCAATTTATGGGGCGTCGTTATTTTTCGACGCTTTTATTTGTCAACAAATGTGACGCTTAAAAGTGTCTTCAGTGACTATTGTCGCTTTTACTTGTCAACAAATACCGGCTGGGGGCTCTGAATTCAAGTACTGGAAACCTTCTTCAATTTTCGTCAAAATATCGTGTCAAAGCTCCCAGCCGGCCGACCGGCCGCCGGTTGGGGACCGGCTAGGAGGGCCTGGGAATGAGCTTTGCTAAATTCTTCACATTTCTTCAAAATTCGCTCTAAATCCGCCTCGATTTCTCCCGTTTCTTCGCCCCCGCCGTAATACCTACAAAATGTGGATCGAATAGGAATATACGAGGCAACGGACGTAAAAACAACCAAAGACACGCAAATCGAGGTCGAATCGTGACCGAAAATAAAGAATATGTAAAGAAAATGATGACCAAAATAGAGCTCATCAGTGGGTCTTGTGCACTTTAACGGTATATATGTTGTATGATATTGTACGTATGACGAGCGACCTTTGTTTGGTTCGTTCTTGAAACAATGTATGACGAACGACTTTTGTTGTCGTAATTTGTAATAAAAGGGCTCCGTTTTGCTACAATTTCAGATTTTAGCATTAAATTAGCATTAGCAACAACAATTCCAATTTTTTTTTTAAAAAAACCACATTAAAGGACAGAGGTTGTAATAAATCTGATGTATACTAGCCAATAATAGACATGGGATTTTGTAAAAATCTGATGTATATAACAGCAATAGACATAGGATTTAAACGAAAGTCTGATGTAAAAATCAACAATAGACATAGGATTATTTTTAAGAAAAATCTGATGTAAATAATAACAATGGACATAGGATTTTTACATATTAGACATGGGATTTTCTGAAAGTCCGCTGTCCATTATTTGCAATAGACATAGGATTTTCGAAAAATCCGATGTCCATTATAGTAATGCACATCGGTTGTACAACCTATGTCTATTACAAACTAAAGGACATAACTGAACTCTACATCGGTTCAAAAACCTATGTCTATTAGTAAAAAAATCCTATGTAGTAAGCAACTTTTGTAGTAGTGTATGTCTTCCGTTGTGTTTGATATTTTTGTGCCCATTTCATATGACTCGATTAACCATCCGTGCGATTTTCGGATATTTTTGTCCGGGAGCTCGAAGGCGTAAAAAACGTGTACTATACACTTCTATTTGAGTTGTTTCGGTGGTCATAGCGGGCCTTTTATTTTCTGCCGGTTTTCGTACCACATATCCGACGTCGTATCAAGTTGTATCTTATTTGATTCTATATCCGAAAAACAGCTATAACTCGCTTTTACACCATTATCTGATTTTCGGCAGAAACAGGTTTAGAGTGTACTAACAACGTCAAATGTCTTTCGTTATTTTTGAATTTTTTTTGCCCGCTTCATCTGACTTGATTAATTATGCTTGCGATTTTCGGATATTTTTGTCCGGGAGATCCGAGGTCTAAAAATCGTGTATGATACACTTTTATTTGAGCCGTTTCGGATGGTCGTAGCATGCCATTCTTTTTTATGCCGGCTTTCGTACCACATGTCCGAAGTCGCATCAAGATGTATTGTTTTGATTCTATACCAAAAAACAACTATAACTCGCCTTTACACGATTATCCGATTTTCGTGCGATACTGGTTTATAGTGTATTGGCAACGTCAAATGTGTTCCGTTGTTTTTGAAATTTTTGTGCTCGCTTTATCTGATTCGATTATCCACGGTTTTTTAGGCCGACAAGGTATTGGGATAAAAAATCTCTAAATGTGTGCGTAATTACCCTAATATCATATGAAAATGACGAAAGGTGTTAAAATAGCACAATATTTATTATAAGTTATTGATGTGTGTCTTTTACCTAGATTTTTATCTTATATTTGACCCGCATTTATGTGCTTTTGTTATAGCTTTTAGTTATATTTTACCCCAAATTTGCTACTTTGTGTTTGCCTTATAATTTGTGCAAGAAAGGCTCAAAAGTGATGTAAATCAAGCCTAAACCTATCCCTTGTACATGCATTTAGGATATAGAAGAGCTTGGAGCAGAATTTCATCACCTCGTAATGCGTGAAGTGTCTCGAAAGCATTTAGTCATGTCTCAAGTAGTTGTGGAGTTTTCCTCGATCGAGTAGAATTAAGGCAGAGGCTCGATCAAATGACAATTATGCTCGATCTAGTAGATTGGCAGGAAGAAGTGTTCGATCGAGTATGCATTATGCTCGATCAAGTGAAGTTGCTTGGAAATTACTAGATCGATGAACATCAAGATGCTCGAGGTTTCGCGGCGGCTATGATTTCGTCGTTTGCTATGTGTTTTAGTAGGATTCTACTTCTAGTTTTTGTGCTAAATCGGATGTCTACAACTTTGGAGTCTTGATTCTCGAAATCACATGTGGCCGCAAAAACAGTGGCTTCTTCGAGGAGGAGTTTGTTGTTGGCTTAGTAAGCTTGGTAATGTTTCACCCATTTGTTTCTTTTACGTATTACAGAGTAATTTTTTGTTTGTCTCTTCCATTTGTTTACATTGGTAAACGTAAACACGATAACAAATATAAAGCCGACATAATCTCTGTGTGCGCGTTCGTAGGTATGGAAAAATTGGAGGGAAGGAACAATCTTAAACGTCGTCGAGTTGTCGACCCAAAAATTGCATCGATTGAGTACTTCACTGGAAACTGAAGTACACTGCATCGTGTTGTTATCCAGACAGAAGAATGTAGCTGATCGACCTAATATGTCCTTGATTATTATATGGTCGAGTACTGCCTTTTCCCTGCCATTGCCTTCATTTCCAGGATACATCAGCAAAACATTTCAACTATCACATCAAGCATCCGACGCAGATTTGTCCACCCTCAACTCAAATATGTCTTCAACAATGAACGGAAACCCCGGGTCCATGATCCATCCCATTTAAGAAGGCTTTGCGAAAAATATGATTGTGGGGAACTGAACATGTTTTGACGGTTTTTAGCGCTAATGATCTTTCGAGTTGTCTATAGGGCATTCCGTCCACTGAACATGATCTATGCGGAGAGTAAAAGAGTGTATACAGTCACAGATAACATGATCTATGTTACTCCGACACTTCGCTTAACTGACCGACACGACACGACACTTTGACACTTGAATTTCGACACTGGCGTGTTGGACACCGGCATGTGTCGGCGTATCGGAGTAACACTGGATCTAATAGAAGTCTGACGTCGAGAAACTCCAATCTGGCAAGTACTGACTCTGGCAGCGAACCGGAGAGAGCATAGTGATTCGTGCACTGAAGTTGGCTCGGGAGACACATTGACAAACATCAACGTCTTTGAGTCTCCACTTAAGCAAGGCTGAAAACACAACAATAACAAATGAACAAAGGTTTATTCTTGGACGGGGAAGTATGTTCTTCGGGAAGTCCTAGGGATGGGGTAGACTGTACACAACATGAAATGCAAGAAGAAACTATCACTGTAAGAACTAAGAAGGGTAGATGAGAAATTGAGAAGCGGAAAAAAAGAGGTCGGCTCCAGAAGAAGCCTATAACTCTCAAAAACATATAGCATGAAATGATCTAAAATGTACAGATTAGCTGTCGGACTTTCTTCTTCTAACTGTCAAATTCAAAGCTACTTAGTAGTTTTAGTGTCTAAGGTCCGTTCCAGTTCTTGAAAGCTAAGATTTCATGGTCTTAATGTCATACTGGGAAGTCCATGCTAGCCGTAAAGTACCGAACAGAAACCAGAAAGGTTTAAATGTTTCACCTGAAGTAGGTAAGTGAGCTTTGAATTCCTAAATGGGACATGGTTATCTTTATTTGTCAGAGCAAAAATAACATCGGCAAGGCATGATAAACTCCGATTTTTAGCCTGACAAATACCCAAAAAAAATACCTGAGTAATACCCAAAAAAAATGTTTAAATCATTTCAAACATTAGAGCAATGAAGCAGGTAAAGATACCTGAGTTTCTTTCAATTGATCCCCCGTTGATACAGTTTTTGAAAGTCGTTCACTCCCGGCAAGATCAATTAGGTTTAACACACCATGTTTTTCGGTCGTCTGGGACAAAAACAAACCGAGTGAGTAAAAAGCAATGCCAGGAGTATAAATTTTACAAAAAAAAAAGAGAGAAAGAAAATAAAAGATAACTGCCAAACCTCATTGACAGCAGATATTCTAAGAGTAAATACAAAATGGCTCCGTGATGATTGCTCATTCATTTGTGTCTTGCCTATAGACCTGAAAATCAAACGAGAAACTTATATATCAAACAAAACAGCAGGGAACAATTCAAGTTTCCAATCCTTACACTCTTCCGTGTCACACCACCCCTTTTATTAGTAATTGTAGTCTTCCTCACGTTACAAAGGTAGTTTGGCAACCATTGATAAACATTTAAAATTTGAAGCATCAGATAACACTAAAAAAAAATGAACACATACCGGGTTTGTGCTGCCTTTTGCAGAAGTGAAGCAACCTCGTTTGAGCTGCAAACATCTACAATGGTAAGGTCAGGCACATAAGTGTCTCCCTTTGCATCATGCTTAATTGCAGGCTGTTTTCCAGGAACACCATGATTGGTACACATGGAATCACAACTTGGACGATTAGATGCCAAGAGATCCCTTATGGTCTCATTGTATATCTCCAATACTGATGCCTGAAGCAAAAATTCAATTGACCATTACTATGCTAACGATGGTCCCAAGGAAATGACCAACTTAAAAGCTAAATATACAATTATACATGAAATTACAACCGTAATACTTACTTGCATCTTATATTTCCAACCTTGGGCTTCAAGCCTCTGGCTGGTCTCAAAGATTTTTTCCAATGCACGAGGTATCAACCCCTTTTGATCCAGGGATTCCAGTCTTCCCATCATGGTATACGTTTTACCCGATCCGGTTTGACCATAAGCGAAAATACAAACCTGCAAACACAAACCAAAAAATATTATAGTGAATACATGGCGATTCTCACATTTTAACAGACAACTCAATTCAGTAAGCTGACTTTATATCCATCAAGAGCACTTTGTACTAGCTCGGAAATTTCTTCAAACACGTCATTTTGTGAGGCTTGATGTGTGAACACCCTATCAAAGGTGAAAGCATATTTCTGGCCTGAAAATAGCAAAATATCATTGTATATCAGACTTTGCGATTCATACTTTAGAGTTTTGTTCCTGCATCTGTTTTAATTGAGAAAGTAGAACTTTAAAGATAAGCATATACTATATAGACTATAGTGTAACAGTATTCTCTACTCGAGCAAACAACACTAAGGTATTGATAATTACGCAGTTGCAAAGACATGTGCTTTAGCCACTAAAACATAAAACTGCCTTTGATTTTACAAATGACACAAAAAACACAACACTGCTGAAGATATAAGCAAGCTAAAATGAGCTGAAGATATAAGCAAGCTAAATACGACTTCTATTTGGATCTGCTTCTACTAAGTGAGGTGCTTTTATGATGTTTGGTTGCCTAACTTAACCTTGCTCTTCAGTGATTCAATACTACAATAGAGCTTTTTTAGGAGTATGTAATGGTAGCAGATTAGTAAATTACTATTTACGTTCTGTGAAATTGCTATTAATGTGTAGCAGTGTTACATTATTATACACCATATGAATCCTATCCTACAGAGTTTTTAACATAAGTATTACTGTTTTGTTATCGTCGATGGATTTCAAGAGGTAGGGAAGGGAATTAGAAGAAAGGATACTTTCCAGTTTCCCCTGTCACCGTAGTGTCAGGTAAGTAAACGTTTCCAATAATATAGCAGTGTTTAACACACGAGGAGAAAGCATATAAAAATGGCTTCCCAAGTTCGACATCAAACAAATATCATTATATCTAAATATAGGTTTTACAATATGTCCATGGCCTTATATACTCAGTACATATGATATATCTATACAAAACACACTTGTATTTCCAAACTTATTTCACCTAATATATGAACCTGGTTCCTTTGTGCAAGTTAGTAAGTTCTGGTCAACTTTTAACCTAAAATTGTATCGTGTCAAGACAAAAAAACATTCATAACTCATCTTGTCAGTTAATTAGACCATCAATTTTATATTTTTAATCAAAATGGTACAATAAAAACCTTCTAAACTCATCATGTCAAATAAAAACTACTAAACATGATCGATCCCTGTCTGCAATTAAATTACTATAGGCATCCAAATATACCAACAACAATAACAATGATAGCTACAACTACTAGATATACTCAAGGATTACAGTGTATATGAGGTGGTACTTAAATGTTCAAGCAAAGTCAAACCTACCACTTTGACTAAGGTCAATCCCCTGCTCACGTCCTTCAGTACAGGGAGGATATGAGATAACTGATGCATCAGAAGAACAGCCATCCCCGGGCAACATGGGCCTGACTCTACAGAAAACACGGATGTTTCCCTTCAATTCCTGCAAAAAATAACAGCAGTGAATACATTGACATTAGTAGAGTTAAAAAAATTTAAGCTTTTTCACATTAACAAAGAGCACTTTATTGTCACGCTAAATAGTTTAATTGTCGGGGCAAGTAATACGAGTTACGGTTCAATCACGGTCAAAATATGGGTCTGAAATGATTTATGACGGCTTTTCTTTTTATCATTTTGAAAATGAATTCACATTTTAATCATATTCATAATTAGACTGGCATGTACGATATTGTTAAAATTACCAATCTTTAGTAGGGTCCGTCCATGAAAGATTTTTTAATTGGAACTGAAACTTTTAATTCAAATCTAAAATATTAAATATGACTTGATATTTACCAGAATAGTGTTGTGCAGTTTTCTCCTTAACAGCTCCTTCTCGTGGATTTGAATTTTGGCTTCTGCTAAACAATCTTTTAGCTGCATTATTAATTGCTTTTGCTCTTCACAAGCGGTTCTTGTTTCTGAAACAAATAAATCAGTCATCTGCAAAAACAGATTTTAAAGCATAAATACAAGAACCCTAAGAAAATCGCTACCAAAAATAATACATAGAGGATGATTAAATCACCTTTAGTTTTTCATTGGCTAAACCTAATTGATGTTGAAGTATCTGGAGCTGTTGGCTTTGTGAAGAGCGAGTTTCCTATGACAGAAAAAAGGACATTAAAATTTATCAATCAAGGTAAAATTTTGGTACATCATAACAGTGATAAAG
Organism: Silene conica; assembly: GCA_029255685.2. Lineage (NCBI taxonomy): Eukaryota > Viridiplantae > Streptophyta > Magnoliopsida > Caryophyllales > Caryophyllaceae > Silene > Silene conica. The sequence goes on from CM055312.2 coordinate 96,804,880, forward strand.
CTAAGCAAGGATCCAGATACAAACCTCCAAGACATTTGATTTCATCTTCAGATTGTCCAGTTCTTTAGTGAGCCTTTTGATTTCAACAGTCGGATCATGAATTTGTGACGGTAAACGATCAGGATCCTCCCTTACCTGTTGAAGTTCACCTCTTAAGCAATGCACTTCACTGTTTAATGTTTCTTTTAACTCTACAGCTTCATCTTGGGAAGCCTGGGGACATATAAGTGCCACAAAAACATAAAAAAGCCCACTGTCCACAGTCTTAAATCCATCAGCAAGTTTTACACATAAATGATTTTTACGAGTTTTTTTTATAAATATAGTATTCATAGATATACAGTATTAAGAAAGCACAAAAGAAATTTTTGATATAACACTAACTTCAAACCTGGTTACAAAATTCCACCATTCACCAAACAAGGGCTAATACAGCTAATACTAAGAGACGCCCTAAAATCTTAAAGAACCATAATTACAAATGAGTATTTCGTCTCAATCGAATTTGTTTTTTTAAAGTTCATAGGGCAAGGAGTAAATTCCTTCATGGACCATGGGAATCTTCCTTGCAAATACATTCAAGGGTTGCAATACAATCAAGGAACGCGATTGCTGCCACATATGAAATGATAATTCATTTGCAAAACATAGGACCGTGTGAATATTTGAGCTAAAGGTATCAAAAGAATAAGCTTTGATCAACACGAGAAGTCGTTAGCTGTTCTTGCAAAGAAGCATAATGTCCCCTTAAGGTGCCCAAATTCTCGACAATGGTAGATTTCTCTTTCTCCACCCGACCACCCATTGAAGAACAGCATTAGCTGTTGCAAGATCTGTTTGGAGCATGCTATTGTACTGTTGCAAGCTTGTGTTGTATTCTTGCAAGCGCTTGTACATATCATAGCACGTAGACAATTAGAAGCTCAGAACACATCGTGAAAACCATAAGGCTTCTTTGAAGACTGATAGCAAACATTAACAGTTCTAAATTACCTTATGGTCGGATGCCATTTTTTCTTGAGGAACTTTTTCAAGCTCCTGTTCTAAGGACGCAATCAATGTCTCAGCCGCGACCCTTGCTTCCTTTTCGCTTGTGTAACTCCCAATCGCCTCCTGCATGTTTCAACATATGAAATAGACCATCATAATTAATAAGCGACAAAAGATCCCATAATATAGTGTTGATCAGCTGAATGAATATCTAGCAAACATACCAACTTATCTGACTCCTCCTTGGCAAATTCATCAATGTAAGACCATGGAATAAAGTAGAACAAAATGAACTGATAAAGAATGCATCAATGTAAGACCATGGTATATGAAGCATTTCTAAGTATATACTTGAACGAGGGGCTACCGTGCTTAAGGATTTTAAGGTTAGAAAAACTACGCTTCTAATGCTACCAACCAAAAAGATTATAGAACTTTTGATTTTGGCTCATTTGTAAAAACAATTAATACCATTTATACTTACTACATCCAGAGCAATTTTGCTTATTATCAAGTGACAGAGTACAAGAATTATTCTTATCAAATTTGGGGATTCATTGAGGCTGAAAAGTAGGGTGCTAAATCATAATACAGCATAAATTTTCTGAAATTACCATGGAAAGATGTTTGTTAATCAACACACGCAAAAAACCCTAAAAAATAATGATGAACGCCATTTTGGTGCCCACTTTGAAAGGGAATGGACATGAGCAATGAATCTACTTGAGCAATAACAACCACGACTATATTAACATGTTTATGAGACTAAAACGACCTAAATTCATCTAATATTCGAGATGTGTGAATTACAAATTAAAGCATGTGTGAATTACCGAAACGGACACGATTGCAGCGCCTGAGAAGATTATGGCTGGGTTTGGTGTTTTCATTCAGGTGTGGAGAAGACGAAGCCTATCTAGTTTGTTGGTTTCTGTCTAAGGGCTGCCTCTTTGATTTTGAAAGATTTAAAGAGTAGAGATAAGAAGCTTAGGGAAAGGGATGACTAATGGTAAAAGGACGCAAAAGTATGGGCAGCAGCAACACTGCAACAACAGCATTACACGGTAGTAATACCGTAATAAACAGCAGAGTAAAGGGTAGTAATGCGCAACAACAAACAGCAGCAATGGAGAGCAGTAGGATGGTCTGGTGTGCACAGACCAACTACTAAACACGACCTCAAATAAAAATTGTTCTAATCACTACTCCATCTGTTCCATTTCATTAAGTTGGTTTATAGGCTGTAATGTATATCATTTGAGGGTAAATGGTGAGACCTACAAACTCATTATAATTTGTTGAATTTGCTTGACTGACTTACAATGAAACGGAACAGACGAAGGTAATATACTACTTGTGTTTCAACTCACTTAACATAGTCCTACTTTCTACTTCGCCTGTTACTCAGATCGATCAACCAATGCAACCCAAAGTAAAGCAGAAAAGAAACATCACACAACATTTACAAAAAGACTGGCTTGTGACGGACACTATCTGTCACAGGCTGAAGACGGATAGTGTCCCTCTCACACTAAGGTAGGTGGGAGGGCAAGTGGGGGAATGGTGCACTCCACAAATCTTAATATACTAGTTGTAATCATTTCATAACCCTAGACAATCATATAGTAGCCTAATCATCGAAACATCTTCGACATTTCCAAATTAAATTATGTGAATGAGCTTCAGGAACATTTGATCTGATTCAATTTACTTCAACAATTCGCACAAAACAAAGATAATGAAGAATCAACAAGTTTAACACCTAAAAGTTCGCGTGTTTGACATGAATCAATCAAATGTGGATGATCTAATTACATGATTCGTACATCAAAATGAAATAAACCTAATTATAGCATAAAAAAAAAGTATTAACTTAATAATCGCAAGAAATTATCAATTAGTATATAAATATCTATTGTGCAATTGAATGATTGATCATGAATAATTCCAATCAAATAATACATTGAGTAGAAATAATTGAAAATGCAGTGTAATTAATCGAGAATTTACCAGAAACTAAGGAGAAAACAGTTCGCAGAAGATGATGATAAACGTTATGGAGTTATTGATCGCAACTAATGGCTTCATGTTCAAATTTGAAGTTTTATTGTAAGATGTCTCATGGAAAAGATTAGAGAAGGCAATGGGCCGTGCGTGTCAGCCCGGGTTCCAACCCGTCGTGTCTAGTCATAATTTTGGCTCGACTCAAGCACAGTCAATTGTGCATTAAGGCTGTGCCATGCCAACCTGCCTCTTCCCATCCTCACCATGACCCGGAAAAAGTCGGGCCGTGCTCATGCCGCCTATTGTGTAGCCTATTGTTTATCGGGTATTTTTAATGGTTTTTTTATTATTTACCACTAATTTGCCATGCTCGTTATACCTGGCCCATCGTACCTCGTGTCTAGGCATGGATTTTTGGAATTTTGGCGTCGGCACTTACCCAGTTATGATGGACCCGGGCCACCTCAATCTTGCCCCTCGGCCAAAATGCCTACTCTCTGGAAGACGAGATTGGATTGATAGACGACAAACAATGACATGATCCAATAAACAAACATAAACCCAACACAAAATTAATAAGTTTGAGTTGACATTTAATGGCTCATAAGTAAGTGAATCGGCACGAAATGACATGAGATTTTGTATCTGGTTTAAGTGGAGCTCTCTAAACAATACATGTCAAACGCTAGGCTCATACCCAGCCCAAAAACATAATTGGGCCTTCTTGTACTGAACCACGTGCCTTTTTAGGCCTAATTAAAAGGGGGCACATTACTAATTATCGTCGACACATTAACATGAAATGCCCATTTTGCCCCTCGCTATCCTCTATATCTTCATTTTCGGACTTGAAAATGTTATCGGGTTATTACGAAATTCAAAAACTCGGTTTTCTTTGAAAATACAAAAAACGGTTTTCTTTGGAAATACAAAAATCGGTTTGAAGAACGGTTTTCAACGATGAGCGACAATGACGAGGTTAGTTTACGATTTTAATTTGTTTGAAATTTACGATTTTAATTTGTTTTAAATTTCGGATTTGTAATATTGTAGAACGGATTAGCGTAGATTCCCGAAGCCGGTTTGAAAAAAAAAAAAAAAAAAAGATGAAAAATTTTTGGACGAAGAACAATTTCGTCTGGGGTCGGTCTTGGACGAAGCACAAGTTCGTCTGTGGTCGGTCTTGGACGAAGCCTGTGCTCGTCTGGGGTTGGTCTTGGACGAAGCCCGTGCTCGTCTGGGATCGGCGTGAGACGTGTATGTGTTTCGTCCGTGGCTGGTGTGGGACGAAAAGTCCCTTCGTCTGGGGTATGGGCTGGACGAAAATTCTCTTCGTCTCGTTTTTTTTTTTTTTTTTTTTTAAGTAACCCTAACCCTAACCCCTAAACCGTAATCATGAACGTAATTATCGAACAGTGTGCAGGTTTATGACGATGGAGACGGTGTTGACTACTCTAGTCATTTTACCACCGATAGACTTTTTTGTTCGAGTGGAGAAGGCTTCAGTTTGGCATTTGAGTTAGCACTTAGTCTCGGGTTTGGAATAAAAAGAGCGAGCAACAAAAAAGTTGGTCATCACACGAGTTTGAGGCAGGATTATTTTGTTTGTCGGATGGGTGGACGACCTCCCTTAAATAGTGATGCTGATACTTTGAGAAGGAGTAACACGGGTAGCTCGTGGTGCAATTGCAAATTCAGAATGAAAGCGGTTGAAATAGTAGAAGGAACTTGGAGGATTGTCATGCTTTTCGGGTTTCATAATCACGGGTTAGGGACGTATAGTGATGGCGATAGAAAAAAAAAAAAAAACACTACTTCAACTTTTAAAGGAGATCTTAAAGAAACAGACTAACAAAGAATAGTCATGAAATTATGCCAAGGGGTCTTTTAGAAACTATAACCTATGTTACTCCGACTCTTCTAATTTCCTCGCGTACCCGTGTCCGACACTCCACACTCGGACATGGGTATGACACATGGACACCTCATTTTAGACCAAAATGTGCATATTTTTCAATAAAATAGCCGAGTCCGACACTTGGATACGTACCCGTGTCGGGTACTTCTAAACGAATCTGAGTAACATAGACTATAACATAAACCAGAACCAAAAAAAGATTGAAGCCTAAGAAGGTGACCACTAAAAGGGACACAACATCCCGATCATGCCTTAAAACATTAAAGGTGTATTAGACATCTACCGATCTACGCTAAAACACAAGCGAAGATGCAGCGCAGCAAGCTGTCTAATATTAAAGGCTTGTTTGGATTGAGGGATTTGGAGGAAAAGGAAAAAGAAGAGGAGCAAAGGGATATAAGATCCCTTGTTTCGTTAGCAAATGAGGGTGGAGGAAAATGGAGGAGGGGATATTTGAAGGGATCTATTTTCCCTCCTACAAAGCAAACCAAAATCCCTCCACCATAGGAAAGATTTGGAGGGAAATTGTATCCAAACACCATACTCCATTCCCCATCCCCTTCCCTACCCTCCCCTCCCTTTCCTTTCACCTTATACCCATCCCCTCCCTTCCCTCCTACTCTGCTATTCAAACAAGCCCTAACATTACTGCAATGAAGAAACTAGACAGGAAGACAGTCAAACTGCTTTGACAATATTCCTTCAAGACCATAGACATGACAATTCTAAATGTATGCTTATAATATTGGTTTCATAAAGAAAACATCTAAGGTCTAAGAGGCAAAAACTGCAGTATTAAAGTAATAGCTCACCTCATTGTCTTGTTTTCCATGTTCACCACCACTACGGCACCCAGCGTCAGGCAACCTAGTACCCTAATTACAAGATATACAATAGTATCAAACCACTAGAACACTAAACTTATATTCCACAAGAGAACAAAACTTTAACTAGTATGTGCCGCTTGAATATAAAAATATAGAACATAAATGAAGGACATACTGCGGCTGACTAGCTCGACCCCACCTAGAGAAATGGGTTAGCCAATAGATATGATTAGACTATAGACAGCTTGTATCAGGTGCGGCACAAGCCCATATTAGATGCGTTGACTTTCGAATACGTGCATATTAAGATGGACACACAAGGACGACAAGGCCCCTACCAGAAGGTCAGCCGTAGTATCATGCAGATATCATCTTATCAACACAGCCAACTACTAGTCCACTTTGAGGTAAAATGAAAAAATCCTATAAATAACCAATAACACGCGTTGTTGGTGTAAGTCGTAACTAATTCTGACTCAGGAAAAGTACTGTATTGTCAAAGGAAAATCTCTCTATAGAGTTCTCATTTCAAATTCGGCAATGCTTCTTTCATGGGTATCAGAGGGAGTTTCCGACTTTCCTCGATACGCACCCTGACGCTAAGTTTACTAGTTGCGTGAGAACTATCTTTCCATGTGGGCAACAATCGGCATCCACAAAGCTTTCAAGTATTTGGGTTGTTCAACTACCCTAAAACAGTGATAATTTAGGACTTAGGAGAGGTAGAATCACCAGCCAATATCAATGATAATCCTTAGAAAAGTGATGATATTATTAAGATGTTTTTTATAGCCGCTTCCCTATAATATGGCACGAGTATAAGAAATAAAAATACGGAGTACATAAGAAATTTCTATAATCTCAGCAAACTTCTCGATCAGGTAGGTTTCTGCTTTGGTTAATAGGCAATCCGTCTAGTCCATCATAAGAGTGAATGGCTAAATGAAGAAACTACACAGCTAATGCTTCGGAAGCCATCAATTCCCTTACTTTTTCATCAACAAAGTTCCAACATACAACCTTATTTTCGTAGAAATGATGATAGAACTATGATACCGCATCATTCCTAGTTGACTACAATTTATATCCTCGAAACCAGATAGTGAACGACGCTGAGCATCATACGCCAAAATCAGACAGACATCCAGTTCAATTCTTATCACAAATCAAGATATCAATAACATTAAGTTATACGACAACGACGAACATTTCAAGCAATCAAATCAAACAAAAAAACATCATTACTCAGTATAATTCATGAAATTGAACAAAGCAAATGATAAATTACCTCATCGTCTTGTTTATGTTCACCACCTTTGTGGAATTCCTCTTGCTGTGGTTGTTCCATTTCTTCCTAATCTTCTCCTCTAACAGTAATCTTCTCCTATAACATTAAACATAAACCCTAATTTGAGTGATCATCATCAAATTCAAACAAACTAATAAAATTAGGGAAAAAATCGGTGGAAAGGGGAACCCTATTTTTAGATTGACAGTAAAATCTAAAAATAGAAACATAGTCTTACCACACTCTTACCCTTTTGTGTTGGGACTCTTTCCAGATGGTGATCAACAAAATAGGAAAGTCGCGTTATCACGGTTGTGAATCATAGGTTTTAGTATATGTTAATTATACACATTTTAGTTTGCGAGATTCGGTATAAATTGTTGCGGCGTTGAAGGGAAATGCTGCATCACCGTACCCACAACACGGCTGATTATACATGATTTTATGAATTGCAATTACCTAACACCTAGCTTAAATGTGGCTCCTTCACAACATATCATGTTTGATTTATCTTCTTCGGACCCTTCACGGTTCTGTAAAGCCATTGTAAGTTGTAACATGTACAAGACATGGGTTGTTGAGAATAAAAACAAGAGAAGGGAACTGAAGATTAATATGATGGTAGTTTAATGGTTAAAGCATTTGTTTCACTTTTTTTATTTTCGCAAGGATATTTTAATTAAATACATATAAATGATTGAAACCTAGATTATATACATAGACAACCTAATTTAGAGTAGTATTTTTTTAGTAGTATCATTATTCATTTTTTTAATAGTATCACAATTGAACGTAATCCAATATGGAACATATTGACTTCACAATATTTTTCAACCTAAGTTTAAGTAATACTACAATAATAACATGAATGTAGATGTACTTATTAAGTTTTAATTTTATACTAGTTTTACTCCCGTGCAATTTGCACGGGTTTATTATTAAAATTATTGTCAACTAATTTAATTAAACATGTATATTATTTCTACAAAAATAGTTTTAGTTCAAATTGCACGGGTTTATGTAGTAGTGTTATTTATTTCTTGGTTATAAGTGATATGTGTTGCATTATGAAAATGTTGTAAGATGGAATAAAATAACTACTTTTAATATGAATATGTGATACGAATAAATATTAGAATATAAAACGAATCAAAGAACTCCAACCATCGGCTTAAGCTTTTGGTTGGGTTGGTTTCTTAACATTGTATCAGTGTTATGTGAGGTGGATAATCAGAACAGGCAAGGGAAGCTTATTTAATTAAAGTTTTATTTGAGTTTTATTTTATATATTTTTCCTCATACGAAAGTCCATTATTTTTTGAGATATATACGCTAACCTATCGAGTATTCATTTGTATTCCAGTGTACCACATTACCCTTTGGAAATTTTGGTCCAATTTTAACTTTTTACATAAAATTGATTTAAAAACTATTTTTATTTAAAATATTTAATAACTAAATTAAACAAGATCAGTTAATTACGTGTTTTTCTTGGTTTTTTGAATTATGACCATAAAAATTGATTTATACAAAAAAAAAAAAATATCCGGAATATTTTAGATACATTTTATACTTTTAGTTCATATGAGTATGTATTTTTACAGTAATTAAACATTGTTTTTTAAACAATTTAGACGATCATGTTATTGTTTTTTCCTTTGAATTTGTGTTTTTAACAATATTGTTATTATATCTATTTATTTATAGAAAAATTACTTTTTTAAAAATTATAGAGGTGAAAATTTAAGAAAAAAAATATAGAAGACAGTTAAATGTCGAGAAAGTAATCGTAAAAAAAACTGAATAATGTTGTGGGGTTTCAAAGACTGGACCACCAGAAAAAAAAATGCAAAAATAAAATAAAAATTATTGATTAATGACGTGACTTGATGTGGATGCATTAAATGTTTTTGTATTAATATAGATAAGATATGGTCCAAATAATATTTTATATAATAATAAAAATCTGTTTTAATGCACAAAATCATGACTACAAATTTTTTTTGTTGAATTTTATTTTACTTCAACTAAAAATCTCGAAATTACTTTGCAAATCTATTTGGATAAAAACTTTACTTCCAAAACTATTCAATTTTGAAAAATAAAAATCTTAAATATATAAAAGTTTGGCTGATCATAATGTATGTAAACCAGTAAATCTAATATTAAATTGTAATTCTTATCATAATTTTTCATAATAACGTTAACCAGTCAATCAATTTCTCTTGAATTATATATAATTTACAAATAAAAGGTTAGAAATTTTTATTTTAACAAAGTTTTTTTAGGTTGAATTAATTACATAACAAAAAAAATTTAAAACAATAACCGAATCGCGAAAGGTCGTCGACGTTTTGCGAAAAATCGTCGACGTTTTTTAAACAAATTACCATCCTTACCCTTTTGTCACCTAAACCCTCCCAAATTCATCCTTACTCCCTCACTTACTCTTGAACACCATAACCCACCTTAGGCCACCGACTCCACCACCAATACTCCGACCACCACTGTCCGACGCACCACCACCGACAACCGCCACTAAGGTTAGTTTTTTTTAAATTTTTTTTAGTTTTGTTTTTGTTGAATTTATGTTTTCGTTGTTGTTGTTGTTATTGTTGTTGTTTGTGTTGTAATAGTTGTTGTTAGTGAAGTTGGATGTCGATTTAGTTGTTGTTTGGTTTATTTTTGTTTGATTTGGGACAAATTTGGCACGAGAAAGACGATGTGCGTGGGTTTAGGACATGAGTTTCTCACGTTGTGGGAGGGGGAGGACGTGTGGCTTACACGTCCTTATGTGGGTAGGACGTGTAAGTGGGGCGTTGGTGGGTGGTGAGGACGTGTGGGCTGGGCGTTGGTGGGTGGTAAGGACGTGTGGGTGGGGCGTTGCTGGGTGGTGTGGACGTGAATGTCGCACGTTGGTGGTTGGTTTGGACGCACAAACCACACGTCCCTTATGGGTATGGACGTGTGGTTTGGACGTCCCTTATGCATTTTTTTTTTTTTTTTTTTGTTTTTACGTTGTAACCGTATGTTTTCAATTTTAATTCTTTTAATGTTTTTGTTTTCAGGAATGGCAAACATGCCGTTGAACGATGAAACTTGGCTTTCACAACGGATTGCAGAAGCTGAGACAGATCTCGCAAGCCCTGCTGCGCAAAACCTGATGGTGAAAGAGTCTCTTGAACATCAACGCGACTACTGGATCAAGAGGCGTGACGCAGTCCGGTTAGTTAACGAAGCTGCTAGTTCGTACCCTCGACGTCCTGACACTCGCCGCCTTGCTGAAGCGAGAAACATGATACGTCTTGAACCCCCGGTCTTATCTCAACAGGCGATGCATGTGTATTGCAAGATTATGGATGTTATTAGAATGTATGAAGAGAATCACCCCGACGTTAGCGGTTATCCTGAGATGCGTGGTTGGTGGGAGTTTGAGAAGATATTTTTAAAGATAACCGGGGTTATCCCTCCGTATTTTTCGTTTTGGGCCAATGAGGTCTGAAGGATAGGTTGTATTAGTTAACATTTAAATCGCTTTGTTTGTTTGAACGTTTTTAATTTGATAACTTTTATCTATGCAATTTGTTTCACAATGAAATCGCGATTTTAGTGAACATGAAAATCATTCGAAAAACGGTAACATTTTGAATATTACAACCTAAAGAATACAAATAAATCTCAACCTAAATAAGACAAATATATCACAACCTAAAGTTTACAACCCAAAGAATACAAATAAATCTCAACCCGGGGGAGGCTGTCTTCGACGCCGAGGAGTCCGAGGTGTTGTTCCCATCAAAGTATGCCATCGTTCGATGTTCGACGTGTACAAATCGGCATAATGTGCAACTGCAGGTTCTCTTGCCCACGCCCAACAAAGATCGATCGGTGGCATGGGTGCTTCGCTCAGTGGGCCACTGTAGTGCAATCTCATCCAATGGTCATGGTAGTGTACGATCCACATGACACCGTAAGGCCTCGACTCGTGACCCGTGGCCCTCAGCGGTAAGAATGTATAACAATTCCAACTCCTGACTCCTCCGTGGACGTACTGGCCGATACAACAAATAGTCCAGTTAAACAACGACGCAAAGACAGGCAAATACTCGGAAGACATCCAATGATGTTCACCGCAACCCCCGCTACCCGTAAACTCGATAGCCCTCAAGGTATCATCCCATCTGCTCAAAAGGTGCACCAACAGGTCCATCTCCAAAAGAAGATACCGTACTGACAGAAGTTGTTGTCGAAGGGGTGGAACAAAACTTGGCATATCTACGGTTAGCATGCTCAAAAGCGGACTTGTTCCGAGTAGTGGAACCCCTCGGTCTCCCCTTAGGGTTTTCTCGAACCTCAGGTGGACGAATATCTTCATCTGCCGGGTGGAGACCATCTCTAAGTTTCTCAATGATTACCCGTCTCTTCGCCGGATCGACCCCTCTAGCCTGCTCTATAAGAGCATCAAACTCATCATCATCGGTCTTCGGCCTATATTCGGGACTGTCGTACACCAAAGTCCTCCAAAACAAGTGCACATCCTCAACGTGGAGCCTCCTATGGTTTCTTTGCATCAGAATCATAATGCAGGCACAAGGCAACCCGTGTGTAATCTGTATCGCACATCCACAATTCTTTTCAAGCCCGTTTCCCAGCTCAATCCCTCTCCTAAACTCATCTTCCAGTAACCTAATGGCTTTGATAGACACATGATTTCGCAATAAGGAGAAAAAGGGTCCAGCACTTACAGAGTTGGTCAACGACGTCTGTAACTCATGTCGAATCTTGGAGTGTTGAGCTTCAAGCATGCCGTGAATACGAGTCCACATAGTGTCGAGGTTTAAGTTTTGACTCTTCAACCAAGCTTTAAGGAGGGCGTGACACGACTCTACCCGGGAAGTGGCCGTGTTACCGAGATGAAAGTATTCGTTCGTATAGAAAACAACGAACTTCTTCTTGTAATGCGCCCATGTTCTCTGAACATAAGCAGACAACTCCACCCAAGTTTCAGAAAAGGCTTCCCATGCTCTCCGAAACTCACTTTGTGTGCTTGCATTGATGACCCGGTACCAACCCGTTTCCTTACTATGCAATATCATGTCTTTGTACATCATCATCTTTCTTGAATTTTTTACTCTGGTCTCAATGGCTCTGTTCACATGCCAACGACACAAAATGTGAGAAGTGTCCGGATAGAGGTCCTCAATAGCCCGGATCAAGCCCAACTCTCGGTCAGTGACAAGAGTAGGCATAGGTGACGCCCCCAGAAGCAGCTCCTCTAATCTCCGCAACATCCACCCATAAGATGTATCATTTTCAGACGGAAGGAGAACGGTGGCAATTAAGAAGGAGGATCCGACCGGTGTAACGCCAACTATCTCAATAAGTGCAATCTTCATAACATTGGTCGAGTAGGTGGCATCGATAAGAGCGACATATGGGTAAGCACGGAATAGTTTGACGGATTCCGGATGACACATAAACACATGAGTCAACTCTTTCGTATCGGGGTCTGATTCGTGCCACTCCACATATTGGGCAGCAACTGCTACGGCCAACAGTTGTTGAGCGGGATTCCTACTTTCTCTCAACTCGCGCCGAACCTTGTTCGACTCGCTATAAATTTGGGTGCTACTTGGTTGGGGTTTTTCCGGGGTCCTTTTATGAAGAGCGTTCTTGATATCCCTCGGCGAAATATTAGCCCGGACTTGTTGCCTCACAAATTCTTTCTCTTCGGCATCCAAGCGGGCAAAATGTCTATCCCCATCTTTATAGGTCGCTAGTTCGTGGTTGTGCATACCCCCGTCAGTCGAAGTAATTACGTACCAAGCAATCGTGGGATCCCCATCATCGAAATGAGCGTAGTTCTGCACCGCTCGAATCCTAAACTCACATCCGCACTTAGCCGACCGTCTCTTCGTAGACTTCCCCGGATTCTCAGGATCGATCTTCTTTTTGGTTCGCCCGTACCTTGAACAACGGAAGTACGACCCAAGCAACTCCGGTTCTTTGCGATTTTTCGACCCATTTGATGCCTTCACTAAGGCGAAACCATTATCCATAGCAATTTTTTGAGCCCAGTCAAACGCCCCATCCCGACTTTCGAAAGATATATCCGTCTCAAAAAATCGGTTGTAATCAACCCCATTTCCACCAAATTTCTCAAACGAATCCTGTTAATACGCAAAATTGGTAAGGATTATATTAAAAAATATTAAAAACCACTTAATTTTTGTTAAAAACTGAGTAAAAATAACGGAAAGTAAAGGTCTTGTAAACCACACGTCCATGCACGGTATGGACGTGAATAGTGCACGTCCATACCATGCATGGACGTGTACTATTCACGTCCAGGCACGGTATGGACGTGCACTATTCACGTCCAGACCGTGCATGGACGTCCAGGATTAACGTCCATGCACGGTCTGGACGTGAATAGTGCACGTCCATACCGTGCCTGGACGTGAATAGTACACGTCCATGCATGGTATGGACGTGCACTATTCACGTCCATACCGTGCATGGACGTGTGATTTGGCCGTCCTCTCCACGCGAGGACGGCCATTTTTCAAGTCTATTGCAAAAATACGATTGAGTTTACGTAATCTAATTCTATGGCTTCTACGACTAATTCAACCTAATTTCTACTAAAGGGCTTAAACATGTAATTCAACAAAAATTAATTGAAAAAAAAAATTAAGATTTTTGGATTTTAATTACTTACCGATGAATCGTTGTCGTCGTTTGACATGGAATCGTTGTCGTTGTTTAATGTTGTTGATCGATGTTGAAACCGTTTTTTTTGGATTTTATGTTGTTTTTGTTGAAAGAGTTTCAGAGAAAATAATGTAGAGAGATAAAGTGAAAAGGGCAACCTATGTCTTTTTTATAGAAAACGCCGACGATTTTTCGCAAAATGCCGACGACCTTTCGCAACCCCCAACAATAATAATAACAATAATCGTGGCAAAGTACTAATAAATGTAACAATATTCGTGGCAAAATATTAATAGTCCGTTATAAATGTTAAGTAAATTGTGCAAAATAATTTTTTTGTCATATAAAACCAAAATAATGTAATTTGTAGTGTTCGAACGTGTGGCTACAAACTAACAATGTTAGTCATTTACCACTACAACGGTATCATTACATTGTAAAAGAAAGATACTAACTCAATCCTACTCTAACATACTCAATCCTCCTAATTACTTCTACCCCACCAAATATGAACAAGAATCGGAATTTGAACCCTGCTCCTGCCGCCCCTGCTGTCGCAAACCCCGCACCTTCCTCCGAACGCGGGAAGGAGGGTGGCTCGAGTAATGGCTACAGCCATTACCCAGGCAAGCCAAAGTCGGGTGCTTCTTCCTCCGTGAAGAAGCCCGAGAAAAAGACCGGTAAGAGCCCTCCTTCAAAAATGAAAATGTTATTTTTATTATTATCTTATATCTTCTTATTCAATTATTATTAAAATATAATTTTAACCAAATTATAATTATATTGTGTTTTAATAGGAAGGACTTATTCAATTATTATTAAAATATAATTTTAACCAAATTATAATTATATTGTGTTTTAATAGGAAGGAAGAAGTAATCCTAGGATTACGAGCATGATGATGCGGCCGTGGACTTGTTGTTTTTTTTTTAATATTTTAGTTAATTTTAGTTTAGTTTATTTAAAAAAAAATTCAATTTTTTTTATTTTATGTTTTTTAATAATCCCATCATCTACCTCTGCCGGCAAAATTAGAATATGTGATCTATTATGTAATGAAATGGGTTTGTGTGTTTAATGAAACGAGTGTTTTCATAATTCCACTGGACCATCAACTTCCCGTCTTCTCCTTCCACCTTCACCAACGCTTTTTATTTCCCGCCTCCGGTCTCAACCGTTTGTCTCCCGGAATATGACGCGTTTTATGTCAATCATTGCTCGAAATGAGATTCGAGCCAGTAAATATCAATGTTCATCAATATAAGCCATAAAATCATCATCTAATCTATAAAAGCAACAACCATAGAGCCTACGTGGCGCTATGTGGTTGAAAATAGATTTTTAATATTTCTTAAATATCGATGTATACCTAAGATGAATACAATTCTGAAAATAAAAGATGAACATAGAACATGGTGGGACCCTTATTTAAGAAATATTAAAAATCTACTTTCAACCACAGGGCGCCACGTAGGCTCTGTGGTTGTTGCTTTTATAGATTAGATATTTGGGTTGAATAAGCTATTCGGTAATGTGTTAGACAAACTGGTTAGATAAACCGAGTTGGTAAAAATAAATGGGTTAGACAAGAATCGATTGAGTTTTGAAAAAGTTAAATAACTTAGATTAGGGTTAATTTGATAACCATAAAATATATATTTTATTATATTTAAATAACTGTGCCGTGTTCTAAATTCGATGGAATGCCGTACCGTGTCCGCGCTTTGATACTACCTAGATTACACGTACAATTAACCCAACTTATGTCCAATACTTGGAGAAAACGGAAATAACGAAAAAAAGCAATTGTACGTCGTCGTTTTGCCACTATTCATTCTCTTCCAGGTTTGTTCACTCAATTGCTTTTCCCCCTTTCGCTGATTCGATTCGATTTTACTGTCAATCTAAAAATAGGGTTCCCCTTTCCACCGATTTTTTCCCTAATTTTATTAGTTTGTTTGAATTTGATGATGATCACTCAAATTAGGGTTTATGTTTAATGTTATAGGAGAAGATTACTGTTAGAGGAGAAGATTAGGAAGAAATGGAACAACCACAGCAAGAGGAATTCCACAAAGGTGGTGAACATAAACAAGACGATGAGGTAATTTATCATTTGCTTTGTTCAATTTCATGAATTATACTGAGTAATGATGTTTTTTTGTTTGATTTGATTGCTTGAAATGTTCGTCGTTGTCGTATAACTTAATGTTATTGATATCTTGATTTGTGATAAGAATTGAACTGGATGTCTGTCTGATTTTGGCGTATGATGCTCAGCGTCGTTCACTATCTGGTTTCGAGGATATAAATTGTAGTCAACTAGGAATGATGCGGTATCATAGTTCTATCATCATTTCTACGAAAATAAGGTTGTATGTTGGAACTTTGTTGATGAAAAAGTAAGGGAATTGATGGCTTCCGAAGCATTAGCTGTGTAGTTTCTGCATTTAGCCATTCACTCTTATGATGGACTAGACGGATTGCCTATTAACCAAAGCAGAAACCTACATGATCGAGAAGTTTGCTGAGATTATAGAAATTTCTTATGTACTCCGTATTTTTATTTCTTATACTCGTGCCATATTATAGGGAAGCGGCTATAAAAAACATCTTAATAATATCATCACTTTTCTAAGGATTATCATTGATATTGGCTGGTGATTCTACCTCTCCTAAGTCCTAAATTATCACTGTTTTAGGGTAGTTGAACAACCCAAATACTTGAAAGCTTTGTGGATGCCGATTGTTGCCCACATGGAAAGATAGTTCTCACGCAACTAGTAAACTTAGCGTCAGGGTGCGTATCGAGGAAAGTCGGAAACTCCCTCTGATACCCATGAAAGAAGCATTGCCGAATTTGAAATGAGAACTCTATAGAGAGATTTTCCTTTGACAATACAGTACTTTTCCTGAGTCAGAAGTAGTTACGACTTACACCAACAACGCGTGTTATTGGTTATTTATAGGATTTTTTCATTTTACCTCAAAGTGGACTAGTAGTTGGCTGTGTTGATAAGATGATATCTGCATGATACTACGGCTGACCTTCTGGTAGGGGCCTTGTCGTCCTTGTGTGTCCATCTTAATATGCACGTATTCGAAAGTCAACGCATCTAATATGGGCTTGTGCCGCACCTGATACAAGCTGTCTATAGTCTAATCCTATCTATTGGCTAACCCATTTCTCTAGGTGGGGTCGAGCTAGTCAGCCGCAGTATGTCCTTCATTTATGTTCTATATTTTTATATTCAAGCGGCACATACTAGTTAAAGTTTTGTTCTCTTGTGGAATATAAGTTTAGTGTTCTAGTGGTTTGATACTATTGTATATCTTGTAATTAGGGTACTAGGTTGCCTGACGCTGGGTGCCGTAGTGGTGGTGAACATGGAAAACAAGACAATGAGGTGAGCTATTACTTTAATACTGCAGTTTTTGCCTCTTAGACCTTAGATGTTTTCTTTATGAAACCAATATTATAAGCATACATTTAGAATTGTCATGTCTATGGTCTTGAAGGAATATTGTCAAAGCAGTTTGACTGTCTTCCTGTCTAGTTTCTTCATTGCAGTAATGTTAGGGCTTGTTTGAATAGCAGAATAGGAGGGAAGGGAGGGGATGGGTATAAGGTGAAAGGAAAGGGAGGGGAGGGTAGGGAAGGGGAGGGGGAATGGAGTATGGTGTTTGGATACAATTTCCCTCCAAATCTTTCCTATGGTGGAGGGATTTTGGTTTGCTTTGTAGGAGGGAAAATAGATCCCTTCAAATATCCCCTCCTCCATTTTCCTCCACCCTCATTTGCTAACGAAACAAGGGATCTTATATCCCTTTGCTCCTCTTCTTTTTCCTTTTCCTCCAAATCCCTCAATCCAAACAAGCCTTTAATATTAGACAGCTTGCTGCGCTGCATCTTCGCTTGTGTTTTAGCGTAGATCGGTAGATGTCTAATACACCTTTAATGTTTTAAGGCATGATCGGGATGTTGTGTCCCTTTTAGTGGTCACCTTCTTAGGCTTCAATCTTTTTTTGGTTCTGGTTTATGTTATAGTCTATGTTACTCAGATTCGTTTAGAAGTACCCGACACGGGTACGTATCC
This sequence comes from Silene conica, assembly GCA_029255685.2. NCBI lineage: Eukaryota > Viridiplantae > Streptophyta > Magnoliopsida > Caryophyllales > Caryophyllaceae > Silene > Silene conica. The sequence goes on from CM055312.2 coordinate 96,822,718, forward strand.
AAGTGTCGGACTCGGCTATTTTATTGAAAAATATGCACATTTTGGTCTAAAATGAGGTGTCCATGTGTCATACCCATGTCCGAGTGTGGAGTGTCGGACACGGGTACGCGAGGAAATTAGAAGAGTCGGAGTAACATAGGTTATAGTTTCTAAAAGACCCCTTGGCATAATTTCATGACTATTCTTTGTTAGTCTGTTTCTTTAAGATCTCCTTTAAAAGTTGAAGTAGTGTTTTTTTTTTTTTCTATCGCCATCACTATACGTCCCTAACCCGTGATTATGAAACCCGAAAAGCATGACAATCCTCCAAGTTCCTTCTACTATTTCAACCGCTTTCATTCTGAATTTGCAATTGCACCACGAGCTACCCGTGTTACTCCTTCTCAAAGTATCAGCATCACTATTTAAGGGAGGTCGTCCACCCATCCGACAAACAAAATAATCCTGCCTCAAACTCGTGTGACGACCAACTTTTTTGTTGCTCGCTCTTTTTATTCCAAACCCGAGACTAAGTGCTAACTCAAATGCCCAACTGAAGCCTTCTCCACTCGAACAAAAAAGTCTATCGGTGGTAAAATGACTAGAGTAGTCAACACCGTCTCCATCGTCATAAACCTGCACACGGTTCGATAATTACGTTCATGATTACGGTTTAGGGGCTAGGGTTAGGGTTACTTAAAAAAAAAAAAAAAAAAAAAACGAGACGAAGAGAATTTTCGTCCAGCCCATACCCCAGACGAAGGGACTTTTCGTCCCACACCAGCCACGGACGAAACACATACACGTCTCACGCCGATCCTAGACGAGCACGGGCTTCGTCCAAGACCAACCCCAGACGAGCACAGGCTTCGTCCAAGACCGACCACAGACGAACTTGTGCTTCGTCCAAGACCGACCCCAGACGAAATTGTTCTTCGTCCAAAAATTTTTCATCTTTTTTTTTTTTTTTTTCAAACCGGCTTCGGGAATCTACGCTAATCCGTTCTACAATATTACAAATCCGAAATTTAAAACAAATTAAAATCGTAAATTTCAAACAAATTAAAATCGTAAACTAACCTCGTCATTGTCGCTCATCGTTGAAAACCGTTCTTCAAACCGATTTTTGTATTTCCAAAGAAAACCGTTTTTTGTATTTTCAAAGAAAACCGAGTTTTTGAATTTCGTAATAACCCGATAACATTTTCAAGTCCGAAAATGAAGATATAGAGGATAGCGAGGGGCAAAATGGGCATTTCATGTTAATGTGTCGACGATAATTAGTAATGTGCCCCCTTTTAATTAGGCCTAAAAAGGCACGTGGTTCAGTACAAGAAGGCCCAATTATGTTTTTGGGCTGGGTATGAGCCTAGCGTTTGACATGTATTGTTTAGAGAGCTCCACTTAAACCAGATACAAAATCTCATGTCATTTCGTGCCGATTCACTTACTTATGAGCCATTAAATGTCAACTCAAACTTATTAATTTTGTGTTGGGTTTATGTTTTTTTATTGGATCATGTCATTGTTTGTCGTCTATCAATCCAATCTCGTCTTCCACAGAGTAGGCATTTTGGCCGAGGGGCAAGATTGAGGTGGCCCGGGTCCATCATAACTGGGTAAGTGCCGACGCCAAAATTCCAAAAATCCATGCCTAGACACGAGGTACGATGGGCCAGGTATAACGAGCATGGCAAATTAGTGGTAAATAATAAAAAAACCATTAAAAATACCCGATAAACAATAGGCTACACAATAGGCGGCATGAGCACGGCCCGACTTTTTCCGGGTCATGGTGAGGATGGGAAGAGGCAGGTTGGCATGGCACAGCCTTAATGCACAATTGACTGTGCCTGAGTCGAGCCAAAATTATGACTAGACACGACGGGTTGGAACCCGGGCTGACACGCACGGCCCATTGCCTTCTCTAATCTTTTCCATGAGACATCTTACAATAAAACTTCAAATTTGAACATGAAGCCATTAGTTGCGATCAATAACTCCATAACGTTTATCATCATCTTCTGCGAACTGTTTTCTCCTTAGTTTCTGGTAAATTCTCGATTAATTACACTGCATTTTCAATTATTTCTACTCAATGTATTATTTGATTGGAATTATTCATGATCAATCATTCAATTGCACAATAGATATTTATATACTAATTGATAATTTCTTGCGATTATTAAGTTAATACTTTTTTTTTATGCTATAATTAGGTTTATTTCATTTTGATGTACGAATCATGTAATTAGATCATCCACATTTGATTGATTCATGTCAAACACGCGAACTTTTAGGTGTTAAACTTGTTGATTCTTCATTATCTTTGTTTTGTGCGAATTGTTGAAGTAAATTGAATCAGATCAAATGTTCCTGAAGCTCATTCACATAATTTAATTTGGAAATGTCGAAGATGTTTCGATGATTAGGCTACTATATGATTGTCTAGGGTTATGAAATGATTACAACTAGTATATTAAGATTTGTGGAGTGCACCATTCCCCCACTTGCCCTCCCACCTACCTTAGTGTGAGAGGGACACTATCCGTCTTCAGCCTGTGACAGATAGTGTCCGTCACAAGCCAGTCTTTTTGTAAATGTTGTGTGATGTTTCTTTTCTGCTTTACTTTGGGTTGCATTGGTTGATCGATCTGAGTAACAGGCGAAGTAGAAAGTAGGACTATGTTAAGTGAGTTGAAACACAAGTAGTATATTACCTTCGTCTGTTCCGTTTCATTGTAAGTCGGTCAAGCAAATTCAACAAATTATAATGAGTTTGTAGGTCTCACCATTTACCCTCAAATGATATACATTACAGCCTATAAACCAACTTAATGAAATGGAACAGATGGAGTAGTGATTAGAACAATTTTTATTTGAGGTCGTGTTTAGTAGTTGGTCTGTGCACACCAGACCATCCTACTGCTCTCCATTGCTGCTGTTTGTTGTTGCGCATTACTACCCTTTACTCTGCTGTTTATTACGGTATTACTACCGTGTAATGCTGTTGTTGCAGTGTTGCTGCTGCCCATACTTTTGCGTCCTTTTACCATTAGTCATCCCTTCCCTAAGCTTCTTATCTCTACTCTTTAAATCTTTCAAAATCAAAGAGGCAGCCCTTAGACAGAAACCAACAAACTAGATAGGCTTCGTCTTCTCCACACCTGAATGAAAACACCAAACCCAGCCATAATCTTCTCAGGCGCTGCAATCGTGTCCGTTTCGGTAATTCACACATGCTTTAATTTGTAATTCACACATCTCGAATATTAGATGAATTTAGGTCGTTTTAGTCTCATAAACATGTTAATATGGTTGTTATTGCTCAAGTAGATTCATTGCTCATGTCCATTCCCTTTCAAAGTGGGCACCAAAATGGCGTTCATCATTATTTTTTAGGGTTTTTTGCGTGTGTTGATTAACAAACATCTTTCCATGGTAATTTCAGAAAATTTATGCTGTATTATGATTTAGCACCCTACTTTTCAGCCTCAATGAATCCCCAAATTTGATAAGAATAATTCTTGTACTCCGTCACTTGATAATAAGCAAAATTGCTCTGGATGTAGTAAGTATAAATGGTATTAATTGTTTTTACAAATGAGCCAAAATCAAAAGTTCTATAATCTTTTTGGTTGGTAGCATTAGAAGCGTAGTTTTTCTAACCTTAAAATCCTTAAGCACGGTAGCCCCTCGTTCAAGTATATACTTAGAAATGCTTCATATACCATGGTCTTACATTGATGCATTCTTTATCAGTTCATTTTGTTCTACTTTATTCCATGGTCTTACATTGATGAATTTGCCAAGGAGGAGTCAGATAAGTTGGTATGTTTGCTAGATATTCATTCAGCTGATCAACACTATATTATGGGATCTTTTGTCGCTTATTAATTATGATGGTCTATTTCATATGTTGAAACATGCAGGAGGCGATTGGGAGTTACACAAGCGAAAAGGAAGCAAGGGTCGCGGCTGAGACATTGATTGCGTCCTTAGAACAGGAGCTTGAAAAAGTTCCTCAAGAAAAAATGGCATCCGACCATAAGGTAATTTAGAACTGTTAATGTTTGCTATCAGTCTTCAAAGAAGCCTTATGGTTTTCACGATGTGTTCTGAGCTTCTAATTGTCTACGTGCTATGATATGTACAAGCGCTTGCAAGAATACAACACAAGCTTGCAACAGTACAATAGCATGCTCCAAACAGATCTTGCAACAGCTAATGCTGTTCTTCAATGGGTGGTCGGGTGGAGAAAGAGAAATCTACCATTGTCGAGAATTTGGGCACCTTAAGGGGACATTATGCTTCTTTGCAAGAACAGCTAACGACTTCTCGTGTTGATCAAAGCTTATTCTTTTGATACCTTTAGCTCAAATATTCACACGGTCCTATGTTTTGCAAATGAATTATCATTTCATATGTGGCAGCAATCGCGTTCCTTGATTGTATTGCAACCCTTGAATGTATTTGCAAGGAAGATTCCCATGGTCCATGAAGGAATTTACTCCTTGCCCTATGAACTTTAAAAAAACAAATTCGATTGAGACGAAATACTCATTTGTAATTATGGTTCTTTAAGATTTTAGGGCGTCTCTTAGTATTAGCTGTATTAGCCCTTGTTTGGTGAATGGTGGAATTTTGTAACCAGGTTTGAAGTTAGTGTTATATCAAAAATTTCTTTTGTGCTTTCTTAATACTGTATATCTATGAATACTATATTTATAAAAAAACTCGTAAAAATCATTTATGTGTAAAACTTGCTGATGGATTTAAGACTGTGGACAGTGGGCTTTTTATGTTTTTGTGGCACTTATATGTCCCCAGGCTTCCCAAGATGAAGCTGTAGAGTTAAAAGAAACATTAAACAGTGAAGTGCATTGCTTAAGAGGTGAACTTCAACAGGTAAGGGAGGATCCTGATCGTTTACCGTCACAAATTCATGATCCGACTGTTGAAATCAAAAGGCTCACTAAAGAACTGGACAATCTGAAGATGAAATCAAATGTCTTGGAGGTTTGTATCTGGATCCTTGCTTAGCTTTATCACTGTTATGATGTACCAAAATTTTACCTTGATTGATAAATTTTAATGTCCTTTTTTCTGTCATAGGAAACTCGCTCTTCACAAAGCCAACAGCTCCAGATACTTCAACATCAATTAGGTTTAGCCAATGAAAAACTAAAGGTGATTTACTCATCCTCTATGTATTATTTTTGGTAGCGATTTTCTTAGGGTTCTTGTATTTATACTTTAAAATCTGTTTTTGCAGATGACTGATTTATTTGTTTCAGAAACAAGAACCGCTTTTGAAGAGCAAAAGCAATTAATAATGCAGCTAAAAGATTGTTTAGCAGAAGCCAAAATTCAAATCCACGAGAAGGAGCTGTTAAGGAGAAAACTGCACAACACTATTCTGGTAAATATCAAGTCATATTTAATATTTTAGATTTGAATTAAAAGTTTCAGTTCCAATTAAAAAATCTTTCATGGACGGACCCTACTAAAGATTGGTAATTTTAACAATATCGTACATGCCAGTCTAATTATGAATATGATTAAAATGTGAATTCATTTTCAAAATGATAAAAAGAAAAGCCGTCATAAATCATTTCAGACCCATATTTTGACCGTGATTGAACCGTAACTCGTATTACTTGCCCCGACAATTAAACTATTTAGCGTGACAATAAAGTGCTCTTTGTTAATGTGAAAAAGCTTAAATTTTTTTAACTCTACTAATGTCAATGTATTCACTGCTGTTATTTTTTGCAGGAATTGAAGGGAAACATCCGTGTTTTCTGTAGAGTCAGGCCCATGTTGCCCGGGGATGGCTGTTCTTCTGATGCATCAGTTATCTCATATCCTCCCTGTACTGAAGGACGTGAGCAGGGGATTGACCTTAGTCAAAGTGGTAGGTTTGACTTTGCTTGAACATTTAAGTACCACCTCATATACACTGTAATCCTTGAGTATATCTAGTAGTTGTAGCTATCATTGTTATTGTTGTTGGTATATTTGGATGCCTATAGTAATTTAATTGCAGACAGGGATCGATCATGTTTAGTAGTTTTTATTTGACATGATGAGTTTAGAAGGTTTTTATTGTACCATTTTGATTAAAAATATAAAATTGATGGTCTAATTAACTGACAAGATGAGTTATGAATGTTTTTTTGTCTTGACACGATACAATTTTAGGTTAAAAGTTGACCAGAACTTACTAACTTGCACAAAGGAACCAGGTTCATATATTAGGTGAAATAAGTTTGGAAATACAAGTGTGTTTTGTATAGATATATCATATGTACTGAGTATATAAGGCCATGGACATATTGTAAAACCTATATTTAGATATAATGATATTTGTTTGATGTCGAACTTGGGAAGCCATTTTTATATGCTTTCTCCTCGTGTGTTAAACACTGCTATATTATTGGAAACGTTTACTTACCTGACACTACGGTGACAGGGGAAACTGGAAAGTATCCTTTCTTCTAATTCCCTTCCCTACCTCTTGAAATCCATCGACGATAACAAAACAGTAATACTTATGTTAAAAACTCTGTAGGATAGGATTCATATGGTGTATAATAATGTAACACTGCTACACATTAATAGCAATTTCACAGAACGTAAATAGTAATTTACTAATCTGTTACCATTACATACTCCTAAAAAAGCTCTATTGTAGTATTGAATCACTGAAGAGCAAGGTTAAGTTAGGCAACCAAACATCATAAAAGCACCTCACTTAGTAGAAGCAGATCCAAATAGAAGTCGTATTTAGCTTGCTTATATCTTCAGCTCATTTTAGCTTGCTTATATCTTCAGCAGTGTTGTGTTTTTTGTGTCATTTGTAAAATCAAAGGCAGTTTTATGTTTTAGTGGCTAAAGCACATGTCTTTGCAACTGCGTAATTATCAATACCTTAGTGTTGTTTGCTCGAGTAGAGAATACTGTTACACTATAGTCTATATAGTATATGCTTATCTTTAAAGTTCTACTTTCTCAATTAAAACAGATGCAGGAACAAAACTCTAAAGTATGAATCGCAAAGTCTGATATACAATGATATTTTGCTATTTTCAGGCCAGAAATATGCTTTCACCTTTGATAGGGTGTTCACACATCAAGCCTCACAAAATGACGTGTTTGAAGAAATTTCCGAGCTAGTACAAAGTGCTCTTGATGGATATAAAGTCAGCTTACTGAATTGAGTTGTCTGTTAAAATGTGAGAATCGCCATGTATTCACTATAATATTTTTTGGTTTGTGTTTGCAGGTTTGTATTTTCGCTTATGGTCAAACCGGATCGGGTAAAACGTATACCATGATGGGAAGACTGGAATCCCTGGATCAAAAGGGGTTGATACCTCGTGCATTGGAACAAATCTTTGAGACCAGCCAGAGCCTTGAAGCCCAAGGTTGGAAATATAAGATGCAAGTAAGTATTACGGTTGTAATTTCATGTATAATTGTATATTTAGCTTTTAAGTTGGTCATTTCCTTGGGACCATCGTTAGCATAGTAATGGTCAATTGAATTTTTGCTTCAGGCATCAGTATTGGAGATATACAATGAGACCATAAGGGATCTCTTGGCATCTAATCGTCCAAGTTGTGATTCCATGTGTACCAATCATGGTGTTCCTGGAAAACAGCCTGCAATTAAGCATGATGCAAAGGAAGACACTTATGTGCCTGACCTTACCATTGTAGATGTTTGCAGCTCAAACGAGGTTGCTTCACTTCTGCAAAAGGCAGCACAAACCCGGTATGTGTACATTTTTTTTAGTGTTATCTGATGCTTCAAATTTTAAATGTTTATCAATGGTTGCCAAACTACCTTTGTAACGTGAGGAAGACTACAATTACTAATAAAAGGGGTGGTGTGACACGGAAGAGTGTAAGGATTGGAAACTTGAATTGTTCCCTGCTGTTTTGTTTGATATATAAGTTTCTCGTTTGATTTTCAGGTCTATAGGCAAGACACAAATGAATGAGCAATCATCACGGAGCCATTTTGTATTTACTCTTAGAATATCTGCTGTCAATGAGGTTTGGCAGTTATCTTTTATTTTCTTTCTCTCTTTTTTTTTTGTAAAATTTATACTCCTGGCATTGCTTTTTACTCACTCGGTTTGTTTTTGTCCCAGACGACCGAAAAACATGGTGTGTTAAACCTAATTGATCTTGCCGGGAGTGAACGACTTTCAAAAACTGTATCAACGGGGGATCAATTGAAAGAAACTCAGGTATCTTTACCTGCTTCATTGCTCTAATGTTTGAAATGATTTAAACATTTTTTTTGGGTATTACTCAGGTATTTTTTTTGGGTATTTGTCAGGCTAAAAATCGGAGTTTATCATGCCTTGCCGATGTTATTTTTGCTCTGACAAATAAAGATAACCATGTCCCATTTAGGAATTCAAAGCTCACTTACCTACTTCAGGTGAAACATTTAAACCTTTCTGGTTTCTGTTCGGTACTTTACGGCTAGCATGGACTTCCCAGTATGACATTAAGACCATGAAATCTTAGCTTTCAAGAACTGGAACGGACCTTAGACACTAAAACTACTAAGTAGCTTTGAATTTGACAGTTAGAAGAAGAAAGTCCGACAGCTAATCTGTACATTTTAGATCATTTCATGCTATATGTTTTTGAGAGTTATAGGCTTCTTCTGGAGCCGACCTCTTTTTTTCCGCTTCTCAATTTCTCATCTACCCTTCTTAGTTCTTACAGTGATAGTTTCTTCTTGCATTTCATGTTGTGTACAGTCTACCCCATCCCTAGGACTTCCCGAAGAACATACTTCCCCGTCCAAGAATAAACCTTTGTTCATTTGTTATTGTTGTGTTTTCAGCCTTGCTTAAGTGGAGACTCAAAGACGTTGATGTTTGTCAATGTGTCTCCCGAGCCAACTTCAGTGCACGAATCACTATGCTCTCTCCGGTTCGCTGCCAGAGTCAGTACTTGCCAGATTGGAGTTTCTCGACGTCAGACTTCTATTAGATCCAGTGTTACTCCGATACGCCGACACATGCCGGTGTCCAACACGCCAGTGTCGAAATTCAAGTGTCAAAGTGTCGTGTCGTGTCGGTCAGTTAAGCGAAGTGTCGGAGTAACATAGATCATGTTATCTGTGACTGTATACACTCTTTTACTCTCCGCATAGATCATGTTCAGTGGACGGAATGCCCTATAGACAACTCGAAAGATCATTAGCGCTAAAAACCGTCAAAACATGTTCAGTTCCCCACAATCATATTTTTCGCAAAGCCTTCTTAAATGGGATGGATCATGGACCCGGGGTTTCCGTTCATTGTTGAAGACATATTTGAGTTGAGGGTGGACAAATCTGCGTCGGATGCTTGATGTGATAGTTGAAATGTTTTGCTGATGTATCCTGGAAATGAAGGCAATGGCAGGGAAAAGGCAGTACTCGACCATATAATAATCAAGGACATATTAGGTCGATCAGCTACATTCTTCTGTCTGGATAACAACACGATGCAGTGTACTTCAGTTTCCAGTGAAGTACTCAATCGATGCAATTTTTGGGTCGACAACTCGACGACGTTTAAGATTGTTCCTTCCCTCCAATTTTTCCATACCTACGAACGCGCACACAGAGATTATGTCGGCTTTATATTTGTTATCGTGTTTACGTTTACCAATGTAAACAAATGGAAGAGACAAACAAAAAATTACTCTGTAATACGTAAAAGAAACAAATGGGTGAAACATTACCAAGCTTACTAAGCCAACAACAAACTCCTCCTCGAAGAAGCCACTGTTTTTGCGGCCACATGTGATTTCGAGAATCAAGACTCCAAAGTTGTAGACATCCGATTTAGCACAAAAACTAGAAGTAGAATCCTACTAAAACACATAGCAAACGACGAAATCATAGCCGCCGCGAAACCTCGAGCATCTTGATGTTCGTCGATCTAGTAATTTCCAAGCAACTTCACTTGATCGAGCATAATGCATACTCGATCGAACACTTCTTCCTGCCAATCTACTAGATCGAGCATAATTGTCATTTGATCGAGCCTCTGCCTTAATTCTACTCGATCGAGGAAAACTCCACAACTACTTGAGACATGACTAAATGCTTTCGAGACACTTCACGCATTACGAGGTGAGGAAATTCTGCTCCAAGCTCTTCTATATCCTAAATGCATGTACAAGGGATAGGTTTAGGCTTGATTTACATCACTTTTGAGCCTTTCTTGCACAAATTATAAGGCAAACACAAAGTAGCAAATTTGGGGTAAAATATAACTAAAAGCTATAACAAAAGCACATAAATGCGGGTCAAATATAAGATAAAAATCTAGGTAAAAGACACACATCAATAACTTATAATAAATATTGTGCTATTTTAACACCTTTCGTCATTTTCATATGATATTAGGGTAATTACGCACACATTTAGAGATTTTTTATCCCAATACCTTGTCGGCCTAAAAAACCGTGGATAATCGAATCAGATAAAGCGAGCACAAAAATTTCAAAAACAACGGAACACATTTGACGTTGCCAATACACTATAAACCAGTATCGCACGAAAATCGGATAATCGTGTAAAGGCGAGTTATAGTTGTTTTTTGGTATAGAATCAAAACAATACATCTTGATGCGACTTCGGACATGTGGTACGAAAGCCGGCATAAAAAAGAATGGCATGCTACGACCATCCGAAACGGCTCAAATAAAAGTGTATCATACACGATTTTTAGACCTCGGATCTCCCGGACAAAAATATCCGAAAATCGCAAGCATAATTAATCAAGTCAGATGAAGCGGGCAAAAAAAATTCAAAAATAACGAAAGACATTTGACGTTGTTAGTACACTCTAAACCTGTTTCTGCCGAAAATCAGATAATGGTGTAAAAGCGAGTTATAGCCGTTTTTCGGATATAGAATCAAATAAGATACAACTTGATACGACGTCGGATATGTGGTACGAAAACCGGCAGAAAATAAAAGGCCCGCTATGACCACCGAAACAACTCAAATAGAAGTGTATAGTACACGTTTTTTACGCCTTCGAGCTCCCGGACAAAAATATCCGAAAATCGCACGGATGGTTAATCGAGTCATATGAAATGGGCACAAAAATATCAAACACAACGGAAGACATACACTACTACAAAAGTTGCTTACTACATAGGATTTTTTTACTAATAGACATAGGTTTTTGAACCGATGTAGAGTTCAGTTATGTCCTTTAGTTTGTAATAGACATAGGTTGTACAACCGATGTGCATTACTATAATGGACATCGGATTTTTCGAAAATCCTATGTCTATTGCAAATAATGGACAGCGGACTTTCAGAAAATCCCATGTCTAATATGTAAAAATCCTATGTCCATTGTTATTATTTACATCAGATTTTTCTTAAAAATAATCCTATGTCTATTGTTGATTTTTACATCAGACTTTCGTTTAAATCCTATGTCTATTGCTGTTATATACATCAGATTTTTACAAAATCCCATGTCTATTATTGGCTAGTATACATCAGATTTATTACAACCTCTGTCCTTTAATGTGGTTTTTTTAAAAAAAAAATTGGAATTGTTGTTGCTAATGCTAATTTAATGCTAAAATCTGAAATTGTAGCAAAACGGAGCCCTTTTATTACAAATTACGACAACAAAAGTCGTTCGTCATACATTGTTTCAAGAACGAACCAAACAAAGGTCGCTCGTCATACGTACAATATCATACAACATATATACCGTTAAAGTGCACAAGACCCACTGATGAGCTCTATTTTGGTCATCATTTTCTTTACATATTCTTTATTTTCGGTCACGATTCGACCTCGATTTGCGTGTCTTTGGTTGTTTTTACGTCCGTTGCCTCGTATATTCCTATTCGATCCACATTTTGTAGGTATTACGGCGGGGGGCGAAGAAACGGGAGAAATCGAGGCGGATTTAGAGCGAATTTTGAAGAAATGTGAAGAATTTAGCAAAGCTCATTCCCAGGCCCTCCTAGCCGGTCCCCAACCGGCGGCCGGTCGGCCGGGTGGGAGCTTTGACACGATATTTTGACGAAAATTGAAGAAGGTTTCCAGTACTTGAATTCAGAGCCCCCAGCCGGTGGCCAACCGGCAGCCGGTCAGCCGGCTGGGATGCATATCCTATACTTAGCCAAATGTGAAGAAATGAAGAAATATGTGCATTGGGCAAATCCTTGAGAAAAGGCTCCCAGCCGGTGGACAACCGGCAGCCGGTCCACCGGCTGAGAATTGGAAGGAGTATTTAACAGGTTGGCTTACTGAAGAATCATGTAAATAGTTATCGATGAGGTAAGATTATGCGACATCCTACATGCTCGAATTTGAACTTCAGCTCGTGTAATAGTGTGGTACGTACGTATTATATAAGAAGTCGTTATGTGCATGCTTGACAGGTTTTTCAAGACACAACGCCATATTCACAAGAAGAACTTGATGATGTTCGGGACTTGTGGGCGAACTATTTTCTTTACCTCTAGTCGTAGCTATTAGTAATGTATAGTTTGATTTCGAAAACATTGTGGGTGATAACGAGATTTAAGTCGTCGGGTCTCGCTATCAAACACATTTTTAAAAACCCAAATTAGTAGTATAAAAGGGTTGTCGAACACGAAGATGGTGGGGAAGATATCTAGTTACGTTCTAATTCAAGCAATAGTCGGGGTAATAGGTTTTTGAATGATTTATGATTAAAGAACAACTAAAACAAACAATTAAAGCAAACTAGTTAAGATTAAATCGATGGAAGGGAAGACTAGGGTATCGGGGGTCACTAAGGTGGGTAGACGAAGATACGAGAAAGCAAACTAGAAGGTCTCAAACAAGTAGTCTTGGTAGGTCTCTTCTCTCGAGTCGACTAAACCTAGGTCGGAATACTCTAGCTTTCGCTACAAATACCACAACCAACCACTAAACATGCCAAGACAAACCCCCAACCGTCGCTAAAGGCAAGTCACGCTAAAATCAAAGCCCAACTTTCGTTGAGGAAAATCATCAAACACTTAGCATGCAACAAATGGAAGACTACTTTATCAAGAACAACTAATCAACAAACTAGCATGAATTTATCATCTAATCACCACCCAAGTTCCCCCCTAACCCTAGTTATAGAACTACTCACTCATGATTAAGGAGAAAATGTAAACAATTAATGGGTAAATGACAACCATGATAGATTATGGTAAGAACAAGCAATTGAACAAAAGAAACTTAAACAAATGCAATAACTAAGAAGAGATAAGAAAGATTATACCAATAGCAAAGGAAAAGGAAGTAACTTGGATAACAAGTTGAAGAACTCTTTCAAATCCTCCAAAATACAACCCAAAATATCCTCTACAAATGCTCAAGAACAAGACTAAGTAGATTACTAAAGAAAGATTAACAAGAATTGAAAGATTAAACTAAGATCTAAAGAAGATTAAATGTTTTAGAGAGTTTTTGTATGCTAAGTATGAACTAATGAAACAGTGAAAACCCCTAGAAAAGCGTGCAAAAGTAACGTCCTAAAAAAAGATACAAGTGCGGGTTTATATAGTGCTCGAAATTCTGAGAAAGGCCTCTCAGCCGGTCGACCGGCTGCCGGTGGTGGACCGGCTGGGAGGCAAATTACGAACTTCTGAAATAAAACTTCAAATAGCCCTGCTTCTCAGCCGACCAGCCGACTGCCGGTCTGGCACCGGCTGGGAGTCCAAATTCTCACTTCTGATTTCTTCTTCAAATTTTCAACTTGTACAGGTCCCCTCAGCCAGTGGACCGGCTGCCGGTTGTCCACCGGCTGGGAGCCTTTTCTCAAGGATTTGCCCAATGCACATATTTCTTCATTTCTTCACATTTGGCTAAGTATAGGATATGCATCCCAGCCGGCTGACCGGCTGCCGGTTGGCCACCGGCTGGGGGCTCTGAATTCAAGTACTGGAAACCTTCTTCAATTTTCGTCAAAATATCGTGTCAAAGCTCCCACCCGGCCGACCGGCCGCCGGTTGGGGACCGGCTAGGAGGGCCTGGGAATGAGCTTTGCTAAATTCTTCACATTTCTTCAAAATTCGCTCTAAATCCGCCTCGATTTCTCCCGTTTCTTCGCCCCCGCCGTAATACCTACAAAATGTGGATCGAATAGGAATATACGAGGCAACGGACGTAAAAACAACCAAAGACACGCAAATCGAGGTCGAATCGTGACCGAAAATAAAGAATATGTAAAGAAAATGATGACCAAAATAGAGCTCATCAGTGGGTCTTGTGCACTTTAACGGTATATATGTTGTATGATATTGTACGTATGACGAGCGACCTTTGTTTGGTTCGTTCTTGAAACAATGTATGACGAACGACTTTTGTTGTCGTAATTTGTAATAAAAGGGCTCCGTTTTGCTACAATTTCAGATTTTAGCATTAAATTAGCATTAGCAACAACAATTCCAATTTTTTTTTTAAAAAAACCACATTAAAGGACAGAGGTTGTAATAAATCTGATGTATACTAGCCAATAATAGACATGGGATTTTGTAAAAATCTGATGTATATAACAGCAATAGACATAGGATTTAAACGAAAGTCTGATGTAAAAATCAACAATAGACATAGGATTATTTTTAAGAAAAATCTGATGTAAATAATAACAATGGACATAGGATTTTTACATATTAGACATGGGATTTTCTGAAAGTCCGCTGTCCATTATTTGCAATAGACATAGGATTTTCGAAAAATCCGATGTCCATTATAGTAATGCACATCGGTTGTACAACCTATGTCTATTACAAACTAAAGGACATAACTGAACTCTACATCGGTTCAAAAACCTATGTCTATTAGTAAAAAAATCCTATGTAGTAAGCAACTTTTGTAGTAGTGTATGTCTTCCGTTGTGTTTGATATTTTTGTGCCCATTTCATATGACTCGATTAACCATCCGTGCGATTTTCGGATATTTTTGTCCGGGAGCTCGAAGGCGTAAAAAACGTGTACTATACACTTCTATTTGAGTTGTTTCGGTGGTCATAGCGGGCCTTTTATTTTCTGCCGGTTTTCGTACCACATATCCGACGTCGTATCAAGTTGTATCTTATTTGATTCTATATCCGAAAAACGGCTATAACTCGCTTTTACACCATTATCTGATTTTCGGCAGAAACAGGTTTAGAGTGTACTAACAACGTCAAATGTCTTTCGTTATTTTTGAATTTTTTTTGCCCGCTTCATCTGACTTGATTAATTATGCTTGCGATTTTCGGATATTTTTGTCCGGGAGATCCGAGGTCTAAAAATCGTGTATGATACACTTTTATTTGAGCCGTTTCGGATGGTCGTAGCATGCCATTCTTTTTTATGCCGGCTTTCGTACCACATGTCCGAAGTCGCATCAAGATGTATTGTTTTGATTCTATACCAAAAAACAACTATAACTCGCCTTTACACGATTATCCGATTTTCGTGCGATACTGGTTTATAGTGTATTGGCAACGTCAAATGTGTTCCGTTGTTTTTGAAATTTTTGTGCTCGCTTTATCTGATTCGATTATCCACGGTTTTTTAGGCCGACAAGGTATTGGGATAAAAAATCTCTAAATGTGTGCGTAATTACCCTAATATCATATGAAAATGACGAAAGGTGTTAAAATAGCACAATATTTATTATAAGTTATTGATGTGTGTCTTTTACCTAGATTTTTATCTTATATTTGACCCGCATTTATGTGCTTTTGTTATAGCTTTTAGTTATATTTTACCCCAAATTTGCTACTTTGTGTTTGCCTTATAATTTGTGCAAGAAAGGCTCAAAAGTGATGTAAATCAAGCCTAAACCTATCCCTTGTACATGCATTTAGGATATAGAAGAGCTTGGAGCAGAATTTCGTCACCTCGTAATGCGTGAAGTGTCTCGAAAGCATTTAGTCATGTCTCAAGTAGTTGTGGAGTTTTCCTCGATCGAGTAGAATTAAGGCAGAGGCTCGATCAAATGACAATTATGCTCGATCTAGTAGATTGGCAGGAAGAAGTGTTCGATCGAGTATGCATTATGCTCGATCAAGTGAAGTTGCTTGGAAATTACTAGATCGATGAACATCAAGATGCTCGAGGTTTCGCGGCGGCTATGATTTCGTCGTTTGCTATGTGTTTTAGTAGGATTCTACTTCTAGTTTTTGTGCTAAATCGGATGTCTACAACTTTGGAGTCTTGATTCTCGAAATCACATGTGGCCGCAAAAACAGTGGCTTCTTCGAGGAGGAGTTTGTTGTTGGCTTAGTAAGCTTGGTAATGTTTCACCCATTTGTTTCTTTTACGTATTACAGAGTAATTTTTTGTTTGTCTCTTCCATTTGTTTACATTGGTAAACGTAAACACGATAACAAATATAAAGCCGACATAATCTCTGTGTGCGCGTTCGTAGGTATGGAAAAATTGGAGGGAAGGAACAATCTTAAACGTCGTCGAGTTGTTGACCCAAAAATTGCATCGATTGAGTACTTCACTGGAAACTGAAGTACACTGCATCGTGTTGTTATCCAGACAGAAGAATGTAGCTGATCGACCTAATATGTCCTTGATTATTATATGGTCGAGTACTGCCTTTTCCCTGCCATTGCCTTCATTTCCAGGATACATCAGCAAAACATTTCAACTATCACATCAAGCATCCGACGCAGATTTGTCCACCCTCAACTCAAATATGTCTTCAACAATGAACGGAAACCCCGGGTCCATGATCCATCCCATTTAAGAAGGCTTTGCGAAAAATATGATTGTGGGGAACTGAACATGTTTTGACGGTTTTTAGCGCTAATGATCTTTCGAGTTGTCTATAGGGCATTCCGTCCACTGAACATGATCTATGCGGAGAGTAAAAGAGTGTATACAGTCACAGATAACATGATCTATGTTACTCCGACACTTCGCTTAACTGACCGACACGACACGACACTTTGACACTTGAATTTCGACACTGGCGTGTTGGACACCGGCATGTGTCGGCGTATCGGAGTAACACTGGATCTAATAGAAGTCTGACGTCGAGAAACTCCAATCTGGCAAGTACTGACTCTGGCAGCGAACCGGAGAGAGCATAGTGATTCGTGCACTGAAGTTGGCTCGGGAGACACATTGACAAACATCAACGTCTTTGAGTCTCCACTTAAGCAAGGCTGAAAACACAACAATAACAAATGAACAAAGGTTTATTCTTGGACGGGGAAGTATGTTCTTCGGGAAGTCCTAGGGATGGGGTAGACTGTACACAACATGAAATGCAAGAAGAAACTATCACTGTAAGAACTAAGAAGGGTAGATGAGAAATTGAGAAGCGGAAAAAAAGAGGTCGGCTCCAGAAGAAGCCTATAACTCTCAAAAACATATAGCATGAAATGATCTAAAATGTACAGATTAGCTGTCGGACTTTCTTCTTCTAACTGTCAAATTCAAAGCTACTTAGTAGTTTTAGTGTCTAAGGTCCGTTCCAGTTCTTGAAAGCTAAGATTTCATGGTCTTAATGTCATACTGGGAAGTCCATGCTAGCCGTAAAGTACCGAACAGAAACCAGAAAGGTTTAAATGTTTCACCTGAAGTAGGTAAGTGAGCTTTGAATTCCTAAATGGGACATGGTTATCTTTATTTGTCAGAGCAAAAATAACATCGGCAAGGCATGATAAACTCCGATTTTTAGCCTGACAAATACCCAAAAAAAATACCTGAGTAATACCCAAAATAAATGTTTAAATCATTTCAAACATTAGAGCAATGAAGCAGGTAAAGATACCTGAGTTTCTTTCAATTGATCCCCCGTTGATACAGTTTTTGAAAGTCGTTCACTCCCGGCAAGATCAATTAGGTTTAACACACCATGTTTTTCGGTCGTCTGGGACAAAAACAAACCGAGTGAGTAAAAAGCAATGCCAGGAGTATAAATTTTACAAAAAAAAAAAGAGAGAAAGAAAATAAAAGATAACTGCCAAACCTCATTGACAGCAGATATTCTAAGAGTAAATACAAAATGGCTCCGTGATGATTGCTCATTCATTTGTGTCTTGCCTATAGACCTGAAAATCAAACGAGAAACTTATATATCAAACAAAACAGCAGGGAACAATTCAAGTTTCCAATCCTTACACTCTTCCGTGTCACACCACCCCTTTTATTAGTAATTGTAGTCTTCCTCACGTTACAAAGGTAGTTTGGCAACCATTGATAAACATTTAAAATTTGAAGCATCAGATAACACTAAAAAAAAATGTACACATACCGGGTTTGTGCTGCCTTTTGCAGAAGTGAAGCAACCTCGTTTGAGCTGCAAACATCTACAATGGTAAGGTCAGGCACATAAGTGTCTCCCTTTGCATCATGCTTAATTGCAGGCTGTTTTCCAGGAACACCATGATTGGTACACATGGAATCACAACTTGGACGATTAGATGCCAAGAGATCCCTTATGGTCTCATTGTATATCTCCAATACTGATGCCTGAAGCAAAAATGCAATTGACCATTACTATGCTAACGATGGTCCCAAGGAAATGACCAACTTAAAAGCTAAATATACAATTATACATGAAATTACAACCGTAATACTTACTTGCATCTTATATTTCCAACCTTGGGCTTCAAGCCTCTGGCTGGTCTCAAAGATTTGTTCCAATGCACGAGGTATCAACCCCTTTTGATCCAGGGATTCCAGTCTTCCCATCATGGTATACGTTTTACCCGATCCGGTTTGACCATAAGCGAAAATACAAACCTGCAAACACAAACCAAAAAATATTATAGTGAATACATGGCGATTCTCACATTTTAACAGACAACTCAATTCAGTAAGCTGACTTTATATCCATCAAGAGCACTTTGTACTAGCTCGGAAATTTCTTCAAACACGTCATTTTGTGAGGCTTGATGTGTGAACACCCTATCAAAGGTGAAAGCATATTTCTGGCCTGAAAATAGCAAAATATCATTGTATATCAGACTTTGCGATTCATACTTTAGAGTTTTGTTCCTGCATCTGTTTTAATTGAGAAAGTAGAACTTTAAAGATAAGCATATACTATATAGACTATAGTGTAACAGTATTCTCTACTCGAGCAAACAACACTAAGGTATTGATAATTACGCAGTTGCAAAGACATGTGCTTTAGCCACTAAAACATAAAACTGCCTTTGATTTTACAAATGACACAAAAAACACAACACTGCTGAAGATATAAGCAAGCTAAAATGAGCTGAAGATATAAGCAAGCTAAATACGACTTCTATTTGGATCTGCTTCTACTAAGTGAGGTGCTTTTATGATGTTTGGTTGCCTAACTTAACCTTGCTCTTCAGTGATTCAATACTACAATAGAGCTTTTTTAGGAGTATGTAATGGTAACAGATTAGTAAATTACTATTTACGTTCTGTGAAATTGCTATTAATGTGTAGCAGTGTTACATTATTATACACCATATGAATCCTATCCTACAGAGTTTTTAACATAAGTATTACTGTTTTGTTATCGTCGATGGATTTCAAGAGGTAGGGAAGGGAATTAGAAGAAAGGATACTTTCCAGTTTCCCCTGTCACCGTAGTGTCAGGTAAGTAAACGTTTCCAATAATATAGCAGTGTTTAACACACGAGGAGAAAGCATATAAAAATGGCTTCCCAAGTTCGACATCAAACAAATATCATTATATCTAAATATAGGTTTTACAATATGTCCATGGCCTTATATACTCAGTACATATGATATATCTATACAAAACACACTTGTATTTCCAAACTTATTTCACCTAATATATGAACCTGGTTCCTTTGTGCAAGTTAGTAAGTTCTGGTCAACTTTTAACCTAAAATTGTATCGTGTCAAGACAAAAAAACATTCATAACTCATCTTGTCAGTTAATTAGACCATCAATTTTATATTTTTAATCAAAATGGTACAATAAAAACCTTCTAAACTCATCATGTCAAATAAAAACTACTAAACATGATCGATCCCTGTCTGCAATTAAATTACTATAGGCATCCAAATATACCAACAACAATAACAATGATAGCTACAACTACTAGATATACTCAAGGATTACAGTGTATATGAGGTGGTACTTAAATGTTCAAGCAAAGTCAAACCTACCACTTTGACTAAGGTCAATCCCCTGCTCACGTCCTTCAGTACAGGGAGGATATGAGATAACTGATGCATCAGAAGAACAGCCATCCCCGGGCAACATGGGCCTGACTCTACAGAAAACACGGATGTTTCCCTTCAATTCCTGCAAAAAATAACAGCAGTGAATACATTGACATTAGTAGAGTTAAAAAAATTTAAGCTTTTTCACATTAACAAAGAGCACTTTATTGTCACGCTAAATAGTTTAATTGTCGGGGCAAGTAATACGAGTTACGGTTCAATCACGGTCAAAATATGGGTCTGAAATGATTTATGACGGCTTTTCTTTTTATCATTTTGAAAATGAATTCACATTTTAATCATATTCATAATTAGACTGGCATGTACGATATTGTTAAAATTACCAATCTTTAGTAGGGTCCGTCAATGAAAGATTTTTTAATTGGAACTGAAACTTTTAATTCAAATCTAAAATATTAAATATGACTTGATATTTACCAGAATAGTGTTGTGCAGTTTTCTCCTTAACAGCTCCTTCTCGTGGATTTGAATTTTGGCTTCTGCTAAACAATCTTTTAGCTGCATTATTAATTGCTTTTGCTCTTCACAAGCGGTTCTTGTTTCTGAAACAAATAAATCAGTCATCTGCAAAAACAGATTTTAAAGCATAAATACAAGAACCCTAAGAAAATCGCTACCAAAAATAATACATAGAGGATGATTAAATCACCTTTAGTTTTTCATTGGCTAAACCTAATTGATGTTGAAGTATCTGGAGCTGTTGGCTTTGTGAAGAGCGAGTTTCCTATGACAGAAAAAAGGACATTAAAATTTATCAATCAAGGTAAAATTTTGGTACATCATAACAGTGATAAAGCTAAGCAAGGATCCAGATACAAACCTCCAAGACATTTGATTTCATCTTCAGATTGTCCAGTTCTTTAGTGAGCCTTTTGATTTCAACAGTCGGATCATGAATTTGTGACGGTAAACGATCAGGATCCTCCCTTACCTGTTGAAGTTCACCTCTTAAGCAATGCACTTCACTGTTTAATGTTTCTTTTAACTCTACAGCTTCATCTTGGGAAGCCTGGGGACATATAAGTGCCACAAAACATAAAAAAGCCCACTGTCCACAGTCTTAAATCCATCAGCAAGTTTTACACATAAATGATTTTTACGAGTTTTTTTATAAATATAGTATTCATAGATATACAGTATTAAGAAAGCACAAAAGAAATTTTTGATATAACACTAACTTCAAACCTGGTTACAAAATTCCACCATTCACCAAACAAGGGCTAATACAGCTAATACTAAGAGACGCCCTAAAATCTTAAAGAACCATAATTACAAATGAGTATTTCGTCTCAATCGAATTTGTTTTTTTAAAGTTCATAGGGCAAGGAGTAAATTCCTTCATGGACCATGGGAATCTTCCTTGCAAATACATTCAAGGGTTGCAATACAATCAAGGAACGCGATTGCTGCCACATATGAAATGATAATTCATTTGCAAAACATAGGACCGTGTGAATATTTGAGCTAAAGGTATCAAAAGAATAAGCTTTGATCAACACGAGAAGTCGTTAGCTGTTCTTGCAAAGAAGCATAATGTCCCCTTAAGGTGCCCAAATTCTCGACAATGGTAGATTTCTCTTTCTCCACCCGACCACCCATTGAAGAACAGCATTAGCTGTTGCAAGATCTGTTTGGAGCATGCTATTGTACTGTTGCAAGCTTGTGTTGTATTCTTGCAAGCGCTTGTACATATCATAGCACGTAGACAATTAGAAGCTCAGAACACATCGTGAAAACCATAAGGCTTCTTTGAAGACTGATAGCAAACATTAACAGTTCTAAATTACCTTATGGTCGGATGCCATTTTTTCTTGACGAACTTTTTCAAGCTCCTGTTCTAAGGACGCAATCAATGTCTCAGCCGCGACCCTTGCTTCCTTTTCGCTTGTGTAACTCCCAATCGCCTCCTGCATGTTTCAACATATGAAATAGACGATCATAATTAATAAGCGACAAAAGATCCCATAATATAGTGTTGATCAGCTGAATGAATATCTAGCAAACATACCAACTTATCTGACTCCTCCTTGGCAAATTCATCAATGTAAGACCATGGAATAAAGTAGAACAAAATGAACTGATAAAGAATGCATCAATGTAAGACCATGGTATATGAAGCATTTCTAAGTATATACTTGAACGAGGGGCTACCGTGCTTAAGGATTTTAAGGTTAGAAAAACTACGCTTCTAATGCTACCAACCAAAAAGATTATAGAACTTTTGATTTTGGCTCATTTGTAAAAACAATTAATACCATTTATACTTACTACATCCAGAGCAATTTTGCTTATTATCAAGTGACGGAGTACAAGAATTATTCTTATCAAATTTGGGGATTCATTGAGGCTGAAAAGTAGGGTGCTAAATCATAATACAGCATAAATTTTCTGAAATTACCATGGAAAGATGTTTGTTAATCAACACACGCAAAAAACCCTAAAAAATAATGATGAACGCCATTTTGGTGCCCACTTTGAAAGGGAATGGACATGAGCAATGAATCTACTTGAGCAATAACAACCACGACTATATTAACATGTTTATGAGACTAAAACGACCTAAATTCATCTAATATTCGAGATGTGTGAATTACAAATTAAAGCATGTGTGAATTACCGAAACGGACACGATTGCAGCGCCTGAGAAGATTATGGCTGGGTTTGGTGTTTTCATTCAGGTGTGGAGAAGACGAAGCCTATCTAGTTTGTTGGTTTCTGTCTAAGGGCTGCCTCTTTGATTTTGAAAGATTTAAAGAGTAGAGATAAGAAGCTTAGGGAAAGGGATGACTAATGGTAAAAGGACGCAAAAGTATGGGCAGCAGCAACACTGCAACAACAGCATTACACGGTAGTAATACCGTAATAAACAGCAGAGTAAAGGGTAGTAATGCGCAACAACAAACAGCAGCAATGGAGAGCAGTAGGATGGTCTGGTGTGCACAGACCAACTACTAAACACGACCTCAAATAAAAATTGTTCTAATCACTACTCCATCTGTTCCATTTCATTAAGTTGGTTTATAGGCTGTAATGTATATCATTTGAGGGTAAATGGTGAGACCTACAAACTCATTATAATTTGTTGAATTTGCTTGACCGACTTACAATGAAACGGAACAGACGAAGGTAATATACTACTTGTGTTTCAACTCACTTAACATAGTCCTACTTTCTACTTCGCCTGTTACTCAGATCGATCAACCAATGCAACCCAAAGTAAAGCAGAAAAGAAACATCACACAACATTTACAAAAAGACTGGCTTGTGACGGACACTATCTGTCACAGGCTGAAGACGGATAGTGTCCCTCTCACACTAAGGTAGGTGGGAGGGCAAGTGGGGGAATGGTGCACTCCACAAATCTTAATATACTAGTTGTAATCATTTCATAACCCTAGACAATCATATAGTAGCCTAATCATCGAAACATCTTCGACATTTCCAAATTAAATTATGTGAATGAGCTTCAGGAACATTTGATCTGATTCAATTTACTTCAACAATTCGCACAAAACAAAGATAATGAAGAATCAACAAGTTTAACACCTAAAAGTTCGCGTGTTTGACATGAATCAATCAAATGTGGATGATCTAATTACATGATTCGTACATCAAAATGAAATAAACCTAATTATAGCATAAAAAAAAGTATTAACTTAATAATCGCAAGAAATTATCAATTAGTATAAATATCTATTGTGCAATTGAATGATTGATCATGAATAATTCCAATAAAATAATACATTGAGTAGAAATAATTGAAAATGCAGTGTAATTAATCGAGAATTTACCAGAAACTAAGGAGAAAACAGTTCGCAGAAGATGATGATAAACGTTATGGAGTTATTGATCGCAACTAATGGCTCCATGTTCAAATTTGAAGTTTTATTGTAAGATGTCTCATGGAAAAGATTAGAGAAGGCAATGGGCCGTGCGTGTCAGCCCGGGTTCCAACCCGTCGTGTCTAGTCATAATTTTGGCTCGACTCAGGCACAGTCAATTGTGCATTAAGGCTGTGCCATGCCAACCTGCCTCTTCCCATCCTCACCATGACCCGGAAAAAGTCGGGCCGTGCTCATGCCGCCTATTGTGCAGCCTATTGTTTATCGGGTATTTTTAATGGTTTTTTTATTATTTACCACTAATTTGCCATGCTCGTTATACCTGGCCCATCGTACCTCGTGTCTAGGCATGGATTTTTGGAATTTTGGCGTCGGCACTTACCCAGTTATGATGGACCCGGGCCACCTCAATCTTGCCCCTCGGCCAAAATGCCTACTCTGTGGAAGACGAGATTGGATTGATAGCCGACAAACAATGACATGATCCAATAAACAAACATAAACCCAACACAAAATTAATAAGTTTGAGTTGACATTTAATGACTCATAAGTAAGTGAATCGGCACGAAATGACATGAGATTTTGTATCTGGTTTAAGTGGAGCTCTCTAAACAATACATGTCAAACGCTAGGCTCATACCCAGCCCAAAAACATAATTGGGCCTTCTTGTACTGAACCACGTGCCTTTTTAGGCCTAATTAAAAGGGGGCACATTACTAATTATCGTCGACACATTAACATGAAATGCCCATTTTGCCCCTCGCTATCCTCTATATCTTCATTTTCGGACTTGAAAATGTTATCGGGTTATTACGAAATTCAAAAACTCGGTTTTCTTTGAAAATACAAAAAACGGTTTTCTTTGGAAATACAAAAATCGGTTTGAAGAACGGTTTTCAACGATGAGCGACAATGACGAGGTTAGTTTACGATTTTAATTTGTTTGAAATTTACGATTTTAATTTGTTTTAAATTTCGGATTTGTAATATTGTAGAACGGATTAGCGTAGATTCCCGAAGCCGGTTTGAAAAAAAAAAAAAAAAAAGATGAAAAATTTTTGGACGAAGAACAATTTCGTTTGGGGTCGGTCTTGGACGAAGCACAAGTTCGTCTGTGGTCGGTCTTGGACGAAGCCTGTGCTCGTCTGGGGTTGGTCTTGGACGAAGCCCGTGCTCGTCTGGGATCGGCGTGAGACGTGTATGTGTTTCGTCCGTGGCTGGTGTGGGACGAAAAGTCCCTTCGTCTGGGGTATGGGCTGGACGAAAATTCTCTTCGTCTCGTTTTTTTTTTTTTTTTTTTAAGTAACCCTAACCCTAACCCCTAAACCGTAATCATGAACGTAATTATCGAACCGTGTGCAGGTTTATGACGATGGAGACGGTGTTGACTACTCTAGTCATTTTACCACCGATAGACTTTTTTGTTCGAGTGGAGAAGGCTTCAGTTGGGCATTTGAGTTAGCACTTAGTCTCGGGTTTGGAATAAAAAGAGCGAGCAACAAAAAAGTTGGTCGTCACACGAGTTTGAGGCAGGATTATTTTGTTTGTCGGATGGGTGGACGACCTCCCTTAAATAGTGATGCTGATACTTTGAGAAGGAGTAACACGGGTAGCTCGTGGTGCAATTGCAAATTCAGAATGAAAGCGGTTGAAATAGTAGAAGGAACTTGGAGGATTGTCATGCTTTTCGGGTTTCATAATCACGGGTTAGGGACGTATAGTGATGGCGATAGAAAAAAAAAAAAACACTACTTCAACTTTTAAAGGAGATCTTAAAGAAACAGACTAACAAAGAATAGTCATGAAATTATGCCAAGGGGTCTTTTAGAAACTATAACCTATGTTACTCCGACTCTTCTAATTTCCTCGCGTACCCGTGTCCGACACTCCACACTCGGACATGGGTATGACACATGGACACCTCATTTTAGACCAAAATGTGCATATTTTTCAATAAAATAGCCGAGTCCGACACTTGGATACGTACCCGTGTCGGGTACTTCTAAACGAATCTGAGTAACATAGACTATAACATAAACCAGAACCAAAAAAAAGATTGAAGCCTAAGAAGGTGACCACTAAAAGGGACACAACATCCCGATCATGCCTTAAAACATTAAAGGTGTATTAGACATCTACCGATCTACGCTAAAACACAAGCGAAGATGCAGCGCAGCAAGCTGTCTAATATTAAAGGCTTGTTTGGATTGAGAAATTTGGAGGAAAAGGAAAAAGAAGAGGAGCAAGGGATATAAGATCCCTTGTTTCGTTAGCAAATGAGGGTGGAGGAAAATGGAGGAGGGGATATTTGAAGGGATCTATTTTCCCTCCTACAAAGCAAACCAAAATCCCTCCACCATAGGAAAGATTTGGAGGGAAATTGTATCCAAACACCATACTCCATTCCCCCTCCCCTTCCCTACCCTCCCCTCCCTTTCCTTTCACCTTATACCCATCCCCTCCCTTCCCTCCTATTCTGCTATTCAAACAAGCCCTAACATTACTGCAATGAAGAAACTAGACAGGAAGACAGTCAAACTGCTTTGACAATATTCCTTCAAGACCATAGACATGACAATTCTAAATGTATGCTTATAATATTGGTTTCATAAAGAAAACATCTAAGGTCTAAGAGGCAAAAACTGCAGTATTAAAGTAATAGCTCACCTCATTGTCTTGTTTTCCATGTTCACCACCACTACGGCACCCAGCGTCAGGCAACCTAGTACCCTAATTACAAGATATACAATAGTATCAAACCACTAGAACACTAAACTTATATTCCACAAGAGAACAAAACTTTAACTAGTATGTGCCGCTTGAATATAAAAATATAGAACATAAATGAAGGACATACTGCGGCTGACTAGCTCGACCCCACCTAGAGAAATGGGTTAGCCAATAGATAGGATTAGACTATAGACAGCTTGTATCAGGTGCGGCACAAGCCCATATTAGATGCGTTGACTTTCGAATACGTGCATATTAAGATGGACACACAAGGACGACAAGGCCCCTACCAGAAGGTCAGCCGTAGTATCATGCAGATATCATCTTATCAACACAGCCAACTACTAGTCCACTTTGAGGTAAAATGAAAAAATCCTATAAATAACCAATAACACGCGTTGTTGGTGTAAGTCGTAACTACTTCTGACTCAGGAAAAGTACTGTATTGTCAAAGGAAAATCTCTCTATAGAGTTCTCATTTCAAATTCGGCAATGCTTCTTTCATGGGTATCAGAGGGAGTTTCCGACTTTCCTCGATACGCACCCTGACGCTAAGTTTACTAGTTGCGTGAGAACTATCTTTCCATGTGGGCAACAATCGGCATCCACAAAGCTTTCAAGTATTTGGGTTGTTCAACTACCCTAAAACAGTGATAATTTAGGACTTAGGAGAGGTAGAATCACCAGCCAATATCAATGATAATCCTTAGAAAAGTGATGATATTATTAAGATGTTTTTTATAGCCGCTTCCCTATAATATGGCACGAGTATAAGAAATAAAAATACGGAGTACATAAGAAATTTCTATAATCTCAGCAAACTTCTCGATCATGTAGGTTTCTGCTTTGGTTAATAGGCAATCCGTCTAGTCCATCATAAGAGTGAATGGCTAAATGCAGAAACTACACAGCTAATGCTTCGGAAGCCATCAATTCCCTTACTTTTTCATCAACAAAGTTCCAACATACAACCTTATTTTCGTAGAAATGATGATAGAACTATGATACCGCATCATTCCTAGTTGACTACAATTTATATCCTCGAAACCAGATAGTGAACGACGCTGAGCATCATACGCCAAAATCAGACAGACATCCAGTTCAATTCTTATCACAAATCAAGATATCAATAACATTAAGTTATACGACAACGACGAACATTTCAAGCAATCAAATCAAACAAAAAAACATCATTACTCAGTATAATTCATGAAATTGAACAAAGCAAATGATAAATTACCTCATCGTCTTGTTTATGTTCACCACCTTTGTGGAATTCCTCTTGCTGTGGTTGTTCCATTTCTTCCTAATCTTCTCCTCTAACAGTAATCTTCTCCTATAACATTAAACATAAACCCTAATTTGAGTGATCATCATCAAATTCAAACAAACTAATAAAATTAGGGAAAAAATCGGTGGAAAGGGGAACCCTATTTTTAGATTGACAGTAAAATCGAATCGAATCAGCGAAAGGGGGAAAAGCAATTGAGTGAACAAACCTGGAAGAGAATGAATAGTGGCAAAACGACGACGTACAATTGCTTTTTTTCGTTATTTCCGTTTTCTCCAAGTATTGGACATAAGTTGGGTTAATTGTACGTGTAATCTAGGTAGTATCAAAGCGCGGACCCGGTACGGCATTCCATCGAATTTAGAACACGGCACAGTTATTTAGAACACGTCGACGATAATTAGTAATGTGCCCCCTTTTAATTAGGCCTAAAAAGGCACGTGGTTCAGTACAAGAAGGCCCAATTATGTTTTTGGGCTGGGTATGAGCCTAGCGTTTGACATGTATTGTTTAGAGAGCTCCACTTAAACCAGATACAAAATCTCATGTCATTTCGTGCCGATTCACTTACTTATGAGCCATTAAATGTCAACTCAAACTTATTAATTTTGTGTTGGGTTTATGTTTGTTTATTGGATCATGTCATTGTTTGTCGTCTATCAATCCAATCTCGTCTTCCACAGAGTAGGCATTTTGGCCGAGGGGCAAGATTGAGGTGGCCCGGGTCCATCATAACTGGGTAAGTGCCGACGCCAAAATTCCAAAAATCCATGCCTAGACACGAGGTACGATGGGCCAGGTATAACGAGCATGGCAAATTAGTGGTAAATAATAAAAAAACCATTAAAAATACCCGATAAACAATAGGCTACACAATAGGCGGCATGAGCACGGCCCGACTTTTTCCGGGTCATGGTGAGGATGGGAAGAGGCAGGTTGGCATGGCACAGCCTTAATGCACAATTGACTGTGCCTGAGTCGAGCCAAAATTATGACTAGACACGACGGGTTGGAACCCGGGCTGACACGCACGGCCCATTGCCTTCTCTAATCTTTTCCATGAGACATCTTACAATAAAACTTCAAATTTGAACATGGAGCCATTAGTTGCGATCAATAACTCCATAACGTTTATCATCATCTTCTGCGAACTGTTTTCTCCTTAGTTTCTGGTAAATTCTCGATTAATTACACTGCATTTTCAATTATTTCTACTCAATGTATTATTTGATTGGAATTATTCATGATCAATCATTCAATTGCACAATAGATATTTATATACTAATTGATAATTTCTTGCGATTATTAAGTTAATACTTTTTTTTTATGCTATAATTAGGTTTATTTCATTTTGATGTACGAATCATGTAATTAGATCATCCACATTTGATTGATTCATGTCAAACACGCGAACTTTTAGGTGTTAAACTTGTTGATTCTTCATTATCTTTGTTTTGTGCGAATTGTTGAAGTAAATTGAATCAGATCAAATGTTCCTGAAGCTCATTCACATAATTTAATTTGGAAATGTCGAAGATGTTTCGATGATTAGGCTACTATATGATTGTCTAGGGTTATGAAATGATTACAACTAGTATATTAAGATTTGTGGAGTGCACCATTCCCCCACTTGCCCTCCCATCTACCTTAGTGTGAGAGGGACACTATCCGTCTTCAGCCTGTGACAGATAGTGTCCGTCACAAGCCAGTCTTTTTGTAAATGTTGTGTGATGTTTCTTTTCTGCTTTACTTTGGGTTGCATTGGTTGATCGATCTGAGTAACAGGCGAAGTAGAAAGTAGGACTATGTTAAGTGAGTTGAAACACAAGTAGTATATTACCTTCGTCTGTTCCGTTTCATTGTAAGTCGGTCAAGCAAATTCAACAAATTATAATGAGTTTGTAGGTCTCACCATTTACCCTCAAATGATATACATTACAGCCTATAAACCAACTTAATGAAATGGAACAGATGGAGTAGTGATTAGAACAATTTTTATTTGAGGTCGTGTTTAGTAGTTGGTCTGTGCACACCAGACCATCCTACTGCTCTCCATTGCTGCTGTTTGTTGTTGCGCATTACTACCCTTTACTCTGCTGTTTATTACGGTATTACTACCGTGTAATGCTGTTGTTGCAGTGTTGCTGCTGCCCATACTTTTGCGTCCTTTTACCATTAGTCATCCCTTTCCCTAAGCTTCTTATCTCTACTCTTTAAATCTTTCAAAATCAAAGAGGCAGCCCTTAGACAGAAACCAACAAACTAGATAGGCTTCGTCTTCTCCACACCTGAATGAAAACACCAAACCCAGCCATAATCTTCTCAGGCGCTGCAATCGTGTCCGTTTCGGTAATTCACACATGCTTTAATTTGTAATTCACACATCTCGAATATTAGATGAATTTAGGTCGTTTTAGTCTCATAAACATGTTAATATAGTCGTGGTTGTTATTGCTCAAGTAGATTCATTGCTCATGTCCATTCCCTTTCAAAGTGGGCACCAAAATGGCGTTCATCATTATTTTTTAGGGTTTTTTGCGTGTGTTGATTAACAAACATCTTTCCATGGTAATTTCAGAAAATTTATGCTGTATTATGATTTAGCACCCTACTTTTCAGCCTCAATGAATCCCCAAATTTGATAAGAATAATTCTTGTACTCTGTCACTTGATAATAAGCAAAATTGCTCTGGATGTAGTAAGTATAAATGGTATTAATTGTTTTTACAAATGAGCCAAAATCAAAAGTTCTATAATCTTTTTGGTTGGTAGCATTAGAAGCGTAGTTTTTCTAACCTTAAAATCCTTAAGCACGGTAGCCCCTCGTTCAAGTATATACTTAGAAATGCTTCATATACCATGGTCTTACATTGATGCATTCTTTATCAGTTCATTTTGTTCTACTTTATTCCATGGTCTTACATTGATGAATTTGCCAAGGAGGAGTCAGATAAGTTGGTATGTTTGCTAGATATTCATTCAGCTGATCAACACTATATTATGGGATCTTTTGTCGCTTATTAATTATGATCGTCTATTTCATATGTTGAAACATGCAGGAGGCGATTGGGAGTTACACAAGCGAAAAGGAAGCAAGGGTCGCGGCTGAGACATTGATTGCGTCCTTAGAACAGGAGCTTGAAAAAGTTCGTCAAGAAAAAATGGCATCCGACCATAAGGTAATTTAGAACTGTTAATGTTTGCTATCAGTCTTCAAAGAAGCCTTATGGTTTTCACGATGTGTTCTGAGCTTCTAATTGTCTACGTGCTATGATATGTACAAGCGCTTGCAAGAATACAACACAAGCTTGCAACAGTACAATAGCATGCTCCAAACAGATCTTGCAACAGCTAATGCTGTTCTTCAATGGGTGGTCGGGTGGAGAAAGAGAAATCTACCATTGTCGAGAATTTGGGCACCTTAAGGGGACATTATGCTTCTTTGCAAGAACAGCTAACGACTTCTCGTGTTGATCAAAGCTTATTCTTTTGATACCTTTAGCTCAAATATTCACACGGTCCTATGTTTTGCAAATGAATTATCATTTCATATGTGGCAGCAATCGCGTTCCTTGATTGTATTGCAACCCTTGAATGTATTTGCAAGGAAGATTCCCATGGTCCATGAAGGAATTTACTCCTTGCCCTATGAACTTTAAAAAAACAAATTCGATTGAGACGAAATACTCATTTGTAATTATGGTTCTTTAAGATTTTAGGGCGTCTCTTAGTATTAGCTGTATTAGCCCTTGTTTGGTGAATGGTGGAATTTTGTAACCAGGTTTGAAGTTAGTGTTATATCAAAAATTTCTTTTGTGCTTTCTTAATACTGTATATCTATGAATACTATATTTATAAAAAAACTCGTAAAAATCATTTATGTGTAAAACTTGCTGATGGATTTAAGACTGTGGACAGTGGGCTTTTTTATGTTTTTGTGGCACTTATATGTCCCCAGGCTTCCCAAGATGAAGCTGTAGAGTTAAAAGAAACATTAAACAGTGAAGTGCATTGCTTAAGAGGTGAACTTCAACAGGTAAGGGAGGATCCTGATCGTTTACCGTCACAAATTCATGATCCGACTGTTGAAATCAAAAGGCTCACTAAAGAACTGGACAATCTGAAGATGAAATCAAATGTCTTGGAGGTTTGTATCTGGATCCTTGCTTAGCTTTATCACTGTTATGATGTACCAAAATTTTACCTTGATTGATAAATTTTAATGTCCTTTTTTCTGTCATAGGAAACTCGCTCTTCACAAAGCCAACAGCTCCAGATACTTCAACATCAATTAGGTTTAGCCAATGAAAAACTAAAGGTGATTTAATCATCCTCTATGTATTATTTTTGGTAGCGATTTTCTTAGGGTTCTTGTATTTATGCTTTAAAATCTGTTTTTGCAGATGACTGATTTATTTGTTTCAGAAACAAGAACCGCTTGTGAAGAGCAAAAGCAATTAATAATGCAGCTAAAAGATTGTTTAGCAGAAGCCAAAATTCAAATCCACGAGAAGGAGCTGTTAAGGAGAAAACTGCACAACACTATTCTGGTAAATATCAAGTCATATTTAATATTTTAGATTTGAATTAAAAGTTTCAGTTCCAATTAAAAAATCTTTCATGGACGGACCCTACTAAAGATTGGTAATTTTAACAATATCGTACATGCCAGTCTAATTATGAATATGATTAAAATGTGAATTCATTTTCAAAATGATAAAAAGAAAAGCCGTCATAAATCATTTCAGACCCATATTTTGACCGTGATTGAACCGTAACTCGTATTACTTGCCCCGACAATTAAACTATTTAGCGTGACAATAAAGTGCTCTTTGTTAATGTGAAAAAGCTTAAATTTTTTTAACTCTACTAATGTCAATGTATTCACTGCTGTTATTTTTTGCAGGAATTGAAGGGAAACATCCGTGTTTTCTGTAGAGTCAGGCCCATGTTGCCCGGGGATGGCTGTTCTTCTGATGCATCAGTTATCTCATATCCTCCCTGTACTGAAGGACGTGAGCAGGGGATTGACCTTAGTCAAAGTGGTAGGTTTGACTTTGCTTGAACATTTAAGTACCACCTCATATACACTGTAATCCTTGAGTATATCTAGTAGTTGTAGCTATCATTGTTATTGTTGTTGGTATATTTGGATGCCTATAGTAATTTAATTGCAGACAGGGATCGATCATGTTTAGTAGTTTTTATTTGACATGATGAGTTTAGAAGGTTTTTATTGTACCATTTTGATTAAAAATATAAAATTGATGGTCTAATTAACTGACAAGATGAGTTATGAATGTTTTTTTGTCTTGACACGATACAATTTTAGGTTAAAAGTTGACCAGAACTTACTAACTTGCACAAAGGAACCAGGTTCATATATTAGGTGAAATAAGTTTGGAAATACAAGTGTGTTTTGTATAGATATATCATATGTACTGAGTATATAAGGCCATGGACATATTGTAAAACCTATATTTAGATATAATGATATTTGTTTGATGTCGAACTTGGGAAGCCATTTTTATATGCTTTCTCCTCGTGTGTTAAACACTGCTATATTATTGGAAACGTTTACTTACCTGACACTACGGTGACAGGGGAAACTGGAAAGTATCCTTTCTTCTAATTCCCTTCCCTACCTCTTGAAATCCATCGACGATAACAAAACAGTAATACTTATGTTAAAAACTCTGTAGGATAGGATTCATATGGTGTATAATAATGTAACACTGCTACACATTAATAGCAATTTCACAGAACGTAAATAGTAATTTACTAATCTGCTACCATTACATACTCCTAAAAAAGCTCTATTGTAGTATTGAATCACTGAAGAGCAAGGTTAAGTTAGGCAACCAAACATCATAAAAGCACCTCACTTAGTAGAAGCAGATCCAAATAGAAGTCGTATTTAGCTTGCTTATATCTTCAGCTCATTTTAGCTTGCTTATATCTTCAGCAGTGTTGTGTTTTTTGTGTCATTTGTAAAATCAAAGGCAGTTTTATGTTTTAGTGGCTAAAGCACATGTCTTTGCAACTGCGTAATTATCAATACCTTAGTGTTGTTTGCTCGAGTAGAGAATACTGTTACACTATAGTCTATATAGTATATGCTTATCTTTAAAGTTCTACTTTCTCAATTAAAACAGATGCAGGAACAAAACTCTAAAGTATGAATCGCAAAGTCTGATATACAATGATATTTTGCTATTTTCAGGCCAGAAATATGCTTTCACCTTTGATAGGGTGTTCACACATCAAGCCTCACAAAATTACGTGTTTGAAGAAATTTCCGAGCTAGTACAAAGTGCTCTTGATGGATATAAAGTCAGCTTACTGAATTGAGTTGTCTGTTAAAATGTGAGAATCGCCATGTATTCACTATAATATTTTTTGGTTTGTGTTTGCAGGTTTGTATTTTCGCTTATGGTCAAACCGGATCGGGTAAAACGTATACCATGATGGGAAGACTGGAATCCCTGGATCAAAAGGGGTTGATACCTCGTGCATTGGAACAAATCTTTGAGACCAGCCAGAGGCTTGAAGCCCAAGGTTGGAAATATAAGATGCAAGTAAGTATTACGGTTGTAATTTCATGTATAATTGTATATTTAGCTTTTAAGTTGGTCATTTCCTTGGGACCATCGTTAGCATAGTAATGGTCAATTGCATTTTTGCTTCAGGCATCAGTATTGGAGATATACAATGAGACCATAAGGGATCTCTTGGCATCTAATCGTCCAAGTTGTGATTCCATGTGTACCAATCATGGTGTTCCTGGAAAACAGCCTGCAATTAAGCATGATGCAAAGGGAGACACTTATGTGCCTGACCTTACCATTGTAGATGTTTGCAGCTCAAACGAGGTTGCTTCACTTCTGCAAAAGGCAGCACAAACCCGGTATGTGTACATTTTTTTTTAGTGTTATCTGATGCTTCAAATTTTAAATGTTTATCAATGGTTGCCAAACTACCTTTGTAACGTGAGGAAGACTACAATTACTAATAAAAGGGGTGGTGTGACACGGAAGAGTGTAAGGATTGGAAACTTGAATTGTTCCCTGCTGTTTTGTTTGATATATAAGTTTCTCGTTTGATTTTCAGGTCTATAGGCAAGACACAAATGAATGAGCAATCATCACGGAGCCATTTTGTATTTACTCTTAGAATATCTGCTGTCAATGAGGTTTGGCAGTTATCTTTTATTTTCTTTCTCTCTTTTTTTTTTGTAAAATTTATACTCCTGGCATTGCTTTTTACTCACTCGGTTTGTTTTTGTCCCAGACGACTGAAAAACATGGTGTGTTAAACCTAATTGATCTTGCCGGGAGTGAACGACTTTCAAAAACTGTATCAACGGGGGATCAATTGAAAGAAACTCAGGTATCTTTACCTGCTTCATTGCTCTAATGTTTGAAATGATTTAAACGTTTTTTTTGGGTATTACTCAGGTATTTTTTTTGGGTATTTGTCAGGCTAAAAATCGGAGTTTATCATGCCTTGCCGATGTTATTTTTGCTCTGACAAATAAAGATAACCATGTCCCATTTAGGAATTCAAAGCTCACTTACCTACTTCAGGTGATACATTTAAACCTTTCTGGTTTCTGTTCGGTACTTTACGGCTAGCATGGACTTCCCAGTATGACATTAAGACCATGAAATCTTAGCTTTCAAGAACTGGAACGGACCTTAGACACTAAAACTACTAAGTAGCTTTGAATTTGACAGTTAGAAGAAGAAAGTCCGACAGCTAATCTGTACATTTTAGATCATTTCATGCTATATGTTTTTGAGAGTTATAGGCTTCTTCTGGAGCCGACCTCTTTTTTTCCGCTTCTCAATTTCTCATCTACCCTTCTTAGTTCTTACAGTGATAGTTTCTTCTTGCATTTCATGTTGTGTACAGTCTACCCCATCCCTAGGACTTCCCGAAGAACATACTTCCCCGTCCAAGAATAAACCTTTGTTCATTTGTTATTGTTGTGTTTTCAGCCTTGCTTAAGTGGAGACTCAAAGACGTTGATGTTTGTCAATGTGTCTCCCGAGCCAACTTCAGTGCACGAATCACTATGCTCTCTCCGGTTCGCTGCCAGAGTCAGTACTTGCCAGATTGGAGTTTCTCGACGTCAGACTTCTATTAGATCCAGTGTTACTCCGATACGCCGACACATGCCGGTGTCCAACACGCCAGTGTCGAAATTCAAGTGTCAAAGTGTCGTGTCGTGTCGGTCAGTTAAGCGAAGTGTCGGAGTAACATAGATCATGTTATCTGTGACTGTATACACTCTTTTACTCTCCGCATAGATCATGTTCAGTGGACGGAATGCCCTATAGACAACTCGAAAGATCATTAGCGCTAAAAACCGTCAAAACATGTTCAGTTCCCCACAATCATATTTTTCGCAAAGCCTTCTTAAATGGGATGGATCATGGACCCGGGGTTTCCGTTCATTGTTGAAGACATATTTGAGTTGAGGGTGGACAAATCTGCGTCGGATGCTTGATGTGATAGTTGAAATGTTTTGCTGATGTATCCTGGAAATGAAGGCAATGGCAGGGAAAAGGCAGTACTCGACCATATAATAATCAAGGACATATTAGGTCGATCAGCTACATTCTTCTGTCTGGATAACAACACGATGCAGTGTACTTCAGTTTCCAGTGAAGTACTCAATCGATGCAATTTTTGGGTCGACAACTCGACGACGTTTAAGATTGTTCCTTCCCTCCAATTTTTCCATACCTACGAACGCGCACACAGAGATTATGTCGGCTTTATATTTGTTATCGTGTTTACGTTTACCAATGTAAACAAATGGAAGAGACAAACAAAAAATTACTCTGTAATACGTAAAAGAAACAAATGGGTGAAACATTACCAAGCTTACTAAGCCAACAACAAACTCCTCCTCGAAGAAGCCACTGTTTTTGCGGCCACATATGCTTTCGAGAATCAAGACTCCAAAGTTGTAGACATCCGACTTAGCACAAAAACTAGAAGTAGAATCCTACTAAAACACATAGCAAACGATGAAATCATAGCCGCCGCGAAACCTCGAGCATCTTGATGTTCATCGATCTAGTAATTTCCAAGCAACTTCACTTGATCGAGCATAATGCATACTCGATCGAACACTTCTTCCTGCCAATCTACTAGATCGAGCATAATTGTCATTTGATCGAGCCTCTGCCTTAATTCTACTCGATCGAGGAAAACTCCACAACTACTTGAGACATGACTAAATGCTTTCGAGACACTTCACGCATTAGGAGGTGACGAAATTCTGCTCCAAGCTCTTCTATATCCTAAATGCATGTACAAGGGATAGGTTTAGGCTTGATTTACATCACTTTTGAGCCTTTCTTGCACAAATTATAAGGCAAACACAAAGTAGCAAATTTGGGGTAAAATATAACTAAAAGCTATAACAAAAGCACATAAATGCGGGTCAAATATAAGATAAAAATCTAGGTAAAAGACACACATCAATAACTTATAATAAATATTGTGCTATTTTAACACCTTTCGTCATTTTCATATGATATTAGGGTAATTACGCACACATTTAGAGATTTTTTATCCCAATACCTTGTCGGCCTAAAAAACCGTGGATAATCGAATCAGATAAAGCGAGCACAAAAATTTCAAAAACAACGGAACACATTTGACGTTGCCAATACACTATAAACCAGTATCGCACGAAAATCGGATAATCGTGTAAAGGCGAGTTATAGTTGTTTTTTGGTATAGAATCAAAACAATACATCTTGATGCGACTTCGGACATGTGGTACGAAAGCCGGCATAAAAAAGAATGGCATGCTACGACCATCCGAAACGGCTCAAATAAAAGTGTATCATACACGATTTTTAGACCTCGGATCTCCCGGACAAAAATATCCGAAAATCGCAAGCATAATTAATCAAGTCAGATGAAGCGGGCAAAAAAAATTCAAAAATAACGAAAGACATTTGACGTTGTTAGTACACTCTAAACCTGTTTCTGCCGAAAATCAGATAATGGTGTAAAAGCGAGTTATAGCCGTTTTTCGGATATAGAATCAAATAAGATACAACTTGATACGACGTCGGATATGTGGTACGAAAACCGGCAGAAAATAAAAGGCCCGCTATGACCACCGAAACAACTCAAATAGAAGTGTATAGTACACGTTTTTTACGCCTTCGAGCTCCCGGACAAAAATATCCGAAAATCGCACGGATGGTTAATCGAGTCATATGAAATGGGCACAAAAATATCAAACACAACGGAAGACATACACTACTACAAAAGTTGCTTACTACATAGGATTTTTTTACTAATAGACATAGGTTTTTGAACCGATGTAGAGTTCAGTTATGTCCTTTAGTTTGTAATAGACATAGGTTGTACAACCGATGTGCATTACTATAATGGACATCGGATTTTTCGAAAATCCTATGTCTATTGCAAATAATGGACAGCGGACTTTCAGAAAATCCCATGTCTAATATGTAAAAATCCTATGTCCATTGTTATTATTTACATCAGATTTTTCTTAAAAATAATCCTATGTCTATTGTTGATTTTTACATCAGACTTTCGTTTAAATCCTATGTCTATTGCTGTTATATACATCAGATTTTTACAAAATCCCATGTCTATTATTGGCTAGTATACATCAGATTTATTACAACCTCTGTCCTTTAATGTGGTTTTTTTAAAAAAAAAATTGGAATTGTTGTTGCTAATGCTAATTTAATGTAGAGAGGTGGGCTAGAGGGTGCTACCTGGCGAGTTGCGTTCACCTTGGTTCCTTTTGGCAAGATGTGGTTCAGATTACCCTGCTCGTACTGGTACCCGGACTTCTTTTATGAGGGTGATGCAATCTTCGGTTGTATGCCCGATGTCTTCGTTGTGGAAGTCACACCTTAGGTTGGTATCCCTTCCGTCCTTGCTTCTTTCTTCTGCCCGCTTCTTGGGCCACTTCACCTTTTCTCCCAACTCCTTTAGTGCTTTGATTAGTCCTGCAAGATTAACAGTGAAACCATACTCTTGTACCTTTGGCGGCAGATTTGGGTCATTCTTCCAGTTTTTTCCTCCAGAAACCTTATGCACCGGCCTGTTGTAAGGTTTGGATTTCTCCTGCCTGTCTGTTGTTGGTGCCTTCCTGCTGGTGGAAGCGGAGCCGCAGCTGATCCTTCTGGGCCCTGCATCTTCTTCCAGTCGGATGGCATCCAACGCCTTTTGCTGAACCTGAGCATAAGCCGTGCATGGCCACTTGGTGAGCTCCTTGTATAGGTCGGAGGCCTGTGGTAGCCCCCAGCGAAAGGCGTGGATGGCGGCTTTTTCCTCGCAATGGGGTATTGACACCATTTCTTTGTTGAACCGGGCTAGGTAGTCTCTGGTGGACTCTCCATCGCCTTGCTGGATCTCGTAGAGGTCGCTGCTCTGCTTTTCTGGTCGCCTACTGCTGGCGAATTGCTAGTTTAACGCATTCACCAGGTCCGCAAAGCTGGAAATGCTGGAGTTGGGCAGGGTGACGAACCACTGGAGGGCAGCTCCGGAGAGAGTGGATCCGAACCCTTTACACATGCATGCCTCCTTCAGGGAGCCTGAGGCCGTGATTACCATCATCTTTTGCTTGTATTGGTTGATGTGGTCTATCGGATCAGCCGTTCCGTCGTAGCTGGTCATATTTGGTGGAGTGAATCCTTTGGGCACATCTACCGAGACGATGTTGTGGGTGAACGGCGAGTCTGCGTAGCTGTCTAGGGCCGCTTTCTCCAGGGGCCTTGGCATTCCTGGTATGCGGCTGACTAAGTCCCACAGCTCCTTGTACTGGTGCTCCCATGGGTTCGGTCCTGCAAGAGGGTTAGCGAAATTCCAAGGGGTGGTATGAGTGAGTGGTGCATACCCTGGCGCTCCTGGGGTCTGGCCGACCATGGGCTGGCAGAGTGTCTGATGACTCATCGGCACGGTGTGCACTATTGACGGCGTCTGCTGGATGGAATATCCCGATGGGCCAGCCCCCAGCGGAGGTGGTTGCCTTGCTGATGACCCTTCTCCTTGTGTCCAGACTGA
Organism: Silene conica; assembly: GCA_029255685.2. NCBI lineage: Eukaryota > Viridiplantae > Streptophyta > Magnoliopsida > Caryophyllales > Caryophyllaceae > Silene > Silene conica. The sequence goes on from CM055312.2 coordinate 96,862,856, forward strand.
GGTCGGGGTGAAAAAAGGTCCTGCATTACCATGTTGGTTAGCGCTAATAGGTAGCCTCACAGATTCGTTACCTGGGGCCCCCGTTTGAGGTGGCGGTGAATCTAGGTTGATGGAAAAGGTAACCCAAGCCTGCCGGAGTGACTCTTCCTGGAGGTGCAGTCCCGGAGAGGTCCAGTCTGGTGACTATCTCGTTAGGAATGGCCCTGGCTTCGCCCCTGCTCCCGGGAGGTCTTGGGATTCCTGCCTCTGCGCCTGGATTCCCGCTGACGCATGGAGCTTGATTCTGAGCCGTTGCTAACTTTCTGAGCCCCTGGTTGTCCTTCCTCAAGCCGTCGACTGCTTGATGGAGGGTAAATATCCCTTCCATCATCGTCTTCCACATTGCTGGGGTGGGAGCATCCGCCGGGCTTGAGCTAGCTGCTGCATCGCCGCTGGTGACGCCTGACTGCGCCTGGGGAGTGCTAGCAGCAAGGGGGGTGTTGAAGACCACGGGAGTGCTGACAACCACAGGAGTGCTGACAACCACGGGAGTGCTGACCACAACGGGGATGGAAGAAGTTTCTGTTGCCACTGGGATGGGTTGTGAGGTTGTTTGAGAAGCTGGGTTTGCCATTTTGAGAGATTTTCGAGGGATTTTCAGGATTTTATGCTTTTGGGTTGAATAATCACTACAGCCCCACGGTGGGCGCCAAAATGTTTAGGTCAAAATTTACCTAATGTTCTTTTAGGAGGTTATAGTGATTCCAAGCCAAGTAAGTGATGTATTTAGACAAAGTAAATATTTAGAAGAGTAAAAAGAAGAAGTATGAAGGATGAGAAGGTTGATGACGCAGGAAGCCCCTTGGGGAAAAACTGCGGGAAGAAGATTTCTTCCAAGTTCCACTAGAATTCTCTTTCAGAGTGTGTGTGCGATTACAAGTATTTGCTTAGTTTTTCTTAGTGCTATGTATTAGAGCTGATCATCTCCGGGCCAACCCGTCCAGCCCGGCCCGTCCAGCCCGCTAATGAAGCGGGCTTGGACTCGTAAAATATCGTAAGAAATAGGTAACGGACAAGCTAAAGTTGGCCCGCTATTTTAACGGACGGGTACGGACTAAACAAATATGTCCATGGGCAGCCCGCTAAGCCCGCTAATACTTTTATTCTTACTTTTTATTTCCAATTCTCATTTAAAATGACAATAAACTAATAATAAACTAATAAGCTAATATAATAAATTAGTATTACTAAAAAAGGAAGTGAAATCCCTTCATATTTTATCCTATTCCCTACGACTAAGACTCCTAAATTTCTAGAATTCCTTCCTATTTCCAAGTACCAACTACCAACTTTGTAGAGTTTGATACTTTTAAACTTCCTACCACATTTACGCCTCCTTTTTTTATTTTATTATTAGATTTATTTATGAACTTTCAGCTACTTAGGTTTTAATTTTTACGTTTCATAAGCCCGCGGGCAGCCCGCCAATTATTAATGGGCGGATATGGACAATGGTAGTAGGCCCGCTATAGCGGGCTCGGACATAAAAATTAAGCCCGCCGGACACATTTTTATAGATTAGGCCCGGCCCGCGTCCGGCCCTAGCCCGCAAACGATCAGCTCTACTATGTATGCTAAGTATGATAATGAATGAATTTATGATACAAAGTTAGCATATATATACAACTATGCCCGCATGGACCGTTGGATGCTCCTTCCATCCAACGGATCCTTCTTCTTCTTTTGTCCCATTTTGGCTTCTTTGCTCTAGTTGCTTTTTCTGGCTCTCCTTGTGTGTGTGGCCATTTGGGGTAATCTCGAGTTTTGCTCCTTTTGACCTCTTCCTTCCCCTCGACTATGCTGCACGCATCCTTCTTCCATACTCTTCCTTTTGCCTTGACTTCTTATTTCTTTTGTACTATTGACTATAGCATCCAATGTTCATCCTCCTTCCAATCATATAATGCCACGTGTTGACCTATAAGAAATGGTAATTTTTAGGGCATAACACTTCTCAAGGATTTTATCAATCACAATATCCGGAACCTTCCCAAAAAAATCCTCCATTGTTTTGAAAGGCTTGGAACAAGCTGTGGAGTGATAGTAATTAAGTTCTTCACTCTACAGAAGTCTTGAGAGAATTTCGAGTCAACTTCCTAAACACAAAGCGCATTTTCAGTCCATCGATAGTTTAACTGTTTAAGCATCATGTCGATTTGTTAGAGACGGAACTAAGAAAGCTAGCAAGAGCGGACACCTCCAGGCATTGCAGTAAATAAACTATTTAATTAAAAATATTTTAGATACCGGTACAGTATATGGTAAAGCGGGCAAATAATGACACAACACGAAAACACGGGACGAACCAGACACAAAATTAACGGGTTAGGGTTGAGACTTGAGACTTGATGACCCATTTATCTAGGTGGGTCGTTACGAACATGACACAAAATTTAATTGGGTCGGGTTTGGGTTGGAGGTTTGTGACCCGTTTACATGTGACACGAACACGAATCCGACACGACCCGATTTGTTTGTCAGGTCTAGTATATGGATAACATATAAATTACAATATAAATTAGGATATTTAACAAAAAAAACAAATTCAGAGAATCAATTGATCGATGAATTAAGATTATAAATTTATAACCAAATAAAATATCATTTTATTTTTGAGCGAACGTAAGCCTCTATAAATATCGATATGGAGCAATAAACCTAAAACAATGTTACGATAAATAATTCTAGTGATTACTGAAATCTCGGAATCTATGGATATAGTCTCTCCTAGCAATACTACAATTTCTAGTGAGCGGGTACAGACAACCTCAATAATTTACAGCGGACACGGACATAAGCAATAATGTTGTGGGTTAATCTCCTTAATCGTTTCAAGTCACAAGTTGGACTTACCATTTACCAAGGTCAAATTTAGAAGGTTTCAACGTACTTGGAAATGTTGGAAACATTATAGAATGGGTCTTGGTATAATCAATAATAGTTATGGAGAATTGTTGCGTTAACATTTACAAAAGCCCATGAATTTTTAAGGCACTAGTTAGTAGTACTAAATTTCTTACCTTGAATAACGTTATAAATGATGAGTCGGAAATATAAAACTGACAAAATAGCATAATCTTGAAAGAGAGTGCCCCTAATATTAACCTGCAACAACAAAAATCACTGGTTAGCCATAGAGTCTACTAAATCAAAGATAAATAAATGAGACAGAAAATGGCGTATATCGAATAAAGTGCGCGTGCATATACTGTACCACAAGTAAGAAGCAAGCAGTGAAATGTAAAAGATGAGTATTTAAAGGAGTGAAAGAGGAGTGAAAACAAATTATTACTTCTAATTCACTCTGTGAGACTGTGACTCTGTCATTTACGAAGCTATGAAATGTTATTAATAGGTCATTAATCCCCACCACTGTTGCCTATTCGTATTATTGCAAAATTTGTGGCACTTCAAAATTAAAAATGATGTTTAACGGTAATTTGGAGTGTTAATTAAGGTAATTTGTTATTTTAGTCGGTATCCGAGTGGGGAAATAAGTAAAAACATGATCGGAAGTGAAATATGGTGTGAGTTGGGAAATATATATAGTCTAATATGGGTGTATGTTCTTCAATTTTCGTCGTTCTATACTTCTAGAGAAGAGAAATGAAAAGGTTAATATGAAAAATGACGTATTCCATTGAGTAATATATACATTCGTGTTTTATTGTATATTTGGATGCAATAATGTTGTTGGTTAATCTCCCCAATAGTTTCAAGTCACAAGTTGAACTTGCTAAGGTCTAATTTAGAAGGTTTCATTGTTTCAATGTACTTGGAAATTGTGGAAACATTATAGAAGGGTCTTGGTACAATACAATAGTCATGTAAAATTGTCGCGTTAACATTTATGAGAGTCCGTCAATTTTGAAGACAACGGTTAGTATAAATACTAACGAGAATTTGTATTCCTTTTATTAGACTGTTATTAACTTATTATCCCTTTATATCAGTCCATTATATAGCTTATTTCAAGTCTTTCAAAACTATGGTGGATTTTTTTGTCAATGTTCCGGTTATTGTGATTGATAATATTCTACAACGCTTGCCAATTCGAACGGCTGCACAGACAAGCGTATTGTCCAAACGATGGAGACGTGCTTGGTTATCACTAACGGTCTTATCCTTCGACGAAAATTTCTGGGAGGACCAAGAAATTTATGATTGGCAAAAATTGAGCCAAATTATTAGTGACATACTCTTTTATCACAATGGTCCTGTTCATAAATTTTATCTTCATACTCTGTTTAATACACCTAAGGATTGTCTGAGCTACAACCAGTGGATATCTTTTTTATCTAAAAATGGAGTCAGAGAGATCTCCATTATATATCGGTATCCGCTTTCAAGAATGGATATTACTTCTTACATTTTCCGTTGCAGTGAGATAGTAGAGTTATGGCTTTCTGGCTGCAATTTAAGTTCTCCGCCTACTGATTTCAGTGGTTTTCCTAATCTCAGGAAGCTTGAGCTGACAAATGTTCATTTTAGCAAGCCGAACATTATCCGTATTTTGATTGAAAATTGTAAAATGCTGGAAACGTTAGAACTTTGGATGTGTGTTGGTATGGATCATGTTGTAGTTGATTTGCCTCGTCTCCAATCCATCACGTTGTACGGTGTTTTTGAGTCTCTAGCTTTCAGAAATGTCCGCAGTCTTAAAAGCATCTCGTTGCACTCTGAGGAGTCCTGGACTTTGAAATCATTTGATGCCGTCAATCTTCTTGCAAATTCTTGTCCGCTTCAGTCCATAACATTTGATAATCACATTTTAAGGGTAATGATGGCGTGCGAGTGCTAAGAATACTACTGCTTTATTTTACTCTGAGACGTATATTATATTGTTTATTTTGCTCTCGAGCCTGAAGTCCTTTCTTCTTGTGCATGTAAGTTCTTTGTTGCAGGTGTTATCCAAAGATCTTCATCGGTCGCATTCAACTTCTTAGACGAACTTTGTTTAAGTGCTCTAAATTTGAGCGATTTTGGTGTTTTCCGTGATGTTCTGTACATGATTGAATGTTGTCCCTACATTAAGAAGCTCAACCTTCTAGTAAGTAAATCTTATGAACTAAGGCATCAGTCATACATTTTAATTGTCTTTCTTACATGAATCTACTTTTTACTGTAGCTTTATTCAAATGAAAATGTTAGCGAGGACATGATTCGCTTCAATTACAACCACAAATTGGATCGCCTCCGTGAGGTCAATATTGATGGTATTACAGGATCATGTGGGGAACTCAAATTGGTCGAATACTTGCTTGCTATTTCACCTGTCCTCCAAAATATGTTCTTCAAATATTATGAACATGTCGTTGATTCAGAACGGAAGATGTCAAGAACACTGATGGGTTTCCCAAGAGCATCTCCAAAAGCCCGTCTTTTTTTCTAGAGTAATAGATTTGAGCCTACTTATTGTGTTATGGCGAGTGTCTTTAGAATTTGTTATTGCTCTCTCTGTGTAACTTTCTACGTATTTTGTTGGTCGTTTTGTGTTTCTTCAAGGTTTGTTTGTAAGAAAGTTGTGCATTTACAGAAGTCATTAAACACGGGGCAATATTTTGAAGAGCACTTTTGAAAACTCTTGAATCATGTTGCGAAGTTCAGCAATTCTAGAATTATATTGAAATAATGTAATGCTACTTGCTACTAGCATTCTGTAGATTTCATGGTTACAAAAATTCCGACACAGAACAGATAATTAAGCCGCTATATGAATTTATTCTGGCCTTACCGCGTATAGTCTCCACTTCATTTTGAAATGCTGTTCAGACTCAACTTATAACTAAAGATCCATGTTTGGAAATTTAGGCGGATGCATCACGGATGATGCGTCACAATGGTAAAACGAAGAGCTTGTTTTGATATGGACGAAACAAAGTTCATGGTTCTATTTTCAGCTAATTGATGTTAATAACTGCTTATTTATGAAAGGGAATGCATAAAGTCATCCCAGAGTAACTAAAGAGACAATTTGGATATTAATTGCTCATTTATGCTTTAATTTTCAATTAATTGAGAGTCAATTTCCAATACAACAATTCTTTTACTGTAAAACCGTTTTACATGAGACTTAAGGCCCTGTTCTTTTCGGCTCAAACGAGCTGAATTGAATTAATTGGGGTAGAGCTTAATTGAACTAAATTTAGTGGTAATGAGATGGAGTGAATTTAGTTGAATTAAAAATTAATTTTGTGAAGAAATTAACTGAAAATAATCGATTGAACGTAAGTAAAACCTAACGGAATATAGCCGAGTAAAATTCAAAGGGCTGAAAATAAGCCAGAAAGAACAGGACCTTACTCGTAAACTATGCTTATTAATCATTTATATCACTATCACAGGCCAATTGCATATTCCTCAACCTCTCTGCTTTAAATAATCTGCTTATTACTGATGTCTTGTAGAACTAAGAAGAGTACACAATTACACATCCTTTTGAGGTTTGTTCTTTCTTCTTAATTTACATTACAGTAGTGACCATGGCATCCAAATCTTTTCACCGATGCGAGGATTTTATCAGCAATGTTCTGAATATTGTGTGCGATAAAATCCTTGAGCACTTGCCAATTTGCACTGCCGCACAGACAAGTGTGTTGTCTAAGCGATGGAGTCGTGCTTGGTTGTCTCTAACGAACCTTAACTTTGACGCTGATTTCTGGAGAGCAGAAGGCAGGCGTAATGATTGGCAAAAGTGCAGCAGCATTATTAGTAGTGTACTCTTCCATCATAATGGTCCCGTTCATGACTTTCAGCTTTTTATTCCGAGTCATATAAATTGGAATGGTAGGAATCTCAGCCAGTGGATATGTTTTCTATCAAAAAATGGAGTCCGAACGATTGTAATTGCCAATAGTAATCGTGATATACCATATTTGGATATTGGTCCTTATATCTTCAGGTGCAGCGAGCTTAAGCACCTCGAATTCAATGGCTTCTATTTAAATTCTCCGCCTACTGATTTCAGTGGTTTATCTAAGCTTAAGCACCTTCTGCTGGAGGATATTATATTTCGTAATCAAAGCAACTTTAGTACTTTGATTGGAAGTTGTAGAATGCTGGTGACGTTGAAACTTTTGGGGTGCTACGGTTTGCATCATATTGTAATAGATGCACCTTGTCTCCAAACTTTTATATTAAACGGTGGTTTTCTGTCTCTAGCGTTCAGAAATGTTCGCAGTCTTGAAAGCATATCACTGCACTTGAAGGCACACTGGAAAAAATTTGAAACTGATAAAACTGCTCATGCTGTAAATGTTCTTGCTAGTTCTTGTCAACTAAAGTCCATGGAGTTCAATGGTCAGTTGTGTAAGGTAAGGTGGTGTGCTAGTTCTTTCGTTGTTTTATGTGTTAATTTTCTCGACTGTTGCTCAACCTGACGTCTGTTCTTCTTGTTTGTGAAAGTTCTTGGCTGAAGGTGGCATCATGGAATCTACATCGGTTGGATTCAAGAACCTTGTCAAACTTTGTCTAAATGACCTAAATTTGAATGATTTTGATGTTTTCCGTTACCTTTTATCAATGATTGAATGTTGTCCCAACATTAAGACGCTCCACATTTCAGTAAGTAAATCGGGTTTGTATGAGTGTTTTCTGAATTCTGAACTTACTCATGCTTTCATGCATTTGTCTTGTTTTTCTTACACAAGTTTACTTGTTACTGTAGGTTATTTCATGTAAAAATGATGACCAGCACATTCTCGACTTCAATCACAACTACAAATTGGATCACCTCCGCGAGGTCAATATTAAAGGTATCACGGGATCGACTGTGGAACTCAAATTGGTTGAATACCTGCTCGCAATTTCAGCCTGCCTTGAAAATCTGTTCTTCAAGTTTGGTAAATGTGACACTAATTCAGAACTGAAGATGTCAAGAGCGATCATGAGGTTCCCGAGAGCTTCACCAAAGGCGTCGCTTGTTTGTCTAGAATAGTAGGCATGAAAACAACTTTGCCATACTACTGTGACTACTACATTGTCTTCAAGACGTATCGTTAGGCTATTACGAGTGTTGGTTGTGCTTGTAATTACTCTCGGACCGTCTACTTTTCCCATTATTTCGTTGGTAGTACTGTTTTTTTTTCGTTGCTTAATGCGTCTGTTGTACTGTATTTTTTGCGTTGAAAATGATGGAATGATGAAGGCATTTGAAGTGTTTTTTTTATCTTAAGATCACCGGTTAAGGACATGCTTGAACTATTGGTGCATATAAGGATGTTAATGAGACAAGCTCGTAAGCAATTTGAGCCTGGCTTGTGTGAGCTCGGCTGGAGTTTGGGATCGACTCAAAAGTTTAACGAGTCAAGCTAAGCAGACGTTGGCTCGGCTTGAACTTGTGTAATTACATAAATATTACTCATACTTTATAAATTTTGTCATGATTATATATTTGTTTTATATATATCAAAAATGTCTTATTGATTTTTCAACATTCAAGCTTGAGCTGCTCCCGTGCTTTGTAACTGAAAATATTGATGAAAATAACCGAAAATCCAACTGTTATATGACATGTTGGCTTGAGTTAAAGCTCGTAAACTTGATAACGAGTATAATTTTTTCAAGTTCGGGTAAACTCAATATTGGCCCGAGCACTCTGTGCAGCACAAGCCGAGCAAGGAGCAAATTGTCATTTCGTCCGACACCATATATTGTCAATCTCAACATCCTATATACGAAGTAAGGAGCAAATTGCGGATATCTTTAAAAAAACATTAAAAGGAGATGCTTTCCGTTACCTTCGATCCAAGTTAGGCACTGGTTATATTAGACACTGGTTTATCAAGTACTCCAACTAGAGGAAAGTATTGAATATACTATTACGATAGTATTATGATCCTTAGGTGTGTAATATCTAGACTAATTAAATAGTAAATTATATGTTACAGGTTTTTGTATATACATTATACATACGGTCACATGTACTCTGTCCTTCATCATCAATAATCAATCAATCTTTCCGATTTCCTCTACTCTCTAGTTCATCGTTCTTCCTAATATGTAAGCATATATACTGTGTCTGAAGTAGAAGAACGTGATTTACAAAGTCATAAGAGACGGTAACCAAAGAATCCGCGGTGATTTGCTTTCGAGCAACATAGTTGCTCCATATTCCGCTACCAAGTTTAACAAATGGTTCGGTTTCACCCGTACCTTCTTCGAGATCCATCACAATATCATTGAAACCCCGGTCAAGTATGTCTTTAACCCTCAATCGTTTTTATTTTCACGAATCCACTTCGTTTTCTTGTCGTTTGGCAAGGAAGGGTAAATTATCTCCATAAATTTATGTTTTGGAATAAGCAAATGAGCTGATGTTATTGTTGTACACCCAAACTTATCAACTTGTACGTCTATTCCTCCAGTAGTCGTGCCCGACATTATGAATTATCGCTCGTTAATAAAAAATATCGATTGAACTACAATTTTATGATTTATTTCGTATGTAAAAGCGGATATATATAAAATAGTTAAGTGAGTCGGATTAGTTCAGTTTGGGTTAATTTTAGATTGGCAAAAGTTTATGTAGGATGAGTTCGGCCGGTTTCATTTAGGTCCGGGCCATTAGTAATTAATTACGTAATTGCTAAATCCCGCACAACAATTTACTCAATCCAACACATATTTCCAAAATCTTCCGTAATTGCCCTTCAGCTAAAAAAAATTAAAAAATGGTTCTACCTTAGTTCTCTCCCTAAAACAAAATAATTTGTTAATCGTTCGACATAGATTGAAATTCGCACATTATTAACCTGTAATCTTGCTGTTGATCAACAATTTTATTATGCTGTGGAGTCGTCATTCTGGAGTAGGGTGGTCGGAGGGGCCGACGTCGAGTGGTGGTTGTAGTGGTAGTATTGTTGCGGTTGCTGCAGGTTGTCGGTTGTCGGTTGTCGGTTGTCGGTTGTCGGTTGTCGGTTGTCGGTTGTTGGTTGTCGGTTGTCGGTTGTCCGAGGATTGGTCACTGAGTGTTTTAGGCGCGGGCAGGGGATCGTCGGCGCGGGAAGATCAGAGCATCAAGATTGGATGGTCGGCGGGGCTAGCAGGATGGTGGGGAAAGGGCTGTCGAGGGTTGGTTTTGGGGAGTTACTACAGTAGTTAGTAATATACGTTTATGGCTTTTTTCTCTCTCTTATCTCTCTTGGTGAGTTGGGAAATGAGAGGGACACATTCGGAACAAAGGGATAAAATTGTGCGGGATTGAGTAAATTGTTGTGCGGGATTTAGTAAGTCCCATTAATTATCATCTAGTTATTTACTATATTCCGAATAATCAGTTTGCAACCCGCCAATCATGTCACTTTCGAGTCTTGTTTTATTAGTTTGCATTAATTTGGATTCGGGTTAAATTTGGGTCTTAATTTCAAATGTCATGTCAATTTTATCAGATCTACATATGTCATGATTAGGGTTAGAATTGTGAAACTCAGTGAAGAAGATGAATAAGTTACTTTCCTTAATCCTTACTGCTGCAACATAGATGTTTACACGATTATATACGGAGTACAGAGTCATATGATATCCTAACAATATCATGTCAGTATCGTAGAACATATGTCGAAATTTTTTCGGGGCGCCTCTTCCTCTTCTGCCTGGGCTCCTGAGTGACCTCACCAGACCAATCATGGACCTCTGCATTATGCTCAATATTCGGGCTTCGGTTGACACTATGGAAGGTTTCAGTATTGATAATGCGGGAATGAGAATGAGAACTCCTTTGATCTATAAAGGGTTCAGTGGTTTCATTGCCGTCGTCGCCGATCATCGAAGTAGAGAAGCTCGTGGTAGGGCTGTTGGGGGAGCTCGGGATTCGGGAAGCAGAAGTGGTAGGGGTGTCGGGGGAGCTCAAAATAAGGAAAGAAGAAGTGCCCTGTGCCCCTAATATCAACCTGCAATTACAAAAAACACCGGTTAACCCTAGATTCTAATAAATAAATGAGCGTGACGGAAAAAGTGCGCATACAAGATTCGATCAAATAAAGTGTTATGAATAACCAACTATTTAAAAATATATCCGTACATTTTTTATATGTGTATAAAACTAGTTTCAGAACAAAAGGCGCCTATGTATCACGTGTTTCGAACAGCGAGATATTTGAACTTTAAAAAAACAGGCGGAAATAATGAGTCATACCAGAGCAAATAGATGTTTATTTATGAAGGGGGAAAGCATGAAGTCATCCCAGAGCAACCAAAGAGACAATTTGGATAATAACTGCTCCGTTTATGCTTTAATTTTAAATTAATTAATGGAGAGCTTCAATTTCCAATACGATATTTCTTATATTGTAAAACAGTTTTACGTGAAACTTACTCGTAAACTATGCTTACAGTTTCCTAAGAGTATCAATTTTCAATATGAATCATTTATATCACACGGCCCATTTTATATTCCTCAACCTCTCTGCTTTAAATAATATGCTTAATACTCATGTCTCGTGGAAGTAAGAAGAGTTCACATCCTTTCATATCCAATTTGTAAGAAGTTATTTGTCATACTTTACATTACAGTAGTGACGATGGCATGTTCCAAATCTTTTCAACGAAGCGAGGATTTTATCAGCAATGTTCTGGATATTATGTGTGATAAAATCCTTGAGCACTTGCCAATTTGCACTGCCGCTAAGACAAGTGTGTTGTCTAAGCGATGGAGACGTGCTTGGTTGTCTCTAAAGAAACTCAACTTTGACGCTTATTTCTGGGGAGCCGAAACCAGGCGTAATGATTGGCAAAAGTGCAGCAGCATTATTAACAGTGTACTCTTCTATCATAATGGTCCCGTTCACGACTTTCAGCTTTTTGTTCCGGGTGATACAAATTGGGATGGTAGGAATCTGAGCCAGTGGATATGTTTTCTATCAAAAAACGGAGTCCGAAAGATTGTAATTGCCAATAGTAATCGTGGTCTACCATTTCTGGATATTAGTCCTTATATCTACAGGTGCAGCGAGCTAGTACACCTCGAATTCAATTGCTTCTGTTTAAATTCTCCGCCTACTGATTGCAGTGGTTTATCTAAGCTTAAGCACCTTCTGCTGGAGAATATTACGTTTCGTAATCCAAACATCTTTAGTATTTTGATTGGAAGGTGTAGAATGCTGGTGACATTAAAACTCGTGGGGTGGAATGGTATGGATCGTATTGTAATAGATGCACCTAGTCTCCAAACTTTGATATTAAATGGTGATTTTGAGTCTCTAGCGTTCATAAATGTTCGCAGTCTTGAAAGCATATCACTACACTTGGCCACATCGAGGAAATCTATTCTTGCTAAAACAGTTGATGATATAAATCTTCTTTCTAGTTCTTGTCAACTACAGTCCATGGAGTTCAATGGTCGGTTGTGCAAGGTAAAGTGGTGTGCTAGTTCTCTCGTTTTATCAGTTAATTTGCTCTGTTAACTGCTCTTCAACCTAACGTCTGTTTTGCTTGTGCGTGAAAGTTCATGGCTATAGGTAGCATCATGGAATCTACATCGGTCGCATTCAAGAAACTTGACAAACTTTGTCTAAATCGCCTAAATTTGAACGATTCTGATATTTTCCATTATCTTTTATCCATAATTGAATGTTGTCCCAACATTAAGATGCTTCACATTTCAGTAAGTAATCGGGTTTGTATTGGTGTTTTCTGAATTCTGAACTTACTCATGCTGTCATACATTAGTTTTGTTTTTCTTACACAGTGTTACTTCTTATTGTAGGTTATTTCACGTAAAAATGATGACCAGCACATTCTCAACTTCAATCACGACTACAAATTGGGCCACCTCCGGGAGGTTAATATTAAGGGTATCACAGGATCGAGTGTGGAACTCAAATTGGTTGAATATTTGCTTGCAATTTCAGCTTGCCTAGAAAATCTGTTCTTCAAGTATGGTAAATGTGATACTAACTCAGAACTGAAGATGTCAAGAGCGATGATGAGGTTCCCGAGAGCATCTCCAAAGGCGTCCCTTGTTTGTCTAGGATAGTAGGCATGAAAACAACCTTGCCATACTACTGTGACTTCTACATTGTCTTCTGAGCTTGTAATTGCTTTGGGACTGTACTTTTCCCATTATTTTGTTGGTAGTACTGTTGTTTTTGGGTTGCTTAATGTGTCTGTTGAACTGTATTTTTTGCGTTGAAGATGATGGAATGATGAAGGCATTTGAGATGTTTTTTTATCGTAAGATCACCGGTTAAGTACATGCTTCAACTATTGATGTATATAAGGAAGTTAATAAGACGAGCTCGTAAGCAATTTGAGCTCGGCTTGAGTTTGGATCGACTCGATTAAAAGCTTAACGAGTCAAGCTAATCAGACGTTGGCTCGGCTTGAACTTGTATAATTACATAAATATTACTCATATTTTATAAATGTCTTATTGATTTTTCAACAATCAAACTTGAGCTGCTCCTGAGCTTTGTATCTGAAAATATTGATGTAAAAAACCGATAATCTAACAGTTATATGATATGTTGGCTTGAGTTGAACTCGAGTTTGACTTGAGCTCACGTTAAAGCTCGTAAACATGATAACGTGTAAAAATTTTTCAAAGTCGGGTAAACTCGATATCGTCCCGAGGTGCACAACCGAGCAAGGAGCAAATTGTCATTTCATACGACAACATATTGTCAATAAAACGATCTCGTCATCCTATATACGTAGCAAGGAGCAAATTGCATATATCTTTACAAAAGCATTAGGAGAAAGATGCTTTCCGTTACCTTCGATCCAAGTTAAGCACTGGTTTACCAAATGCTCTAACTAGAGGAATTACGATACTGTGACCATATTATTATGATCCTTGGTGTATAATATCTCGACTAATTAAATAGTAAATTATATCGTTACAGTTTTTTGTATGTACGTAGACTATTTGTATATACATACGGTCACCATGTACTCCGTCGTCCTTCATCGTCAATAATCAATCAATCTTTCCGATTTCCTCTGGTTCATCGTTCTTCCTAATATGTAAGCATATATACTGTGTCTGAAGTAGAAGTACATGATTTACAAAGTCATAAGAGACGGTAACCAAAGAATCCGCGGTGATTTGCTTTCGAGCGACATAGTTGCTCCATATTCCCCTACCAAGTTTAACAAATGGTTCGGTTTCACCCGTACCTTCTTCGACATCCATCACAATATCATTGAAACCCGGGTCAAGTATGTCTTTAACCCTCAAATCGAATTTTTGTTCACGAATCCACTTCGTTTTCTTGGCATTTGGCAAGGAAGGGTAAATTATCTCCATAAATTTATGTTTTGGAATAAGCAAATGAGCTGATGTTATTGTTGTACACCCGAACTTATCAACTTGTACGTCAATTCCTCCCGTAGTCATGCCCGACATTATGAATTATCGCTCGTTAATAAATAATATCGACTGAAGTACGATTTTATGATGTATTTTGTATGTAAAGGCAAATATATATATAATATGGAATAATAATTCAAGAGAAATAGTTATCAATAAATCGTTTGCAGGACAAATTATTATTGCCCATCGGCACGCGACATTAAGAAAAAAAAGATATCGTATTTATATAGTTGTGATTTTTGGGATTTAGTAATAATGATAAGATTGATTGACATATTAATGTTTTTCTATATTATCTCCCACATAAGTGAATGCTACTTTAATTTTACTATTTTCATCTTATTTTCTTAAAAATAATTTTAGTTTTCGAATTTTAATTGACATAAGAGTTTCACCACCAGTAAAATAAGATAAATACAGGATAAAAGAAGAATGTTTATGGATTAAAAAAAAATTCGGCCAATCTATCTAACTATTAAAGTAGGGTGTAATTTAACTTGTTTTATTTTCAAGACTCGTAAAACCGTTTTAAAAGAGAAAATTTGATCATATTTACCTAGCTTTTGAAATTGGATGAGAATATTGTGCATGGAGGATCGACAAAAGATTTCCCTTTTCACCAAAACTTGGGAGAGACGGTTTCTCACTAACCTATTGAGGGACGAATCTTTCGTAATCCATTTCAAGATCGAACCAGACACTTCAGAGCTAATATGGGTTCTAATTCTAACTTCTAACTCTATAGCTCAATGGTATCACAATCCGTTTCTACCTTTAACACTTGCGGTCCCATATACCCCATAACTTCCTTTTTCTCCTTTCTGAACAGCCGACGACAACAACAAAACCTCAGTCATTAAGCAACAAAGCGACATATTAAAGTACTACCTCTGTCTCCGTCATTTGTTTATTGAAGACCGAGAAAAGAGAAGAAGACCATCTATAGGTATAATTGTTGGAAAATTGACTAACTACATAAATACCTCACCACGTAAAACCATCATACTATAAAATAAAAAACTTTTACATTGCATACTATAATTCCAAACTATTATTTCATATTTTCATCAAGGATCAAGATGTAAAAAACTACAGCTACAAAAACATGCAACAGATGTTCGGAAAGTTAGTAACAAGGCATCGGGGGTGCAAGTCAGAATGCCAACTGCAAAGTAGCTAGTAGTGAGATACAACTCTCGAATATCACTCAACGAGTTTGGGGATTTCTCCTTTCTTCAACTGAGACAAAGAGTATTCAGCAGCATCAATAAGTTCAGCAATATTGGAAAGGGATGTTTCTTGAGACCCCAGCACAAAGATTGCACGTACCTCTGCTTTTCTGGACATTCTAGCGGCAAAGTTCAAGGGTAAATCTGGAGAATTGAGACTTCGTAGGAGTTGTCTGTATAAAGACAGAACTCGGCCCTTATTTCTCATAAGATCCTCTGTTGTGGCCCATATTAGACCTTTCGCCATTCTGCCAAAGAAGATACATATGAGACATGACAAGTTTTACTTGTAAGC
The DNA here is from genome assembly GCA_029255685.2 of Silene conica. Classification (NCBI taxonomy): domain Eukaryota; kingdom Viridiplantae; phylum Streptophyta; class Magnoliopsida; order Caryophyllales; family Caryophyllaceae; genus Silene; species Silene conica. The sequence goes on from CM055312.2 coordinate 96,878,730, forward strand.
ACACGAGCAAGAGCTAGCTACATATGGTATACAGGACAACTGAGAGAGGTAGGCATGCATTTTCTACCCACATTTTACTGTCATGGACAGAAAACAGAGAGCCACTGAGACTTTATCTATAATCTGATTGATCAAATCTCCGTCCAACCGCACTCCAACGTTTCTAAAACTAGTAATTAGACATAGTTTTGCTTCTCTAGTCTTTTTACGTATGCGGAATTTTATATTACTCCACAACACCAAAACAGGGACACTCAACAAACCACCAGAACCTTCACCAATGTATCAATAACTATAAGTTCAGTAACAAATTCAACAAGAGCAACCACAAAGTATGTGACAAATAAATGTGAAAACAAAAGATAAACATAAATTTCCTCTCTCTGTCCCCGTCTCAAGATTTTAGATTGATGTTTAAAAATGTGATACAACTTTGCTTAAGAACTAGCACAATTCTTTTTCATGATAAACAACTCTTTTTTGAAATAGTTATGCCGTAACTAATAATTTTGAACTACAGCACATTGAAACTAGATGACGATTATGGATAGAACCATGGTTGAGGACTGAGGTTGCTCTTTCGAGTCATCCTAAGTAGATCTTCTAAAACATTGAAACACTTTCAATGCACCATCAAATCTAGTTAATTTTGGCTTTTCGGGTGGTTTTATAGTGTATTTTACTTGGCGGAAATCTTAACAATGTATGAGGCGATTTTAGGGCGGAAACAGTGGTACAACTAGAATTCATTTTGGGGTTCCCATTATCAGACAAACTCGTCCTAGTAACATCAGACTGTAACCACTGTACAACTGGCAGCAGCGACATTCCTGGTCACCAACCACCTTTTTATACCGTCAAAATTTGCTTAAAATGGCAATTCCAGCAACCATTTAATCTAATTACCCCTACTCATTTATACAAGATGTGAAAAACAACACACCTTAAAACATAGCCTGAATTCTCCTCTCCCCAAACAAGGGTTCACCAAACACTCCCTAAGGTGGTTTATTTCTGAATACAGCGAAGCCAACGGAAGCCATGAACCGATGTTGCAAGAGTGATGGATCATTACTTTTAAGCCTTTTACTCTTTTCCGGCATGTGTCTAAGACAAAGTGACAGCAAGTGAGACTCATTTGGACTATAAATTTGCTTAAAATGGCAATTCCAGCAACCATTTGATCTAATTACCCCTACTCATTTATACAAGATGTGAAAAACAACACACCTTAAAACATAGCCTGAATTCTCCTCTCCCCAAACAAGGGTTCACCAAACACTCCCTAAGGTGGTTCATTTCTGAATACAGCAAAGCCAACGGAAGCCAGGAGCCGATGTTGCAAGAGTGATGGATCATTACTTTTAAGCCTTTTACTCTTTTCCGGAATGTGTCTAAGACAAAGTGACAGCAAGTGAGACTCAATTGGACTATAAATTTAGCTAGTTTTTAGATCTGATTGCTATAAAATTAGATTCCTGAGCTGTTGTTTTTCTTGGATAGATTGTCCTGCACTCCTTTCTAGTTTTAATTAATCGGAATAACATCGATCTCCTACTCAATGGCTATGTCACTCTGACACTTCACTTAGCTGCCATGTGACGTGTCCGAAACGAAACAACACAACATTTCTTCATTCCCTTTAAACAACAAAAAAGAAACATCCACAATTAGACAATTAGTCTAGTGGAGTAATTTTTCCTTTGAACTTTCTCGCTAACTTGGATTCCTTTCCCTTTATTATGAAATTGAACTATTGAAGTAAAAAATCACCAATTCAAGCAAACCCAGTAACCAATCAAAAAGACAATAATCAGTTCAAACAAACCAGCAACCAATTATTAAATCAATCAATAAGTTTATAATTCAATCAGTAACAATCACCGATTCAAATCCACAGCAAAAAAATCAATCAAAAAAAACCAAAATTGAATTAGGGATTTATCGATTTAGGGTTTTAGGGATTGGGAAATTAAATTAGAAATTTACTAATTTAGGGAATATGAGTGATACCTGAGGTGAATGCCGGTAGTGGACCGTCGATGAGTGGCCGACCGAGTGACCGACAACCGACAACTGAAAACGACGACGGAACGAGGCCGAGGAAGCGGTGGTGTAGAGAAGGATGGGATTGAAGGACTATGAAGAAATGTGATTAAGAGTTAAGAGTCTTAAGACGGATAACCCTTATTAGTTTCGGGTTGAGTTGGGGCGGGTCAATTGAGTTTGGGTTGTTCGAGTTTGCATGAGCTGGTGTCGCCTGAGTTTCGATAATAGATATACGGGTTGACTTGAATAGTGTCAAGTCAATTCTCGTTTTCAGATCCTCAACGGGTATGGTCCAGGTTCGGGCCGAGCATTCCCATTGTGAGCCAGCTCTTCAGTCCTTGATCGACTTTCCTTTATTTTGGATTGCATAATCAAAAGTATGAAAATGTCAAAAAAACAAAAATCAAAAACGGAAACAAATACCCCAAAAAATTAATATGAACCGTCTAATTTCTAGCAAGAACTTTTTTAATAGGAGCAATAAAACGATCGATTAGAATTTAATACTGAAGATCGAGCTTAGAAAGATAAGGGAATGCTTGAGTTGTAAAAGCAACAGTATTGTTTAAACCTGTAACATTACATAAATGATATATCCAAGACATAACACTAACCATTAAATTACGATGATTCAAACCGCTAATCACAATATACCACAATCCAAATACAAACCTTAAATTTAAACCTTGAACCAACAAAATATCACAACTTCAGACATAGTAACTGTTATAGATACTTGCATTACGACATATTTTGGTTATTACACTTGAACAAAAATACCAGTGCTTCAGGGCTCCAAGAAAACTCATCTTTACATATTTGGTGTTTCATTTCGTGTCCTACTTCATATATATTTTGATACATCAACAAATTAGCATATTTGTTACATATTTTGTTTGCAATATGTGATTTGTGAAGATATGTATGGGTTGAGACACAAAATAAGATACAAAAGTGAAACAGAGGATGCTCATATATTATGGTGTTCAATTGTCCATCAAAAAAACAAAATGTGCTTCAAATATTTATTTACCGCCTAATGGAGGGTGCACTTTAATACACTCACAAAAATTATCGGGCAAATTAATCATTTAAAACATAAAGAGATTGTCCCATAACATTACTCGGTTTGAGAACCAAGCGAGTCAAATCTTTTTTAATTTTTTTTTTTTCTTTGAACTCTCAATCGACTGGTCAAGGTTCGAGAGTTGCAACATTATGCCTATAATTGAGAGGTCGAAAAAATTCTCAGTTATTCGTGCAAGCGGACAAATGAAGAATCGGAGCGGCTATTAATACAAGCGCTAGTGTGTTACAAAGACAAACCCAAATCTAAAACCATAACCTGGAACATAAAATACACCCCAACCTTCATAACCAGACGGGCATTCTTCAAGACCGTCATGAGACAGGTAAATTACATTGTTATTTCTCGACTCCGTGTCCTTGCTGCCATCATAAAACAATACACTTCGTGTTCTCTCTGACTGGAAATCGGTATCAAAATTATCTTCAAAATGTCGAAGACGCCAATTTTTCTCCTCCAATAACCCGATAAAATAAATTACGGCCCTCAAATATGAGAACGGCGAATTTTGGCCTCTACACAGAGGAAAAAGAACAAGTATGATGGCAAATATGTCAAGTTCTGGTGGCAAGTAGACTTCACTTACCATATCACATGGCCGAACCGTTTCATCTAGTTTCCAAACAGGACTCGATTTTTGAAAATAAATCATCAATCTGCGAGAGACGCTGATGAGGTCGGTATTATCGACAGTCAGTCTGGAATAATGTAACTTGACCTCATCTTCCAAGTTTCTGATTACTGAATCTTCGTCCAATTTCTGCTGCTCGCGGTGCACCACTGCTAATTCCTCAAAAAATTCCACCATATCCACGCACAGATTCTCGGTTTCCTCCTGTATCCGCTGAAATGCTGCTATTTCTTCCGTATGATTACGCTTCAATTCATCTAATTCCCCAATTATGCGCTCGAATGCTGCTACCTCTTCCGAACGCGTATGATTCATGTCCTTTATTTCCTGGCTATGCAGACGATTCAATTCCTTTAATTGTTCATTATGCTGAAAAATCTTCTCTTTTAATTCCGCCTCCTTCTCACTCACCATTTCCAAACAATAATCCAACATATGTCGGCCGTCAGCAATGTCATTACGGGTCCATCTGGTATTCAGCCGGGACTTAACACGGTATTTAGACCAATCAAACAGATCAAACAACCTGTAATAATCAACTTGATATTGATCGGAAATATTATTTTCCGGAGTTTTAAGAAAGCAAAGTCCTTCGCGATTAACCATAATTCCTAAAGACATTAGATCTTGCATCAATCTATCCAAATCCCGACCTCTGATAATATCTCGTTCACCGATTTGGAGTGCTTTAAATTCCTGACCGTCTCCAAAATGAACTGTCGCTAAAAGGGTCCAATACTTTTGTCGAACAGGAGCGATATGAAGGCTGTCAATCTCATACACCTCTATTACTTGCATATTCTTGCAACAGAAAAATAGTTTGTCCGACTCGATCGCATAACAAGACATTGTTGCTAGTGAAGATGTTTTTGAACAAATTATGTTGATAATGTGAGTATGCCATGATAAATTAAGAGGCCTTCCAACTACTACCTGCAATGTACTGTACTCAATAATTGTTAATTAAGAAATTAATTATAAGGCACGCGTTGAAATTATCTAGACATATTCGTTTTCAATACGGGAAATGCATAATTCTTTGTTCTTACAGGGTTTGTCCTTTGAAATCCTTCGACGATAATATAGGCTTTCGAGGCAGGGAATTGGGATATATTCCCGGACAATCTTATTGAGATCATATGAACGATTAATCTCCGTCTCTGTTATTTGTTTAGCTTTAATTAAAATACGTAAGTATCAAAGTATGATGAAATCATACAAAAACGGATGAGAAAATATATAAAGAAGACAACATAAGTCCAACACCACCCAATGAATTGACAGCTTCAATAAAGCGATTATGCAACTCCACTGTCCAACGAATACAAGCGCGAGTCGATGGATCCATGGAACCCGGATACGGTGTCTTAAAGGTTGGAGTTTTGAGAAGAAGATCAAATAAACAAGATTTGTTTCAAATAATCACTTAAAACCTAAATAAAAATACAAAATCTATGAAACTCAAATTAAAATATTAATTAATTATTATTTATTTCCCGTAATAAAAGATTCCTTATAATAATCAAATTTAATTTCTATGTTTTCATTTTTGGAAATTCGGTTGATAAATCAATACTTAAATATTCAGTCATATTAATAAGGAGGGATAATACTAGACAACCCGCGAAGTGCTCAAGCTCGGCTCGTGTGATTTCTGCTCGAGAACTTAAAATCGACAGAGTTTAACCACATAAAAGTATTTAGTATTTACTGTTGAAAAAATCAGCGGGACCGCAAATGTCTTGATCAGTATCATTATATGACTCGTCGACAATGGGAGCCTCTCCGATCAACGAAGTGTATAAATTCGCAATTAAGACGATTACGTGAGTTCCATTTTTAAAAAAAATCATCTCCTTAGGCTCAAATATGATAAAACTGATGTAGGGAATGATCTAAATCCATTTCACGATAATAAAACATACAACGATCCAAACGAAACAATCTACGAGTATATTATAAAACCACGTTATTGATTTCTCTAAATCTAGACAATCCAAGGGTGGGACAAAACGAAGTTATTGATTTCTCTAAATCTAGATGGTATATTATAGATCCACATCTTAGTCCTCAACAAAATTGGTTTATAATTTCACCCCAAATCCTATTTTTCACTTGCATTCATTTAGTATTCCTCTCCATTTTCGAGGGCATAAATATTGCAGGAGCTCATTTTTCAGGGAACGGAGTTGATTCTCTGATAGCGGGGTTTGTCGCCCTCCCCACGATCAAACAATATTTGTATAAAACTCAACTACTAAACTAATGTAGTAGGGTAGTCGAGGTCGATCCACAGGGAGGTTATGTTTGAGTACTAGTCTTGCCTTAGATTATAGGTTAGCTACGCGAATCAATAAATGATTAACATGAAACTAATTAACTAAATTAAAAATGAATTAAACTAAGACTACTAAATAAAGGAAGCAAACAAGCAAACAATAGAATAAAGATAAAAGCAATAAAGAAAGGCCTAGGGTACGATTTCGACTTCCAACACTTGTAAATTATCGCTTAACTCTTGTAACAAGTTGCCAAGGGGAAAAGTTAATGGTGAGACGCCTCTAATTCGCTCATAGACTCCCTCTCGGGCTCACTATAAGACACTAGCTATGCCGACACAACTCCCTCCCGGGCTCATGCATCAAACTCCTTAAATCAATGGTCAAAGCTTATCAAAATATGCCTATTTTGACTCCCCTTTCCCATGATTAAGGTTCTAAGTCCGCGCTATACCCCGGTCATCCCACTCCCTCTCTCGAGGGTCGATTTCAAACCGAAAACTAAGGGCACCCCTCTCAAGTCCTCCCTCCCGGGCTCGACTCAATGAGGCTACTACTCCCAACAAGATGTCCCGACTCAAATCTAGCCAACTCTCGTTGACGGACAAGGACTCAAGGTCAAGGTACAAACAAGATAAAGTAATGACAATTAGACCCCCTAAATTAACCCAATTAAACTCTCCCTCGACACCAAGTTGGTGGAATTAAGTCGGTAACCTACACATGTCGGGGTCTAATCGCACCCTAGTAAGAATACTACTCACTAGTCATTACTAATAAACCAAAACAAATATAAAAAATGGAAACTTGAAAACTAAACATGTTTGAAAGGTAGACTAACACTAATAAGCATATAGATAAACAAACAATGAAAAGTAAACACTGATTAGTCTATAACTAATACTAACAAAGTATAAATGTTGCATCTTTAAGAAAAAAAAAGAACAAACTTTCATTAAGACATTTCAACAAACACCTTGTGTTCATAAAGTCAAACAATAAAAATGGAGAAATAAAGAAGAAGGAAAGGTGAACAAATGATAAACTAAGTAAAAGAGAGAAATTTTATACCAACAAAATGTAAAGAAATGAATTTGGAATGAATTGTTGAGGATGAATATCTTCTTCCTTCAATTTTTCACCCAAATACAATGTTGTAAATTAAGACGATAATCTAATCTAAACTAAAACAAGGAAGAAAAAATGGAATGTTTTTTTTGAGTTTCCTATACTAATCTACTCTACTCCTCTCGAAATGCTGCTCCTGCTTCTCGCCTTCCCAGTGTTGCTACACCGAACACCCGTTAAAATTGAGCTGCCTCCTTGCTTGCTTTTTTTCTTTTTTTTTTCCTCACGTGAATTCCCTTCAATTGACAAAATGTCTCACTTGGCTAGCTTGGCCCAATTCGAGTTCCGTCTCGTTTCATTTTATTTAATCCGACTCTTCTATTTTTGGTACATATAAAATAAAAAGACAAAAGCAATACCAAAACAATAACAAATAATATGAAATAATATTATTTAAAACTAATCGACTAATATATTATTTGACACTAAAATTAGTAAATAATATTAACTCGGGTTATTATTTCGACAAAATAAGAGATCAAATGCGGGTTAAAAATCGGTAAAATACGGTGTTATCATTCTCAACTCTCTCTAACGCTTCTTATTTCGCCTTCATTTGTTCTTCCTTCTTCCGTTCAAATTCTGCTAACTCGGCCAAATGCTTTTGCTTTAATTCCTCAATAACCTGGCTACAATTACGCTTCAACTCCATTAATTCACCCGAATGCATACGCTTAATCTCGATTAATTCCGCATCCTTGGCACATGACATTTCAAGAACGGGACGACCTGTGATAATGTCATTACGAACCCAGCTAGTTTTCATCCTAGACTTAACATAGTATTTGGACCAGTCGAATAAATCAAACATCCTGAAATACTCAACTTGGCTTTCATTCGAGACCCTATGAAAGCAAAGTCCTTCACGATTAACAGTCATATTCAAAGACAGTAGATCTTGCATCAGACTTTCCAAATCCCGACCTCTAATAATATCTCGATCACCAATTTGAAGTGCTTCAAATTCCTCACCGTCTCCCAAATGAACCGTGCCTAAAAAGGTCCAATACTTTTCTAGGACGGGGGTGACGTGAAGGTTGTCAATCTCATAGACGTCCAAAGTATGCGTATCTTTGCAACAAATAAATAGTTTGTTGGATTCGATCACGTAACTAGCCATTGTTGTTATGATTTTCAACAATTTTTAGAGTGAATTTTTTTTTTTTTTTTGAAGGGTTTTTAGAGTGAAATTTTATTTGAGAGTGTTGATTAAAATATAGAAACTCCAATGTATATATAATTATATATAATACTAAAAGGCCTTCCAACTACTAGTTGCATCGTAATTGTAAATTGACGAATGAATGACAAAGCAAACGATCAGATTATTTTAGTAAATCCTAATTAATTTCTACGTGGGAAATCCGCGTAATTCGTGGAAAGCTCAAACATCATACTTCGAACTACCCCAACATGATAACTAAGTTTTGAGAATTGAGACGGTCATTGTTTTTTTTGTTATGTTTTTAGCATTGACTGGTGAGGAAAATGTATCTAAACAACCCTGCTCTATTCCGCCTCCCCTCGTCTTCTCTTCTTTCCACTTCCCTCATTCCCCTCCCCTACCTTTCCCTCCACTTTTTGCTATCCAACACACCGTCCAGGCTGTGGAGAGATTTTGATTAGACTTCGACAAGAAAAAATGCACCTACTCCTCTCCGTTTCTTTTCTCTCCAAATCTCTCGATTCAAACACACCCTAATTGACTGATTAAAAATGGAACGTCCTGCCTAGAACTGGACCACAATTGCGTTGTCGAAGAGTTTATTTTGGAGTCATATAAGCTGAAGATGACCACTGTCGACGAATGAAGAATTGATAACAAATCAGAGTACTAATGGTTTGATAGGGTTTTTTGACAGTCCTGACACCTGAGCATCGGTCAAAGCCCAGGGGCATATTTTCACTTTTTCAGTCCGGGTATAGCCGTATAGTCCAGACCAAAGGGTCCAGTCCAGATCTAAATTTACACACGATACTTCATCGACCTAATCATTAGTGTATTTTCATTGATAAGTACGGTGTGAATAAATGAATTGGACAGATAAAATTCTTTTCATAAAATAACGTTCTATATAAAAGAAAAACAGCGGATAACAGGATATATTCTGATCACTAATACAAGTACTAGCGTGTTACAGAGACAAATCCAAATCTAAAACCGTAACCTGGAATATAAAACACACCCCAGCCTTCATAACCCGATGGGCATACTTATTAGTTTCGGGTTGATTTTGAGACGGGTTGATTGGGTTCGGATTGTTCGAGTTTGTATGAATTTGGGCTAGGGCAGTTCATTTCGGTGTCGGTTTCATATTATTTGGGACTTTGGGTATAATATTGAGTTTTGACAATAAATATACGGGTTGGTTTGAATAGTGTCTGGTCAATTCGAATTTTTATATTTTTACCATGAACCGGCTCTACAGTTGCTTGATCGCTTTGATGCCTAGGACGTCGATAATCCTTAAATCGACCTACATTGCGTAACGGCGCGCCAAACGCTATCTGCTCTAGATCGCAGCAAAGGTCAAATCGCTTCCATACATAGCCTAGTATTGGACTCAATCGTATCGTAAATAAGAATAACGTTTTGAATTTTAAGGTAATGTTTGAATCGTCAAATTTATTACAGTTTTAGGAAGCTACGTACCAATGCCCAACATCGAGCGATTAAAGAGTAGACAAAGTGAAATAATACTAATCCGTACAAGTCTACGACACTCATACTTTTTTAGTTTATTAGGCAATTTGTACAATGTATTATGTACAAGACCTAGATTCATTTTACGTCTAGCTACATTACAATTACAATAAATGAGATGCAAAAGCTATAATAAGATCATTGTATTGTGTATATGAGTCATACAAGAGAATAAACGGTGCAAATTGTCCGCGCCAGTTATCACCAATCACTTGCAACCCTGATACCTTGCCCGGTAACAGAGAAACCGTCACCTAACACCAGACACTTAACACCTAACACCTAACACCAAACACCGACACCAGCCATATAGCAAACATGCGAGAATTAACACAATCCAAATAAAACTTTAACAAGCAAATAACAACACAATGAAACAAATTAAAATGAGTACCAAGTAGTAATTTGAAGGACATTTCTAACAAATTAATAACCTAACATCCAACACTAATTAAACCGACATATTTATGCGTACAAGAGATTCCTCATAAGGCAGTAAGCAATCAAGTCCGTCATCTAAGATATCGTAACATTCTTTCTCATTTGAATCAAGGTTATACGAAACCAGCTGCCCGTCACCTCCTTTAACAAAAAACCGGTCCCTTAGTATCCCTAAAAATCGACCAAGAATCCCAGGTGGTAGAGAAATTCGGTACATGATCGACCAAGAATCAGCATCACCATATTCCGACATTACCCATACATCAAAAGACCGTGATCCTCCCCTGTAATAATCTGCTTTTTGGGAATTGACAAGAGATAGACACCCGTTCACGGTCACAATCTTCACCGTATCTGACCATTTATATTCATTTCCGACAACCGGGAACAATATAATTTGAAACGACTCATTCGACATGTCTAAAGCAATAACAGTATATGTAAAATAAAGATCCTTCATGTATATCCAATGACAAGCACCTCGAAAAAAGACTCCTATCTCCGATCTCATTATCTGCGAAGCATTAAGTCGAATGGATCGCTTGGGATTTCTCCATTCACCCTTTCTAACACTGAAAACGTAAAACGCATACTTCAAATATTTATATATCAAAATGTATATTAAAACAACCTTATAATCATTCGAGACCTCATCGTACCCAAACCCACAAGCGCAATACTGTAGAAACGAAGTGCTGACTTCAACTAGCTTTTCATCGGAATTTTCATGAGATTGAAAGACACAAGGCAGAAGGAAATGTTCCCTAGTAGATGGGTTCCATAAAGCAATGCGCCTAGTGAAATACACATCGCTTGGATTTACGACATCAGCCACACAGTAGACACCGTTAACAGGACCGAAAATGATATTCTGTCGCAAATTTGATGATCCTTCAACCATGGGAGGTGGTCCAACCAAGTCCTTGACATGACCTCTACGATCAAAGACACGTAGGTTGCCAAGTACTGGACATGCAATCATCTGGTCACATAATTTGGGATCGAGTCGAACAAGGCCGAGGTGTCGATAAATGAAGAATTGGCTGTGAATCAAGGAGTAATAATGTTTTGAAAGGGTGTTGCATTGTAAGATTGATTGAACAGGGAGTTTTAGTAGTATTTCTATCATTATTTCATCTGGGAAAGTTTGTTTGGAGGCCATATTGTAAGAGAAAGGCAATGTAATCGATTTATATGAAGTTAGAAATGAAAGGGGTCAATTTATAGAGACAATAATACAACACAAGTTCTCTTAAACTAGAGGCCTTCCATATTCCAACTGATGGATCGGGAAATGGAAATCTATATTCAATTTCCAAGTGAAAATCCGCGTAATTCATGGAGACAACAAACGCCATACTTCGAATTATCCCAACATGACAACTTCGAGTTTTGAGAAATGTAACACCGTCATGCCTTGAATTGGAACACAATTGAGTCGTTGATTGGGTTTTAGGATGAAGCCTCCCTTGTGCTATCAAGTGATCCGTCTCTTTTCTGTTTGGGTGTGGGCTGATCCATTTGCATGTTCGAATATGTTCTAACATGGTATCAGATCCTATGGTTTCGTCCTGGGTTTTGGATTTAATCCGAGCTTAAAAGATGCTACTAGTGGAGGCCTCTTAAAAATTCGTTAATTCCCACATCGTTGCGCTCTAATGGTTTCTCCCTGAGTTTCGATGGGACCTCACATGTGAGGTAGCGCGTTAAAATATAAACTCACATGTTAGATTGTCCCACATTGTTGGAGAAAGAGAGATTGAACTAGTTCATAGTCAAGTTGACTGCTCTTTCTATCACCAATTGGTTTTATGATGGAACATCTCTTGTGCTATCGAGTGATCCGTCTCTTTCCGTTTGGGGAGGACCCAACCCAAGTTGTAATTCACTTGGGAATAAACTTCGTTCTGCTCTAAATACTCTAAACTCTATTTTGTAAAAAAAAAATTATCCCTTCCTTAATTAACCCGTCTTTTTCTTTTTACTTTTATGTTAATCTATTCACTAATCACACCATTAAAACATGCTACAATCAGTTAACAAAATAACAAATTCCATTCAAAGCAAATAAGGGCATTAGTTGATTATATTGATAGTTAAAATAAAGTTTAGAGTATTTTGAGCAGTTTACTCATAGTTCGAAGTATTTCTATCAATTAATCCTTTATTTTTTTTGCAATAATTTAGTCTAACGGTGAGTTAGAGTTTCCCTTTAAAAATCGATCAAAGTCTGGTCGGTAAATACGAGCCAGGTAAGAACGTATATATCTAGCCACTATGTACTATATCGAGTTTACAAGAAGAAATGTGGTTAAGTCAGGATAAAGCATGCGTTAAAAATATTTTCTCCCTCTAAAATAAAATTTAATATTATATAAGAATTGTATTTTAATTATATTTCTCAATTGTTAGACATATACCAATAAATAATTAATAATATTAATACTACATTAATTATTATCTTTTTGGTCCATGTGGCTAGGTAAGTGTTTGAACCTAAACTAGTTTTTGAACCCGTGCACTACACGGGTAGTAACGGAAAATATTATTAAAAATAAAAACATTTTATATATTTTTTAGGATTTAGTAAATAATTAACTATTTGAAAATTTTACTTTGTGTTGCTTAATATTATTCGAAATACTATACTTTTTATATCAACTTTCTAACTTATGAAAGGTGAAATTTGAAAAACTGATACAAAATTATTTTAGATTTCAATTTTCATAACCTGCTTATGTAGGAATTGCACTATACATTTAGTTTTACTAATTATTTTACATTTTTTAAAAATCATATTACCCCTCTTTTATGTTCTCCTCTCGATGTTCTACTATATCTCTCATTTCCTTTCCCACTCACCATACCCGAACTATTGGAGAAATCTTGACCATCAATGAATGATTTCTTTGAGACCCACCAGCAGACCCTTCACGCTAAAAGTGATTGAATCCAACACCTCAGACCACGATGTCCCCCTCCTAACCATCACCTACTTGTAATACATATCCTAAACCCTTGATCAATATAGTATATATGAATGATATGTATTATTTCAACCGACTTAAGAAAATATTTACATTTTTATTATTTTGGGAGAAGTATTATTAAAATCAAAGGTAAACAATTTTTGTGGCACATAAAAGTAAATAAATATGATCAAATGTTACCAATTGTCTAAAGTTGTCAACCATTTCACTGTTAGTTTCCAGTATCATCTCTTATAGACTTCTATCCCCTTTGATCAATCTATGCTAGTTGATTATTTTAAGGGTGTTGTTTTGCGTGATATTGGTAATATTTTAATTTAAATATTTTAAGACCATTAGTTGGTTATATTGGTAATTAAAATAGAGTTTGGAGTATTTTGAGCAGGACACCCACAGTTCAGAGTATTCTTATCAATTAATCCAAAAGATTTTGGTGATAACTAAGGCCCTGTTCTTTTGGACTTATTTTTGCTTAACTTAACTTAACTTAACTTAACTTATTTTTTCTGAATTTTTCTGAACTTAACTTATATTTGCTGAACTTAACTTATTTTTGCTGAACTTTTTTGAACTTATTTTTGCTGAACTTAACTTAACTTATTTTTTCTGAACTTAACTTATTTTTGCTAAACTTTTCTGAACTTATTTTTGCTGAACTTAACTTAACTTATATTTGCTGAAGTTAACTTATATCTGTTTAACATTTATGAACTAAACTTTTCCGAACTTAACTTATATGAGTCTAACTTTTTCGAACTAAATAAATATTAACTTAAATAATATAAATAATAATAATAATAAAAAAATAATAGTTATAATAATAATAATAATAATTTCTTTTCAGATATATATATATATATAAATAAATATAGTATGGTCATTATCTTATTTCAATACATAATTAAAAAGTAAATCACATATCACAATTTTTTTTTAATAATCTATTTCTATATTATCACATTTTTTTAATAATCTATTTCTATATAAATATAGTATGTTCATTAATGTACAAGAATTATTGCGTATAATTTTTAACCCGTGTATTTTTTGGAAAATCCGACTATTCTTTTGTTAATAGTGACACTTTTGGGTAAATACAAAAAATGGTCGCACATGAGACGTTTGTACGAGAGAATTTGTGAAAATCTTAAATATTTCAAAACTGGTCAATATTATAAACGGGTATGAGTATTTGCTTACTTTTTCTGAACTTATTTTTGCTTAACTTTTCTGAACTTATTTTTGCTGAACTTAACTTAACTTATTTTTGCTGAACTTAACTTATTTTTGCTGAACTTTTCTGAACTTATTTTTGCTGAACTTAACTTAACTTATTTTTTCTGAACTTAACTTATTTTTGCTGAACTTTTCTGAACTTAACTTATTTTTGCTGAACTTAACTTAAATTAATCAAAAATAAGTCCAAAAGAACAGGGCCTAAGTCCGTGGAATGTACAATATAATTTTTTGATAAAATTGTTAAAATTCCAATATATTTATTTGTTAAGATTGTTAAGATTACGATATAATTTTTATGCCTTACCTAAATACTGTGAACTGACTAATGGTAATTTAGATTATTACGAAGCTCATTAGGTTATTATAATTTTTAGAAACTTACCCAATTTATTGTATATTTCAAAATTTATCGCATAATTTAAAATGTAAACTTTAATTCACGGAGTATATTTTACTATAGCTACGGGATAGAGAAAATGTTTCCATATTTCTTATAGGAGATTCAAATTACTAATTGATCATAATTATATCCAAAAATTGCATTTGATATATGACAAATTTTTATTTTTTCCTGCTATCATATCCAATTTTTTTTAAAGCAATTTTAAAAATTTGACATTTTTATGGACTATATATGGAATATATTGCGGACTTTTTATAGTAGTCAATCAATCATCAATTTATCTTATAAATGTTATAGTATATAAACGGATGCATATATTAACATAAATTTGTAAGGAATCTTCTAGTCAAATTTTGAATGACAATTAATAAATGCAATTGAATTTCCTTATTTATGTTGCTCATAATCTTATAGGGGATGCAATCTTTTTTTTTTAATTGCGAAATTGACATGTGGCAAATTAACCTGGACATGACACGTGACAGATGGTGTTAAATTTAGGCAAGATAAGTTAATTAGGTAAGGTGATACTTGGATAACTTTACATATTTTTGAAAATCACACCATTGATTTTGATTTACTTGCTTTTTATAGGTCAATCAATTACAACATTTGTAATACTATAATTATAGTTAAAATTATTTTCTTTTAAAATTACAATTTACAATTACAGCAGCTAACACGTGACATATGATTAGGCTACGTCAAGTTTTGATTTAAGTTGAATATTATAAAACGGAATATTACAAACGGAATATTATAAACGAAATTACTCCTTTAAGTCGAAAATTAAGGTTAATATTGCTATTGGAATTAACATGTTTCTGATTTCACCAAATTTGGTCGAAAATTAAGGTTAATATTGTTAATAAACGGAATAATATTTTCTGATTTTAGGGATATTTTATTAAAAATAGATATCTACTTTTCTAAAACAGTATAGCATATTTGTCGTCAATTAAATATGACAATCATTTAATTACGGAATTACTTTTTCACATACAAATTTTACTTTTTCATATACACTTTTTCATTAAGTTACCATATTATACCCTTTTTCTCTAACCAAATTGAGTTTTCTTACTTTCCTATGTAAGTTTTTCCCTAAAATCGAATTTAATTGCTAATAAAACTTGAACAATGGATTATAATTTCTGAAATAAATTTGTCGATTTACAATTATAAAGATGTGGAAATTATTAAGGTTTATCAATTAACGAAATTTATACATATAATTATTTATCAATTAGGGTTTATTGTTAATAAAAACAGAAAAAGAAAATT
Organism: Silene conica; assembly: GCA_029255685.2. Taxonomy (NCBI): domain Eukaryota; kingdom Viridiplantae; phylum Streptophyta; class Magnoliopsida; order Caryophyllales; family Caryophyllaceae; genus Silene; species Silene conica. The sequence continues at coordinate 96,894,965 of CM055312.2, forward strand.
CATACGTGTACGATGTTGATTACAAATTCTTTAACAACATCAAACTCGCGTGTGATGTCAAATAGTCGATTGCCAATTTGATTGATTTAGCAATAAGGGTGAAACTCATAATTTGTGGACAAATTGTCGATTGCCAATGGCATTAGTATATATCAAATAATGGGTTGGCCGACTGGGATAATAAATGGACGATGAAACTTGTATTTTCTTTTACTTACACGTCGGAGACATGGTCAATCGGAGTAGAGGGTTGATCGGAATATAGTTGGACAGAGTTGGTTCTCAGGAGGAGGTGAAGTGAGATGAGATAAAAAAGATTATCGTAATTGCTCATTCATGTACGAGTTTTACTTTATCATAAACTTTTTTTCATTATTTTTCCATTCTATACCCTTTGCTAAAAAAGACTCTCTCTAATTCTCTCCCTCACAAGGTTAATCAAATTTTTCAAATCCGTCAAAATCACACAACTATGAATGCTAGTTCTCCTATTGATCAAGTAATAATTTTTATCTCTACCTTTACGAATTATATTATATGAAATTAAAAAATGATTTAGACTAATTAAATTAGGGTTTGTTACTGTGACAAATTCGGTATAGTCGACATAGTCAATGCATTGTTGCTATGACGAATTCGGTGTAGTCAAGTAGTTCCATCGCCATAGTCATATGTATTGATTGAGATTCCTCGATCTATTTTTTCTTAAACTCAAGTGCCGCAGTTTCATGGACAGTCGCGGAAACAAATTCAACTCCTACCTTCCAAGGCCTAAATTAAGGCAAGGGATGTCAAAATTGCATCTAAATTTAACGCATCAATCGGCAAACCTATTTTGTTAATTACAACGAAATTTGTCACTGGGGAGCAAAATTAGAAGGGGTTGCACGACGGCTCTTGGGAGTTGATAGTTAGAGGAAGAAGGTAAAATAAAATTGTAAATATTGTGAAAAGATAGGGGTATAATGGTCAATTATGTTTATGATTTAGTAAAACTCGTCTATGATTGAGTAACACCCAAGATTATTTGAGTGAAGGAGGAAAAGAAATGACAGGGGTATAATTGTAAAATACGTATGTGAATATGCATTACCCTTTAATTATGACAATCATGTATAATTTTGATTTGCAAATCATGCGTACACAATCATGATGCACAAATCCGACAGAAATCTCCACATGACCGGTAGATTTTATTTTTTAGGACTTGACACATGGTGTATTAATAGCTATTGACACGTGGCGCATGAATAGGAGCTGACACGTGGCGATCAAATATGCTTTTGGTATTTGTTTTAATATAATACTAGTTCGGGTGCCCGTGAAATCACGGTCCTTTTTTTGGTTGGTGGCATTCGTATTGGCGAGATTGTATTTTTTTAGTGCGTGTACAGATATGGATAATAATAAGCGTTAGCGAAGACCAATTCAGTAATATTATAATGGAGTTGAAGATGTTGACTATATTGTTTGTACGAGTTACTTAAAACCACTTATTATGTAGAAAGCAAGTTGAAGCGTAAGTCATATATTTTGTGTATAATAATTAATTTATTAGAGTAGTTCTAGCGTAATAACGTACAAGACTCTAAGAAATAACAGGGCATGGAGAACCCTTTACAACGAAGAAATGCTCAGAAGTTTTCATTAAGTATTAAAATAACCGTTGAAATTTAATCCATTTATTCTAATTGGCGTTTGGTTTTTTCCCTGGCGTCATCATATTTTATGGCGTTGTCTCTTGTGCTTTTGGGCGCTTGTTGACTATACTTCCCTCCATCTTGATCTCTTTTTCACCTCTTCTAGCCCTGCATTTTTTAATGGTTTTTTGTTAGAGTCGTGTTTCTGAATGTACATGAGATCTTATTATTAATGTTTCAATTAGCATTACATACTTTTCCGCACTTTTACGCTTTTCCTTCTTTTCTGGTGTTTGTGTTGAAACTCCAGCTATTGTAGGTGGTTGTAGGGGGCCTTCTTGCTCAACTGTTACCTGCGTTTTAAGTCGCATGTCAATATTTTTTTTTTACTTAACTATTTTTTCAAGGGTCTGTGGTTTTCTATTTTACCTTTTCTTTGCTTTTGTTGTTCACGATTTTGCTCTCTTCGTCTTTCTGTGGTGTTAGTGTTTTTTGTACTTTGAGTTCACGTTCAGATCCATATTTGCTCATTCCCAACTTGACTTTGAAGGTGTGTTGTGTCGCAATACATTGTTGTAATATTTCAAATACCCTCTCCCTCCCGTTCTCCTGCTAGTGATATTTTTAGATATTTAGTTTTTTGTTAAATGTAAATATATATATATGGGTGGTGGTTTAGTTGTACCTGTTCATATATGTCGAGCAACTTGGTGATTGGTTTCCCAATGACCTTCTCTGCTTCTTTATCGAATAGGACCAGCTTGACGGATGCTTCTCCATCTGATATGGTTGTCATAATCCTATACCTGTTTTTTACAAATTATTTAGTTGTAGTTTTTAATGAAATAGAAGTTTGTGTTTGTTTACCTTTGTGTAGGGTATTGGACCAGTTTGTTGCATTGGAAGCACGTTTTGTCCTCTTGAAGACCACTCTTACATGTTGTGCAAGACATGTACCTCCATTCAACATCCGTTCGTATTTCTGTTATATTCCCTTTGCAAATGAACATCTGTTTCTGCTTGGCATTTGATAATTTTCATCAATTTAAATATCCTTGAATAAAGAAACACGTGTATTTTAAACAGAAGTATTTAAAATTTAGTATTGTTCACTTAGATACAGGTTATGAAATCAGATAATGTTATGTTGATCACCAAACGTCACATTGTAAGGCATCCAAATGCTTGATCAACAATTCAGTATTACTTTATCAATTCCTGAAACAAAACTTGATTTTGGACACATAATCTGATGATGATGTTGCATATCCAAACCAAGTTCAATTATTTGAAATCATACCGAATTCACAAAACAGTCACAATTGAACAGTTCTTTATTCAAAACAGTTGTGTATTCATTTTCAATTTTTCTGGGAAATCAAATTGAACAAATAATTCACTAACAAAAACTCAGTTGCAACACACAGTGACAGCGAGGTCTTCTTTTCCCCTAATTTCCTCTTGTCCCTTGGTTTTTAATTTAACTCACCAAGAAGGAAACAAAAACTTTTAAAGTAAAATTAAAATTTTTATTTTCTGAACCAAATTAAAATCAAATTTATAACTTTTTCAATCAGCGTTTCTCCTTTGTGCAATAATAGATTTTCTTAGGTTTCTGTTATGTCTACTTTGGTTTGGGTGGGGTTTCGCAATTTGTGAAGTAATGCTACAAAATGAGTTAGGTTGGGTGAGGATGATGGGTAGATGTTGGTCTTTGCTCTTGAAGTTTTTTCTTTTCTTACGCTTTTCTGCCAATATACGCCTCCGAACGAATCTATTTATTTTACTCCAAAATCTGTTTGCCATGTTATTATGGAATGCTTGTATTCCTGCTTCCATGTTTTCCATTTCGTAAAAGGCTCTGCAATACACTAATAAAGTGTTTCCAAATTTTGGATTAAAGAGACACTGACATGACAAGTTTACTCCATATTCCCTAATCTTATATAATGGCTTTTTCTGATCACTTCAGTGCTATTGTTTTGAAACATTTGTAAATCTGAATTTTGACGGTTGGTTTACATCTAATGTGTACTCTACTACTTGAGTTCATGACTCTATGGCTGGATTGACTTGTGCTTTTGTTATCTTTGGTTGCTTAAGATGACAAAGTCAGGTGTTTGTATAAGAACTAATAAGAGTCCCTTATAGATGATGATTGATTTCACACCCCTCTAATACTACACGTGTTACTTTTCCAGGTTGAAAGTGCTACTGCTGCTCTTAATTGCAGCGGAGTTGTCTTGGGATCCTCGGCCATAAGGTCAGATATTGTTTTAACAGAGTAAACTTTGTGAATACTACTCTTCATTAATCATTTTCTTCAAATTTGATCTGAATGTTGTTTTGATTAACTGTGCACAATCTCTCTAAGAGTACTTATAAAGAGATTCTCGACTTACTACTATACTTGATTAGCTCCTTACTTCAAGCTATAGAGTATCATACTTAAGAACATACAGAATCTCGTCTTACAACTGTATTTCATTAGCTCATTAGTTCAAGCTAGTGGATAATCATAGTTAAGAATATACAGAATACGACTAATAAACTACATGAGGAACGGAATGGCAAAGGAAGAGCAACCTAAACATCACACAATTTCCTAAGACTGTGACAACCTAATAAGCAAGATATCCATGTTTCATTCTAACAAACTGTTTTTATCTTCAGAAGTAGCAATATCAAGCGCTCTCTAACCTAAAGGATGCAAATTATAAAACTGAAGCAATAATTGGGTAATCTTAAGCTAAACGTAGTTATTGATCAATCAACAAAAGGAGAAAAAATAGCTTGCATATAGCCTCTCTGGGTACTCTCTCTACAGACACTCACCAGTAGACCTCAATCACTCATCTCTGAAATTCGAAAAAGGAAATTAAACATACCAAACAATGCAGTAGTAAGAACAATTTTGAATCCTTCGTTGCAACCGCCGTTGTCCGCTAAATCGTAAAATTTGGAAAATAAACAAATTTTTTGATAGATAGTATAAATTAAAGAGCACACTGAGTAAAGCTCACTGGAATGAAAACCTACCAAATCAACACATCTCTTTCTCTAAGATATCAAACAATCAAATTTCTCAAAGGCTAAGAATTAAAAGTACCTCATATGCAGCACTAATTTCCTTGAATTTCTCCTCAGAACCGGGTGTTTTACTTGTATCAGGATGGTACTGTCAATAATAAACCACTAAATCATTAGTTCAGACGTTCAGTATTGTCATTTCACCACTCCTAGCAACAACTCTTTCCAACAACCAAGAGAATCTGAAAACTTTCTAGAACTGAAGCATTGCAATACACGAGAGATACACTTGACATAACTCTGGAACTAAGCACGCAGAATGAGGATTAAGAATTAAGCTGCTAGCTGCATATAGTACTATACTGTCCACAAAATTACAGATGCATCTAACTACACACGTCACCGTATGACATGCCTAAATGCAATATTTCACAAAAGTCTTGCGACTACCTACAATCAGTGGTGGAGCTGGGGTGGGGGGCTGACGGTGCGGGTCTAGTATCAACAGATGTATAAAGAGATTGATTCCGAGATCTTAATTCGAGAAACCCAAGTCATTACTCCCAGAATCATTGAAGCTAGACCGAGTATTATGACTCCAAATTCCAAAAGAACTGGTTTAATTGCGATTGAATGTGGGATGACTGCTGTTTGGGATAAATGGGGTGCTCGTGTTCCTGTTTCTGTTCTTTGGTTTGATGATAATGTTGCTTCTGAGGTTAAAACTGCTGAGAAAGAAGGGTACTTTGCTCCACAGGTATTGTTTTTCGGGTTTTAATCGATTTTATTGATTAGCTCCTTACTTCAAGCTACTGAGTATCATACTTAAAGAACATACAGAATCTCGTCTTACAACTGTATTTGATTAGCTCATTAGTTCAAGCTAGTAGATATGTATCATAGTTAAGAATTTACAGAATACGGCTAATTAAACTACATGAGGAACAAAAGGGCAAACGAAGAGCAACCTAAAGTTCTATGGTAGCCACAGTTATCTGAAATTCGAAAAAGGAAAGTTAACATACCAAACAATGTAATAGTGAGAACAATTTTGGCTCCTTCGTTGCAACCGCTTGACCGCTAAATGGTATGCAGTAGTTTCCAGTTGAATTGTCGCTCGATGAGGATGTAGTACATATAATGGTGATGTAATAATTTGGAATAATGGAGCAATCAATTGACATAGCTAATGGAATAGCCGTTATGTTGTTGCAGGAAGACAAATAGGGTGTTTTATTATATTAATTAGCTAAACGTAAGCTTGGAGAAGATGAGAAGAGGAGAAGACAGTCAGACACGCGGTAAGAGTTTTCCTTTTTTGTTTATTTTGTTTGTAATTTTTTTTTTTTTTAAATTTTCTTAATGAAGTAGAGATGGTAGTATACGTACATGTGAGATAGGATAGTACACGTAGGATGTGAGTGACACGTGTCAAATGAAACTGGAGCTGACGTGTCATCTCGATAGGGGCTCAAGATGCCTTTTTATTTTATTATATAGATTTGTAGGCAATCTGTTTAAATCATTATAGATCAAGGAGTTAGACATACATGGTTTATAATCTGAAAAAAAAGAGGTACTGTTGAGTCGTATTTATAGGTTAGGTTAGTTTTTAATAGTTCGCAAAAGATATTGTATTTTGGCAAGTGATTTATCCGAGGTGGTAAATGAATTTTTCCAAGGCAATTAGTGTAAAAGGTCATTACTATGGACAAATCCATTGGTGCATTGGATAAAGCGCTTCGTGTGCTTGCTAGCACAAAATTTGTTATTGTTTGACACGTTTTTAAAACTTTAGCCCGATTCGTGTTCAATAGGTCTTGAATACAATCACCATTGACGTATAAGTCTAGTTACGACAAATATCTTTGTCTATGTTACTTCCGCTGTCAAATTCGCATCAACCGTATTATTGGAGAAAGAGATATTCGACTAGTTTATAACCAAGTGACCTACTCCTTCTATCACCAATTGACTTTATGATGGAACTTCCCTTATATTATCAAGTGATTTGTCACTTGTTAGACATATACGAATAAATAAAAAATAATATTAATACTACATTTAATATATATTTTTTGTCCATGGGTAATTGGCTAGATAAGTGTTTGAACCAATATTTGTAGGCAATCGGTTTAAATCGTTATAAATCAAGGAGTTAGAAATTTGAGAAAAAGAAGGTGGTGTTGAGTTGTATTTATAGGTTAGATTAGTTCTTAATAGTTCGTGAAAGATATTACATTTTGGCAGGTGATTTATCCGAGGCAGTAAATGAATTTGTCCAAAGCAAATAGTGTAAAAGGTCATTGCCATGGACAAATCCGTTGGTGCATTGGATAAACCGCTTCCATACATACGCATTGGACTCACAATCAATTTATCATAGATTTTGTAGTACGTTTTGAGGGAGTGTTTGCGTCTTAAAATTTATTTTAGTTTTACCAAGCTGCGTGCCAATGCCCAACGTCAAGCGATAGAAGAGTAGACGACCTGAAATAATACTACTCCGTACAAGTCCACGATACTCATAATTCCAAAACAGAAAGCATAGTACCAAATAGCAATTGGAAGGACATTTCTAGCAGATTAATATTAATCTAACATCCAACACTAATTAAACCGACATATTTATGCGTACAAGAGATTCCTCATAAGGCAGTAAGCTATCAAGTCCAGCATCCAAGATATCGTAACATTCTTCCTTATCTGAATCAAGGTTATACGAAACCAGCCGCCCGTCACCTCCTTTAACAAAAAACCGGCCCCTTACTATCCCTAAAAATCGACCACGAATCCCAGGTGGTAGAGAAATTCGATACATGATCGACCAAGAATCAGCATCACCATATTGCGACATTACCCACACATCAAAAGACCATGATCCTCCCCTGTAATAATCTTCTTTTTGAGAATTGACAAGAGATAGACACCCGTTCACAATCACAATCTTCGCCTTATACGACCATTTATATTCATTTCCAACATCCGGGAACGATATAATTTCAAGCGACTCGTTCGACATGTCTAATGCAATAACTGTAAGTGTCAAATAAAGATAATTCTCATATATCCAATGACAAGCACCGTGAAAAAAGACTCCAATTTTCGATCTCACTGAGCAACCTTCTTCTCTAATGTATCCTTCGGGATTTCTCCATTCACCCTTGCTAACACTGAACACGTAAAACGTATACTTATTGACCTTAACCGAGTCACTATCGGATTCCTCCCATGGAAAATTGTATGTTAAAACAACCTTATAATCATTCGTGACCTCATCGTACCCTAACCCACAACCGGAATACCGTTCAAGCCAAAAGCTGCCTTCACCTAACTTTTCATCAGAATTATCGTAAGATTGAGGGACACAAGGGAGAAGGAAATGTTCCCTAGTAGACGGATTCCATAATGCAATGCGCCTAGTAAAAGATATAAGGCCTATATTTGAGGGATCGCCCACACAGTAGAGACCGTTAACAGGACCGCAAATGATATTATTTTGAAGATTTGATGAGTTTTCGACCATGGGAGGTGGCTTCACCAAGTCCTTTACATGACCTCTACTGTCAAAGACACGTACGGTGTTAAGTACTGGATATGCAATCATCAGATCGCGTATTTTGGGATCGAGTCGTACAAGGCCGAGGTGTCGACGAATGAAAAATTGACTATGAATCAATGAGTAGTAATGTTTGGACAAGGTGTTGCATTGTAAAATTGATTGAACAGGGAGTTTTAGTAGTATTTCTATCATTATATCATCTGGGAAGGTTTGTTCGGAGGTCATGTTGTAGGAAAATAGCAATGTAATCGATTTATATGAACTGTGAAGTTAGAAGTGAAAGGGGTAGGTCAATTTATGCAGATAATACAACACAATTCAATTTAAATAGTGGTTATTTTGTGCAACGGGTTTATCCGTGATTTTCTCCAAAATGTGACTGGTAATGGTAGACAAAATATTGAAAGTTATATTTTTGAAGAAATTATGTAGGAAATTGTATTTGACTGTGTGAGTATTCCATGAATAAACTGCTCCATTATTATATAGACAAAATATTGAAAGTTCAATTTCTACAGTAATTAATTATTCATTAAGAGACCTTCCAAGTTCAACTACTACTTGGATTGGGACGAATTTAATTGTAAGGCATGCGTTGAGATTATGAAGCCATATTCAATTTCCAACAAGTCTTGCCTACAGGCTACAACGGCTATTCCCGTATATTATCAGTAGTATTCAACATTAGTCAAATGTACTCCCATATTATCAATTACTCTTTTTCCGTTTCTCACATCTGTTTAGCTTTGATTAAAAGACACAAGTATAAATGAAAATATACAAAAACGGATGAGAAAATATACAAAGAAGACAACATAAGTTCAACACTACCCAAGGAATTGACAGCTTCAACAAACCGATTATGCAACTCGACTGTCCATCGAATACCAGCGCGAGTCGATGGATCCATGCGGATCGGTGTCTTAAAGGTTGGAGTTTTTAGAAGAAGATCGAATAAACAAGATTTGCTTCAAATAATCACTTAAAACCTAAATAAATACAAAATCCATGAACTCAAATTAAAATTTTAATTAATTATTTCCCGTAATAAAAGATTCCAAGTAATATTCAAATTTAATTTCTATGTTATCATTTTTGGGAATTCGGTTGATGAATCAATACTCAATAATCAATATTCAGCATATTACTAAGGAGTGATAAATGATAATACTAGATAACCTGCGAAGAGCTCAAGCTCGGCTCATGTGATTTCTGCTCGAGAACTTAAAATCGACAAAGTATAACTTCATAAAGTATTTAATATTGAAAAAACTATCATCGACTGGACCGCAAATTATTTGATCAGTATCATTATATGACTATTCGACGATCTCTCGAAATAGCCTCTCGGATCAAGGAAGTGCATAAATACGCAATTAAGTCGAGTACGTGTGTTCCAATTTTAAAAGCGATTCATCTCCTTAACCTCAAATTTGATCAAACTGATATAAGAATATATGAAATGATATAAATCCATTTCACGATAATAAAACAGACAACGATCTCAAACAAAACAAACTACGGGTTATATTATAAAACCACATCTTATTCCTCAACAAAATTGTTCTATAATTTCACCCGAAATCCTATTTTACACTTGCATTCATTAACTACTGGCTACTCCCCTCAATTTTCGGGGGGCATAAATATTGCAGGAAACTGTTCAACAAGTCCGAAGTAAAATAATATGAAACTAGCGTTCGAGGGTCCACCATCGCAATATCCCTTGAGCTCATATTTCAGGGAACGGAGTTGATCCTCAGCTCTCTCTAATGCTTCTTGCTTGGCCTTCAGTTGTTCTTCTTTCTTCCGTTCAAATTCTGCTAACTCAGCCAAATGCTTTTGCTTGAGCACAATCAGCACATATTTCAGGGAACGGAGTTCATTTTCAACTGTCTCTACCGCTTCTTGCTTCGCCTTCATTTGTTCTTCCTTCTTCCGTTCAAATTCGGCTAAATCGGCCAAATGCTTTTGCTTTAATTCCTCAATAACCTGGCTACAATTACGCTTCATCTCCATTAATTCACCCGAATGCAGACGCTTAATCTCGATTAGTTCCATATCCTTGGCACTCGACATTTCAAGAACAGGACGACCTGTTATAATGTCATTACGAACCCAGCCAGTTTTCATCCTAGACTTAACATAGTATTTGGACCAATCGAATAAATCAAACATCCTGAAATACTCAACTTTGCTTTCATCCGAGACCCTAAGAAAGCAAAATCCTTCGCAATTAACAGTCATATCCAAAGACAATAGATCTAGCATCAGAGTTTTCAAATCCCGGCCTCTTATAATATCCCGATCACCAATTTGAAGTGCTTCAAATTCCTCGCCGACTCCTAAATGAACCGTGCCTAAAAAGGTCCAATACTTTTCTAGGACGGGAGTGACGTGAAGGTTGTCAATCTCATAGACGTCCAAAGTACGCGTGTCTTTGCAACAAATAAATAGTTTGTTGGATTCGATCACGTAACTAGCCATTGTTGTTATGATTTTGAACAACTTTTGGAGTGAAATTATATCTGAGAGTGTTGATTATAAATATTAAAACTCCAATGTATATACTATATATATAATACTAAAAGGCCTTCCAACTACTAGTTGCATCGTTATTGTAAATTGACGAATGAATGACAAGACAAGCGTAATTCGTGGAAAGCTCAAACATCATACTTCGAATTACCCCAACATGAGAACCGAGTTTTGAGAATTGAGACAGTCATTATTCTTTGTTATACTTTTAACGATTGACTAGTCGAGAAATAGATCGTCATGCCTGGACCCTAAGGGCAAGTGCAATGGTGAGCAACAAGGTTGTAGCTACAAATTGTCACTTCATATTTCTAAGCTACTCCCCTTTTAAGCTACCATCACACCCAATGGTGAAGCAATAGTCATTGTAGCTTAAATGACCCCACAATTTTTTACATCTTTTAAAATTTTAAAGTATACAAAAAAACAACAAACAATAAATCCATATATTAATTGTGGATCTTCTTAAGCAACTAGCTCCATGGAGCTACTAGCTTAGTCCAAGCTAATGCAAACATAGTGGTATAATGGTTTGGCTACTAGCTTACAAATTTTCATATTTGCAAGCAAGTCCCTTAGCTAAACCATTGCACTTGCTTTAATTGACTGGTCGAAAATGGAACGTCGTGCCTAGAACTGGACCACAATTGCGTTGTCGAAGACCAGGGGCATATTTTCACTTTTTCAGTCCGGGTATACTCCAGACCACGGGGTCCGGTCCGGATCTAAATTTACTCACGATACTGCATCGACCATTCGACCTAACTTTTTTTTACTCTTGTCAGATGTATTTTCATGGATAAATACGGTATGAATAAATGAACGGGATAGATAAAATTCTTTTCGAAAAATGACGTTATATATAAAAGAAAAAGGGCGGATAACAGGATATATTCTGATCACTAATACTAGTACTAGCGTGTTACAAAGACAAATCCAAATCTAAAACCGTAACCTGGAATATAAAACACACCCCAGCCTTCATAACCCGCTGGGCATACTTCAAGATCGTCACATTCGTCAGGGGAGGGCAAGTTATGTAAACCAAATGTCGACCACGGGTCGTGGGCGCCATCATAAAACAAAATACTTCGCCTGCTCTCTGGCTGCAATTTTGTATCGGAAACATCTTCTGAATGATGAAAATGCCAAAGCTTATCGCGCAATAACCCTAAATAATGAGCTATGATCCTCACGTATGACTTGGGTGAATTTTTGCCTCTACACGAAGGCAGAAGAACAAGCATAATGGTAAATATGTCCCTTATCGGCGGCAAGTAAACTACACCTGACCTATGACGTGGCTCAATCGGATCATCGAATTTCCAAACAGGACTTGCGTTTTCAAAATAAGTGATCAAACACGAGAAAATGGAGGCGAGTGTGAAAGTATTATTGCACGGTCTGGAAAGATATAACTTGAGCTCATCTTCCACATACTTGATTGATGGATCTTCCTCGCTTGACTTCAACTTTTGCTGCTCGCACTCACACGTTGCTAATTCTACCGCATGCTTACGTTTCAATTCTTCAATATCCTCGCAATGCTCATGCTCCATTTCCTCCTTTACCCGCTCAAATGCTCCTATTTCTTCGGTATGAATACGTTTCAATTCCTCAATTTCCGCGCAATGCTTACGCTCCATTTCCTCCGTTCTGCTCTCGAATGCTGCAATTTCTTTCAATTCGTCTAGTTGCTTGCTATGCTGATGAATCATTTCTTTCAATTCCACTTCCTTCTCACTCAGAATTTCCAATATTGGTCGGCCATTCGCAATGTCATTACGAATCCAACGGGTATTCAGCCTGGACTTGATACGGTACTTGGACCAATCAAATAAATCAAACATCCTGTAGTATTCAACTTGACATTGATCAGAAACATTAGATTCCGGGAGCCTAAGAAAGCAAAGTCCTTCGCGGTTAACCATCATTCCCAAAGACGTAAGATCTTGCACCAGTCTTTCCAAATCTCGGCCTCTGATAATCTCTTGATCACCAATTTGGAGTCGTTCCAATTCAGAAACTGTGGCTACGAGGGTCCAGTGTTTTTGTTGTACAGGGGAAATGTAAAGGCTGTCAATCTCATACACCTCCATTACTTTTATATCTTTACAACAAATAAATAGTTTGTCCGACTCGATCGAGTAACAAGACATTTTGGCTAGTCGTTATGTTCTTGAAGAAATTATGTAGGGAAGTTGTATTTGACTGTGTGAGTATGCCATGAATAAACTGCTCCTTTATATAGACTTCATACTGAAATTTTAATTACTACGGTAATTAATTATCACAAATTCTATTATACAACTGTCTTACACTAATCCATGTAGTAGTGCGGGAATGCATGAGCTCGGGGATTAAACCCCTCGTCGCCAAAAAAAAATTAAAAACAGAAGTCTTACACTAAAATGCAAAACACGGGAAAAAACGATTTGCAGATTAATTAATAAGAGACCTTCCAAATTCCAACTACTACTGGCATTATGACGAATCAACTGTAAGGCATGCGTTGAGAAATTGAGCTTATCAAGCCATCTTCGATTTCCAACAACTCTTGCCGATGATGGTTATTCCCGTGTTTTTTTTTTATAAAATGTGATCACTTTTTGATAAATTGGAGTCATTTAGTTGTATATAAAAATTCGTATTATCTAAGAAGTCATAAACACATTTTTAGATTCATATAAATTAGAAAATATTATTTGGTTGCCAGAAAAACAATTCATGTAGACATTTTCACTTACCTAGTTAAATTCACGAAAAATTAATTTTCCTAGGAACTTACAATTTATGGGAAATAAGTTTCCACATTCAATTCGGGTGAATTTGATAAAAATGTTTGGTTGCGCAGGTAGAAATTAAATTCCACAGGAACTTCGAATGACCAAGGGGCGAGTGGGTTCCAATGCCTACATTTTACAAAAATTATGGCAACCAAACAACCCTATGTTTTGCAAATCATGGGATTTTGCAATTCACGTATTTTTAGAGTGTCAACCAAACAACCCCTTAGAGCAATAGAAGAACTTTATAGAGAGTTCTTCGTATGCCATGTCATTTTTCACTAGTTTCAATATTTAAGAACTTTTGTCTACAATAGATGATCTTTAAATAAAGTTTTTAGTATGTGTTTGGCCCTACTTTTCAACTGTTTTTTCAACCAAAAAAATAGAAGCCGGGTCAAACACTACTTTTTTAAAAACTAAAAACTGATTTTATTAAACAAAAATTCTAAAACTGACTACTAGAAACACCTAGAAACAGAAGTAGCAAATTGTTACTTCTGTTTCTCTTTTCACGTTGCTCTTAAATTATTTGAGCGCCAAAATCCAAAAAAAATTGATAGAAACTAGTTAGGCCAAACACAATAAAACTGATAAAAATAGTTTTTTAAAAATTTTGGCCAAACATGAATTTTTTTATCAAAAACTCCTTTACAAAAGTAAAAATTCTTTTTCACAAACAAGGCCAAACATGCACTTAAATGGATCCCACAATTCACTATCCTACTTTTTCATTAAATGAGTATAATTAATGATTTATTATTTTTTAATTGAAAATAGGAATTATTTAAATTTAATTGGTTATTAACATTTTTCAAGAATATATTAACACAAATTCTCATTGTAGACGGAGGGTATCCGTCACAAGGAGAAGACGGATACCATTTTGTCTCACAAAATGTTCATTTAGAGGAGAGAGAGAGAGAAGCACATGGGGGTGCCCCACCTTGTCCCCCCTATTCGTTTTGTGAGTGTCATTATCCGTCTCTCCACCCGACCCGTCACAAGCAAGACTAACTGATATATTAAATACGCTCTAAATTTCAATACGTACAAACTGAGTTCTTATTTTAGAACTCGGTTCTTAGAATTAAGAACAAACTTTTAGTTGCAGTAGAAGAACTTTTTTTTAAGAATTACTAGTGACAACCCCAAAACGAAAAACTACTATTGCTATTACTCTTAGAGTTTATGTTCAAATTCTATATGGGAAATATGCAGAAATTGTGTAATTTGAGTAAGTCGTCGAGAGTTATAAGTTGGAGCCACGGACTGTTGATTTTCGGACTTTTCACGTAACATGCCATTAATGACTTAATGTGCAGCTTAAAAGAGATTTGAATTATAGTAAAAAAAACCGCAAATTCTATTATACAACCGTCTTACGTGTGATCAAAAAAATATTCCTTTTTTCAAAAGGTGGTTACTATTTACCAAAAAGTGGTAACTATTTACCAAAAGAGTATCACAATTTGCCAAAAATCACGGAAAAACGGTCACACAGATTTGTTGCACGAAAATTGCTATGATTTAAATTGACCATGGAAAGGCCGAATGAATCTCTCAATTTACCACCTCTTCCTATTTTCCGGTAATCCAGTGTTTAACTGAGGTGAAATCACCCATTTCTGAACGACTCGTTCAACCCAAACAAAGGTATGAAGTTTCTGAGCTTCTCAGAGACCAGGAATCGGAAAATGGCACAACTCCTGCCGTATGAGTTTAAAATGTTTTATCTTTTCCAAGACGTTTTTCACTAACCAGTTCGCTTACAAAATTGGTGGGTTCCCCCTTTCGAATAATTCTTCTAGCCTCAAAAGAGTACCTCGAGAACTTTAAAATGGCTCAAGGATCTCGAAAATCACACATCATTACAGGATTTCCTGCAAGCTTTCCCAGAGCAGAAGATAGTGGCGTATATTAATCTTGATCAAAACAATGTCGAAATTAGGGGACAAAGAATCGTTCTAAATATAAATCAGTGCAATTAGAGAGGGATCAATTACGAGTCCAAAAACCCTTATAGACGACGATCACCAATCCTCCAAGAGCTAAGCCCAATGCCATGTGCACTTTGATGGGCTCAACATCAGCTAGTGCGTACCTCTTGTCGTTTCTCACCCTACGTGACTTCTCCCCCAAGTTTTCTCTTAGAAGAGTGCATAGATTATCGAGTTGATGCATCATTTGTCGCTGCCCACGTGCTATTCCTTGCACCTGGTACGAGTACGAAGTCACAAATAAAATTATGAGATCGGCATTAGAGGAAGGGTTAATGTCACAATATTGTCAATTGCAGTCGTACAGTACAAGCGAATTTTGAACGCAGATCAGCATTGCCACAATTTAACGACATTATCAGGTAGCTTAGCTGACAGATACACATTTTAATGTAAGGACTAAAGACGTAGCCTAGAAGCGGGGTTTTTATAGCGTCTCCTTTCCCACATGTCCAGGATACTAGTCTCGATGCTATTTCAGGAGTGGCTCTTGTTAAACACGCCGCACTGTGACGTGTATATGCACTCAATATGAATCAGAACAATAAATCAAATGACCAACAAAATAAAAATGACTCGATAACCCAATTACCAAGATTGACAATAGATCATTAAACCTTGATGAGATATCCCGACATACCTCGTCTATTAAGGAGCCTTCCTTATTCAACTGGTTTGATGATAAGGAATTCGGTAGGATCGAGCTGGTCAATGAGCCATTGCTCAGATTAGATATAAAGCGAGTTGTGCTTTTAGAGCCGTTGCATGCATCATGAGGCAGGATCATGTTTTGTTGACTGGGAGATAGTTTCTTGACCGTCAATTTGGTACTTAGCTCTTCGACTTTTGAAGTAAATTCATCGATTCTGTCATTTAGCGTCGAGATCTGCTCTGACAATGAAGTAACCCCCTGAAAACAATATGAATCAACAAAGGAGCCTTAATCCTTGATCTGGATTGGCTAACACGAATCATCATTTGAAACCAACAAACTCATAAAAATAATGAAAAGAAATGTTTAAAAAACTTTTATCATTTGTTTAGAAAAAAAGAACGATTGTGGCAACGTAATTAACATACCTCATTTCCGACAGTTGTTGCAGACTCAGAATTTCTCGCATCATATCTGCTGCTCCTACCATCAAAGTCGTTAAACTTTGAGTGCTTGTCTCTCTGAATGGAGTATGAGCGGGACATACCACTGCACCATTCTTAATGTTAATATACTACGAGTAACAATTGCTTTCCTGGTAAACAAAAAACTCCAAAACCATCAATAAAAAGGTAATACGGAGTAAAAGACAGCAGCTGCCTAGACGGACATAATGCAGCTACCTTGTACGATAAATCATTGAATTTAAATATTGCTAAACCAAGTACTGGCAAGTATCGGCCGTATTTGTCAAACAACAGCCAGATATCAGCTTTCTGCTAAATCTTTATGTACCGGAAATTATGTGGGAAACACTGAAAATCCTCTAGGGAACGGCTTATACGCTGTGCAATGGCCAATAGTTCATCCCAAGAATGAAAAGAAAAAAAAGACATGTAGCAAAATTTAACATTAAAAAAATGGACCAATTTTCACAAGTCACAACATCCTCTACTGTTTTGCAAGAGATAAAATAAACAAAAAGAGAGAAAAAACTTGCCTCTTCATGTTCTTGTGCCTCAATGCAACTCTGTCAGCAGAAGCTCGAGAAAAAGCTTCTTTAGGGCTAGAAACTAGATCCTCATCCAAACTTAGCTTTGTCTTCAGGTCTTCTGGTAATGCCTTTGGGATAGCAATAAGATAATCAATGCGACATTTTTAAAGAAGCCTGATATGAAGTAACGAACAATTATTTTTTTCATTTTTCTTACCATAACTTCGTTCACAAGTTTTTCAATTTGAATTTGTTCAATGTACGCACGAGGAATGTAAGTTCCATCCAATTCCAATTGTTTAGCAATATTTTCCACCAACAAACGGTCTCTTCCTTGCACCTTCACATACACAGAACATATTAAATATAACTTACGCACAACTCTGTGCAGAAACAGTAAGCTAAATACTAAACAAGTTTAAGTTATGAGATTATAGCAAAATTATCAAATAAAGCAAATGTCTCGAAGACTGAAATTTCTATTTACATTTTTTTACTGTCAAAAAAAGAGAGAATTACTATTTTTATCTACGCCACGATTAAAGGAAAATGCTTATATTAAATTTGAGAACCGCCTGTCTTGTACAGAGTAAAAATTAATCTTGCGGCAGACAAGTAATAAAGTCTGAATTAAATGATTTGTGGATAAATAATGGTAAATGGAGCGCTATCACCAAAAAAAGATATAGCATGAAGACCGTCTTCTTTCAGAATTTGTGATTGAAAATTACCTGGACATAATGGCGATTAAGTTGTTCAAGCCAATCCAGCTTCACAGTCACCCCATCCTTTGAAAAAACATGGCTGTTTCTTTTCAAGATAGCAGCTATTGTATATCCCAAGGCCATCAGACCACCAAGAAGACGTACACTTACTTCAAATGTTATCCTTGGTGATATGAGAAACGGACTATCAGTTACCCATTCCTGAAATATCCCGTTCACTCTTAAGATTAACATATCCGACAGAGCCAAAACATCAATTTTAAAGATAAATAACGATTCAAGCAATCTGAGTAGATACACACATTATCCATCCAACTGTATTAAACTCATAAAGTACTAACAGGTAAGAATACACAGTCTGAACAGGGGAAAGCTTAGGTTTAAAGCACGAGGCTATAATCCGTTGCTTGGTCACACAAATTAAAAGTTAAGCTACTCCTATGAGAATTTCTTTTACCAAAACTCATTGTCAATCAATTTCAAACTGAAAACTAATACTAGTATTTGAATTTCTTACTCAGTCACGATGACATGGTCCCGTTCAACCTTAATACCGAATAAATTAGAAATCTACACTCGACACGGCACAGGTTAAAAATCAAGAAGACGTGGTCGCATTCATGCGGCAGTAAGCCAAAACATGCTCATGCCCATTCTCTAAACAAGTTCAGTATTCAAAAGTAACATCTAGGAAACGTAAAAAAAGCAACCCTTATCTTTGGTGATTCAGTTTGATATGTGGCAACCTCAAAACCCCTCATTCCAAAATACTCTACAGGTTTTCCAAAATTTGCAGGTTATAATACCTTTCCCGATCCTGAACTAAGTTATCGCACGTCACTCATTCTTTAGATCAGTAGTTCTGTCTTTCCATTTTTGAACCATGAAAATGTATCTGTCCTGCACATCTAATACTAGCCTCGGCCATAAATGGCAGTCAATGCAGTGTTACCAGTAAATCCACAACTCACCATCATTATCTAAAACCCAAAATTCTGATGGTCAAAAGGCCTATTATCAAGCATGAAACTTTCAAAGTCAGTCATGAGCATTGACAAAACGCGTGAAATTCAAAGCCTGCATGACCATTGTTACATCTAAGCTCTCAAGAGAGAGACAGCATATCATCCATAGATACTATCTTTCAGCCTGATCTGAACTACAAACAAGAAAATTAGCTCAACCTTCAAGCTAACAAATATATCCCCCGCCCTATTCAGTTTGTTTCTAGGTTTTTGTGACGTTTACTTAAATCTGTAACACGTTAAGTATCTTTAACCACTAAAATAAATGTATGAGCATGATCTCATCTTAACAAGAATGCTTTCTACTCGTTTTTTAAGACAACTGTAATGCTTTCTACTATTGTTAAAATATTACTCCTATTTTCTGAAATTGCCCTTTTTCCCATCTTTGCCAACTCAATGAAATATAATTTGCCCAACTGATAAATTTGACAAATATGTGTATCTAAATTGTTTCTTTTACCCACAAAGTTTGAGTTAACGAAACACATACCTTATGCCCACCAAACTCACCCCCATCACCTTATTTTAAGGTATTATTACTCCGCTTCCTCTCCTAAATACTTCTGCCAAAAAGCAATTGGGAAAATTTCAAGGAATATGAGTGAGTACAGTGGAAGTTTGAAAGACAGACCTCAAACATAAGATTGTATTTCCCATCCCTATTTCGCATTCTTAAATATGATTGGCATGATTCTGGATCTTCTCCTGGAGGTAGAAGGTATATATCGTAAGTCTGCTCAACAGCTTCCTTAAAATCGACAGAGAAAACATCTTTAACTTGATCCTCTGAGACGGTCTTCGACGACTGTGAAAGTGAAAAATCTTCTGAAAATTAGTATACACAGCAACAAAACTAATTTTTAGAATTTGCCAACTATAGGTATAGCACCTTATAAACTCTACACAACTAATCAAGTAAAATAAAAACAACCTTCAAAATATAGGTTGGATTCTGAAATCCCGTAAATGGATTGAACTTGTTGATTATCTTTATGTGTGCTGTTTGTAAATCTGGCTCAATGAAGGCTTTGTACATGGGATAGACCTGAGTGAGCGAGCATGCAAGAAAGAAATAAATCAAAACAAGATGCTAACAAGAGATGAAAAATATTTGCAGTTTTCAAAGCATAGTGTATGTACAGTTTCAGAAATTTGTTGGATAATCTCCTCTGGTTCTTGTCCAGCACGTTGTATATCTCGTAGAACTCGTTTAACTAGATCAAAATGAACTCCACCAGTCACGGAGACACGGAGATCCAAAAGTGGACGTAGTTTTTCACTCAAAGCATAAATTCCCTCTATAATTACAATCCGAGAGCTTGGAACTTCAACTTTCCTGCGTGATTCAACATGTAGGTGAGCTTTGAGTACCATCAGAGTAAATAAAAATCCAGACACTGCTTAAAGAATTGGCAAGATTAGATTTTCCTAGCAAGCATAGTTTATAAGGTCGCCAGTCAACACTACCAACGCAGAACAGCAACAACTACCAACAGCACATTCAACGTGAAGTGAATTGGGGATGAAGTATATGGTCAATGTAAACCTACATGAGTACCATGACCATACTGTACTTACGTGATATGACAAGTTGACAACGGTAGTAGTTAAAACTGATATACCAGAATTATTCAATGGTAATAGTGCAAAACATAGACAGCTGGGTCACTGGTAACGGTATCACCCAGTGTAATACCCACGGGCACAATCATAAATATGAAAATATGTCACGGCAGGATATTTAAATAAAACATAAGGCAGACTGCAATATGTTGATATGCATCATGAAGTCAACCCAGTTGGAAGCCGGACCCCAAATCCCAGGCTTGCCACCAGGGTTCGCATCTGTATTTCCCCTCTCCGACAATCCAAAGCTGACCATTTTTTTTTTCAGAAAAAGGAAAGTGTAACGAAGTCAAGAAAAAGACCTGTATCCTATACGGGAGCTTGTCTTGAAATCATAAATGGGGACCTCGACATCCTTCCCTGCCTTAAGGTCATTTATATTCTGAAGCAATGTATCATAATCCGTCAATCGCGGATCTGTTGGAGGAAAACTCGTATACATAAGAACAGCTAGCAATCCATTTGACAGAACAATAAAACTCGAAAACGCATACCAATATTGATCAGAAAACCATAAGATGTTCAAAGATATCACAAACAACAAACCCAAACCATTCGTGAAAGATCCATAAGCCCAAGTTCACCCTAAAATCCGAAAAAAATGGAGGACCTGGCAGTTGATAACATCACCCAGTTTCCGAACACCCAGATGCACAGAAATGAAAGCAACACTAAGCTACTGCGTGCCAGATGTTTCCGGGTGTGAAACGGTTCAGCAGAAAGCAATCATGTCTCGATTTAAACAGAGACTGAAGAAATCAGAAAACTAAGCACTTGGGAAGTTTGGGAAACATATTAAATTGCCTACAGTATACTCTTAAGAGTAAAGGAAGGGAATACTTACCATCAAAGTTGCCATCAACTATGCGACTAGCATCGTTGTAATTGTCCATAGATATGACTGCAATGCTAGGCTTGTAGTTCTGAATTTTCTCAGTGAAAACAGTCTTCCCTGCTCCTGAAGGACCAGCTATCCCAATTAAAATTATTCCATCATTCTTATGAGCTAACAATTGGCATGCTCGGACAACAATGAAGAAACCCTTCTCAAATGATAAAGGGTCTTGAATTGGAACAATCTCATAACGGCTGGAATCTTTTCGCTTAACCAGTCGTAATTGATCCTTCAGAAGTCCTTGTTTTCGACGAGGCGACCCAGAAGCATAACCATCTTGAGCCATAGGATTATAATGCAGTTTTTCCTGCTGTCCAGAGAGAGCTATATGCATTACTACAAAGTCATAAGATTAACCCAATAACAAATACAATGCATACAGCAAATAGCTGGCTTAATAAAGAAACAGCAGAACAAAACATAGCTAAGGAACCATTCAGCATGAATGCCGTCATAGGCAGGGTCTAACAAAACTCCATTAACTAGTTTGTCATTTCTTCATGATCATGTCGGAAGTAACTCAACCAATTTAACACTGCCCCAATACTCAGTGCCTCTTCACCTGACAGATAGCTTGTCGACATACACATCCTAACCCCCACTATACTTAACCTAATGATTATGTTTTTGGGAAGCAATCCAACAACAGACCAATAATCAAATCTACCAATGGTCAAAAATTCCTACAAAAGATCAAAATGTTGCCACTTGCAAAACCCAGAGCTCACAATTTAGAAGGGTGCACGAGTATCCGTAATCATCATACCTCCCCCTGCAACATCTAATCATAATGACTGATTATGTGTGTTACTTCATTCGACTTCCAAAATTCAATATGAGTAACATGAAGCTCCAGCATACCTATGGTCACTAGGACACTTATAATGAGCTATATACATGTGAAACTCCCGAAATTGGAAGCCTATCCAATGCTTAAAACTCAAGTACGGCTAAACATGATATAAGACAACAGGCACACCACTAAACTTTTCAATTCCCAAAATTTGAAGGGCACTCGAGTATCCTAATTGATCACACCTCCCCCAGCAACTTCTAAGCATAGTAACTGATTATGTGCCTGACTTCAGTTGATTTCCGAAACTCCTGATGGGTAACTCAAAACCCCGACATAATAGGCCACAAGGACGCGAAACTTCCCCAAATTGGAATCCGCGGTTATTGGGGAAAACCCCCAATCCAATGCTTCTAACTCAAGGACAGCTAAACATAAAAACAGATGGACACTCACACTACTAAACTTTTCAGTTGAACAAGAAAGAAGAAGACAATAACTGCCTCAACAAAATTGGATAAAAAGTAACAGCAAAATTGCCCAAATGCCCATCATCTCATTCTCCCACAAATCACTATGGGCAAGTTGACAACTTGACATGACAGAAACAACAAAAAGACACCAACTTGTAAAAACACAACTAAATATAGGCAATATTGCACTAATTAATAATCAATCATAGAAACAGCCAAATTATGCTAAACCCTTTATTGCATCATTCAGTTAAAACTGCACTGACAACAACCAGCATTCATATTTCAACAATCCCCATGAAATAAACACGGATTCGCACTTTGAGACGGTCACAAGTTATGACGGCACTGACAACCGATTTAAATAATGTTAACAACAATCAAAATATAACAGACTAGACATGGGTGGTCTCATGATCAAAGATAAATAAATGATTGGAACGGAAACAAAGATACCAAATTAATTGCCCACATAAAAACAATGTCGATCTAACACAAACATCAACACAAAATTATGGAAACAAATATACAAAAAGACTGAAACTTGCAACATACCCAGATGATAAAATCAAAAAATAAACAATACCCAGATTTTAAAAACCTTAAAAAAGACAGAAAATCACTGACCCAAAGTTGCTGATGGTGGGATATTCACTAGAACAAAAACAACCCAGAAAAAATCGTAATTAAATAACAGAAAAAAAATCTAATATACACTCCTCAATAATGTAACCTTTCTTGGGATTTGTCATATTAAAATAATTAAAAAATCATATAATATAAATATATAATATAAAAATTCACAGCTAGAATAATGAATGTGATTCCCAAGATTTTTCTTTCAGGAAATAAATACAAGATTTTTTTAACAAAAAAAAAAACTAATAAAATAATGTAATTGGTGAAAAGTTGCGGGCTTTTGAAGGCCGAAGAGGCGAGAAAATGGGAGCTATGGGGTTTTAAACCGTTGGAGCCAAATTATAATTATTAATAAATTATTATTTTATTAATGATTATTATTACTATTGATGAATTATTTTTTGATTAATAATAATAATAATAATAGAATTTTAAATAAAAAAAAAGGAGAAAATAATAAAGGTGTTTGTGAAGGAAAGGACAGTGCGTGAAGAAATCGGCAGTGGGATGGAATCTTGGGGGCGGTTTGTCTTTGTGATTGTGTTGAATGATTTTGGATCATTCATTATGCTACCTTTTTTATAAAGAAATTAATATTCCTAGGCTTTTGCCGTAAAGAAAAAAGACATTTTATTTTTGTAAAATCACGAATACGGATATATGCGTTTTAAAAATGTAAAAAACGAATACGAATATGAATATATTCGTTTTAAAAATGTAAAAAACGTAAGACGTAACTATCATTCCGTATTGTGTGTGTTTGTTGAGGGTAGAATGGTATAGATTGGTCTTTAACAATACACAAATTTTAGAATAAGACGTTTTTCTGGTATATTGTTTTCAATCAAAGAATTATTTATTATAAAATTATACGATCTTACACAATAATTATTGTATTTAATGGGTGTACTTGAAACCCGGCCAAGTGATAAAGAGGATGACCTATTTGAGCATTACTCAAATAATCATAAGAGTATTTAATGGATCTTACAATTAGACTCGAAAGCAGTAAAATTGGATTTATGGTTCAGTCATTTTCAAGTCAATAAGTATCAAATTATTTTCGAGTTGAGTCATTCAAGTTATGTTATTTTGGGTCAAAATTTTGTCTTAACATAAAGTCATTTTGAGTCAATTGAATAATTTTGTGTTACTTCGAGTCGAGTTAGGTTACGTTGGCTCACCTTCGGGTATAGGTGGACATCGAGTTGGGTCGGGTATTGTCACCCTAGCCCAGGTCGGCTAAGGTGAGGAGTCGAGTTGTCCTAGGCTCTCTAATGTTTGGTCCAAGAAGGCCATGACGGAAGGGTTGGTGGGTTTACCCATTTTTTTCACGAGCCAACCTCACCGAGCTTTTATAAGTGGAACTCGAGCCAGGCAAAGTTAAGCGGTGAATTTATGATCTGAATAGAAGTTGGCTCGATGTACGAGCTAGGTTGAGTTGGTCAGCACTAATTATCCATTTGTCTAACTCCACTTTTGGATCAAGTCAATTCGTGTATATGGGGACAAAATTGGGCAATTTTATGTCTTATGTCAAGCGTATTCGATCGGGTTATTTTTGTTTGATTTACTTACAACTTGTTATAATTGCAACTAGGTTATTTTTTTTTCAAATCATAAACTCATTTGTAAAGTTACGGCGCCGTACAAAATTTCCACTCTAGCTCACAAAATTAATAAATTAGCTTTAATAAGCTCAATTTCATTTACATGTTATGAAACTAATTTATAATATTCTCTCAATAACTTTGTAAAAGTGCACAGTTATAACTTTACACAAAGAAGCTCGAACTTCAATATTCTCGTAATTACAACGTATCTTAGGATCCTTTTTTTCTTATACAACGTATACGACATCACTACCAATGTCTTATCATCAAGTAAGTAAGGTAGAATATGTTATTTAAAAGGAAATTTATAAAAGTATCGCGATATTTCTTATTGAGAAAGATTGATGTTTTTGTTTACTTTGTAGAGAAACTAAAAAGAAATAAAAGAGATTAACACAACAAAGCCCTTCCTTAAATGCAAGTGGAAAAATAGGAAGTAATTTCAAACGAGTCGAGGAAAGCCACTAATTGGATTGTCAATTTTTTAAAACAATAAACTCAACGATATATTATATTATTATATCATATTAGTAATTAATTTAACAATTTTCTTTCACACAATAAACTCGACACATAACTTAATTAGGAGGTATTATATACTATTGTTTAATTATATAGTGTTAAGCATAATAATTGAAAACAAAATACAACAAGCATACATTCGCTACACATTGCTTTATATAATCAATATAAAAGTCAAATATTAATTACTCGACACATAACTTAATTAGGAGCTATTTGACAGTTAAAATTAGTTAAAGAATATGATCTTGATAGAGCTAAAAATTGTTCGATTGTTTCATTGTTAGTGACAATTTTTTTTAATTAACACCATAAACTCATAGATATATTATTATATTATATACTAGTAATTGGTTTAACAATTTTCTTTCACACAATAAACTCAACGATTTATTATACTATTGTTTAAATTATAGTGTTAAACATAATAATTGAAAAGGAAATACAACAAGCATGGATTATTCCCCACACGTTACTTTTTAATTTACGTTGACATAACCAATATAAAAGTCAAATATTAATTACTCAACACCTAACCTAATGAGGAGGTATTTGACAATTAAAATTAGTAAGAAAATGATCTTAATAAACTAAAATTTGTTTGATTGTTTCATTGTTTGTGACAATTTTAAAAACCCAAAAACTCGACGATATATTATTATATTATTGTTTTATAATTATATTGTTTAAGTATAATAATTGAAAACGAAATACAACATTCACAGATTCATTACACGTAGCTTTTTAATTTACGTTGACATAAACCTAATTAGGAGGTACTCCGTATTTGACAATTAGAATTAGTTAAACAAAATGGTCTTAATTGAGCAAAATATTGTTGATGGTTTCATTGTTAGTGACATTTACCTAAACAATAGGTCTTTCTTGTGACGGGTATATCCGTCACAAGTTTGCGACGGGTCAAGTAAATACACTTGTTTAAATAGAACAAAAATAAAAGTGCATAGAAAATCACAAACGCTTTGTCTTTATCTTCCTATATGAGTTTTATTTGACCCGTCACAAATTTTCGACGGATATTGTCGTCACAAATAGGAGTTTGTGTTATCAAAAAAACGTAGTGGTACGGAATTTGACAAAGGTATTCACGTTCTAAGAAAAGTTGTCACAATTTCTTGTACTTTGTATTTTTGTGATGCAAAGGACTTGGACTTGGTTTGAAAGTGACAACATTGATGAAATTGTACATGACTATTAGTGGTTTCTACTTGTTGCCAATGAATCTAACCAAAGACCAATTCTTTTCTTTAGGATGTGATCTCTAACTAAAGTTAATATACCACATTCTTGTGGGGAATGGTGGCCTTCCTTTGTGTCGTCACGGTATTGATTACAGAAGATTCTTCAGAAAGAATGGTTCGGGTTCTTAGGTACGATTATCGGTGTTTTTAAGACAAGAGGTTGGTACAATGTAAGACTTGTTTAAAACTATCGCTAATCTACCTGAGTTTTAAGTCGAGTCTTGAAAAATCAACGAGTGTATCCAACGATTGTCTCCCGTTTGTTGTTATCTTTTGTTAAAAAGAAGGTTTGGTAAAAATAAAGTAATTTGAAGCAAGTTTGATGTATGATATATAAAGTTTGAGCTGAGTTTGGGATAGGTTTGAAAAATAAAAAAAATAATAAAAGTTAGTGTAAAACTGCTATGACAGAGTCTTACAACTTTGAAAGTTCTTGCTTATAATCCCACCTTTAGGCCTTATTTGGTTATCCCTATAAGGCCATAAAAATGGATGGATTGGAAAATCTCGTGATTTAGAAAATTGAGGATGTTTGGCTACCCGTCCTCAAATCATTGGATTTTTCTTTTCTCATAAATTTTAAACTCCTCCATAATAGAGGAGTTTTGATTATTCTGCCCCCTCTAGGTAATCGGAAACTCTTGTGTCAATTTAACTCTACGTGTCAATCAAATGAACTCTGGGTAATTCAAATGATTGTTCAATTCATGAGTGTTGTAAAATCATGAACAATTAATTCTCTTAAGGCAACCAAACGAGGCATTAGTTGTCTAATTGTGGTTATTCACGCGCTTTACTAATTAGATCGAGCAAGGATCAAGTTATGTAGAGTTGATCACATGGCTCAGATTGACCTGATTTTTTTCCAATTAGATCGAGCAAGGATCAAATTATGTAGAGTTGATCACATGGCTCAGATTGACCTGATTTTTTTCCGGGGTTGGGTTTAAGTTCAGGCCCCAAAAGGCCTATGATCATGCCTGATAAAAGGCCCAACGTATGCTTATGGTTGGGTATGAGGCGAGTTAGAAGCCCATGTTTTAGCCCGACTCGGCTTGATAAAGGCACGACGTCTCATTTTATTGCTTTTTGTAGCATTTTTCCATCAATTTGTGATTAGTCATAAGTATCTCAAGAGATCTACTGATAATCTAGGGACATTAAAATGATACAAATTGTATTTAGTTAATAAAATTATGACCGAAGAGGCTCGAGAAGCAAGCTTTAGCCCGATAGGGCCGAACTTGGGCCTGTCATTTAAGGTCGTAGCATTGGCCCAACCAGAGCCATACAAATTTGCTGTTTTCAATGAGCAGCAGAACCCGAATCCGATCCATACTCCTTCAATCCCTGTCATTCTTTACGTTTATCTAGACAGGCTTCGGTTTTAATGTCTCAAAACAACAGGCCGGTAAACGACTAAACGCCTAAGGAAATGTGCTAAAATAATTTGGGTTCAGCGAACATGAACCTTCAGACGTAAATCATTGGGAAGTGGTAAATCAATTACGGAGTATAAATTTAGCAATGTATACGGAGTAAAAAAACATAGAAAAGTATATGAGTTTTACAACGGCATACCAGCATAAGCTCAAGACGGATAAAAATGAGAACATTATGAGAAAACTCGAACTTTGTAAGATATAGAAGCCTTCTCAAAACTAAATTATTAAGCAAAACCCACAAGTTCTTAATTCAACAGATTTCCATCAAAGAAATAAAACTACTAAAAACATGAAAACTCGAGTTTAATATAAAAATACACAATTATAAGGCCTCGTGAAAATATTCCGACAAGGGATTAGTTTGTCGAAAAATCAGGAATGTATCTCAAATCAGATCTTCGACAGCTTAGCAAGCTTGAACCACTCAGTGTGGAAAGAACCAGGGATGTCAACCCTTTCATAGGTATGAGCTCCAAAATAGTCTCTTTGGGCTTGTACCAAGTTAGCAGGCAACCTGTCCCGTCTATATGAGTCGAAATAAGCAAGGCTAGTGGACATACCAGGGGTGCTTATCCCGGAACTGATAGCAAGGCATACAACCCTACGCCAAGCTGACTGACGCTCAATTATCTCCTTGGAAAACTCGGGATCAATAAGAAGGTTGGCTAGATTCGGGTTCCTGTCATATGCCTGCTTGATGCGGTCCAAGAACATGGCTCGGATGATGCACCCACCCTTCCATATTCTTGCGAGCTCACCGAGTTTCAAGTCCCATCCTTTCTGCTCGCTCTTTGCACGGATCAAGTTCATTCCTTGGGCATAACTGCATATTTTCGCAGCATATAGTGCTTGTCTCACATCATCAATAAGTTTTTGCTTATCAACAACTTGGTCAGACAAGGCATCCTCAACTCCTCCAGCTTTGAACACTTTGGCAGCTTCGACTCGTTCCTCTTTCAAGCCACTGAGGAATCTTGAGTCCAGGGATGCCGCGATAGTTGGTGCAGCGACTGACAGATCAGCGGCTTGCTGAACTGTCCATTTACCAGTTCCTTTCATGCCAGTTTTATCCAAAACCTTGTCGACTAGATGTCCCTCACCCTTGTCATCCTTGATACCGAAGATATCAGCAGTAATCTCGATCAAGAAGCTAAGAAGCTCGCCCTTGTTCCATTCTGTAAATACTTCTTTCAACTCGTCATTAGTAAGCTTGCCAACTGATTTGAGCACATCATAAGCCTCTGCAATTAATTGCATGTCACCGTATTCAATCCCGTTGTGAACCATTTTAACAAAGTTTCCGGATCCTCCTTCTCCAATGTAGGTCACACAAGGGCCGCTATCGACTTGCGCGGCTACCTTTAGAAGAATGTCTTCAATATTCTTGTAAGCCTCAAACGAACCCCCGGGCATCATGGAGGGTCCATTCCTTGCACCCTCTTCACCACCCGACACTCCCATTCCAAGATAGAGTAAGCCCTTTTCCTGCATGGCTTTCTCTCTCCTCTCGGTGTTTTCATACCATTCGTTACCACCATCAATAATGCAGTCGCCTTTCTCCAGATAGACGGACAATGTTTCAATGGTAGCATCAACTGGAGCCCCAGCCTTAACAAGCATAATTATGACACGGGGCTTTTGAATCGAATTTACAAATGATTCAGGGTCATGGAAGCCATAGAGAGGAAGGTCTCCTTCTTGTTTGGCTCGCTCGACAGTCTCGTCAACCTTTGAGGTTGTACGGTTGTAGACAGAAATAGGGAACCCTTTTTCAGCAATGTTAAGAGCAAGATTCTGCCCCATCACAGCAAGGCCAGCAAGACCGATTCTTGTTGGAGGCGCCATTTCTTAGACCTGTCATCAAAATTCAACTCATCTTTCAATTTTTCTTCTAATTACCATTGTGGAATTTCCCAGATGTAAATAAACACAACAGGCAAATATATGAACGGAAAACCACAAAAGATATATAGAACTTAAAAGGATAATCGGTTATCAAAACGACAGCAATGCTGAAAGTGAAACAAAGATGCCTAATCTAAAGTCATCCGAAAGGCCGCTTGCAGTTGACACTCCTCAGAAGTTACTAACAAGTCAACACCAGACGGCATGACTTAATATATAGATGATGACAGGGTTACTGCCGGGCAGCATCAACATTTTGAGATAGTATTGACCGCATTGATGGTGCAACGACCAAGATTTGGTTGTGAGGACTGATGTGTGAGACAAAGACTAAAATAAATACTCGCAGTCCCTCCATCTCAATCATTTGTTTACCTTTCTTGTTATATGTGAATGTGAGAGGTATTTTAATCAAAGGTAAAACAAATGATTGGGAAGACGGTAGTATTTGACACGGAGTACTTTTTCACATGAAAGTGATACTAAAACCATAGTAACTTCTCTAACATTTAACTATTTAAACATTAGAGCAGATACTTAAGCTCCATGCATCTTTAGGAAAACAGAATGCCAAAAATCTACTAGATTCAGTGAGACAATGAACTAGTTCCGACATTTCTGCAAAACTATACAGAACCGAAAGCCAAACAGATAAAGTTCCATACAATTTCAAAGACGACACAAGTCTATCAGTTCTCCTACAAGTAAATTCAATAAAAAGAACGAACTTTTATCGACATTTAACCACAAAAAGTCCACCATTTCATTCGACAGACCAACAAACCTCGCAGTCTCATACAGAATTTAATTTAATTTAAAGACCCAAGTACCCAATCTTTCTCAACATTTTAACGACGAAAAGCCCATCTTTTTCAGTTCACCTAAAATTCCAGGTAAAAATACTACTCCTACAGACCAACAGACCACCCACTCTCACTGTATGGACCCTGCTGTTGCCCTCATATTCAACAAAGTTCAGAAAGCAAATGAGCAGCAAAATTCACCCAAAACACCTTAAAGTCATCACTTTTATCCCTTAAAACATATACTTTTCCACTATTAACCCATTATTTCTACAATCACGGCTCGATCAAGCGGTAACTTGATAATCCCACCAAGGGATTCGATAACAACATTACCCCAGTGCCTCTCGCAAATTAAGGGATAAGAGGGATCAGATGTACAAGAACAACAACAAGCAACTAAATGAACCATCAGATCTCAGTAAATCTAACTAGCTACAAGTGAGAACAATTAGCAGATCACAATTTCATCAAGCTAACAAATAACTCCTGCTGTCCCGATCATTTATTTACTTTTGATTAAAATACTTCTCACAGCGAGTTTAAATATAAACGATAAATAAATGACCCGAGACAAAGGGTTATAATGATTAGTACTGATAGCATCGTTATAAATACAACTACAGCTATAAATTATCAATCAAACATCAAAACAAAATTCAATAAGCAATCAAATAACACCAAAATCATCTAACAAAACAAATTCCAATCAATACCCAGATCATAAAATCATGAATAATTGATTAAACTTAACTAATGAAGCTGATTAATTACAATTACAATTACAATAAAAATAATTGAGTAAGAAAAATGTATACTTGATCAAAATGAGATACACAGAAAAAAAAAATGGATCTTGAAGGAGGAGAAAACGAGGGAAATGATCAGAAATGAGATTTAAGAAGAGAAAGAATTATAAACTAAATTAATACTATTATTGAGGAAAGAAATTGCAGAGAGGAAATGCTTACAAATAGAAAAGAAAATGTTGGGTTTTTATCAATCTCCTTGAAACAAGTATGAACAATGAACCCACGTTAAAAATCACAAATTTTCAATGATGGCATGGAGTGGACCAACCATTCCAAATAATACAACGACTGCCCCCAATTGCCCACCTACCCCTTTCTATCAACAAGTCTCTATTCCAACCGATCCGTCGCAAACTTTTAACGGGACAAGTTATTTCATTGAGTATATAAGGCAAAGCATAGAAAATCACAATAGATTTATCTTATCCCACTCAAGCGGGTTGACCTGTCGCAAGTTTGGCGGATAATACTTTTGACCCGTCGCAAATTTGCGACAGATATATCCGTCACAAATAAGAATTTGTGTTCTATCAAAGTGGTCGACTAGTCACGCAAATCGTTATTCTCTTTTAAGACGAAAATATGTTTAATTGAAATTAGATTGGGTGATAATCCTCTTATCTTATTATAATTAATTAAGTTTTGTTTCTCATCGAAAAAAGCTGAAATGAATTGACTGAAGTTGATGGAACTGAACTAAACTAAGTAGGATTTAATGAAGTTAAATTGAACTAAATTGAACTAAGAGAAAAGTTAGGTCCTGTTCTTTCTGCCTTAATTTCAACTCATTTCAATTTTACTTGGCTGTATTTCGTTAGGTTTTATTTACGTTTAATCCATTATATTTAATTAATTTCTTTACAAAATTAACTTTTAATTCAACTAAATTCTCTTCAGCTCAGTTTCACTCAATTTAGTTCAAATAAGTCCCACTCTAATAGCCAATTCAGCTCGTTTCAGCCGAAAAGAACAGGGCCGAATTGTGAATAAATGAGCCGAACTGAACTAGAGAAAGTCGAGTCGAGATGAACTGAATTGACGTAAAGTATAACCGTTAATTTGTGAATAAATGAACTGAACTAAATCGAGCAACGTCAAACTGAATTAAAATGAGCTGAAAATAAGTCTTATTTATAAAACAAATCTTTTAGTTTTCCCTTTTATTTAAAAAGGTGTAAGTTTAAGACAAAGAATAACGCTTGAACAAGAATTTGTACTTTTATTTAGTCAATTTCATACGTGATTATAAATATGGTGTATATTTTATTATATTGATCATTGAACAATTTGAATTCTAGAACCGGAATAATTTATTTAGCAAAAAAAAAGGTTTCTCAGTCTTCACCCACCAATCATGTTTCATGGCGATTACCCACCAACCCACTTACCCACCTTGTGAGTACACTATTATTAGGAAATATAATATTTTAGGCATTATTGTTAGGGAATACGGAGCAATATTTTAAACCGTCCGTCTTACTTGTGAGTTGTGACAGTTACAAATTTGAGACATTTCACAATTTTTTCGCAATTGTTTTTTACTTAAACCTCCCATTTGTCAATTCATCTCACGTCATAAGCTTTTGACGAATTTTGTACGTCATAAATGAGAATTTGTGGATATCAATTAAACTTTAGATAATTTATACACAATTTCCATTATTTTGTTTTAACAAAATCATAATTTTTTTACAAAAATGTTATATATCTAAAAATTCATATACAAAAAATGGTAATTAATATTATTAGTTTTGTATTAAAAATACTTACCAAGTACTAGTTCATATAAAAAATGGTGAAATGATATTATTAATTTGTTGACAAAACAAAATCTTTAAACTTATTTAATATATGGTCAATTTTATTTCGATTGAAAATGCAAAATTCGCTCTATTTTAATTTTTAGTATTACATATTAATATTGTAGATAATAAAAAATAAAATTCAAAATTCGAACTTTACATAATAATAATAAATAAAATTAAAGTTACACCCAAACGGAGGCGAAAAAGTATGCATATAAACGCCAATAGGGTTCCATTCTAAAACCAATTGACAATAGGGGAAGTAACTCTTTGCCTTATAAAATGATCAGTAGGTTAGGTCTTACTTGTGACGGGCTAATCCCTTCTCAAGCTTGTGACCTCTCACAAAAATAGAGAGGGGACAAGTGGGGCACCCTCCATTTGCTTTCCCACTCTTCTCTCATGGTATTTTGTGAAAGGAAACGGTATCCGTCACAAATGAGAATTTGTGTAAAATGATAATTCTTCTCCGCTTTTATCAATATGGGATAATCCTCACATGGGTAACTTTCGGATTTATTCACACAAAACGATTATTATTGAATCATACGCCAAATTATGAATCTCAAATAGTTAAATCATTTTTACTTCCAAAGTAGAAATCAAAACACGCATTTATATAATTTCAATTCAATACTTGAATACCCAATTAAGAATTAGTTGGAAAGTGATACGAGTTGAGCTACGAGTCAATGAAAAAACGAGTTCATTTTTATTGTTTTATTTATTACTAGACAAGGCATTTAATTTGGTTAATTGTAGTTTATTATTAGCTTTGAATGTCCTTAATTGTGCACTCTTAATGGTGGCTTTTCGTTTGTACCCATATAGCTGTGACTCTGTGAGTTGGCTATATAAACCGTGCTAGATTGAATCAAGGGAAAGGAAATGAATTAAGAAAAAAAAACAAAAGTTGTTTCAATTGTATCGTTTTATTAACGTTCGATTGTTCTTTGAATTGACGCGTTCGATTCACCCTTGTTATTGTTTGACGCGTTTTCAAACTTTAACCCGATTTGTGTTCAATAGGTCTTGAATACAATCACCATTGACGTAACTATAGGTCTAGTTACGGCAATTATCTTTGTTTATGTCGCTTCCGCATTTCATTTCGCATCATATGGTAACAGAGCTTAGGCTCTTGATTTCCTTAAATGCAAGACGATCCATGGAGGAGTTCTTGGAGTTCCAATCAAGGGATTTCGACCCAAACTTACCTCCTATTTTTGATGTTTATCCGGATGAGGAGGAACGTGTTACAAGGCAGGTTCGAGTGGCTTCCGTGGTAGGATGTGCATACGAGGGACACTTTTCACAAACCGAAGAAGAGACAGATCTAGTAATTCTAGTCCCAGAGAAGGCATGTCGTGCGAACAAGACTGCTCGGCATTCGGCATTATATGGCTTACATTCGAAAATTTCTAATGTCCTTAGTTGGTGTGTGCCTACGTTCTCCTGGGCGCTCGCATGGGATGTCACACAAGCAAGGGAAAGCAAGGAGACAGAGAGGTCAATTCGAGAGCTGCTGTTCCACGAGTATTCGAGACCGAGATCGCTCGGTGAACCCTACAATAGTTGGACAACGTACAACAAGCCCAAGACCCTCGTGTTTGATCCGGGTGGACTTACACGGTCTAAGAATCGGGACGATTCTTTTTGAAGAAAGGGAGTATGATACGAGTTGGGCTACGAGTCAATGAAAAAGCGAGTTCATTTTTATTGTTTTATTTATTACTAGACGAGGCATTTAATTTGATTAATTGTAGTTTATTATTAGCTTTGAATGTCCTTAATTGTGCACTCTTAATGGTGGCTTTTCGTTTGTACCCATATAGCTGTGAGTTGGCTATATAAACCGTGCTAGATTGAATCAAGGAAAAAGAAATGAATTAAGAAAAAAAAAAACAGAAGTTGTTTCAATTGTATCGTTTTATTAACGTTCGATTGTTCTTTGAATTGACGCGTTCGATTCACCCTTGTTATTGTTTGACGCGTTTTCAAACTTTAACCCGATTTGTGTTCAATAGGTCTTGAATACAATCACCATTGACGTAACTATAGGTTTAGTTACGGCAAATATCTTTGTTTATGTCGCTTCCGCATTTCATTTCACATCATATGGTATCAGAGCTTAGGCTCTTGATTTCTCTAAATCCAGACGGTCCAAGGGTGTGTCAAAACCAAGTCATTGGTTGAGTTTTCGATTGCGATCGGAATTCAAAGATTAAACTTGAGCGAGGTAGTTCGAGTGTTAATCGGTTTTGGTTGTCTAGTGGGTCTTTGTTGAAATTCTTATTTTTTATGATACGAGTTGGGCTTGTTGATTGAAAGTCGGAAATCAGTTTAATTATTCTCGACAATGATTAAATGTATTTCGAGCTTTCGTTAAACTAATCCGTTTAAATTAAGACTAATTAAGACCATTAATAATAGGAAATCAAGACTCTTAAATTCTGAATTAAAAGGAAATAAACAACCACTAAATAGGATAATAATATCCTTTATTGACTGAATTTAAACGGATTAGTTTAACGAAAGCTCGAAATACATTTAATCATTCTCGAGAATAATTAAACTGATTTCCAACTTTCAATCAACAAGCCCAACTCGTATCAGCTAGACACCCATTCAATGTCACAATCGAATTGTTAGTCCATATATATTCATCAATGACGCTAGGGAATGGGATCGTTCTATGTGTTTCCTTCGATATATCAAATGCAAGAATCGTATAGTCCGAGTCAAAACCAGAAGCAGTATCGTGTAGAGGGGGCGGACATGCCAATGACAACTCCCACAAATAAAGACTCCAATATCGGATTCAATGTTCCAGGGATCTAAACTAATGCACTCTTCATAATTTCTCTATTCGCACTTACTCACAGACACTTCTCGTAATGAGCCGTACCGTGTCCGACACAGACACTCCACGGACAAACGGCGAAACGTGTCGGACGCCTATAAAGCCGTGTCTAACTTTCGACATTTATTTGGGCAAATGTCCGACGCGTGTCTATGGTATTTGAGCAGTGTCCATCGCGTGTCCACGGTATTTGTGATATCGTTTTGAAATATTTCAGTTAATTAAAAAAGTTTTGGACATTGTAATATTATTATAAGGAGTAAATTAAAAATAATTAACCAAGTGCTCTTAGTATAATGTAAATCTGGGTTCCCTCAAAATCTCAAAAGGATGGACTACGAGATGGTACATAATGGTTAGCAGGTATTGTTCAAAAATATACCGAATCGATCACCTAAATTGGAGTTTTGAAGAAATTTCTAAAAAAATGTATTTTAATGAAGTAAAATAAATAATATGAGTAATTTTAAAAAAAACCTACTCTTTTACAAGTTATATACTCCCTCCTACCCAAGATAAGTGTCCCGTTTGCCATTTTTCTTTATTCGTCAAAGTGTCCCGTTTGGTACTATTTGGACGGTTCTATTACGTTTTTACCCTTCCCTATTTACATTTATTACCCACTCACTCACCCCCTAAGAGCATGTACATTGAAGAGGAGGTTAAGATCCTCTTATTTTTTTTCCTCTCCCTATATCTTTTTGACACGTCACTTACTCTTTCATCCAACTCATTTCCCACTATCTTCATCCTCCTTCTTCTTTTTTTCTATTTTTTTTCCCTACATCAAAGAGGATCCTCCCTTCCTCCTCTTTCATATTTTAATTATTATTTTTGTTAAAAAGTAAAATAAAATAAAGTATACATGCAAAATTTTCATTGGCAATTGGGCACAAGGGCCTAGATTGTACTTCCTCTGAAAATAGAGGAAGTCATCCTCTTCCTCTTTTAAAGAGGATGTTCAATGTTGGTTTCACATTGAAGAGGACATCCTCTTAACACCCTCTCTCATCTAAGAGGATGAGCAATCCTCTTCAATGTGGATGCTCTAACCCAATAGAATACTTTCACTCTCCAATCTAAATACCCCTACCCTACCCAAAATACACAAACCATAAATCCTTGACTCACCACCAAACGGGACACTTATCCCGGGTAGGAGGGAGTATAATAAATGTCTTTTGAAAATAAAAAAAGTAGACTTTTTTCACCAATCAAATCCTTAAAAGTACCTCTTCTTTCTCGTTATTAGTGTTTTGAAATTTGTAATACGTTAAAAAAATGTAAGAAACGGATTATTAAAGAGAAGAGAATGTCTAAAAAAAAATGATGCAGGGAAGCATTTTTAACAATTGAAAGGACATTAATCTTAAAATAATAACCAAACATCCAATAACCACTACACTGAATTACTAATACGTACAACAGATTCCTCATATGGCATTAACATATAACCTTTGCTATCCAAGATACCATAACGTTCTTCGTCCTTAGTGTACAGATCATACGAAACCAGGCACCCGTCACCTTCTACAATATAAAGCCGGTCCCTTACAATCCCTGAAAATCGACCGCCAATCCCGTCTGGTAGCAAAACCTGGTATAAAATCGTCCAAGATTGTTCAACGCCATACTCAGCCATAACCCACACATCGAACGACGAACATAGTCCCTTGATCATATTTTCTCCTCTTTGTGCATTAACCAAACCTAGACACCCATTGAAGGCAACGATACAAACATCGGACCAAATATATTCATCTCCTGTTGTAGGAACTGTTATAAATCTATGCGACTCGATCACCATGTCGATAGCAATAATTTGAGTACCCGAATCATCACACGGTGAATATAACCAATGGCAAGCGCCATGAACAAAGACTCCAACAGGGGATGTGAAGCCTAAAGAGACTACACCAGACCGCTCGTTAGTACTTCTCCATTCCCCTTTGCTAACACTGAAGATGTTGAACCTGTTCCCATTACGCGGAACTGCGTCATCTCCCGTGAATATATCTGATATGAAGGCGTAAATTAAAACAAACTTGTAATCATCGGTCATATCATCATACCCAAACCCATATGCAGAACATTGTCTTGTTGAACCCAATTTACTCGAGTTTTCTCCATTATCGCACGTTGGTGGAACACGAGGGAGTATCAATTGCTCCCTAGTAGATGGATTCCATACAGCAAAACGCTCATTGTTTCGATCGATAACCCAGTACAGACCTTCCACGGGACCACATGCTACATGTCCAAGACCATCTGGTGAAGACTCTTCAGCGATGGGACGCGGGACTTGTAAGACCGTAATATCACCTCTCCGATCAAATAGACGTACAGAATCTTGTATTGGGTTCACAATCGACTGATCGTAAAGTTTGTCGTTGAGTCGTCCAAGAGCAAGGTGGCGACGAATGAAGGGTTTGCTACGAATAAGGGAGTAATAATGTTTTGAAAGGGTGTTGCATCTTAGAATCGATTTAACAGGAAGTTTTAGTAGTATTTCAGTCATTATTTCATCTGTAAATATTGATTTGGAAGCCATTGGAGCTAGTTGTAGGAATGTGAAGTTAGAATTGAAAATGGATTAATTTATAGACAGAAGGATAACAAAAGGGTTGAACAGTCCATTACGGTTGCTCGTTACCGAGAATAATGTTCCAATTAACATTTGAAAATTACTGCGAAATACAAATGTTAATTTAAGAGTAGCAACCACATAACTTCCACTAATCATAATGATAATCCGTATATAATGGACTAGAATAAGACGGTCTTACATACATTTGAAAATAAT
The DNA here is from genome assembly GCA_029255685.2 of Silene conica. Classification (NCBI taxonomy): domain Eukaryota; kingdom Viridiplantae; phylum Streptophyta; class Magnoliopsida; order Caryophyllales; family Caryophyllaceae; genus Silene; species Silene conica. Next base: position 96,934,179 of record CM055312.2, read on the forward strand.
TATTATTGTAAGATAATCCATCTATTGTCCACGAGACCTAATTAATACTATGCTTAAAGCTCTTTGAAAAATTTAACATAGTGATTAAGCAATGAAATTTTTATTGGAATCAAGAAGTTACCTAAATTAGAGAGAAAAAAATGTCGAAGGACGGTTTTATATCGGCAGAGTAAAGCAAGCTGAAGGTACTGGACAAGCAGGTAAACCAGAAAAATTAACATAAAATAACAGGATAGCAAACATGTGAATAATGGAAAAAACTCGGTGGCTAAGCCGAGATGATGCGTACAAGGAATTCCTCGTAAGGCAGCAAGCTACGAATGCTGCTATCCAAGGATAGCATAGTGTTCAACATTCTTGGAATCGAGCTCATATGTAACCCGCCAACCCTCGTCTTCGATGACATTAAACCGGTTGCTAGTGATGCCCAAAAATCGACCAACGGTCCCGTGTGGAAGTGAAACTCGGTACATTATTGACCATGATTCAGTATCACCATACTCTGCCATAATCCACACATTAAAAGACGTACAAATCCTCTCTGGTTAAAACGCAAGGATTCTACCATTAGACTGACAAGCAAGTGATCGTTGAGTTCATTGGCTAGTCGCCCGACCAATAAAGAACTGACTATGAATCAGGGATAGTAATGCTTCGACAAGGTATTGGATCTTAAAATTGATTTTCTAGGGTTAGTAGAATTTCAACTATTATTTCATCCGGAAAAGTTGGATTAGAGGCCATCGAAGTTAGCCGTAGGAAAAGAAGAGATTAGTTATTTTGTGATTCACTATTGAAAAACAAGAAGGATATCTCAATCACACAATAAAAGGTGTCACTATTTGATTGTATCGAGATTCAGGTACTATTTAGGTTATTGTTATTCATGTCGTGTGTATGTTTGGTTGTCAATAAATTTAAATATTTTTGACCAATTTGGAGATCTAAATTTGATTTTACTAGGTCAAATTAACAAGTTTTAATTGGAGTATCCTTCAAAACCTACAAAACGTAAACAAATGAATAAAACGAAGATAACATAAATAGAGATAACATATTCGCAACCAAATACTTCCGCAAGGCCACAAACTTCGTTTCTATTAAATTGAAATATTGCCTTCTAGCGATCAGTATCTAGATTCAGGAAGTTCATTTAAAATTACTATTCCGTCTAAGAACAAACAGTGACACTTATTGACGGCAACCCGGAATACTACTAAAAGATTAAGCATCGTAGCTCATGTGGCGACAATGCGTACAAGGGATTCCTCATAAGGTACAATGTGATGGATGTTGCTACTTAGAATATTAGAACGTTCATAATACTTGGAGCGGAGATCATATGAAACCATCCACCCCTCTTCTTCTGCGACATAAAACCGGTCCCCTATAATCCCCAAAAACCGACCAAAAGACTGGGGTGGTAGTGAAACTCGGTACAAGCGCTTCCATGATTCTGTTACACCATACTCTTCCATAACCCACACATTGAAGCACGAACAGCCTCCTAATATATCAAGAAATCCTAGGGTATTAATCAAAGCTAAACACCCATCCAAAGTCACAATTGAATTGAAAGACCACGAAATTCCATCAACTACGCCGTTAGGGAGTGGAAAGACGCTATGTGTTTCCCTCGACATATCGAAGGCAAGAATCGCATACCCCACATAAAGACTAGAAGCGGTATTACCTTGTAGACGGGGCGGAGATACCCAATGACAAGCCCCCTGAATAAAAACTCCAGCCTTGGATTCAATGAGCCGAGGATAAACAATACGGCACTCTTTGTAATTTCTCTCACCCAGATCAAACACGTAAAAATACAGCTTCTTATCAAACTCATCTGAGATAATATGCGCGTAAATTATAACAACCTTGTAATTATTTTTGTTGGAATCGTGCCCAAACCCAAACGTATGAATACCCAATTTATCAATCGATCTTTTTGGACTCGATTTGTAATCAAAAATATCATTGTGTTTGGGATGCGGGAGGATAAAATGCTCCCTGGTAGCGGGATTCCATACAGTAATGCATCGTCTAGAAGAGATCTTTCTTATTTCTAACACACAGTACAGACCATCTAAAGGTCCACAAATCGATTCAATTTTCTGATAATAATGGTCGTCAACATTCGATGACCCTTCAGCGAAGATGCAAGGTATCCTCTCCAACACCTTGGCATGCCCTCCCGGCTCAAAGAGATGTACAGAACCTAACACTGGACTCAGAAACGACCCGTCGAACAGTTTGTTTTTGTGGAGTTTTGCAAGCTGAAGGTGACGAAGAGTAAAGCATTGGCTACGAATTAACGAGTAATAATGCTTTGATAAGACCTTGCATCTCAAAATTGATTTTATTGGCATTTTTACTAGAATTTCTTGTACTAATTCTTCTAGAAAACAAGTATTGGTTGCCATTGGAAATGATTCAGGAAGGTGAGCAGTAATTTTTGTGTGAAGTGTGAATTGTGAAAGGACAATTTATGCAGATAACCGTTGGGCCACAAAATTTACAATTTTACTTAAACGACACGTAACAGCGCAGTGTTGGTTAGACTGGGAAGGAATGGATTAACGAGGTGTGTTGAGCAAGATTGTTGGCCCAAAAGAAACACAAAGTTATGAGAGAAAGGAAGAAGTGTGTTGAGCAAGATTGTTGGCCCAAACTGACGGTCTAGGTAGCACCAAAATAGACGCGGATACGGATAAGGACATGGATACGACACGGACATAGGACATGGCATCCCATGAAATTTTGGACACGGGACACGGCCACGGATATGGTTATAAATGATGTATAATTTATTTTTATCACGTATTTTAAGTTAAATCTAAACAAATAAAGTTACAATTCGACATTTACTATAACTAATTTTTTACTATAACTAATTATTTACTATAACTAATTCGAGTTTTGGAAGTGAAAATGGGTGTTTTGGGTGTAATTCAAGGCAGTGGGGTGTAGCTACACCCTACTGGAAGAGATACACCCAAGGGGAAATTGAAGCTGGGTGTAACTCAGGCAGTGGGGTGTTACTACACCCGACTTGGTTGAGATACACCCGACTTTAAAAAAAAAAAAAAAAAAAATTTTTTAAAAAAAAAAATTTTTAAAAAGAAAAAAAAGATCTTTATTCACCTTTTGCTCCTTTCTTCTAATTTTGTGAGATATAACCCAAAACCTCCATTTTACTTCAAAATTTTGACAATCCTTTTTCTCCATTGCTCCCTTATTTCTCAAGCTTTTTACATTCCGTCTTCACTTTTGTGTTCCTCGTTCCCTCTAATATCATTCTCTTGGTGAAAATTCCTCTTTGCTCCTTATTTGAAAATCCAAATTGCACCAACATCCTCCTTTAAATCCAAAATCCTTTTGTTTTCTTTGTTTTCGTTTTAGTCTTAGTTTTAGCTAGCTTTTTCTTAGTTTATTTCTTTCTCTTAGTTTTTGTTTTTTGAGTTATTTTCCTTTTCTTTTGCCTCCTCTTTATACTTTGTTTATAAATAAGTATAAAAGGGAGGCCCCAAAAAAAAAAAAAAACCCAAAAACATGTTCTTATTTTCAAAAAAATCGAAAAATACCAAAAATATTTTCCTTATTTTTGCATTTCTCTTCCTTGCACTTGCCTCATCGAGGACGATGAGAATTTAAGTGTGGGGAGGGGAAATATTTACCTTGTATATATTTCTTTCTTGCTTTATTTCGTTTTTCTTTTCTTTTTGAGAAAATTTTAGAAAAACAAAAAAAATTGAAAAATTTGAAAAATCCAAAAACATTGCATTGTATATATTTTGTGTTTTGTTTGTCCTAACCATGTTCATAGGTCGCGCACAAGTAGGCATCGGAGAAGAAGTTGGTAAAATTCCCCTTTCTCTTTCTTCTTGTTCCTTCCTTTTCATTTTTCATATTTATATATGGAGGAGGATGAGATTATGTGATGATGGGTGTTCCTTTGGGGAACCGTTTTGGATTTGGTTGTGTGCATCTATGTGTTGGTAGGATACCTTGCATTTAGTTCAGAGTAGGCTTTAGTTTTATTATGGCATATGCATTATAACATGTAAATATGTAGTTTGCATTCATAGCATGTAGTTTCTTTTTGTTAGTTTGGTTTTTGAAAACCCCTAAGGGAGAATTATGTCAAAAATACCTAGGCCTTTACAAATTTTCTTTCGGCTCGTAACTTTGTTTATCTAGAATAGTTTTGAATCACCCTATTTAGTGCCCCTCTAGTATCTTTCATGTCATTTTCCGTTACTAAGTCAAATGTTTGCATGTGAGTCACCTCGTTCAACCCCATTGTGTTAAGGAGTTTGGATTAGATAGTCTTGGTGACTTTGTTAGGCTAGGTTGGATGGCAATTCTTAAGAAGTTTTTGATTTTTTTTTATGCTCAATTCACTTGTTTTGGTTGGAACCTTGATTTTGAAAAAAAAAAAAAGAGAAACCTCTAGATAATTATTGAATAAAATCTTGTGGTTTGGGTAAAGGCTATCACTTCGATGTGCTTTGGGGGAAGGCCAAAACCTTGGTTTCCCACTTGGTCGTGAATTCGACCTCCCCGAAGACAGAGTGAATGTCACCCGACAAGCTAACATCTAGAGTTTAACCGGTTGCCTAATAAGTGATTGGCGAAAGCAAAGGGTGTTAGCACGCGTGTGACAAGCCCCATCCGAATCATTTGATAAAGAAAAGAAGAAAAAAGGGGAAAAGAGAAAAGAAAAAATAATAAGAGGTCAAATTTTGGGTTTTACCAACCTTTGCGAATTGATTTGAGCATTTTATTTCAAAGACCTTCTTACTTTTGTCATCCTTTTTAGACGAACTTGGGACGAACCATGACTCTTGCTTGAGAAGAGTCTAGACCGTCTAATCTTTTACTTCTAAGCATAGTGGGGATTCCCTTCCATTTCATCCGATCGCCTTTGACAAAGTAGTTGGAAGATGCATTCGAAAGTAGCCTAGACTTGCACTATTTTAGGGGTGATTCATAGCTATTCTTTTAGACCCAGTCACTTGTCGAATTGATATTTGCAAGGAATATGTGTTTTTGTGTGATTCTCTCTTAGGTAGTGGCCGCCACCTAGATGAGGAAGGTGGCATATCTTTTTGACCGATGCATCCATTTTTCTATCTTATGCTTGAGTTTTGGATGCATCACAATTTTGTGCAAGACCCAGCTTGCCTTGCGAGTCGTGCTTTACCTCATAAGCACGACTACGTGAGTTGAAGGGGCGTTGAGTGCGCTAATACTCGTTCGGATATTATTAGTTAAATAAATTAAGTAATGCTTATATCGTGCATTTGCTTATGGTAGTAGTGATATATTACTTATCTTGCTTTTTATCATGCTTGAGCTTACTCGAGGACGAGTAAGAGATAAGTGTGGGGAGATTTGATAACACGTTATTTTACGTATTTTTAACCCGCATTTTATCTCTTATTTAGTCGAAATAATAACCCGAGTGGTTTTTATTTACCCATTTTAGTGTTAAATAATATATTAGTCGATTAGTTTTAAATAATGTTATTTCGTATTATTTGTTAGTGTTTTGGTATTATTTCGTCTTTTTATTTTATAGGTACCGGTTTAAATATAATGTGTGGAAAAGAAAGACGAGAAGAATAGTTGGTATGATAATTAATTATAATTTTCAATCGGGCCGCTCTCAAAACTCGAACCCGTGAAAACTCATGCAAGTTCGTCCCGCGTTTGATTTATATTTGGTGCCCACTTGGGTTAACTCAAGTGACCCAATCATTTGGGCTGTAATGCGTGAGAATGGCCCAACAAAAGGAGAGGAGTCACGTGGGGATAGGAGAAACCAAGCAAGCAAGGGGCTCTGGAGATTTTTGGAGCGTGCTGGGCAGAGACGCAAGGAGGGGAAAATAGAGTAGAATAGTTAGGGTTCTTAATTTTGTTCCTCAAATTAATATAATTTCTTATCTTTCCTTATTATTTCTAGTTTAGATTTCAGTTTATCATCTCAAATTACAAGTATTGTATGAAGATCCACCATTTTCATCTTAATTAGTATGGTATAATTTTCTTCCCTCTTTCATTTCTTTTTGTCATTTGTTTACATTTGTTTAATGTTTGAATCTTTAAGTTACCTTATTCATAAATGTTGCTCCTTTATGCTTGTTGTTAGACCTTAGTTTGATTAATTTTAGCTTAGTTAAAGTTTATATTTCTATCACTTTATTTTACTTAATATCATGTTTAGTGTAGTTGTTAATGGGTCTTGTGTTGAATTAGTAATGATTAGTGAGTAGTTTTCTCACTAGGGTGCGACTAGACTCCGACATGTGTAGATTACCGACTTGATTCCACCAACTTGGTGTCGAGGGGGAGTTTATTGGGTTAATTAAGGGGTCTAATTGTCATTACTTTACCTTGTTTGTACTTTGACCTTGAGTCCTTGTCCGTCAACGAGAGTTGGCTAGACTTGAGTCGGGACATCTTGTTGGGAGTAGTAGCCTCATTGAGTCGAGCCCGAGAGGGAGGACTTGAGAGGGGTGCCCTTAGTTTTCGGTTTGAAATCGACCATCGGGAGAGGGAGTGGGACGACCGGGGTATAGCGTGGACTTAGAACCTTAATCTTGGGGAAAGGGGAGTCAAAATAGGCATATTTTGGTAAGCTTTGACCTTTGACTTAAGGAGTTTGATGCATGAGCCCGGGAGGGAGTTGTGTCGACATAGCTAGTGTCTTATAGTGAGCTCGAGAGGGATTCTATGAGCGAATTAGAGGCGTCTCACCATTAACCTTTCCCTTTGGCAACTTGTTATAGGAGTTAAGCGGTAATTTACAAGTGTTGGAAGTCGAAATCGCGCCCTAGGCTTTTCTTTATTGCTTTTATCTTTGTTCTATTGTTTGCTTGTTTGTTTGCTTAATTTAATAGTCTTAGTTTAATTTATTTTTAGCTTAGTTCATTAGTTTAATGTTAAATCCATCTTATTGATTCGCGTAGCTACCTATAATCTAAGACGAGACTAGTACTCAAACTTAACCTCCCTGTGGATCGACCTCGACTACCCTACTACATTAGTTTAGTAGTTGAGTTTTATAAAATGTGTTTGATGTGGGGAGGGCGACAAACCCCGCTATCACTTTTCCCCGACTGAAACCCGGAGGCAATCGCATGTAAACTTCTTCACTAAGGTCCCCATGCAGAAAAGCATTATGGACATCCATTTGGTGTAATTCCCAATTTTTAACGGCGGCAACGGCAAGCAAAGTTCTGACAGTGACCATTTTGACCATGGGTGCAAAGGTCTCTCCATAATCCAAACCTTCGACCTGATGATTTCCAAAAACAACGAGACGAGCTTTGAAGCGCTCGACAGTACCGTCAGACTTATATTTAATTTTATAGACCCATCGACACCCAAGAGCCTTTTTGTCAAGAGGCAAATCGGTAAGCTCCCAGGTTTCATTACGTTCAAGGGCATCAATTTCGTCCCTCATAGCCGCACACCAATTAGCATCCTGAATTGCATCTTTAAAAGAGGGCGGTTCATGACTGGCCGTAATAGCTGCAATAAAATTAAGATGCTTTGCCGAAAAAGAGGTGTAATCAATATAATTCGCTAAATGATAGGGCGTACCTGAAGACGACGCGGAGGGATCCGATGAGCTTGAGGACGAGGATGGATTGTGGGTGCGTACATTATCGAGAACATAGCCCTGGAGACGAGAGTTAGGAAATTTGATACGGTGACCCTTTCCCACAGCACCCGCGGTTTCATTATCAATTGGGGATGCAGCAGTACTGGTAGGTGATGGCCCAGAATGGAGATTAGGATTAGAAGCAGCCCCAGTATCCTCAGTCACAAGCCCATCAGAGGAGGGAGAGTCCGGCCCAGAATCCTCAAGAGGACCAGAAGTCGCTGGGCCATCATGAGCATCCCCTTCCCCTGTGTGATCGTGTTCATTCCCAGGAGCATCCCCTTCCCCCGTTTGATCATGTTCAGGCCCAGAAACATCCCTTCCCCCTGGTACCGTGTTGGGCTGAAATGATCCATTAAACGGATCAGCAGAGGGCAGCAAAGGAGGCTCAGGAGTGGGCTCAGACGGGTTAGAAAAAGGGAAAACCGATTCATGGAAAAGAACATCGCGGGACACAAAAAAAGACTTGGTCTCAAGATCAAACATTTTCCACCCTTTCTTGTCACTCGGGTACCCCACAAAGATACACTTTCGACTCCGTTTTTCAAATTTATCCCCCCGAGCTAATTGATTATGGGCAAAGGCGAGACAACCAAAGACACGTAAATTAGCATAGGAAGGACTAACACCATAGAGACATTGGTAGGGAGTTTGATTACCAAGCAAAGGAGAGGGTGTACGATTTATGAGAAAAACCGCAGTAAGAACCGACTCACCCCAAAAAGACCGGTCCAAATGAGCTTGAAATAAAAGAGAACGGGCTACATTCAAGATATGGCGGTGCTTACGCTCAACCCGCCCATTTTGTTGAGGCGTCCCAACACATGATTTTTGAAAGTGAATGCCATGAGTAAAGAAATAACCCGCCATACAATTAAACTCGGTCCCATTGTCACTTTGAACGACTTTAAGGGTTTTAGAAAATTGAGTGGAAACCATATGAATAAAGTGTATGAACATATCCGTCACCTCAGTTTTATCAAGGAGCAAATACACCCAAGTGGCACGAGAAAAATCATCAACAATCGTCAAAAAATATTTAGCACCACATGAAGAGGGGATACGGTATGGACCCCATAAATCACAATGTATAAGATCAAAAATACTAGAAGCACGCTGTTCATTAGGGCAAAAACTACTACGATGTTGTTTGGCTAAAGGACAAACGTCACACACCCAGTGTTTATTAAAACTAAAATCACTAGCAAAAGGAAGAGTCTTGATGACTTGCTCAGACGGATGCCCAAGACGACGATGCCAAAGGTCATGAAAACCCAAAGCACTTACTTGATGAATATCCGTAGAGGGAGCACACGCACCAATCCAAAACAATCCATCCCGAAGCTCACCGAGTCCAATCGTCGTCTTCAAAGAACGGTCCTGTATCAAACACGAATTTTTAGCAAAGTGAAAGACAAAATCATGATCAGAAACAAGCTGAGAGACGGATAAAAGATTGCAAGTGAGACTTGGGACATAAAGAACATTAGTAAGCATAAGACGGGAATTAATATAAGCTGTGCCCATCACGGTGGACTCGACACATTGCCCATTCGGGAGACCAACGGGTCGAGCGGAAATTGAACGGCAGTCTGTCAAGTAGGATAAGGTACCAGTAACATGATTCGACGCCCCTGTGTCGATAATCCAAAAATACGTACCGATTAACCGATCGGAAGCAAGAACAGAGTTGGTCGAGGTGCCAGAAGGGAGAAAATTTGCCTGAACCACAACCCCGGGATCAGCGCCGACGACAGTGGTAGAAACAGCCCCTCCCGACGAACCAGAGGGAGCACCACGGGTCCCAGCAGAACCAGAGTTGCGCGTATGTTTAGCCGCGCGTGACCGTCGCAAGTCAGCAAGCGTACGGGGGCGATCGCCCCACCATTCCGGAAACCGTTGGGCCTTAATATAGCAATTACTGACCTCGTGTCCCCGAGTATCGCAATGAGGACAAAATAAACCACGTTTATCTGGAGTGCGCCAGGCAGCAGGAGGGTGAGGGGTGGCAAAGGCGGTGACATCAGACACCTCAACCACAGCCGCTGGTTGGGCACGAAGCCGTTCCTCCTGGAGGACGGCGTGGTAAGCGCGGGTCAGTGTAGGCAGAGGGTCCATCTGAAACTGCTGTGACCGTATATTACCGTACAAAGTCGAATCTAGACCCATAAAAAACTGATGGAGACGCTCATTATCAAGTCGTTTAGTGGCGTCAGCACCGATATTACAAGTGCACTGGCCGCATTTACAGGAGAAAGGTGGTTCATGAACAATTAAAGAATCCCAAATTGATTTAAATTTACCGTAATATGTGGTGACATCCATCCCTTTGCTCTGAACACAATTCTTAAGCTGTGTTTTCAGGTTGTGAATAACCGTACCATCGACAACGGAAAATTGAGCGGCAAGATCAGCCCATAAGACCGACGCGTCTTCGACGTAGGAGACAGTATCAAGGAGCGACGGATCAATAGTGTTACGAATCCATTGCACAAGAGTGCAATGGACAACCTCCCAATTTTCGAGTTGAAACGGATCAGTGGGTTTTTTTATGGTACCATCAACGAAACCAAATTTGCGTCTGGATTTTAAAGACATACGCATCGAGTTCTTCCAATCGTCGTAGTTGTCACGACGTAAAATTACTTGAGAGATTTTTGCTCCAGGAACATCGTGGGATCCCAGAAAATATGGAGAAGTTGAGTCGATTTTGGGTGGCGGGTCGGCATCATCCCCAGCCATGGCGGCAGAAGATAGTATTTTCGTTTTGACGTTTTTTTTTTTTTGTTGTTTTAGGGTTTTTGAGAATCGTAACCTAAATCTGATACCATGTTGGAAAAGTGAAAGGTTTTAATCTAATTAATCACTTAGCCTTAATTGGCTTATATAAGAAACATAATGGACTTGGGCCTTATTCTAAACTACATTACATCAGAAGATATTATATATCTCTAATAACATATTACATGTGAAAATAATTCCAAGGTAAGGCAGTGGGCAAAACACATGTGGGAATTCGTTAGGTAGTGGACAAAATACATGTTGGAATTAGTTAGCCAGTGGGCATAACACATGTGGTTATTCTAACAAATTTATTTTCATCAAATACAAGTCAAAATGAATATATAATTTTTTCGAGACCCAATGAGGATGGGAAGAAGGAAGTGGTACTTGACTGTTAAGTCATAATGATGAGGTCATTTATATTCGGATCATAGACTCGTTTTTTGGCAATCACTAAAACTTGAGAGAGACGGTCTTTCCATAAATTAATGAGAGACCATTCTTTTGTACCCTTTTATTTGTATTTCGTAACCCTTTGTCATTGATTGTACCATAATAATTTCGTACCTATTTACATAATAAATGTACTAAGTTTATGTTTAATCATGATTTGTACCTATTTTATTAACTTTAGTACCACTTTTTCTTAAATTTGTACAACGGTCTTTCAATAAGCTTATTAAGAGGCGGTCTCTCATGAGACCTACTGTTTTGCAATTATCGAATAATAATTTGAACAATGCATTATACGTAGTAATAAGTTGTTATTTACTTTGATTTTCATTTGTACTTTTGGAGTTTGAAAATTCGATTCTTACTTTATTGACATTTTTTTACCAATACTTCTCTACATTTGTAAAGTTATGTTTTGTTTTTAGTTTAGAGGATATATAATAATTGTTTTAATAAGAGGATTAAAACATTTAATTTGATTCCTAATTCTAACTTTTTTTCAATCCAAACACAAGGTATAATAATGAAATTGATTCCAGTATTGAATCAAACACCTGTATCGGGAATCAAGTTACAACCCCATACCGCTATTTGAACCAAACACCCCCTGAACCATACGCCAAATTATGAATCTCAAATAGTTAATCATGTTTACTTCCAAAGTAGAAATCAAAACACGCATTTATATAATTTCAATTCAATACTTGAATTCCCAATTAAGAATTAGTTGGAAAGCCACTTATTTGATGATTTCCCGTAAGAAATTAAATTCTTGGTGTTCATCAATCGACAGAAATTTCAGTTACATATACCCAATGAATTATAATGTGTTATGCGTATAAATACACTTTAGATTTGCTTAATTTGGTCACACAAATCGTTTTGAAAAAATATACGAGTACTCAATAATCGTTAAACAATGGCATGTTCGATCTATAATATCGACTCGGACAAACTGTTCTTGTGTTGCAATGACGTAGAAGTACTACAAGTGTATGAGATCGACAGTCTTTACTTGGCTCCGGTCCAACAAAAGCATTGGACCGAAGTAGCGACCGTGAATTTTGGGGAAGGTCGAGAATATAAGGCCATCAAAATCGGCAATAAAGAGATTATTGAAGGTTACGATTTGGAAAGACTGATGCGAGAACTATTGTCGTTGGGGATGATGGTTAATTGCGAAGGACTTTGCTTTCTTAAGCAGGAAAGTAGTATTGTTGAATCCGTTAATTATTATCGGATGTTTGATAAATTCGATTGGTCGAAATATGACGTTAAGGTTAGGGTCAGTACGAGGTGGATTTGTAGTGACATTGTTACGGGTCGTCCCATGTTGGATTGTTTTATGCAAATGATGTTTGAGAAGGTGTCGCAATTTGCGGAAGCTAAGGATCTACATAGGTCGGAATGTATGGAATTGAAGCTTAAACACTTGGCTTTGGTTGAGCAAAAATCGGAGGATAAGCCGAAGGTGAAGGAAGACGAACTGCAGGTGAGTTTGAAAACAATTGATACTTTTATAAAGTCGAAACAGCAATTACTTTAAAATAAACCACATACGTTTACTATTATATGTCACCCACAACTTTCAATACGTGCAAATTAACCCTATGTGTTTAGTATTTGGTGCAAATTACCCTTTATTTAATTAATTTAGCTGATATTCAATATCTAATCCTTTTTCTTATTTATTTCCCATTTTATTGTCCCTCATTTTAAAAAGAAATTTAGGCAATGGACCAATCTACCCCTATCTTACCACACTACACTTAAAAATAAAACCCAAATTTATATCTTCATACACTAAGTTTGCTCCACAACCCCAACACCAAATATGACGGCACCCTCTACGCCGACCTAACACACATGTCATCTGACACTGTCGACATTATATTCGCTGACAAGGGGCACAGTTAGATTAAGTGGATTCAAGGGTGAATGGTGGTATTTTGTGTGGTTGGGGGGTTTTGACGAGAATGGGCTAGGGCCGTAGTGGTGAGGCGATTGGACATAGAGTATGACGAACTTGCTTGGGGGTTGAAGGTGTGATTTTTGGCTATACTTAGGTTTTTAGTTGGCCGGAGGTAGAAGACGGGGTTGGTGTGGTGATAAGAAAAGGGTAAATTTGGATTTTCACGAATTAGTAATATTAGTTTTAGTTATGTTAATTCAATTTTTATGTTTTAAGTTACAAAAGTTTAATAATAGAATTGAATTGCACCAAAATATAAAGTTATGAGGTTCGTATTAAAAAATTGTGGGGTGATTTGCACGTACTAGTAAACGTATGGGGTTTATTGGCCACTTCCCCGCTTTAAAATATCTGAATTGATATCCGATTGCAGTTTTGAAACGAGCTAATATGATTTCATCTGAATTTGAATTGAATGTATCCGATATCTGAATTGATATCCAATTACAGGTAATTAAAGCACTTGAAACGCTAGCTGAAGTGGTGGAGTCGAAACGAATCCGATACCCATCTCAAAATGTTAAACTTCCGTTGTCCGTTCAGTTCCCCATTGAGCATACTCCATTTTTCGTGCCAGATATATTTATAGCGATAAATGATATGAATGCATTAGTTGCACTGCCTTCATTTCCTGGCCTGATTTGCCAATCTTCTCCTTTGAAACCGCGAATGGACACGGACAATTGGTGGGTAGTTCGGGTGATACGCGTGAGGCAACTCTCTAAAACGTCTAATGTCGACACGCTTATCTACTACGATGGTAAACACTCGATTATTGACATTCCTTCTGCTAGGCACATTCCCTTTCCTTTACGTTTTATTAGGCTTACGCGTGTGAGATCCGGTATGTTCTTCTATTTGGCTGGTGTCGGTGTTAGGTACGGGTTTTCTGTTGAAGATGCGGTCTGGGAAAGGGAAATTGTTTGATTGCGCTTTGGCAGATTGAACTGGCCGATTGAATGGCCAATAGATCGGGTAATAGTGAGCAAGGCTCCCCATGAAATTTGCTTCAGTTGTTTTTCTTCATCCACTTGTATGTTTTATTTATTTCAACGTATTGTTATTTGTTTGTTTAAACAGGGAAGTAGCAAATAAATCCCATACGTTTACTACTATGTGCAAATCACCCCACAACTTTCAACACGTGCAAATTAACCCCATAACTTTATATTTTGGTGCAATTCAATTCTATTATTAAACTTTTGTAACTTGAAACATAAAAATTGAATTAACATAATTAAAACTAATATTACTAATTTGTGAAAACCCAAATTTACCCTTTTCTTATCACCACACCAACCCCGTCTTCTGCCTCCGACCACCTAAAAACCTAAGTATAGCCAAAAATCACACCTTCAACCCCCAAGCAAGTTCGTCATACTCTATGCCCAATCGCCTCACCACTACAGGCTACAACCTATCTCATTCTCGTCAAAACCCAACCACACAAAACACCACCACTCACCCTTGAATACACTTAATCTAACCGCGAATCTCCCTTGTCAGCAAATATAATGTCGATAGTGTCGGATGACATGTGTGTTAGGTCAGCGTAGAGAGTACCGTCATATTTGGTGTTATGGCTGTGGAGCAAACATAGTGTATGAAGATATGAATTTGAGTTTTTATTTTTTAACAGTAAACAAAGTGTGGTAAGATAGGGGTAGATTGGTCCCTTGTCTAAATTTCTTTTAAAAATGAGGGACAATAAAATGGGGAATATATAAGAAAAAAGATTAAATATTGAATATCAGTCGAATTAATTAAATAAAAGGTAATTTGCACCAAATGCTGAACACTTAGGGTTAATTTACACGTATTGAAAGTTGTGGGGGTGATTTGCACATAGTAGTAAACGTATGGGGTTTATTTGCCACCATTTGTTTAAAGTTTTAGTTTTGTCAAATCTTAAGATCAATGACTTAAACGATAATATCATTCAAAATCAACATGTCAGTACCAGTCTGCATAATTGTACTTGTTTCTGCCTATTATGTATATTCCCGGAGGCCGGTGTCAGTGTTAGGCACCGGTAACTCGATGAAACGGCCAAGGGATCAGAGAAGCGGGACAGTGATTGGTGCTAGATGGCGAGGATAATTGCATTTTCAAGTATTTAATTTGCTGTTTTTCTTCATTTACTAATGTCATTGTAATTCCGTCCTACAATGATGCTTACAAATTGTATTCTAAATTAGCGATCAACGAGTCAGTATCTTATTTGGCTAGGAAATAATAAGTGAGGATTCTATATGCCAAGACGCCCTATTAGGCCCCACACTCAATGTGCGACACGGCACATAGGACCGCCGCTCACCGAACATGACATTCTAATCATTGAAGCACGGGAAGATTATTGACTATTTGGTTAATAAATATCTAGTTAGAATAAGAGTTAGTTCAAGTGGTACGAGACTACGAACTCTCTTATCTCAACTTTGAAGTTGGGTGTTCGATTCACACCCGCGACATAGTGCGCTCATTTGTAAAAAGAAATATCTACTTAAACTCATTGTCATACTTTTTTATGAAATGTTAAAAAACACGATAATGAATATTAACGTTAGTTATCAACGCATTTCAGTAGCTAAAAACTTATATTAGATACTAGCTAAATTTGCTAATCACTTTGTTTTGTCACTATAACTTTAGCTATCATCGTATTTTCGTAGTTGAAAACGTAAATTAGATACTAAATTTACTACTCAGTTTGTTTCTTCTCTATAATAACTACATATTTAGATACCGATTAATTTCCGTATTTAAAAATTTAAATTTGATATTAAATTTGCTACCGACTACTTTATTTAGTCTCTACAATAGAACTCTGTATTAGATACCATTTTAGTTTGTTTTCTTAAGTAGGCCAAATATATATATTTTTTTTCAAAATTAGTCGTTAAATTATATATTTAGCAGTAGAGTTTTAGTCAGATGCTAAACTAATAGCTAAATCATCATTCTCTTGTACCGTCCGGTAAAGCGCAAGTAATCAAGTCAAATACAGAACTTACTGAAACGATGAATATGTCTAATTTGGATTCTCTCCATTACTTCGCTATTGCATTAATGAGTTGGTATACGATCGCTTCACACGAGACTAATTCAAATGGTAACAAAGGTAAATTCTACTCTCCCCCAGTCGATCATGCTTATCACCTTGCACTTATTCCTGTAAATCGTACAGATCCGTCTGATTTTCCGTCAGTAAGTGTGCCCAATTCGTCTACTCTTCGGTCGATTGATCCTCACTTTTGGTGGCTTTTAGAGGTTGAAATTATTTTCACTGTTAAGAAGCCGCGTGAAGCCGAGGCACAAAGGAAACCAAGGTTATTGTATTATGATGGCGGGGATTACACAGTGTCGAAACGCTGTGGTGTTACTTATCCGTCTTTTTGTGATAATGACAATGCTTTGGTCCTTCAAGGTTGCGCTGTGTATCATATTCTCGGTGTTGGATTTAGGCTTGGGTTCCTCTGTATCAAATGATTAACCAATTTTCGAAATTTGTTTTGGACTAGGGTGTTATTTAATTATCCTGTTAGTCTCAATTAAGTCGGTTCTACGTTTTTATATTATGAACGGGATTCAAATAGAAACTTGTAAAACCGTTTTAGAAAAGAAATTTGCATTACTCACCTTGTTTCCGTCTCCAAGCAATTTGTGTCGTTAATTGCTTGTTATTCCCGTTTAGTTTCTAAAACGAGGCGAAGTCACACTGTCATATAATGTAAGCACGCTTATCTACTACGATGGTGACACTCGAATATTGACATACTTTCTGCTGGGCACATTCCTTTTAACTCGCAGCCAAATTGAACAATATACCGGATTTCACAGCTGTTAATCTCACTTAAGTTTGTTGTACGTTTCATTAGTCTGAATCGATTACTAAGCCATCGTTTGTATTCATAAAATATATCGTTTAATTTTGCTGGCGAGATCAATCTAGTTTCTAATTCAAACATACGATAAGAATGTTTTAGAATAGGAATTCAAACATACGAGAAACCGTATTAGCAAATTGCCACCAAACATTTGAGGTTAGGTTCAGATTACCCCCAAACGTTTTCAAATATGTAATTTACGGAAGGTTGTTGTTGATTAAAATTGACAGAATTTTAAAATTGGATTGATTTGCACATAGTATCGAACGTTTGACCGTAAATTGCACATTTGAAAGGTTTGAGGCCAAATTGCTTCAATTATTACTTCTCGTCTAGGTAGCACCAAAACGGACACGGACACGACACAGATACGGGACACGACTTTCCATGAAATTTAGTACACGGGACACGGGATTTAATAATAAAATATATATTATGGTTATAAATAACGTATAATTTTATTTTTATCATGTATTTGAAGCTAAAACTAAACAAGTAAGGTACAATTCGACCTTTATTATAACTAATTCTCATTATTCCACCCAAATTCATCTTTTAATCGATGTTTTTTAAAATTTTATTTCTCGTATAAACTATAATATGTTTAGAAATGTGTCTAACAAGTGTCGGGTGTTCAAGTGTCGGACATGGGACGGCTAATTAGGAGAAGTGTCCGTGCTACCTAGCTTCTCGTGCTATAAGGCCGTCTTATTCTATAATTTATGTTTCCGATAAATTTACCGTCAACTTTAACTAAGTCACAAGAACTTTGACAGTCTCAATTCCCAGTATGATGTTCCAAGTTCCAACTGTATAGGGTTTCATAATCTGAACGGCTAGTAGTTGGAAGGCCTCATATTAATTAGGAAGTTAAACTTATTAGCATAAGAATTAAATTATGTAATAATGTATATATATAACTCGTATTTGTTAAGCTTTAGTCACACTGTCATATAAATTTCACTACATAATTTGTTCAATATCACTACAACAATGGCTACTTACTCGATCGAGTCCGACAAACTTTTTATTTGTTTCAAAGATATGCAAGTCATGGAGGTGTATGAGATTGACAGCCTTCATGTCGCTCCTGTACGACAAAAGTATTGGACCCTCTTAGCCACGGTTCAATTGGGTGATAGTCGGGAATTTGAAGCACTCCAAATTGTTGATCGAGGCGTGATCAGAGGCCGGGTTTTGGAAAGACTGATGCAAGATCTAATGTCTTTGGGAATTATGGTTAATCGCGAAGGTCTTTGCTTTCTTAAGGCTCCGGAAAGTAACATTTCGGATCAATGTCAAGTTGAATATTACAGAATGTTTGATTTATTTGATTGGTCCAAGTACCGTGTTAAGTCCAGGCTGAATACTAGATGGACCCGTAATGACATTGCTGACGGCCGATATATGTTGGATTATTGTTTGGAAATGGTGAGTGGGAAGGAGGCGAAATTCAAAGTGAAGACTCGTCAGCATCGCAAGCAATTAGATCAATTGAATCGGTCGCATAGCGAGGATATAAAGGAATTGGAATGTAAGCATTCGGCTGTGCTAGCAGCATTGGAGCAGGGTCATAGCCGAGATATACAGAAACTGAAACGTAAACATACGGAAGAAATAGCAGCATTTGAGCTCGTAAAGGAGGAAATGGAGCAGAAGCATGATGAAGATATCGAGGAATTGAAACGTAAGCATACTGAAGAATTAGCGGTGTGTGAGTGTGATCAGCGGTATGTTAAGGCAAACGAGGTAATGGAGGAAGATTCAGTAATCAAAATTTTGGAAGATGAGTTCCAGTTATGGTGTTACGCAGGGAGCGGCCATCCTTCAGAACTCCTCAGCATTAACTTCAAATTGATGAATTATTTTCAAAACTTGAGTCCTGTTTGGAAACTAGTTGATATGATTGAGCCGTGTCATAAGGGAAGTGAAGTTTACTTGCCTCAGGTTCGTGACATAGGCGATATCATACTTCTTATTCTCCCTTCGGCCAAACGCAAATATACACGGATGTCATACTTGTGGACCATAGCTTATTGTAAAGGACTATTGGGCAATAGCAGTTGGAGTATTCTTGAATTAGAAGATTTTTCAGATACGGAATTCCAGCCAGAGAGAAAACGGAGTATATTGTTTTATGATGGCAGCAAGGATTTGGAGTCTAGAAGTAACAATTTATATAAGCCGTCTCTAGATGATCCTGAAGTATGCCCATCTGGTTTTGAAGGTTGGGGCGTGTTTTATGTTCCAGGTTATGGTTTTAAGTTTGGGTTTGTCTTTGTAACGGATCAGTTTTAATGGCCGGAATATATCCATGCCATCTGCGGCCTTCCTTTTTTATATAAAGCATCATCTTATAATAAGAACTTCATCCGTCCCGTTCATTTGTTAACTATGATTAGGACGGAGGTAGTATCATGTTATCGTTTTTAATCATATATTGTCACAAGAGTACCCTTAATCCTAAGTGATCGTCTGATGCGTAAGATAGAAAATCAAACAAATGTCAGAGAGAACATAAGAAGGCTAGTCGCTCGAATGTGGAAAACTGAGAATACAGCAGGTTTGCATTCTTGTTTCATACCGCGAATGAATGCAAATCAATGGAGTTCGCGATGTTCTTTTGTGTGCTCCGCTACATTCACCATCACTTAACACCGTTCCTAGCTTAAAGGGTTTGACTGATGCTACGAAGTCAGTGGTAGAGGAGAAAGAGTCCACAATATAAACCCAAGAGGTAGGGTTCCACTCTAAAACCAATTGGCAATAGAGGGAGTAACCCCTTGCCTTATATAGTGATAATTCTTCTTCTCTTCTATCAATGTGGGACAATCCTCACATGTGGGATTATCGGGTTTCTTCACACACCATGAATTCATCGTGTCGCCTTCCCTTGAATTAGCTAGTTGATCGCTCAATCAGTTCACTGTCTTAACCTCGATCTGCAAAATTCTATCAGGAAGGGCTCTATCAGGCTACGAATGTACTGCCCTGAATGCCATGATTTTACTCTTGACATGAGTCCGGCTTTTTTTTTGTAGTACTATTGTTTCACAACTCACAAGTGGGATGTCAACTATGATGGTTCGAACACAAGTCAAGTACTAACTAGTAACCATTAGATAATACTCCGTGCTGTGTACATCTGACCCCTTACCGTTTTTTAAGTACAAATACGACACACGACCCTAATTACAACTCCAGTTATTATAAAAACTGTTAGGGTCAATTCGAATAATTATGCATTTATGCGGATTTCCCATATAGAAATTGAATAATCTCAACGCATACAAAGAATAAATAACATTTAATTCAGAAATAGTTGGAACTTGGAAGGCCTCTTGCCAATATATCACTTTTGAAATTGAACTCTCAATATGAAGTCTATATAATGGAGCAGTTTATTCACACTGTCAAACGCAACCCTTCACTACATATCGATTGGCAAAAATGTCGTTTTACGTGATCGAGTCCGATACACTATTTCTTTGTTCCAACGACACACAAGTAATGGAAGTGTATGAAATTAACAACCTTCATGTTGCTCCCGTTCGACAGAAGCATTGGACCCACTTAGCTACGCTTCACTTGGGAGACGGTCGTCACGAGTTCGAAGCACTTCAAATTGGTGATGAAGATATTATCAGAGGCCACGATTTGAAAAGATTGTCGCAAGATCTAATGTCGTTGGGAATGATGGTTAATCGCGAAGGACTTTGCTTTCTTAAGATCCCGGAAAGTAATGTTTCCGATCAATACAAGGTTCATTATTACAGGATATTTGATCAATTTGATTGGTCCAAATACTCTGTTAAGTCTATGTTGAATACCGTATGGGTCCGTAATAACATTGTCACCGGCCATCCCATTTTTGAAATGTCGAGTAAGAAGGATGCCGTGTTAACAGAGGATACAGACGGATCAAAGCAAAAGCATTTGCGGAAATTGATGGAAATGAAGCGTCTGCATAGCAAGGAAATAGAGAGATTAATGCAAAAGCATTTGGATGATTTACAAGAATTTGAGCTTAGAAATGAAGCTCACATTGTCAAGTTATATCGTTACAACATCGATCATGGAAATTTCGAAGAATTTTACTCCAATTTAGTGGATCATTTACAAGTATCCTGTCCTATCTCGAAATTTGCATATACTGCTTCAACTGGTAACCATGGTACATTCTTGTCGCCGCCAGTCAATCACCTTAATAGCATTGTACTTATTCCTGTAGGTACGACGACTCCAAGTGATTTTCCGACAATAAATGCCTGCATCTCGACATTAGCTTCCCAATCGATTGACTATGACCACTGGCAGCTTCTTGAGGTCGAAATTATGTTCACCATCAATGAGCCTCACGTAGCTCAGTCACTTCGAAGAAAGAGGTTACTGTATTACGATGGAGGGGCATACGGAATATCCAATGCTTGTCCGGCTTATTTAGATAATGAAGACGCTTTGAGCCTGGATGGTTGCTATGTATACTATATTCTCGGTGTTGGGTTTAGGCTTGGGTTCGTCTCTATAAAATGATCTTCCAAGTTGTCGGAAGCCGCTTCTGAGGGGTCTAAGAATTTCGTTATGGAGATGGGTAGTTTGATTATGCTGTTAATCTCACTTAAGTTTGTTGTACTTTCGTTAGTCTGAATCGATTACTAAGTCATCGTTTGTATTGATAAAACATATCGTTTAATTATGCTGGCGAGATCAATCTAGTTTCGAATTCATACATACGAAAGACTGTTTTAGAATAGGAATTAAAACATATGGGAAACCGTTTTAGCAAATTGCCACCAAACGTTTGAGGTTAGGTTAAAATTACCCCTAAACGTTTTCAAATGTGCAATTTACGGAAGGTGGTTGTTGATTAAAATTGACGGAATTTAAAAATTGGATTGATTTGCACATATTATCAACGTTTAACCGTAAATTACACATTTGAAATAGACCTGATCATGGGCCGGGTTTGAGCCGGGCTCGTGCTAAATAAACGGCCCAAATACATGGGTCGGGCCGCACCTGGAAGGTAGGGCATTTTTGTTGGCCCGAGCCCATAATTGTTTGGGCTATAACAAGCCTCGGTCCAAAATGAGCCAAAATAATACAATACGAAACAATCAACAAAATAGATACGTGATCAAACTATTAGCAACGAAATAAAATTTTCAAATCTTAGATGTTTGACTTCTACTTTTTTAGTCAAGAAAACAATAGTATAGTATCATACATAACTCACAAGTTGACAAAAAATTATTAGTACACCAACTAATTAAAGTTATACGATGAAAATATAAAAATATTCGCAAAGTTGATAATTCAATGCATTAGTGGTGTTCGATTATTAGTGTGATCTATATACAATTACAACTTCCGATTTTTTTTTAAAAACATAATTTCGGGCCGGGCTGGGTCATTGATCGAGCCTTTAGGTTGGCCCAAAAATCGGCTTTTTTTGGGCCAAACTATCAGGCCCAGACCCGAAAAAAAATCAGACTGGACCAGGTCGGGCCATCGGGCTTGGGCCATCTGATCGGCTCTAATTTGAAAACGTTTGACGCCAAATTGCTTCAATTATTACTTCTCGTGCTATAAGACCATCCCCAAGCAAGGTCGATTTGGAGGTCGATTTGGGGTCGAGTCAAGTTAATTGTAATTAAGAAATCGATTAGAATTGACTCAAGTCGATTTGAGTCACAAATCGACCCAATTTGAGGTAAATTGACTCATCAATCGACCTCATACGTGGCACATTTTAATTGGTTCCAACCATTTAAGAAAAAGAAAATAAAAAAAAAAGTTAAAAAAGTGGTTGTTTGGGAGGGTTTATTGACCTAGGTCGTGACTTTCTGCTTTGGAGGGTTTAAGTGGTCAAGGTCAATAAGAAGAGATTAAGGCCTAATATGCAATTGACCCGATTAAATTGACTTGTTGCTTGGGAATGGTCTAAGGCAGGCTTATTCTATGTTTATGTTTCCGATAAATTTACAGTCAACTTTGACTAACGTCCCAATGAAAAACAATGTCACAAGAACGTTGACAGTCTCAATTCTCAAAATTTGCGTAATTCTCAGTATGACGTTCCAACGGAATAGGGTTTCATAATCTGAACGGCTGGTACTTGGAAGGCCTCATATTAAATAGGAAGTTAAACTTATTAGCATGAGAATTAAATCATCTAGTCATGTATATATATAACTCGTATTTGTTAAGTTTTAATCACACTGTCATATAAATTTCACTACATAATTTGTTCAATATCACTACAACAATGGCTACTTACTTGATCGAGTCCGACAAGCTTTTTATTTGTTGCAAAGATATGCAAGTCATGGAGGTGTATGAGATTGACAGCCTTCATATCGCTCCTGTACGACAAAAGTATTGGACCCTCCTAGCCACGGTTCAGTTCGGTGATGGTCAGGAATTTGAAGCACTCCAAATTGGTGATCGAGACGTGATTAGAGGTCGGGTTTTGGAAAGACTGATGGTTGATCTAATGTCTTTGGGAATTACGGTTAATCGCGAAGGACTTTGCTTTCTTAAGGCACCGGAAAACAACATTTCGGATCAATGTCAAGTTGAATATTACAGGTTGTTTGATCTATTTGATTGGTCCAAATACCGTATCAAGTCCAGGCTGAATACCCGTTGGATCCGTAATGACATTGCGAATGGCCGACCCTTGTTGGACCATTGTGTGGAAATTCTGAGTGAGAAGGAGACGGAATTAAAAGAGAAGACTCGTCCGCATAGCGAGCAATTAGATCAACTGAGTCGTTCGCATAGTCGAGATATAATGGAATTGGAATGTAAGCATTCGGCTTGGCTAGCAGCATTGGATCATAGTCATAGCCGCTTGAAGGAGGAAATGGAGCGTAAGCACTGTGAAGATATTGAGGAATTGAAATGTAAGCATACTGAAGAATTAGCAGCGTTTGAGCGGGCTGAGCGCGACCAGCGGTATGTTAATTCAAATGAGTTAAGTGAGGAAGAATTAGTAATCAATAAATTGGAGGATGAGCTCAAGTTATGGTGTTACAGACCGAGTGGCGGTATTTCAGAACTCGTCAGCATTTTCTCCAATTTGACGAATTATTTTAAAATCTCGAGTCCTGTTTGGAAACTAGTTGATAAGATTGAGCCGTGTCATAGGGGAAGAGAAGTTTACTTGCCTCCGAACTGCGACATATTCGCTATCATACATCTTGTTTTCCCTTTGGCCAAAGGCAAATATACATGGTCGTTTTACTTGTGTAACATAGCTTATTGTATAGGATTATTGGATGATAACCGTTGGCGTCTTCTTCATTTAGAAGATATTTCAGATACGGAATTCCAGCCAGAGAGAAAACGAAGTATATTGTTTTATGATGGCAGC
Organism: Silene conica; assembly: GCA_029255685.2. Taxonomy (NCBI): domain Eukaryota; kingdom Viridiplantae; phylum Streptophyta; class Magnoliopsida; order Caryophyllales; family Caryophyllaceae; genus Silene; species Silene conica. The sequence goes on from CM055312.2 coordinate 96,958,325, forward strand.
GAGGATTCGGAGTCAAGAAATAACAATTTATATAACCCGTCTCTAGATGATCCTGAAGTATGCCCATCTGGTTTTGAAGGTTGGGGTGTGTTTTATGTTCCAGGTTTTGGTTTTAAGTTTGGGTTTGTCTTTGTAACGCATTAGTTTTAATGGCCGGAATATATCCATGCCATCTGCGGCCTTCCTTTTTTTTATATAAAGCATCATCTTGTACTAAGAACTTCATCTGTCCCGTTCATTTGTTAATAATGATTAGGACGGAGGTAGTATATGTGCACGACCCTTTCAGAGCATTATTATAACTCCCTGATTTGTTGCCAATTCTTCATTTATCGACCCCTTCGTTGCACGACTGACTAACTAACTGACTAACTCTTCATTTGGCAAAATACTTGAGAAATCGAGTTTTTGCCACCCGTTTCATTTTCTGTGCAAAGCGTATACGTAAACGATAAAGACGGAGAATATTACGAAAATCATAATATTTCGGAATATTCTAAGAATATATTACGACTTATTCATTTGTTTCGGTTTCGATCCATCTACAAACGATTAAGCAATAAACTTTGAACAAGTATTTTGCTAATAAGAATGGTCAATAGTACGAATTAATCTCCCCTTTTAACATTCAAATGGCGAATTAGAAGCCATTTTCGTTACCTCAACATCCACAATTCTAGATTAAAATCCAAAAACAAATCAATCAATAAATTCTTTCGTTTGCGCTATTTCTCGTAATGATTCATCGAAACGTCGAAGAGGTTGTTATGGATTTCAATGGTAGAAGGAAAGGAATAATCAAAGCGCTTACTAAAGACGTCGAATTATTCTACAAATTATGCGATCCAAACAACCCGAGTTTATGTTTATATGGACTTCCTAACGAGCAGTGGGAAGTCACCTCGTCACCACCACCGCCACGACTATCAGAGCTCCCAGAGCCTCGATCAGGGATTAACCTAGTTAGGGACGCTACGACAATGGAGGAATGGTTATCAATGGTGGCAATGCATAGTGATGTATGGTTGCATTCCATTGCTTCTTATTTCGCTTGTAAGTTCAAGTTCGACAAGGTGGAAAGGAAACGTCTTTTTGAAAGGGTCGCGGATAAGTCTTTGATATCCGAGTTGATAATGGGTGGTAAGACCAAGAAACGGGTTAAAGCGAAGTATAGTTCTTTACCAGATGAGATGTTGGTTGAAGTTCTTGCACGGCTTTCCGTAAAAGATCTTCTTTGGTATCGATTGGTATGTAAGAAATGGAGGTCTATTATCGAAGATTCAAATTTCGTTCCAACGCAGCTAATGAGCTACAAGGGCAGTACAATAAAAAACGAGTTATTAGTCGTCATGGAAGGCCGATGTACTTGGCAAAATAAAGAACGAGTTGTAGTTCGTTGTAGCGACAATTTCAGAAAAGTTACGAAAGTAATTAAACCTTTGTATAACATGGATCAATGTCAAGTTTTGGGTTATATAAACGGGTTGGCCTTGGTTCGAGATGGGAGGTTTATGTATTATAGAGATATTATATTATGGAACCCTTCGATAAATAAATTTGTAACGGTACCTCTTCCGGTTGGGGTTGTAAGTTATTTTGACCTTGGGTTCGGTTTTGATGCATCTACAAACAACTATAAGGTGGTGCTATTTACGTATTCTCGTACCCAATTTAGAGTTGATGTAAACCAAACCGTTACAATCCCTGGATTAGTTCAAGTATATACACTAAGTACCAATTCTTGGACTACTAAGCCCGATGTTCATCCTCCGTCACATGGTGTAGAAGGGTCTCAAGTTTTTTTAAATGGCGCGATTCATTGGATGTTTGAAGTCCCGAATGAAAAAGGTAATTCACAGTCGACATACAAAGCTCGTATGTATATTGTTTCGTTTGTGGTGAGAGACGAGGTGTTTAATAACTTGGAGTCGCCTAGGGATGTCAGTGGATCGGTTGGGGAAAATCTTTTGACAGTCGTGGACGGTTGTCTTGCTATGTTTTGTGTCCATCTTTCGGAAAATGATATGTGGGTTATGAAAGATTATGGTAATGTAAATTCATGGATAAAATGTTACTCGTTCACAATACAATGCGATAAACGCTTGTATTTTAAGGGGGGTAGTGAATTGTTGTATACCATGGACCGGTCCGGCATCAGGTTATATGATATAGAGAGGAAATGGGCTAAGGATCTTGCAAGAACTTATGATAAAAACTCGGGTTATAGGATTTACACTTATGTCGAGAGCTTAGTACTATCGAGTATCAAGTATGCCCGTTAGGGCGTTAGGCATTAGGGCCACTGAGTATCGAGTACACTGTAGACACTATATATAGTTGACATACTCTCAGAGTTTCTTTACAAGCGATCACAATAACGTGTCACAACTCGGATTCATAACCAGTGATATTTGAGAAAGTAAAGGTCGTATTGTTGCCTTTTTTAGCACTTGTACAATTGTACGTGCTATGTAAGACCTATCGAAATACATGTATATACTTCTTGTAACTTGTATAAATATCGTCCTTGTTCATCAGTAACAAAAATTCAAGCTTTCGAATTCTGTACAATCAAATTCCACCTTATTAATGGGCAGGAGTAGTTAATTACTGTTTTATCGTAATAAATTGAGACTTACTAGTTGTTATACTCCCTCCTATTCTGAATAACTGTCACATTTGCCGTTTTCGTCTATTCACGTAATTATCACATATTCCATTTTGGGACATTGTTTATACTTATTTTATTCACTCTAACCCACAATAATACCCCACCTTACCCCACAACACTACTTATTTTAATCACCTCTACTCACAATAATAATCAATAATACATTCCCTCTCTCCAATCTTCCCACCCCACACATTACTTTACATTAAACAAATGAATTCCTTAATTCCCGTGCCCAACCCGAAATGTGACACTTATTCCGAATAGGAGGGAGTATGACGTTTCTTGTTTTACATATCACGTCCACTATTTTTCAATTTATTCTAAAACACTATATTTTGATTAACTTAACTAAAACACTTTCTTAACAATGGGACAATATTTATGAGTAGGAGGGAGTATATTTTATTATATATAAATGCCGTATTCCGTGTCCGAAATTTCATGTGACGCCGTATCCGTGTCCTTATCCATTTTAGTGCTACCTAGACCATGAGTGTGGGCAACCAATCTTGTTCAACACACCTCTTCCTTTCTTTCATAACTTTGTGTTTCTTTTAACAAGTAGACGGTTGAGATCGTACCACCTCGTTAATCCATGCCTTCCCAGTTTAACCAATACTGCGCTGCCACGTGTCGTTTAAGTACAGTTGTAAATTTTGTGGTACAACAGTTATCTGCATAAATTGTACTATTTCACTTCACACTTCACACTTCACACTTGACACAAAAATTACTGCTCTCCTTCCTGAATCATTTCCAATGGCAACCAATGCTTGTTTTCCAGAAGAATTAGTACAAGAAATTCTAGTAAAAATGCCAATAAAATCAATTTTGAGATGCAAGGTCTTATCAAAGCATTATTACTCGTTAATTCGTAGCCAATGCTTTACTCTTCGTCACCTCCAGCTTGCAAAACTCAACAAAAACAAACTGTCGGACCGGCTATTTCTGAGTCCAGTGTTAGGTTCTGTACATCTCTTTGAACCGGGAGGGCATGTCAAGGTGTTGGAGAGGATACCTTGCATCTTCGCTGAAGGGTCATCGAATGTTGACGACCATTATCAGAAAATTGAATCGATTTCTGGACCTTTAGATGGTCTGTACTGTGTGTTAGAAATAAGAGATATCTCTTCTAGACGATGCATTACTGTATGGAATCCCGCTACCAGGGAGCATTTTACCCTCCCGCATCCCAAAAACAATGATATTTTTGGTTACAAATCGAGTCCAAAAAAATCGATTGATAATTTGGATATTTATACGTTTGGGTTTGGGCACGATTCCAACAAAAATAATTACAAGGTTGTTATAATTTACGCGCATATCCCATATAAGTTTGATAACAAGCTGTATTTTTACGTCTTTGATCTGGGTAAGAGAAATTACAAAGAGTGCATTGTTTATTCTCGGTTCATTGAATCCAAGGCTGGAGTTTTTATTCAGGGGGCTTGTCATTGGGTATGTCCGCCCCATCGACGAGGTAATACCGCTTCTGGTGTTTATGCGGGGTATGCGATTCTTGCCTTCGATATGTCGAGGGAAACACATAGCGTCTTTCCACTCCCTAACGCCGTAGTTGATGAAAATGAGTGGCCTATCAATTCAATTGCGACTTTGGATGGGTGTCTAGCTTTGATTAATACCCGAGGGCTTGATATATTAGCAAGGTGTTCGTGCTTCAATGTGTGGGTTATGGAAGAGTATGGTGTAACTGAATCATGGAAGCGCTTGTACCGAGTTTCACTACCACCCCAGTATTTTGGTCGGTTTTTGGGGCTTATAGGGGACTGGTTTTATGTCGCAGACCAAGAGGAGTTTATGGTTTCATATGATCTCCGCTCCAAGCATTATGAATGTTGCAATATTGGAGGTAGCAACATTCACCACATTGTACCTTATGAGGAATCCTTGTACTCATTGTCGCGACATGAGCTTCGATGCTTACTCTAATTCCGGGTTGCCGTCATTAAGTGTCACTGTTTGTTCTTAGACGGAATAGTAAGTTTAGAAATTTTCGGTTGATCGAGAATGTAGTTTATTTGATTTTAATCGTTTTGTGTCCTGTCATTATTAACATATGTATTAATTATTAGAGTAAATTAAAAATAACTCCCTTTTAAAATAGAGTTTTCTAAAATTATTCCCTTAAGATGCACTTTTATTAAAAATTGCTTCAAAATTCCAATTTAGGTTACCAATTCTGTAGGTTTTTAAACTTATTCTACATTATTATACCTATAAAAGCATAAATTGACTATGTTACAAACGGAATCAATTCATAAACTTGTAAAATAAGTCACTTGAATTAGAATTTTGAAGCAATTTTTGATAAAAATACATTTTAAGGGAGTAATTTTTGAAAAAAATTATATAAGGGAGTAATTTTAGAAAAGTGAATTTTAAAAGGGAGTTATTATTAATTTCCTCTAATTATTATGAGACTTTTGATTAATGAAACGATTTTAAACTTTAAAAAAAACAAATGAGCTTCCTGAATCTAAATCCTGATCGTTAGAAGGCAATTTTTAAACAGCAAATTCTTATTTCAGACATACACCTTCAGACCAAACATATGTTACCATTTTATAGTTAAATATAACCACAATAGTGTGGTTAATGTTACAGTTTATGATAACTTGTATGTCAATATTGGTCACATTTGGCTGTAAAATGGTAATATATAGCTCGTCTGAAGCTTCAGACCATGGTCTGCTTTTTATCGAAGTTTGTGGCCTTGTGGAAGTATTTGGTTGCAACTTGCGAATATGTTATCTCTATTTATATTATCTCCGTTTTATTCATTTGTTTACTTTGTAGATTTTGAAAGATACTCCAATTAAAACTTGTTAATTTGACCTAGTAAAATCAAATTTAGATCTCAAAATTGGTCAAAAATATTTAAATTTATTGACAACCAAACATACACACGTCACACGACATGAATAACCTAAATAGTACTTGAATCTCGATACAATCAAATAGTGACACCTTTTATAGTGTGATTGAGATATCCTTCTTGTTTTTTAATAGTGAATCACAAAATAATTAATCTCTTCTTTTCCTACGGGTAACTTCGATGGCCTCTAATCCAACTTTTCCTGATGAAATAATAGTTGAAATTCTACTAACCCTAGAAAATCAATTTTAAGATCCAATACCTTGTCAAGGCATTACTATCCCTGATTCATAGTCAGTTCTTTATCGGTTGCCCCCTTAACTTAGGGCGACTAGCCAACGAACTCAACGATCACTTGCTTGTCAGTCCAATGGTAGAATCCTTGCGTCTTTTTAACCAGAGAGGACGGAGAGAGGAGTTCTACGTCTTTTAATGTGTGGATTATGGCAGAGTATGGTGTTACTGAATCATGGTTAATAATGTACCGAGTTTCACTACCACACGGGACCGTTAACTTCTTGATTCCAATAAAAATTTCATTGCTTAATTACTTGTTAAATTTTTCAAAGAGCTTTAAGCATAATAATTAAATAGGTCTCGTGGATAATAGACGGATTATCTTATTTGTGAAAGCAAGAAATTTACCTCTTCCGACATTTTTATTTGTGAATGTTCAGAGCATCTCCAACGGTACTAGCTTACCTTTGCCAACTAGGATTTTTAAGCTACAACACGTTTAAGCGATAAACTATAACAATGGTGTTGTGGCTTAAACGGACCCATATGTTTACTAAATGCACATAAATATTTCAAAAAATATAATTACATGTTATACATATTTCCACATGTATAATTGTAGTTGGTAACTTTCTTTGTTGGACCATTTGAGCTACTAGCTCCATGGAGCTAGTAGCTCATTTTAAGCTACTTCATGAGAAGTGCTCCAATGGTCGAGCTACTAGCTTAGAATTTTTTTTATTTGCAAGCAAGTCCTTATGGGTAACCATTGGAGATGCTCTTATAGAATCATAGCCGAAATTGGTACCATCATCATAATTTTCAGCATCCTTAAATGCGATAGTAAATAAGTACACGTCTTTTAGAAACCGTTATTTAAATATTAGTAACAGTCTCAAAAATACATTTACAATTAAACAATATTAAAATTTACGAAATATTAATTTTAGAGGTTCAAGGATAAATTTGGAATAAATTGAAAAATAGGAGGAGACCTAACCAGTAAAATAGAAGACGTGTGATATAGCAATTCTAAATTTGTATAAGAGCAAGTAAAATGATTTTGCTAAGGCACTAGCTAACAATTAACAAGAAGACCCACAATTTCACTTAATATATCCTAGTGCAATGTTTTTGTTATACTTTAAAATTGTAGGGTCATCTAAATTACAATAACTATTATTGCGAATTGTAGCTGAAAAGGGAAGTAGCTTTAAAATGTGAGGCGACAATTTCTAGATACAACCTTATTATTGCTAACCATCCGACTTGCCCCAAGGTGGCCTTACACGAACTGTAGATGCAGCGGCATACCGACGGTGATGCTTTTATTAATTTTTAGAATTGTGGACGGTACAGTGCATTTTCACTTGTCATTTACTCCATCTTTGATTTTGTATTACCCTAGGTAAAATGAAACGTTGCGGTATCCTTATCTGCATAAATTGTCCTGTTTCATCAGTTCACATAAAAATCACTACTCAATTTCTTAAAGCATTTCCAATGGCAAACAAAACATGTTTTCCAGAAGATTTAGTTGAAGAAATTCTAGTAAAAATGCCAATAAAATCAATTTTGAGATGCAAGGTCTTATCAAAGCATTATTACTCGTTAATTCGTAGCCAATGCTTTACTCTTCGTCACCTTCGCCTTGCAAAACTCAACAAAAACAAAATGTTCGACGGGTCGTTTCTGAGTACACTGTTAGATTCTGTACATCTGTTTGAGCCGGGAGGGCATACCAAGGTGTTACAGAGGATACCCTGCATCGTTGAAGGGTCATCGAATGTTGAAGGCCATCCTTCGATAATTCATTCTATCTGTGGACCTTTAGATGGTCTCTACTGTGTGTTAGAAATAAATAAGATCGTCTCTTCTAGGCGAGGCCTAATAAATAAGATCGTCTCTTCTAGGCGACGCCTTACTGTATGGAATCCCGCTACAAGGGAGGATTTTATCCTCCCGCATCCCAAACACAATGATATTTTTGGATACAAATCGAGTCCAAAAAGTTCGATGGATGACTTGGGTATTCATGCGTTTGGGTTTGGGCACGGTTCCAACAAAAATAATTACAAGGTTGTTATAATTTACGCGCATATCTCAGATAGGTTTGATAAGAAGCTGTATTTTTACGTCTTTGATCTGAGTGAGGGCGAAGGGAGAATTCACGAAGAGGGCTTTGTTGTAGATCCTTGGTTCATTGAATCCAACGCTGGAGTTTTTATTCGAGGGTGTTGTCATTGGGTATGTCTGCCCCCTCGACGAGGTAATACTGCTTCTGGTATTTACGTGGGGTATGCGATTCTTGCCTTTGATATGTCGAGGGAAACACATAGCCTCTTTTCACTCCCTGACTGCGTAGTTGATGAAACTAAGTGGTCTTTCGATATTTCAATTGCGACTTTGGATGGGTGTCTAGCTTTGACTAATACCCTAGGACTTAATCTATTGGGAAGGTGTCCGGGTTTCAATGTGTGGGTCATGGCAGAGTATGGTGTAATTGAATCATGGAAGCTCTTGTACCGAGTTTCACTATCACCCGGGACTTATGGTAGCTTTTTGGGGATTATAGGGGACCGGTTTTATGTCGCAGAAGAAGAGGGGTGGCTGGTTTCGTATGATCTCCGCTCCGAGGATTATGAAGGTTGCAATATTCTAGATAGCAACATTGACCACATTGTACCTTATGAGGAATCCCTTGTACGCGTTATCACGTCATGATCTTTGATGCTTACTCTTTTAGTAGTATTCCGGATTGCCGTCAATAAGTGTCACTGTTTGTTCTTAGACGGAATAGTAATTTTAAATGAACTTCCTGAATCTAGATCCTGATCGTTAGAAGGCAATTTTTCAATTTAATAGAAACGAAGTTTGTGGCCTTGTGGATGTATTTGGTTGCGAATATGTTATCTCTATTTACATATATTCCCTCTGGTTTATTCATTTGTTTACCTTTTGTAGGCTTTTGAAGGATACTCCAATCAAAACTTGTTCATTTTACCTAGTAAAATCAAACCTAAATCTGAAAATACAACCGAAAAAGCAAACTTATCGACAACCAAACAAACAGACTATTTGAGTAACCTATATAGTACCTGAAACTTGATACAAATCAATTTAAACCTAAATTAAATCGAATAGTGACCTTTTATTGTTTGATTTAGATATCCTTCTTATTTTCGAATAGTGAATCACAAAATAATTAATCTCTCTTCGTTTCCTACAGATATCTTCGATGGCCTCAAATCCAACTTTTTCAGATGAAATAATAATCGAAATTCTACTAAAACTCCCTATAAAATCAATTTTAAGATGCAACACCTGGTCGAAGCATTACTACCCCTGATTCATACTCAGTTCTTTACCGGTCGCCACCTTAACTTAGGGCGATTAGCCAACAAACTCAATGATCACTTGATTGTCAGTCCAATGGTAGAAACCTAGGTAGCACTAAAACGGACACGGACACGTGACATGACATGTCATGAAATTTAGGACACGGGAAGCGTTATTTAAATTTAATAAAATATACATTTTATAGTTATAAATGTTTGATTTTATTTTTGTAAATTTATATGATATTAATTTTAGATAAGTGAAGGTAAAACTTGGCCTTGATGATAACTCATTTTCATTTCTCGTCTGAAAAACATCATTCACCCCAAATAATAACCAAATACCGTGGACACGCGATGGACACGGCTCAAATACCGTGGCACGCGTTGAACATGTGCCCAAATAAATGTAGAAAGTTAGACATGGCTTTATAGGCGTCCGACACGTTTCGGCGTGTGTCCGTGAAATATCGGTGTCGGACACTGTACAGCTCATTACGAGAAGTGTCCGTGCTACCTAGGTATAAGCCCTATAAAATTTGATTCGTCTTCTCATTACTTTAAAATGATCGTCTCACTATGTAAGACCGTCGTATTATATTATATACGGATTTTGATTCTGATTATTGGAAGTTATGTGGTTGCTAGTTGCTACTCTTAATTGGAACATTGTTCTCGGTAATTAACATTTGGAAGTTGTGTGGTTGCAACACAGTAACGGACTGTTCAACTCTTGCGCTATGCTTCTGCCTATAAATTAACCCATTTTCAATTAATCTCACTGTACCTCTCCTACAACTATCTTCAATGGCTTCCAGTTCAATATTTTCAGATGAAATAATGACTGAAATACTACTAAAACTTCCTGTTAAATCGATTCTAAGATGCAACACCCTTTCAAAACATTATTACTCCCTTATTCATAGCAAAACATTCACTCGTCGCCACCTTGCCCTTGGACGACTCAACGACAAACTCTACGATCAGTCAATTGTGAACCCAATACAAGATTCTGTACGTCTATTTAATCGGAGAGGTGATATTACGGTCTTACAAGTCCCGCTTCCCATCGCTGAAGAGTCATCATCAGATGGTCTTGGCCCTGTAGCTTGTGGTCCCGTGGAAGGTCTCTACTGGGTTATCGATATAAACAATGAGCGTTATGCTGTATGGAATCCGTCTACTAGGGAGCAATTGATACTCCCTCGTGTTCCACCAACGTGCGATAATGGAGAAAACTCGAGTCAGCTGGGTGCAACAAGAGTATGTATTGCATACGGGTTTGGGTATGATGATGCTACAGATGATTACAAGTTTGTTTTAATTTACGCCTTCATATCAGATATCTTCACGGGAGATGACGCAGTTCCGCGTAATGGGAACAGGTTCAACATCTTCAGTGTTAGCAAAGGGGAATGGAGAAGTACTAATAAGCGGTCCGGTGTATTCTCTTTAGGCTTCTCATCCCCTGTTGGAGTCTTTGTTCACGGCGCTTGCCATTGGTTATATTCACCGACTCATGATCCGGGAACTAGAATTATTGCTATCGACATGGTGATCGAGTCGCATAGATTTATAAATGTTCCTATAACAGAAGATGACTATATTTGGTCCGAGGTTTGTATCGCCGCCTTCAATGGGTGTCTAGGTTTGATTAATCAACAAAGAGGAGAAAATATGATCAAGGGACTATGTTCGTCGTTCGATGTGTGGGTTATGGCTGAGTATGGTGTTGAACAATCTTGGATGATTTTATATCAGGTTTCGTTACCAGATGGGATTTGCGGTCGATTTTCAGGGATTGTAAGGGACCGACTTTATATTGTAGAAGGTGACGGGTGCCTGGTTTCGTATGATCTGTACACTAAGGATGAAAAACGTTATGGTATCTTAGATGATAGCTTTCATAGCAAAGGTTGTATGTTAATGCCATATGAGAAATCTCTTGTACGCATTAGTAATTCAGTTTAGTGATTAATTAATGGATGTTTGGTTATTAATTTAAGATTAATGTCCTTTTAAAATTGTTGTCAAAATGGTTGCCTCTCTTTTTTTTTTTTTTTTTTTTTCTAAATGTCATTATCATTTTTCGAAACACTCTATTATCTCTATAGGATGGATTGGCATATAGCTATTGGCGAGAATGGTTCTAAGTCTATTGAGAGGTCTTGGCACTATTGATAATAGGGGTAAGTTCTGGTTCAAGGGTGCTAAGAAATTTGCCAAAAATAAGACGATCTTGTCGTTGCCATGGGTGAAGAGCGTGGTTGGTGACGGACTTGGACTCAATCACTATAGTAGCGGGTTGGGAGGGTTAGGTTCCATCAACGAACCAAGGGGGATAAATTCGGGTTGGTTTGAGTTTGGACGAAGTAAATCGGAGAAGTTAACGAGAATAAGGGGATTGGCCGGAAGGGTCTTTGGGGCTGGGAATTTGGTTGTTTTTACCATGGAGAAAAAAAGGTTAGGGCGACAGAGGAGCGAGGGAAATATCGGCGGTAGCTCGATACCATATAATAAGAAACAAGAGGGTTTAAAGTTGGGTCGTACTTTTTCCCATACGATTTTATGAAATTTTATTACAAATTTCAAAGAAATAAAAAGTACTTTTACTCGTCTTTTAGGTATTTGAATGGTGGAAAAAATCTATTTTTTTAAAAATTTACAAAAGGCATTTATAATAACTTGTAATATTACAATTTCCAAAACTTTGTTAATATTTTTCAAATGTTCCAAAACATATCACAAATCCTAAAATAAGGTCTTACACCGCCGTCAGACAGACCATTGTTATAAAAAGTTTGCTCATTTAGTACTAATAAATGAGTTTTCCTTTTATATATTAGAACCGTCTCATAGTGTGAGATCGTCTCACGCAAATAGTAACTATTGGATATCACATGATTTTGATTTTTGAGTGGTGGAATGGGAATGGGAAGGTGTGTTCAACGCATTTGTATTTCCTAGTTATTTTTTAATGTTAATTGGATCATCATTCTCGGTACAGAGCAACACTAATGGACTGTTGTATACTTCTTCTGAGCTTTTCTATGTATAAATTGACTCCTTTTCCTTTCCAAATTCACACTTCATCACTGTTCTTTACTTTTTTTCCCTACAATAATTCAATGGCATCGAAACCGATTTTTCCCGAGGATGTAATGATAGAAATACTACTAAAACTTCCTGTTAAATCAATTTTGCAATGCAACACCTTTTCGAAACATTATTACTCCGTAATTCATAGTCAACACTTCATTCATCGACACCTTAACCTTGCACGATCAACCAACAATCTCAATGATCGCTTATTTGCCAGTCCAATGGTGTACTCGTTACGTCTTTTTAACCGAAGATCAGGGAATTTCATAAAGTTGGAATGCTCATCTTCCCTCAATAATAATCACTGTGATGAGCTCGTGATTTCTGGTCCCGTTGATGGACTGTACTGTGTTATTGATCGGGAGAACGTGTTTTGTACGCGTGGCATCTCTTTATGGAATCCCGCTACTTTTGAGGAACTCGTTCTCCCTGATACGCCACTAACTAGCAATGATCATGAAGATGTTCATGAAGATGTTCATGAAGATGTTCATGAAGATGCTGAGTTTGAAATGACAATGGATGATTTCTGGGATAGGAGCTATGACCTTCCAGAAGAATGTTTGGCTTGTGGGTTTGGGTACGATAACAACACAAATAATTATAAGGTTGTAGTAGTTTACGACTTCTTATCAAGTTTCTTCGGTGGTATGACTATGTACATTTTCGATGTAAGTGAGATGACATGGAGATATCACGAGGAAAACCTTGGTGTAAAGTTTTGGAAAATCACTACCTTTGTTGGGGTGTTTGTACATGGGGCTTCTCATTGGATATGTACATTTGATCGCGGAAGTATTCTTTACTCTTATGATCCTGGTTATCAAGTTCTTGCATTTGATATGTCGATGGATTCGATTAGAGCTATATCATTCCCTGACGTTGGAGATAATGGATATGCATGGTCTAATATGACATCGATTGCTACATTTGATGGATCTTTGGCTTTGATCGATGCCATTGAAGAGGATGCTGAGGGTAGGTGTTCGTCCTATAGTGTGTGGGTTATGGCAGAGTATGGTGTTACTGAATCATGGTCGATAATGTACAGAGTTTCACTATCACCTGGGATTGTTGGCCGATTTTTGGGAATCACAGGGGGTCGGTTTTATGTCAATGAAGGCGAGGGATGGCTGGTTTCATATGATCTCGATTCCCAGGATGTTGAACGTTATGGTATCCTCGATAACAGTATTTCCAGCTTGCTGCCTTACGAGGAATCCCTTGTACGCATCATCTCGTCTTAGTTCCCAAGTTCTCTTTTTTCTTTTTACTTAAATTCACATGTATGTTTACTATCGTGTTACTTTCTGTTTTCGGCTGGTTTAAAATACCTAAGCGATTGTGGAGTATTTATTTGGTGTTATAATAGGCTGGACTTTTCTCCTTGTTCTATACCGGTATAAACATATCTATGCTGGCATGCCGCTAGCCTAAAAAGCACCTTTATTCCAAACACGTTATTATTTGTTGTTTAAACCAGCGACTTCACCACATATTTTACACAGAACATGCTTTCATCGTAATTTACTCCGGCAAGTACTCGTGATTATATATTGATGTCGGTTAAGCAAAAGCCGATATGCAATAAAAACAGAACCAGTTAAAGAAACAATTATGATCTGTTGTTCCAAGTTTTCTGCCTCGTGACAAGTTCTTCCCATAATTCATAATGATCTATTATTCGGTGAAGGATTGAATTAACAAAGAACGTGAAGGTATATCCGTTTCTTGACAGCACTCCACGAGTAAAGCCTCGTTTTTCTGGACATAATTTTAGTTCAGCTCATTTTTATGCGGGGTATATGTAGTTAAGTTTATATCAATTTCTTGATCCTTATTTTTATTTTATTTAGGCTTCATTAAGTTTGGACAATTTTAATTGTGCTTTGAGAGTATAAGAGAATTTTGTCTTCTATATGAAAAATTAATGAAAAAAATGTATGTGATTAACTAAATAATAAAACTGGTATATAAAGAATAACAACATCCAATAAAAACATTTGGGCGAAAAAGTTTTAAAAAATAGGGATTAGGTGGGATAAACCCTAGGTAGCACCGAAATTGACACATGAGAAGTATATAATGATCTTCGTCCTTTAGTCAAAAGATGTAAAGACCTTATTCAAGAGCGAGGCAACACTGTTAAGTTGGAACATACTTATCGAGAATCAAATCGGGCAGCTGACTGGCTAGCTAACCAAGGCGTTCCTGCATGCATCAATCTTACTTTTCTGGACAGTCCTCCTTTTGATCTACTGCGCATCCTGCGTGATGACATTTTCGAAGCAGCCTTCCCTCGTCTTATAGCTAGTTAATCTTTGGGCTTGCCCCTCATAAGTAGGGCTGAGAAAAAAAAAAATCGATCCGAATTTTTAAACCGCATCCGAACCGAAAAACGCAAATAAAAACCGGAAATTCGGTTTTTTTATGAAACCGGTATCAGAACCGCATTTTTTAGTGTTAAACCGGAGCGGATGTGGATCTCATTTATTCAAAACCGATATCACAAATCCTACCGTGAGACGGTTCATTTTTTAAAAAATTTGTTTAACTAGTACTAATAAGTGAATTTTTCTTTTATATAATAGGACCGTCTCATTGTGTGAGATTGTCTCACAAGAGTTATAGAAACCATATATTAGACCTGATGCACGGGCCGGGCCAAAACGATGGGCCAATTTTCTTGGCCCAAACCCATAATTGTTCGGGCTATAATGGGCCTCAGGCCAAAATAGGCCAAAACGGGCCAAAATAATACAATACAAAAATCAACAAAATGGATATGTGAACAAACTATTAGCAACGAAATAAAATTTTCAAGTCTTAGGTGTTTGACTTCGACTCTTTTGATAGGAGAACAATCCATAGTATCATACATAACTTATGAGTTGACAAAAAATGAGTAGTATTAACTAAAGGTGTACGATAAAAATATAAAAATATCCGAAAAGTTGATAATTCAATGTAATAGTGATATTAGATTATTAGAATAATGTAATATACGATTCCAAGTTTTGAATTTTTTTTCTTTTTAAAAAATAATTTCGGGTCGGGCTGGGCCAAAAATCGGGCCTTTAGGTTGGCCCAAACCCGGCCCTATATTTATATCGGGCTTATTTTGGCCGGGCCATGGGCTTCAAACCCGAGAAAAAATCGTATTAAGCCGGGTCGGGCCATCGGGCCTGGGCCATTTGATCAGCTCTACCATATATAAAACGAAACAAGAGGGAGTAAGAGTTTGTACAAGTAATTTGTTTGGTAATAGTAGTATCAATTTCCATTTATATGGCCTAATTTTGAGTGGTGGATGGGAATGGGAATGGGGAGGTGTGTATGGGTTCAACGCATTTGTATTTCCAAGTAATTTTTGAATGCTAATTGGATCAACATTCTCGGTACAGAGCAACAGTACTGGACTGTTAGAGCAATAACAATAGTAGAATTTTATAAAAATTTCTTCCTATTTCCAAGTTATTTTCACAAATTATTAAGTCTAAGAATTTCACATCACAATAGAAGAACTTTATTTAGTTCTTAATTAACATCCACCATTAATTATCTTATTATCTTCATAAACTTTTCTTTTCTTGAAACCAACAAACCAAGTTCTTATTTTGACAAACCCAATGTAATACGCAACGAAAGAACTCTATTTTTGAAGTTCTTATTGACAAACTCAAAAATAAAAACTTTTATTGCTATTGTTCTTATATCCTTCTTCTCAGCTTTTCTGTCTATAAATCGAGTCCTCCTCTTTTCTAAATTCACACTTCCTACAAATTATCTTTTCTCACTGTTCTTTACTTCTTTTCCTACAGCTACTCAATGGCCTCGAATCCAGTTTTTCCCGAAGACATAATGGTAGAAATACTAGTAAAACTCCCTGTTAAATCTATTTTACGATGCAACGCCTTGTCGAAACATTATTACTCCGTAATTCATAGTCAACACTTCATTCGTCGACACCTTGGCCTTCGCCGACTCAACCACAAAACCTACAACCAGTCGATTGTGAGTCCAAAACTAGGCTCTTTACGTGTATTTGATCGGAGAGGCCGTTTCAAGGTCTTGGAAGATCTACCGATCATTGTCCACGAGTCCTTTGATATTGATAATCATTTGCTTTGCGGTCCGGTGGATGGTCTGTACTTTGTTACTGATACGGATAATGATCGGTTTGCTATGTGGAATCCATCTACTAGGGAGACATTCGATCTTCCTACTGTTTCTCAACTCTGCCGTGATTTTATTAGAGAATGGGATTTCAGGATAGGATTTGAGGTAGACTATTATTGGAACGAATGTATAGGTTGTGGAATCGGGTATGATGACACCTCCAATGATTACAAGCTTGTTTTAATTTATAAGTTTTACGCATATACTGACTCTGACTATGAATATGTTGATTATAATGGGACGTTCTACACCATTAATATTGGGAAGGGCGAATGGAGAATTCCCGAAAAGCAAGTTTTTTTCGACGCTTGGGACATTAAATCCGGTGTTGGGGTCTTTACTTCTGGTGCTTGGCATTGGGTATATGACTGCACTTATGATCCGTCTTATAAAATTCTTGCATTTGACATGTTGATCGAGTCTCACAATTATATATCAATTCCTATAGTAGGAGACGGATATCAATGGTCTGATTTGTCGATTGTCTCCTTCAATGGGTGTCTAGGTTTGGTCCATGCCCATAGAGGAGTTAATATGAAGGAGCTTTCCTCGTCTTTTGATGTGTGGGTTATGGACGAGTATGGTGTTACTGAATCTTGGACGATTTTATTTCATGTTTCGCTAGCAAAAGGGCTCAGTGGTCGTTTTTTGGGGATTGTAAGAGACCGGTTTTATATTAGCGAAGGTGAAGTGTGGCTGATTTCATATGATATGGTCTCCAAGGATAAAGAACGTTACGGTATATTGTATGATGAAGTTTGTAGCTTACTGCCGTATGAGGAATCTCTTGTACGCATCGTTAAGTCAAATTAATTAGGTCTTGTTTTTGGTTATTAACGTGTTTGCCTTTTGTTTTCGGATGTTAGCAGTAGATTAATTGTAGTAGTTGCAAATTAGCGACGAACGTAATATTAGTTTTTATATAATTCGTGGCATTTATCTTTGTATCTGTGTCCGAATTTTATGTTTTACCTCAAATGACATGTTTACTATCTCGTGTTACTTTCTATTTTCGACTGCTTTAAAATACCTAAGCAATTTTGGAGTATTTATTTGGTGCTATAAAAGGATGGGATTTTTCTCCTTGTTCTATAAGCATAACAGGGTATAAACATAGCTAAGTCGGCATGCTGCTAGCCTAATAAACGCCTTTATTCTAGACACGTAATTTGTGGTTTAAAACAGCGACTTTACCAACTACGAGTATTTCACGTCGAACGTGCTTATGATGTAATTTACTCTGGCAAGCACTCGGGATTGTATATTGATGTCGGTTCAGCAAAAGCCAATATGTAATACTAAAACGGAACCAGATAAAGAAACATGAATTGGTCACAATTTGAAAAGACCGTGAATTGCATATTTCTGTTGCAGGTGTCCCCGAAACACGAGCTCGGGTAACAATTGCGTATTTCATACCTTCAATTTTGCAATCAAATTAGGATTTAAATCCAAATAGGGCTTTCCATTGATGGACGTTTCTTGTGTTGTCGGGTGGTATGTCTCTTTTCCGTTTGGATTTGGCTCGAACTGTTTGAATGTTCTAACAATTATGATCTATTGTTCTAAGATCTCTGGCTCGTGATGAGCTCTCCCCAAAATTATTCATAATGGTCTATTATTTGAATATTTGGTGAAGGATTGAATTAGCATATAACGGTAAGGTATATTGGTTTATAGACTGCACTCTACGACTAAAGCCTCCTTTTCCTTGACATAATTTTAGTTCAGTTCATTTTTATGCGAGGTGTAGTTAAGTTCATATCAATTTAGGGTTCATTAAATTTGGGCAACTTTTGATCGTGTTTTGAGAGTATAAGAGAATTTTATCTTTTATATGAAAAATTAATGAAAAAAAAGGTAGGTGATTAAGTTAATTCTAAAACCTGTTTATAAAGAACAACGATGTCTAATAAACACATTTGGGCGAAAAAGCTAAAAAATGAGATTTGATGGGATAAGCCCTTGGTAGCACCAAAATCGACACATAACACGACATACCATAAGTTTAAGATAAAATACAAGTTATTTAGACTTAATGAAATCCTAAAGGAGACAACTAATTAAAAGAAATGTCCGTTCCCTACACTCCTACCTTCTATAAACCTAAACCATCGTAAAACCCTTGCAAAAGTCCTTCTCCTCGTCCATCACTACAACTCTATTTCTCTCTATCCGCCATTGATTTCCTTCCACAGCCTTCCTTCGCCTCCTTTCTCTGTCGGTAATTTTTTTTGTTTAATTCATATTATTTTTATTTTTAAATTGTTTGTGGTAATTTCTGCGCATATCTATTGGTTTCATGCTGTGATTTTTCCTTATAACTTCCAGAAACTATCTGCAACAATGGCTTCCAGATCAATAATTCCGGATGAAATAATGATAAAAATACTATTACAACTCCCTGTTAAATCTATTTTAAGATGCAAAACCCTATCAAAGCATTATTATTCCCTAATTAATTCCCAATTCTTCATTCGTCGCCATCGTGCCCTCGGCCGACTCAACCACCAGTCGATTATTAGTCCAATACTAGACTCAGTACGTTTATTCGATAAGAGAGGCCGAATTCCGTCTCCCTTCGCCGATGAGTCGTCAAATTATGATGGGCATGAAGTTTGTGGTCCAGTAGAGGGTCTGTACTGGTTTGTTGATCGAATTAGTGACGACCGCTTTACTGTATGGAATCCGTCAACTAGGGAGTATTTCCTTCTCCCTCGTGTTCCTCAAATGCCGATTGACTTGTATGATGGAGACTGTTATGCTTACGAGCTTGAGTATGATGACATTACGAATGATTACAAGTTTGTTTTAATCTACTCGTTAGTTTCGGTTGAATACGAGTCGTTCAACATCTTCAGTATTAGCGAAGGGAGATCGAGAAGTATTGAAAACTGGCCTGGTGTAGTCCCTCAGCACATAAATGATTGTGTTGGTGTATTTTTTCAGGGTGCTTGTCATTGGCAATACGCGTCCTTTGGTAGCCCGGGATTTACAATTCTTGCTTTCGACACGAGGACCGAGTCACATAAATTTATAGCATCTCCTGCGGCAGGAGATGAAAATGTTTGGTCCGAGAGGTTTATGGTCTTGAGGGGGTGTCTTGCTTTGGTCAATGCACAAAAAGGAGGTAATGTGCTGAGAGCCTGAGACCGTGTATTTCTTTTGAAGTGCCGAGACTGTCTACGTCTTTTGATGTGTGGGTTATGGCTGAGTACGGTGTTAGTGAGTCTTGGACAATTTTACATCGAGTTAAGCTACCAGCAGATGGGATTGGTTGTCGATGTTTGGGGATTGTAAGGGACCGTTTTTATATTAGAAAAGTTGACGGGGGTTTGGTCTCGTTTGATCTTTATTCCAACGATGAAGAACGTCATGATATATTTGATAGGATGTTGGTAGCCTACTGCCTTATGAGGAATCTCTTGTACCCATCATTAAGCGAGTTTACTAAGCACTAGATGTTTGGTTATTAATTTACGATAGTCGACAAGTGTTGGTTCGGGTGGCATGCTTAGATCCCTTCGTTTATTATTGTAATTTGGTCTTATTTAAATTTCAGGTTATTTAATTAATATTGTTACTAAATATTTTGCACATCATTGGGTATGAAATATTTTGCATATCATTGTAATTTGCAAATGTTAATTGGAACATTATTCTCGGTAATTAACAAAACTTATAGACTGTTCAACTTATGCGCTTTGCTCTTCTCCCTATAAATTAATCCCTTTTTCACTTCACATTCCATGTAATTGAAATATTGAATCTCTGTTCCAAAAAATATCTCTAAAATGGCCTCCAAATCAATATTTCCAGATGAAATAATGACGGAAATACTATTAAAACTTCCTGTTAAATCGATTCTAAGATGCAATACCCTTTCGAAACATTATTATTCCCTCTTTCGTAGCAAATTCTTTATTCGTCGCCACCTTGCCCTTGCCCGACTCAACCACCAGTCGATTGTGAGTCCAATACGAGGCTCCGTACGTTTATTTGATAGGAGAGGTCATATCGAAGTCTTAGTAACCCCGCCTCCCATCGTGGTAGATTCGCCAACTATTTTTGGGCTTGTAGTTTGTGGTCCAGTGGAAGGTCTCTACTTGGTTACTGATAGACAGAATGAGCGTTTTACTGTATGGAATCCATCTACTCGAGAGCAATTTATCATCCCTCGTCTTCCTCCTACGCATACGTCTGAGTTGGGTGCAGCAACACTAAAGTTTCATGTACGCATTTGTTCTCAACAATATTATGCTTACGGGTTTGGGTATGATGACAATACGGATGATTACAAAGTTTTAATTTACGCCTACTTATCAGTTACGTTTGATGATCCTGAAAACGTAGTCCCGCTTAATGCCATAACGCTCAACATTTTCAGTGTCAGAAAGGGGGAATGGCGAAGTACTAAAGAGTGGTCGGATGGTGTAGTACCTTGGCACTTTAAATCCTGTTTTGGGGTCTTTTCCAATGGCGCTTGTCATTGGGTATATTCGTCTTCTGGTGATTTGGGTTCTATGATTATTGCTTTCGACGTTTCAATCGAATGTAATAGATTTATAGCATTCCCTATTGTAGGTGATGAATATGTTTGGTCTAGTTTGTGTATTATCAACTTTAATGGGTGTCTAGGTTTGGTCAATGCACAAAAAGGAGTTAATATGATGAGACCGTTTTCGTCTTTTGACTCGTCTTTTGATGTGTGGG
Organism: Silene conica; assembly: GCA_029255685.2. Taxonomy (NCBI): domain Eukaryota; kingdom Viridiplantae; phylum Streptophyta; class Magnoliopsida; order Caryophyllales; family Caryophyllaceae; genus Silene; species Silene conica. The sequence goes on from CM055312.2 coordinate 96,979,464, forward strand.
TTCTATCTGAGTATGGTGTTACTGAATCTTGGACAATTCTATACCACCTTAAGCTACCCGATGGCATTGGTGGTCGATTTTCAGGGATTGTTTGGGACCGTGTTTATATTGGAAAAGAAGACGGCTGGCTCGACTCGTATGGTCTCTTTTCTAACGATGAAGAGCGTTCTGATATCTTGAATGGGGGAGTGGGTATCTTAATCCCTTATGAAGAATCTCTTGTACGCATCATTAAGTCAGTCTCGTGAGTACTCTATGTTTGGTTATAATTTTAGATTAATGTCCTCCAATTGTTGTCGGAAAAACAAAGCTTAAATGCTCGGTAGTTTGCTTCATAGTGAAAACCGAAATTCTGCAACAACATAATACAGACAGTAATATTTTAACTTTTAACTGTGTACCCGTTCATAACAATGTAATAAAACCATAGACGGAGTATGTTATTAGCAGGGTGCAGGCTTTCATCAACGGAATTTGTTCTAGTTGTGTTCCTTGGCAAGTACACTCTGTAGATGGTCGGAACCATAGCAGGTTCCTATAATAATCGATCTAGACAGTATTATTAGTTCTCGACATTTTAATGATATACTACTGTTTTGGTAAAAGTTTACCGAAGTTGAAATATGAGAGATTGCAGGTTAAAGTGATCAAGCTAGAATCAAAATACGACAAGGAAATGCACGAAATGAAAGAGACAGTGACATAAGGAATTTTTATGTCGCAGAAAAAGAGGAGAGGCTGGTTTCGTATGATCTCCATGCCAAGAATGATAAACATAATAATATTATTATTGTTAGCAACACTCGTCACATAGTGCCTTATGAGGAATCCTTTGTCCTCTCGACACAAATTCTAGAATCAGACGTGTACGACATATATATACTCGAGTTTTTACTGTTGATTGGTGGAATAGGAAGGTGCTTGGTTGCTGTTAACCTGTCTCATAACAAAGTGTTAATTGCATTTGTATTTCCCAACAGTTATTTTTGAATGCTAATTGGATCATAATTCTCGGCAATAAGCAATACTAATGGACTGTTCTCTATAAATTGACTCCTTTTCACTTCAAAATTCAAATTTCATACAAATTAACCTCACTGCTTTTTACAAGTTAATCTCATTTCACCTATCCTACAGTTATCTCCAATGGCCTCCAAATCAATATTTCCGGATGAAATAATGACTGAAATACTACTAAAACTCCCATTTAAATCAATTTTACGTTGCAACGTCCTGTCGAAGCATTATTACTCCCTTATTCATAGCAAATACTTCATTCGTCGCCACCTCGCTCATGGACGACTCAAAGACAGACTCTACGACCAGTCGATTGTGGGTCCAATACGAGGTTCTGTACGTCTATTTGATAGGAGATGCTATTTCGAGGTCTTAGAAACCCTGCCTCCTGTCGTGGAAGAGACGTCAGATGTTCATGGGCTTGTAGTTTGTGGTCCGGTTGAAGGTCTGTACTGGGTTATTGATCCAAAGAATGAGCGCTTTGCAGTATGGAATCCGTCTACTAGGGAGCAATTACTTCTACCTCGTATTCCTTTATCAACTGATTTTTCTGAAGAATATTTGAGGGAGTTTCGTGCAGCAAGACTACGGTATGGTCTAAACGTTTGTCCTCGTCAATGTTATGCTTACGGGTTTGGGTATGATGACACTACAGACGATTATAAGTTTGTATTAATTTACGGCTTCTTATCAGATAGGTATGGTGATCCCGGAAACGTAGTTACGCTTAATGCTAGGTCATTCAACATCTTCAGTGTTAGCAAAGGGGAATGGAGTACTAAAGAGTGGACTGGAATAGTCCCTTGGGAGTTGGGTTCCGGTGTTGGAGTCTTTGTTCACGGCGCTTGTCATTGGGTATATAAGCCCTCTGATGGTTCGGTGTATACAGTTCTGGCTGTCGACATGAAAACTGAGTTGCATAGAATGATAGCGTTTCCGATCGTTGGAGATAATTATGTTTGGTCCGATGTGTTTATTGTCACCTTCAATGGGTGTATTGGTTTGGTCAATGCACACAGAGGTGATAATATGAAGGGACTGGTGTACTCGTCTTTTGATGTGTGGGTTATGGCAGAGTATGAAGTTACTGAATCCTGGACGATTTTATACCAGGTTTCGCTACCAGATGGGATTTGTGGTCATTATTTGGGGATTGTAAGGGACCGGTTTTATTTTGGAGAAGGTGACGATGGGGTAGTTTCTTATGATCTTTACTCTAAGGATGAAGAGCGTTATGGTGTCTTGTATTGGGAATTAGGTATCTTAGTGCCTTATGAGGAATCGCTTGTACGCATCATTAAGTCAGTTTAGTGAATACTCTAGGGTTTGATACCGAGGTAGTCGCTTGTATTGAAGTTCCTGTGTTTGATTTCTAGGCAATTGATCACTTGTGGTTGAATTGGACTGGTAAATGTTGGTTGGAGTGGTATGCTTACAACCCTATTCTCTTGAAGCTCCTCCGTTTTATTTAATATGTATGTTTCATATGATCTCGATTCCCAGGAGGTTGAAAGTTATGGTATCCTCGATAATAGTATTTCTAGCTTGCTGCCTTACGAGGAATCATTTGTACCGTTGTACGTATCATCTCGTCTTAGTCCATGAGTTTTTTTTTTTTTTCTTTTTTACTTATATTAACATGTTTACTATTGTGTTACATTCTGTTTTCGACTGGTTTGAAATATCTAAGCGATTCTGGAGTATTTATTTGGTGTTATGAAAGGATGGGATTTTTCTCCTTGTTCTATACGCATAATAGGGCATAAACATAGCTATGTCAGCATGCTGCTAGCCCAAAAGACGCCTTTATTATAAACACGTAGTTTGTTTAAAATAGTGACGTTACCAACTATTTCACACAGAACAGCGACTCACTATTTTACGCAAAACATGCTAGCCCAATACAAAATATTCACGCTTTTTTTTAGAGTAAATTAAAAATAACTCCCTTTTAAAATAGGGTTTTTTCAAATTACTCCCTTATATAATTTTTTTCTAAAATTACTCCCTTAACATACACTTTTATTAAAAATTGCTTCAAAACTCCAATTTAGGTTAGCAATTTCGTATGTTTTTGAACTTATTCATCCTTGTTATACCTCCCAAAGTATAAATTGTCTATGTTACAAACGAAATCAATTCATAAACTAGTAGAATAAGTCACTTGAATTAGAGTTTTGAAGCAATTTTTGATAAAAATACATCTTAAGGGTGTAATTTTTGAAAAAAATTATATAAGGGAGTAATTTTAGAAAACTGAATTTTAAAAGGGAGTTATTATTAATTTACTCTTTTTTAAAAGGGAATTGATACGTGGATTGTCACGCTAAATGGATGTTTGGGTTTAATCTGTGCCACCGGAGGGGAGTTTTCAGAGGACTCACAGAAGAGGTTTTTGTCATTAAATGTGTGGGTTATGGGAGAGTATGGTGTAACTAAATCATGGTCAATAATGTACCGAGTTACATTACCAATACCACATGGGATTAGGGGTCAATATATGGCGATCACTGGTGACCGGATTTATGTCCTTGAGGGCGAGGGGATTGGGCGGCTGGTTTCATACGGTCTTGATTCCGAGGATGTTGAAAACTATGACAATATCCTGTGTAACGGCATGTCCTGGATGCTGCCCTACGAGGAATCCCTTGTACGCATCCTCTCCTCGACCCGTCATAGTTCCTGTGTTTGATTTTTACCTTAATTCACATGTTTACTTTTCTGTTATTTGTTTTTTGAAAATGAGATAATGAAATCGAGTGACATCCAAAATTCAAATTGTGAATTGATATATAAATATATATTTGAGTCTTTTTTTCGAGCGACATAGTAATCTTCAATTTTTTTAAAACACTTATTTAATTAGTTTTTAGATTATCCCGCATGGGAAAATTAAGAGAAAAAATAATGGATATTGGGTATAAAACAAAATAAACTCCAACGAGATAAATCAATTTTATGAGTACACAACACTACACTATTTAAATTAGGAGTAGTTGAAGAAAGAAAAAAATAGGATTTAAACAATTTTAGAAGGAAAAATATCAAAAAGTAAAGAAATCTTATCTATATTAATACCGAATCATTTCTTGCATTTTCCTTCACCCACGTCACCTTAAGCATGCCATTTTCTTTTCTTTTTTCTTTTTCTTTTAATCAAAAACATGGGACCCACCAAAATACAAATTGATTTAATTCCAATGTAAAAGTAAAAAGTTCACGTTTTCGACAAAAAAAATTTATTGATTAGAAACGAATACGGAATTAATTACAAAAAAAAATCAGTACAATTTTTCGCAAAAGTATATAATATATAATACTTTAGAATAATAACTAAAATAAAATACAATGAAATACATGAACTGATACACTACAATTTACAATATTGTTAAAAAAAAATACGAAATGTATATAAATATATAATTATCTCATTTTTAATTTATGTTCAATCACATATACTATTTCAAATGTCATGCGTAATATTTATGTTCAACCAAAAAAATTAAAAATTAAAAATTAAAAACTCACCTTAAACAAGGCTTTTTTTTTTCTAGAAAACGTGGGACCCGCCAAAATACAGATTGATTTAATTTCAATGTAAAAGTAAAAAAGTTTACGTTTTCGACACAAAAATTATTGATTAGAAATGAATACAGAATTAATTACAACAAAACAATTCAATACATATTTTGCATAAGTATATAACTAAAATAAGACGCTTTGTATAATATTTATATTGATACTTTTATCAAAATTTTGTTATAATACCAAGTTTAAATGAAAACAGGTATAATTATAACATGTATTAAGACAATTTAAAAATTGTACGGGTTAATATTTAAATTGTCTTATAATTAAACAAAGTAATAACAATATTTTTAATCAACCCGTGCATTTTTTGTTATATTTAGACCGTTTTAGTTAATTTTAACAACTAACCCGTGCATTTTTGTTATAATATCATGTTAAATTTGTTATAATATTTTGCAACAATAAATAATAAATTACAATAACAACTAAAATAAAATTACAATCAAATACATGAACTGATACAATTTACAATTTCAATTTACAATATTGTTACAAAAAAGTACAAAATGTATATAAATAACTGATTATCTCATAAATATTCATGTTCAATCAAATATATCGGTCCAAATGTCATGTGCAATATTTATGTTGAAGAAGATATATTGTCCTATATCTCATGCATAATATTTGTTATTTATATATCGTACTAATTTATAATAATATTTCTTTCAAAAATAATATCTTCTATATTTTAATAATTCAACATAAGATGAAAATAAAATCTAGAAAACTCGACTAATCATCCATTATCATCTTCATATATATAAGAATAAACTGGACAATGGAAAAAAACCATGACAAAATACCTAATACCATACCAGTTAAACTTAAAGTTAAAAACACTAATTTAATTTATTTTATGATAGCAAACGTTTTATGTCAAATGTATTCAATAAATTCAACATATTCACATATCTTATCTTTATTAATAAAGAAAAATTTAAAACAAATTTGTGCATCAACAACAATGATGAAAAAATTAATTAACGAAAAACCGCTTAGGGTTATGTTATGTACATGATTTGTACGCAACTATTAAAAAATAACGATGGATTGTTGGTAAATCGATAGAAGCAGGACCCACAACAAAGATGAAATAGTTAAATAACGAGAACCGCCTTGGTTTATGTTCAGTACGTAAACGATTTCGTTTATGATTTGTACGTAAATATTAAAAATAACGATGGTCGAGACGTAAAGATTAATAAATAATGATTTATGAATAATAATCTTATTTGTATAAAACCAATATCGTTAAAATACCACAAAATTCTAGCATAAAACTTCATGGATGAAAATTTTAATTACGGTAAAACGTAACTATTCAAGAGTTTATGCGTAAAGCTTCACATAAATATTATTTGAAAAAAAACGCTCCAAATATTAAATTAAAAATGCCACGATAAAAAAAATGGGATATTGAAATTGCAAAAGAAAAGTATCATAATAGATACTTAACATTCACAAAAACACGAGTAATGACGGGCTTCGGGGGCAGTCATATTTTTTTCTCTGATAAGGTAAAAAAATATATTCATCCCTAGAGTAGGACCAGCCTATTTCATTATTTTGAATGAGCTAAGTTAAAACTATCGGCTTTCAAACCATCTCCAAAGAATTCAACATGTTGACAACTCTGATTTATGAGTGAGTTGTGACGATGAAAAATGCATATATAATGAAGAAAATTTTGAGATTTTTGTATTAACATTACTTATCATTGTATATTGTAATTCTGTTATGATATTTCAAATTTATATAGATTGATTGCGTTTTGATATACTTTAAATATAAACTGTATGTTAATATTACAATATTTTTAGTATATCGGTCATATAAAATTATATTACAAATCGAAAATCGGAAATATGACTAATCAGTATTCATAAATAACAATACTTGAACATACAATCCCGTGCAATTTGCACGGGTTTAAAACTAGTTTTTAATATATTTAAACTGTCTATTTAAATATTTTTTAAAATTTAATTAGAAGTATCAATATATATTCCACATTTAAAAATTAAGGTAAGAGAAAAACGTTACGGTATATTGGATGGTGAAGGGTGAAGGGTGAACAATTAGACCGGTTTTATATTAGCGAAGGTGACAACCGTTGACCACCGTGTTGACAACCGTTGACAATCGTTTAGACATCAATCTACCCCACATAAGGACACATTTGACCACCGTGTTGACAACCGTTGGAAAGCTTGTACTCCCACATTTCCAACGAGTTCAAAAACACTTCAAATCGACCTCATTTGCTATCTCAACCATCAACTGAAAGTCACCCGAACACAACCGCTGAAACCAGGCCCGGCTGGAAGGGTGAACAACCCGTGCGATCGAACTGGGCCCCCAATTTCAAGGGGCCCAATATCTGAAAATTCTTCTATTGTATGTATATATATTGTCTAACGTGCTTTGTTAACATCCAATGTTCTCTAGCAAATTGGTAAGTAGTGCTAAACCCTAGGCGTACTTCCCGAGATCGACTCCTCATAGCGCCATTTTAATGTGTTTTTTTGTTGTACCCCAATTATGGGGAACTATCTAATTCTACCATATGCATCATTTCCATCTTATAATATGGGACATTCTTTTTCAAATACGAATTTTAGTCTTTTACATATATTTTTTTACAAATTTACCCTTATTCTTAGATAACAAATAAATATATTAATAATTGTTAAACAGCAAAATTGCTTCATTATTTGGAGAATTATAATCTTCTATTCAAATTTTTAAAGCAATTAAATTCGATTTTTGAAGGAAAAATATATATAGAGCATAAGACTTAATTTGTCTAGGTTTACGAAAAGGGTATGACATGAAAATGTTAATAGAAAGTGTATATGAAAGAATATTGTCCGTATGTGAAAAACTAATTTCGATAATAGAAATAACATAAAAATAAGACAAACATTTCATCTTCATTGTCTTTTACGGAGTAAAATGTATGTAAATGTAAAGTACATCAAACAAAAGTTATAAAAGTATAAAAACTAAAAAAAATACAAACTTCAGGCAATGTTTTATGAAATTTAAAAATTATTAGGGGCCTATTTTTATATTTTGCACAGGGCCTCAGAAACGTCGGAGACGGCCCTGGCTGAAACTTTGGCCAAAATGTGGTGTTTTACAAAAAAAAAAAAATTTATTAAAGGTGGTGTTTGACAATATATTTTTTTAAAGGTGATGTTTGGAATAAAAAAAGTTTTTTTAAAGGTGGTGTTAGACAAAAAACACTTTTTTTAACTATATGCATGTGACACTAGGCAATTAAATGTGATTGTTGAAAGAAGACATAAGAAAGTATTTATTTTTATCTTTTTATATTATTGTATAGATTTTATTTTGGAGCTATATCACCTTGTGCATGCTTTAAGTATTATTTGCATCTAAAAAAACACTTTAATATGTGGATATAAAAATAATAAAAATGATTCAAACGGTCTTTATTTGATAAAATATGAATTGAGCTTTTATTTCAAATACTTAATTTGTAAAATAAATCTACAAAATATATTCCCATAATCGAAATCCAAAATGTTCATAAACTTTCTTATGTTCCTTATTGTTAATACAAAAATTTCGTCAAAATGTTGATAAACTTGAGTCAACCATCCAATGTACAAACAAAAACAAAATCGGTAATAAAGACTATAAAATAATTTATTTCAAAAAACAATAATCTAAAAAACATATGGTGATGATTAAACAGATGGATAAAAAACATATATGTTAGAGATGATTAAACATATAAATCAAAAAAAATTAATTTAAGTAACTTTTTCAAAAAAGTATAATATCACAATTACACAACACTATACATTTTTTAGCAAATTGATGGTTAAACACCATCAACCACCACCTCAATAAAGTAGTAATATAAATGATATAAAAATGCATTAAGTAAGACAAATACCAGAAAAAAAATGAATTGAAAATGCAAATGACATAATTGAAAAGATTAATTATTTTATGATGGTTTAAAAGGTTTTTCATTCAATTTTATAAATTTATTTTATCATTAATTGTGAGAGTAAGTTTTGATTGTGGAGTTGACAATACAACCAAATTATTTACTTTATTTATTTTAATGTATGTTAGCAATACCATATGTAATAAAATGACACCCAACTTGCCTTTTTAATTATATATTTATATTTCAATAATTAACTATTCCATAATGGTTCAATAAGTAAATTGTGGAATTTTAAAAGTTTTTTCATTCAAATTTCTAAATTTATTTTACCATTATAAGGATAAGTTTTTATTTTGAAATTGAAAACATAAGCTACTTATTGATTTTTTTATGTATGTTAGCAATGTCATATGGAGTAAAAATAACACTCGAGTTGATTTTGACACATAAATCAAATTAGGGAAAAAATGATTGAAAACAAAGTAATACTACTCTCTTGAAAATGACGCATACATACAACATAGTGCTTTTTTTGGATCTCTCAAACAATTTGCAGAATATTAAAATTAAACACCAAATAAATCAATTATACATATATGAAAATCAAAGGGTTAAACAAATAATGATGATTGAGGTTGGTTTATAAGAGTTTTATAATGAAGCTAATTTACCTACAAATTAATATAGAAGATGAACAAAATTATAGGTTTATATGAAAACACCATGATTTACCGACATAAAAAAGGATAATAAAAATATTGAAAAAAAGTCTGGTCATGACATTAGAGTAAACCTATAAAAAATACAACAAAATAAAGAGAAGATAATAACTTTATAATGAAGTTAATTACCTGCAAATTAATATAGAAGATGGATAAAATAATGGTTTGATACGGAAATACCATAATTTCACCGACATAAAAAATGATAATATAAAAATTGAAAAAAAAGTATAGGGGTAATTTAGTAACTTACCGACATTAAAATAAACTCATAAAAATACAACCAAATCTAGAATTTAGACTTGAATTACCAATAGAACTATAAATCAAGAAAATGAAGTGCATATGAACATAAATATATACTCATAAAAAATAATAGATAATAATTTTTAACATCCAATATGAATTCAAGAGGATGATGAAGTATTGGAGGTAAATACAAATTTATAATGATGGAATAGGAAAGTATAAGTGGAATTAACTGTATTAAAACATATTGAATGTGAAATTATTATTATTATTATTATTATTATTATTATTATTAAGAATAACAAAAATGTAACATTAATTTATCATGTCAAAATTAAATTATGATCATGCCAAATCGCATGTCATGTCACATTTACGTGGCTTTTTTTTTCATTTTATGTGGCATGGTTAACGTGACATTTTTTGGCTAATCTTCTCTTGAAGATGACATTATTATTATTATTATTATTAATATTATTATTATTATTATTGTTATTATTATTAAGAATAATAAAAATGTCAAATTAATTTATTATGTCACAATTAAATTATGGTCATGCCAAATCACTTGTCATGTCACATTTACGTGACTTTTTTTCATTCCACGTGGCATTGTCAACGTGGCATTTTTTGTCTAACCGTTTAATAATATTATATAGATTAAAAACATTCCACAAATTACTTCCACTTTTATCTTTTAATCCCAAAATCCTAATTCACAAACCATGAACTTTACACTTCATCCACACTAACTTTCTACGTCATATGATGAAACACGAATCCATGCAATATCAAAAGTCTTCTCCTCTCCGAATTCGAGTTAATCTGACCAAAATTCATACCACGCTAGACCGGCTTCAAAATCAAGACTCATAAGTAGTTTTAGGGCAAAAGAAGTTGAATTTGATTCTGGACTTGGATAACACCCTTCTCCATGCTAAAACAACTAAAAAACTCACGTTAGAGGATTATCGACGAGCTAGGGACGACTCATGCAAGCTGCACAAGGTTGTAGTTTGTTCAAAATTAGTCAAGTTATGGCCGGGTGTACGTGAATTTCTCAAGAAAGCTAGTGATATGTTCGAGTTGTCTATCTATACTATAGAGACACATGACTACGCTCATGCTATGACGGATTTGCTAGCTCTTGGACCGAACCAAGATGGTCGGTCCGTGTTTTGGAAGAAGATTATTAGTAGAGAGGATTGTACCAAGCCATTAAGGCCAGAAATGGCTTGATGTTGTGTTATCGAATAAACACGTTATTTTGATCGTTGATAGGGAAGATGTTTGGGAGGAAACGTGTAGGGCTAATCTTATCAAGATTGCTCCTTATCATTTCTTTGAAGACAACAAAAGAAAAAGGATGTGGATAATGAGATTACTCCTAAAGATGGTGAGATTAAGAGAGTTTTGAACACATTAAGTATGATACATCAAATGTTTTATCAAGATAATGCCGAAGACGAAGAATACATGAAAAGAGACGTGAGACGGGTGGTTGAAAGAATTCGCGATCATGAAGAACAAAAGAAGAAAGGCAAAGAAGAGTTAGCTCAACATAAAAGGTTGGAAGGAATAAAGTCCCGGCGTTTAATCATAAGGTATCGTTCTCCGGTAGCTAAGAGGTGCAAGATAGACGCAACGATGGTATCTCCATGTTTAGTCTAATAATTATGTTTCTTTAAGGATTAGAGTATTTAGTATTTGATTGTAATAATTAACGAATTATGGTTTTCTTGTTCGTAATTACTAATTACTTCGTACATTGTAATCTTTGAGTAAATTGTCCAGTGTCTAATACGAGTATTATTGAAGCTTTTAGATGTATTTGCATAAATGAATGCACGGTGCTTTCTAGATCAAAAGATACGTTTAGTCTAATGAAAAATGTTTTTAGGAGATTAAAAATTTGATAATACAATTTACCTTCGAATAAGGGATATATATTATGTTACTCCCTTCATTTAAATCATTTATTTATCGTTTATACGAGGGATAGTTTAATTGCAGGCGAAATCAGTAATTGGGTTAAATAAGTTATCTTTAACAATAATCGACCTTAAAAATTTATTTGTGATTGTTATATATATCACTCTCATAGACACAAATTCAAGTCAAATCGACTATGCATGTCTATGTTTTAATTTAACTTCGCAAGTGAATGAAAATTACTACACTCATTAAGGAAATAACCTTTTTTGTTTTTTTCAGGAAGTATACTATACACTACAAATCAAGATTATTAATTACGCGAATCTCTTTATGGTAGGGAGGAATCTAATTTGATCACGATATTTATTATTTCAAGCTAATATTATGTGCTGCATATTCTCGGACTTTTTTTCTCTAATTAACTTATTAACCGTATTTATATATATGGTTTGTAAGTTTATCATATCAATCCAATTCACTAACAAATTAATCAAAAATCACATAATTATCAACTTTTTATTTTGACAAAATGAAACATCATTTCCATCAATCAATACCATATTACATATTGTTGTTAGCCATAACATTTGCTCCAATTTGCACCATTTCTGCACCGTTCTTTAAAATTGCAGAATTTCATATCTCGATTTATAATTCGATTACATTGGGATATATCAACGTAAATTGTACGTACAGTTACGATAAAGAACGTACAAGTTTAGGACAGATAATACCCCAAAATGGCAACATGACATGGGATTTTAAGACCAAATTATTTTTCGACACGTCTTATGATTGCGATGTATTTGGGCCTATGGCACAAATCTCTTTTAATGCGTTTAAAGAGACCAATGAATTTATAGATGAATATTGTGGCGGACGACATTGTTTATGGAATGTTACGAATTGTGGTGTTTATTTGAAGAATATTCAATCGGGCTGGTATATCCCTATTAAAGCATGGACTAAAACACCTATGTGAAATTGGAAAAACCGATAAACTAATTAGATCCCGTGTCATATGGTTTATGGTAAGACTGTGTCTTAATATATACCTCGTTAATATTTTAGTGTTGTAAGACAAGAACTCATTTCAATAATACAAGAAATATTCGGTGAGAATTCGTCATTTACTTTTTAATAATTGTCAAGCAAGGTAATAACTGAGTTGAAAAGCACCACCCATACAATTATTCAAAAACTATTTACTTAATATAAAAATATTAGGAGATTGGACCTATATTAGACCCAAAGACCATTAGGATTTCTACCTAATTAGGATTTCTTGAAGTTGTGAGGTATTATAAATACCTCACCCTATATTCATGTAAGAAAGACAAATCAATAATACAACTATCTTTCCTTTATATTATCTAACATGGTATCAGAGCCTCTTTTCTGAGGACTCTAACAGAAAAAAAAAAAAATCTGCTTCCGCGTTCTTACCGGTGGGTGGCCGGAAATCTACACCCACCGGTGGGATTTTTCAAAAAAAAAAAAAATTATGCCGTTCAACATTTTTTTTCTATGTTTTTCTCATCTATTCTCATATTTACTATGTATTGTCTTAGCCTTGTGGTTTTCATCAAATCACTTTCATATGAAAGTCAAATATATTTATCTTCTTTTCTTTAAGAATCTGTCTAAACATTATTCAACGTCTTTAAAGTAAATCTTGAAATTTTAACGGATAATTTTCCGTCTTTTTTGATATTTGTCAGGTTCGATTAGGGTTCCTGCGCAAATTATCTCATGTCTTTGACAAGTCCGAAAAAATTTAACGTTCTTGTTCGAAAAATTTCTAACGAGTATTATACTCGTTTCTTATCTATCTTTTCTTATCTACCTTTGAAGACGAAGAAAATTGAAGATTGAAGATTAATGAAGATCAAGAAGATGAATTTTTTTCTTTCTTATGTTGATTCTGTTTTTCTTGTAATTCTCCAATCGTAAAGTTCGTACTGCGTACTGCCTTTACGATTGCGGGAGGGTATTAGGAGATTGCGCCTATATTAGACCCAAAGACCATTAGGATTTCTACCTAATTAGGATTTCTTGAAGTTGTGAGGTATTATAAATACCTCACCCTATATTCATGTAAGAAAGGCAAATCAATAATACAACTATCTTTCCTTTATATTATCTAACATGGTATCAGAGCCTCTTTTCTGAGGACTCTAACAGAAAAAAAAAAAAAAATCTGCTTCCGCGTTCTTACCGGTGGGTGGCCGGAAATCTACACCCACCGGTGGGATTTTTCAAAAAAAAAAAAAATTATGCCGTTCAACATTTTTTTTCTATGTTTTTCTCATCTATTCTCATATTTACTATGTATTGTCTTAGCCTTGTGGTTTTCATCAAATCACTTTCATATGAAAGTCAAATATATTTATCTTCTTTTCTTTAAGAATCTGTCTAAACATTATTCAACGTCTTTAAAGTAAATCTTGAAATTTTAACGGATAATTTTCCGTCTTTTTTGATATTTGTCAGGTTCGATTAGGGTTCCTGCAAATTATCTCATGTCTTTGACAAGTCCGAAAAAATTTAACGTTCTTGTTCGAAAAATTTCTAACGAGTATTATACTCGTTTCTTATCTATCTTTTCTTATCTACCTTTGAAGACGAAGAAAATTGAAGATTGAAGATTAATGAAGATCAAGAAGATGAATTTTTTTCTTTCTTATGTTGATTCTGTTTTTCTTGTAATTCTCCAATCGTAAAGTTCGTACTGCGTACTGCCTTTACGATTGCGGGAGGGTATTAGGAGATTGCGCCTATATTAGACCCAAAGACCATTAGGATTTCTACCTAATTAGGATTTCTTGAAGTTGTGAGGTATTATAAATACCTCACCCTATATTCATGTAAGAAAGGCAAATCAATAATACAACTATCTTTCCTTTATATTATCTAACAAAAAATTTGACTGTCAACCTTTTATTTTAGCAAAATGAGTCATGGTGTTTACACAAATTTTTATTTATGACGGACATATTCGTCATAATCTTATTACGGATAAAATATTATTCATCTGGGTAGGTAAAAACAAACGCTTTGTTATTTTCAAAACGTGTCTTACCTACAAAAGTAGAAGATACTTGACCCATTATAAACTTGTAAAAAATATACCTATTACAAAAGATACTTGTGATTTTGTCTATACCAATCGATACAACTTACTCCGTTTATTCTAGTCATTTCTTTATATATTCCATTTCATCAAAAACCAGGTTAAAATATTATATATGTTCATCTCTACAAGTTAAAGTATATGTAAGGTTATTTTTGTCAAAAACCATGTTTGGGGTTATAAAGCCACGAAAAATAGTTTGGGTCCTTCATATTGTGTTAAAGTGTTTATTCAAGCTAAGGTGATGATAATTATTTTCTCGTAATTCCGTTATTTTAATTTATTAAAGCTGACGGTGTATATGTATTCATAATACATATATTTATCAACATTGAAAGTAATATTTGTAAGTAATTACACCTTAATTAACAAGACATCTAATATTGTTTCACTTAAAATACACTTTTTAATGTCTATTAATACTCCAAACTGATATTAACCTGACTCATTAAGTGAAACCACATTAGATGTCTAGTTAATTAAACCGATATTAACCTGACTCGTTATGTGCATAAACCCACTTTGAATTAACTCAATAACAACACTAAAAAAATCCGAACCAATATACTCCAACCTTTCTTTATCCACCCAAAAAATTCCCGAATAACCCGATTACCAACTTGTTTAGTTTCACCCAATATAAACATATATAGTTATGTGACTTATGTCAAGCTCGATCGTACCTAAAAAAACACGGTTTGCACGACAAAATGAAACCGACCCAAATGGGTTGAGCACTTCTATAAAGGGAGAGAACATTTTAAGGACTTCTTGTTGTTATAGAGGACTAAGTTGTTGAACCAATGTCACTTTATTTTAAGTTTCGGAACTCTTAATTGTTGTGCTTTGTGTTTGTCTCACTCTCCCCCCTATGTCTTGTCCTTAGATGTCTCCCTTCCTCCTTATTTCCCTCATTTTCAACTTATATATATACACAACTCATTTACAAAAAGCATAACAATTCCTTGTGATCATTCATCTCATCCATATTAATACAAATTATAAAATCAGACGGTTTCACATCGTGATACGTAACGTCTAAGTACTGCATACCCTAGCTAGTAGACCAAACTTTTCAAGTAAAATGAGTCAACCTCTTGTTGTAATATCTACATTATTGTTATTGTGTATAGCCTTGTTTTTCTTGATTACACCTTGTGTTGCTCTTCATGTTGATGTTCCTAATGTCATATCATCTCCAAGGAAGCTTATGGCTATACAAAAGGTAGGTCCTTATGCCATGGCTAATGAAAAGTTATTGGATAATTACCCGATTGGGTTAGAAAATTATCGGTCATGTTTAAATCTTGGTTTCGCAACTGATATACTTCATTAATAATGAATTTATTGACTTATTTCTAGTACGTTATGGTGCTACCTGGCTTATACCTCTATTTTAATTTGAACTTTTTAAATCGCTTTCAAAAAAAAAAATTATGGTATGTTTTTTTTATAAGTTTTATTTATGTTATTAGACTATAATCTTAATATCTTAAAAAATTTCGATCATGTTCAAATCTTGATTTCGCAACTTATATACTCCATTAGTAATGAATTTATACAACGTACTTCTAGTATTATGATGCTACCTGGCTTAAATCCCTACCAGCATTTTAATTTGAACTTCTTAAATCAGTCGATTTTTAAAAAATTGTGGTGTGTTTTTTTATTAGTTTTATTTAGGTTATTACTACTCCCTCCGTCCCGGTCATGTGTTATCTATTTCCATTTTGGGGTGTATCATTGAATTGTTATCTATTTTCATTTTTGGCAATTTTTTGTGGATGACATTTGATTACATGTGGGGCCATATAATTTGTGTGGTCCAAATTCATTTATACTTCTTTTCTTAATCTTTGTGTCAAAAGCAATAGATAACAATTGATCGGGACGGAGGGAGTATTATTTATGATTTTTGTTTATGAAATGACCTTTTATCCATGAATACTAAAACTAAAGTACTCTTTCTTTTTTATTTTGAAGCAAGCCTTGAAGACGGGAAATAATGACATAGTGCCGGGAAATAAGGCAATGGAAGCCGCCATACGTGGTAAGCAATTTCTTATGATTTCTTATGCTTAATTTTGTAAACTTTGATCTATACATACTACATATTCGTTGTCACTTCCGTCCCAATTATTTACCTTTGATTAAAATATTTTTTAATGAAACGTATTAGATATTTAGGTGAGTAAATGATTTAAACGGAGAGAATAACTATTTACGTGCATACATTAATCGTGTGGTGCTTTAATACAACTAAATTGAAATTACCATCGTGGCATCGTCATATTAGCCACCATGCAGGCATGCACGTACGTTAGTACATAACTGCATACCGCATACATACATACATACATACATACATACATACATAATACATTAAAAAAAATTGGTTTAGAGGGACTAAAATAAAACGGACTAAATATCACCATCTTTTTAATAGAATGTAACCATTTAATAACAAAATGTTATATCTTAAATTCGTCACATTTTACCCTGAAAATGATGGTAACATTTTATCAAAAAAATGTTAATATTTTATTGGAAAAAATAGCTATAATTAGTCCGTCTTATTTCAAACGGGAAAACAGCCCGTCTGAAATAAGAATTTGCCCATTAAAAATATTGAGCTACACAGTCGCATTGTAATAACAAATTGAAATCATTAGAATAAGTTACCGTAAATTATTGGAAAACTGTTCTGAAATTAGAAGCAAAGAATTACTGTAACTCGTTCTCGTTGCATGGTCATAAATAATAGAAAACGGGTAATTAAAAAGTTTTTCAGGAATAATTATGAAAAGGTTAATAATATTATGAAAACGGACATTAAAATAAAAGAGTCAATGTCGATATTAAAAACGTTAACCTACGACTTTTTGAGGTAATTTAATAGTTTTATAATAAAACATTGTAAAATATTGTAGTTGTTTATAGTAAAGACTTTGATGTTCTTATTATGAAAAAAACGATAATTAATGTTAACAATGTTACTTAGGTGCAATATTACTTAGCTCAACAATGATATTTGAGTAAACCGGTATTATACAATCAGTCGTGAAGTGAGGGGGTCATTAAGCTGTAGAGAGTCTAGAGACGCTTGCTTCTGCTAAAAATGCAAAAATTCGAAGTTTTTAGTTAAATTTTCGATCTTTTTCAAATTTGTCTGATAAAATTAATTGTTCCCCCTCGCTGAAATTTTTCGCTCCCTTAACGGGAAATCCCGACTCTACTCCAGTGTAAAGCGATTTTATACGAGAAGTGTTGTTTTTTTTAATACTTAATTTACATGTTTATTATAATATGTACCACGTAACCATGCAAGCATACAAACGTTACCTTTTTTAAGCATGCATGTTATGAGTTATGATGATATATTTAATAATAAATGTGCCTTAATTTCAGGTAATATGCAAACAAATGAAGTGAAAATGAAGGCAAAAAAAGAAGAAAGATTTGAAAAATGGGATGAAGAAATGAATGAGCCGTCAGATTTGTTTACAATGGATTATAGAAGAGTTAGAAGAAGACAACCTATACACAACAAATCTTTGCCAATTCCATAAAACATGCTCATTTGTTTAATTAGTATAATATTATAATAATAACTTAGAAATATATTATTAATTAGACCAAATTAGACCAATTTTTTTAAAACTAGGTCACGGTTTTAGGGAAAAATATCTTATTGTAATTAGTAAATTCAGGAGTTTGTCTTCCTCTTAAAACTAGGTTAATTATACAAGGTTGTTATTAGGAGTTTGTATGCTCAAAAGTTTTAGTTACTTCTTTTCTTTTATTTATTTCATATTTGGTATAACCTAATCTACTTTAATAATAATAATACTATTGTTATATTATTTATTATTATTATTATTATTATTATTATTATGAAACACCCGTGCAACTATTATAAAGATAAAGGCAAAATTTACAAGAAATTGGTGGGCATCCGAGATATTATTGTTATTACTATTATTATTATACATTTATATATATTTTTGGTGTAAGGCCTATAAAGGCGGTTTTGATGCTTGCGGATTTTCAAGTTATCATATCTTGATGTTAGTTATGAAATATAATAGACATATAATTGACTATTAGGGTAAAACTCGTGCTAAAACACGGTATATTTAAGAATTTTTTTCTAGATAGAGAGGTAGAAAAATAAAGTATGTTACAATTAGAAGACATACACTAAGTTAAATTATTTTTATCTTAACTTATTATTATTATTATTATTATTATTATTATTATTATTATACCCACCCAACATTTTGCTTAAACTAACACAAACTACTCATTTATTCCAATTTTACCGCTCTCATTTCTTACCTTATTCGAGTCTCGACAATGTCCTGCTGTTACAAACTCGAACATTCTATTAGATCAAAGTGTCGCCCACGCGTTAGCTCATTTGTCTCCTAGAGTAGTAGATAGAGTCTGTTGGACAAGATCGTTACCTTCGGGTGCGGACTCTCACTACAAGAAACAGTGTATTTACCAACCGAAATCATCCGACCGCAGATAAGCTCGGTCGGTAAAATCAATTAACGACTGAAAACGGTCGGTAATTAAAATTTGGTCGGTAATTTACCAACCGACATAAAATCGGTCGCAAAATACAATTATTCGGTTGGTATTCACATAGTTTACCAACCGAATTTTATAGTCGGTCGCAAAAGACTATTTATCAGTCGGTAATGGTCAGATTATAGAAAATAAACCCGACCATTCACCATTTATCCTTCCTCAGTCTTCCTCATTCACTTAAAAACTAATCCGGCTATTCACCATGCCACACTCATCTCCCACAACCCTGCCACCACGCTGACTACCTTCACGCCGCCACCATAACGCCTCCGTCTGACGAGTCGTTGCATCCGGCGCCACTGCTCACTATCTTTGTTTATACTACCTTCTAATTCCTAATTTGATTTTGGTAAGTTTTTTCCCTAATTATTGATGTTTACATCTAATTTTGTGTAGTATTTGTTACTTATTATCGTTTGAATTTAATCTCAAAATTGATTCCGACAGGGTTGTTAGGGTTAGGAGAAATTGGGGATTTTTTTTAATTTGATTAGTTCCTAAACTATTATCTGATCTTTGATGGTAACAACTTTGATTAATAGTTCCCACACTATTAGCTTTGATCTTTGATGCCTACTATTGTAATCGTTAGAAATTATTTGTACAAATGCAGTTCGATCTTTGATGGCAACAACTTTGATTAATGATTATTGAACTGTGGTTATGAATTACAGTAACCAAGTACTCTACTGTTATGAGCTATGTCTGTCCGAATTTTAATTCCAGTGGGTTTTGTGTATTCCTTTTAATGATAAACCTTAGACATAATGGACCATATTATAAATTTTCCTGCAACTAAAGTGCGGACATATTTTAGGACACTGTTGTATTTTAGCTTTCTATTGTATATTTTTTGGGTTCAAGTATTTTTGAATCATCCTTTCAGAGGGAACCTCGATGTGTATATGTGTCAACAAAACTATGTGAATATAAAGGGTGGGGGGAAAATCTGCAAACCCCAAACATCATTGCTTCTCATGGGGAAGCAGCATTCAGAGGTCATCTTCTCTCATTCCGACCTTTGTTTCGGCATCTTCTTTTTTGTATCGGCGTCTGGTTGGCTAAATAATATTTGTAGAACGTGTACATTTGGCGTGTCTGCCCTGTTAAAGATCTGTCATAAAACCATAATAGGCTATTATGGCGTAATGATGGATCTTTCGTTGGTGACTCTGGAACTCAATTTATGTCTGTTGAGAAATATAATATCACTAGCTTGGTTTACCCTGCAAGAAAATGAATTTTTCTCGCTTATTGATTATCGAGTATTGCTGGTTCGTTACAGATCGATAAATGGCTTATGTGAACGTCTGCTTGTGGATTTGAAAATGTCATATATGCTCATCTTTTGAATTTGAAACCAATCATTTCTTTAATTCACTTGGCAGAAATATGTGGCTGATTTCTACGTATCAGACTTTCACTCGGGATTAAGAGCCCTTGTAAAAGTGGTAATGGAGCAAAGGTGACTCCTCTTGTTCAACCTAAAACTATAGTTGACATAACTAAGGAGAAGCGAGACTTATCTCTAAACTTTTTGCAATGGTTAGCTGATAGAAGTCTTTCCTGTTATGACCGTCTAATGCGCCTTAAAGAAATGTATGGACTTTTCTTTCACCTGGTGCTCTTATCACATAGATTTCCCGACTATAATTTTTCGTAGTTCGTAGTTAGCAAGATGACATTATTCCTGTTAATAAGGTAATTATTGATTCCGTTACGTGCCATCCACCATGATCCAAAAGAATTTATTTTACAGTTGTTTATGTGTTGTTTCATGGTTTTTATTCAGCAAAGGTTTTGAATTATACCTTTTGTTTGTTATGATAAATAACGTTTAGAGTTTTGGGTTGTCGTGAATGAAAGATGCTTCTCAATTGTCGACTTAGTATAGTTCAAATCACAACTTAAGCTCTTTGGGTAAATCTACATTCGAAATGGATTTTCTAAGTGCTAAATATTTATGTAGAACTCTTTTATGCCTAAGATTATTTTTATGCTCCCGTTCTTGGCCAGCAAGCTATACATATCTGATTCTTGGTTTGTTTAAGATGACACGAGGATGAGGACGAGGAGTGATATTAAAGAACTCGGAGGAGAAGGAGTTGGAAGATGAGGAGTTATAAGATGAGGAATTGGAGGAGGGCTATGAAGATGACTCCACAATGGAGTCTCCGGAAGCTCAAAAAAATACGTTAGTATCACTATTATTATAAGATACTTGAATTTTATTCAACTTTTGGTTATATATGTTATTGTTATTATTAATACCTTGTTATTTTTTTTTTGGTTAATGTAGGAATATTATTATGAAATTTGGGTACTTGACCTTGAAGACAAGGGACTACGGGTAGATTCCAATAAATTTGGTTCGAGTTGAACAAGGGATTCCAAAAGGGTGACGTATTTGGTTTGGGAAACGCCGCATCACTGTATTCGCTTCCGAAACCTTAATTCCCGATGTTCTAATTCAAACAATGGAGGCACGTGAAAGAGAAGTCGAGGAATTTAGGAAGTTCCGGGAGGAAACACAACAAAGAGAAGAATAAGATTTTGAAAAACCAAGAAGATATGAGTCGTCAAATTGAAGCCTTGACTCAAATGTTTTCAAGTTAATTAACTTTAGTCTTTAAGGTTGGTATGTACTTAGACATAATGTTGTTGTTTAGATTTGGTGTTAGTTGTTGTGTAGAAGACATAAGTTGGATTTGTTGGTATTTATGTATTTGGCACAGTATTTGGTATTTGTTAAATGGAAAAGACGCTCATTTGTTGGACAAAAAATGTGTGTATTTCTAATTGGAGAAATGTGTATTTGTTTGGAAAATGGGAGGACAAAATGTGGAAATATATTGATAATATTAACTATAAATACCGACCGAAATACACAATTATCAACCGCAAATAATAAATTACTGACCGCGAAGTTCCTGTAAAATACCATGCTAAATAAATTACCCACCGAATGTCGGACGCTAATTACCTACCGACGTAGTATTTACCTACCGATATGCGGTCACAAATTACCGACCGCTAGTTATTTACCGACCGACAATTCTTTTAAAATTGACTAGTCAATGTTGTCAATTACCAACCGCTTTTCTTATTACTGACCACGCAGTCGGTGGGTAAATTGCCGACTACTCCATATCGGTCGGTAAAAATAAATTACCGACTAGATTTACCGACCGATTTTTTTCGGTCACTAATTCTTAAAAATCGGTAGGTAAACCCTTTTACCGACCGATTTCGTCTTTTTCCGACCGTTTCAAGCGGACGCTAAAAGCCATATTTCTTGTAGTGTCTGCGGTTTCTCTTGATTTGGTGTTAATGAAGTAAGGCTTATGCCTTTTCTTTTCAAAAAAAAAAAGTATGATCCCGAAAATAGCAGATTTTGGATGGGCAAGACTTGTGCGTACAGATCAAGTTCAGGCTCTTACAAGTAAGATCATGGGCACATAGGGCTAAGATCCCCTTAACCTTAACCCGACCCAATTAGATAAACGGGTCACATGCGTCAACTCTTACCCAACCAATTTATTTTTTCAATAACTCAACTTGATTTACGTAACCCATTTAATTTTCAACAGGTCAATTTCTCAAACTCAAGTGAGTTAAACTCGCTAGAAACAAGCTTATTAATCAAATAACTGTACTGACATAATATATAGTCAAAATATATTTTCAACAATTTATTAAATAATGTTTACCTCGAATTATTAGTATTTTGCCACGAACCTTCTTATGTTTTACTAGTGTTTTGTCACACATATAATATATTACTACCTAATAAGTCTAAATTTTTGCATATTACTCCCTCCGTTCCGGTCAATAGTTATCTATTTCCATTTTGGGGTGTATCATTGAATTGTTATCTATTTCCATTTTTGGCAACATTTTGTGGATCACATTTGATTGAATGTGGGGCCATGTAATTTGTGTGGTCCAAATTCATTCATAATTGTTTTCTTAATCTTTGTGTCAAAAGTAATAGATAACAATTGATCGGGACGGAGGGAGTACTACCTAATATGTTGAATTATTCAAATAACAACTTAATAAGTGTAAAAACTTACACGATTACTACCAACATGACGGAAATTGCTAAAAAATGACGGAAATCAGTTTATTTCTGTTGGGAAATTAACGTCAATCTCCCACGTGCAACGGAAGCAACCAATCGACAAGTAAACCGTAAAAGTAAATAAATATAAGCAATAATAAGATGAGACAATATTTAGGATCAAACCCAGGGCAAAACCTTCCAAGCCGGAAGTAAAACCCACTAGCCAAATAGACTAGAATCCACTATAATAATAGTACCGGTACAACGTAACCGTTCCGAATTAAATACCAACTCGAAACTCACAATAATATAAGATCACAATTTCTAGCCCTCCAATAATATTAGTAAATGCCACCAATATTACCCCAAGAATAACCTCCTAAATTATTGTATCAAAATACCCGTTATACTGCCTCTCACCCTCAAACCCCGACTTTACAGTCACCTTGTTTGATTATTGTTTGTGAGATATCTCTATAAAAAAGAATTACATTCTTTTTATAGCCATGGAAAAGATGTTAGATTTTAGGGGAAATTGATAATCACTACCAACATAAGTACCCGTTTTCACAATCACTACCTACTTAATAAAACCTTCGTAATCACTACCCTAAAACTAACTCCGTCAACAAAATCAATACCAATTGGTCGGAAAACCTCATTAAAGACGTGAAATTTAAATTTCCCTCCTAAATTTATATTTTTTATACCTAAACTACCCCTTTCCCTATTATTTAACTCTCCTTCTTTCTTCCCCCTCCCATAAAACGCAGTCCCCTTTCCTTCCATTATTCTTCATCTTCTTTAGTTCTTTCCTTCCTTTTCCTCTTCAATTTTAATTCCCCTAAGGTATGTGTTCATCTCCCTTTATGTTTTAATTATTTTTCGTGTCTCTTCTATTTGATTCTGAATCTCTTCATTTTTATTAATGTTAATGATTTCGTGCCTTTTTAATTTTGTTGTAAAACAGGAAATGAAAGGTAATAGAATTGGAGTGCAGATTGGGAGTGAGTGATTCAGGAGATGAGACAATGGTTATGTTATTGATGGCCCTAGTACTTCTTCTTGTTGGAGGAGTTAAGGGTTTTTCTTTTTTAATGGTTAGAGGAGAAGCAACAGGGGATTCAGGAGGAGTTTGAATGGTGATGTAATTGATGCCCCTGGTACTTCTACTTGTGTATCAACATCCAAATACTTCAAAGAACACAAGTTAGTAATCTGGGTACGAAATTTGAAAAGGCAAACAAAGAAACTGAAAAAGGAACAAAACAATTAAAATTACAACAATGAAATTATAAAAGGAAGAAGATGAAATCAAAAACAAACAACTACTTAAAAACTACTAAAAAACGTAATTAAACAAGAGAAAGTAATCAATTTACCTGGGTTTGATGAAGAAATCAATCGAAAAGAAGAAGAATGCACAATGAGTGGGACGAAATTGGGGAAAATTGAAGCCCTAATTTGGTGAATTTGGGGTTTCTGCACTTTTGGTCGATTTTTGAATTGATAGAGCACTTGAGGAGTTATTTAGAATAAGGGTAAACTGGTCATTTTATTTTTAAATTCAAGAGACCGGCCAATTGGTATTGATTTTGTTGACGGAGTTAGTTTTAGGGTAGTGATTACGAAGGTTTTATTAAGTAGGTAGTGATTGTGAAAATGGGTACTTATGTGGGTAGTGATTATCAATTTCCCCTAGATTTTATAATAATAAAATCAACTCTACGTTATCCATGAGTGAATTAATCACATTCATATGTTTTACGTACTTGTAAAAACAAGTGAATGTTTAATTCATTTAACACCTAAAGTTACATGTACATCATCAATATTGTACATGTAACACTTAGCAACTTTATATCTTGTGGTGGAAGTTTTAACCCAACAATTTCGTCCCTTTTTAATTTCAAACCTAAATTAATACCTATATTACCCTTCCCCTCTCTTTCCTCCATTAAAACACAATTCTCTCATTTAATAAAACCCATTTCCAGATTTTAACTCCTCCATCAATCTCCTTCCATTTCCCAAGTAAATTCATTCACTTTCTAATTTGCATTTCCCTCCATTTTCATCTCCATAAGTTGGAAGAATTATACATAAACAGAGATCCAATGGACTAAACCCAGAGAAATGAAACAATCTGATATATAAACTTCAACAAATTAAACTTAATTAATTAATATTAATATAAACCAGTAAAACAGAAAGAAAAGCGAAGAAAGGAAGCATACATGACGTAAGTCAATGGTGCGATGATCAATCTGATGAAATTAATTAATGAATTTAATTAATTAAGTGTGATAGAGAAAGTTGGGAGGGAGGGGATAATAAGGAAGGGGTAAAATCGTCTTTAAACGTATTCCGAACATTTAAAACTAACTTAAGTTCGATTTCCGTAAAAAAGGTAGCATAGTGATTAATCTTGTGTGATCTTAGGTAGTAAGTTGCAAAATTAATTATATTAGGTAGTAATATGCAATTTTTTGAACTTATTAGGTAGTAATTTGCCATATTTCCTATAATATATTACCAATATATAATATATTAACAACCTATATAATGCAATGTTTATATTTTGGGACAACACAAGACCCGGTAGAAAACTAAGTAGTTGCGTCTCCATTTGCACCGACTCCAAAGACATGGAAGAAAATAGTTGTTCCGGCTAATTTCGTGTCAGATCAAGGATGGCCGCTCTATATACAACACTACACACACCTCATAACTGAAAGCAATGATGAAAATACCCATATGTTCTCATATAGTTTTAATGACAATAGTGATAACACATATGACATGCTAATTGATTTGAGACAACCCATAAGAATCAGTTAATTATATTTAGGGTAAAATAATGTCCTAATCTAATTTGATTACACTAGTAATTTAATAACACATATGACATGTTAATTGATTTAAGACAACCCACAATAATCAGTTAATTATATTTGGGGTTCAATAATGCCCTAATCTAATTTGATGACGCTAGTAATTTAATAACACATATGACATGTAAATTGATTTGAGATAACCCACGATAATCAGTTAATTATATTTAAGGTTCAATAATGCCCTAATCTAATTTAATGACACTAGTAATTTAATATAACACATATGGCATGTTAATGGATTTGAGACAGCCCACAATAATCAGTTAATAAGCAATAAGTCAAGTTAATGGTAGTATTAATTAATATTTTCTATCAAATAACGTTTGCAATAAATCTAAATTATTAATTAAGAATGACGGAGTAATACGTTAGAAAAAATCGATCGACAAGACGATAAATAAATCATATTGATTTATTCACGAGAATACATAGAAACAAATTAAACAATAACTCAAATTGGAAATCTTGTTGCAAAATGACAAATTTAAACTAGTTAATAATACCATTCATCATGTTATTAATAACCCTAGCAGCTCCAATGTGCTCAGCTCATGTTACAGTAACTTTCAGCATCGCAAATTTGATGTCAAACGGACAAATATAGTGCCGGGAGTTTCGATAGGTGATATAGGCTCGAGGCGAACTGAGACAATGGATGATAAACGTGGTATAATACTATATTATGAGAACCTAATAAGACATTTATGTTGTATTACGAGACCCTAGCTACTTGCATTTTTTCCAAATTATGAGAACCTATAAGACATTCATATTGTATTACGAAACCTAGCTACTTGCATTTTTTCCAAACCTAATAAGACATTCATATTGTATTACGAGACCTAACTACTTGTATTTTTTTCATATCCATGTTACTTGTTCATATAATTATTGTGTTAATGACTTGGTTGTTCGTTGATAGACTTGTAGTCTGATCAGGGTGAAAATTGTTATTGAGGTGGGTTAACTATCAAGATTTTTTCGTAAAAAAATGTTAACATTACAATGAATTTATTTTTTAATTTCGAGACAAATTTAGTGAATCTATTCTCATATGACTTTTTAATTAATATGTGAAATCTTATTGGTGGTTAAATATCGCTAATTGTATAGTTCATTGTAGAAAAACCGATCAAGCCCACCTAAACAATCCATATTATATTACGTACACATTTTTTTAAAAAAAATTAAAAATTTTTTGAATACATTTTAACAAACAAATGACTTAAAAAAAATAAACTCAAACCCTATCTCAATCGATGGATATTTTTAACGGAAACTAAATTAGCACCACCCAAAGGTGTACAATCTCGACGTCCTCTTATATACAATAAATAAAGACCGTTGAATCGTACAAGAAAAAGCACGTCACATGCCATGCATAAACTCAAAATCTTAAATAATAGGCGTCACCCCATAATATATAGCCTACCATTTCCCATTTTTTTAATTAGGAGGAGAGAAGACTATTCTTAGGCTGTTATAATCTCTTGTTTGTCAACTATTGTCATTCTAAATGGAGCATTCCGTTTGCATTTTATGGGTTTCCATTTGGTTTTCACAAGTATTTTTATTTACTCTAGTTATAAATTCTTAGTTTTCCCAAACCGGGCCGGATAATACCCAAGAATATTAAAACCCAACCCACTGACCTAATTATTGTCATTAGGGTTCAATAATGTACCGACCCCAAAGACATGGATAAAATAGTTGTTTCGGCATAGGATGTTGCCAAGGCCCTTTTCCCGAGGACATACAAAAATACAATTCGTCATTCGAATTAATTTCTCGTAACACGAGTTTTAAAACGGTGGATTGTAGCTATTCTTTTATGGCTAAAAAGTCTAGCTTTCATTTTCGTTGGGCAAGTGAAATTGATCTGCCGGATTTTGAGAAAAAGATCGATAATTTATCGGTCGTGTTCGATAACTTATCGGTCGTGTTCGATTGGTTTATTCCGAACGGGACATGTCTCCTATAGTTTCTGGAAAAAAACAACATCACTCTTTATTTACAACAATGACGAACATTATTTGTTTGTCGTCTTTCTTGACGGCTTTGATGGTATTCACCATATGGCTATGTGCGTCATCTGCTACTCATACTACTCAGTACCCTAATGAATGTGGAAACGTCACAATTGTTTATCCATTTGGCGTACGAATTGATTGTCAGTCGAGTTCACTTTAAAGTCTTTCTCAGAAAACGGTATTGATTAAACTCTATTTAATTTCAAAGAAATTTTGGAAATTTCTCAAACCTGAGTGAGTTAAAGTTACTAGAAACAACAAGCTTATTAATCAAATAACTGTACTGACATAATATGTAGTCAAAATATATTTTCCCAATTTATGAAATGCTTAACTCGAATTATTAGTATTTTGCCATGAACCTTGTTATGTTTACTAGTGTTTTGTCACAAATATAATATATTAACAATATATAATATATTAGCAATATATAATATATTATCAATATATAATATATTAAAAACCTATATAATGCAATGTTTATATTTTGGGACAACACGAGAGCCGGTAGAAAACTAAGTAGCTGCGTCTCCATTTGTACCGAGTCCAAAGACATGGAGGAAAATAGTTGTTTCGGCATATATAGGATGTTGCAAAAATCAAAAATCTTGAAATTTATTGTGTTTTAAACTTAATTTTACTGAAAAAACTAATTAATGAAATTATTGTATAGAAGACTAATTGATAAACATGACAAATGTGAAATTAAATTTTCCTCATGAGATAGGTTAGAGTTAAATTATTGTATGAATGAAAATTTGTATTTTGCCATGGATGTTGGAACGATTACATACAAATATTAATTATGCTTGATGAATACACTTCAAGTTATCCTAGTACTAGTCACAACACGAACACACATCTGATATGTTAACTAAGTCAACTCATAATGGTCGGATACTTATATTTAGGTCATCTATTTGTGCTTCTAAATTACGTGTTAGAGCAGACGATCATTGTTTTGGTTGTTTAGGGCCTTAGGGGTAGGTTGGTTATTAGATATGATGAAGATTTGTTTTATATAATTAATAAAATAGTAGGGTCTGAATTGTTTGAAGCAAGGCATGTGATATAGGGTTGTTAATTGTATATATATAGATTTAATTTGCATGTCTTATACTAGTGTAAGAATATAAATTCCACAAATTAGGTTTGGATAAATTATTTAATTTGAATTGCTTTAATGAATATGAACCGAGGTTATAGTCATTTAGGTTACATCAGTTTTAATGCAAGAAGTCATTTAGGGCATTCATTAAGTATTCATGCATACGTTGTAATTTTCCTACTTGCGCATACACTTATACTCCAAAACAGCGATCATCCTCGATAGTAGTGAAAAATCTTGGTGGGATTCCGTTCCCCCGCGGTTGTTTCCCTCATTGGGTTTTTCCGCGTCACCAAAAATCTCCCGTGTCATTCTGTGTCTATTTTTATTTTTTGCATTGATCTTCTACGTAAATCCACATATTGGTTGGCACTTTGACCCACATCACAAAGACTTAACCCGGTAGAAATTTTACCAAAACAACCTCCACAACAAAAACTAAAGAATCCTCGTTCAATGCGCTCAGCATGCCTTCACTAAATCGATAACAACTCCTAATTAAACGAGTTAAATCGTAGGCAAATTGTTCATCAGTCTCACGATATAAGAATATATCAGCCCGAGACGTAACTTCATTAACGCTCCTCAAGAACTCATCGTCAATTCGTCATCATCGCGACCTAAATTATTGAGCCACGAAGAGTCCATAGATTGATGAGTGGAACTAGTATGATACCGGATGATGGGTCGGTTAACAGGCCGGGTTGACGGGGATACTCAAAGGTATGAAGCCTGAATATGAAGAGTACTTGACCATCAAGCTTATTATCATCAACTTTATAACATTTGTATAATTCCAAACTTTTAATGTTCATGTCTTCAACCACCATGATTTTCGAGATTATTTTTGGGAGTAATCGTTTTTTTTTTTGTTGGTGAATTTTGTGAAAACTATAACAACAATAAACATGTAGAAAACATTAGTAGTATTTATAGACTGCTTAAGTTGGTCGATATAGAAGCTGTTATGATAAGGGACTTTCCTTAAAAAAACCAAATAATAAAATTATTGTGTAGAAGACTAATAATGGATAAACATGACAAATGAGAGTTTAAATTACCTAGCTAACTCTAAGGCTAATTCTAAGGCTAAATCTAAAGCTAGCTAACTCTAAGGCTCACTCTAAGGCTAGCTACATCTAAGCCTAGTTGTACTAGGCACTTTCATGGTATTCATCAGATATACTTCGTATATAGTTGTAATATAATCATTACAGTGTTTTGTTATATAATCCTACACCACTTAATACGATCCAATATTCATCAATTTTTTTGCACATTCTAATATTTCTCTCTACTTCTCTCTATTTCTCTGTATCAATCATATCACATCATATCAGCAATATCATCAACATTCTACTTCTCTCTATTTCTCTGTGTTAATCATATCACATCATATCAGCAACATCATCTGTAACAGCCCGTATTTTCGTAAAATCTAATTTAAGCATTTTTAATTATTTTAAGTAATAAAATAATATTTTAGTGACTTAACGGAAAATAAATTATTTAAGTATCGTAAAATATTTTAGAAAGATAATAAGATCCGTCTTAAGAACCTTAAGTCCTTAAGACGAATACTACTTGGCTTATTCATTTCCAAACCCGTTTCTAATATTCCGTAACCGTTTAAGGGAAACGGGAAGGACACCTCATTGTACTTTATAAACCAAAATATCGACATTTCCTCTCCTCCAAGTTCCTTCTTCACTGTTATATCAATCTCACAAAACCTCCATTAAAACATCCTTCTTTCGATCATTTCTCCATCATCCGTTCATCAAATCACAAAAGAGTTGGTCTCAACGATCCCGACGTGGACACTTACGTTGTAGAGGAGGATCGCTTGCCGGAAATAGCTTAAAGGTGACGATAATGAGAAACTCGGCCTATTTATGAATATTAGCACTTTTGTTGTTAATCTTGTCATGGTTTCTGATTTATGTTTGAGTTTATGATTTCTAGACTTAGTAACATGTTTAGGATGAGGTTATGTTGATGAATTTATGCTTGAATTGGTTGATATGTGTTCTTAAGCTTAATTTCAGTTTTTCTCATTTTGCGACGGATACAAGAGATATTCATTTGAGGATTGATATGGGAACTAATTGCTGGTAGATATGTAGTATTGGATGTTTGGAAATGTTGGGTAAACGTTACTTGTATCAATTGTGAAGAATTGGTGTCGATTTGTGATGTTTTCGAATAGGCTGAAAGTTGCGAAAATCGTATCAGGCTCTCTGAGCCGGTCGACCAACCGGCCGCCGGTCGACCGGCTGGGAGCGTCTTTGGGAGTTTTGTAAATTTTGAAAGGATTGGACCTTGGGACTGCCAGCCGGCCGACCGGCTGCCTGCCGACCGGCTGGTGGTCGCTCCTTGTGTTGTGTTTGTGTTTTTGCGAAGGACATACGTAGAGGGGAGCCCAGCCGGCAGACCGGCCGCCTGCCAGCCGGCTGGGAGTACATTTGGGGTGGGTTTGCGAGTTTGTAAAGCTAAGGGAATGGGTTCCCAGCCGGCCGACCGGCTGCCTGCCGACCGGCTGGGAGTCCCTTTGTGTTGTCTCGTTTTGGAAAAGAAAGAAGGAAGGCTGAGAGGTCACCAGCCGGCCGACCGGCTGCCTGCCGACCGGCTGGGGACCCCTGTAGGCTATTTTGAGGTTTTTCGTAATTTGATTGTAACTTTCAAACGGTTAATCGGTTTTACTTGAAACTTGTTTTGTGTACCTTTGACATGTATTTGAGGTCCCCGGAGGATGGGCAACATTATATTGGGTTCGGGAATAGAGTGAGGATAGAGACCCCCCGGTCGGGCAACCGAAAGGGAAACCGGCTCTCCCTCATCTTTGTTCTCGGGGTCAATTAAGTGTTGATTAGAAGTTAAAGTTAGAACTATAGATTAGTTCTTAGACTTTGATATTGTTTTGATGCGTATTAAGTTATGCGTTAAGATGTCGCCTCTGAACTTAATACGTAGGTTGTTTGTCATGTATAGGGTTATGCGTTAGAATGTCGCCTCTGAGCCCTATATGTGTTTGTTTGTCGTGTATGGAGCCATGCGTTGAGTTTTCGCCTCTGAGTTCCATACATGTTTGTTTGTCGTGTCTGGGACATGCGTTGAGTTTTCGCCTCTGAGTCCAGACATGTATGTGTGATCGCGTCGGAACATGCGTTGAGTTTTCGCCTCTGAGTCTGACGAATAGAGCAACTGCGCGACGGGGCAGTCAGGTTGTCATACCTTACCCGGAGTGCAGGTGTTTGGTGCTGGAACATGCGTTGAGTTTTCGCCTCTGAGTCTAGTACTTTGGGATGTAGTAGGGGAACATGCGTTGAGTTTTCGCCTCTGAGTTCCTTACTTGGTTGTGAATTGAATGCTAGTCCATGCGTTGAGTTTTCGCCTCTGAGTCTAGTGTTTTGTGAAAGCTGGTCCATGCGTTGAGTCTTCGCCTCTGAGTCCTTGCTTGTTATAGTGTATTGGTATAGGTTATGTGTTAAGATGTCGCCTCTGAACCTTATACTTGCTGTTTGTCTAGTATCTGCTTGCCTAGTGATGGTACGGTGTCAGATCTAGATATTGGTGATGATGTGTTAAGATGTTATCGTTGATGAGACTTATGATTGATTTTAGTATTGTTCACCCAAGGCATTGGGTGACTCTTTGATCGGTTTCATAAATAGTTGGACTGAAAGACCCCCCGACTGGGCAACCAGTAGGGAGACCGGCTCTCCTTCCTAACGGTTTATGAAGTTGGGTTGAGAGCTATGCTTTAAGTATTGCTTGATATAATATAAGTTGATGAGATGTTATACTTCGCATATTGATATATGTTGGAGTATTTCGTATTGTTTTATCTGTTATCTGTTGTCACAAAAGGTGGCTAGGAGAACTCTAGTCACTCCCCACTGATTGTGGCGTACATGTTTTCATGTATGTAGGTACATGCTGGCTGGAGGGGTTCATGTGAGAGCTAGCGAGCGATGATCCTATCATCTTGACTTACACCTTTACATCGTTTTAGCTGGACTCTTAGCTTTGTTATTTTGCGTTGGTGCCTGTAGGGATGTTCCATCCCAGGCTGTGTATATATTTGGATTTTATACTTATAACTGTTATTTATCTATTTTGGTTTCAGTTTCAGTATACGTTTCTGTCTAAGACTTCTCGCATGTTTTATCTTTAAAAAGTTTAAATTCCGCTGCATTTTTAGTACTTTTGCATGTTTATATTTCCGCTTTCGTGAGGGGTTTTATATCATCAACATGTTTTTGATCATTAACCAACACGTGACGACTTTGATGACAGCCACCCTCCTATGGCTATGTGTGTCATCCGCCGCAGCTCACTGCCCTAGCAAATGCGGCAATGTCACAATTGCATATCCATTTGGCGTAGGAACGGAATGCGCATTATCGTTCGAATTCAGTTTGAGGTGTGTCTCGAAAGAGGGTATAAATTACCCCTTATTTAACTTCAAAGAAATCATGGATATTTCTCAAACCCAAGTGACTTTCAGAGTTCCCGAACTTGCGGAATCATGTATCAGTCGAAAACATGAAGAAATTTATCCTGATATGTCACTGATATTCGAAGGAATGGGCAGCCCCTACGTGTTGTCAAACAATGACAACGCTTTTATGATAGTAGGATGTAACGTATTCGGCTTGCTCAACGCCAACACGAGAGCCGGTAGAAAACTAAGTAGTTGCGTCTCCATTTGTACCTACCACAAAGACATGGAGGACAATAGTTGCTCCGGCATAAGATGTTGCCAAGCCCCTCTTTCCAAGGGCATACAAAAATTCAATTCGTCCATAGAATTAATTTCTCGTAACACAAGTTTTAAAACGGTGGATTGTAGCTTTTCTTTTATAGCTAAAAAGTCTGGCTTTCATTTTCGTCGGGCAAGTGAAATTGACCGGCCGGATTTTGCCGAGAAGGTCGGTAACTTACTAGTGTTTTGTCACAAATATAATATATTAACAATATATAATATATTAACAACATATATAATGCAATGTTTATATTTTGGGACAACACAAGAGCCGGTAGAAAACTAAGTAGCTGCGTCTCCATTTGCACCGACCCCATAAAGACATGGAAGAAAATATATAGTTGTTCCGGAATAGGAGGTTGCCAAGCCTCTCTTCCCAAGGGCATACAAAAATACAAGTCGTCCTTCAAATTAGTTTCTCGTAACACGAGTTTTAAAACGGTGATCGTAGCTATTCTTTTTTAGCTAAAAAATATAGCTTTCATTTTCGTCGGGCAAGTGAAATTGACCTACCGGATTTTGAGAAAAAGATCGGCAACTTATCAGTCGTGTTCGATTGGTTTATTCAGAATAGGCCATGTCGGGATATTCTAATAACAAAACAGCGTACATACGTTTGTAAGTAAAATACGGTTTGCGTAGACGTTGAACAAGAACTTGACGTATACGGGTACCGTTGCAAGTGTATTTCGGGGTTCGAAGGAAATCCCTACGTTGATAATGGTTGCAAAGGTTAGTTAGTAATATTATGTGATTTGAGGTCTTAGCAGCAGCAATTCTAGTTCATGAATGCACATTTTTAATTCTATTAAATCTAACGACTTTGTTTTTGGTTTTTCAGACATTGATGAATGCAAAGCACCGAGTAATAAATCCATGCTTTCATAGCTGCAAAAACACCAAAGGAAGCTACGTCTGCTCTTGTTGGACTGGCTACCATAGGCACGGGAGTAGCTCCCGATGTGTCCCGAACAAAATTACCTTAATATTGCCTATAGGTAAGTTTATGTTAACTATGTATTTGCGAATATCTTTATTTCAATATAAATATTTATGATTTATTTTATTGATCAATTAAGTTGAGTTATAAAATAAATGATATTTAAGATTTTAAATTTTTATTGATCAATTAAGTTGAGTTATAAAATAAATAATATTTAAGATTTTACATGTGTGGTACAAATTACTTTAATTACTTTGTATAATAATATTTTATTATTAAATAGCCACTTTGAAATTATTTATATTTATTAATCTTATAAGACCGTCTCAAGGACATACAAAAAAATATCAAAGTGCTACAAATAAACTATACTCTTTTAAGTAAATATATAAAGCTACAAATTCTATAAAAAATACCATGTTATGTATAATAATATTAAAGTGTTAATAGTTAAAAAAATTACCAAGTACAGTCACATTATATATATACTCTGTATAATATATTTTATATAAAATAGTTTTAAGATAAATATAATATATATAATAATAGAAATCTTAGTATTATCGAAATACCGTTTGTCACAGAGCTCAAAAAGATGATTTGACCCGTTCATAGCCCTCATTTTAGAGGCAGTTTTTATCTGGCCGATAAATAGGTAAATTTATTCAAAATTTGTATTTAACTATTATTCTCAAAATACATAGTGTGTATTACGTATTAACTTTTAGAATTTTGAGATAAATATATTTATGTTTGTTTTAAACCATAGTTTATCACATGATTACTCAAGTGGTTAACATATGAATAGTGTAATTTCTTGTCATGTACGTGTAACAACTGATAAATATTTTGTTTACTAACGCGATAATGAATATATTAAATTAGCTAATGTGTAGTCTTATTACAAATATCAATAGTTAAAAAAACTAAAAATAATCATATATTTTTTTGGTGAAAATAAACATTAGAGTAAAAAAGTGTAGATATGACCTTTATTTAACTTAAGTTTACCCGTGCAAACTATATATGTAAGGAAATGTTTATCAAAATCTCTACTTCGCTATTAATAAAATAGAAAGGAGTATGATTTTATAGATGTCATAAAGACATAATTTGTATTTAACTGATTTAAACAAACTTTTTTTACAATCACCTACAAATGTAAGACAATTTCTCTTATCAGACGATCTCACACAATAACTATTAACTATAATATAGTATTGCGAGACCTCGTACGGGTCAACCGTTTTAAAATTATTTTGGGTCAATTTGAGTTTGAGTGGTTTGGATTAGTAAGATTTCGAATCGGTCGGGTCATTTAATTTTACCCTAAATAATGTAAGTATAAAATTATTTGGACTTTCATAAAATTTGGATTTCTCGAACAAATGTTCATACTTCATAGGCTAAATTCTCAGAAAAAATGGTCAATCCACTCATTCATCAAGGGAATGGTTGGAAGTTTTGTTGGAGTTGGTTCTTTTGTCCTTGATTTTGGAAACCCGGCGGTGCAGTATTTTGTGGTGGTCTTGGTGGTGGTGGGTTAAGGACATTTGTACTTTTGTAGGAGAAATTTGGATGGAACTTTGTACCTGGATTGTAGGTGTTGGAAAAAGGGTTGAAATTTTGCCTAAAGCTTTGGTAGGCATTGACTTGTTCCATGTTACTTCTACTCTCTTGGAATCCGTGTCCCGCACCTCCACAAGCTTCACATACCACAATTTGACTCGTCACGTTTACTTGTTCATGAGGTTGAGAGGAGCTTGATCCTTGATTGCCGACTTGTCTTTGGAGAAGAGCTACTTGAGCCTTCAAGAGAGCTATTCCGGAATCTTCTTCCTTTGCCTTCATTGGGATGTTCCTCGAATTGACATATTGAGAGTCGTGCACCGCCGTAGTCTCTATGGTAGAATGAGCCAATTCCACATCTATGTTGTCGAATCTCCCATTGTATGCGGAGTCCAAGACTCGACGAGACTCCGCACAACACCCATTGTAGAACGTGATGGCAAGGAACCACGAATCCAAACCATGATGAGGACACTCCCTTTGAAGCTCTTTGTATCTTTCCCATGCTTCATGTAGACTTTCATGTCCACTTTGGCGAAAACCAGTGATTTGGCTCCTTAGTTGTTGTGTTTTCTCGGGAGGAAAATACTTTTGATAGAATGCAAGGGCTAGACTATCCCAATCGTTGAATCCCAATGCAACTCGATCAAGGCTATTATCCAAACTTTGGCCTTGTCCTTTAGGGAGAAAGGGAATAGTATCTCCCTTATTTGCTCTTGTGTGACACCCGGTTGTCGAATCATGGAGCAATAGTCACAAAAATTCTGCATATGTAAGTTGGGGTCCTCCGTAGGAGTCCCCCCAAACTGTTTTCTTTCAACAATGCTTATGAAGGTCGGCTTGATTTCAAAGTCTACCGCACCAATTTGAGTCGTGACTATTCCTCTTGGGAGCATAGCCGCGGTGGGCTTGGAATGATCGGACAAACGCACCATCTTTTTCTTTGTTGGTTGAGAAGTAGAGGCTTCTTCCTCAAGAGTTTTGAGATCCTCTAGATAAGAACTCCGAATGTTACCAAGGTCCGCAAGAGTTGCGGCTTCGGCAATCTCCTTAAGGAAGCGTTATCTCCTACGCAAAGACTTCTCGGATTCGGGATCAACGGGAAGAAGTTCACCTATTCGAGAGGACCTGGGCATAAGACAACAACTTAAGGGAGATTGTAAGTAACGATCTCAAGGAACAAGTGTTTCTTAAGACAAAAGAAAACAAGATAGAATTCTACTAAACACAAAAAAAAACAGTGCTTCCCGGCAACGGCGCCAAAATTTGATAGGCTAAATCGCACACCTAACAAAGATAAAGGTCCCTAGACTTGACTAACATACAAATTAATGTAGATAGGGAAGAAGGGGTCGATCACAGGGAGACGGAAATGCATTTGTGAAAAGCTATGAATAGAAAACTACCTAGGTCGGTCACGTGTTGTTTGTTGTTTTGATTTAAAGATTGACTTAAACCAGAAATATAAAATAGAATTTTAAACAAGTATAAGAGGAAATCTAGGGGAGTTGAGGTTGCACATGTAAGAGAGGTGATTAGCTATGTGGAATTACAGAATTCATCATCAAAGTCGATTAGGTTCTAACAAATACCTTTCGGTCTATTGTTTAGCCATAGTTTAATTACCAAATGCTTTCACATAAAAAGGGTCAAACTATTATAGCATGCTTTGTCTAATTCTATCCCGACTTTCGATCTTAGGATAAAAATAACGGATTAATCATCAACTATGGCCAATAATTAAAGATTAACTGAAAAGAGCAAGCATGTATATAACTAACATAGTGATCATGAAAACATAGCAATTCAACATAACAAAACACCTATTCTATCATGGCTTCCCTACTACTCACACATGGCTTTGGGAGCTAGACTATCAATACTATTAACTATGATAAACATGATGACAATAATGAAAAAACTATTAAAAAAAACAGGAAAGATAATACCAGAAATTAAAGAGAACTTGAATAAGAACTTGGAAGATAAAATGCGAATAACTTCGGAAAACACTTGAGTAAACAAAGAACTATTTTTATAAAGAAAATAAACTGGAACTAAAAGTAGTTTTTACAAGCTGAATGATGATTTTCTCGAATGAAAACACAGAAGTATTTATAGTAACGAAGAGGGGGAGCCAAAGGTCTGCGGATTGCAGCCACCCCGGTACACCGGGGTATACCACCCCGACCGGGGTGAGAACAATCAAGCTCGCACTCTATGAACATGGACCAAAAACACCACGATCAGAGCCACCCTGGTGAACCGGGGCAGCCCACCCCGACCGGGGTGTGAGCAAATCACTTCGCACTTCTTAAATCTTCAATTGTTTACATTTGAGTTTTGATGACGTCATTATCGTTGTCATGCCTTACAATTGACCTTCAAAAGTTGACTTTCGTTGACTTCTTGACCTTCTTCCTTTTTCATCACTTCTAATACTCGGAAAATGCTTGTCTCGACTTTGTTTAGCTCTGTGATGCTTGGTGAATGTTAAAATGTAGGAAAAATCCGAAATTCCTACAAAAAAACGCTAAACCACATACAAATCACCTAGAACACGGAATTAACTCAATAAACACTATAGAATAGTGTAAATGATGATAAAACATGAGCTAAAATGGGGATGAAAAGTGTATAAAAATATAGCATATTAGTGACCCAACATCTAATAGCTCATTGCTGATAAATTACTTCCTAATTACAACCCTATACTGCATTTTCATTCATATAGATGCATGTGGTAGTCATTAGTGATAGAAAATTACTTCCTAATCGCTGAATATTTTGTCCATAAAAGATAGTTGTTAAATTTATTTATGTCATTACAACAATTTTTCATTTTTCATGTTCCTCTTCCATAAAGTTTTGCTTTCTCTGCATTTTTTTTGTTAACATTATAATGTATTTTTGAAGATTGGATTATATTATTTTTGGTTATTTCCGCTTAATTGATGAGTCGGTTTAATCAAATATTTTAATAGTCTCATAATTCTAATTTTTTCCCCTAATGTCAAATTTTACGGGATGTATACGTGCATTGTAAATTTGTAATTTTGTGTTAAATCTTATTTTTTTAATTCTCTTAATTAAATTTTGAGTAATTTTGGTAATATGGAAATATCAACTATAATTGTTTTATAATTACAATTTTTTCGTAATTGTATTATGTCAGAAATATGTATATTTAATTTGTATTTGTTGTAATTTGAGTTGTTATTATTGTAATTGCATTAATAATTCAAGCTTATATAATATTGTATTATAATTGAACAATTTTGAGTGAGAAACATTGTAATTATCTAATTAAATTGTTGCATGAACGTGCTTCCTAAAATCTAGCAAGTGCAAAAGACCTTTGAATTGTTGACTTTCAACCACGGAGCGACCCCTCAGCTCCGTGGTTGTTGCTTTAACAAAGAAGATGTTTGTGCCGACTTTTTTACTATATCCTCCTAGTTTACTCTCCAAAGTTTTGTTTCTTGTTTGTACTACAATGTCAGTTCAGTCCGCTTGTTCTTATTTTTATTCGTCTACCGGTTGTTCATTATTTGTAACTGATCATTATTTGTATTGCAGGGCTTGGAGTAGCATTCGGAACCTTCCTTTTTATAGCGGGTGGGTATAATATTTTCATCCTGGCTAAAACAAGAAGGCAAACTAAAGAAAAAGCCAGAAATTTCAAAAGGAACGGTGGATTGCTACTGGAACAACAAGTATCATCCAGTGAAGGGATGATAGAACGAACCCGGATCTTCACGCAATAGGCATTAGACAAAGCAACGGAACATTTTAGTGAAGATAGGGTTCTAGGCGAAGGGGGTCAAGGGGCAGTCTACAAAGGAATGTTGAATGATGGAAGTGTGGTGGCAATTAAGAAAGCGAAGACACTTGCGCAAAATCACGTAACTGAGTTTATCAATGAACTCGTGTTATTGTCCCAGGTGAACCATAAAAGCATTGTCAAGCTCTTAGGCTGCTGTTTAGAGACTGAAACCCCTATTTTGGTGTATGAATTTGTTCCCAACGGAACACTTTCAAATATGCTTCACGGTCAATCCGATTTCCAACTTAATTGGGTAATGCGGTTACAAATTGCAATTGACGTGGCAGGGGCACTCACTTATTTACACAACTCCTCAACCCCGATACTACATCGAGATGTAAAGACGGTAAATATCCTTCTCGATGGCAAGTATCGGGCAAAGTTGTCAGATTTTGGAATATCCCGATCAATTGGAATTGATCAAACCCACCTAACCACAACCGTACAAGGCACATTTGGATATTTAGATCCCGAATATCACGAATCACTTCAATATACAGATAAAAGTGATGTATATGCATTTGGCGTGGTTCTGGTAGAGCTGCTAACGGGATGCAAAGCCGTCATGCCAACGGAGGTCTATGCAGACAAGAGTTTGGTGTTGTGGTTTCGGTCGGTGATGGAAAATGACAAGTTAGACGATGTCATTGATAGTAAAATTGCAGGAAGAAACATTGATAAATCTGCAATTCAACTGGCCACACTTGCTAGGAGGTGTATCAACAGCGATAGCCATCTAAGGCCTAACATGAGAGAAGTCCTAGCCAAGTTGGAGAGTATTAGATCATTAGACGCTAGTACTAGTGCTTAGTTTAATTAGTTTCATTTAGTATTTATCTAATGTAATATATTATCTATGCTTAGTTTAATTTGTTTCGTTTAGTATTTATCTAATGTAATATATTTATCTAATGTTTATTTGAAGAATATTCATTCGGGCTGGTATATCCCTATAAAAGCATGGACCAAAACACCATTGTAAAATTGGAAAAAACTGATAAACTATATATTGTCACGTTGTTGGTATTATACAAGTTCGGATTTAAAGCTCAATAAGCTTTGATGACAAAAAGACTCATAACAAAAAAAAACTACAACTAATATATAGTCAAAATATATTTTCCACAATTTACTAAGTTTTTGCCACGGATTATTATTATTTTGCCACGATTATTGATATGTTTATTAGTATTTTGTCACAATTATTGTTTTTATTATTGTATTTTTTTCTTGTTATGTAATTAATTTTACTCCAATATTTCACATAATTGTCGTATTGTTTTTGATAAGCGATTCGACACGACATTGCGATACTTCATAGTAGATCAAAAAATGAAAATTTTGTACAAAATAGTCGTATATGATACTTTAACATCGTGTCGTGTTCAAGACCTACACTACGCTAGTCAAATTTACATAACTTTAAAGATTAGAATAATTAACGTAATTTGTATATTTTTTTATATTAATTCCGTATTATTTAAACTTACGTTCCTTTAGATTTATCCGATTTTCGAGTGTACTCGGTCGAATTGACTCTTACCTTACGCTATATTTGTGAGTCATTTTAGATTCAAATCCTTACCATTGATGACGTTTATGCAGTTTATTATGACTTTTAGAAATCCGATATTTTACAAATTTGTACCAAAATCGGTGCTTCATATATAATGAAAATTGTCCTCTGAAGTGTAGTCAACTACTACTATTATATTTCGAATTAATCTTTCTTGGTCATTGTTATATTAAAATTCAGTTGGAGACCTAACATGTAAAATCGAAATTAATTAACTCTCTCCCTTCTCTCAATAACATTATTAAGAGACCGCCTCTCTAACTTTTTTGTAATAATAAATAGTGTATATTACTTATTATCCATTTCCCCGCTAACATGTTCTTATTCTAATATATATACTCTCTCTCCATTCATTAAAACATTAATTTTTATAAAATAATTACAACCAAAAAATCATCCTAAGATTTAATCTGAACCGTTCGAAAGTAATGGAGATTCATTTCTTCAAGTATTGGAGAGTATCTCCATTCGTAGGGAGTAATGTTTATGGCCTGTAATTTTTTTTCATTTAAGACATCTAATACTGGTCTTGAGGGTGAGTTGCTCCTTTGGTGTTTTACTTAATTAACTGATTTTGAGTTTTGTATTCAAGTGAAATTTTAATAAATAAAATTAGATTTATACAATTGGATTATGCTAGACATTGAGCACTTTTAAATTCTCTCTTAAATTCAATTTTAAAGTAAAATAACATACTCTATTTACACTCCTACATTTTTTTAATCCATTACTTCAACTCCTCTTATTAAACTAATTGTTTATATTGAATTAAAATACTCTTCATAAAAGAATAAGAGTGTAAATATCTTGTTGAGTCGGAAAAAGTATTACTTGCGCAATTTCATTTAAATCATCAAAAAAGCACTAGTAGAAAAACCCTCTATAGCGGCGGTTGTAAATGGGCTTTTTACGGCGGTTCTTACAATTCTTGGGTGCGCCGTTTATTTTGGCGTCGTTTAGCCTTTGCGGCGGTTGTGCAACCGCCGCTAAAAGTGACATATTGTGGCGGTTTTGAAACAGAACCGCCGTATTAGGTTTATATAATACGACGGTTTTAAACAGAACCGTCGTGTTAGGTTTATATAAAACGACGATTTTATACAGAACCGCCGTATTAGATTTACATAAAACGACGGTTTATAAACAGAACCGCCGTTTTAGGTTTATATAAAACGACGGTTTTTTAACAGAACCGCCTTGTTAGGTTTATATAAAACAACAGTTTTTTAATACCCGGTTTATATAAAACGACG
Source organism: Silene conica (assembly GCA_029255685.2). NCBI lineage: Eukaryota > Viridiplantae > Streptophyta > Magnoliopsida > Caryophyllales > Caryophyllaceae > Silene > Silene conica. The sequence goes on from CM055312.2 coordinate 97,022,674, forward strand.
TTTTTTAAACACAACCGCCGTTTTAGGTTTACATAAGACGACGGTTTTTAAACACAACCGTTGTTTTAACTCATTTAATTATTTCAGTAGTTTCGAACGGATCCACATTTATATTTTTTAAAAATAATAATTTTCAACAGAAATTTCATTAGCACCTCCCCTTAATTTTTTAATGAACAAATAATATATACAAAAGAATGCAACGGGCTAGCAAAAACCTTACATATTGTCAATGTTCAAAATTATACATCGAGGGGTATAAAAAATCACAATATCTAGAATTAAACAATTACAAGATATGTATTCACCCTACAAGTACACCCAACTAGCAAACAAAAAACAAGAATCCGCCAAAAATAATCATGGGAACACCGGCCAATAGTCGATAGAATAGTTGGTCTATAGGCAACAACCTCAACCTGCATCAAAGTACAACAATAATGTAAGAAGCACTACAATAGTAACGACTTGATAATTAGTTCCATGGTTCTACCATTGTGCACTATTACACATTTACACAACATCTATTGTGAGATTGATGCTGAAACTAAAGAACACATCTATGGTTCTACCACAGGTAGATAGTCTTGCTGCTGCCCGTTTACACATGCTCTTACACTCATGTAATCATATTGCTTTCTCCCATACAAAATACAAAGGTGTGCATCCAAATCCAAATGTTATAAACTGCATTTTTCACAAGTAAATTAATTATTATTATTATTACTATTATAAGCAAGGGTTTAATTTTATTTATGGAGTACTGCTCTATTATTTTGATCACTAATTTCATTCCCATCCATCCAACAGAGCTAGTGCCTAGAGGTACTGTACGTGCCTGGTGAATGAGCATGAGGATGACGGACATGTCCCGGAAAGGGGAGCGAGGCAGAAGAGCAAAAGCGTTGGAATGATCAAGAAGTAAGTCTCCAAAAGCCCCGTATACTGCTGACTGTTGAAGTTGGGGGAAGGGTGAGTGTAAGGACATAAAGTGTTGCCAGTAGATATATGGCCTTGAACTTCTACGGCTTCCATATTACATGCATTATCTCACTGAACCAACATATATAATTAATTCAAACGAATGATTAGTTTTATTCTAACTGGAAACTGAATGTGATAATTTATTTGTTATCAGCTGAGTTCATACACTTCGTAGTATAAATAAATCTTTATTTCTTTAAAATTATGTACAACAGCTAAATAATGTGCAGCCATTTTTTTAGGACATGGGCATGCAATCATGTTGCACTACCATCAATTTTTTGAGGAATGTTGTGTTAAGCAAATTAACACAACAAAATAATTATCTATTTTCTCATTTTTACTTTCTTTTCTCACAGCCGATTAAAATACCATATATTTTGTTTCATCCATAGCATTGTGATGAACAATTCAACATCAATAGGAATAACGCGTCCCTTGTAAAGTTCAACAATCTCAAGTTGCAAGCTGAACACAATTGTAAGAAAATGTTACCAAGTTCAATGCAAATTTCATGTTTTACGCTTTGGGCTATCAGAATAATTACTAAAAAGGGTGTCAATTTGAGTATCAATATGCATTAAGAAAATAACTGCTGCAAGATGCATGTTTGACAATTACACTAACCTGAATTAGTGAAATCTTGTTCAATGTTGGAGGAGTGAAATAATGGAGAGAAAATTGTTCCCGGGTCAGTGTCTATGGTACCCTCGTTACGTTCCTATGAGAATTCATGAAGTTATAAACAGTCAAAAGTCGGTCAATAAACAATAATGATTACAATAATAACCTGAAGTACTCCTGAGATATGAGTATGATTGTGCCTAACAATTAAACATCCATTGTAAGATCTATTCTCCTTGAAAATCTATTTAAATAATATAACAAAAACTTTCTCATCACAAAAGTTTTCTCAGAGGCACCATAATTCTCGAGATGTATGTTGATTACCCAGCAAATTATCTTTTAGAGATAAAAAAATCACACACCTAAAAGACTAAAACATACTAAACTGACATGTTGTTTTCTTATTAACTATGATAACCATACACTGGCAGTAAATCAGTATATGATCGGACTGAGCAAATCGTTGTGCAAAATTGGATGAATCACAAAAAGTCTGCCAACAAAATGCAGGCGATAGTTTATCTCTTCTCAGGTACAAATGCATAGCACTTAAAAATCTGAGAGGAGGCACAGAAAATTAATAAATAGATGAGCATAAAAGAGGATGCATCATCAAGAACTAAGCTACAAAGTAAAGTCAAATATATCAATCAAAATACGGAGTATGTATGTATGAATGTATCTTATCCAACTTTGATGCATATAACTGTTAATTTGCAGGCATAAACTTGTCCCACATAATGACATACTCTTTATACATACTAGCTAGCTAGCTGAAATTGAGTTTTAGTGAGCTGACACCTTACAACCAGGGTACGTAGCAAGCAAAGTAAACGGTTTACCATGATACATTTATAAATGACTCAAATATTATGGTGATAAAGCGTCAATTTCGACACTGTTTTAATAAAGTAGTGTCAACTATCAACAGTTAACAGTGTCATTTTAATGCAATTAATTTTACTGCTCCCTATTTATAGGTACATTAGCGTTGATAGTATCAACAGATTTAATTGAAAAATTTTGGTACTACTTTATCGTATAGTTTTATTGCATGACATCAGTATAATGTAGCAAGCATATCGTAATCAGTATCGAATTTGAGTCTTTTAATTTATACTCAGTACTTGGTAATAGGTGGACCACAGTTATGAGTAGTTAAAGCGAGAACCAAAGGGTAGAAAGTAGAAACACAGAAGAAGAAAGAGGTCTTCACGGTAATACAGATAGAAGATAAGCACATTGAAATATGGTTCCTCAATAACTAATGCCCGACTCAACAAAAAGCAAGACAACAGATAAAACACAACTATTGAATCCACAGTGCCTGATCTATGGACCATCATGACATGTGATCTAAATGCGTAGTTTACCTATTCCCCTTCTTTGAACCAGATAGATACACCATCTTTGGAATTTCCACCTGCTATTTGGAAATAATAAAAAGCCCACATTTTTATTAATGTATCCGATGTACATTGTAAACCAGTTATAGCCATATCACAAGTACTAAAGCAAGATTAGAAACCAACAAACTAGTGCTGAAAAATGAAGGTTGCAACGCAGAATACAATACTTAAACTCGTAAAGAGCCTAACCTTCCGAGTCCGCTTTCGCTTTCTCATTAGGATTAATTAAGCCTCCTCGTACAGACCAGCTATCTCATCTTCCGCCTTCTATATTAAAACACCAAAATGATCAGCAAAAACGCCATGAACCCCTGCAGAAAAATCATGATCGATAACGAGCTCATCTCTCTATCTCTATGCTAAAAACAAAACATTAAAATTATCTAAATTAAAATTTCTTACTACTGACGTTATAATATCACAATTAAAAACAATACGTATTAATTTACTTGACACATTAAATTGAAATCAACTTTAATCAACATGCTAACATTGAAAACAAATACTCCAACTTTAATTCAAACATTCAAATAAACGATTACAATGTTACAATCAATTCAACTTTAATTGAAAATGAAACAAATACTAAAAAGGAAAAATAAAACAAATCATACAATTGAGAGAGACAAAATTACCTTGATTCAGTTGATTGAAAGACGATTAGTACAGGATTGTCTGAAAATTAGGGTTAATTTGAGGGATTTGTGTGTGTTCGTTCGTTGTCTAGGGTTGAAGGAATAGGAGTAGTGTGTAAAGGAGATTTTGCGATTTCCAATCACAAATCCGTCTATTATGTTTCCATTTAGGGATTCATGAGAAATACAGAAAGACTATTAACTAATTCTTTAAAAATATTTCACAAATATAATCAGTAGAACTAGGGTTTGGGAAATTGGGCGAAAATAGAAATTCCAAAACTGAATTGGGTTTTGAAACTTACCAGAGGAGAACGATAACGAAAAAAAACTCAGGAGGGAGAAGAGTGACTGAGAAAAAGAAGACGAAGGAGGGAGAAATGAGTGACTGAGAAAGAGAAGACCAATCAAGGAGAAAGACGAAGGACATCGATGAACAAAACGAAAAGACTGAGTACTGAATGTTTATGATTATTTGAGCGGCGAGTTTGTTTTTTCGTGAGTTTTTATTTTATTATCGTGAATCACTATTCTTAGATAGATTAATGAATTTTAATTAATAAATAAGAATTTGGGATGTATTATATGAGTGGTATTGACATCGGTTCTAGTTAAAACCGCCACAAAAACATATAACGGCGGTTCTTTAATACAAAAGTGTTATCAAGTATTATTAGCTTTAACGTCGTTATTAACGACGGTTGTTAATACAACTGTCGTAATTGACTTATAGCGGCGTTTCTTATCTAAAACCGCCGTAAATATCTACTTCTTTTACGGCGGTTCTTAATTTAAACCGCCGCAATAGACCTCCTACACCTTAAAAAATTCCCTCCCGCCAATTTTTTTGTCTTTTCGCGACGGTTCTATTAGAACCGCCGCAATAAAGGCGTCGTGGTAGGGGTATTTTCTACTAGTGAAGATAACATACGTACAATTACTTTTTCCAAACTTATTGTAAAAAGGATCGATGAATTTAGTTTGACTCAATATTAGCTTCTTTTTTGTAGTATGAATAAGAGAAAACTATCCTAATCAAACTCATTACTTTATGGATAAGAAGATATTTTCCTACTCCAACTCCAACTCCAACTCCAACTCCAACTCCAACTCCAGCTCCAGTTACTTTATGGAAGTTGATCAGGAAATCAAGTCTATTGTATCTTCTATTAATAGTGTTTTTCTTTCATGTCATTGTGTCACTATTTGTCATTGTAATAGGTCGAATAATAAGGAAGCTCACAAAATAGCTAAAAAGGCTATGATGTGAACTTCATCTTCTGACCAAAGAAAAAAACTCCAACTCCGACTTTTTTAGTATAATTTTTAAATTCTAATCCAACTCTGACAATTTAACGGATAAAAAGTATCTATACGCGGACAAATAAAATTAGAAGATCATAATGAAGACCAGTTTCATTGCCATGGTGAATGCATGAAACTCGTCAGTGTTAAATATAAAAACAAAATTAGATTATTTACAAACTACAACGATATTTAATAAACTATCATGCTTTTAAACAAGTAGTCAAATGTCATGGCATTTTTTCTATGTTGTTGTTTGTTAACTTTCAATAGAATTAGGCGAATTATTAAATCGATAAGGCTCCTAGGATAAAGTCTATTAAAAATATGGTTTTTTCATAAATTAAATACTCAATAATCCTTATCTATTATCATCGTTTAATAAAGTTGTTTAATACCATGATAACCTTTAGTCTTAATCCTAATTGTGTGAGACGACCTTTTGTAAAGGGCGGTCTTACTTATAACTACGCAAATCTTATCTATATTAATACAGAAACATTTAATGATTTCTGGTGAAGCCACGTCACTAATTCACGATTTAATGTTTTTTAAAGTCATTTATGGTAGTACCTACACCAAACTTTATTGAATTAATTTATGAATAATTGCCTACATTAAGTTTCGTGGTGTAAATATTACGTTTTAAATTTTGATTTATGTTGTAAACAATAATTTCTACGTAAACGATTACATTTATAACTTCAACTTATATGTTATATATTATATTATATGTTATATATTATATATTAAAATATAATGTTAATGTGGATTTTTACATAATTATTAAATACCGATTTATGACTAATAATTAATCGTACAATAAATAATATATAATTATCATAAATTACAATAAATACTAACAAATTACATTTCATAGTGATATTTATATTTTTAGGTACTTAATACGATGTTTTAAAACTTAATTTGAATGTGTGTTTTAACATATTGTCAACATAATAGAAATTGAGTTGCAAAATATTCATGTATTATGGTCACTATTCTGTAAATGTTAATTATCAACGATAATTTTTCTAAAAATATATCCGTGTATTTTTGCACGGGTTAAAAACTAATACTTCACAAAACTTGAACCAATAATATCACTTTAAAAGTTCCACTTTTAATTTTTAAATATATATTTTGATTATTATTATTATTATTATTATTATTATTATTATTAGGGTCCGGGTGCTAACACGGGTTTTTAAACCCGGAGTATCTAGTAAGAAGAAAGTAGCCACGATTTGGAATTTTAGTAATTATAAAAACTCTCTTAGCTAGGAATGTCAGATCAAAATCAATTAATAGGGGGGTTTGGATTAGGGATGGGTTGGGGTAATTTGTTTGTATTCGTCTTTGGGTAATTTTCAGGAGGTGCAAAAGAAGATGTGTATTTGGTTAAGTAGGGCAAAATAAGGGAATATATGATTTAATTTTGAGAAACAAAGGGGTTGTTGTCGTTGTAAATGTTGTGTTTTTATTTTTAAATTTTTTATACAAATTCTCATTTGTGACGGATATATTTATCGTATAATTTTTTATACAAATTTTTATTTGTGACGGATATATTTATCGTAAATTTACCCAATGGTCTAATATTATTCACGTGGGAAGAAAAAAACAAGGAATTTGAAATTCTCTATGTTTTGTCTTATATACGTAAGTAGGAGAATTTGACCCATTAAAAGTTTACTCTCCACTACAAGGGAGACTCTGCAGCTTCTTTAAAAAAAACGCCACAAACTCTCTTTTTTTATTGTGACATATTATAGTGTTTTATTGTTTCTTTTATGAAAGTAATCCCAAAAACAAAATTTATTTTTTGTCACGATTCTCACAAATAAAGACGGTTAGATATTTGTCATGAATAAACCTTAGCTGTTATAGCTTAAAAATTTGGTGTGGTTACATTATATCATTATAGATGGGTTACATTTACTTTGTCACAATTTTAATGATAAATGTCATCCGTCTTATTTGCCGTTAAAATGACAATATTTGATCCTCTGTTAACGTCTTCCTCTGTGATTAAAAGTGTAATTTTTATTAGGAGAATTTGAGTCCAAAAATCGAGATAATTTATTTAAAAAAGGTGTCAAAAATAGATATAAAGTAGTAAAGTACCCCGTATAATTTAGTCCTTGTCAACAACCATAATGTTCCTTCTTCAAAAATAAAGGTAATGAATATATAAAATTGTAAATTTGACTTATTTTTCGTCAGAAATTATTACACTATCTCTATGTTCACACATAAACGGCTACTTCAACGGTTAGCAACATTATTTCCCTTGCTCTGTTTACACAATATTCTCTCTATTGTAATAAATATTTGTTACCTTTCTCATATAGCTTCCATTGTTGCATAGCTAGTATATATTACTTTTCTCATATAGTTTCCATAATTGCATAGCTAGTATATATTACCCTGTAAGTATCGTTTTACACAACAACACAAGCAATATATCAATGAAATCAATTGTTTCCATACTCTACATCTTTTAATAGAAATAAAACGGATTAAATATAGTCATTTACGATAAAATTTTACTTTTTTACGAAAATAATTCATCTGAAACATGGATTAACCTTTTGTTGACATAATGAAGAGTTTTTAGAACATAAGATCTCGTCGGACTTTGTATATGTAACATTATTTTAGCATTTGTATTTTTTCCTTTGGACGTGTTGTTTAATATTAAGTCATTTTGTTATTTTACTCGATTTTTTCTCATTGTGCACTCTCATTCGAAAAGCTTTGGATCCCCCATTACATTTGATTCGTCTTTTTTAGGCTATTTAAAAAAAGACTTATTGATGTAGAATAGGATATATCCATTCTCCTATGCCATAGTCCCAACTAAAAAATATTTTCACTATGTTATCACCGTTTTAGATCAATTTAGTAAAGATTCTCAAGATCATAGAAAATTAGAAATGTAATGTTATACACTTCCCAATTTACAAATATAAGGTTAACATTTTTCACAAAATTTGAGATAGGCACGGCAAAGAACGGTACGGCACGGCAATGAGGGCACGGCTACTTCTTTCCTGATGGAGATTGGCACGGCAGTCATTGTGCCTTCAGCTAACTTCCTTATTTCTTTGTTTTGGGCTCTCCAATGACTCATGTTGGGCCTTAGGTTGACAATTGGGTCCATGGGTTGCTCCTTGTTTAGGTGGATGCTTGTTGGCCCTCATTGTATCACTACAAAAATCGACAAACACGACCAAAACCCGAAACAACCTCCTAAAAGACGAGTTGAGCGTTATTTGCAGTTTAAGCACGAAAATGCACATAAAAGGCAAGTAAATGGGCCACGAGAAAGGATTCTTAGGTATGAAAAGAGCGTAAATAACGGAGTTATCAAATCTACCCACACTAAGCTCTTACTCGTCCCGAGTAAATTCAAGCAAGATTGTATGCAACGCAAAACAAGTCTCAAAACCTAAGGCGAAAAACCAACATAGATATCACTTTACTATTCTACCATAAAATCTGATTGAGTATTAGCGCACTCAACACCCTTTCAACTCACAATTTGACACCTTATGAGGAAAAGGTGCCCTATTGCAAGGCAAGTGAGATCTTGCACAAAAATTTGATACACCCTAACATGAAGCACATAAACAAACAATAGGATGCATCGACAAAAGAGAAAAGCCGCTTTCCTCATCTAAGCGATGGAGATCAACTAAAAGGGAACAAATTCAAGATCATAAACTCCCTCACAAATACTAATTCAACAAGTCACTAAGACAAAAAAAGATGGCAACAAAACACCACCAAATAATGCTAACCTAGCCTACTTTCATAACCATTATCCAAATACTTCCGTCAAGGGCAATCAGATGGAATGAAATGATAATCCCCATGATGCTAGAGGCAAAAGATACAAGTCTAGATTCTTCACATATTAAAGGTCATGGACTCATGGGTCGTCCCAAGATCGACAAAACGGCATGGCAAAATTGGTATTTTTGGAGTGAAATGCTCAAATCAATACAAAATGGTGGATTTCATTCAAAACTTGACCTCATTCGATTTTCCATTTCTTTTTTTTCGTCTCATGAGTTAAGATGGGGAACATCCTCCAAAACACCCAATGTGCGTTTGATAGAACGGTCCGTCATTTGTAGGGTGACAGTAGTACATTTAAGAGCTCCTAAATTCAGTTTTTCGCATATCGAGTAAGGCATGACACTTACACTTGCACCAAGGTCACATAGAACTTTATCAATTAGAAAATTGCCTATGGTGCATTGTATGGAAAAACTTCCGGGATCTTTTAACTTAGGAGGGGACAAGTTTTTCAAATAAGCACTACACTCGGATCCGAAGTGTAGGCCAATGTCTCAATACTATCAATAGTCCTCTTCTTAGTTAAAATCTCCTTCATGAATTTAGTGTATGAAGGTATTTGAGTGAGAAGTTCTAGATAGGGGATAGTTACTGATGCGTGCCTATTTTATGATGTTTTACATCTATTTTTACACGCATTTTGTCGCTCATTTACTATGTTTTAGCCTTTATTTCCCAACAATTGTCTACTTTCGTATTTTTATGCTCTTTTGCAGATTTATGCGGAAAAGGGACGATTTTATACCAAATTTATGCCCTCGGGACTTTTTATGACTAAGGACAAGAAGGAACGAAGCCTAGCGCATATTTCAAGGCCTAAAGATAGCTTTAACAAGCAAAGAATCGATCCACGACATTTCAGCCTGTTTCAAATGGCTATATCTCGAGTTCTAGAGCTGATAATGGAGTGATTCCAGTTGGAGGTGAAAGCTTATCCTCTTAGCTTTCCAACGCCGCGAGAATCGCTTGATTACGATAAGTAACGAAGAAATGGCAGCTGTTTTAAGAACGATGCGCGCTGCAGTCTCGACAGTTGGTCGACCGACCCACTATTTGGGTCGACCGACCAGGTGCCTATTGGAAAAGCCCAGAATTTGCCTGAAGCCCAGAAATTGCATAAAATCCGTAAAGCGGTCGACCGACCCAAAATATTGGTCGACCGACCACAGCACCGACCCAGAAGTTTCCGCGAAGCCCATTAAAGTATTTAGGTCATTAGGAAACTCTTTAATTCCGCCTATATAAACTAATCTAGTTCCTAATTCAAAAAAAAAGTCCTAATGGAGAGAAGCATCCTAGTTTAGAGAAAAACTCCATAGCTTTAGAGAATACTTTCCAAGTTTCAATATTTGTTCTTGAATTCCAATTAAGCTTGTAAGTTTGCTACAATTAATCTTTCTTGTTGCAATTAATCTTCAATCATGTTATCTCCTTTAATGTTCTTGATTCTTGTTATTGTTAGTTTTACAATTGAGATTATGCATAGCTAATTCTTGTGATTAGGAATTAGGGGAACCATGGTAAAAACTTGATTTTGATAGTTTAATGATTGAATTACCAATCCCCCATTGTTGTTGGTGAACTGATCCTTAGGATTGAAAGATTATTAGGATTAGTTTAACAACAACTTTGGGATAGCCCTTGAACGAAAGTTTAGTGCTTTTCTAGGAACCCTAAGACCGTAAGGATTGGGTAGAATATTGACCTAAAGGTTTATTCTTTGTTCCTTGGGATTGTGTTATTTGATTATTTTACCCTTCATTGACTTGTTTTAACTATGGGGAACCGAAGTTCCTAATCTCCTTTTCATCTTATTTTAATTCCTTTATTATTATTGCATGTTTAGATTTATGTTCTTTATAACTTTCATGTTTATTCCTATTTTTATTATTGTTCCAGTAACTATGAGTAGCTAAATTTCATATGTTAGGATGTAGGGAGTAAATATGCATAGGTAGTATAATTCCCGAATCAACATGTCGCAGGCAGGAGGTCGACCGACCACCCTTATAGGTCGGCCGACCGACTCGTGTTCGAATTCCATTTCGCTTTTATTTGTAGATTATAATAACCTACAATGAGATCAAAAGGAGACTTGTAGGATGTTAGTATTGACCTACCCAAGATTGAGAGATTTGGGAAGGGCATTGGTTTACATCTTAAGACGGATAGGTTACTTAAGACTGAAAGGTTTGTGACCTAGAATTTAGGAATCACCCTTATTGGTGACACCCAATAATTGTGAGACCTAAGAACTAATAGCATGGACCAAAAGGGGCTATTAGGTAGCATAGACCTAAAGGATATGTTACACCCCTTACGCGACTGCAATACATGTTGACTTAGGATTTATAGTATCTTAGCTGTTTATTACCCGAACATCCTAGCATCTCTTTTATTATATTTTTATTCTCATCTTTATTTACTTGTTTTACCTTATTCTTAGACTTAGCAACAATCAATCAAACCCCCTCTCTATTGTTACTTTGTAGACTAAAAATTATCAAACATAATTAACCTTGTCTCTCTGTGGTTCGACCCTTGACTTATCCTATCTAAGTTTAAGCTGAGGTTTATAAATCTTATCTTTGACACCCCTCAACGACGGGTGTCAGTTACGTTGAGGTTCTTCATCATTTCCATGAACTTACCGAGTCGGATTTCTCTTTCAGCTTGTGCCAAACGATGTGGAAATGGCACTTGAATTTTCTCCGACTCCTTAGCTTTGTCATTCACTTTTGGAGGCTCATCCTTCAAATCTTCTACCGCTATTGGCTCATCAAGTTTCTTTGACTCTTCTTCACCGTTTTTAGAGCTATCAACATTGCTTCCACTATCATCTTTCTTACCCACTTTTTCATTTGCATCATTGGGCATTGGAGGTTCATCATAGGTGGTACCACTCCATAGAGTGTTGACATTTGCTGACTTCTTGGCTTCTATTGGACATTCATGTCCAACTCTTACGAGGTGGGTTGAAAGCCGGTGGTTTCAACTTACCTTACCCATTCAAAAGGATGAGATATGTTGGTCCTACCCAAGAGGATCAACCTAGTTTTTTTACCTTATCATAAAAAAACGTGATTTTCACCGGTAAAAAACTAATGTTGGTTTAAGGACATATCTTGTGGAATTTTTCTGCTAATTGTTAGCTCATGAAGTGTTGAGTGTGTAGTGCTCACTGTTTTTATTGCCACCATTTCTTATTAGAGAGGCATACGGACGTCAGTATTTACCATATTAGTGCTATCTCATTGCTATGTTTCGGCTCTTTTGGTGACTTAATGCTTTTGAGTTTCACCTTATTGGTTGGAAAAATTCAGGTTAGATGGCTTTTGGTTTTGGTTTTGATTTTACGTTTAGTCTTTCAAAGATGTTGTTATTGTTTGAAATATGCGGAGAGGTCGACTGGAGATTTGATCGGAGTTCCGAACACTAAGTGTTGGGAACTAAGTTCCTGATTTTATACTCAAATCTAATGTGAGTTATGTTTATTTAAGTTTAGGTCATAAAACTTAATAAGATCTTATGCATGCATGATGATATCATAAAATGTGATTGTCCTTACATTGGTTTTAGAAGGTTTATACTCAATAATCACCTATTATGCGAGTCTTCAAATAACCGAAATCCTCTTGTAACGATCTAACAAAAATCGTCTCCTAAGGGTACGTATCAAGGACCCGATCTCAAACTAACACTATTTTTGTTACTAGAAAAATAGAATTAGTATACTAGAAATAATAATAACAGTAGGTCTCCTGAGAGACCGCCTCTCAATAAGCTTATTGAGAGACTATTGTACAAATTTAAGAAAAAGTGGTACTAAAGATAATATAATAGGTACAAATCATGATTAAAGAGAAAATGAGTACATTTATTAGGTAAATAAGTACGAAATTATTATGGTACGATCAATGACAAAATGGTCACGAAATACAAATAAAAAGGTACAAATGAATTGTCTCTCAATAATTTATTAAAAGACCGTCTCTCTCAAGTTTTAGTGTAATAATAATATTACACTTAATATTATTCGAATAAAATGATTTTCAATACTACAAGTATTAATCTCTAGTAAACATATTGAGAATTGGATGTTGTAAGAATAAGGACTAAGTGTTGAACAACTAGTAGTATGCATGAAGAGTGTTGTGTATATATATAGGAAGCAAGATGACCTTGCTTGTTGGAGCAAGATGGCCGGCCATCTCAAGCAACCCAAGGCCAATGCATGGCCTTCTATTACTTACACAAAGCACACAATATGCCTTACATTTCTCACACATCCTTACACACCTAAACATAGGTTTAGTGTGTAATACACATAATCACATTGTGTGTCCAATGTCACGGCTGAAATGAGGCTTACAATAGACCCATTTTATTTTTGTCAATTGTGTTAATTTGTAACATGTCACATATGTCCCATAACACATGACCTAATTTGTTAATTATGCAATTTTACCCTTTTAAAATTCATAATTCACAATTTTATAACATTTAAATAATACTATTAGTAATTCGAAATTACTATCTTATAAAAATGTAATATCATAATTTTAATTACAACTCTTTGTAATTTTATGATCAACCGTGTTTATTCTCAATTTAATCGTTTCCTAAACGAATAAATAAAATCATGTAATAAAACTATTTTATTACCTTTTATTATCATAATCCCATTATAATAATATTCGTTACGAAAAATCATTTCAAATTTCTAGTTATTAATTAATTCGTATCCAATACAATATTAATTATTCCATTGAGACGGAATTCCCTAAAGATATGACCTTAAGGGATCAACTGATCACCACCATCATATGACGATAATGTCAAACTCTAGACAGCCAATCATTATCGGTAAATGTTGATCAGTCGACTTTAAAAGAGTAACATTCCCAGTTGTGTTTCATTCAAATGAGTTTTAATTATGTCAACACACTATTGTCGAGGACACTTCCTCCAACAATCTCCCACTTGTCCGAGACAAGTGTGTGTCACCAATTCTCTTGCCCTATTACTATCTCCCACTCAATGCATGGCGTCCTCTCAGGTCGTGCCGGCAATTAATTAAAATCTAGAGTGATTTATCTCGATCTGGAGTTATAACTACTGACCGGAATTATCTACCATAGATACCTTCCGAGCGTGGCCACGCATTTCTAATTATTATTCTCCTCGAGTGGCCTAGAGATATTTCTCAACCCTGACAAGGGGTGGACAATTCTTAATCGACTTATTCCTTCCGGCTGGCCACAACCCATCATAACCCAAAATATGTCCTTATAAACCCCAGTTACGAAGGTGTTAGGACATAGATCAAAGTTAATCTGAAAACTATGCCACCTCAGAGAACAGTCATCAGTCCAAGAACTGACTCATGTGAAACACGATAGACGCTCCCGCCACGACCAGGCAGTCTTTTAGCAAGAGTACGCCAGAGCTCTATTAGCGGCCATTAGCCCGGCAAATGTATCTTAACATGTCTATGCCTAGGTGATCGATTAGGCATCCCGTATGACTCTATGGCAATTGAACTTGCCATCAATCGCATCACACATCTGGTTGCATTGAGATGTCACCTCACTTAAGCAACTAGGGGCGAGGTCATGATAATTCAATTCACTTTAATGGGGTTCAATATGGTCTTACCATCCCATTTGAATTTTCCATGACCTTGGTTTTGAGTATTTAAACTCTATTACGATAAATGAATTATGAATAACTCGAAAAATAACCTTTTATTTCATTCTCATAATCTAGTACATATCTGGCATGCGTTTAAGACCCATGGATGCTACATGTCGGTCATGCTTAGCCTGTGATAAAGGCTTGGTTAAAGGATCAGCCATATTATCCTCTGTCCCAACCTTACAAACCACAACTTCCTTCCTTTCAATAAAGTCTCTAATTACATGAAATTTTCTGAGTACATGTTTGGACTTATTGCTAGACTTAGGCTCCTTTGCTTGAAAGATAGCTCCACTGTTATCACAAAGAATTGTGATGGGATCTTTGGCTTAGGGGACTACCTTTAGTCCTTCCAAGAACTGCCTAATCCACACAGCTTCCTTCGCAGCTTCTGATGCTGCAATAAACTCAGCCTCTGTAGTAGAATCCGCAACAACTGGCTCCTTGAAGCTTCTCCAGCTTACCGCACCACCATTGATCATATAGATAAAGCCAGCCTGGGATTTCAGATCATCCGCATCTGTTTGGAAGCTTGAGTCGGTGTAACCCTTTACACTAAACTCACTTTCTCCTCTAAACACTAAGAATAGATCCTTAGTTCTTCTTAAGTACTTAAGGATGTTCTTAACGGCTATCCAGTGTTTCTCACCTGGATTGGCTTGGTATCTACTCGTCATGCTTAAAGCATATGACACATCTGGACGGGTACAAGTCATGACATACATGATTGACCCAACAGCTGAAGCATAGGGTATGTCCTTCATTCGTTCAACATGTTCTGTTTGATCAGGAGTGGGTGATTGAGTTTTGCTCAAAGAAATCCCACTCCCCATAGGAACTAGTCCTCTCTTAAAATTTTCCATGTTGAAACGACGAAGTATCTTATCCACATAAGATTCTTGGCTTAGTGCCAATATTCTCTTGGATCTTTCTCTAAAGATCCTTATACCCAGTATGCGTTGTGTATTTCCCAAATCTTTCATTTGGAAATGCTTTCCTAACCATTCCTTGACTGAAGTCAACATGGTAATTGGAAAAATAAAACGTCATTGGAAAAATAAAACGTCATTGGAAATTGAAAATTATGGAGACAAATCATTTATTGCATGTTTGGTGGTTGTTTTTTTGTTTTAATCTCAGCCATTGATTAATTTTAATCTAAGGGCTACTATTACGACTCAAGGACTCAACACTAGGGGTGGACTCATTTGATCCTAATTATATATATATATATATATATATATATATATATATATATATATATAGGGTCGGGATCCGGTGAGAACCACCCTTATAATGAGAACCATGAGAACCCTTACTAAATCTCCACCATATCTCGATTCGAAAGTTTTGATGGATCATTTACCATTAGTTTAGCTTATTTAAATACACATTTTAGTATCATTAAACAAAATTTTTTGATTTTATTAACAAAATATATACTTAGTGTACGAAAATACAATTAGACATACTAAAACGGCTATAAATGCATGAAAACGACCACTATGTCCATGAAATTTTTTACATGCATGAAAATGATTACTAGGTGCATGAAATAAGAGGCCCTACGTGCATTAAAATGAGTTCTAGATGCATGAAAAATGATAAATGCGTAAAAATCGGTAGTAAGTGCATGAAAATTAATGAAACGTATCTCACCTTGATTTCCGTCACTAGTATATATTTTCTAGATCAAGAAATATGTTTTCTAGCCATAAAATTCCATGCCGAATCCAAATATGTCATTAATTTTTTTAAAAAAAATACGTATGGTAGAGTTCTCACGGTTCTCATTATATTGGTGGTTCTCATAGGATCCCAATTCTATATATATATATATATATATATATATATAGATTGCATCTTGTGAGGTCTATGATCTTAAATGAGGATTGAGGTCTATAGCAAAAAATCAAAACTAATAAGACGCGAAGATTACTAACAAATAAAAATCAAAAACCGCAACAACAAGCCTCGAACCCGCGACCTCAGGTATCAGACCCAAACAGTTAACCAACGGACCACAGAGTCTTTATTGATTAGTATAATATTGTATAATATTTAACACGCGATGAAAACTACTAAGCAAAAATCAAAAGAAGCAGCCACTGGGGATCGAACACAGGACCTAGGGAATAAGAGACCAGCTCCTAAACCAATGGACAACTAAGTCATTATTGATTAATATGATATTGTAAACTATTTATCACGGAAACATTTTCGAAGACAATTTCTATTCAAATTGCCAATTGGGATTGAACTCAAAACCTTTGGTTTTATGGACAAACACCTTATTCAATGGGACACTAAGACTTTGTTGATTGTTATCATATAGTATAAGATTTTATACAAGTTATTTATTTAGAATTAACTTAACAAGCAGAGCCGTTTCGCATCAATTTCTTATTTGTTTTTCTAGCTTCTTCTTTGGTTACCTTGTTAATGGCTTATTCTCGAGTTTTTTTTTCGAATTTTTTTATTCGAATTTTTTTGAATGTGTAGATACACATGTCTAAATACGTAGATACACATGGCTAAATGCGTAGATACACATCTCTTAATGCGTAGATACACATGTCTTAATGCGTAGATACACATGTCTAAATGCGTAGATACACATCTCTAAATGCGTAGATACACACCTTTAAGTGCGTAGATACACATGGCGAAATGCGTAGATACACATGTTTGAATGCGTAGATACACATGTCTAAATGCGTAGATACACACATTTAAATGCATAGATACACATCTCTAAATGCGTAGATACACATGTCTAAATACGTAGATACACATGGCTAAATGCGTAGATACATATCTCTTAATGCGTAGATACACATGTCTAATTGCGTAGATATACATGTCAAAATGCGTAGATACACATCTCTAAATGCGTAGATACACACCTTTAAGTGCGTAGATACACATGGCGAAATGCGTAGATACACATGTCTAAATGCATAGATACACATGTTTGAATGCGTAGATGCACATGTCTAAATGCGTAGATATACACCTCTAAATGCATAGATACACATCTCTAAATGCGTAGATACACATGGCTAAATGCGTAGATAGACACCTCTAAATGCATAGATACACATCTCTAAATGCGTAGATACACATGGCTAAATGCGTAGATACACATGTCTAAATGCGTAGATACACATCTTTAAATGCGTAGATACACATGTCTAAATGCGTAGATACACATGTCTAGTAGATACACACCTTTAAATACGTAGATACGCATGGCTAAATGCGTAGATACACATGTCTAGTAGATACACACCTTTAAATACGTAAATACACATGGCTAAATGCGTAAATACACATCTCTTAATGCGTAGATACACATGTCTAATTGCGTAGATACACATCTCTAAATGCGTAGATACACACCTTTAAATGCTTAGATACGCATGGCTAAATGCGTAGATACACATGTCTAGTAGATACACACCTTTAAATACGTAGATACACATGGCTGAATGCGTAGATACACATCTCTTAATGTGTAGATACACATGTCTAAATGCGTAGATACACATCTCTAAATGCGTAGATACACACCTTTAAATGCGTAGATACACAACTTTAAATGGGTATATATACACCTTTAAATTCGTAGATACACATGGCTAAATGCGTTGATACACATGCCTAAATGCGTAGATACACATGTCTAAATGCGTAGATACATACCTTTAAATGCGTAGATACACATGGCTAAATGCGTAGATACATACCTTTAAATGCGTAGATACACATGACTAAATGCATAGATACACATCTCGAAATATTTTATTTTCTCGAATTTTTTTTCATTACAATAACACAAGTTACCTAATATAATATCACGGTTTCTCCAAAACTATATTACGAAAAAAAAAATGAAAAACAAAATCTTAAGAAAAAAAATTTTGTGAAAAGAAATTCGAAAAAAAAATGTCGAGAGAAAAAAAATTCGAAAAAAAAATCTCGAAAAAAAATTTTCGGAGAAAAAAAATTCGGAAAAAATATTTCGAGAAAAAAAATTCGACAAAAAATAAGTTCGAAAAAAAATTTCGGAGAAAAGATTTTCGAAAAAAAAATTTCGAAAAATAAAACTTCGAAAAAAATTTGAATCCCTATTGGCAATTATTGTCTTCGAAAATGTTTCCGTCATAAATATTACACAATATTGTATTATTGTGGTCCATTGGTTTAGAAGTTGGGCTTTGAAAACTGAGGTACGGTGTTCGAACCCCAATGACAACAGTTTTTGAATTTTGCTTGGTAGAAAAGCTTCGCGTGTTAAATATTAAAGAATACTATACTAATTATCAATAACTTTGTGGTCTGTTGGTTAAGTTATTGCCTTTGACACAGGTGGTCGCGGGTTCGACCCTTGTGGTGGAAAGGTGGTCATTGTTCGTAAGTCTGTAACTTCTGTTCAGCAGAAAGGTTGTTTTTTGGTGGCCTATAACCTGCTCTCCTGTGCCTATGCCCCTATCTGCCTACGACATTATATATTTGCCAAAACATTACTTTAAACAGAAAAATATTTTTCATTTTTTATGAGAAGTCTCATGAATTCTTGGATTCTCGAAATGTTTTGGGGTCCTCTTAATATACGACTTGTTGATCTTGTCCTAGGCTTTACTATCAGCACATCCCAGAAGGAAAAGAGTACCCTGTTCTTTGTAGAAGATTGGCGACTGAAGGATCTGCAGGATTAGGAAGTTTGTTTTCTCTCGTAAGAAAAGCTTTCAGAAAGGAGGAAATGTTGTTAGATTGGAATGAGATCGCGGAGAAATATGGTACTCATTTTTGGCTTTGTTTTCAAGCAAAACATCCCTTTTGTTGGCTAATTTTTTATGAACCAAATTTTCGCTTCTGAACTAAATTACAGAGATCAGGAATTAGAAATGCTATAAACATGGAAAAATTATCCATTATTTGCGTGTTCTGTTTCCACAGTGTTAAACTAGTTAAGCTGTGTTTTATCTGACTTCTTATTTTTCACAATCGGTTTGTCTCTGAAGCTGGAATGACCACTAGTTAGATTCAAATTCCTTTTTTTTGAAACTCAACCTCTTAGAAATTGAAGGTTTAGTAACTGGCTAGTTGAGTTTACTTTTCGAGATGTTCATTGGACTAGTCTTGAAGTGTGAGTTTCGTTCCTCCTCCTCCCTCTTTTTATGTCGCCTTCCTCTAACTATTATATCCAATCAACCCCTTTTTTCTTAAGATTTTTTTACTTTCCGTATTCTAGGTTATGTTCATGTGGGTACATGTCGAATCTCACCTGACCACAATTTCCTGGCATATACACTTGATGTAAATGGTTCTAAGCGATTCTTCCTTCAGATCAAGGACCTCAGGCATGGTCGTGTAATCCCAAACATCAAAGCTGATTCAGTTGTCAGTTTGGCATGGGCTCAAGATAGTTCTGTTATTTTCTACACGGTTTGTGATGATAATCAGAGGCCATACAGGTAACTCTATGTAGTCATTCTTCTTGGTCGGTGTTTTTTTGTTATAAGTGGGATTTTGATGTCCTCATATATGGCCAGGGTACATTGTAAAAATGTCGGATCAGATGTTGATACAGTAATATTTACGGAAGATGATTCTAGGTTTTGTGTGAACATCACTTCCACCAAGGATGGCAAGTTTATTACCATCAACTCTAATTCAAGGACTTCATCAGAGGTTGAAACAATCATACTTGTGCTTCATTAGTAATGGTCGGTTAGTAACTTTTAGGTCATCTATTTGTACTCGTAAATTAGATGTTAGAGCAAACTATAATTGTTTTGGTTTTTTAGGGGTAGGTTGGCTATATATGTACTAGTTGTAATACCCGCGAAATTCACGGGATTAGATATATTGTCACGTTGTTGGTATTATACAAGTTCAGATTTAAAGCCTCAATAAGCTTTGATGACAAAAAGGCTCATAACAAAAAAAAAACTACATGTAATATATAGTCAAAATATATTTTCCACAATTTACCAAGTTTTTGCCACGGATTATTATTATTTTACCACGATTATTGATATGTTTATTAGTATTTTGTCACAATTATTTCTATAATTTCTTATTTCTTATTAGAGAATGTAAAATACTATAAATAGTTAGTTACATTGTAACTATATTATAACTATAGTTTGTTATATATGAGTTACGTACACTCTCAACTATAGTTAGTATATGATGAAGGTTGTAGTATAAATAGCAACTGATGTATAACTTTGTTTCTTACCTTTTGATAATACAAATAATATTCTTCTACAATCAACATTCTAATATGGTATCATACACCACTTAATACGATCCAATATTCATCAATTTTTTTTCGCTTCCTCTTTCAAAGAACACTAGTTTTATACCCGTGCATAATTGCACAGGTTTACTCATTAATTATTTGTTTGTAAAAATTTTAAACGATTTTTCATGTTGTTTTTATTGGATAATTATCGTTTCTTATTTAACCAAAATTTTAAACGATACCCCCATGTTGGTGTAAATTTATTTACCGTTCGAGTGATAATTAGTCCCTTAAGTTTGGAATTTGGTCACATTAACAGACGAATCATTCTCACACGACGACTCTCTAGTTGTATTCTAATGTATACATGTAGTTGATGTGGACTTGTAAGGCTTTTAAAAGATTTGTTTAATTAATTGATGATATTATTATACTTAGCATAAATCTTAGAAAAGAAAAGTCTCTTGTTTTTTCTGAATTTAAACTTAGGAGAGATTAATTAAGTTGAAATGGAAGGAGCAAGTAATTAATTCCACAAAGAACATGGGTCCAACTAAATGAAAGCATTTTCTCTCTCCAAAAGTCATGGACCAATAGAATCGCAAGAAATTCTTTACCTTTTATAGTATAGGAATTCTAATATTTCTCTCTACTTCTCTCTATCAATCATATCACATCATATCAGCAATATCATCAACATTCTACTTCTCTGTATTTCTCTGTGTTAATCATATCACATCATATCAGCAATATCATCAACATGTTTCTGATCATCAACCAACACGTGACGACTTTGATGACAGTCACCCTCCTATGGCTATGTGTGTCATCCGCCGCAGCTCACTGCCCTAGCAAATGCGGCAATGTCACAATTGCATACCCGGCCATTTGGCGTAGGAACGGAATATTAATTAGTTATGGGTTTTGATTATTCATTTTTGCGACCTAGCTATACCATTAATTGTTTTCATTAATTTGAAGGAGATTGTCTTGGTTGGGTCGTGTCGAGTTCGTGTTCGTTTTATCTTTTAATGGGTCATGACCCCTTCAACCCTAACCCGACTCAATTAGATAAACGAGTCATATGCGTCAACTCTAACCTAACCCATGCACAAAAATGGAGTCATCGACGAGATTCGATTCACGATGACATTTATATCATATCGTCAACGGTTTAATAATGTCCGGCGCTCATATTAAGAGAACCTAATAAGACATTCATGTTGTATTACGAGACCTAATTGCATTTTTTCCAAACCTAATAAGACATTCATATTAATTTGTTTTATTGCATTTTTCATTTGATTTCTTCTGGAATTGGAATTCAGTCACTTGATCTTCATTTCGCTTTCGTTTCGCTTGGATGGTAATTAATTTTTTCCGTGCTTTAACTATAATTATCTTCAACTTCAGTTTTGAGTTATTTTCATTGTAAGAATTCGTACGATTTAAAAGTTTGTCGTTATCTTTCGGGTTGGTACCAAGTCTTTTTCGATTAGTATAGTAACTAGACTAGCTAAATTTACAATATAAACCGAAAAATAATTATGATTCGATTACAAATTCATGTGACTGGAATTGATTTCAGGGTATGGGGGATAATGTGGTTGTCAATAGCTTTCATGTGGCAACTCTACACTCTGTGGCTACTTGTCCGACTCCAGTTAGCTACTTCTGCATTTGGTTAGTCCACTTACCTACTTGAACAAATAACTTGAATCTTAGTAACCCAAAACACAAATTAATCTGATATGATAAGTAATTTTGGCTCCAACTTTACTGAACCCAACTCAATGCTAACTCGTAGCCAAAACTATGACTCTAGAGTAAGCCGACCCAAAAGACTAATTTGAACACGACTGACTCGACTTGTAACACACCCCAAATGATCGGACTTAAACACGACCGACTCAACTTGTAAGCATGAGCTCTGAAATGACTTGCCCTTAACTTGATAATAACACAACTGAAATTCACGCCTAAAGTTGATAAAAAAAATACTAAAAATAACCCGACTCATACTGAGACAGACCGTTCCTGACCCATTTGACGGTTTTGTATGTCAGGTAGCTAATTCTGAATTGTTATTCTGTCATGAAAGGTCCAAAGCTGGGGAAACTACTAGCTCTATTTCCAGTTATGTACCTGTCTGGTGGATCGTGTGTAATGCTCTTGATTACCAGTGGCAATACTATGCAGAATTTACATCAAGTCCTCGGCTACTTGCATTTTTTTCATATACTTATTGTGTCAAAGACTTGGTTGTTCGTTGATAGAGTTGTAGTCTGATCAAGTTTGGGTGAAAATTGTGATTGAGGTGGGTTAACTATCAAGATTATTTCGTCAAAAATGCTAACATTACAATGAGTTTATTTTTAAATTCCGAGACAAATTTGGTGAATTTGTTCTCATATGACTTCTTAATTAATATGTGAAATCTTATAAATAGTTAAATATCACTAATTGTATAGTTCATTGTAGAAAAAACGATCATCCCCTATCCCAAACAATACATATTATATTAATTACTTTTTTTAAAGATTATTATAAATTGAAATTAATTTTCAATTTTAATGTTATTAACGGAAAAAATCAAACTTACCCTTTAAATGAAAGTAAAATGATAGAAATTGTTTTAGTAATGGAAGTAGAGGGATAAGAAAATTCTTTTAGACTCTAATTTTAAGGAGTGAATCATAATCTCTTAAATTTTTTTAGATTTTAGAGTATAGAGATTTCGAGTTTATTTTATTAGTATTATTATTGATTATTAATATGCAACCTGGTCCTTATTAATAAACGGAATATTATTAAATGTAACATTTGAATTTTTAGTTTGAAATATGAGAAGGTCGGTAACTTACTAGTGTTTTGTCACAAATATAATATATTAACAATATATAATATATTAACAATACATAATATATTAACAACATATATAATGCAATGTTTATTTTTTGTGACAACACAAGAGCCGGTCGAATTGACTCTTACCTACGTTCCTTTAGATTTATCCGATTTTCGAGTGTACTCCGTTGTTGTCTTAACTCTTCATGTATGGGTTTTTGTCTATTACGACCTACAAGAATATAGCCATAAATTAATTAGTTATGGGTTTTGATTATTGATTTTTGCGACCTATACTATTAATTGTTTTCATTAATTTGAAGGAGATTATCTAGGTTGGGTCATGTCGAGTTCGTGTTTGTTTCACCTTCTAATGAGTCATGACCCTTCAACCCTAACCCGACTCATTTAGATAAACGGGTCACATGCGTCAACACTAACCTAACCCATGCAAAGGTTCATGTTGATAATGTCCGGCGTTCATATTAGAAGAACCTAATAAGACATTCATGTTGTATTACGAGACCTAATTGCATTTTTTCTAAATCTAATAAGACATCAATATTGTATTACGAGACCTAGCTAGTTGCATTTTTTTCAAACCTAATAAAACGATCATATTGTATTACGAGACTTAGCTACTTGCATTTTTTTCATATCCATGTTACTTGTTCAAACCTAATAAGATATTCATATCCATGTTACTTGTTCATATCCATTTTTGTCAAACCTAAGAAGTATCAAAGATAATATGCCGTTGCTAAAAGGTGGTTTCTAACGATTCTCATAAAAGAAAATGATATGATGTATAATGAGTGAGATTTAATGTTAAATGGGGTCATTGTAGAGGTAATAAGTGAGCAAAATGTTGAAAAAGGTCATTTTCCACACTAAGTATAGAGTTAAAGGTTACAATGTAAAATTTTAAAAAAAGGGGTACAACGTAAAAAAATTAAAAAAATCTAGACAGTTTTAGTTCAGTTCAGTTTTATTAAGTTCAATTCAGTTCAGTTCTTCTTTTCACAATTTAACTCTTTACTTCAGTTCAGTTCAATCAAATTTAATAGTAAAACAAATACCCCATTTGTCTTATCTTAAACAAGAATTTGGTAGTAATCCATATTAAATCTATTTTAATGAAAAGTTAGTTATATAGTTAGTAATATTTACTCTATTTTACAATTTTGTTATATGAGACTGTCTTACGTAAAAAAATATGTTAAAAAGAAATATTTTTAAAATAAAATAATTGAAATTAAACAGCCTCCCCTAGTGAATGCATCATAATTCATAGATGTTATAGAGAGAATAGCATGTTGACTATTTTTCTAAGTAATTGGTATTTAGTCATTAGTTTTCCCATTTGCGAGTTCAGTTCTGGTTTATTATCTCTATTTTGTTTAAAAACTTTCCAATTGTAGCATTGTAACTAAGCATATCTTGTAGGGCTATAGCCCATAGACTAGCTCCGCCCATGCTTATTCCTCTATATTTTTGGGTATATTGTAACTATAGTTTGTTATATGTGAGTTACACTCTCAACTATAGTTAATATATGATGAAGGTTGTAGTATAAATAGCAACTGATGTATAACTTTGTTTCTTACCTTTTGATAATACAAATAATATTCTTCTACAATCAACATTCTAATATGGTATCATACACCACTTAATACGATCCAATATTCATCAATTTTTTTTTCGCTTCCGCTTTCAAAGAACATTCTAATATTTCTCTCTACTTCTCTCTATTTCTCTGTATCAATCATATCACATCATATCAGCAATATCATCAACATTCTACTTCTCTCTATTTTTCTGTGTTAATCATATCAAATCATATCAGCAATATCATCAACATGTTTCTGAACATCAACCAACCCGTGACGGCTTTGATGACAACCACCCTCCTATGGCTATGTGTGTCATCCGCCGCAGCTCACTGCCCTAGCAAATGCGGCAATGTCACAATTGCATACCCATTTGGCGTAGGAACGGAATGCGCATTATCGGTCGAATTCAGTTTGAGGTGTGTCTCAAAAGAGGGTATAAAGTACCCCTATTTAACTTCAAAGAAATCTTGGAGATTTCTCAAACCCAAGTTACTTTCAGAGTTCCCGAACTTGCGGAATCATGTATCAGTCGAAAACATGAAGAAATTTATCCTGATATGTCACTGATATTCGAAGGAATGGGCAGCCCCTACGTGTTGTCAAACAATGACAACGCTTTTATGATAATAGGATGTAACGTATTCGGCTTGCTCAATGCCAACACGAGAGCCGGTAGAAAACTAAGTAGTTGCGTCTCCGTTTGTACCTACCACAAAGACATGGAGGACAATAGTTGCTCCGGCATAAGATGTTGCCAAGCCCCTCTTTCCAAGGGCATACAAAAATTCAATTCGTCCATAGAATTAATTTCTCGTAACACAAGTTTTAAAACGGTGGATTGTAGCTTTTCTTTTATAGCTAAAAAGTCTGGCTTTCATTTTTCGTCGGGCAAGTGAAATTGACCGGCGGATTTTGCCGAGAAGGTCGGTAACTTACTAGTGTTTTGTCACAAATATAATATATTAACAATATATAATATATTAACAACATATATAATGCAATGTTTATTTTTTGTGACAACACAATAGCCGGTCGAATTGACCCTTACCTACGTTCCTTTAGATTTATCCGATTTTCGAGTGTACTCGGTCGAATTGACTCTTACTTTACGCTATATTTGTGAGTCATTTTAAATTCAAATCCTTACCATTGATGAGTATCTGGCTTTACGCCGTGCTACTACAATGTCGAATATCACAGTCTATACTACTCTTGTGTTGAAATAAAGCATGTTGAAATTAATGCTACAACGTATTAAATTTCATAGACTATGTATATTAACCTAGTTAGTTGAATTGCTATGCGTGATGGAGAATTTTTTTTTTTATTAATTGGTAAATGTATTGAAGATAAAGATATGTTTATTATAATATACTAGTTTTATGCCCGTACAAAAATTGTCCGAGTCTATTTCAAAAAACTTCGTAAATATTAGTGCAAATATCAACATGAACTTAAGTGAGGAATATATAAATTATTAATCCGGGGATGATTTTGACTCCAAATAATTAATTCACTGGCATTGAATTAATTAATTTCTTTTTTTAAAGATTTTTATAAATTGAAATTAATTTTTAATTTTAATGTTATTAACGGAAATAATCAAACTTACCCTTTAAATGAAAATAAAATGATAGAAATTGTTTTAGTAATGGAGGTAGAGAGATAAGAAAATTCTTTTAGACTCTAATTTTAAGGAGTGAATCATAATCTCTTAAATTTTTTAGATTTTAGAGTATAAAGATTTCGAGTTTATTTTACTAGTATTATTATTGATTATTAATATGCAACCTGGTCCTTATTAATAAACGGAATATTATTAAATGTAACATTTGAAATATGATTTTTTTTAGTTTGAAATTTGAATTTTATTACGACAATGGAAAAATGTAAGCCTAAGGTATTATAGAACATAAGACTTTTAATTGAATCATTTTGGTGTATATTGGACCGTTTTATATGTATATCATATAACAATATAATATTACATAATATAAATAAGGAATAAGAAAATTAATTCGGAAATTAATTAATCATATAACATATTATATATAGATCATAAATAAGGAAATAAGGAAATAAGGAAATAAGGAAATTATAAGAAAAATAATACCGAAATTATCGAATCAGGAATGGGAAAAATTAATTCTGAATTTAAGTGAGAGATAAATTAATTCATTGTTAAAAAATGTGGACCCCCTTGTTTCCTTAATTGAAGGAGCTAATGAAAATGAATTAAAAGGTATTGCTTTTATAGAGACTAGTCTTAAACCCGTGCAAATTGCACGGGATGTTATATAGAATATTATTATTAACTAAGTTATATAAAAATGTTCAAATTTATGTTATAATTTAGATTTTAGATTTGAATTATAAATTACATTACCAATCAAGATATTGTATATATCGGTCATAATAAAATGTGATGATTTAACAATAAATTTCGCATTTAGATACATATACTAAAAAAATTATCATCAATGTTACAATGTTAAAAATATTGTGCAAATGATATTAACAAATTTGGATAATTTATTCATGAATTAAAATATTTGTATGCATGATTTCTTCATTTTTAAAGATCATAAATTATTGCAGTTTTTCAAACTTATTAACCATTGTCGTATTTGTAGACTTGTCAAAATTTGACTTGTGCCATAAATCTAACTCGATCAGACCCTATTTTTCCAAGATCAAAATATTTAGATCTTAAATTGTGACCCGTTTAATCCAAATTTGTAATGATCAATTAGTTAATCTAAATTATAACATAAAATTTTAATATTTTAAATTTTTTAAATAAGTACAATTAACTAAACTACATTAATATATTAGTGTTTCTAAATTTCTAAATATTTTTTTTGTTTAATTGAAGTTTCAAATAACATTCTATTATAATAAGCAAATTAATGAATGATTAACAGTTTGTTAAATTTGAAAGAAGAATCTTGTAATGAGATTATATTGTGTTTATTATTGATTTTAAGATTTGTATAAATTTAATTTGTAACTTGACTTTTTTCTATTGCTGATTTTTATACGACCATAATATTAATATATCAAATTAGTAGTAACTACTTTCATTATTTAATTAGTAATGAGCAATTTATATTAATCACAATTCACATATCTAACATAATTGATTTTGTAAATAAATAATGTTAGAAAACATGGGGTGGGGTGGGCCATATATTTAAAAATAAATAAAATAATGAACTTTCAACCACAGAGCGACACGACAGCTCTGTGGTTGTTGCTTTAATAAATAGGATAGATTAATGCTCGGTCGTTAGCCAGGTAATAACAAAATGAATTTTTGAATATTTATTTTAAAATTGTTGTTTTGAAGACATTTTATAACGTATATAGTAGAATAATATACTTTTATGCAGTTTATTATGACTTTTAGTAATCCGATATTTTACAAATTTGTACCAAAATCGGTGTTTCATATATAATGAAAATTGTCCTCTGAAGTGTAGTTAACTACTACTATTATATTTCGAATTAATCTTTCTTGGTCATTGTCATATTAAAATTTAGTTGGAGACCTAACATGTAAAATCGAAATTAATTAACTCTCCCTCCCATTATGTAAACAATCTCTCAATAACGTTATTAAGAGACCACCTCTCTAACTTTTTTTTGTAATAATAAATAGTGTATATTACTTATTGTCCATTTCCCCGCTAACATGTTCTTATTCTAATATATATGCTCTCTCTCCATTCATTAAAACATTAATTTTATAAAATAATGGGTAAATTGATTATAACACCCTTATAAATTCTACTTTTTGAAAATTACTCCTTTATAAAACAAAATTCGAAAATTACTCCCACGAAATGCTAATTTTTCTAAAATTGCTCCCATTTTAAGATTCCGGCCAATAAAAAGATAATATTCCGATAATAATTTGAAATAGGTACTTAATTATATTTTGTAGGACGATATTGCCCTTAGCCCTTATTATAACACCACCATAAATCTCATTCTCCATTTCGAGTGCTGGTAATTTGTTTTTCCCCTTTCTCTCTAATTGAATATTCTTCAATCATATGTGCCTCCATTTCTAAATCTCTTCAATTATCAAGGTGAAAACTTTCAACGATTCCGTAATAAGGTAAAAAGATATCTTCTTTATACCATTTTTCAAAATTCGAGATCTGTATGGAACCAAATTTTTACATATCATACAAGAGAAATAAAGAACTAAAAACAACACGCGAAGGAGAATAAGTAGCTGGCAAACAATTTTCTGATAATCTTCCGTTAAAGAAGTTTGCAGTAAGTACCCTGCAGGAATCAACAAATGTATTTTCTAAACACTGAGAGTTAAGAAAAATAATTATTCGACATGCATGAATATACTCCGGTTTCCACTTACAATTTCAAGAATTCAATAAGTCACCCTACCATCCCATTTATTCTGTCACATTCGACTTTGGTGATCAGACGAAATCAACACCGACGAACATTTCCTCACAAAAATGCCGAAACATATTTTACACTGTACTCCATTATCTGCATATAGCATCCAGTATTAAATTAAGGAATTAATTGAATGCATACCAAATTATCTGGGTATAGCGTGATGGATGATGACGGTGATGATGGTGATTCTTCTTAACTTATCATTAATTAGATTAGAAAATTAAATTAAATGAGAATAGATGAGATAGTGTGAAAGAGATAGAATTGGGTTTGATAAGTTTCTACCGTGTTTGTAATTGTGTTTTTGAAATATAATTGTGTAACATAGCTCAGGCAACTAATGTCAAGGGCAATCTAGAATATTCTATTTTTTTGGCCAGAATCGTACAATGGGAGCAATTTTAGAAAAAAATAAGATTTTATGGGAGTAATTTTCAACTTTTGTTTTATAAGGGAGTAATTTTCAAAAAGTAGAATTTATAAGGGTGTTATAATCAATTTACCCTAAAATAATTACAACAAAAAAATCATCCTAAGACTTAATCTGGATCGTTCGAAAGTAATGGAGATTCATTTCTTCAAGTAATGGAGAGGATCTCCATTCGTAGGGAGTAATGTTTATGGCCTGTAATTTTTTTTCATTTAAGACATCTAATACTGGTCTTGAGGGTGAGTTGCTCCTTTGGTATATTCAACTGTTTTACTTAATTAACTGATTTTGAGTTTTGTATTTCAAGTGAAATTTTAATAAATAAAATTAGATTTATACAATTGGATTATGCTAGACATTGAGCACTTTTAAATTCTCTCTTAAATTCAATTTTAAAGTAAAATAACATACTCTATTTACACTCCTACATTTTTTTAATCCATTACTTCAACTCCTCTTATTCAACTAATTGTTTATATTGAATTAAAATACTCTTCATAAAAGAATAAGAGTGTAAATATCTTGTTGAGTCGGAAAAAGTATTACTTGCGCAATGTCATTTAAATCATTAAAAAAGATAACATACGCGCAATTACTTTTTCCAAACTTATTGTAAAAAGGATCGATGAATTTAGTTTGACTCAATATTAGCTTCTTTTTTGTAGTATGAATAAGAGATAACTATCCTAATCAAACTCATTACTTTATGGATAAGAAGATATTTTCCAACTCCAACTCCAACTCTGGTTACTTTATGGAAGTTGATCAGGAAATCAAGTCTATTGTATCTTCTATTAATAGTGTTTTTCTTTCATGTCATTGTGTCACTATTTGTCATTGTAATAGGTCAAATAATAAGGAAGCTCACAAAATAGCTAAAAAGGCTATGATGTGAACTTCATCTTCTGACCAAAGAAAAAAACTCCAACTTCGACTTTTTTAGTATAATTTTTAAATTCTAATCCAACTCTGACAATTTAACGGATAAAAAGTATCTATACGCGGACAAATAAAATTAGAAAATCATAATGAAGACCAGTTTCATTGCCATGGTGAATGCATGAAACTCGTCAGTGTTAAATATAAAAACAAAATTAGATTATTTACAAACTACAACGATATTTAATAAACTATCATGCTTTTAATCAAGTAGTCAAATGTCATGGCATTTTTTCTATGTTGTTGTTTGTTAACTTTCAATAGAATTAGGCGAATTATTAAATCGATAAGACTCCTAGGATAAAGTCTATTAAAAATATGGTTTTTTCATAAATTAAATACTCAATAATCCTTATCTATTATCATCGTTTAATAAAGTTGTTTAATACCATGATAACCTTTAGTCTTAGTCCTAATTGTGTGAGACGACCTTTTGTAAAGGGCGGTCTTAATTATAACTACGCAAATACTCCACAAAACTTGAACCAATAATATCACTTTAAAAGTTCCACTTTTAAATATATATTTTGATTTTGATTATTATTATTATTATTAGGGTCCGGGTGCTAACACGGGTTTTTAACCCGGAGTATCTAGTAAGAAGAAAGTAGCCACGATATGGAATTTTTAGTAGGGTTTTTTGTCTAACACCACCTTTAAAAAACTTTTTCTTCCAAACACCACCTTTAAAAAAAAAATTTGTCAAACACCACCTTTAATAAATTTTTTTTTGTCAAACACCACTTTTTGGCCAAAGTTTCAGCTTTTGTGATGGGGTGACTTTCAGTCGATGTTTGAGATAGCAAATGAGGTCGGTTTAGAGTGTTCTTGAACTCGTTGAAAAGGTGGGAGTACAAGCTTTCCAACGATTGTCAACACGGTGGTCAAATGTGTCCTTATGTGGGGTAGATTGATGTGTAAAGTAAGGTTTGTTAGAGAAATAACTAGAAATTTGGGTTTACAACGAGTTGTTAGAGGGGTTTTTAAGGGTCTTTAAATGGGGTTATGATGTTTCGTTTGGTTTGAAATTTGGTATATGGGTTGAGGGGAGGGCAAGATATGTCACAGTTGTGTTCACTGTGGTGGTCGTTGGTGCAAGTGGTGGTTCGACGGGTGTGAATTGACCCACGAAAAATCCTACTTCAACTTACATTAATCCTATGTGACTAGCCTTACTTTACACATCAATCTACCCCACATAAGGACACTTTTGACCACCGTGTTGACAGCCGTTGGAAAGCCTGTACTCCCACCTTTCAACCGAGTTCAAGAACACTCTAAACCGACCTCGTTTGCTATCTCAAACATTGACTGAAAGTCACTCCATCACAAACGCTGAAATTTTGGCCAAAATGTGGTGTTTGACAAAAAAAAATTATTAAAGGTGGTGTTTGACAAATTTTTTTTTTAAAAGTGGTGTTTAGAAGAAAAAGTTTTTTAAAGGTGGTGTTAGACAAAAAACCCTTTTTAGTAATTAAAAAAACTCTCTTAGCTAGAAATGCCAGATCAAAATCAATTTATAGGGGGGTTTGGGTTAGGGATGGGGTGGGGTAATTTGTTTGTATTCGTCTTTGGGTAATTTTCAGGAGGTGCAAAAGAAGATGTGTATTTGGTTGTAAATGTTGAGGAACAAAGAGGTTGTTGTCGTTGTAAATGTTGTGTTTTTATTTTTAAATTTTTTATACAAATTCTCATTTGTGACGGAGATATTTATCGTATAATTTTTTATACAAATTTTTATTTGTGACGGATATATTTATCGTAAATTTACAATGGTCTAAGATTATTCACGTGGAAATAAAAAAACAAGGCATTTGAAATTTTCTATGTTTTGTCTTATATACGTAACTAGGAGAACTTGACTCATTAAAAGTTTACTCTCCACTACAAGGGAGACTCTGCAACTTCTTTAAAAAAAACACCACAAACTCTTTTTTTTTTTTTTTTTTATTGTGACATATTATAGTGTTTTACTGTTTCTTTTATGAAAGTAATCCCAAAAACAAAAATTATTTTTTGTCACGATTCTCACAAATAAAAACGGTTAGATATTTGTCATGAATGAACCTTAGCTGTTATAGCTTAAAAATTGGGTGTGGTTACATTATATCATTATAGATGGGTTACATTTACTTTGTCACAATTTTAATGATAAATGACATCCGTCTTATTTGCCGTTAAAATGACAATATTTGATCCTCTGTTAACGTCTTCCTCTGTGATTAAAAGTGTAATTTGTATTAGGAGAGTTTGAGTCCAAAAATCGAGATAATTTATTTAAAAAGGTGTCAAAAATAGATATAAAGTAGTAAAGTACCCCGTATAATTTAGTCGTTTGACAATTGACAGGAACCATAATGTTCCTTCTTCAAAAATAAAGGTAATGAATATATAAAATTGTAAATTTGACTTA
This sequence comes from Silene conica, assembly GCA_029255685.2. NCBI lineage: Eukaryota > Viridiplantae > Streptophyta > Magnoliopsida > Caryophyllales > Caryophyllaceae > Silene > Silene conica. Next base: position 97,056,130 of record CM055312.2, read on the forward strand.
TTTTTCGTCAAAAATTATTACGCTATCTCTATGTTCACACATAAACGGCTACTTCAACGGTTAGCAACATTATTTCCCTTGCTCGGTTTACACAATATTCTTCCTATTGTAATAAATATTTGTTACCTTTCTCATAGCTTCCATTGTTGCATAGCTAGTATATATTACTTTTCTCATATAGTTTCCATAATTGCATAGCTAGTATATATTACCCTGTAAGTATCGTTTTACACAACAACACAAGCAATATATCAATTAAATCAATTGTTTCCATACTCTACATCTTTTAATAGAAATAAAACGGATTAAATATAGTCATTTATGATAAAATTTTACTTTTTTACGAAAATAATTCATCTGAAACATGGATTAACCTTTTGTTGACATAATGAAGAGTTTTTAGAACATAAGATCTCGTCGGACTTTGCATATGTAACATTATTTTAGCATTTGTATTTTTCCTTTGGACGTGTTGTTTAATATTAAATCATTTTGTTATTTTACTCGATTTTTTCTCATTGTGCACTCTCATTCGAAAAGCTCTGGATCCCCTATTGCATTTGATTCGTGTTTTTTAGGCTATTTAAAGAAAGACTTATTGATGTAGAATAGGATAGATCCATTCTCCTATGCCATAGTCCCAACTAAAAAACATTTTCACTATGTTATCACCGTTTTAGATCAATTTAGTAAAGATTCTCAAGATCATAGAAAATTAGAAATGTAATGTTATACACTTCCCAAATTACAAATATAAGGTTAACATTTTTCACAAAATTTGAGATAGGCACGGCAAAGAACGGTACGGCACGGCAATGAGGGCACGACTCCTTCTTTCCTGATGAAGATTGGCACGGCAGTCATGGTGCCTTCAGCTAACTTCCTTATTCCTTTGTTTCGGGCTCTCCAATGACTCATGTTGGGCCTTAGGTTGCCAATTGGGTCCATGGGTTGCTCCTTGTTTAGGTGGATGCTTGTTGGCCCTCATTGTATCCCTACAAAAATCGACAAACACGACCAAAACCCGAAACAACCTCCTAAAAGACGAGTTGAGCGTTATTTGCAGTTTAAGCACGAAAATGCACATAAAAGGCAAGTAAATGGGCCACGAGAAAGGATTATTAGGTATGAAAAGAGCGTAAATAACGGAGTTATCAAATCTACCCACACTAAGCTCTTACTCATCCCGAGTAAATTCAAGCAAGATTGTATGCAACGCAAAACAAGTCTCAAAACCTAAGGCGAAAAACCAACATAAATATCACTTAACTATTCTACCATAAAATTTGATTGAGTATTAGCGCACTCAGCAACACCCTTTCAACTCACCATTTGACACCTTATGAGGGAAAGGTGCCCTATTGCAAGGCAAGTGAGATCTTGCACAAAAATCACCCTAACATGAAGCACATAAACAAACAATAGGATGCATCGACAAAAGAGAAAAACCGCTTTCCTCATCTAAGCGACGGAGATCAACTAAAAGGGAACAAATTCAAGATCAAAAACTCCCTCACAAATACTAATTCAACAAGTCACTAAGACAAAAAAAGATGGCAACAAAACACCACCAAATAATGCTAACCTAACCTACTTTCATAACCACTATCCAAATACTTCCGTCAAGGGCAATCGGATGGAATGGAATGATAATCCCCATGATGCTAGAGGCAAAAGATACAAGTCTAGATTCTTCACATAGTAAAGGTCATGGACTCATGGGTCGTCCCAAGATCGACAAAACGACATGGCAAAATTGGTATTTTTGGAGTGAAATGCTCAAATCAATGCAAAATGGTGGATTTCATTCAAAACTTAACCTCATTCAATTTTTCATTTCTTTTTTTTTCGTTTCATGAGTTACGATGGGGAACATCCTCCAAAACACCCAATGTGCGTTTGATAGAACGGCCCGCCATTTGTAGGGTGACAGTAGTACATTTAAGAGCTCCTAAATTCAGCTTTTCGCATATCGAGTAAGGCATGACACTTACACTTGCACCAAGGTCACATAGAACTTTATCAATTAGAAAATTGCCTATGGTGCATGGTATGGAAAAACTTCCGGGATCTTTTAACTTAGGAGGGGACAAGTTTTTCAAATAAGCATTACACTCGGATCCGAAGTGTAGGCCAATGTCTCAATACTATCAATAGTCCTCTTCTTAGTTAAAATCTCCTTCATGAATTTAGTGTAGGAAGGGATAGTTACGTTGAGGTTCTTCATCATTTCCATGAACTTACCAAGTCGGATTTCTCTTTCAGCTTGTGCCAAACGATGTGGAAATGACACTTGATATTTCTCCGACTCCTTAGCTTTGTCATTTACTTTTGGAGGCTCATCCTTCAAATCTTCTACCGCTATTGGCTCATCAAGTTTCTTTGACTCTTCTTCACCGTTTTTAGAGCTATCAACATTGCTTCCACTATCATCTTTCTTACCCACTTTTTCATTTGCATCATTGGGCATTGGAGGTTCATCATAGGTGGTACCACTCCTTAGAGTGATGACATTTGCTGACTTCTTGGCTTCTATTGGACATTCATGTCCAACTCTTACGAGGTGGGTTGAAAGCCGGTGGTTTCAACTTACCTTACTCATTCAAAAGGATGAGATATGTTGGTCCTACCCAAGAGGATCAACCTAGTTTTTTACCTTATCATAAAAAAAACGTGATTTTCACCGGTAAAAAAACTAGTGTTGGTTTAAGGACATATCTTGTGGAATTTTTCTGCTAATTGTTAGCTCATGAAGTGCTGAGTGTGTAGTGCTCACTGTTTTTATTGCCACCATTTCTTACTAGAGAGGCATACGGACGTCAGTATTTACCATATTTTTTTTTGTGAAGGGAAAAATCGTTTCATTAATTAAAAGTCTCATGGTAGTTACAACATATGTCAAGAAAAACAGGACACAAAACGATTAAAATCAAATAAACTACATTCTCGATCAACAGAAAATTTCTAAACTTGATGGGCTCATGAGACGCTTCTGCACATCCTCTAACATATCGCCTTCTACGGCTTTTCACAAGAGGGTCTCCAAATCTTCTAAAACATTGACAAGAATGAAGTTCTTTTGACCAAAAAGTTTGTAACGAGCAATCTGACAGCAGTTTTATCTCCATAGGATCAACAATGAAGGCGCCGATCTTCCACTTAATTCTTGAACCTCTCAAATAGAGGGGAAAATCTCACCACAAGATGAGAACAGACTCACGGTGAGGACAAAACTCACACAAAGGTGAGAACAAAACCCACACAAAGGTGAGAACAAGTCTCCAATAAAGGAGAGACAAGAAGTTATTAGCGTAAAAAATTAAAGAAGAAGAACGAAAAAGAAAATTTGGGGCTTACCTCCACCAAAAAAAAGTAGACGGCAGCCCCCAAGATATTGAAAATTAGGGTTTAGGTTTTTCTTTTTAGAGAGAGAAATTAGAGAGAGGGGGTTCTATAGATTGATCCTATCAGTATTTACCATATTAGTGCTATCTCATTGCTATGTTTCGGCTCTTTTGGTGACTTAATGCTTTTGAGTTTCACCTTATTGGTTGGAAAAATTTAGGTCAGATGGCTTTTGGTTTTGGTTTTGATTTTACATTTAGTCTTTCAAAGATGTTGCTATTGTTTGAAATATGCGGAGAGGTCGACTGGAGATTTGATCGAGTTTCGAACACTAAGGTGGTTGTAGGTGATCTCAGTAATTGATCTGTTTAGAATGCCGAGAGGTCGACTGGAAATTGTGTACCTGATATGTGTTTTGATGTCGGGTATAAGTTATACTTATACTAATAGCAATTCTTTTGTAGACCGTTTTTTTTCCGCAAAAAACAGAAACAGGAAACAGGAAACAGGAAACAGGAAACACACAGCTGCACATTAAAATCCCTGAAATACATAAACCTCCCATAAACCCATCAAAATCAGAATTAGGGAAATCAAAATTTAAAGATTTGCACCCAAAATCATCAAATGTCCAGCATATTCAACCTTCTCTCGAAATCAATCAAACCCACAAAAATCCCCAAATTTGTTGGCACAATTTCTTTAACATTTTCTACAATTTCTTCCCATAAAAATCCAATCTTTTCAATTCCTTCAATAAACCCACCAACACCAAAGAAGCTTCCTTTCAATGTCAATGTTCATGGGTGTGTTTGGGATGATCCATACCATTGGATGTGCAACATTAATGATCCAGATTTCACTTCATATCTTCAGCTTGAGAATTCTTATGCTGATGCTTTCATGGCTGACACTGTAAAGTTGCAGAAAGACTTGTTCTTTGAAATGGGTTCTCGTCTTCCTTCTAAGATTGAGACACCTCCTGAACGTTGGGGACCTTGGTGAGCTCAATTCTTCTATACCCGTTTTGGTTTCGGTTTCGATTTCGGTTTCATATTCTGTTGTGCTGGTTTATGAAATGTGATTGATGTTATGCTTCTGCTGTAAAATGTGATTGACTATACTTTTGCGCAGTGACGGAACCAGGATTTTTAGTTAGAAAACATACTATTGATTGTTGTTTGAAATTTTGAACAATGGTGTTTGTGATTGCATTATGATTTGATTATAAATTATGTTTTGTATGTTTGAAATGGACTCAACTTATGGTCTGAGAATGAGATGATGGAAATGTAGAAATGTAGCCATATTCTCGGTAGCTGCAACTGATATCGGTTTTTGAGCTGTTTAGAATGGACTGTAGGCATTTATCTCATTATAGCTGGCCAAATGCATATGCATATGGTTTCGCTTAAAGCGTTAAAGGTGGACATTGTTCGTAAGTCTGCAACTTCTGTTCAGCAGAAAGGTTGTTTTTTGGTGGCCTATAACCTTAGGCATTCATCTCATTAACATCAACCAAGTGCCTATAAATATGCTTTCATCTAAAGGGGTAGTTCATAAGTCTGGAACTTCTCTTCAGGGAGAGGTTGTCTTCTAGTGGTCTATAGCCAAAACCAGGATAAACGTTTGTCATCTGCGACTTCATAGGAAAAAGAAATACCCCATAAGGTCTTACTAGCGAGGTTTATTTGTATGTTAAGAATGAACGGCTTAGCATGCATCTCAATATTTTGCTCTCCTGTGCCCTATGCCCCTATCTGCCTACGACATTATATATTTGCCAAAACATTACTTTAAACAGAAAAATATTTTTCATTTTTTATGAGAAGTCTCATGAATTCTTGGATTCTCGGAATGTTTTGGGTCCTCTTAATATACGACTTGTTGATCTTGTCCTAGGCTTTACTATCAGCACATCCCAGAAGGAAAAGAGTACCCTGTTCTTTGTAGAAGATTGGCGACTGAAGGATCTGCAGGATTAGGAAGTTTGTTTTCTCTCGTAAGAAAAGCTTTCAGAAAGGAGGAAATGTTGTTAGATTGGAATGAGATCGCGGAGAAATATGGTACTCATTTTTGGCTTTGTTTTCAAGCAAAACATCCCTTTTGTTGGCTAATTTTTTATGAACCAAATTTTCGCTTCTGAACTAAATTACAGAGATCAGGAATTAGAAATGCTATAAACATGGAAAAATTATCCATTATTTGCGTGTTCTGTTTCCACAGTGTTAAACTAGTTAAGCTGTGTTTTATCTGACTTCTTATTTTTCACAATCGGTTTGTCTCTGAAGCTGGAATGACCACTAGTTAGATTCAAATTCCTTTTTTTTGAAACTCAACCTCTTAGAAATTGAAGGTTTAGTAACTGGCTAGTTGAGTTTACTTTTCGAGATGTTCATTGGACTAGTCTTGAAGTGTGAGTTTCGTTCCTCCTCCTCCCTCTTTTTATGTCGCCTTCCTCTAACTATTATATCCAATCAACCCCTTTTTTCTTAAGATTTTTTTACTTTCCGTATTCTAGGTTATGTTCATGTGGGTACATGTCGAATCTCACCTGACCACAATTTCCTGGCATATACACTTGATGTAAATGGTTCTGAGCGATTCTTCCTTCAGATCAAGGACCTCAGGCATGGTCGTGTAATCCCAAACATCAAAGCTGATTCAGTTGTCAGTTTGGCATGGGCTCAAGATAGTTCTGTTATTTTCTACACGGTTTGTGATGATAATCAGAGGCCATACAGGTAACTCTATGTAGCCATTCTTCTTGGTCGGTGTTTTTTTGTTATAAGTGGGATTTTGATGTCCTCATATATGGCCAGGGTACATTGTAAAAATGTCGGATCAGATGTTGATACAGTAATATTTACGGAAGATGATTCTAGGTTTTGTGTGGACATCACTTCCACCAAGGATGGCAAGTTTATTACCATCAACTCTAATTCAAGGACTTCATCAGAGGTTGAAACAATCATACTTGTGCTTCATTAGTATTCCCTCCATCGTATTTATATTATTTCTATTTGACTTTGACGGTCAATCAACATCGACTTAAACATTAGAACTTTTACATTGTGTCTTCACTTGTATGTTGATCATATATTTGAGGTACTAGTATGTTGTGAGCCATAATTATAGTTTATTTCGTTTTCAATTCTTCACAGGTCTTTGTATTAGATGCTATCAGTCCACTGAACAGTCTCAGACGAGTGCACAAGCGAATCGATGGTGTGCAGTTTTTTCTGGAACACCATCAAGGATTTTTCTACGTTCTTACTAATAATCCTTCAACCAAAGTTGGAATGCTACGACGTGAAGACTTTTACATGGGTATTTGCAGAGTTGAAGATGTAGATTCTACAAATTGGCAGGTCTTTTTTTATCTAATTGTTTCAAGTTAACCTCTGACTAACTGCATTTTTCCGTTTGTGTGATGAATAGATTGGTTTTATATTTGGTATCTTAGATTCCTATGATATAGAACCTGCAAATGAAATGATTCATTAAGGAAATGGATATAACAAATAAAAACTAATTATGCTAATTTATTTTATCTGTGGCCAGAATATCATACTTCCTAGTGAAGGCGCCAACTTGCAGGATATGGACATGTTCGATAAACACCTCGTCCTCGTTCTTGATAAGGAGGGTTCTTCTGTGACGTGTTCAATCAATCTTCCTATTGATGCCAATTGCAAGGTAGCTTCTTGAAGAATCATTATTATCAATTTTGTTCATTCTGTTTTCCCACGGCGCATGAATCTGTTTTCACCATATCTGTATTATCTTCAGCTTCAACAGACCTTTCCCAAATCCCAATGTTATCATACCTGATACACCGAGGAATAGTTTTGTTTTTTCTTTGTCTGAAAGGAGCTTTCCGTAATTCATGCGTGACCATAAAGTTATGTCTCTGGCTCTCTGCGACTGTGGACAAGTTTTAAAACATTCGGTTCTTTCCTTTGATGTATTGTGAAACGTTTTCAAGCTGATACTCCTAACATTTACAGAATGTCACGGAGATCAATCATCTAAACCCATGGATTTTCCCTGTTCCCTCTGATGTATGCAGAACTGCTCCAGGATCAAACCATGATTACCTGACCTCGTCATACCGTGCAGTGCTTTCCTCTCCAGTGGTATGGCCTCCGATTTTTCTCATTCATGAAGTTTCGCTGTCCTGTTCATTGTTGGCGCTACATTAGTTTTGATTTTAGTGGCGGTGTCAAAGAGATTAGTTTCTCAATCTCGATTAAAGTTTTTAACAGGATGCAACTGATTTTTACTCCGTATTGAAATAGTTTCTAAAGGAGCGATTTTGATAACGGATATCTTCCTTGGCTTATTACAGATGCCTGATTTAGTAGTCGAGTACAACATGTCTAAAAGGACATTTTCCGTCATACACCAAGAAGAGGTGTTGCATGCTACCAGAAACATGGATACCAATACCTCAGATCATGGGATCAATAGTAAACTTCTGAAAATTGAAAACGACACGTGTAGAAAAGATCAATGTTTTGAAGGACTGCAGAGTTGGAAAGATTTTTCTTCTAGCTATGCGTGTGAAACACATGAGGTCGTTTCTCGTGATGGTACAATGATTCCTTTAACTATAGTATACTCCAAAGATAAAGAGCCTAAGGGACGGTCTCCTGGCCTTCTGGAAGCCTATGGGGCTTACGGAGAAGTTCTGGAGAAATGTTGGTGTCCAGATCGCCTCAGCTTACTTGAACGTGGATGGGTATTGGCTTTTGCAGATGTGAGGTTAGTCCCTTCCATTACTGATTTTTGTAACTATCAGCTGATTAAACTCCTGTCTCGGTAACAAAAGGCTGAATAAACGGTTTGGCAGTGCCCAACTGTTGTTAAACGAGACAGATTAGAGTATGTAGGTTACATTTAGGTACATTAGATAAATTTCTAAAACGGAGGCTACATTGTAATATAGAAAAACGGGTACAACCTAGAAAATCACAAAAAGAGTGACGGGAGACCAAACTCTCTTTTTCTCTAATGCGGCTTCTTTTTGAGGTTATATGAAGTAAAAGCAAAACTGAAATCCGTATGTTTCTGATGAGCAGAGGTGGAGGTGGTAGTGATCCTTCATGGCATCAACAAGGAAGCGGAACCAATAAAATTAATTCTGTGTATGATTATGTTTCATGTGCGAAATACCTAGTTGACAAGGGTTATGCTCGAAAGGATAAGCTAGCTGCCATTGGATACAGTGCAGGGTCTCTCCTCGTTGGTGCAGCTATCAATTCTCACCCCGCTCTCTTTTGTGCTGCTATTTTGAAGGTAATGCTGCGAAATTCCCGATGTTCATCCGAGGGTTCAACAAACTTCCCTTTATCGACTTTTACACCTTCGTGCTTTTACGATAGTGATCCTCAAAAATATTGTTTGTGTATCAGGTCCCCTTTCTTGATATATGCAACACTTTGATGGATGAAAGCTTGCCATTAACGATATTGGACCACGAAGAATTTGGTAACCCTAAAATCAAGGCCGAATTTGAGTCGCTTATGAAGTATTCTCCTTACGACAACATAAACCAGGGTTCTTGCTATCCGGCTATGCTCGTTACTGCAGCATTTAACGACACAAGGTAAACTTTCTGTCATCTATCGCAATTATATACATGTTTCATGATTGCCTAATACTCCCCTTGCTCGAGCGCCCCAACCCATAGTTTACATTTTCCATGACGTGGTAACTTCAGGGTAGGAGTTTGGGAAGCCGCAAAATGGGTGGCTAAAGTACGCGAAACTACATGTACAAGCTGTTCTCGGGCAGCTATCTTAAAGACGGAAATGAAAGGAGGGCACTTTGGGGAAGGTGGGCGGTCCGGCCACTCTAAAGAGAAGGCCTATGAATATGCATTTTTGTTGAAGGTCATGGGCCTGCTTGATAGCTCCAGACATTAGCCTCATGTCTACAAAAACAAAATTTCGTTGAACTAGATAGATCCCGCTTTCATGTCGGGACTAATTGCGCGGTGTAACAGGCCGGTCCACGAGGTTTCCCTGGTAAATATATCCACTCTCTAAATATGGTAGTCATATTAAACCGTAACTCTTTTTTAGGATCGTCTTATTATGTACTACGTAACATATAAGTCGAGTTCCGGGAACGGCCTATAGAAACTCCAATTCACATTGCAATTTGTGTGCCTCCTCGCCTCACTTATTGAACTATCAAATATAAATACTTGTATTTTTTTCTTCAAATTTCATTGTAATATCCTTTTTTATTCTTATCTTATTCCAGCTTATTTTCTTCATCTCGGTCATTTATTTATTTTTTAATAAAATACTTATGATAAAAACCGGAAATATAAATTGACTAAAATCGGAAATATAAATTGACTAAAACGGACATATAAATGTTTAGATAAGGATTATTTTATGGTATGAGACCGTCTTATTCTAGGATCGAGGTAACAGCCCATAGAATATCTGAATTTTGAAGGAAGGTTGGACAAGTGGCCTGTGAGGATTATGTACAGAAGGCGGCCCAATCTGCGTGCATCATTTTCGTCGTCGTCGTCTCACCCACAGATTTGAATATTTGAGTGTTGTTTCTGTTGCAGGCGCAACTTCCTCTTTTGCAATGCATTATTTATTAATTTAATATTTAAATTTCTTATACGTATATCAATTATTCATTGTATACATTATACACCATTTCTTTATATTTATATATAATGACAGATATTTTAGTTTGGAAAGTCGTCATTATTATTTTAGTAGATACAAAATGATTAGTTTCACGTTCTAGCTTGATAAAATAACGGTTAAAAGTTAATCGATTGACGACTGTATTAAATGGGTTTATAAATTAATATCGTCTTTATCAATTGTTCGTGCGATCCTATTTAAATTTACTTTTTACCCTACTTACACAACGTGTAGACTTCATTAGCCTACTTAACAATTAACATCACATTTTTTTTATTATGTCCTTACATTATAACTTTGTTTTGATAATAATTATAAGTAAATTTCCTGTAAATTAAATTTTCTAGAGAAAAAATACGAAAACAAAACACGATTTTATTAAATGAGATATATTAAAATAGCGATTAGCAATGACATAATAACTTAAAAAAATAATTATCTTGAAAAGCCGTTGTGAAGTTAATATAAAAATGGATTTGAAAATGTGTCAACTTTGATATACTCCGTATATTGATAAATCATAAAAAGTTCTAAATATTGATGTAATTTTTTTCCCAAGTTTGTAAATTATAGTAAAAAAAAGTTTTTTTTAATAATTTTAAAAAAAAATTAATTTATGACAATCCCTTCCTTAATGACATGTTGCCGTCTATTTTTGATGTTCTACACTTGCAGCCATGCAGAACGTTCCAAGCGTTCTATTTTGGAACGTTTGGCCCTTGTTTCTCAAACTTAGTTTGGTCTTTTCATTTCTTTTACCTTTATTATATTTACTTTAGTTTTATCTCCATTCAAAACCTACCTTAGTAAGACCTACTTATAAACATTGTCAGAGGCTAAACTTACCCTTTCCGTTTCGGCCTATAAATGTCAATTACCTCAAGTTCTCAATTGACTCATCGAACTATTAGAATCATTTTGATAGAAACTCAGCAGAGACTCGGTCAAAGAATCCAACAAGCACTAAATTCAAATTCAAACCAATATTAAAAGGGAGTTATATAATTTAAATCGATTCTGATCTAAAATTACAACATAAAATTACTTGACTAAAATGATCATGTGCCGGCAGCACGTGCGGTCGTAGATTTGATATTGACGGATTGGTTGTTTAATGAAAATAAGGGTCATTACGGTGTCAACTGTCAAGGGTTGTTAGGCTTCGTTTTAACACAAATTCTTATTTGCAACTGCACTATCCGTCGCAAGCTTGTGACGGATACCGTTTTCTCTCACAAAATACCCACTTTTTCTCTCTCTCCCACACTATTCCTGTGGTCCCCTTTCTCCACTAACTCATTTTGTATCCATTTTATCTCACAAAATATCCGTCACAAATGGTGACCCGTCGCAAGCAAGACTTACTATCGTTTTAAAGCTTATCCGCAAATGAATGCTCTACACGTTCTTTAACTTTGCCTTGCATTCTTTCTTCTAGTGGACTAGTGGTCATTTTGTAATATCCGTTTTAAAATTAAATCGGATTAAGTATATGGCATATAGAGAAACAGTAAAATATTTAGGAACGAAAAAATATTTTATATTCACTATTATCCATCCGAATGAATTTTTATTTATATATATAGGGTAATACTTGACTTGTTTTAACTTTAATACGAATATGTAAGAAGTGTAGAAGAATATATGAGGCTTGGAAGATTCTTATGAATTATCACTAATCTCGTCATCTCGCTTTATAGTCGGATTTTTTTAAGTGATATTTTTTATTTTTGCGATTAATTGTTTGAAATTTTCTTGTGCGTAGGGGTTTATAAATAAAAGTGGATAATTAATTGAAATAATTTTTGTGCGTTGAATTGAAAATAAATGTAATGGTTGAGTATAAGTAAACTTGGTGATCATAATTAAGATAATTGAAATTTGAAAATAAATGTAATGGTTGAGTATAAGTAAACTTGATGATAACTATTAAGATTTACGATTCCTAAATACTTGACGATAACTATGAAGATTTGCGATTCCTATGAAAATAATACATGTTTCCCAGTATTACTTTTAATAAATTAGAATCAAATGAAAATCACATTTAATTACCAAGATCAACCTATTAAGATTTGTTTTATAACTGTATTAATGAAAATTCATTTAATACAAGACTAAAAGAAACCAATGACGTGTTTTTGCTTTTTTCCTCTAAAAATCACCACTATAGCTCTGATTGAGACTATGACTTAAGTCTCTGCTTTTAGACATCACGATTCATGATGTGCTTTTCCAAATCAACAATATTCGATTCTCGTTTACTGCACGACTCTGGCAACCCTAGCATTTTCATCCGTCTATATAGTACTAGTGATTAGTGATTGAGGCCATGACTTAAACCTCCGCAATTAACAGCATTTGATTTCTCCGTTTATTGCACGATTCTAATAACCCTAGCATTCTCAGCGATCCATTCAGGTCGTATTAAAAAATTTCTTAGGTATAATCTAAACCGGTTATGTTAATGGTATCGTGTAAATTGACTTTTACTAGGTACATACCTAGTTGTCTTAAAAAAAATGAATGATTTAGCAAATGAAAATATCACAATCGAAAATTGTTGATCATGGAGAGCAGTAGCAGTAATGGCGACATAAGCAGGTGGGACCTACACATGATTTATTAAGGCTTTCCATACCTTTCAATGTTCAAAGAATCGTACCTATTTTCTACCTTCCTCCTTACTTCTACCCAATCTCACACACTGCACTAAGTCACCAACACTGCACTACTCAACGAGGGTAGATTTGGCATTACATCATTGTCTACATCCAATTTTTCATTTATTTTTTTAAAACCGGGGTGTTCATCGTCAACAAAAGTGTACTTGTACATAATATTATACTCCGTATAATTTCTTCTTTTGTTACGGATGCTCTCATAAAGAGATAACGGTTGGTCAAAGAGTTTGCTCCATTTTTACGATATTTGTACATAATATTATACAATTAATTCTTCTTTAAACAGTCATCTCCGTTTTAATAGAAAAATAAAACAAGTTAAATTTATTGTAGATAGAACAAGTTTTATTGGTATTGCAAAAACATAATTTATCCCGAGCTCAAGCTTGAGTTTTGTCGAGTACTACTTTTTCAACCATTATTTTAATTCTAACATAATTTTTAAATTAAATATTTCATTTTAAGCTAGTATCTTCTCCGTTTATTAACCAAAATAACATTTCTTATGTTATTTTCATTTCTAAACTAATACTCCGTATTATAACTAATTTATCAGAAAGCCGAAGTATAAATAAATAAATAAATAGTATTAGAAAAATTAAGTAATTTAAAAAATAACAAGCTCAAACGAGCTTTTGAGTCGAGCCTTATTGTCTTCCGGCTCGGCTCGCTTCCAGCTCAGTTTGACCGATTTTGAGTTGGACTTTGAACCAGCCTATTTTAAGAGTTTGTCGAACAAACTCAACTCATTTATAAACTCACATCCTTAATTATAAGATAAAAATAAAAATTATCTTTCAATAATGTCATGAAAAACTCTTCTAAAAAATTGATCATGAAATTAATGATCTTAACAATACTTAAATACGGACAACGTGAGAAATAGGAACATACATCGGAGGTACTACCTCACACTTTTCTTAGTTTTTGAGTATATGTGTATTTTTTTTTGAGCTTATGAATATTTTTTTGAGCTTATTACCTTTTTTTGTTTTTGAGCATACGAGCTTTTTTTTAGCTTATTACGTCAAACTTTATTTGTTTTTGAGCACATGTGTATTTTTTCTGAACTTATAAAATTTAGAAGTTATATTTTAATTTTTTTTTCGTTAAAACTAAAATATAATTAAGTTTATATGTAATGTTTTTTTGTTTTATTGTATGTTTTTGAGCTTAATATTTTAATAACTTAACTCAAAAACTTTATACCAATATTCATAGTTTTTAAAACAAAACTCAAGAACATTATTATAAATGCTCAAAAAGTATAAAGTTGGTGGTAGCATGGGCGAATCCAGCATAGAGCAAAGGGTAGCAGCCGCTACCCCAAACTTAAAAAAATTGGTTTAAAAGACGGGTTTTTGCTACCCCAAATATTGATGAATAATAGATAACTAAATGTTATCCCAATAATTGCAATGTAAATATCTTGTGCCTCAATGGTAAAACTATTAAATTCCAATCTGGTGGTCAAAGGTTCGAATCTTACTATGTGTAATAATTTTTAAAAAAATTTTTTGCTACCCAAAACATTGAATCCTGGGTTCGCCCCTGGGTAGTAGTATATCGGATGTATGATCCTTCTACTGGGACAGCGTCTATATTGGAGAAACCCATTTGAATACCGTACGTGGGGTTAATTATTGTATTGCAACGCGGTAAAAATTATCAACCGTGTATATGACCGACATATGTGTACATATGCTAACAGATTCATGCACATTTGCACACTTATTGACCATATTCACGAGTATTTAACATCTAATCTTACAAAATGTCTCGTTCCAAGATCACATTCTTATACGTTTAATTGTCGAACAATGAACCTAAGAAGACAAAAATGGAAATTAAACTTTTCTTCTCAAAAAAGTTTACAACGAACCATTTGTTTGTCCTTACAAAATGTTAACAATGGAAACTAATCATCAACTAACTAAGGTACTCGTAATTCATGTCTCGTTTGCGAAATAAAAAGACGAATCCATATAATGCGCAACGTATAATAAAACACGTGACTTAACATTCATTTACTTTTATCGCTTTATATAACCACATTCCCCCTAAATGGTACAATCACGAGTCACGACATGATTAAATTACGGTGTTATTTGACTACGAGAATTGAAAATATAAGAAATGAACATTTGTGGATTATGGAAAAATGATTTTTTTTCCTCAAAATTTTTTTAAAAAATAATAAATAAATAAATTTGTCTTGCTAGTCCATTAGGAAATCTTGAAATATAAATTAAAATAAAGGAGGACCAAGATATAAATAGTTTATGTAACACTTAAATACTTTTACTAAAGTACTCAACCATCGATCCCATGAGGCCGAGTAATAATCATATTTATTCACTAAAATGTACACGTATATAAACTTAAACTAGTTTTTGGCTTGTGTAAAAAATTGCACGGATTGTTTATCATATTATTCTAAATATGTATCATCGTAACTAAGTTATAAATGTTCATAAATTTTGTTTTATATCTAACGTCTACACTTTTTTATAAAAATTCGATTTTATTTTATATCTAACGTCTATACACTTTTGTTTACAACTTGATTGTCGCAAATATTTCAATTGATGATATTAGTTTGTACACTATTCCTGATTGTTATATTAATATTAAGTTATTTTTATTATTTTTTAATTTAGTATTGTCGCCACATTTTCTTTTCCGATTGCTGTAAATTGTTAATTATTATTGTTTATTGTAATTATGTATTCGATATAAATTGTTATGTAATAGTTTTACAGAGACGACGTTCGGAATTATTATATTTTCTTATAAAATATTTAAGTTTATGTTATACTCCCTCCTATTTTGAATAACTGTCACATTTTTCGTTTTCGTCTAGTCACGTAAATGTCCCATATTCCATTTTGGGACATTGTTTATACTTATTTTATTCACTCGAACTCACAATAATACCCCACCTTACCCCACAACACTACTTATTTTAATCACCTCTACTCACAATAATAATCAATAATACATTCCCTCTCCCCAACCTTCCCACCCCACACATTACTTTACATCAAACAAATGAATTCCTTAATTCTCGTACCCAACCCCAAATGTGACAAATATTCAGAATAAGAGGGAGTACATATTATCAGTTTTTTGTAGAAATTTTTGTTTACGAACTTATATAAAAAGGTATTCCGTAACAATTGTAAAACTATTATTTCAGGCGGTTATTTCGAATTAAAATCATTATACAACTTTGCGGTCCCACCATGACGAATTAAAAAAGAAAAAGAAAAGAAAAAAATTGATTGATGACATGGTTCAACTAGAGCGTTTTAAATTATCTTGTAATTATATAGATAAGATGATCAAGAATAGCGTATTAACGACCCAACATAACTAAGGTCCTCCACTACTTACTACTCGGTAGCTACTACTACTCGAACTAGTCAGACATTTTTGTAGTAGTGAAGGGAGCACATTTCCTCATTAGACATTACGATTAGTTTCAACATGTTTATATCGAGTCAATTAAACGATAACAATTAAATTCTAACCAAACGACTCCTAAATTAATTTGCAAAATAATTCCAAATCTACCCATGCATCATCAGTGATTCAGTATTAACTACACTAGCAGTAGTGCACTACAATCATCATAAGTAGATAATAGTACGACGAAAGCATGGCATTCTAACTACGGATAGTGACCCTCAATCGTAACACTCCACGTCATCCTTATCTTTATTAGTATAATACCCGATTTACCCCTATTACCATCTGTCCTTATCGGACGGCATATAAACTCCGTACTTTTAGTTCTAGACTCTTCCAACCTCTAATATCCGACTACTTTTTACTCTTGATATTTTTTTACAAAAGTAAATCACAAAATGATTCTTAATTAACAATTAAATCCTCTATAAAATAGACAAATCTGTAAATGTGTTACGGTACAAGTTTGCGACGGACCAAGTACTTCTCATATTGGTGAATAAGACAAAACAGTTTGCTACTTTTTAGGCACTTTGCTTTTGCTTTTTCTACCCCACATGATTATTACTTGACCTGCCGCAAACTTGCGACGAATATACCAGTCACTAATGAAAAGTTGTGAATGTGTTAATATACCCACTTTGTTCGACATGTTATTTGTGATTAAGATATTTATCATAGATGACAAAAGAGTTGTAAATAAATGAGAGAAATATTGATTTTACGCAGACTACTATACATGAGATATAACGATAATACGAAGTAGTTCTGTATGTCGAATTTCTATACAATTTTGTTTTTTAAGAAGCTTTAAAATTGTTTTTTGGTAGTAAATTATGATTCTAATTTGAAACGACTTTAAAAAGTGCTACACCAAGAAGGTCATCGAGCATAATAAACCGAGAGGATATAAGGAGTGTTTAAAAAACTTTAAAGTAGTTAAAAACGAATTAAGATAACTTTATAATATCGTGGATAGAATACATTTCCCAAGTTAACATAGATAATTTATATTCTATAATTATCTACTAATGTACTAATGTGGATGGATAGAATTTATAATTTACGACCTTGTCAATTTATAGTAAGTCTTGCTTGCGACGGGTCACCATTTGTGACGGATATGTTGTGAGATAAAATGGATATAAAATGGTTTAGTGGAAAAAGGGGACCACATAAATAGTATTGGAGAGAGAGGAAAAATGGGTATTTTGTAAGAGAAAACGGTATCCGTCACAAGCTTGCGACGGATAGTGCCGTTGCAAATAAGAATTCGTGGTCAATTTATTGCTAATTTTAGATATTGTAGGATTTTTTATCAAGAAAATAATCTTTTCCTAAAAAAAAACTGTTGCCAATGTAGGGGTATTTGTTCATGTATAGGATGATAACGAGAGATGAATTTTACATTTTCCTATATTGTTACCCTTTTCATTTGATGAACAACGGATAAAAGTCCATATCTTATTTCATTTCACGTCTCGTCTTGTGTTTTATTACTTCTTCAATTGACAACATAAGTATTACTATAATATACTCGTATATTATTGGTTTATGTGTGATGTGTCAAAATCTTGACGTAGTGGAACACGAGATGGGACATAAAAGTGAGACAAATGATCTCAATCGATATAGACAGTACAATAATTTTGTTTGGATTTTAGCACTTATAATACTCGATTTGATATATTTTAGTTAAAGGTAAATAAACAAATAAAAATATAGAAGTAGATTTTTGTGATTTAAATTTATTTAGGTGACAAATATTTAAACATAAATATTTAAACAATTTATATTCATTAATCAGACTAATTCATCTCACAAATAAACGAGAGAATTAACAACCTATCACACATTAATAACATCCCGACTCATGAACTAACCTACCTTCAAAATTCAAATCTGCTATCCCGCTCTCTTCGTACCGATAGTCCGGGTTCTCTATTAACAAGTATATATCTGTTTTAAGATTAAAACAAACCTCATAACCAAACATTTTTGTTTATCCAAACATTTTACTTTCGTTTCTTATATCATATTTGACTAATTTTAAACTTCGAACAAATATACGCCTAAACAAAACATTATAGTCCTACTTAATAGTACAACCTAACCAAACCCGTATCCAACCCAAACCAACAATAATATTACTTCTAGTATTTCCCAAAAAATATCCGAAAAAAACCAAAAAAAGGCAACATGTTGCTTGAGAAACAAATAAAAAACACACATAGTAGGAATATTTATTTAATTATTTATTAATTTCGACAAATTAACTAACCATGGTTGAGTTAAACATTAACCCAATATGACGGTGTAATCTGCAGCGTTAAAAAGAAACCAAGAGGTGCGGAAACAAAGGAGCTATACACTATCCATAATAATTCTAGAGAGATAAAGCTTCAACCTTTTTAGTGAGAGAATCATAACGTGGTGAGAGTGATACCCCAACACCATAAACCCACATTAATAATACTAATAATCCATATAATAATATTATAAAAAAAAAGCTTTTTATCAATGGGTTTTTGATTTGATTTGATTTTAATCATTCTTTGATCTTCATTTTTTGGATTATTATTTCCCAGATCTCGGAAATTAGGTTAGTTCTTTTAATTTTTGATTTGGGTTCTTGTTTTTTGGTGTTTTTGATTTGGTTTTGATGTTTGTAATGTGGGTTTTAGCTGTTTTATTTGATGGGTTCGGTTTGCGACAGTTACAAGCTTGTTACACTTCACAACCCTTCTAAACATTATTTAAATCGGTTAGTAAGAATATGTGGATGAATTTGTTAAAAAGATGTAATCTTTGTGTATAAATTTCATTTCTGTTGCATATTATTGTTAGTCTTTGTTATTTAAATGTTAAAATGATGGTTTTGATGATGTTTTACGTTAGATAATGTATGATGTTCATGTATGTATGCTCTTGAAAAAGGTGGTATTTTAATCAAAGGTAAACAAATGAATGAGAAGAGGGGTTTATACTTTAAATGGGTTCTTGATTGATTACTTGGTTTTTGTACGATTTAATGCTTTGAATGTAGAATGGTTATCCGAATGGATGATATAATGATATTGACAGTCATGAGTGATGACAGATGATGACCTATTACTTGTAGATCTGTGGATAAATGAGTGGAAAGTATGATAAAAGATTCAATCTTTTTAATGTTTAAGGTTGATATTGGATTGATTTATGGATGTTGAACTTTTGCATTGCAGATAATCAATCAAAAGATCTAGATCTACTCTTACCACGATGGGTTTTTCGATGTAGGTTGTGGTTGGCTCGATTTTCGCTGTGGATTGTGGGTTTTATTGATACTGAACATTGCTTGGTTTTGTTGGAAGAGGTGTGTGATTTAGGTTTGAGGGTTTGGTGTTTGATGATCAAGACCTTGTTAGGGTTTCTAGGTTTTCGAGTTTGAGCTAGTTGAGCTAGTCTCTGAAAGGTGAGTAGGATCTCTGTTGCCGCCACATCGCTTGTGAGCTGTTGGAGAGGTCAACCCCATCACCATGTCTAAGGATAGTCCTGTTCAGACCCAGGCTCCTGTTGGAATTTTCAAGAATCTGTTGTCTAGGAAATTCCATGGGAGCCCAAATCATTCAACTGGGAGGAGAAGGGTGTTTGTTCAGACTGATAGTGGTTGTGTGTTGGGGATGGAGTTGGATCGTAATGATAATGTTCATACTGTGAAGAGAAGGCTGCAGGTTGCATTGAGTCTTCCTACTGATGAAAGCTCGTTGTCGTTTGGAGATATGGTTTTGAAAAATGACCTTGATGCCATTAGGGATTATTCACCCCTGCTTTTGTCTAGGAGTAACATGCATAGGAGTTCATCAACTCCGTGTTTGTCTCCTCGAGATGTTGAGACCAAGGACAAGAGTAAGTTAGTTGAGGTGCTAGGGAATTCGGATAGGCTATTGGAGGCTAAGAAGATCGTGAAGGAGATTGTTAAAGCGATAAAGAATGGAGTTGAGCCGGTGCGTGTTAATGGTGGACTTGGAGGTGCTTACTATTTTAGGAATAGTAGGGGTGAGAGTGTTGCTATTGTGAAGCCTACTGATGAGGAGCCCTTTGCACCAAACAACCCGAAAGGATTTGTGGGTAGGGCTTTAGGACAGCCGGGGCTGAAGCGCTCGGTCAGGGTTGGGGAGACGGGCATTAGGGAGGTCGTTGCTTATCTTCTTGATCACGAGCATTTTGCTGGTGTACCTGCCACGGCTTTGGTGAAAATCACACACTCGATCTTTAATGTCAATGATGGGGTAAATGGTAACAAACCTCACAAGAAAAAATTGTTCAGTAAGATTGCATCTTGTCAGCAGTTCATTCCTCATGACTTTGATGCTAGCGACCATGGAACTTCAAGCTTCCCGGTCTCTGCTGTCCATAGAATTGGTATTTTGGATGTGAGGATTTTCAACACGGACAGGCATGCTGGGAATCTTCTTGTTAGGAAGCTTGATGGCGTGGGGAGATTCGGTCAAGTGGAGCTCATTCCGATTGACCATGGTCTTTGCCTTCCTGAAAGTTTGGAGGATCCATACTTTGAGTGGATCCATTGGCCTCAGGCTTCAATCCCATTTTCCGAGGACGAGCTTGAATACATTGAGAGGCTTAATCCATACAAAGATTGTGACATGCTTCGATCTGAGCTTCCGACCATTCGTGAAGCTTGCCTTCGGGTTTTGGTCCTCTGCACTATTTTCCTCAAGGAAGCTGCAGCCTTTGGTCTCTGTCTCGCTGAGATTGGTGAGATGATGACCCGAGAATTTCGTAGTGGAGAGGAAGATCCTAGTGAACTCGAGCTTGTCTGCCTCGAAGCAAGCAGGCTGCTGGTGGCAGAAAGAGAACTGTTTTTGGCAAAGTCTGAAGCTACTGATGATGACTTTCTGTTTGACATCGACTGTGAAGAACTCGACCTTGACCACACTCCAAAGATGGCGACTGGTGAGGATTTCTGCAACAGATCTCCACGCTTTGGTGTGAATGGCAGAAACCCTTTCTCGAGGCTAGCAAGTCTCGAGGAGGCAGAAGAGGAGAGCGATGACAGTGAAGTTGAAGAGGGAGAGGGAGCGGGAGCGGCTTTTACGATTCCTCCTATTCCTAAGAAATTTCCATCAATTTCAAACATATCAATGTCCCTCAAGAATACCATCTTAGGGGAAAAGAACCTGAAGTTTCCCGGGATGATGAAACCAGAAACCGGGTATTCATCCTCAGGCCACAGGAGCGCAAATGAGCAGCTCCCCGTGAGTGCAAACTTTGTTAAGGTGTCCGACATGAACGAGGAAGAGTGGTCACTATTTCTCGAAAAGTTCCAGGAGCTTCTCCGCCCAGCATTCGCCCATCGCAAATCTGTTACCATCGGGAGGCAGAGGCAGAGGCTCGGAACTTCATGCCAGTTTTGAGCTGAAGAGTATAATAATAATACTTCAAGAAAGGGTTAAGAAAAGAAGGGTTTTGCAAGGGTAAAAGAGGATCATCAATAGGAGTAGAATCAGGAAGACTTCTCATGAAGAGCAGTTTGCAGGTGCAGGGAAGTGCTGTAAATATTCTTTGAAGGCCAGTTTTCTTCAGTTTTAACTGAAGTTTTACTGTCTGGTAGAATTTGTTTGTATTCTTTTTTCTTATTTTTTTTCAGAAAGCTTTATGCTTTTCTTTATTTTTAAAAACCTTTTACCTCACTCCTTTAGGAAAATCTTGTTAGATAAATAATTTTTGTAGATTGGTAAGTACTGAAAAAAAAAGAAAAAAAAGTTATGTAAATACTTCAGTTTTCTGAGACTGCTGTTTTAGTTTTTTCTCGAAATGGTGTTTCGGTTTTTTTTACTGTTTTATCAACTTGTTTCTGCAATTTTTGGTGTTCTTGTAGTATTATTGTCTCAAGTTTTTGGGTAGATGAATCTGTACTGAGACCGTGGTCCTGTACTCCTGTTGTCCTGTGTACTCGTATAGAGAATTGTCAATTCGGTTTCGTATGGCTGTCGTTTGGACGGAAGCTGTCCATTTGTTCATTGGGTTGCGCGAGTATCGCGTGTAGTTAACTTGGTTTCATTCGAGTTAGGATCATCTTCATTACACTGGAAGTTTGGAAGACGTAATGGCTGAGATTCGAGATTTAGCTTGCTTAAAAAGCTTGCTTAATCTTTTGTGGAAATGTAGAGGATCCTTGCACGTTCATCTTGACTTGTGGATTAGGTATTAGGAAAATCGTAGTCTAAAAATGGTTGATAAGTTTTGAGTTCGGGTTCAACATCTATAGAAGTTCTGATAAAAGCGATTTCCTATTTTCCGGACAATTATGATCGAACAATTCACATGAATTAGTAATTTTTTTTGCTTGTTTTGGTAAAGCTAACTAACCAATTATTCATTTTAGTTTTGCTCGGAATTTTAAGTTTTTCTTTTTGGCGGGCGTAATTAGCTGTACAAATACACTTTTATTTAATTTAGCGGGGCTAACTAACCAACTATTCATTTTAGTTTTGCTCGGAATTTTAAGTTTTTTTTCTTGACGGGCGTAATTAGCTGTACAAATACACTTTTTATTTAATTTAGCGGATGTGGATAATGGAGTTTTCGTTATCATATACTCATGTCTACTTTACTTTTCCTTTTGTAGCCTAATTGAGAGATACGACTAATTATTTTCATATGAATATGACATATACCATATTCATTAGCATGCCATATGTGATATGTCACGTCAGTTCAATTTTCAGCGAAGATCAATCGTTTATCTTCAATTGATCTGTCTTAAGACGATCTTAAGTTAAAATTGCCTACAATTCCCTTTAATTTCAGTACTTTTTTTAAATCAAATTGTGAATTTTGTCTTAATATATGTTTATTCAAATTAATTTATGGAGACTTTGGTAATGTGCATAGTTATATGCCTATACTACTTGCACTTATTTACAAGTATTTGCACAAATTTTTATTTCAGACGGTCACTTTTCGTCAGAAGTTTTAAACAGACATATGTGATTATTTTATACTTAGTTAAATATAACCACAAAGGTATAACCCGTGTTATAGCTTATACTAACTTGTTTTTTAATAGTGGATCCCGTTTTGTCGTGAAGTTATTACAAAATCTCTTCTTATTATTTTAAACTAAAATAACCGTCGGAAGTAAGACCAACTGCGTGCTATACAGTATACAACGGTCTTACATAAAATAACTCGAAGATTCTTTGATGGTTTGGCCGTAAGCTATGGGCTTTATATTGTTTCACTTCCCAAGCCGAAATATACTCCTTTTATTGCATCCTTGTGTTTGTCTTATACTCGTATAAATGATCGGCTCAAAAACTTTTCAGATCATTAAGGCTAGTAACTTTAGATTAGTTAGGTACTTAGGTTGTCTTTAGGTCACTAGTAATCAGTTAATCACCATTTGTTTAGTTAATCATTTGTCTTTTATGGCGAGTAGTCTCTTCATCCTAGTCAATTCTTTACGTTTGCTTTTGATACAAACACCAATAGATAGAGAAAATGCATCTGGACGAGTTTAAACAAGTTGCATGTTTGAGACACTTACGGAGTACATAAGAGAAGACACTGTACAGAATAAAACGACTTTACATGTAAAATTATTCTTTTTTGTAAGAAATCCGTTTAATTATTATCAATAAATGAGTGTCTTTTATATCACAAATTCATGTTTACGAAAATTACAAATGAAAACAGTTTACAACAGGAGTATAAAACCACCCAAACTAATACTTATTCGAAAGTTAATATAGTACATACAAATAGTAATAAACATGGATTATTGTTTCCTTTATGATAAATCAGTAGTTATACCGTAAATATCGTCTTACCCAATAATTACTGATAAGAAAAACGTAAAAAGTTGATGAAGACCGATGGAATAACTTTAATTCCAACTAAAATTGGAGTGAAGTCGTTGTCGGTTAGGTTTAGCACGTCCAATTAAACCGAACGTGGCAATCTAATCTTTGTTTTGCTTTTGTATTTCAATTGAAATGAAATATATTTGGAAAATGGGAGCATCTATTATGTTATGTAATACGGTTTGACTTGTTGAAGACGGACATTATCTGTGGTGAGTTAAGAACAAATGTAATTGTCAGGGTAAAATGGTATGTTTTATTTAATTTGTCACTTCTATATTATAAGAAATACACTATTTATTTTCAGCATAAAACGGACAATATCCGTATTTGAATAATACCCGTCTTAAATGAAAATTGTATGATGATGCAATATTGTAGTATGGCCGCCTAGTGCAAGTTGCAAATAAGTAGGGACATTGAAAATGGTCCTTGAACAATTTATAAGTTTGAGATTGAAGATAAAATGATGGAATTGTTTGTACTTCCTCCATTCAAATCCACTCTACACATTTCTATTTTACACACTATTCACAAACAACCATTCAAATCCGATTTTCTCCCGATACGTAAATAAAATTATATTCATGTGGGATCTAGTTTTATTCGTCTTTACGAGTATATTATTAATATCTAATTTTTATAATTTTTGAAAATACGTAGCTAACAATATTTACGGTACAAAAGACGCGTTGGCAAACGTGAAAAAAGAAAGTGGTAGAGTGGATTTGAATGGAGGAAGTATATGAATAAAGTGCATTAAGATGTTGAAATTAATGGGTCCATTTTCTTGTCTACTTGTCTAATTCTCTACTATTTCCACGTATATCTCATCGTCATTCTCAATTTAGAGTATGAATTACGATTATAAGTTAACTTATGTCTCGTGAAAAATGCCATCCACAACTTGATGACTATACCAACGCAAATTAAACCATTAAGCGAGTATTATATTATTATTGGTTTACCCTAATTCAGTAACTAAGCTTTAGGTTTAGGTTGTCTTTTATAAAATTTAATATAAGTTCAGTCTAGTTCGACTCAGCTCAATTCAGTATAGTTCAACTCTATGCAATTTAATTTAGTTTAATTTGGTTAAGTTCGGTTAAGCTCAGCTCGAATATTTTGTAAAAAGATCAAATGTTACTCCAACTTTACTCGATTTCGATTCGAGTATATAGTTAAGCTTATAGATAATTTACTTATGATCGTTATAAGCTTGTGATTTTTGATAATCCATTTTTTAATTATTATCTTATTTACTATCTCGCTTCCTACTTGCAAAAGGCGCGAAATTGTGACGGATAATAGAGAATTTGTGTAAGGCATAAGGAAACTAAAGATCATTAAAAAGTCAACTTGCACGAATCCAACAAAAGAGTACGTCTAAGCAATATAATAAAGTGTAATTAATTTCCTCAACTAAGTTAAGGTTATTGATGGCAATTAATCTCATGGTTGGGAATTAGGATTGTTGACTTAATTAATTATTGAAAACTAGGCAACAAAATTCAATTTAATTTCCGTTAATTTTAGACTTTTCTACTCAATATTTTGATTGAAATCACAAGCTATTAAGCTTATTTATTAGGACTAAATACTTGTTGATGGTTGGTTCGAGACACTCACCATGATCAGTTTATTCGCCTACTATTCTTATGAATTGAGTTCGTTTTTAAGTCACTCAAGACGTGTTTAACCCGTGTTGAAACAAGATAAAAAAATTACGGTCATTTAAGGGAAATAGTAATGTAGTATAACTATTTTTATAATAAATCTTTTCTCAAAAAAAAATGAATCGGAAAATTATTGCCAAAAAATCAGTAAAGTGTACATAATTAAACTCATATTATGGGTAGATTAAATTATTTAGGGTATTTACCATTATGTTCCATTAAATTTGATACTACTAGTAATATTTTTAACAAACGGAAGTTAATTTGTAAAATTCAAAATATAGGTCGATAACATTGAAAAAATCGTTAATCTAATCACCACTGCTGAGAATAACAAGTCAATGTTTTGACCAAGTAATAAGTATGTTTTATTACGGGTAAATCTGTCACAAGCTTGTCACGGCTCATAAACTACTTAAATAGATAAGACAAAAATAATACCTTAAGATGACAAATGCTTTGTTTTTATTTAGCTAATTGAATATTATTTAACCCGTTATAAGCTTGTAACGGATATTGTCCAAGCCAAATGAGAAAGTCTTTATGTCACATTGAATAAAAATAATAGAGTGCATTGACAAAGTAGGGACGAGAAGGCAACAAACAAAGTATCACGTATTGAGATGTTCTTTTAGGTCATTGTCTAAAGTCATTACTCCGACCATTAACTATTTTCGAGACGGATTATCTATTTTAAATCTTAAAAATGGTTTTAATACCATCACATGATAATAATCCCTTTACTATAAAAACGATAAAATTTATTGGTCTTTTATTAGCCGCAGAAATTTATGAGTTAAAAGGGCATACGTGTTTGCAAAAAGAATTAATTACCTCCTCTTTTAATTTCAGCTTTTTTATATGGTTTTCTTATCTTCTCTAACATTATCGTATATTATATTGATATATTGTATAACTGAAATTATAATATATGATATATTATATGATAAAAAATTTCTTTTACATTAGTGATATAATAAATCGGATTTTATGGCCGGAGAATGGTCTATCTTAGCAATTGATGATTTATAATAATTTATATATTTCTCACTTTATTTTTATGTTAAATTATATTACACTAATTATTTAAACATTAATAATCAAATATTTAAAAATATACCCGTATATTTCTTGTAGTAAAAGTTTTGGTAATTTTAGGGCCAAATTTCATTACAAGTTGTCAAAAACTGAAAACGGATAGTTTCCGAATTGTACTATTAGTTAAATAACGGTCGTATATTCTCCTAGTTAATTGACCTACTTAAGTATCACCTTTAGCAAGCTGTAAAATAAGGGAACAAAGTAGCTAAAGCATGCTAATAAAGCATTTTTATTATGATTGATAGTAGATATATATGATATGATTATGTGAAATATATATAATTACTTGAATTAGACTAGTTAAAGGTCGTATACGATCGAGCAAATCATCACGGGATTAAAAGAATTAAAATGGAGATAATAAAGAGATGACACTTTGAATATTTTAAGTTATTAAAGCCAACATCGTGCAAGATAAGTGACTATTTTATAAAACACCACTAGGTTATGTCATAACTCCCTTTGTTTGTGACCCCTAGGTAATCGCAAATTTAGGCATAAGACGGTGTTTTATAATAGGATTAAATGTGTCTTGATATAGTTGATTTCTTTATAATTTATTTTGTTATGTCGATTTTCATAAATATTAGTTAATACTTTAAAACTTTGATAAAAATGTCCTCGCTATATATTCTAGAAAATATTGTGAAGTCTATAGGAAAATAATGTGCCTTCGTCAAGGCCCTCTTTTTTGGGGTAAATGAGCTTGAGCGAACTGAATTAAACTTAACTAAATTTAATTGAGCTGAATAAATTGAACTGAATTGAAATTTATTGAGACTAGAGCTGAAATAAGCTGGGCTAATTGAGTTGAATAAAAGCTGAAATTAAATTGTAAAGAACAAAATCTAGCCATTTCATAATAAACTAGTGTAACACCCGTGAATTTTCACGGGGTTGTTACTAATTTTAAGAAATTAAATTTTTGTACTAAATTTGCGAAATAAGTGTAGCACGGTGAGTTTGATCATTATACGCATATATATAGTTTTCGACTTTTGGTGTCCCTACCTTCCTTGATATAAATATTAAATTGAGTTGAATTGTCTAATTCATTAATTTAAAATTTACGATACATGTTTTAAACTATGATTAATATAAAATTTATCATTTTGATTATGAGACGTATTCACTTGTCTTTCGTTGTTGCGTACTATTGTTACCTCACTACTTATTCAATTTATATTGTTAGTTTCTTTATAGTTGTTGTATAACTATTATTTTCACTACTAATTTTGTTGTTAATACGTATTATTATTTTACTACCCCTACAACAAATAATACGTACTAACATCGCTACTCAGGTTGTTATCGCTACTCTTGTTGATATTATTGTTATCTTTATTACTCGCATTATTAATTATAATTAAGGGTTTTTGTGATAAACTACCTTATATTTATGTCCATTTGTGAACAACTACCTTACTTTTTATTTTTTGTTAAACACTACCTTACATTTTACTTTTTTGTTAAAACCTACCAAAAATATGACTCGAGCCAATTTTTGACGATAACTTAGATTTTTTTTGTTAAAATATTTTATATTGTTCATCCGCTTTTTCATAAATTATTTTAAAAACCTTTTCCTTAGCATAATATGCCATGTAATAACCACCTCAATCCCCAACTCTTTAACAACTTCTTCTAAAAAGTGTTTACCTTTGTCTTAAGTTGAAGCCTCCAATAATCTATGTACCTCTCTGCCAAATAGAGGGAATTACACTTGCTGTTGTGGTCAATTCAACCACAATTATCATAGGAACTTGGCACGAGTCATATTTTTTGTAGGTTTTAACAAAAAAGTAAAATGTAAGGTAGTTTTTAACAAAATAAAATAAAAAGTAAGGTAGTTGTTCACAAATGAACATAAATATAAGGTAGTTTCTCAAAAAATTAAATTTACGACGTCAATAATGAATTAATTTCACATTTTAAAGATTTTGAAATGTGAATATAACACATATAAAAAGAAAAAAAAATGATTTAATGTTAGTATCTAATTTAAGCTAAGTCGTGTATATCCGGTTTACGAAATTATGATTTTTAAAGCACATATGTACCACATCTGTTCGTGTAGTCGCTTTGTTGGATGAGTTCTAAAGAAAAGATTGAGATAATAATCTGATATTGTAAAATTGTTTGAGATTTATTTTGGAAAATGGTATATTTTGAAAGCACCATTTTTATTTTTGGGAATATTTTTGGATGATTTTCAAGAACATTAATTAGCGGTTTTATAATTAATTTTCGAGAAAGTAAACCAGTTTCAAGAACATTAATTGATACTCATATTAATTAACACGGTTAATTAGGTGGTTCTATAATTAATTTTAATTTTTTATTTGTTTTAATTTGCTAATGTGGAAAGATGACCAACACGGTTTTGCACGATTGGCCAAAACAAAGCATAATTTTTGAGGTTGAATGAGAGAGCTTGAATACCCTCATTCTTGTACCACATTGTGCCACATAGGCAATTTTACAAGATTCTTTTATATATATAATGATTAATATAAAACCGTTTTAGTTAGAGATAAATGGGAGAATTATTAGTGGCCTAATAACATGTTGAGAGTTAGGTTAACGGGCCATGTAGATGGACATTTAGGTTGGGTTGGCTTGCGTTCGATCAAGTAGGGTAAGGACAGGTTCACTATATGGGTCATCACTTTTGTTGTTGGGCTTAAAGCCTAAACATATGCATTTCTGCTCTCGTGTCTTGTCACTCTTGTGTATCGTCTTCAAAGTCAAACGACATTTATAAAAAAGACATTTATAAAAGACAGGTATAAACGTAACAATTTTGATAGAAATCAACCTACACATTACTCTCGTAAAACCGATATTAGAATATGATGTGATAATTTGACTTGTCCTTATGTCGCTCTTTTCATGTAACTTTTAAGAGGATCATTCGTTTGGTTTATTGATGGAGAAGTTTTACCTTTTACTGGCACCATAAAATGATGACGAATAACGCGTATCCATGGCAGTATGATAAATCGTCAACAAACCACTCTTATTTATATTTCCAATAATACTAAATCCTAAAAAGACAAGGACTAAAAATACTCTGAAAATAGAAACCGATAAACGGATCTCACCAAAAAAAAGATTTTATTAATTAATTCATAATTGTTCATAAGTTAATAGGTTAAGACCATGGTTAGGAACTTGGGAGATCTTGTTTTGATGTAGCTAGTAATCGAGTTATAGGATCTACAAAGCGATCCTACTGTTTTTAGAGTCTCTCAATAATGCTGTAAGTGAGTGTATGTATATAGCTTTTCAAAATTGATGATTCCGAATAACTTGTATCGGAATGGATTGGGTTTGTATTAATTTTCGTAACAACTAACAACATAAAAAATGTTGATCATGTTAGATAATTTAACAAGTAAAACTATTAAATAGTTGAAGTAATTGTCAAGTGTCCGAAAAATATTATGCGTGAGACATGTTACTAACGTACTACGACTATCATGTGAAATTAAAGGTTATATAAAAATTAAAAAGTATTGAAAACCGTTTTATAAAAGAATTTGGGTGTATCTAAGCATAGTTATGGACATATATTAACTTCGTCAAAACACTTGGATTTGTATCTATCAGCTCGTTTGTATAACCCGATGCACTTATAGTCTGAATCGGCCCAAATGATATAGAACATTGAGGAAAACCGTGCACATCAGTAAAATGTCCAAATCCCATAATGACATACACTAGTCATTTAAATTTGGTCCAAAAACGCGAAATCTACTAACAAATTTTGAGAAAAAACAAAGGTATTCGAGTCGAATATACAAAACTACTATTTGTGATATTGTTGTTGTATACGCAATAAAACTATTTTGGTTAAATGAGTTATTCGTGTCGTAAGACTTCAACTCTTATTGATCTATTCTCCTGTCGTACCCAGGTCAGACCAATTACTTAAATCGGTCAAAATATTTCAACACTAACCCGCTTCGTTAACTTTGTGTCGTGTTATTAGATCGAGTCACTATTCGATAGCTACATGAATGATTAAGAGCTTGTCTTATCGAATATATAGTATTAGCTGATATTTGATTTGTTTTAAAGTGAAAACGAATTTGACTGTTTTAGGGGTAAACTAACTGATCAATAAGAGATGAAGACGTGAAATAATAAAGTAGGGAATAATATTTTAGCAGAATTATGTTTATCTAAAATTGATAAAGCTCTCTATTTTCGTCTGCTTTTTTTATATTTACCATTTCCAATTTCTAGCAAATCACTTTGCATATATAAAAAACAAATGAAACAAAAGAAAAAAAAAAAATATATATATATATATATATATATATATATATAGGGTTGGGATCCGGTGAGAACCACCTTACAATGAAAACCGGTGAGAACTCTTCCTTACGGAGTTTTTTTTAAAAAATTAATGACATAATTGGATTCGGCATGGAATTTTATGGCCAGATAACATATTTCTTGGTCTAGAAAATAAATACTAGTGGCGGAAAAATGATAGATACGAAACAATAGATAGTAGGTGCATGCAAATAAATAAAACGTATCTCACCTTTATTTCCGTCACTAGTATTTATTTTCTAGACCAAAAAATATGTTCTCTAGCTATAAAATGTCATGCCGAATCCAATTATGTTATTAATTTTTTTAAAAAAAGTCCGTAAGGTAGAGTTCTCACAAGGTTCCCATTGTAAGGTGGTTCTCACCGGATCCCAAGTCTATATATATATATATATATATATAGAAATTGAATCACGTGAGGCCGCCCTCTTAGGGTGAGGCTGTCGGACCCTTCTAAACCGTTAGATTTAAGTATGACGGACGCACGAGATTGTGCCACGTGTCCCTATATAACATTAAAAAAAAAAACTGACATTACAGCATTTCCGCCACTATCAAACTCATCCATCTTCTTCTCTCCAACCTCACATCGTTCTTCATCTATTCAATCTCATATTATTGAGAAACGAGGTTTATTGGACCGGACCGGGCTGACTGAGGTCCGGTTCAGCGACTCCGGTCGGTTTTCGTCAGCGTATTTTGGCCGTAAATCGGTCTGTGATCGGCGAAGAGAGTTAATCGAAGGTTGCTTTGGTGTCGAAATCGCCGGCGACTCCATCTTCTTCTCTCCAACCTCACATCGTTCTTCATCTATTCAATCTCATATTATTGAGAAACGAGGTTTATTGGACCGGACCGGGCTGACTGAGGTCCGGTTCAGCGACTCCGGTCGGTTTTCGTCAGCGTATTTTGGCCGTAAATCGGTCTGTGATCGGCGAAGAGAGTTAATCGAAGGTTGCTTTGGTGTCGAAATCGCCGGCGACATGAACCTCGAGCTGACTTCACGAACTCTAGGCCGTGATCGACGTGGAGGGTTGTGATTCGCCGGAGTTGCCATTTCCGTTGAGGCTGATGTTGATGTTGGTGGTTTTGGGAATTCCGCCATTGTTAGGGTTTACAGATTTGGGGGAAACCCTAGAAATTGAAATTAGGGGAAATTACAGAAGAATGACGAAGAACTGGGAAACAGAAGAAAGAGTGTACTAACAAGGTTGATAGAAGAAAGGAGCAAATATTGTGAAACTGTGAAACTGTGAAACTAGAAGCTTAATTTGTGAAACTAGATGCTTAACTTGTGAAACTGGAAGCAAATATTGTGAAACTGTGAAACTGTGAAACTAAATGCTTAACTTGTGAAATTAGAAGCTTATTTTGTGAAACTAGAAGCTTAACTTGTGAAACTGTGAAACTGTGAAACTAGATGCTTAACTTGTGAAACTAGAAGCTTATTCTGTGAAACTAGAAGCTTAACTTGTGAAACTGTGAAACTGTGAAACTAGATACTTAACTTGTGAAACTAGAAGCTTAACTTGTGAAACTGGAAGCAAATATTGTGAAACTGTGAAACTGTGAAACTAGATGCTTAACTTGTGAAATTAGAAGCTTATTCTGTGAAACTAGAAGCTTAACTTGTGAAACTGTGAAACTAGATGCTTAACTTGTGAAACTAGAAGCTTATTCTGTGAAACTAGAAGCTTAACTTGTGAAACTGTGAAACTGTGAAACTAGTTACTTAACTTGTGAAACTAGAAGCTTAACTTGTGAAACTGGAAGCAAATATTGTGAAACTGTGAAACTATAAGCTTGGGGATGCGCGGCCTCATCCTAAGAGGCGGCCTCACGTGATCCGGCCTCTATATATATATATATATATATATTCCTCTGCGAATAATTAAATAAACACAAGTTTGTATATCTCTCCTCTCAAATATACTATACAAGTATACAACATAATACAAATCCTTTGAATATATGCATGTAAATAATACTCCCGTCTCATTCATTTATTCACTTTTACCGAATATAAAAAATAAATAAATGATTGAGACGGAAAAAATAAAAACAAAAAACAAATAAAATTATACATGTCTCCAAGGATTTTCAGCAAGACTAACACACTCATTATATCTAAAACAATCAATAAGATGATCAATTGTCATGCCAGCTGCTTGAACAAATGATTGTAATATTACCGGTCCGACCAGCCTGAACCCTCTTCTTATTAAATCTTTGCTTATTAATTCGGCTTTTGGACTTCTTAATGGTACATTTCTTGGATATTTGTATTTGTTAATTATCGGTTTAAAGTCAAAATATCCCCATATATAGCTGCTAAATGATCCATACTCCTTCATTACCTGTCATTTTTTATTTGTTAGCGAGTAATTAGCTAACCTGTCTGCGATCGATGCAGTAAGTGAATTATACATCCGATTGTATTACCATCAGTTTTATAATTTCTGATCATTATAATAAAATTTTTGAATTTAATTTTAAAAATTTTGAATTCTGCTACAAAAATTTTAAGTTCATTTATTAATACATTAAGCTAAAAAAAATTAAACTCAAAAATATAATTAAATAAATACTACTTGCTTAAATTTGAGTTTTAACGAATAAAAAATTAAAATTTAACTTATAAACTATAATAAGCTCAGAAATAATACCCATATACTCAAAAATAAATAAAGTTTATTTAAGGTAATAAGCTCAGAAAAAATAGTCATATGCTCATTTTGCTCGTGATTAACATATGTTTAATCTAGCTGATAGTCTGACTTTATTTGTGATGAAATACAATGTCATTATTGACATATTTCGTAGCTCTACTTCTTCCATTTATATCCAAACTACACATTTTCATCTTTAATCCATTCATATCCAATTTATCACTTTCTAAATAAAGCAAAAAAAATGACTAAAGTATTTTTATGGAAATCATTTATTTACAAAAAAAATGTCATTGAATTGCACACCTTTTCGATAATCACATATTTAAATATCTTACACACTTCCAATTTTATTTTTAAAGTTTTTTAACATCTTTCTCAATAGTTATGCAAAAAGCATATACGTACACTTTGGATATGAATGGATGAAGTAATATTAATCGATTTAAATAAGAGTTCCTTAACATATAAAAAATTACTAGGTTAAAAAGTAAAACCTAGATAATTACTTGATTAGAAAGTTACCTTAATTATTCCTTTAGCATTGTCGACAATACACCTTGCTCTACACTCTGCAAGTCCAAGTTCTTTATTTGATGATATTTCACAAATCTCTTTCTCTCCAAGTTGTGCTACAAAGTTGACATCAAACCCACCGAAAGCATCTCTACACCATGCACGACGTTAAAGGTTAAAATGTAAAAGTTACGATTTATTTAACGCTATTTTAATTAAAGGTAAATAAATCCTAAAGCGTAAATAATAATATGCATGACTCATGAGAGTTGAGTAGTTACCTCAAATGGCATCTTCTTTTTAGAATTTCAGTCCAGTTATAATCCATCAACATACCAGACATTGAAAGCAACTCAAATAATTGACTGTTTAACAAAAATGGTTAAACATATATATCAATGTTAGAAATCGCGATGGCGAGGGGGAGAGAAGAGGGGTTATTGATTCAATACGATATTTGAAATAACTAAAAGAAATTGTTTAAAATTGTCGAAAATTAAGAATTAATTTATCCAGCTTAGATAACTGGTAAAATTTACATTTCTTCTAGAATTAATTGAAAAGAATACTCTGAATTATTGGTGTCCTGCTTAAAATACTCAAAACTCTATTTTAACTATCAATATAACCAACTAATGCTCTCATTCGTTTTTATTATAATATATGACCTGTTATTGCTAAATAAGTGAAGAAAATTCTAACCTTTCTTTAACCCGTCTTTCTATTTTTACTTCTCTGTTAATCTATTCGCCGAATTACACCATTGAAACATGCTATAATAAGTTAACAAAACAACAAATTCTATTCATAGCAAATGAGGGCATTAGTTGGTTATATTGGTAGTTAAAATAAAATTTAAAGTATTTTGAGCAGTTCACTCATAGTTCGGGGTATTTCCATCAATTATATTATATCTTCATCGGTTAACAAACAAAGTAATCAATAAATTTTTGAAATTATCCTTAACTTGTATATATAGTACGGACTATAGAGTATATCTGTCAGAAACTCGAACATTTATATAGGAAGTCGATGCTTACTTGTCGTCGTACACCGGTGCGCCCCATTGTTGGTCGTGGAAGGATACATATCCCTTGTCTGCAGGGGCGAACCCAGGAATGAATATTTGGGGTAGCAAAAAAAAAATTAAAAAGGGAAAATGCAAGTAGTGGGGTTCGAACTCGGGGCAATTGGTAGGAAACCAAAATATTTACCATTGAACCACAAGTTGTTTATTGCAAATTTAGTGAGATACCATTTACTTATCTATTATTCAATAATATTTGGGGTAGCAAAAATCCATCTCCTAAACCATTTTTTTTAAGTGTGGGGTAGCAACCGCCACCCCCTTGTTACATGGTGGGTTCGCCCCTGCTTGTCCGTCCATTCTCGTCCAACAAGAAAAATGATTATTATTATGACTTATATATAATATCAATAGAACTTAATTAGCATGTCATTATGTTAACATGTTGCTCTTATAACACGTAACGATAATGTTCTTAGAGGTTTAGTCATAGAATTAAAACATTATTTGTCATTTACGATTTTGATAATACTATAATAGTCAAAGAATAATTGTGATTGTTCAACTTTCCATCATTATCATCATATTTCAAACTCGTAATCTATACTACAAACAATGACGGTATCAGGGTTTACGATAGATGAAAAAGTACATCAGAGATGAATGAGTAATGCCATAAAACAATCTCAAAATTTATTTTAAAATTTTAACTATATTTATTTTAACCGTACAATGAGAGCAGAGAATAGCGCCTCTGCTAACTAGCCCCTAAATCGGTCACTGACTGTTAAAAACTAACGCGAGCTCAAATTATCCATACATGTAAAGTTTTCGGTCAATTTCTAAATTATATTTCGTCTTTACAAAATAAAATAAATGTAAACTATTCACTTGTTGAAGTCCATATTAGCTATTGCACCATCTCGATTATTAGCAATATATACGTTCTCAAATTTCACCGTACGTATTACGTATACTCAAGACACAACTTTTGTTTTAATTATGGTAAATGAAATTACCTACGTCAAATTTCTATAACTACGAAAAATGAACATGCATATAGAACTAGCTAGATATAGATATAAAAAATGTAAATAATTGACTGGAACCAGAGATGAATAGTGAATAATTGCAAAAACATAGATTACTTACCACTAGTCTTAGTAATCCAATGACATCTCTTAACCTCTCCACCATCACAACCCTTAGGACTATCCACCACGACCGTGACCGTCACGACCTCCACCGGACCCAACGCTTTCCTCCTAAGAGTCGTCTTAACAGCGCGAAGCGACTCAAGAGAACCCGATATCTTATGTTCCAAGGAAGATGACTTATCAGTCAAGGAAGAATCGGTCGAGGTTTGTGATAAAGATAATGGTGAAATTGAAAGCAATGATTTACTCCTATGAATTGTTCCTAAGGGATACACTTTCTTCAAATTTCTTGACAAATTATTATTATTATTATTATTATTATTATCATTATTATTATTATTTTGTTGTGTTTTTTCTTTATCTTTAAACACTTTAGTACTCTTTTCTACAACTTGTTTTCTTACACTTAATACTCGTGACATATTTTGATATTTTTTTTGTGTCACAAATTATTAATATAAATTATAATAAAAGATAATAATACACATCTAGGGCATAAAATTTATAAAAAAAGAACTAAAATAAATAAATAAGTAAATAAATAAATAAATTAGATGATATATAAATTAGATTTATGGATATAAATTAGGAAATTAGTATGTAATTAGATATGTTAGTGGATATATGGATTGCTAGATGGAAAAAAGAGGGATTATTTGAGAATTAATGGTAGCTTGAGTAGGGATCTTTAAAGGGAAACTTGGCTAAAGTTTGGTTGGTGAAGTGTGAGTTTCATTATAGCCTTTGATAACTATTTTTCCTCTTTATTAGTCCTTTATTCCCAAGCAAATACAAAAAAGTAGTTGTGAGATATACATATTAGTCTAATATTCTAGATATACATATAACATATTAGGTGACCCTTTAGGTTGAATATAAGATGGCCGTCTCCGTCTCAGTCAATAATTTACGTTTTAATTATTTTTCTCGCATATAATAAAATTAGCGTCAATTATTCATTAGGTTAATATTGAAGGAGTAAACATTCGGAAGTATAATGATGTTTTAAGTATTGCTTAAGTCTGTTGTAAAAGATCGAAGTTAAGTAATTTTTCTGGAAGACCGCCTTATAATGAGATATGGTAAGACAAACTCATTAAAAATACAAAAAACAAGATTTAGAAATGAAAAACAAAATTAACCATCTATTGATTGTGTGATAAGCCGTTTTACAATAACATTATTAATTTCATTGAAATTTTTAGTATCTCGCAAATGTACTACTTAATATATTTGAAGAACGTACGGTTTTTAATTAAAACAGATATATGTTCAACATTTAACTTACTGGCCTTTTAGATGGATCAGATAAGACAAATTTTTGTTAAGTATTCCCTAATTTATCCATTTTCTTTTCTCATCCATTTAAATAAGTAATATCCAGTTTACCTATAAAACAGATATCTCTATCTTAAACAAGAGTTTATATTTAGCGAGTCACTATGTAACCTTTTATAAAAAAATATAAATATTTTGTGATATTTTAGTATTATATAATGTTTCAATAATCATATAAAAAGGTCCCAATTGTAGTAAAATATAATTAAGATGGATTATTAGGGAAGCCAAATGATTAAGCTTAGATCACGCACTACTTAAAATAGACTTAGGTTTTCTCATCTACTAATAAGCATCATTAATCATTAATCATTAATCATTAATCATTATTCATTATTCATTATTTATTATCCATTAATGTCATTTGCTTACAGCTAGTATGTTGGTTCCACTATGTTTATGATATAGTAGTATAGATATATAGGCATCTTGTACGACAGTTTGCCTATAAAAATTGAAATAAAATGACACTAGTGTCGAATTCCTCTTTGGTTGATTGTAACGTTGCAACAACATCATTAACCTACAATATTTTTGTATGTAATAATCAAGAGGTTTTGGACTAAATGGATTCGATCTCTAATGTATTGTTTTTAAGTTATTGATCATAAAGTCGGCAATTTTATCTACCTTATGCCGAGAAGGCGAGTATGCCTCCTGATAATTATAATCGGTTTTTCTAACGTGTATCCTTAGAGCACACGTTAATATATCGAATATGGAAACATTCATAAGATATTTTCACTAATTATGGTAAAACTAAGTTTATACTTGAATTTATCATGAAAATATCTTACGAATCTTTCCATATTCGGTTTATTATCGTTTAGAAAAACCGAATTATAATTGCAGATAATTTGTTACCAAGTGTGGGATTTTATCAACATTCCAAGAAACTTATCAAATATTATAAATTAGGGTTATTATGCAAATATAGATATCACTATTAAAGAAGAACTATTTTAAAAAAAGTACGAGTAACAAATAAAAGGGACTTCAACAATAAAATTCATTTTTATGGTTTTCAAGTTCTGGAATTTTATTTGCGAATTTTAGAATTTTCGACAAGCTATATATAACGACAAAAAAGAAAAGAAAATTATGGGGTCGTTTGGTTACCCACTAAATTACACAGGAATTTTAATTCACGTGAATTGCAAAATGATTAGGTTGTTTGGTTACTCAAATTCACATGAATTGGAACTTCCCATGAATTCCAAATTCCTCGATAATGGTGGAAGTTGCTTACCTAGGGCCCCCTAAGTGGCAATGCCTACATGAATTACAATGCCTACATGTAACCAAACAACATTTTCTAATTCACATGAATTGTAAAATCATGTGATATCACACTTCCTAGGTATTGGAAGTTCCCGTATGTAACCAAACGACTCCTATGTCATCTGTTATTAGTTTAACCGTAACGGATTTAGTGACCTAGCAGGGGTGCTCGGCCCACCTGGCCAATAAAATTTCTAAAAGTATTAGTAAAAATTTCGAAACATATTTTAAGTTTACGCTATGCTCTTACTCATTAGCCTCGCTGGCTATTTCCTACTTATAAATCTCGACTCCGCTACTAGCTATAGGTTAATCTATACAGAGCATGTACACGGTACACCCTAACAAGTTACTTAATTCGAAAAATTACATTAATTAATTACTCTTTTCGTCTCATTTATTTGTTTACCTTTTTCCTTGATCTTTAAGCTATAAAGATAAATAATACTCCCTCCTATTCAACATAACCTTCCCTATTTGGGGAAGGCACGGAGAATAAGGAGGGGATTATTATATAGGAAAGTATTGGTGTGGCCGTGTGGGGTTGGATAACTGGAGAGAGGGTATGTATTGTGGGGTAATTGTTGTGAGTAAGGTGATTAAAATAAGTATAAAGTATGAGTATGGTGGGGTATTGTGGTGGGGTGAGGTGATTAAAATATGTATAAAAATTTTACTAAATAAGGAAATAGAGAAGGTATTGTGAATAGACGAAAAAGGAAATATGGAAGGTTATGTTGAATAGGAGGGAGTAAATAATTTGGATAAATGGATTAATCTAATACTTCCTCCATTCCAATCAATTCTATACATTTCACTTTATGGGCACTATTTACAAGTCGAGTAAATTTTCGACACAACTTCTAATATATAATATAAAAGATAGTCATGTGAGATCTTGTTTAAATTGTCTTACCGAGTACATTATGAATATTAAAGTTTTATAAATTTTTTCGATATGTAACTAAAGATATTAACGAAAGAAAACGAGTATTGGCAAACGTGAATAAAGCAAATGTATAGAATTGATTGGAATGGAGGAAGTATATAAAAGCAACAACCAGTCCGCTGATTTGTCGAGCATACCTTAAAAGAAGGAATTTGTGGGGACCGCATAGTTTTAAGAATGAATTAATTGTTCTCTAATAACCACCATACAAATAAATTACATCTTATATGTGTCACTATTAAAATCAGGCCAAATAAATTACATTTTCATATACTTCAATATTTAAATTTAAATTAATTATATAAAATTATACACTAAATTATTTAACAGTAGTCGACTAATAAAAATATAATACAACACTAATTTATAATATTTTTGCTGAAGGATTTTACATTTATATATTCTTTAATTATATTCGAATTATAGTTGAAACATATAATTCGACATGGTTTAAAAAGAAATAATAAAGGTTTCGTATAAAAAATGGCTAAAAGAAATACCTGACGAATAAACACATTCATATTTAAAAACGACAACAAAAAATATAACAAATAAACAATCATTCGTCAGACATCAGATTTTAAAAAAACAAAAAACGAAAACAATTCATTTTTAATTCTAAACACAATATTGTCGAATAAACGAAAACAACAGATAAAAAATAAATACATTGACAGCGAGGTAACGGAAAATTATGAAAATTACAAAATGTAAAAATATACGAGAAAAAAAAGATAAATTATAAATAATATATAAAATATTATAATGTAGTAAATATCCTCTCAGATCTAGAGAGAGGGTCAATCATCATCGAGGATAGATTACTTGGAGCAAAAAATACGGCAACGACTATTAATCGACACGCAAACGTATTGCGGCAATAATAGGCTACCGAATATTTTCTACTACAACAAGTAAAATTTATGACGCGGTGTCAACAAATCCTATATATAAAAGCAACAAGCATAGTGCTTAGGTGTCGCACTGTGGTTGAAAGTACAATTTCATCTCAAACGTGCACGGATCTAAATTTTCTTTTTTCGCACGGGTCAAAAATTCATTTCAAAAGTGCACGAAACTAAATTTTCGTTTTAAAAATGTACAGGTCAAAATTTCATTTCAAAAGTACATGGGTCTAAATTTTCGTTTTAAAAATGCGCAATTTAGACCCATGCACTGGTCAAAATTTCATTTCAAAAGTATATAAGTCTAAATTTTCGTTTTTAAAATGCATTGGGTCATAATATTCACTAGATTCCGTTTCACTAATTAATTAACAATTGGGTATTACATGAAAAACGGTGTTTAAATTTTTATTTAGAACGTGCGCAAATCAAATTTTCATTTTAACCTTGCACAAGCTTGACTAAATGAAAAACAAATTTAATATTTGCCCTCTGCAATTTTTCTGGCCGATTCAATTTTATTAATTTTGTTTTAGTTTTATCGAAATAATTTTGTTTGATATAATTTCTAAAAATTTAAATACGATTTTATAACTCAATTCTTAGATTGGTAATTTAAAATTCATTAAAATATCGAGAGATTTTATTGTTTTATTTTAGAACTTTATTTTTTAAAATTAATAACTTTAAAAGAAGATAATTAATTAGTTATTATAAAAATTATCTTATATATACCTTCTTAAAAAATCTTTTTGAAATAACAAACCCGTGCAGTTTGCCTGCACGGGTATAAGACTAGTCTTCTTTATTAAAGCAACAACCACAGTGTTGATGTGTCAGCCTGTGGTTAATTGCATATTTTTTTATTTTCTTTTATTTTTTTAAGTAAAGGGCCCACCCATGAATTTTTTAATAAATTTAAAAACAATTATGTCAATTATGCACTACAACTTGAAACAATAAGTAAAATTACAAATATATAATCACATGATTTGATGTTAAACAATCATATAAATTAAGATTTTTTTGTAACCAGAGAACTGAAACATATTATGTACTCCAAATTCATAATTACAGCAAAAAAATTACTTTATACTAAGGCAATAGATAACTAATATATCTTCATATTAAAAAATTAATCAAAGCGGATGATAAAAACGCAAACACAGAACGAGTTTACAGATCTACTTTCAAATTGATAATCACGATTGAGGAAAGAAATTACAATATAATTAAATAAAATTAAAGAAATAGGGTTAAGAAATCACGTATAGTGAATTTATAAAATCGAGTAATGTTTTTAAAAAAATTAAGAATTAAGATATCTTTATTAAGTGATGACAAAAATACAAAATAAATGAAAAGAGGAATATACAAAATGCAAAAGTATTCCCTGCAAAAATGAAAAACAAAATGAACAAAATGCAAAAGTAAATGAACAAAATACGGGGTGTATAAGTTAGATTGAATTAAAAAAGTTTTTAACATTTGTATGGGTTTGTGACTTTATTAAGACCTGTCCAATTTTAAAAAACATTTTTCATCAAAATATTTTTGCCTCACATATAAGTCGAATTTGTATGAAACCACTTGAGTAAAAAAAAAAACAAAGTAAAAAC
Organism: Silene conica; assembly: GCA_029255685.2. Taxonomy (NCBI): domain Eukaryota; kingdom Viridiplantae; phylum Streptophyta; class Magnoliopsida; order Caryophyllales; family Caryophyllaceae; genus Silene; species Silene conica. Next base: position 97,098,763 of record CM055312.2, read on the forward strand.
TCAAATTTGGTTAAGTAAGATGACGTATCACACTATAACAACTACTTAAGAAACTGACCATAATGCATCATTTACGTTAATTGAAAATGTAATATTGGATTTAAATCTAAAAAGTTAAATATGGCTTTAATTTCTAAAGACAACTAACTTTAGAAAAAGATAATTAGTTAGTTTACTAATAGTCTAAAATATAATTTATTTTGTATATACTTCAAATATCGCACTGAACGACCATTTACTATAATAACACATTTGAAGTTTATGTGCTTCATGATATTACACGAACAAACGTTGAGATTGTACGTATATTCTGCTTTAAAATAATGATAAACGCATGTTCACCAGAAAAAATAACGTAGTGTATAAAGAAATTTTCGAAAAGTTATAGTACAGTCTACTTATGATTGTACTATGTAACAGTTCATTATTTTTTTTTTCCAATTCAAATTTGAATACCTTTGTTGTGTTTTGATATATGATTATATAAATTATAGTTTTATTATTGCCATATTTTAGATATAATCGATAGGTGCAACTTTGGTTATTGCAAATTAAATTATCATATGGATTAACAACATAAAATATGACTTCAATAAAAAACAGTTATCATTATTAACACATTTACAATAATACCTTAAATAGAAAACCCGTGCAATTTGCACGGGTGTAAGACTAGTGGAGTACATAAAATGGCGTTCGACTGAGAAGGAGCAAATAAGGTGAGCATGCAACTTCATTCGTACCTCAAAAATGAAACATAAGTTTTTGATTGAATACTTCAAACCATCTTTCACATCAGCACCTGCCTGTGGTCGTACACATTCGAGAAGTGTAAGTTCATGTATTAGTAAGTACAGATAGTTTTGCTTGTAACGGATATTTTACTTTTACAATAAAGTAAGTGGACATACAAGTTTGATAAAGTTAAGCATCTTATGAATATTGTCACTTGTATTATTATATGAAAAAAGAACTATCCGTCTCCATCTTATTACGAATAGTGTCCATATTCAATCAAATTTTGTGTAATAAGACTATGGTGTGCCTTATAATTCATGTATTTGATGACTGAGACTTATAACTTAACTTTGTTAATTTTGACTTTTGTCCAACCGTTTTTCTTTCTTCAGCCGAGGTTTCATATATACCACCATGCATCTCGTGTTAAAGTTTTATTATCAAAATCTAACATCTAATATTTTCACCAATTATTTATTTATATATTTTATTAGCATAGGGTGTGCAGATGCGTAGTATATTATAGATATTTAAAATTTGACAATTAATCAAATTAATGCAGTTAAGTTTTATTTTCAAATAAAAGGGTACAAATTTGAATATATAATTTCAAGAAGATATATTATAGTATTCGGCTTGTATGTTTATGTAAAAGTAAAACAATGAAACAAATATCATTTAATAGTAGTAGTAAATACAGATAATCAACATTAATTAATCAGGAAATAAATATTGTCTAGTAGAATATCACTTAGGCGAGCAATTTAAGCGGGAAAATTTAAAGATATGTTAATTTTACTCCGTCATATATGACGGGATTTTTGCGTTTCTCAAACAATTATTTATCTTTTTATTTTAACATATTTTTGATGGATAGTTTAATCCCCCGCACACAACTTCGTCCATTTGTCATCCAATAAATAGCCCCTAATTAACCTCCTCAACTTATTCTCTCTTTAGCCGGAGTAAACATATGATCGGGACAGAAGGAATCCTATTTATTAAAGCAACAACCACAAAGCTGATGTGTCGCTCTGTGGTTAAAAGTGCATTATTTTATATTTTGTTTTATGTAGGCCCTACCATGTCCCCCACCTTCTATACTTTTTTTATTTATTTTGTTACATAGATAATTTGTGATACAAAAATCAAGTTGAACAATCGTATGTGGACTAATACTTAAAAGCAAACTTTGTAGATAGATACAACATATATAATATATAAATAAATAAAATTTAAAATTAGGATTACATAATAATTAGTATTATTAAATAAATAATGATAATTATGTATAATAAAAGACGGATTCGTTCATGCAACGAAAACGTAGTCTTATTTAAAATAATACCCATTTTTTCTGATGTAATTGCATAATCAGAAATGAGTAAATTAATATAGATTATATATATCTATTATATTATATATTAAACCATGCAATAATACAAAAGTCAAGGAAAATAAATATCTAATATAAGTTATTCATCAAATTAGACAGCGTTAATAAAAATTAACGGTGATGTAAATAATGAGTTGGTAAATTTAGTTATAAAACATAGAAAAAAACCTAACAAAATAAATTATCTCAACAAACATAAAATCTTGAGAAAAATTACTGACCAATATTAATGTTATAATACTATACTGCACCGAAAATACAATTGAAAAAATTAAATGAATGAAGATATTGATCTAGATCGAAATTGATAAACAATATGAAAAAATCACATAAAAATTATTATTTGAAATTAATGAAAATTGAACTAAAATCCGCATCACATTTTAACTAATAAGGCTAAAAAATAATTCTAAAAATTTCATTTAAACTGATAAAAAAATAATGAGAACAACAAAAAAAATATCATACAAGTGATGAGTATCGTATCCCGGGGTACTGATTAGTGATGGAGTGGATGTGAAAGTTAGAGAGAGATGCGAAAGAGTGATGACAGATTGGCAGGTGAGAAGCGAGAAAAGAGTAAATTGTGGGTGGGGTTTGTTATGAAGATTTTATATGCACATGAAAGTTTGATGATGTCTAGTCGCGCGGGTGTGGCCTGTGTGATTTATGTGTTAATATGGAATTCATTTTAGCGCGTTGCTTAAAACGAATTTACACGTCTCGTGTATTACTCGATTCTTTTACGAGTTCTTATTCAAAACGGGTGTATTTGTCTTAAGTTTAGGGCATTAGATAATATGGTTAAGATAAAAGCATAATATATATATTGGGCTCGATCAGCACGAACTTTGCTATGCATAAAGAGATGATATTTAACCCATTTTGATGTTAAGAGGAATACCTTCGTCTTAAGGAAGACTAACCTATTAATTTTTACATGCCTTATTACTTTTTAAGGAGTACAAGTCTGGGTCGGAGATAGTACTTTGACAATTATTTTATGGAGTAAATGTTTTCGAGCATGACAAATATGAATTACTATTTAAAATCCTTTTAACAATAAGTATTCATGGAATTTTTCCAACATATGAAATCCGATAGTGTTTCCGACAGAGTACATTTTAATGATATTTATGAAGTATTTTTCTAACAACTTATAATTTATCTTTTTATGATAGTTTTCCGGGTTTGAATGTTGATTAAACCGGTTTAAATTAAAGGAGTCAATTATGATTTTGTTCCGTCTAATGAATAACAATTTGTTTTAAATGAAAAGGTCAAAATTTGTATTTAAATATATGTACGGGTCAAAACTTTAGTTTTACCCTCTGTATCGGTGTATTTAAAAGAAAAAAACGGGCTAACAATTTGTAATTTCACTAATTCTTTGATAATTTTCGTATGAATAATTTTGTTTAACTATATAACTCAACTTTTTCTAAGGTTACCTGAGTAACAAGGTCAAGTAGAAACACTCACATTTAAGTTTTAACTGATAAGAAAGCGATATCTTACTATAATAATTATCCGACTAATTGAAATCATTTATAGTACTTGCAAGTGAAATTTTTAATTCAAATTTAGAATTTTCTTTATTACTTAATTATTACATTGATAAAGTAAATTTTCTAAAAAAAAATTAGGGAGATTTTATTACTTTACTTTAAAACTTAATATATATTTACAATTTTTATAATAACTTCAGAAACAACATACTCGTGCAATTTGCACGGGTTTAAAACTAGTATTATATATATGCAACACCTATTTTTCTAACTCCATCTGATGAGCGATCACCAGGTCATATATACAAAGAAAAATCGATCACTAAGTCGTGCAGAGTACAAAGATCGTGGAGGGTTATTGTTTATTTTTTAATTTCTTTTATAAGGGGGTAATAGCCGAATAATATGTGGGAATAAAGTAAAAAGGTATACGGAATTTAACAAGTACGTACTTTAATTATTACTTGCATTATTATTCATACGTACGTAATGCAATAATCCTTTTTGTGTACGTAATGATATTACTCAAAATATCTCCATAAGTAATTAAGATAACATTATGAAATTTATTACTAATATAATTTAATCTTTAGTACCTTTGTAAACCACGATGTTCCATCAAAATCCATCGCTTATTAATGTAGAACATCATGCAAAATTTTAGAACTAGGAGGTTGTAATTTAATTTCATAATCTTAAAACAACTTCCAATATATCATACTATCATAGAGTTAAACCCATTTGGAAAATATACGAGTCTTTTTCAAAATAATGTTTAAGTTTGCCGAATTCCAAATACCCGAAATTCAAAACGTGACACATACGTCACTATGTCGCGAGTATCTAACAATGTATTTTTCTCCAAGAAACAAAGGAAAAAAGAACATTTATCATTTGTATTACCTCAAATGTTCCTTATTTTTGAGTATACGAGTATTTCTTTTCGAGTTTATTTTTCAAACGTTATTTGTTTTTGAGCATGCGTATTTTTTTAGTTTATTACTTCAAGCTTTATTTGATTTGAACATAATATGTATATTTTTTCCGAACTTATTAAAGTTTATAAATTAGATTTTAAATGTTTTTTACTTCAGAACATTTAGGTAAGTTTATATGTAATTTTTTTTGAGTTTTATTGTAATTTTTTGAGTTTAATATTTTATTAAATCAACTCAGAAATTTTAAAACAATACTCATAAATTCTGAAATAAAATTCGAAACATTATTATGATATTTAAAAATTATAAAATTGGTAGTATATAAATTAACCTGTATTTTGAGAAAATATATTAAATCGGACCCGAAATTATTTTGAGAAATAAATTTGATTCGGACAAAAAATAGCATTTCTCTTAAATTGATAAACCCTGAAAATTCGTTGAAAATACCGCGAAAACAACGGTCCATAAACCCTAACATTTTTTCCCCAACTTCATCTTCTCCCCTCTTCCTCTAAAACCCTAGTATTTCATTAATTTAATTAATCTAATCAAATCTTCAAAATCCATGTAACAAACCCTAGAATTTGATTTCTTATGTTAATCGACGCCTAACAAATTCTCTTCTTCTTTTTTATCATTGACGGCAATCTCCCCCAAATTCTGGTAAATGCTCAATTTTTCTCTTTTTCTTTTATTAATTTGAATTTTCTTTTAAAATTTTCTAATACTGTTGATTTATCAGTTATAATAATTGGTCATTAATTTTTATGTGTCTGATTAATGTTATTTGATTCATTAGCTCTGCGTTTAACCTGAATCCCTGATTAAACCCTAATTAATGATTTTGAATTTATTTAATTCTCTGATTTTAGGTAATTTTAGTTGGTTTTGGCATTCATTTACTAGTAAGGATATCGCCTTCAGTGTCGGTTTTAGAATTAATAGATGGTTATTCACTCTTGAAACAATTTTTAGCTACATGAGAACAAGAGTTAGCTCAAGTGGTAAGAGTTCTCTTACCTCAACCATGAAGTTGTGGGGTTCGATTCTCACCCGCGATTTAGTTCGCTCATTTGAACCAAAAAAAAAAAAGCAATTTTTAGCTACATGTCAGTGAGTAACTGAGTATGAAGTATTGCTGGATAGTCTTGGATTTTTGTTAGATTCCGCGTTTGCGTAAAAGTAATGTCACTATGTAATGACGACTAATTGCGAGGATGGACTTTATGTAATGATCATTTTGATATGTTTGCATTTTACTGATCTTATGGTGCAGCCCCTCTCCTGTAATTTTCTGTCAGCAACTGCATAAACCCGACCCTGAAGCTCCAATATGCTCACTCTGTCTCATGCAAAACACCTTGAACCCTGAAAAGGACTACCTGAATTTCTATGTTCTGTAGTCTTCGTCAGTGGAGACATTACCATCGTCTTGCTCACCCATTGTCTAAGCTCACTGGTCCCGTCCCAGTTGCCTCAGTATTCTACGACGAGTGCCACCCTCTAGTAACAGTTTCTGCTCCAGCGGACACAGCTAGTGAAATTCTGTGCGGATTAAGAACATATGGCCCACATCAATTTCTTTCAGGGAGTTATTTCCATCATTCAATTGCTTGGAAATTGGATGTCAATACGGTTGATGAAGTGGTAGAGCGACTGAAGTTCAAATGGCCGGAGTTAGCTATTACGTTTTATGGGATCCTGAGTGATCATGGGTTTCTACATTCAAGAAAATGTCGGTTTGTGGTTGCTCATATTTTAGCCCGATTGCACCGGGTTAATGACTTGCGGGAGATCATCATGGGGATTATTCACGAGGAAGGTCTGCACTTTTTATTATTTGGTTTGCTAAATTTATTAGTTTAAAATTTTTCATGGTTAGGAGCTGGGTGCTTAAGAACCTAAGTCTCACCTTATTGTCTTTTGAAGATTGTTTGGTTGTTGAAGTAATTCTCATGTACAGTTATTCAGTTTTCTTATATGTAGCATAGTTTTGAGAGCATGCACATCTGGCAAATCAAGAATTGAAGTAGTCTGTAGTTGATAACCATTTTGTTTGAAAACTAATGTATTTTTGAATATAATATATCAAAAATTTATTAGTGAATAGGAGAATGGTAAAATCTTACAAAACCTAAATACTAGTCAAGTATTCTCTAGAAGATTCTGAGTTTTGTGAGACTTATATGTAGTGTTGGTTATAAGCATGTTATTTTGATGTTATGATTCTCACTAAAAAACAACAGTCTAATGAGAGGTATTTTAATAAAAGGTAAACAAATGATTGGGATGAAGGGAGTATTTTTTGCTTATAACTAATTATGGATAATGAGGGAATGAGAAGTACTTTGATGATGTGTAAGGTAAACCTAGGATTTTCACAATATGATTATCTCGTTAGACTTCAACTGTCCTAATTACTGTTACATGACTTCTCATGGGCCACTTGTGATTTGATTAGGTTCGGGTTCGGCACCTTTTCTTTCTGAGGTTCTTGGAAAAAGCTTCTTGGGTAGGGATTCACATAGTTTGGTTTGGGATATGTTGGCATTCTGTTATTCAAGATTAGAGATGCTGAGTGATGCTATTGTTGTTTTAGCAACAATGAAAGATCTAAATATGCAACCATCAGTGTTCACCTACAACAGTTTGCTGCAAAACTTAAAGAACACCGCCCTTATATGGGATATTTATGATGAGTTAAAAGTGAGAGGGGTCAGAAAGAGCAGATATACAAACCCTATCATTATAGATGGTCTCTGCAAGCAATCAAAGCTTCACCAGGCTGTAAAATTTTGGCAAGAGACTAAAAAAGGCAGAGCTTGTATTGTTTCATTCAACACCATTATGTCAGCTCTTTGTGGAACTGGTCTTGTTGATGTCGCAAAGTCATTCTTTAGCATGATGCTAAAACAAGGACTTATTCCGGATACATACAGCTATAATATCCTTGTTCATGGATTGTGCATGATTGGATCAATGGATGAAGCTCTCCAGTGTGCAGATAACATGGAGAAGTATGGAGTTGAACCAGATCTTGTTACTTACAATACTCTTGTCAAAGGGTTTCATTTTCTAGGTTTGGAAGGAGCGACTGACCAAGTTGTTCATAGAATGTTGTTGAAAGGTTTGCACCCCAATTCAAGAACGTACAACATATTATTGTGTGGTTATTGCCAGACCGGGAAATTTGAGGACGCAATACGACTGATCCATGAGATGATGACAAAAGGTTTACCATTAAATATAATTTCCTATAGTGTTTTGCTTAGTTGTTTATGTAAGATGGGGCAACTTGATAAGGTAATGACGTTGCTTGATGGTATGGAAACCACGGGAGTAAAACCGGATGTGGTTTTCTACTCTATTCTTATACATGGTCTCTGCAAGATAAGGGAAGTGGAAAAGGCTCTACAATTATGTAATGACATGTACAAACGAGGCATGTTCCCCAGCTCTTTCACACATGGGTCTATCCTTTCTGGTTTATTTGATGATGGGATGGTGGCAGAGGCAAGAATATATTTTGATACTCTGTCAAATTGTAATTTCCGCGTGGATATTATTTTGCACAATATTATGATTAACGGGTATGTGAAGTCTGGTTGTATTAGAGATGCTGTACGGTTATACCAGCAAATAGTGGAAAGGGGAATGAACCCAAGTATAGTCACTTTTAATTCTTTGATATATGGGTTTTGCAGAAGCAAAAAGCTTTTCAAGGCTAGAAGGTTCTTTGAAACAATTAAAACTTATGGACTTGTACCAAATTCAGTGACTTACACCACCCTTATGAATGGGTACTATGATTCTCGGAAAAAATATGCCGTGGTTGAACTGTTTCGGGAGATGGTAGCAGCAAAGGTGAGCCCAACTCATGTGACATACACAGTCTTAATCAAAGTTCTTTGCAGCCAAAAGAGCTGGAAAGAAGCTTTTGAAGTACTTGGGAATATGTATGTCCAAGGTTTGAAACCAGATAACGTCACTTACAATACCATCATTCAGGGACTTTGCAAAGCAAAGAACCTGAAAAGGGCATTTCAATTGCATAATGAGATGTTACTTCGTGGAGTTCAACCAAGCCTTGTCACTTATAATATTCTCATGAAAGGCCTCTGCGTATATGGTGACCTAAGGGATGCAGACAAATTATTGTGTTCTCTGGAAAATCAACAAATAAATTTGACAAAAGTCCTATACACGACTCTAATAAAAGCACATTGTGTCAAGGGTGATTTAAGTACAGCAATTTCTATCTTTCACCTCATGTTGCAGAAGGGCTTTGAGGTATCCATCAAAGATTTTAGTGCTATCATCAATAGACTTTGCAAAAGGAACTCACTGGAGGGGGCTAAAATTTTCCTCTCTGTGATGTTGTCAAAGGGACTTTCACCAGACAGGAAACTTTACAATGTGCTAGTCAAGGTCTTCTTTGAATGATGTCTATGGGAAGTTGTTTGTGCTCAATTCCATTTCAAAACTGCGACTGACGATGGGAGTCCACCCCAAGACCCCAGGTATGTATGGATCGTCATATGTGCACTTAAATATTTATGTTATGGCTAATGATTACAAAACTGGTTAGAGATCTCTGAATTCTAAAAGATTATTTCACGTTTCGCTTTGAGTTCTCCATCTTCTTTAGAAAACTACAGAACAGAAGGAACAACAGTGCTTGCTTTTTTAGTACTTGTATTTTGAGCCTCAAAGATCATAAATTCATAATGCTTGGCATCTCCATTCCTTTTTTAAAATCTAGACTGATTTCTGACATAGATCAGTCAATCACTGTGAATAGTAACTAGCCTGTGATAACGGGAGCAATGTTATCTATCTTCTATTTTCAACCATCTCTCCAACCTTCTCCGTTCATAATTACATAAAATATCATATTTTTTTTCTTGTTCCATGTGACATCCAATTAAGCAAAATATACACTAGTTTATATAGTTGCAAGAGGAGAAAGTTGGAAAGAGAGTAGATAGCATTACTCGTGATACCAGTTAAACCACTTATCCGAATTTATTACCAGTAGATTTTCTGCAAATAATGGTTTTTCTTCTAAGTTGCTTTTCTTTCACGATAACATGTATTATAATGGGTACTCACATATTGGTTTATTTACCTTGGAAGTTATACACGGAGTATCATTAGTATGATGCTAATGAAGGTAATTTATCCTCTTTTGAAATAAAGTATCTTACACGTGATAATCTTATTGTGAGACCGTCATATGAGAAATTGTGTATTTTGAGTTAGTGGGTTTAGTATCTGGGTGGGACGTGGGGCTTACGTAAAATGAGGCGAGGGATTTCATTGTAACTTGTAAGCACTAATGCACATTTCAATAGCCAAAAACCATCGTTGAACTGGTCTAGGAGACCTGATAGTGGGGACAAAGGTTATGTTATATCAGTTGGTCTCCCTTAAGACAGCCTTATCCGTCTTAAGTATAAAACGTGTCAAATGCTACATTGCTACCTCACATAACAAGAGTTTGTCATTCCTTAGCCATTTTGCTTTTTGACTCATCCCTCTATTCGACTTGTTTTATTGTTTAAGACGGATTGGATATGCCCCATCGTAAATAGATATTTGTGATAGATTGCATATTTATGCTAGTTATGGGAGCAGGTAAACTACAAAAACAAAATAAAATAAAAAGCCCCACCTATGAGGTCTCTTGCTTTAACTGCAATAAATCCATATTTCAATCTTCCATCATAGTGCCAATTAGAAATAACGATGGAACTATCATGACAACGTAGGATGTCTATGTAATATTTAATAAATGTACCTAAAAAGTCAAAACACTGTTATAGGAGACTGATTTGCATAAACAGTACTTGTGATTCAATAACGATCCTTTTAATTATAAAAATACTCGTTTATTGATTGTAATAAATTTAACGGTCCTTTTATGTATAAAAATACTCGTTTATTGATTGTAATAAATTTATGTTTAACCAATAATAGAACTGCTAACGCCGTGGGACTGTCTTATTTTATAGTCTATAGTCTGTAACATTGAAGGCAGATGACCTAAAGAAAAGGGTGTTGAGTTCAGAAGAGGAGGTATATGGAGCAGGGGGTGGCAGATAGTACCATGGTAAATATCACCTGAACTCGGTCCGAGCTTGTATAAAATATCACCTGTAAATCTGGTCGAGGTAAGTCAGTAACCAATCTATTACATTGATATCTCAGCTGTGATGCAGTTTCACAGTCGATATTTACCACAATGGACTTTACTCCGAACCCCAAAATATTAACAGAAAAATAAAAATTCTCCTAGTCTGCAACCAGTTGATATCTGGTACAAATTTTTGTGACCGCTTGTCACCTCATTGTACCATTTTGCTACCTTGGCTCCGTTCTTAGACTGTTAATAACTCCAATCAACACCCAACAGTTCACGAAAGATAGCTAGTTCAGAAGCCAAACAAGAAAACAGTCAGTAGACAGAAACTAACATTGTCAAAGTTACACATTCACTTCAGCATGGACAAGACTGAGTCAAATTTCTTAGGAGAAAAGTTAAATAAGTAGTTCAGGTTAGATTAAAAAATATTATAGAGGAAGTTTATGTGAAAAAAGGCTGGAAAGCAACAAGATTTTACTAGTTCAAACACATCCCTTTGCTTGACTCTCTTTAAAACCCTCGCGTAAAACTAGCAAATAGCCTTGGAAAGACAAATCAGCAACACATCAGAGGAGTTTCGGCCATGTCGACGAGTATCTCTGATCAAGCTGAGGTATGTTCTCTTTCTAACACCTTTTAGCTTTATCCACCAGGTGGTATTGAGTCTCAGACTGTCGGTACCACCCTCTCACAGCCCTTGTGCAGGAACCATCATTTTAATGGACTCCACATGTTGTATGTGAGAGGGTGGTGGCGAGACTGCTAATAGATTGACTATAAATTTACTAAATTTTGTCTCATACCAGAAAATTATTCTCTGACACAAAAGCCTGTACTCTTATAGTCTTATACATTTAAGTACCGTCATTACAATGCAACTCTTGATGCAATTTAAGTACCGTCCTACAGAAAAATATAATAGGAATACTTGCACGAACTTATTGTAGCATTACGGCAACATTAGCTCGTCACTTCAACGACTTTCGCCTATGACATGTAAAAGGGTTGGATGTACATAACCTTATGTGTTGAGAACACAAGGAAGGTTAATCAGACCAAATGAAAGGCTGTTTGAGTAAAACTTGTATCTGACACTGAACATTGAACGACTACTTCATGAGTCATTTGTTAACCTCCATCATATTAGTTAAGGGTAGTGAGTCAATGGTCCCTTGATAGATAGTTAAGGGTAGTGAGTCAATGGTCCCTAGATAGAGATACAAATTATATAAACAAATTTGTGCAAATATTATACTCGTATTAACGTAATCTTCAATTTAGACAAGGGTAGAAAAGTATGTTAACATTCAATTTACTTACTTTCATGTCCACAGTTTAATGGAGATATGACCATTGCGGTTAGTACCGCGAAATCAGTCTTGAGTTCTCTTTCACAAATCACGGCATCTGTTGAAAGTGCGAAGTTAGAAAACAACATCCATGAGATTGGAAGTTATTACTACCGTGTTTCTTTGGCGCTTAAGGAGCTCGCAGATAACAACTCTAACAGTGTAATCAAGATACAGCAGTATCTATCTGAGAGTGAGGACCTGGCCAAAGGCATCCTGGGAGGCCTGCAACAAAGTGGACAGAATATTTCCAATCATGACCTGAAAACATTGATAAACCAGCTACAAGGAATAATTAATCATATGGGTGAAGCAATGGCTTTAATACCAGTGGCAGCATTCAATGACGAAAAATTTGCAGAAGCTGCAATCTCCTCCCTCTCAGAGGACATGAGAAGATGTAACTTTGATACCGTTCCAGACAGAGACAGCCTGCAAGAAAACCCATCACATAAAGATCACCCAGAAGTCCAGGACATATCAGTAGAAGATCTCTACTCTACCAGCAGCAATGATGAAGCCCTTAGAACTGCAAGACAAAGAAGTGAAAGACGGGAGACGAGGATAAGCAGCACATCAGCTGGAAGTATGACAACAATTCAACAGAACCCGCCACGTCTAGAGGATCATCCCGAAGTTGAGTCTGTATCAATAGAAGAAGATCTGTATACTATCAGCACAATCGTCTGCACAGAAAATTCTCATGTAATAGACACACTACAAATTGAAGAAGCCTTAAGAACCAGAAGACAAAGAAGCCAAGGAGGGAGGACAAAAGGGAGTATGACAATAGCAGCTCAATATGCGGAGCCTCTATATCAGAGTTTCTGCTGTCCACTGACGAAAAATATCATGGATGATCCAGTAACCATACAAAGTGGAGTGACCTATGAAAGAAGAGCAATCACGGATTATTTTGACGATTTTAGAGATTCTAGCGATGTCAATTGCCCAGTTACAAGAGAGAAGCTTCAAAGCAAAGCTATGAGTCCCAATATCGCTTTAAGAAACATAATTCAGGAGTGGAGAGACAGAAATGACAATGCACAACTCAAGGTCATCTGTGCAGCTTTCTCGATAGGAAGTACAGATGATATGATCCTTGAAGCATTACAGGAATTGCAGAGCATCTGCCACAGAAGTCCCAAAATTATAAAAGAAGTGCATAATATAGGAATAATACCGTTGCTTGTCAGGGTCCTGGAGTCGAAAGACAGGAATGTCAGATGCATGGCAGTTGAAATGATACATGAACTGGCTATGGAACATGAGGGGAAGGTATACACCTCCACCATTTCTGTGGATCAGACACTGAATTATCTGATTGTTTGTCCTAGATATTAAAACAGTCGAGTATCTGACCAGCTGAAGTATAACTATTTATGCAGGTGCTAATTGGGAGAACACCAGCCATTGCATCAGTAGCTCGACAACTGTCCAGTGGCTACAAACCTATTAGGCACGCCGCATTGTTATTACTAATCGAGCTATCCAAATCTCGATCACTCTCGGAGAAGATAGGAAGTGTCAGAGGGGGCATCTTGATCCTGATCCAAACCAAATACAACAGATCTCTAGACACATTTGCTTCAGAAGCAGCAGATCAAGTTTTAAAAAACTTGGAGCAGTGCCCTAACAATATCAAATTGATGGCAGAAAACGGTTTCTTAGAGCCACTGCTAAATAATTTAATCGAAGGTAAAGTTATAGTTGTCACGGATTCTTTGAGTCGCTTGGATAATGTTATAGTTGTAACGTGATTTTGACAGTAAAAAATCATGATGAGCAGGAAATTTGGGCAGGAAGTTGCAGATGGTGAACTACCTTGGTCAAATAACACTTGAAGAAGACAGCAAGCCTCGTGTGATAGAACGGGTGTCCCCTATACTCGTTCAAATGCTAGATAACGAAAACAGTGTGACACGGAAGGCTGTTTTCAAAGCCTTCGCACTAACATCCTCTAATCCTGCCAGTGGAAAGACATTAGTAGAAGCTGGAATTGTCAGAATCATCGTTGACGAGTTGTTTACCCGGAAATTACCGAGTGAACAAACAGACTCACTAAAAGAAGCTTCAACAGTACTGGTAAACATCCTTGAATCTGGGGTTGAGCTCGAGAATTTAATGATAAATAGCAAAAGGCATACCATGGCTTCAGGTTATGTGGTGTTCAACATCATGAACATAATTAAAAACTCCAAATCAGATGATTTGAAACTGAATCTTGTAAGGATTCTCTATCAAATTGCAAAGTCCAGCAAATCAGCAGCTCCAGTTGTGTCTGCTGTCAAGGAAAGCGAATCAAGTTACACATTAGTCGAACTGCTCAACAGCCCGAGTGATGAAATGGCGGTTTCAGCACTTAAACTCCTTACTTTACTCTCATCCCACATTGGGCATTTACTCATTGAGAAAATATGCAAAATAAATGCGCAACCCGAGGGGCTTGTTCAAGGCCTTTTGGACCCCTGTCATATTACAGAGAGGCAAGCTCTATCAGTCTGTTTGCTGGCTAAACTTCCTCACGAGAACATCACACTCAATGTGGCATTGGCTAGTAAGAACACCGTTCCTGGAATATTACATTCAATATTTGAAATCCGAAGAGCTACAAGACAAAACAGATATTCACGCGTGTACTTGGAAGGGCTAGTGGGTATACTAGTAAGATTTACAGCAACATTGTATGATTCTCAAATTCTGTTTCTGGCAATAAATCACAACTTCACCATGGAGTTCACTGACTTGCTTACAGAAACATCAGTTGAGGAAGTACAAAGGTTAGCGGCAACTGGACTAGAGAAACTCTCGGCACAATCAATTCATCTATCTAATCAGCCTCGGCTGGAGAGAAAGATGTCTGTGCACCAGTACCTTCCAGGTATATTAGTGTGCGGGGCACCAAGAAAAACTCAGACAAAACTTTGTTTAGTTCATAAAGGAGTATGCTCTGAGCAAAATACATTTTGCTTGATTGAAGCAAATGCTGTTGAAAGGCTCTTACTATGCTTGGAAAATCACAATGTAGAGGTGGCTCAAGCTGCATTATCAGCCTTATCGACATTAGTAGACGATAAGGTTGACACAAACCAGAGTGTGAACATGCTTATCGAGCTCAATGCCATACAGCAGATAATGAAAGCTCTGAAGTACCACAAGGATAAAAGTCTGTGGCATAAAGCACTTTGGGTGTTAGAAAAGTTCTTAATGAAAGGCGGGCAAAGATCTCTTTCGATTTTGTCACAGGATAAGTTGTTCTATGTCTCGGTGGTGACTGCTTTCCATCACGGAGATACATACACGAGGCAGATTGCAGAAAAGATACTCACACACCTTGAGCAAATGCCTAGTTTCACAAGCACCTTTACTATGTAAGTTTGCGAAATTGTGATTGTCGATGCTGTAATCGTGTAATGTAGCGTGCATATAGTAATCCTAGGTACAAACCGAGAAATGATGAAGAAAGAGAGTTCAGAAGATCTGTACAGAGATTAATGTTGAATGCAACAGTATGTTAGTTGCTCCAGTCTGTATACATGCAATGAAAACTTGAGTTGATATCCAATACTCAAATGCATGGCATTAAATCTAGGCTTCAATGCCGAATCATGGCCGAGTTATGAAATTTTTCATGGTTAAATCAGTACACGATTCAATTTTTCGCGATAACCAATGAATGGGACAGGTCGCGATTTTAAAATTTTTGGTGTAAAATCAAGTGTAATGTCGAGTTGGACACTCCAAGTATCAGACACGCGAAACGCTTCTCAAGGTGAAGTGTTGGGGTGACGTAGGTTTTTAAGCGCAAAATAAAATGTGTAAATTGTTTTTAAACTCAAACCGAGGTGACCTCTTCAGGAAATAGGAATGAACTGAGCTGCATAGCTTCCTTCTCTCTGCAGAACGGGAACGGTAAAAACCGGTCATGTATGGATAGTGATCGCAAGTTACAATTTTGGGGTGAGAATCTAGGTAGCACCAAAACGGACACGGACACGGACACGGACACGACACGGACACGGGACACGGCATGCCATAAAATTTAGGACACGGGACACGGCATTTAAATTTAATAAAATATACATTTTATAGTTATAAATTTTTTATTTTATTTTTGTAAAAATATTTGTTATTAATTTTAAATAAGTGAATGTAAAACTTGTCCTTGATAATAAATTTATTTCATTCCTCATCCGAATCAATATTCTAATTGATCTCTTTCGATAACGCATTTCTCATCTCAAGAACATCATTCACCGCAAATGATAACCAAATATCGTGGACACGCGATGGACACGGCTCTAATACCTTGGACACGCGTCGGACACGTGCCCAAATAAATGTAGAAAGTTGGACACGGCTGTTTAGGTGTTGGACACGTTTCGGCGTGTGTCCGTGGAGTGTCGGTGTCGGACACGGTGTCGGACACGGTACGGCTAATTAGGAGAAGTGTCCGTGCTACCTAGGTGAGAATCGGTCCAAGATCGGACCAAATCGGACCGGACTTAAAAATTTGGTGGATCAAATACCGGACCTAAAACTTTCGGTCTTGGACCAAACCAAAAACCCGAAATATTTGGTCCGGTCCGGTCTTGGACCGAAATGGACCTAAACTATTTTTTTCACTATTTCGTATTGGATAATTATATTTTAATTCCGCTAAATAAAATATATTTAATTAGTTAGACGAAATTTTTTAAGAAAATCATTGACAATACTAATTTATAAGGTCTTTTGAAGATAAAATGTTAATTTCATTCAAAATATTTTAATGATTAGTGGTAAAAAACATGAAGTTTGGTCCATTCGGTGCGGACCAAAATTAACCGGTCTTGGACCGGACCGGACTGGACTGAAGACCAAAACTTGAAAAAAAGAGGACCGAGGACCGGACCAAAATAATTCGGTCCGGTTTTGGTCCAGACCAAATGGTCCGGTCCGGTCCACTTTTCCGATCCGGACCTAAATTTGCTCACCCCATGTTCCTTCGCCAGATTCACCATTAATGTCATCTTTGTTACGATTTGGTTGAGGCATTTTGTCACACCGAATAGTTATAATTAGGAATTGTTTCGTGAGCAAAGGTTGGAAGTTTAGAATCCTTCTCTATATGATCAAATTATCCCATACTACAAGTCTACAACTACAATTATACTCTACAAATTACGAATCAGTAAATACATCCACCATTCCGAAACAAGAAAAATGAGGAATGAATTACATTTCATTACAGAATCTAATGGAAACAAAGTGCAGAGATCTCTATTCCTTCCTTCACTGCAAACCAAGAGCACATCAATAGCAGAAAACCCGGAGCTACCAAATTGATTTTAGACGGATTTTATCATTCTAGCTCTGGTGGTCGTACGCTGAGCTAACCCTTTACATTTTCTGCTCCTTCAAAAGGTGGCTTCTTTCATACCTTTCAATGTACATGGCTCTAAATGTCGAAAATTAGTTACGACTATACAACAGCCTGCACTCAAGGTGCGAACTTCAAACATAATGATGATTTTTGACTGTTGAACTCCCGTGGAATGTTGATTGGTCGTGTACTAGTTAAGGTTCGGCTTTCATAGGTCCTTGATCTGCAGAACCTAAAAACATTATGGGAAATGGAATTCAGGCGAACTGTCTCCTTCAAGTAAAGACTATGCGACAAGAACTTCGGGGATACTTTCAAAAAAGAAAACGAAGGAGAAATCGTAAGAGGTCTTACAGTTTTTTTCTTGGTTATCGAGGGGAGCATTGGCAATGAACCCCATCTGCACAACATTGTCAAACTCGTCTTCCCATGCATTTGGTAACTGCAGGATCACCAATTGAAAACTCTCGTAATCGGGCGATGGTGGTGAAATAAAAATATATAGGGTTATTTCATAGGAATAATCCAACCTACACCCCATCTTCTAATAATAATCCTTACCCGCGATTAACTGAGAAAAATCGAACTTATAACTTCAATTATCTTTCATTGAACTTTGTCTATTTTCGAACTCTTATTATCGGTAAGCAAGCACGTCATCTTGACTTACTTTTTGTTTTTCCTTCTTCATGTACAAAAAGTAAGTGAAGGTGACGTGCTAGCCTACCGATAATAAGAGTTTAAAAATAGTCAAAGTTCAATGACAGATAAATGAGGTTATAGGTTGGATTTTTCTTAGTTAATCGTTGGTATGGATTAATATGAGAAGATGAGACATAGTTTGGATTATTCCCATGAAATAACCCTAAAATTATATATGGGTTTCGAAATAAAATTCTGAAAAATCACGAGGGGACGTGCAGAAAGAAGGAACTAAGATGAAACATTTACGATCGGACTCAGAAGCCAAAATGCTCACTTGCAGTTGCCAAATGATCACTAATGTCATCGGACTCATCGCCAATGTTAAATTGGTCACCAGAAGTTATGAAAAATGTTAACAGACTAGAAGGATTATCGATGATATCAAAAGAGTTCTATAATATGCGTGGGTCACAATAATTTACGAGTAAAATTGTCGCATGATAATCTTATCATTTCGGCTGCCTCGTATGAGATTTTGTGGTTACCAACAGTCTGAGGGAAACTAAAGATAGCCGAAGAAAACATAACATATGGGAGTATAATTACCTGATGAGTCGGTTCTTTGTACCCTCCCATGTTTGACAAATGTGAAGTAATAGTTCTTCTCAGCAATTCCGAACAGTTTCCAACGCCAGGAAGGCCTGGCTGTAAAAGGGGCGGTTGACTGAGATGAAGAGGAGGATAAGCCATCGGCATACTTGGAGAAATTCCAATATTAGATCGGGCTGAAAATTTGTGCTGTGAGAAACATTCAAGCCAGCGTTAAACAACTAATATAGTATATAACCCATACACGCTCTTTTGTCAGGCAATGAGCGAAGAAATGAGACAGTCAATGATACTCACATCTTTCGCAAGAAGCTGCTCTATGTTGAAGTCTACTCTAGGATTAACTGTTGCAAGCTTCATAGACAAAAACTGTACAATACAGAGTCACAGGAAGAGAATCAGGGACGATACAGGCACAAATGTAAGATGGCTGATATATTTTCATCTCATGATTAAGTAGCCGAAACAAAAATTAAAAACATTTTCAGGCCAGAAATTCAGACTGCGAGAAAATAGTGTGGAATAAGGACGTTAATTTTACGAGACTGAGAGTGGGAACAAGCTAATTACTCGTAAATAACTGAAGAATGTTACTAGTAATAAGGATTTAAGCTGGTCTTATACTGAAACGGTCTCGTACAAGACTGAAACAAGCTAATTACTCGTAAATAACTGATTATGTCCGTGGTTACGGCCTTGTTCTTTTCGGCTGAAACGAGCTGAATTGAATTAATTGGATTAGAGCTTAATTGAACTAAATTGAGTGGAACTCAGATGAAGTAAGTTTAGTTGAATTAAAAGTTAATTTTGTGAAGAGATTAATTGAACATAATTGATTGAATGTAAATAAAACTTAACGTAATACAACCACGCAAAATTGAAAGGAGCTGAAATTAAGCCAGAAAGAACAGTTTATAGACTTTATACTGGGTTACGGACATACGGACATCCAACTGTTTGGTTTTCCTACCCCGAGGAACAGTTTATAGACTTTATACTACTTCGTGAACATATAAAGCAAAGACATAACAGAACAGAAACGATTGAAAGTAACAGCACTAACAGAATTCCGTACCTCAACCTGGCGTTGTAATGATTGTACATAATTAATGATTTCATCTAACATGACAGCTTTTCCGGTAACCTGCAAAAACAATTGATTAATTAGAGACTATGAATGACTGTAAAACCAGCATTTTACTGATACTAGAACCAGATATCAACCTTATTGCAACCAGGTACAAGGTCTTGGAGAAACTTCATCCTCTCACTGATCTTTTCCCTCCTGACCTATTAACCACAGGCATAATCAACGATTATTATGATGGAGAATCATCTCCTACTTGTATGATCATAGAGGATAATTACCCTTTCTGCTAGACTGTGACTGTTAGTGGCTTGCCCTCTTCGTGCTCGTACATGTATGTAATCATCCTTTGGAGGATCAGAATTTTGTGAAGTCTGTTTTTCATTTGTCTTATTGCCAGTTGGTACTGAATTGTGTTCTCCCTTCGAAATTTCGGAATTTTTCATTCTTGCTGCAACAGGTTGCTGCTGAGTTCCATTAGTGTGCTCAGACTCCGCATCCTAAGGTGGGAAAAAAATCAGGCAATATTTAGATCAGTAAACGGGGACTATCATCAGCAACAAATTACCCAAGTCCCTCGAAGACTCCCGCGAATAGCAAGGCAAGGGAATCATATGTAGGTATTCGGTATTCTTACGTGTTTGCTATTAGGAATATTAATAATAGTTGGGCCTCAACCATTACCTTAAGGTTTTGGTTGAGACGGTTCATCTATCATGGTATCAGAGCCAGTGTGACCGAAGGTTACGGGTTCGAATCCTGACAACCTCAAAACCCCTCGAAAACTCACGAAGTGGAAACGTGCAAACTAACCACTCTTCAAGCCCAATGGGCATTCGAGTGAGGAAACGTATTAGGAATATTAATAATAGTTGGGCCTCAACCATTACCTTAAGGTTTTGGTTGAGACGGTTACTAAGAGAGATCGTCAGGATGGTCATACTGAAATTGTGTCAAGAAATTAATTGAATGACTGATTTCACTGTGAAGAGATATCCAACCAGTCAAACAGTTTAGTGAGCCCTTTATTCCATCCTAAGACGGAACCAAAGAACAATCCGTCTTCAGCTCCATTGGAAACGGAAGCAAATGAACGATGACCATCAAAAGTGAAAAGATAAAAGTACAATTTAAGTCTTATAATCTACCTGATTGACCCTTTTTCTTTTCTTTACTCCAAGCCCTTGAAATGAAGAAGGTCCCCCATCTTCTCGAGTACCACCACGACTTAGTTCTGGTTCATCAGTCTCATTTCCAGACACTGAAACACCTTGTTTCGCTTCTCTGTGATTCCTTTCCACCATCGAATCATTTCTCTGAGGGCAGCCTTCCACAGACCCGTATTCTGGAGGCAGAGAAACATCCTTGGAGGTTCTCTCTACCTTTGTATCACTGTCTTGAGGCTGTCTATAAGGTAAATTTTTCATGGCATTTCCTGACAGGAGCTCATGGGGACCTTGCGTCACTGTTCCACCTCGAAGATATGGATTCACAGGTTGCTCAACGCCAAAAGGGTTGAACAATTCACCAATATGCGTCCCACTGAAACTAGAGAAACGGGCAGCGCGCTCAATGAAAGTGGAATCTCCCGGATACTGAGACAAGCTATGAGTCATCATCCCTGACATGTTTGGTATAAACATGCCACCTTTGACCATGGACATCGGATCAGAAGCACTCGTGCCACCACGATGAACATTCATGTCACTATACCCCAATGATGCTGGGTTTACAGAATGTTCCCACACTGACGGACCAAAAGAATCTGCCATTGTACCTGAGGAATATGAAGGACCAACTCCGTCTCCAACACCCACCATAGCATTCCCATCAGAAACTAACCCCATTGACGAATTACTCAAACTGGCATTAAATCGCCAGTGACCAGACATACCACTTTGAATGAAATCTGAAGTCTCTTCATTCCTTTTCACTGCCACTGAATCATTCTTATCACTCTCATCCATATCAGCTTATTCCTCCTCTCTGCACTTCTGCCCAACTCTTTCGGCTCAACTAAAAACCTTGAAAAATCCAACTTCCCTTGCTGAACTAAGTTCACAATTCACAAACCTGAAAAATCCAACATCAAATCACCCAACTAAGTGACAAGATTCGCCGACAACTAAAACCCAATTGATAAAGTTTGACAATTTTCCATACAAAAACAACAATACCATTACCCCAATGCCAAAAGGGCTCCCGCAAATTGCGAGGTAAACCCTAAACAAGCAATAACACAGATTTCCTTACTCCCTCACATAAACAACACAAAGAAACCAAAGATAACCCACAATTCACAAACCTGAAAAATTCCAACATGAAACAACCAAACCCCAATTGATAAAACAACGATAACATTACCCCAGTGCCTCAATAGCTCCGGCAAATTGCGAAGTAAAACCCAAACAAACAATATACACAACACAAAGATACCAACATTGAAACTACAAAGTACTATTGTTGACTGCTATAACTGATAACTGAAAAGGGTCTACTAAAAAGCAATAAGAAGACCCAACTAAAGAAGGAAGTGAGAAATGTCAGGTACCCACTTCAATTAATACATTGATAGCAACATTTCATCATTAATAACACAACCTATGTACCCACTTTATCATATGCAAGTACCAAATCAAACCCCCAATATCTAATATCAATAATTATAAATTTGGTACATACATGATACATTCACACACACACACCAAAGAATCTATTCAAACAATATGAACTTCATAGAAACATATGTAGGCCATCAAATAACTAAATCAGACAACAGTAAATAAACACCCAGTACTCAAAGTTACAAACTTTCTAAATTAAAACAACGGAAAATTCACGTAATACCCCCGATTTGAAAAAAGGAAAAATGCCCAACCTAGTAACCTCAACTTAGAATCATTTATTTTGGGGAGGTGGATTAAAACCCGTAACCTATTGTCACGATACTTGCATCTTAACTAGACACCTCAACATAGAATCATTAAAAAGGGAAGAATAAAAGATACCCAATTGAGAATATGGCCTACATTTGATACTCAGACCACCATTGAAGCTTTTCAGTGAGTTTTTTAATGGATTTGAAATCTATTTTTTGGTAAAATATGTTTGAAATTAGTTGAATATTAACATGAAGTATACATGTTTGATGATTACAGAAGTTAGTAAAAAACAGTGGTCCAAAAATGAGACAAGAGTTGAAGTTAGATGGGTCAAAAGAGAGAGAGGGTAAAAAGTGAAAAGGTAAAAGATTTTAGTAGTAAAAGGAAAAATGGTTGATTTTTATACCCACGCTTGCATTGTTAAGAGTGATTTGATGATTAGCAAGTTAGTTTAAATTTGTTAATTTTAAAGTAAAATTTGAAAGATTTAACCAATATTTTTTGGGTAAGATCCCAAATTTAACCATGGTCAACGAGGTAAACAATTAGAAATCTGAGTATAACAATCAAAGGAATCTAATATACGAGTTGGTGAGGTGGTATTAGAAATTTAGAGACGGTTTTAGGATTTGATCGAAGTTCATGTATGTTGTATGAATCTTGATGATGAAAGAGAATCTATGGAAACAATACGGATTATTTTTGGTGTTTAATGAGATACGGGAACAAAACAGTCTCGGGTATGAATATAAATAATTGGACGTGTTCATTCTAATTCAAATAGGTTACTATATAAGTTAGAATAAAGTATGTTCATTTTCGTGTGATTTTAAGTTGGTCTTTGTCAATTGTTCGAATAAATAGTCATCTTTTATGATCATGGTAAATTTATCGGTGAAAATGATGAAACTAAATATAAAAACAATATAAACTAATTAAAATTATGTAGAGTAATCAATATTTTTCTCTTAGAACTCTGTTACACCATGACCTAACTTTAGGAATGTTTAAATTCATTAACTACAAATTGCATGCTAATATTTGTGTAAAACCGTTTTATCAAAGTGATCCAAGTGATTAATATCTCACGGTAAACAATTTCAAGAACATGATAGCCACACAAATTATATTGATACCTAGTGCTTTATTTAGTGGATACATAGAAAAAACAGTAAGACTTTCATTTAAGTTGTAACGGGTTAAAAATTACTCATATATGTAAATAAGATACACGCAATAGTTTGATCAGTATAAATTTTATTTGACCCGTTAGGAAAAATAACCAAAAAAATTTATAAAAAAAAAACACCAAGAATTTGGTATTTATTTAGAAGGAAAAAATCAGAAAAGATTTGGTTTAAAAGCATGTAAGTACGATACGATACTCCAACAATCATTGGTATACTCTCTTTCTTTATTCCAATGTCATTATTAGTTGGCATTGGGACTTGAAGTCACGCACGCCAAAGTCTTTGATTAACTATGCGGTTTATCTCTACTTTTGGCCAGCCGTTTACCTCTTTACAAGAACACGTGCAACAAAAAAAATTATACAGTATATTGATGTCGACGTGAATACTCCAGTTTACACCAAGAAAAAAAGCAGTGTGGTTCATCTCTTGTGACAGATTATAAATTCTAAAGACAATGTTATTATTTGATTGCAATCATTCATAAATTCTGATAATGGTTATATCTAAAAGTAAAAATGATCATACTTCTCTATCACAAATTGTAACTCGATAAATTAGAAATTGGGTAAACGATATGCTTTTATTATACTATTACATCCTTCATTCCATATAATATATTAATATGATAATAGTTATTATACATTTAGTTTATGGCCCTTATTTATTAATAGGCAAAATTTATTCTTTTATGAACTATACCACCGTATTACAAAACATTTAACAAAAGAAAAAAATTACTCGGTGAAAGTAAGTAGTAATGTAATGTCACGCGAATAGTGATTTCCACCATGTACTATGGACAACCCTCCCTACCCCTCCCATGCCACCACCAGCAACATCAGCACCACTATCGACGACTTACACGCAATCTCCGCCACGCTATTTAAATACCAGAGGTAGACGTCTTGTCTAACCCTAATATAGTCAGTGACTCACAAGTCACACCACACCGTTGTCTTATTCCCTTGCCTTAGCCGATATCTTGCTCACAGCCTTACGCTTATGACGTGCCTTATTCCAACGCGACGAACGTCGGTAGCATCAAAACGGACACGGACACGACACGGATACGGGACACGACATGTCATGAAATTTAGGACACGGGACACGCCATTTAAATTTAATAAAATATACATTTTATAGTTATAAACTTTTGATTTTATTTTTGTAAAAGTATTTGATATTAATTTTAAATAAGTGAAAGTAAAACTTCTCCTTGATAATAAATTTATTTTCATTCCTCATCCGAATCAATATTCTAATTAATCTCTTTCGATAGCGCATTTCTCATCTCAAGAACATCATTCACCGCAAATGATAACCAAATAATGTGGACACGCGACGGACACGGCTCAAATACCATGGACACGCGTCGGACACGTGCCCAAATAATTGTAGAAAGTTAGACACGGCTGTTTAGGTGAAGGACACGTTTCGGCGTGTGTTCGTGGAGTGTCGGTGTCGGACACGGTACGACTCATTTGGAGAAGTGTCCGTGCTACCTAGACGTCGTGCACTCTAACGTTGACAACCCTTAAAACAAGCTCTAATTTGGTTAGAGTAAATTAATTCCCTAGCTTGATAGAATACAATTGATAAACTCAATAAGTCAATAATTATAACTATTTATTAAATGATATGAAAATTAAGATTCATAATTGTGTAATTTGACAGATTCCTTGATGATAATGGGTAATTATAGAAGGTGATAAATTATGTATTATCAACTCTATGACTACTATTGAACATGGGTTGTGCTTTTTCACATACGAATTTTACTCTTTCACATACGATTTTTACAATTTTATCCTTGTCATTTTTTCATTCACCCACCCAATTAATTTTCCCTCCTCTCATCTCCCTTCTCCATACACCAAATTACAATTAAAAATAAGCAATAAAAATACTTCAATACTTAAAAAAAAACAAACATATTAATCATTTACTAAAGAATAAAAGTAATTGATTTCTAAAAGAATGAATCAGCATCGACTCTAGTTTGCTCCAAAAAAAGTTGTGAACAAGGTTGACGTGGATAGTTATTGTGAGTTTGTACTGCAATTCATGCAGTGTTGGCCGGAAATTAGATTTGATGGTGAATGATTTCACTCGATACGCCCCCCTCCCTATGCTCCAACCACCGTATCCCGTCATCCGGCTACCCATTACCCTGAACGTCCACCACCCAGAAATCGTTAATCATCCAAACATTGATAAACAATTAAGCAATTAGTTACACAAATTAACAAATCCTAATAGTTTTAATAAGAATATTAACAATTGTTAAATAACAAAAATAATTAGTAAGTTGGAGAATAATAATCGAGCAATTAGATTCCATAATAGGGAGAAAGGTAATGTATAAGCTCTAATTTGTCTAGATTTATGAAAGGGGTATAATATGAAAAATTAATGAAAAAATGTATGTGAAAGAGTAAAATCCGTATGTGAAAAAGTAATTCCGTTGAACATTCATATCTAACTAATTGGTCCATCCATTTATTTTGGGCCCAAAGTAAAAAAAAGTTGCAATGTGCTTGAGCAATCAATCTATCAGTCCAAAACTAATTGGTCCATCGACCTTTTTTTTTGGTGCATCGAGTCATCAACCCCATTGTACAATTCTGTATTAGTTATATACGTGAGTAGCTGTGACACGGTTATTTTCCGTACTGTTTAGTAAAATGTGACAAACTTTTATAATGAGTAATAATTTTTCGGTAAATAATGATCAGTTTGAAAAAATAAGCCATTTTTTAATCATAAATAGTGGTTATTTTTTTGTTGGTCGCACTTGCCACCGTAGACAAAAGAATGTTATCCTTTCATAACAATAGGACACTTAAATTGGGTAGGATGAAGTATATATTTGAAAATCTCTCCCATGTTAGTGTCTTGTATTAATACTCATGTTAAAATCAATTAAATTTAAAAAAATCTTATGCTCCCGTCCAAAATCAATTTCATGTTACTTGATTAAAGAGAAAATAAAAGAGGTTATTAAGAACATAAAGGCGTATACAATTTGTTACATATGCAAAATCACGAATAGACCCGTTAAATTGTTCACGGGATAGGGTTCTAGTCATGTTATTTCAAGTTGGTCATTTCCAAAAAAATAATTAATGGCATATTTTGGACGAATTCCTCCGGTTCAGTTTAATCTCGATCATTTTCCCTATTTATTTTGGTTCGAGTGACTTAAATAAACCATTTTAGTTCACTTTGAGTTGTCCATTCAGTCATACATCGGGTCATTTTCGGTCTTGGTTCAAGCTTGTCAAATCAATCGGCTCACTTTTTCCCTCACTAGACTAGTATTGACACTAGTAATAAGAGGCTAAGAGCACTAGTTTAAACTATAAGAGGCTAAGAGCATCTCCAATGGTTTGCTTTAGGGACTTGCTTGCAATTTTATAAAAATTGTAAGCATGTAGCTTACCATTGGAGTATAAAATACTTGATGTAGCTTATGAGCATGGTAGCTCTACCAAGCATATAGCTTGGTTTAAAATAATAAAAATAAAAATAAAATGTAAAGCTTTTCATTGGAGGGAAATTTTATAATGGGACCCATAGAGCTAAAAAGTGTTGTAGCTTGCCATTGGAGCGGTGTGTAATCGAAGAGCAAAATAGCTTAAAAAACCGAATTGGCAAACCAAGCTACAATGTGTTGTGGTTGTTCACTGGAGATGCTCTAAGAGCACTAGCTTAAATTTTTCCCGCTTAATCACGTATTTTCTCGTAATTTCTCCCTTTATTCGCGTGAGATGTTTACTTAATTAATCGAGGATCACTAGTTTCAGAATTTGAATACTTAATTAAAATTTAAGTCAATTAAAGAGTATTGTTGTCTTTATAATCTATTAATTTTCCGAATTATCAATCCAATTCATTATATTTAACAAAACACGCGAATTTACAAAATGTAGCAAATTAAACCGAACAAAATTGAAGAAAATATATCTTTCTCAAAACAAGTAGATCAATAATCAAAATATACTAACCCACAAATTAGAAAGAGAAAGAAAATATATAGCACCAAGCTCGTGTAACTTCTG
The DNA here is from genome assembly GCA_029255685.2 of Silene conica. NCBI lineage: Eukaryota > Viridiplantae > Streptophyta > Magnoliopsida > Caryophyllales > Caryophyllaceae > Silene > Silene conica. The sequence continues at coordinate 97,126,682 of CM055312.2, forward strand.
ACATAATTTTACGTCATGTTACGTATTAATTGGTGCAAATTATGAAATCACGATGAATATAAAAGATAAACAAACGATGGAAAAAGTAAAAAAACAAAGCGATCAGAGAACTTTGAAGGTATATGAATTAAATCAACATAGAATAAACTTCAGTTGATTATTTCAATTTTTCATCATTTCGCTTTGCTAATAATAACAATATATTGAAAAAAAATATTTAAAATAGAAAAGATTTGGGGAAATTGAGAAAAACAGGAGAACTAGAAAGAGCGATATTGTGATTTCTGTGAGAAAAGGGATAAATCGGCGGATTATATAACTTCAATTAGGTCATTAATTAGGGTTTTTAACATTCAATTTTTTCCAAAGATGGGCCGGGTAGTTGCGTTTTGAGCCTACCGTTTCAAAGCCCAATGGATTGTTTGTTAGATGTTCATGTGCGTTACTCCCTAGTCCCGGTTAATAGATTACATTTGTTTTTTTTAGAGAAATAAAGTAAGTGTAAATTATTGATTGGGATGAATAAAGTACTCCCTCCGTTTCGATAAATTGTTATGTATTACTTTTGACACAAAGATTAAGAAAATAAGTATGAATGAATTTGGACCACACAAATCACATGGCCCCACATGCAATGAAATGTGATCCACAAAAGGTTGCCAAAAATGGAAATAGATAACAATTCACTGATACACCCGAAAATGGAAATAGATAACTATTGACCGGAACGGAGGGAGTAGAAGTTAGCTTATTGTAGAGCTAATCAAATAGCTCATACCCGGTCCGACCAGACCCAACCCTCTTTTTCTCGGGTTTGACTAAATTCTCGGCCCGAAAAAGTCCATAGCCTGGTCCAGGCGGCCCATGGGAAAAAAGTGGCTGGATTTGGGAAGCTCTTGGCCCAAAAAAAAACAAAACACGGCCCCTGTGTTTAATAGCCTGTGTAATATGTAATTGTGTACACGGTATAAGTTCAAAAAAATTTAAAAACCATTGATTATTGATATGCTACTGCCTACGACTTCATGTATTTTTGTCAAGATTGAGTTTATTTAACTTGAAATTGTAGATTAAAATTGCTAATGCGTTATTTCAAGCCTTTTTTTAGTTATATATGTACTCTTGAATGTTAGCAGCTATAAACTCCGTCGTATTGAATTTCAATGTGCGGTTTTTGCCTCTTATATTTTGAAGGTGTCTCAGGTCGAAAGGCCAAAAAGGCTCAATCTAGTTTTGCGGGATTGTTTTAGCCCGCAGGGGTTGGATTTGGGTTAAATAAACATGGCCATTGACTTGGCCCGCCCCGACATGACCCTATGCATGGACTGTTTTTAACATCTCAGCCCGGTCCAAACTTTATCAAGTCTGACCCATGATCAAATCTAGCCTATTGGGAAAACTTTTCGAAATTTTTTAATAAACGGGTAATGTATAATAATGATTTGTGCATTGGTAATTACGATGTAATTGTCGTTTGGTATAACGAATAAAATCCCCCAATTATATGGTAAAAAAATTATTTATGATAATAAATGGAAAAAGGGAGGGTCGACGAAAAGGAAAAAAAATGTACCAGATTAACAAAACACCAATTATGTTTAAAATGAGCGGGGTCATGAGTTGATTGTATCGCTAGTTAAAATAGGGTTTGAAATATTTTGAGCAACAACTCCATAATTCAGATTCTTTTTATTAAATAATCCTAAAAAACAAGGTTTTTCTTAACAAACCCAACGGCCAACGCTACCGAAGTTTATTTTTAAAGTATTTATTAACAAATTTGAGACTAAAATTCACCATTGCTTTAACTAATTCTCATTTGTCACCCAATCTCATCTTCTAATCAATTTATTTTGACATATTATTCCTTGTTTAAATTATAACATGTTTAATCATGTGTTTAACGAGTACCGGATGTTCAGGTATCCGACATTATATATGGTTAGACACGAGATAACTAATTAGAAGGTGTGTCCGTACTAGCTAGCCCACACCCACATCTAATCTAATGCTCTGGCCCAACCCATTATCCCACTTCATAAATCATAACACCTTGAAAAACCGACTGAAGTTTGGTGTTAACTGTTAACCTGTTGCTTAACTGCTTAACCCCTCTCCAATCTCCATACTGCTTTCATCTTCCCGTTCGTCAAGTGGGTAAGTTTTCTATAATCCTCTGCTAACTTAATTCACAATTTATTTTGTTAATCAAAGTAATTAGTGTAATTGTAGAATATTGCCTACACTTCACTACTTCAGCGACCACGAGTCTGTAATTTGAATTACTTGAAGTTAGCAAAAACTGTAAATTTGGTTAATTGTTTCTTGCATCCCTGCCCAGATGAATAAAGTATTACAAATTCTTATTGAAGACGGCACTATCCGTCTGAGACGGATACCCCTCTGATAATATGCAAGTAACACTGACTTTTAGAAATCTGAAAAGATTGCGTAATTAGTTACTGACTTTCTGCTGCTGCGACCTGCTTAGATGTTCTATCGATCATTTGGTGTTGCTTTCGGTAATCTAATTTGATTTCGGAAGTGTTGGGGGTGGTTTTGAAGGGTAAAATTCGCGGCAGTATGATACAGTGATTGTTCTTTTGGCAGAATATTTGATGTTTTTAACAAAGTCGTGTTTTTGCTGTTCTCTGGCGAAACTAATTTTTAATGGGAAATTTGAACAATTGCTTAATTAGTACGATAGCTAGCTTGCTTTTTTGTAAGGGATGATTGACTCTGATGTCGAAACAGTCGTTTGATGGTGTGTTTGGTATTTGTTTCTTTTTCTGTAGTGTCGGTTAAAATGAGGAACATGATACCAACCGATCCTTCCCAATCACTCTCACTTCAAACCCGGATTCAAGATGGGGACTTAGTGGTAGTATATGAACGGCATGACCAAATGAAACCCATTAAGGTAACTGAGGGTGCGGTGCTTCAAAACCGATTTGGAGTGTTCAAGCATTCGGATTGGATTGGAAAGCCATTTGGGTGTAAAGTATTCAGCAATAAGAAGGGGTTTGTTTACCTTTTAGCACCAACGCCGGAGTTGTGGACGTTGGTTCTAAGTCACAGGACCCAGATATTGTACATTGCTGACATTAGCTTTGTTATTATGTACCTGGAGTTAGTTCCGGGATGTTTGGTTTTGGAGTCCGGGACTGGTAGTGGCTCACTCACCACTTCGCTTGCAAGGGCTGTTGCTCCGACTGGTCATGTCTACACTTTCGATTTTCATGAGCAGAGGGCTGCTTCAGCAAGGTTAGCTTGCCTTCCAATTATATTTAATAATGGTACTTTTTTTAAATAATGTTTATAACTCGATATAACCAAAAAACTTAATTACACAAAATAGGGAGGATTTTGAGAAGACGGGTGTGAGCAGCTTAATTACAGTCGGTGTTCGGGATATTCAGGGCGAGGGGTTTCCTGATGAATTCGTTGGGAACGCAGATTCAGTGTTCTTGGATTTGCCTCAGCCTTGGCTTGCCATCCCTTCAGTTGGTAAAATGCTTAAACCAGATGGGATTTTGTGCTCATTCTCGCCCTGCATCGAGCAAGTTCAGCGCTCATGTGAAGCTCTTCAAACCAAATTTACAGGTAACTCTTTCTTCAAATCAAAAGTACTCCAGTCTTGTTCATCCTCGATTCTTAGACCATTAATGACAGTAATAACTCTACCAATGGCTCTAGGGTTCTTACATTAAGTATTTTTTTGTGTTTTTCATATAGATTTAAGAACGTTTGAGGTTCTCTTGAGAACTTACGAAATCAAAGAAGTGATATCTGAGTCAAGTGACGGAGATGAGAATGTCAGCTTCAAATCTCCACCTTGCAAAAAAAGACATCATTCAAGCGAAAAAAGCACTGCAATAAGCGCTTCCACGACTACAACAGTGATGGCCAAGCCATGTGCAGAAACAAGAGGTCACACTGGTTATTTGACATTTGCAAGACGGAATTGCTTTTCGTGATGGCATTGGCCATACACCATCAACATGGTACATGCCCGCGTAAATTTGGATCCATACAGGTTTTGACTGGTCAAATGCCGGCGAGGTGTTACCCTGCCAGTCCGCTCCTTCCATTGGAAACCCTACCTGTGGAAATGACTACCGCTTCAGACCATAATTTTGGTTTGAAATAATAAGACGGGATTTTTGTAATTATTTTACAGTCAAATGTAACCATTATTTACAAACAAGTTATTATAAGATGGAACATTGACCATACTATCGTGATTACATTTGACTGTAAAATGGTTACAAAATCCCGTCTTATTATTTCAGACCAAAAGTGACGGTCTGAAACAAGAATTTGTGGATGATGAAAGTATGTCTCAGAATTGATTTTGTATCAACTACAAGCACTCTTTAAACCAAATTTGCGCGTAAATCCTTTTTTATTCTCATATTATAATCTTGAGTACAATTTCTAACAAAAATATAACGACAAATTATTCAATTACGAATGATTATTAAAGAGAAACTATCGACAATAACACAGGCCATCGATACATCTCCTGTATGTGGTAATTGGAGGACATGTTTTTTGACATTCTTCCTCCCTTTTGCATGGTACATTATAAATTATATTTGTATGAATATTATCGGTAGATAATCTCTCCAATCCGACTTCACCTTCGATGTTATGTTGAGCTCTTGCGCTCACACCAACCAACTTATATCCTGCAATTCAAAATAACATAATTTGCAGAGTCGAGATTTAAAGTTAGTGACTTTATCGTAAATATATCTGACATTTTTTAGTTGGGTTTTTATATGAACAAAATACGCTACTAAGGCCTAAGGGCGATCAACGACACCCCCATAAAATACAAACTCGAAGCTTTTAGTTTAAAATCTTATGTCTTCTCCAATTTTTTGAGTAACAAACGTTAAATTTTAATTCCGCCACTTCACACCATTATTAAAACGACGTGATGACATGTGTCAATCGATATTGCTAGAATGCTAGATGAAAGAAATAAAAACGAGAACAAATTATATTACCTGGTGCTACAATTAGCAATGTAACAAACATAGTTACCATGAAACATTTCGAATCCATAATAATAGTAATAACAATAATAATAAAAATAATTATAATGGATGTGTTTTTTCTTGGCTTGAAATAATGTAGTGTAGTTTTGGCTCATTTTATAGTACAACTAAAAGTAATTAATTAATTAATTAAATTGATTAGGTGCCTTTTGTTTTTCCACATCTTCTTAATTTGTTAGATTTTGATTTAATGCTAATATTTTTCCTCTTGTGTACATTGGATATCATACCATTTTTTTCCGTTTTAGGATTGCGAGGAACCAGTTATCACGGAAAAAAGAATATACATCGGATGTACTACTTCAAATCTTATTTGTTATCAAGCTTATGTGTATTTTTTCTGAGTTTTTTTTTATAAGTTGCATTTTACTTTTTACCGTCAAAACTTAAATTTAACCAGCTTATATGTAAAGTTTTTTAATTATATTATAATTTTTCGAGCTTATTAGTATTTAAGGGAACGAAATTCAAAACCTTATAGAAAAACTTATAATTTTTAAAACAAAACTCAAAAACTCTATTTTAAAGCTCAAAAATTACATAATAGATGGTAATATATCAAATACTTAATCTACTTACTGAACCACCCACTATCTTTGTAGTATATTAGGTACATATACACTGTACACCCCCTACGTGATACCCTGCAAACCGTTCATATACCATACCAAGTTAGCCACTCATGACTCAGCCATGCGATGATGCATGACAAGCTCGATCCAGAAGGTATAATCGCAGGTTATAATTAAATTACCCTCTTGGAAGTTTCACTCAATTTTTATTATGTCTATTTTTTTATTTGATTAATTTCTTAAAATTGAATTAAGATTTTAATAACTTGGAGTTGGATTCAATGATAGGAAAATTAATTAGTAAATTTTGTTAACGTTATACACGTACAATTTATATGTCGTATGAACTAGTCTAATGTATGGTTTTTGGGTAGATAATAAACGTATCAAAACTTTACAAACAACAAAAAAATCACTATCAGTTTCATAAATATGATTTTGAATATTAATTAATTTAATTTAATGGCTTCAAGAAATAAAGTAAACAAACAAAAAAACAACTTATATCAGATAAAATTAGTTACCAACTTTATTAACCGTAAAATAGGAAGACAATTACAATTTCAGACGACAAAGTTTAGGTATTGAGATTATTTTTATTTATTTATCTTGAGTTTTGAGCTAATTTTTATTTTGGTGGTCTAAGTTTTCAACAATTAAACTCGATAGGAGAGGCAAGACGTGACAACAACCCGTTTTCGAGGATCGGAATAAGCGAATTGTTTATCCGGAGCTAGAAATTAGTGTGTCTTAATTTTATTTTATTTTTATAATTACATACTGCAAGGCTTCTATCAAAGTGGTTAACGAATCAACAACTATATGTCTATATGACATGAGTAGTATCTCTTTGTAATAATAATTATATAGACTAAGATTATACGATTAATAATTAGTATATTAGTAAGTGATTAGTAAGGGACTCTAACTCTTAACCTAATTTGACTTTATAATTTTCTTATTTTCAATTACTTTATATCACAAGTGTAGGAACAATGTTGTAAACACTCTCTTTTAGATCTGCTTCGATCCTTTCCACGCACAAACTAATGAACTTGTATTCTTTCATTCTTCATCCACATAAACAAAATTTAATACTCCCGCCTATTCTATATAACACCCCCTTCTTTTTGACACAAATATTAATAAAACACATTACCCACCGGCCACCACACAAACATTTCCCAAAAATAAAAACACAAATACTCATCTACGACGGTCGAACGTGCGACCAATAGAAAAGTGAACACTTTTGATTAAAAATGACTTGTTTTTTCAAAATGGTCACTATTTATCAAAAAATGATTACTTTTTACCGAAAAAAAGGAAGATATCCAGAATACGAGGGAGTATATTTTATTTTTATATGAGTTTGAGAGGAGAATGTTAACAAAAACAATGAAACCACAAATTTGTGTAGCATTAATGATCCCCATGAAATAGTCATGTATTTGTCACGTATTTCTTCTTCATTATTTTTTGTAAATAAATGAAAAAATATAGTAAAGAAATCATGCTTTGTATACATCTAAAAGCCTTCATACCGTACATTTTCATGTCATTTTAATGACTTCTATAAATGATGAAATTTTCAGCAACAACATATATCTCATCTTCAAGTTAAAGACACTCCAAATTTCCGAAAAATGTGTCGCTTCAAGGTGTTGTTCTTTGCCATCCTTTTTGTCATGAAACCAGGTAATTTTTCGGCTTTCACGTCTCTTATACCCAATTTATTACAAGCATATCGACTCATACATAACTCACGTCACACAAATGTCGACTAGCTTGATTGATAAACTCACGTTACCAAGCTTAGAGGAACTAATTCAAAATTCGTTATCACTTCCTTACCGGGATCAAAGGATAATCGAACCTACTTGTACACATGCTCTCGACAAAAATAATACAAAATAAGTATTTCCTAACGGCCGTGTAAACAATTTAAATAGGGTATCTTGATACAATTTATTAGGTGGGCAATTATGGAAAACTCCGGGATGTGAAGCAAGAGGACCGTTTGAGTGTCCAAGAATGATCAGTTGCACCCAAGTTTGCCAAGGCTATGCAAGCTGCTGCGTCAAAGGCGTGTGTATATGCCAAAGCTGTAACAAAACCGTGTTAATTCTATCCCAAAATCCATCGTAATATTAGAAACCATATCAGTTTATGTATATTGTTCTTACTAAGTTACTATCGTTTTTTGGGTGAAAAGGAAACCATGGAGAGTTTTTATGATGACGGATTTCAGACTCAGATTACAGGTACCATCCGTTGTTGTTTACCAGCTAGGTTAAGTGCCGACTTCTTATATACTCCGTAGTTCCTAGACACAACCGCACAACACTTTAGCTAATGTGATTACTCGGTCATTTGCTGTAAATGATACTCTACCGTGTCAATCATTAATTTACCTTTTTTATTCTTTGTGGGGAATATTTTAGTTAAAGGATAACAAATGATTGGGACGGAGGGAGTATTTTAAGCCTAGAACAATTTTTTCGACAACAGTTGTGGATTGGAGGACTAGCGTACCTGAGAGCTGGAACTTGCTGTTTCTCACTATCTGTTTTTTGTCAAGAACTCCCTAATCAGTATGACAAGAGCAAGAGGGTTTTCCAGGTGAACAGCATGTCCACAGCCAGGAACTTCAACCGCATCATAATTTACAGCTTGACCGATTTCGTTGCATATCTGCTGTTTAATGTTCTTGAATTTTGTGTCTTTCTCACCTACGATAAACAGAAGTCGTGTTTTGCAGTCCCTCAAGTCCTCCCACAGCGGTCTGTCGCCAATAAAAATCGTGACTGTCAGACTGATAATGCAAGTAATACAAGTTAGAGCTGTTCATTGGCTGCCCATTAGACATTTAGACCCGACCCACAAAAAAGCGAGTGTGAGCGATGCATTTTCAAATTTTACATAGGTTAGGCTCCTTAGCCTGCATTTGCTGCCCTCTAATGCAATCCATCGAGTATGGTTTAGTGACTTAATCCTTGCCCATTTCAGAGTTTCTCCACAACTCTAAACTCGATTAAGTTCTCTGAACAACCAGGGTCCACAATTAGAACTTAGAAGCAGAAAGTATAGCTATTCTTAGTCATGATCCGAGTTCAAAACCTATCAGCATAAAACTACCCTAATGGACACTTTTTTTTATTTAAAAAAAGAAATTAAGAGAGTAAAAGAAATACAAAAAACAACACTCGGGAGGATATGTGTCAGAGCCACAGAGGAGAATATAAACTTACGGCTGCCTTCCTATGCTCATATCCGACAAAGCTTTTGCAAGACCGTGAATATCATCATGCTGTGAACGACTTGCTATGATGCTTTTGAAACTTGGGTGTTCTCTAAAGCTGTAAATCGAGATGATTGATATAAGATCCTGGCCTCCTGGGTGTGGGCAAAAACCATATTTTGTAAACAGGGGATTTGAACAAATAAGAGATGAAGAAATACCTCTTCCATAGATCGCCACAATACCAGGTATCAAGAAAAGGCACTAAACCAAAAGAAATGAGAGACTGTGCACGAGAATCATCTTTGGCAGCTCGAACTTTTCTTTCTGACGCGTTCTTTAGACCAGGGCTTCCAGAAATAATTACGGTTCCATCAACCTACCAATATTTGTAGTACTAAATCAACAACAGAGTCATTCCTTAAAGAACAACTCCTTCCGTCCCATTTAATCATTTATGCCGTCACCACTCACCAGTTAACTTCGGTCATCACAGATTGTCAAGTTTAACCAATATCTTTTTTGATGAACTCTGACCAATATTATCTAAAATATAGCTAATTTTTCCATCAATCAACCTAGACATATACAGAGTATTTAGAGAAACTAATGGTTAGGGATACTACCTTTGCACTACATCTCAATGCCATGTACAAAGCTATCCTTGCTCCCATGGAGTATCCAACAAGAGTGACTTTTCCGGGAACAACCTTTTCAAGTAGCTGGCTATATACAGCAGCAACTGCTTCAACAGATAAACTGGGTACTCCGACTGTATCGGATTTGTCACAAGGTTGTATGCTTGATCTCCCATGTCCTGGAAGGTCAATGGAAATACATTTTGCAGTTCCTGAGAGAGCTTTCATGATTGGAAACCAATCCTGACCCGTTCCCAGGAATCCATGAAGAAAGAGAAGCACATTATCCTGCAAAAGACGTACGAAAAATGGAATATAAATGGAATAACGAACAAACTGGATGGCAGGGTGAGTGTATCAACCATGCCATTGTCTCAAAGGCTCCTTGGCTATGGGTGTACAGTAATATAATGTGCCATTTTGACTGATTATATCATATTTCACAGCCAATAAATAAGGGTTTTTTCCCCATCGGAAATGAAAAAATAAAAAATAAAATAAAGATTAGAACATAATTTGAATATATTCCTTTGAAATGAATATTGACTTACGTCAGCACTCTCCCCAATCTCATGCACATTGATCAAATATGAGAAATTTCCCACTTTGACATCAAGCTGATAGGTAGAAATGCAACCATCAATGTAACTTCTTATAATAGCTTCGGGATTCATTTGAAACTTGCGCAGCACATCATCAGCATCACTAATAGCTGCTCCCAGGTATCTACTGTGTGGTTGACGACATATAACGAGCGAGTCAACTGTTACATCTTCTTGAAGCCATTTATATGTTCCAAGACCATGAGCTACACAATCTCCCATCTCCTTGTTGGATTTTTCAGATGTCTCGGCACTTCTCATATCAAGATAACGTGCTAGTTGAACATAAGAAGACAAGCCAATACTAGTTTCAAAGGTGGAGCTTATAACAGCCAATTTACCCTTAATATGCGCCCATGATGCAATTGCCGCAGCTTTTTCAAAACCACCAACAACACTTGGTTTCACAACCTGACAAACAACAGTAAGATTATTAAACTACTTAAAAAAACCATGCAGGGGATACAGAACAGCTCGAATCTAGATATTCTGAGAGAATTGAAGCAGCAATAAAGAAGAGTTCATTGGTGAAGCTATTATATTTACGATGTAGGAAGAATGAAAACGAGAAGGTGCCTAAATTAGGATTACAATGTACTTACTTAAAAATACCAAGATAGTGATAAATCATGTGCGAGGGAGAGTATCAACAACAGGAAAATAGTCGGGGGTATTGTAAACTTTTGAAGACATTATGGGAAGAGCTTAGCTAATTAATCATAGGTAACAAGAATTCAGGCAATTGCATTTAAGTCTACCACGAGACAACAGACATTCAAGATCATCTGATCGAATGTTTTACTTTTCTAATGTGCAGTTAGGAGATACAATGAACTAATTCGATTCCATAACGTTTAACGAATGAGGTAAATTGTAGAGGTGTCAGTGAGTCGCTAGTAAATTTGCAAATGGAAACAGTAATAAATTAAAGTTCCAAGACATACAAGAGCAACTACTCCTGGATGAGTGAATCTGGCCAAGGAATCAGGAATTTGTCCTTGAATATTGTCAATTGTTTCATCCAAAGCCACAGGCAGACCAGTCATTTCACAGAACTTCACAATGTCGTCTTCAAGCTCAACTGGTTCCTAAGAGAAGAGAAAAAACAATGTTCATTATCGATATAGTTCATCCGGCTTTTTTTGTCTAACTACTAGTTTCATAAGCTCATCCTCCATTTGTGATTAACAAATTCTTTATTTCTATGAATATTTTACACTAAATTTCTATAGTTCTGGGCTTTGAGAGAGATCAATGTTTTTATTATGGGTGCAAAAATCGCACTTGGAAAAGAACAAGTAGGAATAAAGACGAATTTTTTTTAACGGATCCAAATTCACATTTGCCACATCAACAAACAATTAAGCTCAACATCACCCTTTTTATGATGTGACTTGATCAGATGTGGACTAAACCTTACCGAATCCAGTGTCGAAACTGGGGAAATGCACACTTCAGTTAAGTTGTCCGGGTTAGTTTTTTTGGAGGAAAATTAACAAGTAAAATCAGAATGCCCCAAACAAATCACCATGTTACAAAAATTGTAAAAGATGGCGGCTGAACTAAAGGACGAGAGATTCAAAGAGATTCACGAACTGCACACATACCTATAATTGTGCATCTTTCAATCTAAGCAACACATACATGAACAACAGCTATACCTCAATATACTGCAAGCCACAATCCTTCACAAGAGAGCCAAATTCAATCGCTTGTTCATAGGTCCACTTACGGTTAGCATCCACACGTAATTCTATGTCAGTACCAATCTTATTTCTTATTTCTTTCACAACTTCTGCATCTTTCTTGGGGTCATCCCTACGGGCCACCTGCAACATATTAGTGTTAACATGCTCAGTTTTGGTATAATAATGCGGCACAATGCCAGTGGAGCTACTGCAGCTATGCAGGTCTTAGCTGAAAATGAAATCATATGATTTTAGGAATGAAAACATCTGAGCCCTCTCTCATTCAAATTATGAATCACAGATTCACAGCTATGTTTCAATCAATCATGCCTCACTTACTTTTACTTTTAAAGCACGAAATCCTTCTTCCACAAGTTCAAAGGCAACCTCTGCAACTTTTTGTGGAGGCCCATCAGAATCAAGAAGAGCGCAGACGTCAATGCTTGCTGCCTGCTGACAAATGATATTAACTTGATCTGAGTGAGGCCAGAGTACATCAAGCAAGGAACAATTTTGCCTAGCAGCGATAGCATTCAGAACAGCCATCTCAAGTCCACATCGAACACTTGGGAAAATAGACATTGGCTGTAGAAAAACATTGTAAACAGAGATTGCTACGGTAAGAAAGCCAAAATGTAACCACAAAGTGCAAATTGATAATTTGGCAGGATGGATACATTGACATGCACACAGACAAAAAAAACTCTCTTACCAGGACTCCAATCACTCTCCATATCCACACAGAAAACGATTCTCCCAGTAGAGGAAGATGACCATTTATGGTAGCTCCTTTCAGAACGTGAACAAAAAAACGTAGTTGCTCTTCCACGTCTTGCAAGGTTTCTTTGTGAATTTCAAGAGGGGCAATCTGCTCATAGAAATCATGAGAAAATATCACATATAATTTAATCATAGCTAATCCGCTAAGTAGCACTTATCATCTATTCATTAATTAAACAATGCTCACCTCACCATAACCAGTACTTCCATCATCAAGAGTAATAGCTAAAATAAAGCCTTGTCGAAGAAAACTTGTCATGCCACTTTTAACACAGACGGTAGTTGGTGGGGAACTTAGGTGGACTCTAAAACAGACAAAGTTGAGATATGCATCAGCTGCTAAACATAAATATGACAAGATCACCCAAATTTTTAAGCATTTGGAAACTCACCCATACAACCAGTACTCCAGTTTCTCAACCTTGTAAAAGAAATCATCAAGGGCAGATTCTGGAGTAGACAAACGCCACATAGAAGTGAAAGCACGAGATGCCACTTGGCTTGCATATTTTCTCAAAACACTGGAGGAAAACAGTTATATTAACCTCCACTTCTGCGAAATAGGCAAATAAGTAAATATAGTTCCAGTTGTCAACCTGTGAAACATAGTGTTACTGTCGATGGAACTTGAAACTTCTATGACATAATCTTCATCTTCCCGTTGAGATTTGAACAAAGCATTTTGTAGTTCTAGTTTTGTTTCCGCTAGTAGATGCTTCACCCTGTTCAACAGTGGTCTCATGAATAATTAAATCAAAATACTGGAATGATGTAGAAGTGAGAACGGAAGAGTTTAACATAGAATTAACATTAAAACAATCCTTACCCATGTGCATCACACAACTTGCTGATTGAAATGCTGTGATTTAAGTAGAAGTACTTCTCCAATATTTTTGTTTCAGTGTTTCCAGCAATAGGAAGAAAACTGAAGATCCCACCACCGCGATTGTTTATAACAACTACTGTAATCGGTTTCCGGCACATCCTATGATCAACACCAAAACAAGATGTTAACCCAAGAGTGGCCTAATTTGGAGAACAGACTGGTCCATTTAGTTTACAGAAATTGATTTCCAATCACCAGCTCCAACGTTGATAAAATGGCACATTAGTATCATGAGATTACTTCCCTGTATAGCCAGTTATAAGCTTATAGCTTCAATATTGATGATTAATCCTAATTAATGTTAAATGACATTCCATATATTACTATGATCTGCCAAAATTCAAAATATATGCTTCAGGTAGACGCAAGTTCCAAACCACCAATGCTCACTGAAATCAGCTAGGACTACATATTATTGACCCCCAAAGACAGCTTCACTAGTAGCAGGAATGCTCAGCTACCTAAATCCTCCTCTTATATGTTTATGCCGACAGCTATTATTTTTGTACAGGATGATAATGAATATATCTAGGAGTGATAATGCACTGCAACGGATTATTTTCGTTTTTCCGGAAAAAAATGCAATATAGGTGAAAAAGATTTTACCTTGAGCTTAAGATTGCCAACCCATTTGTATCATGAAGGAAAGAAACATCTCCTACTACACACAGTATCTGACACAATAATTAAATATCAATTAAAAATAATATCAATAGTAATATCGAAAAAAATCAATATAACAGGAAATTATCACCTTTTTTAATCATTTTACAAGAATTTATGTCATACAGATTACAGAGCTAGGATTCGAAGACAAAAGAAAAGATTAAAAGACCCATGCTGTTAGAAGAAGAAAGCAGAGTTAAATTTCATGCCATCAGCAAAGAATCATGATAAAACAACACTGAATGGATATGCCTCAAGATATGCAATCCGACTCGATTATTAAAAAAAAGAGCTAAATTCCTGCAACTTCCCCTTTTTTTAAAACTACAAGAAAGAAAACGTTATGTAACCAGTAGAAAATGAGGAAAAACTCTTTAATTCAGATTGGTAATGATACAAATACTCTGCTAACGTATCAGGTAACATATTGCAATTATCTTCTACCTAATCATAAGCAATGTAAGTGCACCATTACCAGCATCATTTACATCAGTGCCTCAAAAGAAACTCTCGTCATAGGCAGAATAAATGACTCCAGTGGACCCTTACCAGACTGGTTGGACCATCTGTGACTTCATGAAAGTATAAGCCAAACAGGTTTTAACGTCTAAGTACAGTCGATTATGCTCAGTAAATACCAAAGCGAAAAAAATGTTCAATCTTTGGTTCTTTCACAAATGAGCAACTTGCCCATGAATGATGTCTACCAGTAGAACTATTCTTCCTAAGACTCCACACAATCAAGCCATGTATACCATATAATGCAAGAAAGTACGGGATTACTCTTTTCTTGCATCCAACAGCAAAGCCAGCAGCAGTACTCAGCAAACCATCAATGCCACTAGCTCCCCTATTACCAACCGTCTGTATCCACTGACAAGGAAGCCCAAACTGAGATGTCGTATCAATGCAACTGATAACACCTTGAGAATACATGTCTGCATCACGGATAGGCATACTGTTTCCGACGAATAAAGCAGTTTGTGGCACAAGCACTTCAGAAAGTATATGTGCAACATAAGGCTCGGTCAGTGAGTACTCGGAGCATATTCGAAAAGATAAAGCCCACGCCACCTAAAATATGTCACCAATTAAATTTAAGTTCAAGGTTGTGCGGGGGCAACTTCAAAGAAAACATCAAATTTGATTCATAGATATACAGTAAAGAATGAACTTATTATATAAAGCTTGTGCACATAAACATCTGTAACCAAGCACAAACAAATACTGAACTATTACATATAGATTGACAAAGCAGAAACAATGGACCTATGAAGATACAGCAAAAGAGTTTCTTCCAGGTTTCACATCAAAATTTTAACAGGGGGCATAGTATAGAGTAGGCATATTGCTCATATAGCCATCATTGGTTTGCAGCAGGGCCGGTAAAAGAAACATACAAATCAAGGCTAGAATGTGAATGTAATTAACTATTCGGACGTTTGACAATTTACTGATAAGGTTTAGCTTTACACCCCTCCTCTTTTTACCTTTCCTGCTCATTCACTCATATTTTTATGTTTCTGGGTATTGAGTTGAGACCAATAGCAGAAAATTAAATATAATTGGAATGCATGATCTGTATCTTCATGAAATGCCGGATAACCACTCTACATTTCTCTTAAACTTTTTACAAACAGATAATAATCTTAATAACAGTCCGCCATCGACGTTGATCCACGACCCAACTTACATACAGTGACACAGACTCATGGATAAGATTTCTAATTGATGCCTTATAAACAACACTTTCCCATTGCCCATAGAAAGAGGTTTAAAAAGAAAACAAAAATGGCTACATCAGAGAGAACAATTTGGCATATAGTTCATTACCACTGAGTCCACTGCTTTCAGAATGCTACTCCATTTGCTGGATAATCGCGGAGGCGTGCTCTTCAGAAGACATGCAGCAAACTCGGAAATTGTACTCTGGATCCTATGTGTCACTATATGTGAAGGATCATGTCGATAAGGATGTTTGTCAACCATTATATAAGGGCAAGGAAAGCAGTGTTCCAAAAATTGAGAAATCCTCTTGCTCGTTATTTTGCTTCCAATCTGTAAACAATTACTGCAGTGCAATTACAATTTGACCAGGAAAAAGCATGATTGCACGAACTTCATGAGATAAAACAGGAAAAACAAGCTAGAAAGCTTAGGTTTTCTAGGAGTTCTGGGAAGGGGTATACATCAATGGCGAGAAGGAACACTATAAAAGTGAAAAGAGAAAAGGCCAAAGAGAATGGTGAAGGGACTAAAACTGTAGTTTAATTAACGGCAGCGACATTGCATTGAGACCCAGTTATCAAGGTGAAGTTATTGCATATTTCTAAGCGGGGTCGGCTGCATTTAATCCATTTATAACTCAATCTCCAAGATCAGGTTGCGATGACCGAATCAGGCCTCAAAGTGAGATGTGAAACAATGCAGAAACGTGAAGACAACTATGTAGGAAGAAAGGAGGAAAACCTTGCAAAGACAACGATGTAAGGAGAAAGGCACAAACCTGAATGATTACATCCACTTTTGCCCATTCCATAGCAGCATGACAGAGCAACAGGTGATCAAAATGATCAATAAAAACAAAGTTCTCATTATATTCTCTTGAAGAAGTTAAAAGCTTTCTCAGTCTTACACCAGATAAGATATCTGCCACAATAGGCCATGAAAGATGTCTAGCTAATACAAGAGCTGCCCACATTTCCTCTTCTGTGTGGATAGCACCAACCACCAAAAGCCCACGCTCACAGTTCTGAATCACCTTTGCAATTTCAGTAGTTAATCCGAAAGTGGTTGCATGCGTGTAATTCAGTGAGTTGATATAATTAGTGAAAGGCTGACTGCTTGAGACCCAAGAATCTAGTTTATCCAGAATGCTCCTATCCCAGTTCCTGGCACTATTGTCCAAAGGTTCCCTGAAAGAGCAATTGAGATGAACAGGACCATATGGTGTACAAGTAGCCCAATAGACAGCAGAATCAACCGTTGTGAGAACCATCCTTGCCGTGATATGATCAGTTGGTGGCGGAAGATGGAAGAAGAATCTCACATATGAACCAAAATGATTCACCTGAGTCATAAATATGCTAAAATCTTTAGAATACTTGATAAACTTTTCAGCCTATCACACATATGCCAAATGCTAGGCATGGAAGAATCAACGGGCTAAATCATGCATGCACCTTTACATAAACTTAACATATCAAGAGGTATAAACGATGATAGAATAAAGCTGCCATCTGAATGTTAAGTAATTAATGTTCTACTTTGGGACTATTTGACCCATGACTTATTAAGCTTTTTTTTATATTATTCCCTCCATCCCAAAATTATCTTCTTGGTTGTTAAATGCACGGACACCAATTTATATAATTAACTAATGAAAAGTAGAGAGAAGTGGGGTAAAACTTACACGAAACCGATAAATTTTTAGTATTGAGAAAGCATAGTAGGAAGATTATTTTGGAATGGTTAAAAAAGGAAAGTAGGAAGATTATTTTGGAATGGAGAGAGTATCGAGAATCACATGCAATGCAATCAAATAACAACAACTTGAAGTCTTGTTAACGGGTCGGTCTGTTTTAAGTTTGAACTTTGGTCAAGTAACAGAAACAACACTAGATAAGGCCTTTAAACATAAGACCGCAAAAAACAAAGCAATTGCAGGGCCAAACTTCAATCTTCAATCTGAACATGTTTGGAAAGGGATTTGTACCAAAACAGAACAAGCAAATATCAA
The DNA here is from genome assembly GCA_029255685.2 of Silene conica. Lineage (NCBI taxonomy): Eukaryota > Viridiplantae > Streptophyta > Magnoliopsida > Caryophyllales > Caryophyllaceae > Silene > Silene conica. The sequence continues at coordinate 97,144,560 of CM055312.2, forward strand.
AAGCTAATAGAGCACAACTCGAAAATTCAAATTGAATGATATGAAACTACTACTAATCCATTTTACCTGATCTATTGCCTGATTTGCCCCAGCCTCATGGAGTTCAGAAGGTCGATCAGCAGTGAGTAATAATAACGGCACAAAATCTTGACTAGCCTCCACAACCTTAAGACATCAGAGCATTAACGAATCAGTGCATGAAAGCGCGCATCAATGAGTCAGTGCATGAATGACAAAAAAAATGTTTGGAGTAACTTACAGCTGGATAGAGGTTAGAAACTGCAGTGCCTGAGGTCGTAATAACTACAGCAGGTTTCTGAGACCCTCTAGCATACCCGAGAGCATGGAAGGCAAGTGATCGTTCATCATAGCATGCTATGCAGGTTATACAGGGATGAGATGACGCAGCAACCGCAAGAGGAGATGATCTTGATCCTGGAGCTACGCAAAAGTACTAGAATGGAAAATAAATAAGGCATACATATGTAAACAAAAAGTACTAGAACGGAAAACAGATTACGCATACATATGTACACTAATTAAAGAGATATCTTTAACACCAGATCTTACCGTTAGCCCAAGACGAGAACATTCTTCAACTATAAGGGACGCCCAGATAGCATTGATGTTGGCACAGTCTTGCAGAGTGAAACTTGTTCTACCAATTTGATCAAACTAACAATCACAAAGGCACACAGAGCTTTATGCTTGAGAAAGCTACATAATACATCATCTCATCATGATAATAATATTAGCACTGTAGTATGACAAAGGAGATAACACTTAACCTAAAAAGCTTAGAATTAAGCAGCAACATAAAAGGCAAAAAAAGGTTCAAGGCCAAATAATTTCTTAGTTTTAAGACCTATACGAATGCACACCAGCTATCGACCTCAAGAGGGATGACATCATGAAGGAGTTACCTCTAGGGAACTCTTGATCTCCAACGAAAATGAAATAGCACAATGTTTCGTGAAACACTCGTTAATTCATTAGTTGTGGGAGAATTACTTTACATGTGGATGCTCTGCTGATTAGGCATCAAGCAAAATTATCCACATTCAATTCCAGGTGAAGCGAGGTCGTGGTTGAGTATCAAAAGTAATTGTCAGACACTGGGTGCATTTTTTGTGATACAGTCAATACTTTAGATTTTTTTGTCTGTGATAGTTCCTAAGGGAAAAGGACACACATGTGGACCTTCCCCGACCAACCATAATCAGAGGCCTCGGGACTCATGAGAGTACTTAACATAGTTTTGCAATGTTAGCTTCAGACTGAAGAAACATTGATGACATTAAGCACTAAGAAATGGGTTGATTTTTTATGTAGTCGTAAGATTAGGTTTTGACGACTTCAAAATCTTAAACAAGAAATGAGATCACATATGCAGACAAACTTGAAAAGGAATTTCACCATATTTGTGCCAAAAGCATTCTCCACGGAGAGTCTAATGCAAAACTCACTGGACATCAGGCTACTTTTCTGCAAAATAAAATTATTAGAATGAAACAAGTTAAATTGAAACTCTTTTAAAACAAAATACTATAAACAGCATCACACTTAGATTAAAACATGCACTCTAAGAGTAAAGCATTACCAGGGGAAAGAGATACCATTTCCTCCAAAGCAGCTGCATCATCACAAGCTCCTAATGCCGGGGCGTCGATATAAAACTGTTGGAAGTACGATGCATATTTAGAACAAGTCAACCTTAACGCCCATTTAACATATGGTAAGACATCAGAAGAACATTAGCTATTTGAGAACTGCACAAACCAAGCTAGAAACATACCATTTCTAACTCCTCGTCTTTGACAATATTGAAACACCGAGCAGCAGAACCAATTATGTTTCTATTGAAGGTCTCCCGCGTGGGTGGAATGTAATCAACTGCCTAAAAGGATGAGCATTGAAAATTAGTGATGCAAGAGCAATGAGCCAAAAGGGAAAAAAAGGATAGATTTCTTTTTGGTGAGAGATAATATTCCTTATCAATTAAGGGACGTCAAAGGGGTAGCAGCCTATACAAAAAGACACCAAGAAGGCAATCCCCATGTATAAAAAGACACCACTGGTGTGACGCCCGTATGCAAAATGAGAAATGGATAAATAGGCTCTCAAACTATCATGGATAATTTTATCTACAAAAAGAATAAAAAACAAGTTCCTATGTGGGGAAAGCACGTGGCTCCCGCCGAAAACAAAGAGGATAACAATAGCCAATTTTTAATCCGAAAGGTAAATGAGCTAGCAGTAGCCAACTCTTTACACGCGAGCATTAACAAAACGGCAGTTGACAATAAAGCCAGGAGACAGGCGCGTGTCACTAGGAATTATTAGCAGTAAACAGCCAGCAAGAGTCACCAAATGGCTACAGATTCAGTACAGGAGTGGTGAAAGTAACATGTACGAACTCTACAGAGTACCTGAAAGAGAGATCTCTCACAAGAAAGAAGCGCTTGATTCAAATTCTGTCCAGTGGAGCCACCCCAAACAAGTGTTCCCATCAACATACAGCAGCTTTCATATTCATTCAGTTCAATCTAGGAAACACAATATAAAGGTTCACTTCCCTACTGCAACTGAGTGATCACAAATAGACTAGTAGACAAACATGGATTATCACTTCTGTTTTTGAAAATTGGCTATCAATAAAATGCAGAGTAATGATTCTTGTAGAAAGATCGTAAATTCACCTGAGGAATTACAAAGTAAAATGAAGCAGTCTCGCGCTTTATAATAGCTGACTTGACGTCGTAATTGACACCAATGAAACCATAGGCTGTTACATTGAGTGATTCGACCAACAAATATCTGCAGAAAACTATTGCGTGTTTTTTAGAGATACTGGAGCAATCCAGAGAAGGAAAGACGTTTTTCTAAGACCAGCAAATGAACCGTCACATAAGCACCCCCTGAATGAAGACGAATTTAAATTGTCAAATGGCAAGAGCTATTCCAGTCAGTATTCTGGGTCTGTTCCTAAGGGAAATCCAGTTTTGTTGATGTACCATTTTTAAAATGGACAACATCTCCAGATCATCGTCATGCCATCATCGTAATTTATCAAATTTCTCCAAAACCGCGCATTACAAGAAGGGCAGGTCATGGTGGTGTCATTTCCACTTTCCAGGGAGATGAGGGCTTTGGTTCACAGGTGCTCCTTGTTATAGTTCACGAATTAGTTTAGAAAGCCAGCTCACGGTGGTGTGAGAATGCAGAATGCGGAGTCATCAAAGGAGCACTGAACAGAAAATTTTTTGCTCATTATGGAGGCTCTCTAGGTTTAAGGGAATTTCACAATTAAATTATCCATTGGAAGCCAAAAAAGAGATGCCTTCAAAAACCAAAGACTCCTGTTGAATTTATCAGTCCACCAAATCAAAGAAGAAAAACGCAACCTGTAGCACCGTGTGTATTCCCTCACCAACCGTAGCAAAGAGATATCATGATCCAAAATATATATATGGAGTCAGCTAACATGATCTCCTAGTGAATATGATGGGGCCAACCTCCGAATAGGATAACAGGAATCTATCCTAGGATTCATAGAGTGACCAGACAATATTCTTCAGCAGCATCTACATTTACATAATGACTTACTCTCTCCCTATAATGACTTTCTAACCTAGTCCTATAAGTAAATTAATATATCTAAGACTGGTAGGCATTCATCAGCCGTAAGGGCATTCAGTCATAGCTCACAACAATAGCTACATTTCAAACGCCTTGAAAGAACGAAAATTTACCCAAATGAACTGAAGTTTCAACAGCATAAAAATATGGTATAGTTAAAGAGCATTAAAGGTGTGTAAACTGATTTTACCTCCTAAAGGCGTTCCAATTATCAGAGCTAGAAGCAGAATGTCTGAAGCAAACAGCAGCTCCAATTCCAAAAACACCGCGGGACATGCTAGCTAAAAAAGGCTCATTTGTCAAGGTTTCCGGTTGCTTTGACATGTAAAACTGAGGAAACACTTCTGATGACTCGGGCTGACAGCAGAACCAGTTGAGGGCACTGGCAGTAGGTGGTACAGCAACCTGCAAGCAGTTCACAAAAAACTCATTCATTAGCTCCTAGACAGGAGCCTTCCAATCAGCAATTCAGCACTAAGGTGCTCCCCACCCAATCCAAGATAGAAAGTAGATGCGGATAGAGCAGGTGATAACTGATTTCGGAAGAGTACACAATAATCTCAACCTAATAGGAATGCTCAGCACTCGGAATTCATCAGAGTACACAGTAATCTCAACCATAAAAAGGGCTCCCATAACTGGCAACCAACCATTATCTTAGTGCAGTAACCAATAACAATACAGTGAATACTTCAATTCCAAGCGAGCCCTTCAATAAAGTCGACACTATACTCGTATTTTCTAAATGTATCATCCATGTCCGTCATTTGTTTACCTTTTTATTCGATATGCATTCCCTCTTAGGGGTGTTAACGAGCCGAGCCGAGCCCGAGCTTGGCCTTGCTCGGCTCGTGCTCGATTACAAAAACCCGAGCTCGAGCTCGAGCCGATCTTAACCGAGCTTGAAAAAAAAGCGCTCGTTACAAAGCTTGCGAGCTTTAACACGAGCTCGAGCCAAATCGAGCCTATATCAAATTGTTTATTTTAAAAAAAAATTCTTCCGATATTTTCAATAACAACGTTCGAACATTTTATCTAAAAATATTTAGTAAATCAACAAGATATTTGATATATATGATTCATAGATATAATAACAACAAAATATTTTTATAATATATGAGCATATTTTTATAAAATATGATTAATACCTTATATAATCTCAAATGTTCGAGTCGCTCGCGAGCTTTTCGAGTCGAGCCGGCCTTTGCTCGGCTTGACTCGTTAAGCTCTCGAGCCGAGCCCGAGCTCGAGTCGAGCTCACACGAGCCGAGTTTTGACCGAGCTTTGACCGAGCCGATCTCGAGTTGCTCGCGAGCTGTCTCGTCTCATTAACAGCCCTATTCCCTCTACACGATGACTCAAGGAGTCGAGGGCAAACATTCTCCAACCCCCTCATTTTCCCTTTCTTTTTAACCTGATCACTCCATAACAATTACCCGTCGACAACTTTCCTAACCAAAACACATCCATCATAAAACTAATTGGCAAATTCAGGGATTATAACAAAGAAACATAATTACCAACAGAAAACAACAATCAAACCAAAATCAATGACACCACATTTGTAATTTCACAAAACAGCATTATAAATCAATCGTACAAGCAATAAAACTACCTGAAATCGGACAAAACCAGAAGAACACGAAGGCGGGTTAAGCTTAAATTCAAGGAGGGCATCCTTCAAAGCTTCCAGACCATGATGAAGTGTCAATGCAGGTGAAAGGGTCTTAGTAAAACAAGCTTCTACAATCAACTCATCGTTTTCGGGTTCGTTTCCAGTCAGCATTTGAGCTGAATTGTCAGAATTCATTGCTGAATTTTTGGTGGGTAAAAAATGGGAATTTGAAGGGAGGAGGAATTGTGGGTAAGTGGATGAAATGGGTTTGGGTCGGGATTTGTATTCGGGTTTCGAATTAGGTTTTTGAAGAGATTTGAATGACGAAAAGAGAGGAATTGGGTGAGTAGTAAGTATGGAGCCAATGGAGGTGTGCATGGTTTGTCTGAATGGAGAAGATGGAAGAATGGAGAGAAGGATAAGGGTGAAACTTAAAGAATGATTTTATTTACTTTGGTTCATGGATAACTTTGGTCAAGCCCGTCTTAAGGTTCACAAATTCGGGGGTAACCGTTTTCTCTCACAAAATACTTAGTATTTTTTTTGTCTCTCTTCGACACTATTCATGCGGTCCCTTTCTCCACTAATTCATTTTGTATTCATTTGATCTCACAAAATATCCGTCATAAATAGTGACCCGTCACAAGCAAGACTTACTAAGGTTTGAGATAAATATCCATAACGAATTAGCGATGATAGAGAGTGAACAACCGGATAATTGATAAGGTTTGGAAATAATATTGATTTGTAAATAAAGCCTAACTAGTGTAACACCGTGAAAATTTCAATTTTGTAAGGTATGTGATTAATCACCGTTGTTAATACGACAAAGCAATACGTGGTTTATTTTAAAAAATTCTTAAAATTAGACGTTTGACATATCGCTTGAGAAAGCGTATTCTATACATTAGAAATGAGAAATTATTAATTTTCAGTAAAATACGTTTTAGTTAAAAATTTGGAAAAACAATTGTTTTACGGGTTAAAATATGGAGGATGAATGAAGAGAAAGTGAAAGGGATTTAAGAGAAACAAAAAAAAGGTGGGAGACAACTTTGATTTTCGAGAAGTTTACGGAGAATATAGAAGATTTATGGAATAATGAAATGAATTGGAAGAATTCCATAGATCGGTTTAATTTTTTTGATAAGGTGGTTGATTCCATAAAATTGATGATTAATTGTTATTGATATTTGGTAATTAAGTTTTTTATTATATTTTGTGAATTGGTACTCATATTAATTAACACGGTTATATTAGTTAAGATCATTAATTAGGTGGTTGTATAATTAATTTCAGTTTTTTATTTGGTTTTGAGAATTGATGCCCATATTAATTAACACGGTTAATTAGGTGTTGTATAACTAATTTCTGTTTTTTATTTGGTTTTGAGAATTGATACTCATATTAATTAACACGGTTAATTAGGTGGTGTATAATTAATTTCTTTTTTTTTTTTGGTTTTGAGAATTGGTACCCATATTAATTAACACGCTTAATTAAATGGTTGTATAATTAGTTTCAGTTTTTTTTTTGGTTTTGTGAATTGGTACTCATATTAACTAACACGGTTAATTAGGTGGTTGTATAACTAATTTTAGTTTTTTATTTGTTTTTGAGAATTGGTACCCATATCAATTAACACGTTTATATTAATTAACACGGCTGACTAGGTGGTTGTATAATTAATTTCAAGTTTTTAATTTGGTTTTGAGAATTGGTACCCATATTATTAACACGGTTAATTAAGTGGTTGTATAATTAATTTCAGTTTTTTATTTGTTCTAGTTCGCTGGTTTGAAAAGATGGTTAACCCAATTTTGCATGATTGACTAAAACAAAGCATAATTAACCATATAATATAAACCGACACAAAAATAAATAATTATTATAATAAAGATCGTCTCGAAAACACTCTACGATAAAACAAAATATTTTTTTACTAAACTTAATATAAGGACAAATTTAGAATAAATTAGTAAAAAATAACGACGTAGCAAGAAAAACAAACGTACTCCATCAAACAAAATCTTCTTTCAAAATTCAAATCCTATCAATTGGCAAAAAAGTAAGGTCACGTCATATAACTATTTGTGCCGTGCAAAAACATCAGGGGAATACGGAATACAGACGGTACCGTCACTACAGTGCATTTGAATTGTACTTCTACTTGTCATTTACTCCATCTTTAATTTGCATCATCCTCGATAAAAGGAAACGTTGCCGTATTCTTCTCTGCATAAATTCTCCTGTTTCATCTCAAATATTACTACTCACTTTCCAATGGCGACGAAAACATGTTTTCCAGAAGATTTAGTTGAAGAAATCCTACTAAGAATGCCAGTCAAATCAATTTTGAGATGCAAATCCTTATCAAAGCATTATTACTCCTTAATTCATAGCCAATGTTTTATTCTTCGACACCTTCGTCATGCAAAACTCAACATCAAGCTGTTCGACCGGTCGTTTCTGAATCCAGTGTCAGGTTCTGTACATCTCCTTGAGCCGGGAGGGCACGCGAAGGTGCTGGATAGGATACCAGCGAATGTTGACGGCCGTTATCCGAAAATTGAATCGATTTGTGGACCAGTAGATGGTCTCTACTGTGTAATTGAAACACACAGCGTCTCTTCTAAACGTTGCGCTGCTATATGGAATCCCGCTACCAGGGAGCATTTTATCCCGCCTTTTCCCCAACACAGTAATTATTCTGGGAAGAAAACTAGTCCAGAAGACTTGTTTATCCGAGCATTTGGGTTTGGGCATGATTGCAACAAAAATAATTACAAGGTTGTTATAATTTACGCGCTTATTTCAGATATGTTGGATAACAAGCTGTATTTTTCCGTCTTCAATTTGAGTGACGGCGAATGGAGAAATTATGAAGAGTGCGTTAGTTTAAGTCCTTTGAATATTGAATCATTTGTTGGAGTCTTTACTCATGGGGGTTGTCATTGGGTATGTCCGCCCCCTCTACAGGGTACTGTTTCCGGGTTTACCATTCTTGCATTCGATATATCTAAGGAAACACATCGAACCATTCCATTACCTGACAGCGTAATTGATGTATACGTATGGTTTAATAGTTCGATTGTGACCTTGAATGGGTGTCTAGCTTTGGTTAATTCCGAAGGAGCGGATTTGGAGAGAAGGTGTTCGTGTTTCAATGTATGGGTTATGGAAGAGTATGGTGTCATTGAATCATGGATTTTCTTGTACCGAGTTTCACTAGCACCTGGAGTTGTTGGTCGGTTTTTGGGGCTTATAGGGGACCGGTTTTATGTCGCAGACCAAGAGGGGTGTCTGGTTTCGTATGATCTCCGCTCTAAGAATGATGAACGTTATGGTATTATAGATAGCAACATTCGTCACATATTAGTGCCTTATGAGGAATCCCTTGTTCGCATTGTCGCGTCATAGGCCTTGATGCTCACTGTCTAGCAGGATTGTCCTTCCGTATCCTATGCACAAGAATTTCCGTTAATTTTTCAAGTTGGTAAGATTAATTGATTGACGGTGTTAGAATGTGTTTCGAATGTATTTGTGTTTGCTAATGCTAATTGGACTGTTGGTCTATTTTATCCACGTATTGTGTTCTTTTTTGTATAAATTTACCGAATTTCACTTCACCCAATCGTACTTCATATTTTAAATGAAAATAATATGAGAAACGGGTGCTACGCAAATTGAGCGAGATCTCCAAATCATATATTGAGCGAGACCAATAATATCCGAGCAACAGCCGATATTGCTATCTCATTTTTCCAAAAGCAAAATAACATAAAAGTAGGAATTACGAGAAGTCGAGGGGAGGATGCGTTATGCGTACAAGGGATTCCTCGTAGGGCAGCATGCTGGAAATCCTGTCACCCAGCATATCATAGTTTTCAACATCCTTAGAATCAAGACCATAAGAAACCAGCCACCCATCCCCCTCGCCCTCAATGACATAAAGCCGGTCATCAGTGATGCCCACAAAATGACCACCAAACTGATGTTGTAATGAAACTCGATACATTATTGACCATGATTCAATAACACCATACTCGGCCATAACCCACACTTTTACATACGCTCCAGGGGCACTGATCAAAGCCAAACAGCCATTTAGCGTGGCAATCGACGTATAAAACCATTCCCATTTATCTGCAACATCAACATCAGGGAATAATATAATTCTACTCGACTCCATGGACATATCAAACCCAAGAATTTTAAAAGTGGGAAGAGGAAAGGCTTTAGTAGGTCGTTGAGCAAACTCAATTATCCAATGACAAGCCCCGTGCAGTAGAAAGACTCCAGCACCGGTTCGAATGCGCCAAATGCTTGGGCCTATGTGTTCTTCATGATATATCCAAGTCCTCTGATTTACATTGAAGATGTACATACGCATTTCTCCAATCGTATCTGCGAAGTTCCCATAAATTAATAAAACCTTATAGCTATCTGTATTGCTATCGTATCCAAACCCAGAAGCCAAAATTCTTTCTCGAGTAGCGTCATCTGTTCCTTCATCGAGCGTAAGTGGTGGCGCTGGGAGAAAGAATTCCTCTAAAGTAGCAGGATTCCATATAGTTATGGCACGCCTACGAGTTACAAACAGGTAATCAATAAGACAGTAAAGTCCATCAACAGGGTCAGACATCCTATGCTGATAGATGGAATCATAAACAAGGTAAGATGAGCACTCCAACACCTTAAAATAGTCTGATCTCCGGTTGAAAACACGTAATTTGCCTGAGATTGGACAAGCAATAAAGCAATCGTTGAAATTGCCATTGAGACGTCCGTGGTTAAGGTGGCGACGAATGAAGTACTGACTATGAATCAGGGAGTAATAATGTTTCGACAAGCTGTTGCATTGTAAAATAGATTTAACAGGGAGTCTTAGTAGGATTTCTATTATTATTTCATCTGGGAAAGTTGAATTAGACGCCATTGCAAATTTGAAGATAATTGTAGAATAAGAGTCAGTTTAATTAATTACTGCGTGAAGTTAGAAGTGAAAAGGAGTCAATTTATACATGGAAAAGCAATGTAGAAGGACACAACGGTCCATTAGTATTGCTTATTACCAAGAATAATGCTCCAATTACCATTCAATAATAATAATTGGGAAATACAAATGCAGGTTAACAGCAACCATACACCTTCGCATCCACCGATCGACATTAACACCATGTTCTTTTCGGCTAAAATGAGTTGAATTGAATTAATTGATGGTCAGCTTAATTGAATTAAATTGGGTGGAACTGAGGTCAAGTGAATTTAGTTAAATTTATCAAAAGATTTATGTGGCATAGTGGCATTAGCAAGTGTATCTCAACCTAAAGGTTATGTGTTCAAGCCCACTAAAAACATTTTGATAGTTCATTATCGTATGGTCGCCAACCGTGGTAGACTAGCGGTCAAACCTACGGCCAACCACCGTCGGTCCCCCATGATCAACCACCTTAATGTTTAGTTTTAATTATTAGAGGTTTTTGTTAGATAGCACCTAACATTTACACTATATGTAGAAATAGTATCTAAAATTATTTTTTTTGCCCAACAACACCTAACATTTTCTGTTTTTTGCCTGAGAACACCAAAATCAGTTTTCCGTCAATAAAGTCAAGATTCCGACGGTAAAATTGATTTGACGCTTTTTTCTTTTCTCCTGATGCATTTCATTACTCTCTTCATCATGCTTTTGTAAACACAATTTCCCCTTTTGCTAATTTTCCTTCAATTAAACATAATTTCCTTCCAATTAAATCCTTATGTAACTTCCTCCATAGTTATTTAATTCTTCCATGTTTAAATTAAAACCCCAAATTGGGCTGACTTTGTCCAGTTTTCTTCTCTCCCCTCATCATCCTTTCAACCCAATATGTCTTATTCAAACTCATCCTCAAACTCTAAAGCGGGTAAGATGCAATTGTGGCATTACAGTAACTGAGAAAACATCATGGACATATCAAAATATGGACAGGAGATTCATGGCTTGCAAGTTGTACAATGCAGAGACGAGTTTGCGTGGGTGTGGTTTTTTCAAGTGGGTTGATGAAAATATGATTTATTGGTAAAAAAAAGTGTTACAAATGGTTTGTTGAATGAAAATAAGTCACTTAAGAATAAGATCCATTGTCAATTACTTTTACAATGCATTAATGCAAAGAAAGAATGAATGAAGAAATAAGGTCAAATCAATTTCACCGTTAGTCAAGACGGAATCTTGACTTTTTTTGACGGAAAACTGAATTTGGTGTTATTAGACAAAAAATAGAAAATGTTAGGTGTTGTTGGGCAAAAAAAATAACTTTAGGTACTATTTTTATAGACAGTGTAAATGTTAGGTGTTATCTGACAAAAAACTCTAATTGTTATTATCATTTATATTTTATTTTATTAATATGATAAATATGTGAATTACAGTTCTACCCTTTCGAAATTGGCGCAAATACGAAAGTTTACTTTTCTATTTACTATTTTTTTTATTAGGGTGTTACCGAAATCAGTAACACCCGGTGTCGCCCTAGCACTATCATATTTTATTTGCATAGAAGTTAATTACATAAATTCTCTTTACTTTTTACATCAATGTAACTGCAATACTAAAACCATATCTATATATAAGTATAAAAGAAGAACCACTATGCATTAGATTGGACACGTGTCACTTCCACGGTAAAAATTTTCCCGCTCAAAACTTAAAATCCTAAAATTATGCTGTGAATCTTTTACTTGAACAATATGTATATGGACAATATCTTCTTAAAAGATTTTTCTACCATTTTTATATTACATTAAAAACTTAGCCAAGTTACCCTCTTATTGTATATTTTATTTGGCAATTTCTTTCCGTATAAAAATATATTGCTCATCTCTACTCACATGGAGATTTATATTTAAAATTTTATACTCATAAAATTAATAATCAGCTTTATAAGATTGCAAAGTTACACGAGAATGTATTTTGTTAACATTTCATCTATAAATTTTTCTCACATAAGTATTACATAATAGAATTTAAAGAATATAATTTATAAAATGAACACCTAAAAAAAATTGTGTAGTAAAATTAAGAAGGTGCGATGTTAAAGTATTACATCTTAATTATATATTTTAAATTATGTTGCCTGACTGATAAAATATATTTAACATTATATTAAGAGTCCATATATTTAACATTATATTAAGAGTATTTGTTCCTGTTAATTTATATGGACTCTTAATATAATTATTAAGAAATGATAGAGCAAAGTTGAATATTTATATCCCACATTTAAAATATTGTATGATTTTTAAATATATGGACTCTTAATATAATTATTTATATATTTTATAAAAAATGTTATAGAGCACGGTTAAATATTTATATCTCATATTTAAGATATAACAACCCAATTCTATCAAATACTCATGTTAATGTATTAATAAATAAATATATCTTTGTAAAGACCAAATGATGCGTGCATATATCAATTAATTTGTAAAATATATTCTATCTCTACTCAAATTAGATTTATATTTAAAATTTTGTTTCACATAAAGTATAGACTATTACACAATATATCGAATATTAATTTAATTTTTCGTACTTTATGATATATTAAGGGCTGTTAAAATAATAATAGTTTTGCGTAAAAAGTATCGCATGTTACATAAAATATAAGATGTATAAAAAATAGTTTATATTTGACTAATACTTGACAATACATGGCAAACACCATGTTTATTTACAAAAAAAATAAGTTTGAAAAATGTCAAAAATAAAAGCAGTGGCAAGATGACCTGCAATCATAGTTAGATAAGTGAATTAAGATAGTTATGAATATACGTAGGGTTAATCTGTCCCCTATGCAGCTACGCCATAACGATTATGTGCCCGTTGGGCAATGGTTTTGTTTTGGACCCATAATTAAGAATAAGTTTACAAGTAAAAAAATGAATGTATGACGTACCAAACTCATCATGGATATATAATTGTACTATATCGTATTGACAATAACATAATTTTATGTGCCCTCAAAATCAATTGATTTACGAGAACGGACATGGTTTATACATTTGTACTCCACAATTTATGTATTCTATCTTGAGATGCAAGTTAAGGGACTTGAAATAGTTATTTTATGGTGGATGTATTATGCATAGACCTGTCAAATGGCTCGGGCTAAAATACGGGTCGGCTCATATGGGTTATGGGTCGGTTTAGGTTTAGAATACGGCTCAAGAAAAATTTCTAACGTTTTTTACATTAATTTTTTTTAAAAAAAGAAACTAAAAATATTTCTAAAATAATATTTTAATCATATTCAATTTACATTAGTATTTTGTGAAAACTAATCATAATGTTTTCCTAACTCTTTAGCTTTGGTGTAGTGTAGAGCTAATACATGTTACCCAACTAATAGAGTTCGTTTTAAATCCATACGTGATAAGGGAGCATCTCTTAATGACGATATTATTGTATTAAAAAAAAAAATAGATTATTTAAATATTTTGATTATTATAATGATTAGAAATAATTATTTGTTCTAAACTATGAAAATTAGCTAATTAGCAATGGAGTGACTAATAAATCTTTTCTATTTGTTAATTACATCATATCATTCATTAAAGTTGATTTCGTGATACATATTTCTATGTAATATCGTTTATAGAAAAAGTTTTACATTTCGACTAATATCATATTACAGTATACGAGTTTAAAACTTAATTACAAATATTATCTACATATGTCCGTGCATTTTTGCACGGGTGCTAAACTAGTTTTTATTATATTTATTTACCTCTTTATTAATTTTTTCAGTTTAATAAAATTAAACCCGTACATTTTTTACAAGGATGTAAAACTAGTTTTAATAAAAGTTAAACAGACATTTATACGTCTAAATTCATCACTCATGCCGTCATGCGGCGAATCACCAATTATGACACTTATGATGGATTGCAGGATTGATGGCTTAGGATTCCTGTTAACAATGTAAACATGCATTACGAGACCATGGAATATATTAGGGGTGTTCATAGTAAACCGAACCGCAATAACCGAACCGAAAAACCGAAAAATCGCACATTTTTAAGGTTCGATTAACCGAACCGTTTTGACAAAGCGGTTCGGTGAACCGAACCGTTAAATTTATCATGGACAAGGTTCGGTTGAGGTTCGCAATTTTAGAAAAGAGGTTAACCGCGAACCGAACCGTTCACAAAAAAGTAAGCAAAAAAGTAAAATATTATATAAAAAATTGTTCTTTTGTTTAATTAAAAAGTGTTTCCAAATTCAAAAATGGTTAAAATGATTAATATTAAGGTTTCACTTATTAACTTTATTGTTTAGTATAATTAAATATTAAAAATTTAATTAAACCACTAGATAAAAATCTCGAAAACTAAAGAAAAAGTATATTTAGCATGTTTATAGGTTAACCGGTAACCGAACCGCAAATAACCGTTAGGAACGGTGCTGTTTAGGTTCGGTGTTTTGCCAAACCGAACCGTGTGTGAACCGTATTAAATATGAGGTTCGGTGAACCGAACCGCGAACGAACACCCCTAGAATATATATACTCGGTACATCTAATTTAATTACAATCAAGTACTAGTAGAGAGTAGAGACTACGTATTAACAACCTGTCTCACGTATCTTTTCATGTATTCTCCGTCTTCGTTATTATCTTCATAAAAATTTTGATGGGCCAAACTCAATACGTTCAAAAGAGACGTGAGACGGGTTGTTGAAAGAGTTCGCGATCTTGAAGAACGAAATAATGTTGGTCAATTTGGGTGTTATTCGATCTCATTACCTCGTTTTCAAAATAAAAATAAAGATAAAACTCAGTAACTACAACGAGTCGGGGAGGATGCGCACAAGGGATTCCTCATAGGGCAGTATCCAGTACGCGTTACGCAAGATATCATAGTTTTCAAAATCCTCGGAATCGAGACAATATGAAACCAGCCGCCCATTCTCCTGGCCTTGATGGACATAAAGCCGGTCACCAGTGATGCCTAGATATCCACGGCTGATCCCATGTGGAAATGAAACTCGGTACATTATTGACCACGATTCAGTTACACCATACTCCACCATAACCCACACATTCATGGATGAAAAAGTCCTATGTAACTTCCTTTCAGTGGTACTGATCAAAGCCAAACATCCATTTAGCGTGGCAATCGTCGTATCATACCCTTCTTCAACGTCAGGGAATAATATAGTTCCACTCGACTCCGTCGACATGTCAAACACAAGAATTTTATTAATGGTAGGGCGAGTGGGATAAATACATCCCTGACAAAAAGCAATTATCCAATGACAAGCCCCGTGTAGAAAGACTCCAGCAAATGTTCCGATATCCCAAGAGCTTGCACCAAGGTGTTCTTCATGATATACCCAAGTCCTCTCATTTACATTGAATATGTACATAAACATGTTTTCGATCATATCTGAGAAGGACCCGCAAATTAGTAAAACCTTATAGCTATCTGTATTGCTATCGTACCCAAACCCGTAAGCCCAAATTCTTTCTCGAGTAATGTAGTCCTCTAAAGAGTCAATCATACCCATTTCTTCATGCCAATGATCTTCATCATCGATGGTTAGTGGTGTAAGTGGGAGAACGAATTCCTCTGAAGTAGCAGGATTCCATAGAGTTATGGCACGCCTACGAGTTACATTCTCGTGATCAATAACACAGTAGACTCCATCAACAGGGCCAGTAATCACGTGCTTATAAAAATTGTCCCTAAAAACAAGGTAAGATAAGCTCTTCAACTCCATAAAACGGCCTGATCTCCGGTTAAAAAGACGTAAATTGCCTGACATTGGATAAGCAATAAAGCAATCGTTGAAATTGTCATTGAGACGTCCAAGGTTAAGGTGGCGACGAATGAAGTACTGACTATGAATCAGGGAGTAATAATGTTTCGACAACGTGTTGCATCGTAAAATAGATTTAACAGGGAGTTTTAGTAGTATTTCTATTATTATTTCATCTGGAAAAGTTGAATTAGAGGCCATTTGAGATCTGAAGATGGTTGTAGAGAAATAAGAGTGAGATTAATGAATTTGTATGAAGTGTGAAGTGAAAAGGAGTCAATTTATACATGGAAATGCGATAAACAAGGACACAACGGTCCATTAGTATTGCTTATTACCAAGAATAATGATCCAATTAGCATTCAAAAATAATTGGGAAATACAAATGACATGAATACTTTGATACAGGTTTACAGCAACCATACAACTTCTCATCGACCAATCAACATTAATTGTCATAGGAGTAGATTAAAACACAATTCTCGTCGATGACCGAAATATGCAACATAAATTGAAGACGAGTCAATTAATAGCCAAGTTAAATTGATAGATCCTTTCAAAAAAAAAAAAAAAAAATTTGATAGATAAGTTCAAAGCAGGATGCTACTTCTTAGGCATCATTATTCCTTTATCTTATCTGCCCACTTGTATATCAGTTAACCCGTCTACATCATCTTCGATTAATACGTGTAGTTTGATATAGTTATACGGTCGTAAAGCAAGCTGGAGGTACTACACAGACAAGTAAACCAAAAATATTAATGGAAATTAGCTTCTCTTGATCTTTCATACTTTGCAAATTAGCTAAACTTCACTATGAAATCGCCCCACACATATTGGAAGAGACCTCAACTCATAGTTTATCTGATTCAATCTTCTTGATTGTAATTGTTTCCCGACTAATTCATCTTGCACAAATTCTTATTTGCAACGACACTATCCGTCGCAAGCTTGTGACGGATACCGTTTCCTCTCACAATATACCCACTTTTTCTTTCTCTGCAACACTATTCATGTGACCCCCTTTCTCCATTAACTCCTCTTGTATCCATTTTATCTCATAAAATATCCGTCACAAATTGTGACCCGTCATGGGACATGGGACAACCCGGCACAATGTCATTACTACCCCACCTAGTGTTCAACCAAGTCGTCAGAGTGTTTGGACATGTCAAAAACATCAAACATTTCGATATGATCAAACTTGATTGACATTAGAAATTGAAATAACGATACATTTACATAACAATTAAAAGCTCATCTTAAATTAATAAATCAACATCTAGTGCTTAGTAAACTGGCTTAATAATGGTACAAGAGATTCCTCATAAGCCAACAAGCTACCAACATCACTATCCAAGTATCATATCGTTCTTCATCAGAAGAGAGATCAAACTAGATCAAATACCCGTCACCTTTTCTAATATAAAACGGTGTCTTAACTTGATGTAAAATTGTCCAAGACTCTGTAACATCGTACTCAGCCATAACCCACACATCAAAAGACGTAGACAGTCTTGGCACATTATCTACCTTTTGTGCATTCACCAAACCAAGACACCCACTGAAGGAGACAATAAACGCATCGGACCAAACATATTCATCTCCTACAGTAGGCAATGCTATAAATCTATGCAACTCGGCCACCATATCATCAAAAGCAAGAATTGTAAACCCTGGGCTAGCAGAGGACGCGTATTCCCAATGACAAGCACCACGAATAAAGACTCCAATACAGAAAGTTAAGTGCTCCGAGACTACACAAGACCAGTTTTCAGTACTTCTCCATTCCCGCTCGCTAACACTGAAGATGTTGAACGAGTTGGTATCAACTGAAGCTAACACGTAGATTAAAACAAACATGTAATCTATGCCAACATAACTTAAGACAAATTGCGATTTTTGATTTACAATAAGATAATCAATAATCCGTATCAAACATGTTAGAAAACCAGTATGAATATTCCAGAAAACTGTCTGATTAACACACATATTAGAACCAAAATAACACGTAACCTGAAAGTATGAAGCAAACTACGGAGCATTTAGGGCCTATTTTTTCAAATTAATAACCAAACATCGAGTACTCACGAAACTGACTTAATGATGCGTACAAGAGATTCCTCATAAGGGATTAAGATACCAATTCCAACTCCCCTATCTAACATATCATAACATTTTTTATACTTAGAAAAGAGACCATACGAGTCGAGCCAAGCGTCATCTTTTCCAATATAAACACGATCCTTTACAATCCCTGAAAACCGACCACCAATGCCATCTGGTAGCTTAACTTGGTATAGAATCGTCCAAGATTCAGTAACACCATACTCAGACATAACCCACACATCAAAAGAAGAATCACAATTCGGTTCTAGCATATTAACTCCTTTTTGTGCATTGACCAAACCTATATACCCATTAAAGCTCACAATACACAAACTGGACCAAACATATTCATCACCTACAATAGGGAATGCTATAAATCTATGAGACTCCATTGACATGTCAAAAGCAAGAATCGTAAGACCCGAATCACCAAACGACGGATATACCCAATGACAAGCGCCGTGTGAAAAGACCCCATCACAGGATTTGAAGTCCCAAGGTACTACACCAGACCACGCCTTAATACTTCTCCATTCCCCCTTTCTAACACTGAAGACATTGAACGTGATGGCATTAAACGGGACTACGTTTTCAGGAACATCATACGTAACAGATAAGTAGGCGTAAATTAAAACAAATTTGTAATCATCAGTCGTGTCGTCATACCCAAACCCGTAGGCATAATATTGATTAGAACAAATGCGTACATGAAACTTTAGTCTTGCTGCAGCCAACTCAGACGTATGCGTACGAGGAAGACGAGGGATGATAAATTGGTCTCTAGTAGATGGATTCCATACTGTAAAACGCTCAATCAGTCTATCAGTAACCAAGTAGAGACCTTCCACTGGACCACAAACTACAAGCCCATATAAATTTAGCGACTCTTCCACGATGGGAGGCGGGGTTTCTAACACTTCGATATGACTTGATCTCCTATCAAATAAACGTACGGAGCTTCGTATTGGACTCACAATCGACTGGTCGTTGAGTCGGGCAAGGGCAAGGTGGCGCCGAATAAAGAATTTACTACGAATGAGGGAATAATAATGTTTTGAAAGAGTATTGCATCTTAGAATCGATTTGACAGGAAGTTTTAATAGTATTTCCGTCATTATTTCATCTGGAAATATTGATTTGGAGGCCATTTTTGGAGATTCAATTATATGGAATGTGAAGTGAAAAAGGGATTAATTTATAGACAGAAGAACAAAGCACATAAGTTGAACAGTCCGTTAGTTTTGTTAATTACCGAGAATAATGTTCCAATTAACTTTTGAAAAATACGATTTTAAATCAATTATTTGGAATGTGAAGCAAAAAGGTCACGACCTAAGGCACATAAGTTGAAGAGTCTTTTTTGGTGATCTATGACGTGTCAAAGTGTTATTGGCTTATTATATTATTTGGTGGGGTAGAAAATGTAGTTAATATTAATAGTGTTGGAAAATGAAAAATAAGTGGAAAATGATTGGTTTAATGCCCCTAGGTCGTGACCTTCTGCTTGGAAGGGTGAAACTGAGTTGAAGGTGAGTTAACATTATTAAAGTGAGATTAAGATCTAAAACGTTGACGACCTAGTTAGCGTGACCTTCTGCTTTGGGATGGTCTAAGATCATCATCATCGCGTCAATTAAAAGACGCCAATGGGTGACACCCATACACAATTCGCAGAAACAAATCGACAAGTTGAATATCCCTTGTAACAGTCCACTTACAAAATAAAGTAAACGTAAATTCAAAAGCAAACCTGAGTACAGAATATTATTTAACAATAGTCTTGCTAACAACGAGGGTTAGCAATCTTAGCATTCGTGCAGTGCAAGTATATTCAAAGCAAACGGAGCATACCATAAATCATACCCATTGACGTGCAAAATACTTCGGTTAAAGTTTAAATATGGACCGTCTTACAACAATCAACGAAGGATCTAAGATGCTACTCGAACTAACACTTGCCGACTGTCGTAAATTAATAACCAAACATCTAGTGCTTAGTAAGCTCGCTTAATGATGGGTACGAGAGATTCCTCATAAGGAATTAGGCAATCAACATCGTTATCCAAGATATCATAACGTTCTTCTTCGTTGGAATAAAGATCAAACGAGACCAAACCCCCGTCAAGTTTTCTAATATAAAAACGGTCCCTTACAATCCCCAACCATCGACAACCAATCCCATCTGCTGGTAGCTTAACTCGATGTAAAATTGTCCAAGATTCAGTAACACCGTACTCAGTCATAACCCACACATCAAAAGACGTATACAGTCTCGATCATACAAGTGAATTGGCTTTTGAGGAATACGAGGGAGAAGGAAATGCTCCCAAGTTGACGGATTCCATACAGCAAAGCCGTCGTCCTTAATTCGATCAACAACCCAGTACAGACCCTCTACTGGATCACTAACTACATGTCCATCATTATTTGACGACTCATCGGCGAAGGGAGACGGAATTTCTAAGATTTCAATGTGGCCTCGACTATCGAATAAACGTACTGAGTCTAGTGTTGGACTAATAATCAACTGGTGGTTGAGTCGGCCGAGGGCACGGTGGCGACCAATGAAGAATTGGGAATTAATTAGGGAATAATAATGCTTTGATAGGGTTTTGTATCTTAAAATAGATTTAACAGGGAGTTGTAATAGTATTTCTA
This sequence comes from Silene conica, assembly GCA_029255685.2. Taxonomy (NCBI): domain Eukaryota; kingdom Viridiplantae; phylum Streptophyta; class Magnoliopsida; order Caryophyllales; family Caryophyllaceae; genus Silene; species Silene conica. The sequence goes on from CM055312.2 coordinate 97,165,391, forward strand.
TCATTATTTCATCCGGAATTATTGATCTGGAAGCCATTGTTGCAGATAGTTTCTGGAAGGAAGCACTGAGATTCAATTATATGGAATGTGAGGGTAGAAGTGAAATCAGAATCATGAAACCAATACGTAGAAATTACCACAAACAATTTAAAATAAAAATAATATGAATTTAAACAAAAAAATTACGGACAGAGAAAGGAGGCGAGCGAAGGCCGTGGAAGGAAATCAATGGCGGATAGAGAGAAATAGAGTTGTAGTGAAGGACAAGGAGAAGGACTTTTGTAGGGGTTTTACGATGGTTTAGGGTTTAGGGTTTATAGAAGGTATAGGTGTAGGGGACGGACACTTTTTTTTAATTAGTCGTCATGTGTTTAACACGGTGTAGGATTTTGTAGGGGTTTTAGGGTTTTATTAAAAGTTTAAATAACCTGTCATGCATCTTATATTTTAGGCTATTTAGCATATTATTACAAGTCTAAAATTTTACATCTTACTACCTAATATGTTCAATTATTCAAATAACAACCTAATAAGTGACATGATTACTACCAAAACGAAGGAAATTGCTAAAAAATGATGGAAATCAGTTTGTTTCGTCCCGTTTAAATTTAATACCTAAATTGCCCTCCCCTCCTTCCAGCATTAAAACACCTTTGTTCTTCAACAAACTCACTTCGCCCTGATTCTCCATCAATGTCGCACCAAACTCAGATTTCCCCACTAATCCCTAAATCTCGTTCCAAACCCTGATTCTCCAGCAATCTCGTTCCATTAATTATCAAATTTTACACAAAATAATCAAATTAGGGGAAGGGTTTTATACTGGAAATAAAATGAAAAAAATGCTTACTCGATCAATTTGAGAAGACAACAGAAGACTACCTCCTCTAGTGCTGCTGCAATTTAGGCATGTTCATGGAGGCTTTGGATAAAAATGGCGGCATGAATATTAAGTTATAGTGCGTTTAATCCGGGAGGGAGAGAGATGGGTAATATGTTAACAGGGAATAGTTTTATAAAGGGAAGGATAAGATCGTCATTTAACTTAACCCGAACATTTAAAACTAACTTAAGTTTGGTTTCCGTTAAAAAAGTAGCAATCTAATTAATGTTGTGTAATTTTAGGTAGTTAGTTGCAAAATTATTAGGTAGTAATTTGTCATATTTCCTAAATTTTATGGTATATTGTGTTATATGTGGATTTAGGTGCTACCTAGGGTTTATCCCATCAAATCTCATTTTTTAGCTTTTTCGCCCAAATGTGTTAATTAGACGTAGTTGTTCTTCAATTTTTTGCTTTTTCGCCCAAATGTGTTAATTAGACGCAGTTGTTCTTCAATATTTAGCTTTTTCGCCCAAATGTGTTAATTAGACGTAGTTGTTCTTTATAGACGGGTTTTAGAATTTAGTTCATCACAATCATTTTTTTCATTAATTTTTCATATAGAAGACAAAATTCTCTTATACTCTTAAAACACGATCAAAAGTTGCCCAAATTTAATGAACCCTAAATCGATATGAACTTAACAGCACCCCGCATAAAAATAAACTAAACTAAAATCCCATCCTTTTATAACACCATATAAATACTCCAGAATTACTTACGTATATTAAACCAGTCGAAAACAGAAAATAATACGAGATACTAAACCGGTGAATTTAGGTAAAAAAGAAAATTCGTTCACAAATACAAAGATAAATGCAAATTAGCTTCGAATTATATAGAAACTAATATTATGTTCGTCGCTAAATTTGCAACTACTACGATTAATCTAGCTGCTGACATCCGAAAACAGAAAGCTAACTTTTATAACCAAAACAAGACCTAATTAATTTGACTTAACAATGCGTACAAGAGATTCCTCGTAAGGTAGTAAGCTACGAACTTTACCATCCAATTTACCGTAACGTTCTTCATCCTTGGAGACGATATCATATGAAACAAGCCACCCTTCGCCTTCGCTGATATAAAACCGGTCCCTTACAATCCCCAAATATCGACCACCGATCCCTTCTGCTAGCGAAACATGAAATAAAATCGTCCAAGATTCAGTAACACCATACTCGTTCATAACCCAAACATCAAAAGACGAAGAAAGCTCCTTCATATTATCTCCTTTTTGGGCATGAACTAAACCTAGACACCCATCGAAGGAGACAATCGACATATCAAACCATTCATATCCGTCTCCTACCAAAGGAAATGATATAAATTTGTTAGACTCGATCAACATATCAATTGCAAGAATTTTATAACACGAATTGTAGGAGCGGTCATATACCCAATGCCAAGCACCAGAAGTAATGACCCCAACAACGGATTTAATGTCCCAAGCGTCGAAATAAACTTTATTTTCAGGAGTTCTCCATTCACCCTTACCAATATTCATGATGTAGATCGTCTCATTATCTGCACCCGTGTGTTCGTTATCAATCTCATCATAAATATTTTCCCTAAACCAGTAAATTAAGATAAGCTTGTAATCGTTGGAGGTGTCGTCATACCCGAACCCACAAGCAGTACATATGTGAGGATAATAATTCCATTTATTAATAAAATTACCGCGGAGTTGAGGAACGGTAGGAATATCGAATGTCTCCCTAGTAGATGGATTCCACACAACAAACCGATTACCAATCGTATCAATAATACAGTACAGACCATCCACCGGACCGCAAAGCATATATTTATCAATATTAAAGGACTCTTGGATAATGATCCGTAGATCTTCCAAGACCTTGAAATGGCCACTCCGATCAAATAGGCGTAAAGAGCCTAGCTTTGGACTCACAATCGACTGGTTAGAGGGTTTGTCGTTGAGTTGTCCAAGGTTAAGGTGGCGACGAATGAAGTGCTGACTATGAATAAGGGAGTAATAATGTTTTGACAAGGCGTTGCATTGTAAAATAGATTTAACAGGGAGTTTTAGTAGTATTTCTACCATTATGTCATCGGGAAAAATCGGGTTCGATGCCATTGAATAGTGGTAGGAAAAAAAAAAGTAAAGAACAGTGATGAAGTGTAAATTTGGAAAAGAAAAGGAGTGAATTTATAGACAGAAAAGCTGAGAAGAAGGATATAACAGTCCATTACTGTTGCTCTGTACCGAGAAATAATCGAGAATAATGATCCAATTAGCATTCAAAAATTATAAAAATTACTGCGTACAATTCTTTACGAATAGAGCTGTAATATTAGTGTACATTTCAAATTTTCAATATATTTAGTTATATAGTTCGAAAAATGTTAAAAAGAGAATTGACCGTCTACAATTATGAAAACGACAATTAAAAAAAAACAGAGAACAGTGGGAGTATTTTTTATTTGTAACAAGTAATATAATATTACTCATATTTATTATTGAGTAAAAAGTCGAATACAAAACCCTTAATCAAAGATAACATAACTGCAAATAAATTGTATCCATCGTTATGCCTCATCCCACATTTTTTTAGAGCAAAGAAAAGAGACTCTCAACTCATGGCTATACAGGCCATTGAGTGAGCGATTTTATTAAGATTTCTAGGACAATAACTAATCGAAAAGTAATGAAAATTACTCATTCCAATTTTAATTGATACCGGTTGTATTCCACATTTGAAAGCGTTTAAATAAACCGGTCTGGATATTCTGTACCGCGGCACCCATTTCATTAAAAGTCCAAAAACAATGTCGACCACCACAACCATCATCGAGAAATTCGGAGGTCTCATCAAACGGAACCATAGTCATAAACCCAACTGAACTATTCAAATGACATTTATATGTTGTTGAAAAGAATATTGATGTCTTAAATTTCCATGACAAGCTATCACCTTTTTGAATTACTTTATCCATATCTGGGTGTATTGTGAAGGCATGACAATGTGCAGTTAGCGGCCCAGTCGATAACTGATTCGTTAACATTACATAAAATCTTATATTTCCGAGAGTAGCCGCTGAATCGGTTAAAAATGGTGCAATTGTTATTGTTAATAACAATATGCATATAATTGATAGGTACGTGTGTTCAGGGGCGGATTTAGGCGTGTCGGGGTGGGCACGTGCCCCCCATGAAATTTTCAAAATAAATTTTTATAAGTCTCCAATATAGACATATAGTTATCATGCCATAATTGATAGAGGTGTCAACTTTTATCTTAGAGATGCAGGTTCGATTCCCCATAACTACAATAAATATTTTTGGCCTTAGTTCATATTGAACCCATGACCTTTAGATTATATGGGAAGTTCTATACCATTAAACCACTTGTATTTATTATTAAATTTTGTACCAAAATTTATTATATTCTACAACTCTAAGGCATTATTTTTTTATATACTTACAATATATACTTTGTAATATTTTAGAGAAAACGTTATTTTTGAAAAAAAAATATCTAGAAGTCCAGTTTTTCCCATTTTTTACTTAAATATTATTTAATATAGGAAAAAAATTTAAAATATAAAAAAAAATTCTTAGACACGCGTAGATAACGCGTCAAAAAATTTTTGTGCCCCCTTACACAAAATTCTTGGGTCCGCCACTGCGTGTGTTTCATCTTGCAATTAACGAATGATTTTTCCGAGTGTAGGCTAAATTCTTGAAATTTGTTCCGAGGTATTATCCGTCTTAAATAGAGTATTGGATAATTCAGTTTCCTTATATGTTTGATATATTGTTCTGTATTAGAACAAATAAAAAAATAGTAATATAACTCCTAATGACATAAAATAATTACAATTTTGGTATATGATCTTTACATGATTTTATTGGATTTATATTCATGCATTTGATTGCTCAAAGTATTTTCTTTTTTTTTTGAGAAGAGAAAAATCTTTCATTAATCAAAAGTCTCATGGTAGTTACAAGTCTTACAACATATGTCAAGAATGACAGCAAACAAAACGATTAAAATCAAATAAACTACATTCTCGATCTCTAAACTTGATGGGCTTATGAGAAACTTCTGCACATTCTCTAACCTATCGCCTTTTACGGCTTTTCACAAGGGTCTAAAACATTGCTCAAAGTATTTGAATGTTAATGTATTGTTCTTTTTTTATAAAACAGTTGTAATTTGTTTCTTAAAATAAAAATATATCTCACATTCTATTATTATCTTCCTAGTTTAACTTTAAGGTTAAAGTTTAATAATTTTAATTAATTAACCATAAATAAGTGTTATTAAGTTTATGTTTTACGTACACTTTATCATTAAATTTCCATATAATATCCTTTTAACCTAAAATCTAATGAACAAATTGCTTATCAGTTATTAATATTATTTAATTTTCCAAAAAATCAAAGGACTACAACAATAGATTTTTATTTACTAATCAATGAAACAAATTATTTGCTTATCAATCGCAAAAGTGGCGATTAGCCCCATAACGTTGAACAATTGTAAAATTAAGCGCCATAAGTTTTCAATGTAGTGATTAGCCCCATAACATTGAGTGAAAGTGAAATTGAATCCATTTTTTTTTTTATTTCCAACCAGAATTATTGCTTATTATACGTCTCGACCACATAAGATGTTTTTTTTTGGTAAGGCAGGGCTTAAGCCTAACTATTATAGTATTATTGCTTATTATACGTTGCGTATAATATACTCACTCGATTATGATTAATTCTATACATTTAATTAGATTAGGGCATAATTGAACCCTAGATATAATTAACCGATTCTTATAGGTTGTCTCAAATCAATTAACATGTCATATGTGTTATTACTAGTGTCATCAAATTAGATTAGGGCATTATTGAACCCTAAATATAATTAACTGATTCTTATGAGTTGTCTGAAATTAATTTACATGTCATGTGTTACCACTATTGTCATTAAAACTGTATGACAACATATGGGTATTTTCATCATTGCTTGAAGTAATGAGGGTTGTGTTATGTTGTATATAGAGGCGGCCATCCTTGATACGACACGAAATTAGCGGGCTCGGCTTGAAGTGTTTTAACCCGTACGTTTATGTAATTGGTTCGATATAAACACGACTAGAACTTATATGGGTAGGGTTAGAGTTGGGATCTTGCGACACGAACAACCAAGTCATTAACACAATAATTATATGAACAAGTAACATGGATATGAAAAAAAATGCCAGTAGTTAGCTCTCGTAACACAATATGAATGTCTTATTAGGTTTGGAAAAAATGCAAGTAGCTCTCGTAATACGACATGAATGTCTTAGTAGGTTCTCATAATATGAGCGCCGGACACTCTTGAACCTTTGATGATATGATATGAATGTCGCCGTGAATCTAAGCTCGTCGATGACTCCATTTTTGTGCATGTACAAACTTCCCCTTTTGACCGTTTCTAAATAAAAGACCCATATCCATAACATGCCAGTAATAATAGACGTGTTTAGCATGTTGAGGGATATCTAAAGCGAGGCCAATTTTACCCTTTGGACCATGTAAATCAACAATATCACAATATAATTTTACATGACTACTTTGATCGTCTATCGGAAATCCCGGCACTATATATGTCTCGTGTACGGCCACAGTTCCAGTGCTAATAGGATTGCTGAAACTACCATCCTTCCTAATGACACAGCCTACGGATATTTACCCGTTTGACATCAAATTTTCGATGCTGAAAGTTACTATAACAGCTGAGCACAATTGAACTGCTAGGGTTATTAATAACATGAATGCTATTATTAACTGGTTTAAATTTGTCATTTTGCAACAAGATTTCCAATTTGAGTTATTGTTTAATTTGTTTCTATGTACTCTCGTGAATCAATCAATATGATTTATTTATAGTCTTATCGATCGATTTTTTCTAACGTATTACTCCCTCGTTCTTAATTAATAATTTAGATTTACTGCAAACGTTATTTGATAGAAAATCTTAATTAATACTATCATTAACTTCACATATTGATGTTATAATTTTACTCATTTTGAAACGTTTGAGCAATCAATACTTGTGAATGCTCAACATGTTAAGCCTAACGATTATTGCTCATTATACGTCGTTGCGTATAATATACTCATTTTGATTAATTCTATCAATTAACATGTCATATGTGCTATTACTAGTGTCATTAAAACTGTATGAGAACGTATGGGTATTTTCATCCTTGCTTGAAGTTATGAGGTGTGTGGAGTGTTTTTTTATAGAGGCGGTCATCCTTGATCCGACAAGAAATTAGCGGGTTCGGGTAAAAGTATTTTAACCCCTTAACGTAACTGGGTCGATACAAACATGACTCGAACTTATATGGGTAATATTAGAGTTGGGATCTTGCAACACGAACACGACACGGATAACTCATTTATTTAAATGAGTCATAATTGGTTTATAATAAATTAGTATAAAATTAAAGGCAAGTCATTAAATTTTCGGGTCATGTCCAATAAAAAAAATACAAAAAATAATTTTGAAATGCGTTATATGGGTTAGTCGGGTTAGCTGGGTCAAATGGGTCAAAATTGACCTGTAAAAGTTAAATGGGTTACGCAAATCGGGTTAAATTATTTTTTCTAATGTATTACTCACTCTTTCTTAATTAATAGTAATTTAGATTTTTTCAAAATGGTAATTTGTTCGTTAAAAATATGATCTATTTATCGTCTTATCGATCGATTTTTACTAACGTATTACTCCCTCGTTCTTAATTAATGATATAGACTTACTGCAAACGTTATTTGATAGAAAATGTTAACTAATACTACCATTAACTTGACTGTTATTATATTGATGTTAAGTATTGACCCATTTTGAAACGTTTAAGCAATGAATACGTGTTAATGCTCAAGATGTTAAGCCTAACCATTATTGCTTATTAAAAAATGTTAATTAATACTACCCTTAACTTGTATGTAATCGTCCCAACATGCATGGCAAAATAACATTTTTCATTCATACATTAATTTAACTCCAACCTATCCCATTTGTCAAGTTTATCCATTGACACAATAAGTATATGAAAAAAATACAAGTAGCTAGGTCTCGTAATACAATTAATATGAATGTCTTATTAGGTTTGGAAAAAATGCATCAATTAGGTCTCGTAATACAACATGAATGTCTTATTAGGTTCTCCTAATATGAGTGCCGGACATTATTGAACCTTTGACGATATGATATGAATGTCGTCGTGAATCGAATCTCGTCGATGACTCCATTTTTGTGCATGTGGGTTAGGTTAGAGTCGACGCATGTGACCCCTTTATTTAAATGAGTCGGGTTAGGGTTGAAGGGGTCACGACCCATTAAAAGGTGAAACGAACACGAACTCGACACTACCAACCTAGACAATCTCCTTCAAATTAATGAAAACAATTAATGGTATAGCTAGGTCGCAAAAATGAATAATCAAAACCCATAACTAATTAATTTATGGTTATATTCACGTAGGTCGTAATAGAGAAGCACACAACAATGATTGTTTGCCAACCTAACCCTAAACAATCAAAACAATGATTGTTCGCTCTAACAGGTAGTTTACAAGCACAAATAAATGACCTAAATACAATTTTTCATTCATACATTAATTTAACTCTAACTTATCCCATTTGTCATGTTTATCCATTAGTATTCTATACAATAATTTAACTCTAACCTATCCCATAATGAAAATTTAAACTCCCATTTGTCATGTTTATCCATTAGTCTTCTACACAATAATTTTATTACTTAGTTTTTTCAGTAAAATTAAGTTTAAAACACAATAAATTTTAAGATTTTTGATTTTATTAGTATTTTTGTTATTTTAAACAAGACTTTAATAATAACTTTATAAAAAGTCACAACAAAATTTTTATTTATTTTAATAATTAGCTAATACCTTGGTATTAAAATGAACCCAAATTCTCATTGAAGATGAAAATATCCGTTGTAAAGTGAAGACGGGCCAAATAATGATCCATTTGCATAGATAAGACAAACTTTTTGCTCTTTCCTATGACTTATCATTTTTGTATTATTAACGCAAATGGATATTACTTGACCCGTCTTCATTTAAGACGGATATATCCGTTAATGAGATAATTAAGATAATTAATGGGTGAGCACGCATATACTCAACCAAGGTCAATTTGTAACCATTGTTGAACAAAATTGACCATATTTATGACCACCTAGGTGTACAATTGTTATTGGTTCAAAAATAAAAAATATAGAATGATTGGAAATAAAAAGATTTTGGTAGGGTAGAAAATATGGTAATTGATTGGAGAGTGGAAAAATGATTGGGTTGATCACTAGGTCCTGACCTTCAAATTGGGAGGGTGAAAGTTGGTTAATATAAAAAGATTGGAATTAAGAGTAAAACTGGAACAAAATCTAATTATCGTAACCACTGCTGGGTGACGGTCCTATTCAATCTAGCTAGGGCAGGTGTGGCGGTGAGTAAAAGTGACAACTAGGACAGTGGGGTCGGGTTTTAATATTCTCGGATATTATCTGGCCAGGGTTTGGGAAACTAAGAATTTATAACTAAAGTAAATAAAAATACTTGTGAAGTTTAATTCCAATAAGTTAAGAATGAAGTACGCAATATATCATAAATAATGTGAAGCTTGATTAAAGTGTTAAAATGTAAATTAGTGTTCTTCAGTCTTCTTATCGGTCATATTCATGTTTTTCATATTTAAACGTTAGGAATTTATGAAAATGCAAAATGTCGAAAAATGTTATCCTTATATATTTGTAAATTGGGAAGTATATTATGTATATCATTACGTTTCTAATTTTCTATGATCTTGAAAATCTTTACTAAATTGATCTAAAACCGTGATAACATGCATTAACATAGTGAAAATGTTTATCATTTGGGACTTGGGACCATGGCATAGGAGAATGGATCTATCCTATTCTACATCAATAAGTCTTCCTTTAAATGGCCTAAAAAAAGATGGATCAAATGCAATGACGGATCCAGAGCTTTTCGAATGAGAGTGCACAATGAGAAAAAATCGAATAAAATAAAAAAAAAATTTAATATTAAACAATTCGGCTAAAGGAAAATTACAAATGCTAATATAATGTTACATATACAAAGTCTGACGAGATCTTATGTTCCAAAAACGCTTCATTTAGGGATGGCAATTTGTCCATTACCGAACCGAAACCGAACCGATCCGAGGGAAATTTACCGATCCAAATCCATCGTTTGAAAACCCATATCCATATCCATTAGTTGGAACCCGAATCCAAATCCACCCAAAAAATACCCGAACCGAATCCACGCCGATCCATTTCATAACCATAACCGAACCGATCCACCCAATCCACTTAAGATCCAAAACCGATCCAAAACCGATTCATATCCACCTTTAACCCGATCTGTAACATCCCGTATTTTCGTAAATAATATTTTTTACGATTTTAAATTATTTCACGGGATATAATATTATTTTAATAATAAATCGTAAATTTATTCATTGTGGTTGAATTGTAGATTGGTTATTCATTGTGGTTGCACTGATTAATGTTGCTGCTGTATTTCGTAGTTAAATTGCACTAAGCTAATGCTCCTTGTGTCAACTAATTAATTACGTGTTGGCGTGTTGCTGCTATTATTCTTTGATGTTATGGTTATTGTTGGTATGATTATGGTTGATTAGTTGTCATTCTATTGATGCAAATTTCTGCCCATTTCCTACATTATCAGTCGGTTGCAGTTGCACTACTCGGTTATAGTCGTTGTCGTGTGTTGCATTATTATTTATTGGTAAACTGCTACTGCTGCGTTAGCTGTTGATGCGTTATTGATTACTGTTGTCCGTTATTCTATTGTAATTATCACATAATTCTGCTCCCTACTACTGCTGTTATCCTGTGTTTCGCTGTCCTTCTGTTGCTGTTGGCCGCGCTACTACCGCGTTGTTGTTATTGCTAGTGTTGTAGGTTGTGCGCTACTCCTGCTCTTCTTGTTGATGCCATTAAGTTGCTTGTGTTACTGCGGTACTGAAGCGGTCTTTGTTATTTATTATTGTTGTTTATGGTTGTCCCACGGTTGCCTTGATGCTATTGGTATTATTATTATTGTTTATGGCTGTCATACTTACCATTGCCACTGCACACCTATTGCCATTTCTGTTCAGACCAGACCATTGCTTACATTAGACGGCATCCTTGTACTTCCTACTGCTACTGTTGCGACTTCCTTTGCATCTGCACACTACTACTGCCTGTACTACACTTATGTTACTACCTACTGTGATACTACTATTTTTTTTTTATACAGATAACTAAATTAAAATTTCATACTACATATTACAACGACTACTACCTACTGTACGTTCTTTTTTTTACTATTGTTTATTACTAATTCTACTACATTAATATACTACTTCACATTACTACACTACTACTATATAATAATACGGAGTACTACTGTACGTACTAAGAATTTAAATCCAAGAAAACATGCCTCAATCTACAAAAATAATAAAAAGACAAACTAAAGCATCACATCTCACCATTCAACTATTTAAGAGTAAATTATCAAGCCACATCATCCTTTCTTATTTTGAATAGAAAAAGGAAAAAAAAATGATATTTTAAACATCAAATGCAAATTAAAGCATAATGTTAAGAAATTTAAACTTAAAAATTAAACTAATATATCTAATAGTATTGAACACAAATTATAATTCTCATTATAATTTTTCGAAACAATGTCAATCATTCAATCTATTTTGAATAATAATTCACAAATAAAAGTTTAGAAATTTTTATTTTGACAAATTTCTTTCAGGTTAAATTAATTACATACAAAAAAAAAACAATAATAAAAACAATAATTGTGACAAAATACTAATAAACATATCAATAATCGTGGCAAAATAATAATAATCCGTGACAAAAACTTGGTAAATTGTGGAAAATATATTTTGACTATATATTACTTGTAGTTTTTTTTTTGTTATGAGTTTTTTTGTCATCAAAGCTTATTGAGACTTTAAATCTGAACTTGTATAATACCAACAACGTGACAAATAATCCTGACAATATATCAACGAACAACCAAGTCATTGACACGATAAGTATATGAAAAAAATGCAAGTAGCCGAGGACTCTAACCTATCCTATTTGTCATGTTTATCCATTAGTGTTCTATACAATAATTTTATTCATACAATAATTTTATTCTACGCAATCATTTTATTAAGAGCCTAAGAATAGTCTTCTCTCTTTCTAATTAAAAAAATGGAAAATGGTAAGCTATATATTATGGGGTGACGCCTAGTATTTAAAATTTTGAATTTATGCATGTGATGTGCCTTTTCTTGTACGGTTAGGCGGTCTTTATTTATTGTATGTATATAAGAGGTCGTCGAGATTGTACACCTTTAGGTTGTGCTAAAGGTGGAAATAGGTATATCACTGCATTAACTACCGGACATAAAAAACCTTGTTTGCGCCACACTGCCTCTTCTTTTTTGGTATACATGGGATCGTAGGCGTATTAATCTCCTTTCCTTTGGCGCTTTTATTGTAAGATGCAAAAAGACTTCTCTTTAATTAGAAGAACAAGCAAGAGATAGTTTGTTCAGTGCTTAGCCCAGCTCGCAGACGGACGTACGCATTGGTCATACTAATTTACGGAAAAGTTAAACCATTGACGATATGACAAGTATATCCGTAACAAGTTTATGATGGGTCAAGTATCTTCCACTTGCGTAGATAAGACGCGTTTAGAAAATAACAAAGTGTTTGTTTTTATTTACTTAAATGAATAATATTTTATCTGTTACAAGATTATGACGGATATGTCCGTCACAAATTCATGTTTTTCGTATTTAAACGTTAGGAATTTATGAAAATGCAAAATGTCGAAAAATGTTATCCTTATATATTTGTAAACTGGGAAGTATATTATGTATATATTACGTTTCTAATTTTCTATGATCTTGAGAATCTTTACAAAATTGATCTAAAACGGTGATAACATTAACATAGCGAAAATGTTTATCATTTGGGACTTGGGACCATGGCATAGGAGAATGGATCTATCATATTCTACATCAATAAGTCTTCCTTTAAATGGTCTAAAAAAAGATGGATCAAATGCAATGACGGATCCAGAGCTTTTCGAATGAGAGTGCACAATGAAAAAAAAATCGAATAAAATAATAAAATAATTTAATATTAAACAATACGACCAAAGGAAAATTCCAAATGCTAATATAATGTTACATATACAAAGTCTGACGAGATCTTATGTTCTAAAAACGCTTCATTATGTCAACAAAAGGTTAAACCATGTTTCAAATGAGTTATTTTCGTAAAATAGTAAAATTTCATCATAAATGACTATATTTAATCTGTTTTATTTGTGACGAAAAATTACTCAAATTTACAATTCTATATATTCATTACCTTTATTTTTTTGTTTGAAAAAAAGAACATTATGCCATTATGGTTCCTGTCAATTGTCAAAGGACTCCCTCGCACTCCAATTAGCTACTTTGTTTTTGAACGACTAAATTACACTTTATATTCATTTTGACACCTTTTTAAACAAACTATGTCGATTTTTGGACTCAAACTCTCCTAATACAAATTACACTTTTAATCACAGAGGAAGACGTCAACCGATATCAAATATTGTCATTTTAACAGCAAATAAGACGGATCACATTTATCAATAAAATGGAGACAAAGTAAATGTAACCATCCATAATGAAATGTAACCCCACCCAATTTCTAAGTTATAACAGCTAAGGTCACATTCATCCATTTACTATAAAAGCGATAATTTTTATAGGCTTCTCATTGACTGCATGATTTAGGGTAGATGAGTCTCACCATCATCTTATTCTATTTAATTAGTCTCTTTCCTTCAATTTTATTTGCTTTTCATTTTTACAAAACTTTCGGTTTCAAAATATTCATTTTCACATGTTAAGTATGATACAAAGTTTATTTACATAAAATTTTATGCAAAACAAAAAGATACAAAAAATAAAAAATGAAAAATGTACAAAATTCATATGTTTAACGATTAGAAATTAATAAATTTCAAACTAAGAAATTAAAAATAACAACCCAAATAAATAATAACAAAATAAATATAAACTAACAAATTCATATAAAAAGAATCAATTTAATTTAATTATCGGAAATAAAAATCTTGAATACATTTTGTAGGTATAAAAAATCAACCTCATATGGTCAGGTTATTTTTGGTAGTTTGGAGCTGGGAGACGGAATTTATATTATATGGTCGTATTCATCCTACATGGGTGGTTAATATTATAGTAGTTGATAACATAGTTGTATTAGAATTATATATTTAAATAAATTTGAAATATTGGATTAGAATATTATTTAAGAGTAATAATAATTATTTTATTAATTAAATTAAAAATTTAATGAATTATGGAATATATTATTTTTTTGGAAATTTGAACTGATTTACTTACTTTTAATAGTTTTCAAAATATAACATATATACTTATTTATACTCTAAGAAAACTCACAAAATAAAAAAAAGAAACTTCATAACTAAAAAATATCGCTCATTACCAAGTTTCACAAAATCACCTCCAAAAATTATATTGATTTTATACTGAAGGTACATTGATTATAAGTTATAAATACATGTAATAATTATTATACGTACATATTGTTTTAGATAAAGTTTAAACATAGGTATATATACCAAAAGAGATACAAATTTATCAGAAAGATTCATGTGGCATAGTGGTATTAGCAATTGTATCTTATCCTAGAGGTTAAGTGATCAAGCCTCACTAATAACAATTTTGAGGTTTCATTTGATGGTTGATTATCAACCACCGTAGACCGACGGCGACGGCCGACCACCATCGGCCCCCCGATCAACCACCTTATTATCTAGTTTTAATTATTATTATCATTTATATTTTATGTTATTAATATGATAAATATGTGATTTACGGTTCTACCCTTTCAAAATTGGCGTAAATACGAAAATTTAATTTTCTATTTTCTATTTTTTTCTATTTTTTATTAGGGTGTTACCGATATTTCGGTAACACCCGGTGTCGCCCTAGCACTATCCATGATGTTGGCACAAACGTAACATTTCCAATTTTTTTATTAGGGTGTTACCGAAAGTCAGTAACACCGGTATCGCCCTATCACCTCCCAACAAGGAAAAGTGAGCAATGAAAAATTCAAACATTCCGATATAATCAAACTTGACAGAGATTAACCAAGTACTGTTAGTTCAATGGAATATAGGTTAAACCTTGAAACTTGCAGAAATGCCGGAGTTAAGAGGTCTTAGATTCGACTATTAATTGGGACGATGACCACTGCGCCACTGCAACCCCGAAATAAATTTCAAACTCGTATAATAGTTTAGGATAGTTATATGTCGTACAACAGTCTAAAATCCAAATACTTCTGAGATAAACAACCGATGGCATTATTAAGGCCCGCAATCGTTTTCCTCGGTCAAAGCACGGCTCAGGCTTGGGATCAGCTCTCGAGCTAATCGAATTAGGTTGAGCAAATGTTAGCTTGGCTTGAAAAGCTCATATCGGCTTGAATTTATGTAATTCGATAAATATTATTACTCATATTTTGTAAAAACATCTTGTCACAATTATATATTAGTCGAATTTCCGGCGATAATCTGACTTTCTCAAGTGTGAGCTCCAAATTTTGCTCTTAAATAGACGGAAGTAGACTTGTTGTTGTGGACAAGCCAACCACAGTTATGAGATAATTTTAAACTTCTTATTTAGGTGTCCTCTTTACTACATTTCTTGGCATGAATTGTATAGGTGCACTTCTTTTTTCTCACCACTGTGTACATTTCCTTATTTTTCACCTCCTATTTACCCAATGACACTTGCCGTGTAATTTACACGGCACCACCATGGTATGGCCGTATAATGTACACGACAGTACCATGGTGGTGCCGTGTAATTTACACGGCACCCTCATTTGGTGTGTTTTTTCTCCTTTTCTTTTTTTCTCTTTTTTTTAATTTTTTTTTTAATCTGTGAGATAAAAACAAAATATGAGTAAATGTTTGGAAAATTAATTACTTTTTAGACCGTCTTAAAATTTTAATAACAATAAACCGTAAATTACATATAATACAAATCAGCAAACCAAATAAATAAATAACGATATACCGTATAATATAAACCGTTATAAGAATAAAAACAAGTATTATAAAATTCGTCTCAAAAACACTTTACGATAAAACAATTTTTTTTTTTTCTAAAGCAAACATAGGGGCAAATTTGGAATAAACTAAAAATAGGCGGTGTAACAAGTAAAAACAGAGGGCGTGATATAACAAATTCTCGAAAGAAATGCTCCCTAGTAGACGGATTCCATTCAGCGAAACGGTCATTAATTGGATCAATAACCCAGTACAGACTACAGACCTTCCACTGGACCACAAACTATATGCGCAAAAGCATTTGAAGATTCATTGGCGAAGGGAGGCGGGGTGTCTAAGACCTCGATATATCCTCTCCTATCATATAAACGAACGCAGCCTCGTATCAGATTCACAATCGACTGGTCATAGAGTTTATCGTTGAGTCGTCCAAGACCAAGGTCAAGGTGGCGACGAATGAAGAATTTGCTATGAATAAGAGATTATGATACACGAAACTTCAAACTATGAAGCAAACTACGGAGCATTTAGGCCCTGTTTTTCCAGCAACAATTGGGAGGACATTTATCTAAAATTAGTAACCAAACGTCGAGTACTTACTCAACAGACTTTATGATGCGTACAAGAGATTCCTCAAAAGGGATTATGGTACACGCTCTCGTTTTCGAGATAGCATAACGTTCTTCATCCTTAGAAAAGAGACCATACGAGTAGAGCCTACGGTCAGCTTTTCCAAAATAAATACGGTCACTTACAATCCCTGTAAATAGACCAGCATTGCTTTCGGGTAGCTTAAGTTGGAATAGAATCGTCCAAGATTTAGTAACACCATACTCAGACATAACCCACACATCAAAAGACGTATCATAATACGGTCTTATTCTATTAACTCCTTTTCGTGAATTGACCAAACCTAGACACCCATTAAACTTGACAACACGCGAATCGGACCAAACATATTTGTCCCCTACAATAGGGAATGCTATAAATCTATGAGACTCGATTAACATGTCGAAAGCAAGAATGTTAGGAGAATCACGAGAGGATGAATATACCCAATGACAAGCGCCGTGAGAAAAGACCCCAACACCGGATCCAAAGTCCCAAGGTTCTACCCCAGACCACTCTTTAGTACTCCATTCCCCCTTTCTAACACTGAAGACGTTGAACCTTCTGGCGTTAATTGGAACTACGTTTTCAAGACCAAGAATTACAGCATCCAAGAAGTAGTAAATTATAACAAATTTGTAATCATCCATAATTTTGTCATACCCAAACCCGTAAGCAAAACAAGCTCGATAACAAATTTGTTTTGCTGCATCCAACTGACATGAGTTTTCTCCAGTTCCGGGTGTTGGAGGAAGACGAAATTGCTCTTTAGTAGATGGATTCCATATAATAAAACGCTCATTCTCTGTATCAATAACCGAGTAGAGACCTTCCACTGGACCACAAACTTCAAGCCCACAAAAATCGACAGGAGGCGGGGGTTCTAAGACTTCGACGTGACATCTCCTATCAAATAAACGTACGGGGCTTCGTAATGGAGTCACGAAAAACTGGTTGTTGAGTCGGCCAAGGGCAAGGTGGCGATGAATAAAGAATTTAGTATGAATGAGGGAATAATAATGTTTCGAAAGGGTGGTGCATCTTAGAATAGATTTAACAGGAAGTTTTAATAGTATTTCCGTCATTATTTCATCTGGAAATATTGATTTGGAGGCCATTTTTGGAGATTCAATTATATGGAATGTGAAGTGAAGAAGGGATTAATTTATAGACAGAAGACCAAAGCAGATAAGTTGAACAGTCCTTTAGTTTTGTTAATTACCGAGAATAATTTCCCAATTAACATTTGAAATTTACTGGATAATACAAACGTATTCAACAGTCAACAAAACTACTTCTTGCAAAATGAAACCTGTCCTGCCAATAAGACCATCCCCAAGCATGGTCGTCAAGGAGGTCGCGATCTTGTTGGGTCACCATAATTACGTAATTAACACACTAATTTTGGTGATCTCGTATTGACCCCGAAATGGATAGGTGACCTTCTTGGTGACATATGACGTGTCAAAGTGTTATTGACTTATTATATTATTTGGTGGGGTAGAATATGTAGTTAATGATTGATAAGGTTGGAAAATGAAAAATGAGTGGAAAATGATTGGTTTGATATCCCTAAGTCGTGACCTTCTGCTTGGAAGGCTGAAGTGAGTTGAAGGTGAGTCAACATAATTAAAGTGAAATTAAGAGCTAAAACGTTGGCGACCCAGATAGCGTGACCCTCTGCTTGGGGTGGTCCAAGATCATCACCATCCTCGTCAATTAAGAGACGCCAAAGGGTGACACCCATACACAATTCACAGAAACAAATCGACAAGTTGAATATCCCTAGTAACAGTCCACTTACAAAATAAAGTAAATGTAAATTCAAAGCAAACCGAGTACAGAGTATCATTTAACAATAGTCTAGCTAACAACGAGGGTTAGCAATCTTAGCATTCGTGCAGTGCAAGTATATTCAAAGCAAACGGAGCATACCATAAATCATACCCATTGATGTGCAAAATACTTCGGTTTAAGTTTAAACCATGATACAACCGTGGAAGAGCTTTATGGACCAATATTAAATAACCTGAAATATAAATAAGACCGTCTTACGACAATCACCAGAGTTGGAATATACCCAATGACATGCGTCGTGAGAAAAGACCCCATCAAAGGATTCAAAGTCCCAAGGTAATACTCCAGACCACGCTCAAGTACTTCTCCATTCCCCCTTCTAACACTGAAGACGTTGAACCAGTTGTCGTTTAGCGGAGCTTCATCTTCATCAGAAACTGAAACAAATTTGTAATCATCCGTAGTGTCGTCATACCCAAAACCATATGCAAAACATTGATGATAATCAAACATTAGTGTCACCGCACCCAACTCACACGAGTTTTCTCCAGTTTCGGATGTTGGAGGAGGACGAGGGATGAAAAATTGCTCTCTAGTAGATGGATTCCATACCGTAAAACGCTCATTCCGTCTATCAGTAACCAAGTAGAGACCTTCCACCGGACCACAAACTACAAGCCCAAAAAAATATGCCGGCTTTTTAACGATGGGAAGCGGGGTTTCTAAGACTACGATGTGACCTTTCCTATCAAATAAACGTACGGAGCTTCGTACTGGACTCACAATCGACTGGTCGTTGAGTCGGGAAAGGGCAAGGTGGCGACGAATAAAGAATTTGCTTCGAATGAGGGAATAATAATGTTTCGACAGGGTATTGCATTTTAGAATCGATTTAACAGGAAGTTTTAAAAGTATTTCCGTCATTATTTCATCTGGAAAGATTGATATGGAGGCCATTTTTGGAGATTCAATTATCTGGAATGTGAAGTGAAAAAGGGATTAATTTATAGACACAAGACCAAAGCGCATAAATTGAAGAGTCCATTTGTTTTGTTAATTACCGAGAATAATGTTCCAATTAACTTTTGAAAATTACAGGATAATACAAACAACTTCTTTCAATCAAATTTGAAACCTGAAAAACTATATCATATAATGTTCTCCGTGTTAGGAAATATAAGGTCAGAGCGAAGATATATTGAGAGTATATAGATTGTTGTGTCGTCATATGCAAGTCACTGAATGGAAAACGAAATAGCGTTACCTCCGTTATTCTTAATTGCTTCCATTGATCAAGCTAAAAGTCTAAGATCATCATCATCATCGTCATGATAATATTCTTATCAATTAAGAGACGCATACACAATTTGCAGAAACAAATCGTCAAGTTGAATATCCCTCGTAACAGTCCACTTACAAAATAAAGTAAATGTAAATTTAAAGCAAACCGAGTAGAGAGTATTATTTAACAATAGTCTTGCTAACAACGAGGGTTAGCAATCTTAGCATTCGTGCAATGCAAGTATATTCAAAGCAAACGGAGCATACCATAAATCATACCCAATGATGTGCAAATAAGACCGTCTTACAACAATCATAGAAGGATCTAAGATGCTACTCGAACTAACACTTGCCAACTATCGTAAATTAATAACCAAACATCTAGTGGTTAGTAAGCTCGCTTAATGATGGGTACGAGAGATTCCTCATAAGGAATTAGGCAATCAACATCGCTATCCAAGATATCATAACGTTCTTCATCGTTGGAATAGAGATCAAACGAGACCAAACCCCCCGTCAACTTTTCTAATATAAAAACGGTCCCTTACAATCCCCAACCGTCGACAACCAATCCCATCTGCCGGTAGCTTAACTCGATGTAAAATTGTCCAAGATTCAGTAACACCGTACTCAGTCATAACCCACACATCAAAAGACGTATACAGTCTCAGCCCATCATCTTCTTTTTGTGAATTGACCAAACCAAGACACCCCCTCAAGGAGACCATAAACCTGGTGGACCAAACATATTCATCTCCTACCGCAGGCAATGCTATAAATCTATGCGACTCGGTCCTCATGTCGAAAGCAAGAATTGTAAATTCCGTGTATTGCCAATGACAAGCACAGTGAACAAATACTCCAATAGGATAAATTATGTCCTGAGGGACTACACCAGGCCAGTTTTCAAAACTTCTCCATCTCCCTTCGCTAACACTGAAGATGTTGAACGGCTCAGTCTCAATCGAATCTAACGAGTAGATTAAAACAAACTTGTAATCATTCGTAATGTCATCATACCCAAGCCCGTAAGCATAACAGCCTCGATCATACAAGTGAATTGGCTTTTGAGGAATACGAGGGAGAAGGAAATACTCCCTAGTTGACGGATTCCATACAGCAAAGCCGTCGTCCTTAATTCGATCAACAACCCAGTACAGACCCTCTACTGGACCACAAACTGCATGCCCATTATAATTTGATGGCTCATCGGCGAAGGGAGATGGAGTTTGTAAGATTTCAATGTGGCCTCGAGTATCGAATAAATGTACTGAGTCTAGTGTTGGACTAATAATCAACTGGTGGTTGAGTCGGCCGAGGGCACGGTGGCGATGAATGAAGAATTGGGAATTAATTAGGGAATAATAATGCTTTGATAGGGTTTTGCATCTTAACATATATTTAACAGGGAGTTGTAATAGTATTTCTATCATTATTTCATCCGGAATTATTGATCTGGAAGCCATTGTTGCAGATAGTTTCTGGAAGGAAGCACTGAGATTCAATTATATGGAATGTGAGGGTAGAAGTGAAATCAGAATCATGAAACCAATACGTAGAAATTACCACAAACAATTTAAAATAAAAATAATATGAATTTAAAGAAAAAAATTACAGACAGAGAAAGGAGGCGAGCGAAGGCCGTGGAAGGAAATCAATGGCGGATAGAGAAATAAATAGAGTTGTAGTGAAGGACGAGGAGAAGGACTTTTGTAGGGGTTTTACGATGGTTTAGGGTTTAGGGTTTATAGAAGGTACGAGTGTGGGACGGAAACTTCTTTTAATTAGTCGTCCTGTGTTTAATACGGTGTAGGATTTTGTAGGGGTTTTAGGGTTTTATTAAGTTTAAATAACCTCTCATGCATCTTAAATTTTATGGTATATTGTGTTATATGTCGATTTAGGTGCTACCTAGGGTTTATCCCATCAAATCTCATTTTTTAGCTTTTTTGCCCAAATGTGTTAATTAGACGTAGTTGTTCTTTATAGACGGGTTTTAGAATTTAGTTAATCACAACCATTTTTTCCATTAATTTTTCATATAGAAGACAAAATTCTCTTATACTCTCAAAACACGATCAAAAGTTGCCCAAATTTAGTGAACCCTGAATCAATATGAACTTATCTGCACCCCGCATAAAAATGAACGAAACTAAAAATCCATCCTTTAATAACACCTAACTAGATTTCATGCCCGGGCGTTGCCCGGGTAATATCTTGACATGGTTTCAAAGTAACTATCGTACAGTTAATCTTCTAAAATACTTATTATAGGCATATATAAAGAATAATTTTAAGTATGATTGTTTTTTATAGCTAATGAAATATCAGATGTATCATCATCGGAACAACATGGAATGTTGAAAATGCATGAAACTCCAATAGAAATGCATGGAATGTTACGATTTTTAGAAAATGCGTGAAACTCCAATAAATTTTTCAACATGTTTGAAATGAAATTACGGGCATGGAATATTTCTAATATATGAAGATAGTTGAAGCTCGTATTCTGTTAATATTATCTGCTATTTTTTTTTACATTAGATCATATTATTTTTAATTTAGCTCATATATTCTTATCTTAATATCTCGTATTCTTATCTTATTAGCTCGTATACTTTTTACATTAACTCGTATTCTTATCTTATTAGCTCGTATACTTTTTACATTAGCTCGTATTCTTATCTTAATAGCTCGTATTTTTTATCTTATTAGCCCGTATTCTTCTTACATTGGTTCATATTATTTTTACATTAACGCGTATTTTTATATGCTCGTATTTGTAAGTTCTTCATCCTCTAATATGCTCGTATATTTTTTTACATTAGCTCGTATACTTATCTTAATAGCTCGTATTTTTTTACATTAGCTCATCTTTTTAGCTTAATATTTTTATTAGCTCGCATTCTTACATTAATAGCTTGCCTTCTTATGTGCCCGTATTTTTTAGTTCTTGATTCACTTAAGTTCTTATTACTTTTACGTTAGCTCGTATTTCTTATATATTCGTATTTTGTAAGTCCTATTCTTTTAATTATACCTCGTAATCTTAAGTGCTTATTATATCATGAAATTTGACGTATTGAAAATCTGGTTCTATTTTTTTAGCTCGAGAAGTGTTCGTGTTTTCGTTTTATGTTTATATTAGCTCGTAATATCATCTTAATAGGTTGTATTCTTATGTGCTTGTATATTTAAGTTCGTGATCCTTTTAATCTCATATTCGTATTCATTATGTGCTCATATTTTGAGGCTCGTCTTATGTTAATAGCTCGTATTGTATTTTCATTAGCTCGTATTTATTTGTGCTCGTATTTTAAAGCCCGTCTTATCTTAATAGATCGTATTTTTTTACATTAGCTCGTATTATTATCTTAATAGTTCGTATTCTTTTTATAGTAGCTGGTATTCTTAGGTTAATAACTTGCATTGTTTTGTGCTCGTATTTTTTAATCGTATTCTTTTTACATTAACTCATATTCTTATGTGTTTTTATTATGTAGCTCGTACTTTTTTTAATTATACCTCGTAAACTTAAGTACTTAATATATTTATCAATGCATCTATTTATACTTTTAAATAAATAAGAGAAGGGAAACAACAAATTATACTATAACTCCACGGTACCAAAACTCTTAATTTACAATCGATTATTTTATAATACATTGTACGCGAAATAATAATTAAAATGAAAGAATAACCATTATGTAATAAATAAAAATTTATGTACAATTACCTTTTTATGAGAAAGAAATCACACTTGTTCTGTTAATTTATGACCCGTAACTTGATACGGTTAGCTTAATTAGCTTTGTCACTACAGCCTGTTGTATCAACTAAATTAAACACATTGAGTTTTATTATCATCCACCAATAATTCAATTTAGTCGGTTAAAAAGTAATCATAATTATAATACACATGTTAGCTCAAAAAAACAATAATTATCCAACTGATGTTTTATTATCATTTAATTATATTTTTATTTATATACTTAATTTATTTAACCAATGTAATAGCCAATGAAATTGCTCTAAAACAATAACTAATGAAATCAATTATCTTATTAACTAATTCAATTATTATCCAATTGATATTTTATTACTATTTAATTATCCTTTTATTTATATACTTAATTTATTTAAACAAAGTAATAGCCAATGTAATCGCTCTAAAAACAATAATTATCTAACTGATATTTTATTACTATTTAATTATCTTTTTATTTATATACTTAATTTATTTAAACAAAGTAATAGCCAATGAAATTACTCTAAAACAATAGCCAATAAAATCGCTCGAAAAGTTCCTCTTTTAAGTATATATATTGATTGATTGATTGATAAATACTCCAGAATTACTTACGTATATTAAACTAGTCCAAAACAGAAAATAATACGAGATACTAAACAAGTGAATTTAGGTAAAAAAAAGAAAATTCGGACACTAATACAAAGATAAATGCTAATTAGCTTCGAATTATATAGAAACTAATATTATGTTCGTCGCTAAATTTGCAACTACTACGATTAATCTAGCTGCTGACATCCGAAAACAGAAAGCTAACACTTTAATAACCAAAACAAGACCTAATTAATTTGACTTAACGATGCGTACAAGAGATTCCTCATAAGGTAATAAGCTACGAACTTCACCATCCAAGATACCGTAACGTTCTTCATCCTTGGAGACGATATCATATGAAACTATCCACCCTTCACCCTCGCTAATATAAAACCGGTCCTTTACAATCCCCAAAAATCGACCACCTAGCCCATCTGCTAGTGAAACATGAAATAAAATCTTCCATGAATCAGTAACACCATACTCCTCCATAACCCAAACATCAAAAGACGAAGAAAGCTCCTTCATATCAACTCCTCTTTGAGCATGAACTAAACCAAGACACCCATTGAAGGAGACAATCGACATATCAAACCATTCATATCCGTCTCTTACCATAGGAAATGATACATAGTTTTGAGACTCGATCAAGATGTCAAATGCAAGAATTTTATAACACGAATCATAAACGCACTCGTATGCCCAATGCCAAGCACCACAAGTAATGACCCCAACACTGGTTTTAATGCCCCAAGCGTCGAAAGAAACTTCCTTTTCAGGAGTTCTCCATTCACCCTTACCAATATTCATGGTGAAGAACGTCGAATTACGAACAGTATCGTCGTCACAGTCAGTACATGCCAAAAACCCATATATTAAAACAAGCTTGTAATCATTGGAGGTGTCATCATACCCGATCCCACAACCTAAACATTTGTGACAATAACAGTCTAGCTCGTCAAATGCTATCCCGCAATCCCATGTATCAATAAAATCCCAGCGGAGTTGAGAAGCAGTAGGAAGATTGAATGTCTCCCTAGTAAATGGATTCCACACAGCAAACCGATCACGACCCGGACCAATAATAAAGTACAGACCATCCACCGGACCACAAAGCATCTGTTTATCAATACTAAAGGACTCTTTGACAATGATCGGTAGACCTTCCAACTGCTTGAAATGGCCTCTCCGATCAAATAGGTGTAAAGAGCCTAGCTTTGAGCTCACAATCGACTGGTTGTAGGGTTTGTTATTGAGTCGTCCAAGGTTAAGGTGGCGACGAATGAAGTGTTGACTATGAATAAGGGAATAATAATGTTTTGACAAGGCGTTGCATCGTAAAATAGATTGAACAGGGAGTTTTACTAGTATTTCTACCATTATGTCATCGTGAAAAATGGGGTTCGAGGCCATTGAATAGTTGTAGGAAAAAAAGTAAAGAACAGTGATGAAGTGTAAATTTGGAAAAGAAAAGGAGTCAATTTATAGAGAGAAAAGCTGAGAAGAAGGATATAACAGTTCATTAGTGTTGCTCTGTACCGAGAATGATGATCCAATTACCATTCAAAAATTACTTGGAAATACAACTGCGTTGAACGCTTTATGGGACAGGTTGATGGCAACGGCAACAACCCACCTTCCCCATTCCACCACTCAAAATTCAGTCAATATCATTCGTCTCATTTAGTGTCTATTCTGTATCTAAAATAATTGTCGTGTTCATTTGACGCGCTGAGTTTTTGAATTCAGTTTCTACAAAAATATATTGGTCAAAAAAAATTATAAAAATTACTGCATACAATTCCTTAGTAATAGAGTTTTGATATTAGTGTACATTTCAAATTTTCAATATATTTAGTTATATAGTTGAATACGGAATAATTCAACTTATATTTTCGTTAATTATGGTAAAAATGAGTTTTTATCTAAGAATCAGATGAGAATTGTAAATTGAACATTTGAACAAAAGAAAAAAAAAATCACGAATTACAAAATATCACGAAAAACAGGGAAATATTTATTATTGAGCAAGTAGTCCAATACAAAACACTTGATCAAAGATAACATAACTGCTTATAAATTGTAACAATCGTTATAGATCATCCCACATCCCACATCCCACATTTTAATTTAAACCCGTTGTATTCCACATTTGAAAGCGTTTAAATAAACCGGTCTGGATATTCTGAACCGCGGCACCCATTTCATTAAAAGTCCAAAAACAATGTCGACCACCACAACCATCATCGAGAAATTTGGCGGTCTCATCAAACGGAACCATAGTCATAAACCCAACTGAACTATTCAAATGACATTTATATGTTGTTGAAAAGAATATTGATGTCTTAAATTTCCATGACAAGCTATCACCTTTTTGAATTACTTTATCCATATCTGGGTGTATTGTGAAGGCATGACAATGTGCAGTTAGCGGCCCAGTCGATAACTGATTCGTTAACATTACATAAAATCTTATATTTCCCAAAGTAGCCGCTGAATCGGTTAAAAATGGTGCGATTGTTATTGCTAATATTAATACGCATATAATTGATAGGTACGTGTGTTTCATTTTGCAATTAACGAATGATTTTTCCGAGTGTAGGCTAAATTGTTGAAATTTGTTCGGATTTATTTCCGAGGTATTATCCGTCTTAAATAGAGTATTGGATAATTCAATTTCCTTATATGTTTGATATATTGTTCTGTATTAGAACAAAAAAAAAATCTTAATATAACTCCTAATGACATAAAATAATTACAATTTTGGTATATGATCCTTACATGATTTTATTGGATTTATATTCATGCATTTGATTGCTCAAAGTATTTTTTTTAAGGGGAAAAATCGTTTCATTAATCAAAAATCTCATGATAGTTACAACATATGTCAAGATTGACAGGACACAAAACGATTAAAATCAAATAAACTATAATCTCGATCAACAAAAAATTTATAAACTTGATGAACTCATGAAACGCTTCTGCACAAAGTACTTGAATGTTAATGTATTGTTCTTTTTTTATAAAACAGTTGTAATTTGTTTCTTAAAATAAAAATATATCTCACATTCAATTATTATCTTCCAAGTTTAACTTTAAGGTTAAAGTTTAATAATTTTAATTAATTAACCATAAATAAGTGATATTAAGTTTACTGTTTCATGTACACTTTATCATTAAGTTTCCATATAATACCTTTTAACCTTAAATCTAGTGAAGAAATTTATTTGCTTATCAATTATTAATATTATTTAAGTTTCCATAAAATCTAAGGACTACAACAACAGATTTTTATTTACTAAGCAATGAAGAAATTTATTTGCTAATCAATCGTGAAAGTGGGGATTAGCCCCATAATTTTGAGCAATTGTGAGATTAAGCGCCATAAGTTTCAAACGTAGTGCTTAGGCCCCATAACTTTGAGTGAAAGTGAAATTGAATCCCATTTTTTTTTATTTCCAACCAAAATGGCATCTAAAAAACCAATTTTATTCATTTATTACAATTTATCAATACAATAAAAGTTGTTATACATTTATAAATTGTATGAAATTTATTACACATTTTGGAGAAAAAATAATATTTGAATGAATTACATAAAATTTAGAATTTAGTAATTTCATATGTATATTAATTATATTAAAACTAGTTAAAATATTTAAAATATCTTATATAGAAACTATGTTGGTTAATAAATTATTTAAATTCTTCTAAAATATTAAAAATTATTTAATGTACAATAAAGATAACTATAAAATATAAACTCATTTAATGATATATTTTATGTTAAAATTAAAAATAGGGTTGGATTTCACTTTTTGTCAAACTTATAGCGTTTAATTGCTACATTTGTAACTTACGGGGCTTAATTTCACATGCAACTCCTGAAAGTTGTGGGGTTTAATCATCACTCTCACGGCTTATCAATTATTAATATTATTTGTTACGATTTTTTGATCAATTATTAGATTTTTTTGGTTTTTTAATCATTATGGTTCATAAGATAATTGTTACAGTGGTGGATGGTGGTGCGTGGTTGGTTGGTGCCTTGGTGGTTGCTATAATTTACGCGCTTATTTCAGATATGTTCAATAACAAGTTGTATTTTTACATCTTTAAGTGACGGCGAATGGAGTAATTATGATCGATGCCATTGAAGAGAGGATGATGAGGTTAGGTGTTCGTGTCAGAGTATAGTGTTACCGAATCATGGTCAATAATGTACCGAGTTTCACAATCATCTAGGATCGTTGGTCGATATTTGCGGATCCCTAGGGACCGATTTTATGTTAGTGAAGGTGTGGGTTGGATGGTTTCATATGATCTCGATTGCAATGATGCGTACACGAGATTCCTCATTAGAGATACCAACTCCGCTTTCCAAGATATCATAATGTTCTTCATCCTTAGAATAGAGCCCATACGAGTCGAGCCAACCGTCAACTTTTTCAATATAATTAAACACGGTCCCTTACAATGCCTGAAAATTGACCACCAATGCGATCTGATAGCTTAAGTTGGTATAGACCAAACATATTCATCTCCGACTACAGGGGAATGCTGTAAATCTATTAGACTAGATTAACATGTCGAAAGCAAGAATCGTAGGACTCGAATCACGAGAGGACGAATATACCCAATGACAAGCGCAGTGAAAAAAATACCCATCACAGGATTTAAAGTCCAAGGTACTACACCAAACCACGCTTTAGTACTTATCCATTCCCCATTCTAACGCTGAAGACGTTGAACGTGTTGACAAAAAATGATCACTTTTTGGCGAATGGTATGACTATAACGAAAATAATAAACATAAATTCTTACAAAACATAGAAGAGATTAATCGCGGCGTGATGATTGATGACTGATGACGATCACTAAAATTTTTCCTCGCACGAACTACATGAAAAGTTAATGAAAAAGTTTGTCCGAAAAAAGTAAAAATCGCATGTACAATTTATAGAGAAACACAAATTCTACTTTACGACGGTCGCACATGTGGAAAGTAAAAAAGTGATCACATTTGGATATGTAGCGACCACTTTTGATTAAATAGTGACAACTTTTTTTTTTTTAAAAAATGACATATTTTTCAAAAGTGATCCTTATTTATCACAAAATGGTCACTTTTTACCACAAATAGGTGACATTTTGCAAAAAAAAAAAACCACGAAATAAAACGGCCGTACAGTAGACTTGTCAGACGATTGAGTAATATACCTCATTAATATAAATTCGTAATCAACATCATTTTATTTTCACCAAAAAAAAAAAATGAACATGATTTTATTCAAATTGTAAAATAGTTCCATACGGCCATACAATCTTATCTATATTAATACAGAAACATTTAATGAATTCTGGTGAATCCACCTCATTAATTCATCATTTTATCTTTTTTTTTAAAATTCAATTATGGTGGGACCCTTATTGTTGTTTACTGAATTAATTATCGAATAAATGTTTGCGTTTCATTAGTTGTGTTATTATTACGTACTAATTCTGATTTATTTCGTAAACAATAATTTATACGTAAACGATTATATTTATAACGTCTAACTTATATATTATATATTAAAATATATTGTCAATGCCGATTTATACGTAATTATTAAATAATGAGTTATGACTAACAATCAATATTAAGATAAATAATACATAATTATAATAAATACTAACCAAAATCACAGTAATTGATAGAAAAATGTAACAAAATACAGAAAATGATAAAAACACGATCGAAATTTCAAGTACAATTTTCATGACAGTACTAAATTAAAATAGCAATAAGAATAAATTAAAATAACAATAACGTAAAAAAAAAATACTTACAATGTCAATGATATTACAAAAATCTTAATTAATTATAGCATGTAGCCTAAAATTTCATCATCAAAAATATATTCGGATTATTAATTGAACTATTTAAAATAACAATATTATTAAAACGACCCCGTGCATTTTTGCACGGGGCTAAAACTAGTTTGGTTAAATGGAATATAAATTCGTCATCAACACTGTTTCATTCGGACTTGACTGAAATTGTTTAACTAAAGTAAATGAGGCAAATTATACAATAAATAAGTGCATTTTATTCTTCATATTGGTAACCTTTTTTTTTATTTTTTTTTGGTAAAAGTGGATGGTACATCGCACCAGTCTCAATAGTCGATAGAGCAAGTTTAGCATAACACTGACCGGTGACAAGTGGCCCAATTCAAATGTCATGAGACGTTGGTTGGATCTGACCGAAATAAAAAGCTTGGAACATATCAAACTCAACCAAGTCCTAATCCAATTATTGTCGTTAACTAGATAACCAATCATCCAATTATTTTCGACCAATTTGTAAGTTCTAAAAATCTCAGCTATGGTCGTATGTCAATCGACGACTGGACGTATGTAGTGAACGGGGTAAATTTGGATTTATGTTAATTTTCTTTTCATCTTTACAAAAGCTAGTTTTCCCTATTACCAAACTACTACCTCTAAAAGTTTTCTTTACCTCCTCTAGCGTGAACTTCTAAAGTTGTATCGGAGCAGCGAAGTAAGCGACTCGTTACTGTAATTTGTACAATTGAAGAAAAGAAAAAATTTAACGAATAACAAAACCTCACGAAAAAGGGGGAAATATTGATTATAAATTGAGCAAATAGCCGAATACAAAACACTTAAATCAAATATAACATAACTGCTTATAAATTGTATCAATCATTTTACATTTCCCAAATCCCCACATTTTAATTGATACCTGTCTTATTCCACATTTGAAAGCGTTTAAATAAACCCGTCTGAATATTCTGTACCGCGGCACCCATTTCATTAAGAGTCCAATAACAATGTCGACCACCACAACCCTCATCGAGAAATTGTGCTCTCTCCTCATAGGCAACCAAAGACATAAACCCAACTGGACTAGTTAAATTACAATTATATGTTGTTGAAAGGAATATTGATGTCTTAAAGGTCCATGCCAAGCTATCTTTTTTTTGAATTACTTTGGTAGGATCTGGGACTTGTGTTTTGGCATGACAATGTGCAGTTACCGGCCCGGTCGATAACTCATTTGTTAAAACTACCCAAAATCTTATATTTCCGAAGGTAGCTGCCGAATCGGCGAAAAATGGTGCAATTGTTATTACTAATAACAATGTGCATATAATTGATAGGTATGTATGTTTCATTTTGCAATTACGTTTTTCCGAATGATTTTTCGAGTGTATTGTTGAAATTTGTTCGGGTTTATTCCTTGGTATTATCCGTCTTAAATAGAGTATTGGATGATTCGGTTTCCTTATATGTTGATATATTGTTCTGTATTAGAACAAATAAAAAATCGTAATACGACTCCTAATGACATAAAATTATTATATTCATGCATTGGATTGCTCAAATTCCTTGAATGTTAATGTATTGTTCTTTTCTTTGTATAAAACAATTGTAATTTGTTTCTTTAAAAAAATATGTCACACATCCGATTATTATCTTCCTAGTTTGACTTTGAGGTTAAAGTTTAATGAGCAGGATAAATGGATAAAAATATTCTGAACTTTTGCGTTCTGCTTAAAATAGTTTAAACTCTATTTTAAATACCAATATAATCAATTAATGCTCTCATTCGTTTTTATTATAATATATGACGTGTTACCCGCTAAATAATTGAAAATTTTCTAACTCTTCTTTAACCTGTATTTCTCTTTTTACTTCTCTATTAATCTATTTATTTAATTACACCATTAAAACAAGCTACAATAAATTAACAAGATAACAAATTATATTCAAAGCAAACGAGGACATTAGCTGGTTATATTGATAGTTAAAATAAAATCTTGAATATTTTGTGCAATTCGCTCATAATTCAGAGTATTACTAACAATTAATCTTAATAATTAAAAGTAAAGCTGAAAGTATTATATTTACATTCATCATTACAAAGTCTTTTGTAATGTTTTTTAGTGAAAAATAAATACGAATATAAAATGGTGAAAAACAAAGTTAGAGTGGTGTCTTGAGAACAAATGCTGGTCGAATTAGGGAGATTATTTTGAGATGGACGGGTATAGTTTATAGTCATTATAATTACATTTTGGGTCTACCTTTGTAGTCTACTCATCTTTAACGCGACTATATTATGCTTGAAATTGCATTCTTAAGCCGATAATAAGAGTAGAATCAAACAAAATTATATTTAAATTATTATTTGTATCCATTTTCGACACTAAAACTATATATTTATATGAACTGATATATCGGACAGGCCAAGGACAAAAGTCCCGAAAAAACTCCAAAAATGCCTATACAAAATGATAATACTGACGACTTAATGACTTAAAAAATCGTTTGTTAAAGTGCATCTCCAATGGTAAGCTAGTTGGTGCTAGCTTACCTTTGCCACATCACATTTTTAAGCTACAACACTTTTAAACTACATGTTGATCCAAACTATAAGGGTTGTTGCTTAAATATTATTTATATATTTATTTAATTGACACATATCTCATTGTGGGGCCATTTGAGCTACTAGCTCCATGGAGCTAGTTGCTCAAACTAAGCTAGTTAATATGGAGTTCTCCAATGGTCAAGCAACTAGCTTGAAACTTTTATAAATTGCAACCAAGTCCTTTTACTCAACCATTGGAGATGCTCTTAGTTTCCCACCAATTTTTTTTCTCTTAGGGGACTTCTTTAACAATGGTGTGACTTAAGCAACAACGGGTTTTTACCGTTGACATATGCTACAACAACGGTTAATATACAAATTTTAACCGTTGTTATAAGTAATAACAACGGGCCCTTTGACAACGTCCGCTTTATTTTACGATAACGGTTTTTAACCGTTGTTCTTAGCCATATCTGTGGTAGTGTATCAAAATTTTCATTTATGACGGACATATCCGTCGCAAGCTTGCGACAGTTCAAGTAATAATCATATGGGAGAGACAAGACAAAAGTAGAATATCTAGGTAGTAGCAAATTGTTTTGTCTTATCCGCCAATATGGCACTACGGCAAATAAGTACAAATTCTCATTTGTGACGGCGGTATCCGTCACCGGCTTGTGACGGATACCGTTTCCTCTCACAAAATACCCACTTTTTCTCTCACTCCAACATTATTCATGTGGTCCCTTTCTCCACTAACTCATTTTGTAACAATTTTATCTCACAAAATATCGGTCACAAATGGTGACCCGTCACAAGCAAGACTTACTAGCAAATAAGAGCATCAACAACAGTTAGAAAAAATCATACGCCGTTGTAAAACCAATAACGGAATCATTATTGCATCGACCGTTGTTAATTATATTAACACGGTTTATAGAAACGCGGAACCGTTATCAAATGTAATCAACATGTTAAGATACCGTTATGAAATTTTTAAGAACGGATCAAAACGGTTGTCAATAATATTGAAACCGTTGTAAGAATGATCTACGGAAAACTCAGCAAACCCGTTGTAAACTATTAAATACGACGACGATTTGTGCTTTTTTAAGCGTCGTAAATGTCATGAATTCTACAACGGTTTTACTTCATTATATTATGAATGAATTCGACAACAAGTTTTTATTTAAATGCGGCCGTTGTCAATATATTTTTTGACCATAGTTTAGTTATTAAACGTAATCAAAGATAATTATATTTTAAAAAAATGATTTATATTAGTTGATTCCAGCTAATGCGTAAATGCTATTTTTGCAGTGGCATGCTACTGCAATATAGCATTTTAGCAGCTCGTAGCAAAACTTCAATCCTGCATCATCACAATATTACACAGAGTGATCTATTCAACCCAACATCAAAATATTTTATACAAGGTGACCAAAACAAAATACACATTGTAAGATTTAATCATCCGACTAAAGACCGATAATCTCATACATTTGTCCAAATATAGTTCTTACACGCATGGGTCTATTTGCACTACAGTAAGGAAAGAAAATAAGTGGCCCACTTAGTGTTGATGTCAGTGATGTCTTCCTTTGTATAGGTCGGGTCTTTGTTATTGCTTGTAGGTGGAAACTTGAAACGGAAACAGAACATCTTGGTCCGTCTTCCAATCTATGTTCCAAATTCAACCCCGTTTAAAGGAGTTTCGGTAATCATAACTTATCCATTTTCTATGTTATTTTACGACCTTTTGTTTGTTAAATAAGATGCTAAAAATTAAGTGAACCCCGGGCTAAGAAGATCGTGCAAGCAGCCATGGGAAACCGTGTTGCTAGCCTCCAACTTTTTGTACATCCCCTTTCTATAAAAGGAACCTTATTTAGAGGATTTTCATTGGTTGATGCAAAATAGAAAGAGAAAATACTAGATTTAAGTAGGGCCCGCCATGTTTTTGATACAAAATTAATTAATTACCCCGTTCAAGCTTTCATTAATTTATCGTAAATTCTTGCTTCATACCGACAAAAATAAGACGGACCAAATATCACTATCTTTTTAATAAAATATAAGCATTTAATAACAAAATTTTATATTCTTATTTTGTCACTCTTTACCCAGAAAAATGATGGTAACATTTTATCAAAAAATGGTATCATTTAATTGTAAAATGGCTACAATAAGCCCGAGACGACTAGACTTTATTGATGAAGTATATTCCAATATTAAAAAAGCTTTTAATATTAATTTAACATACAACAACTAAAATGATTAAATTGAGTGGCAATGAGTATAAAATAGGAACAAAAAGTGAATACCAAATATAATAATATAAAAATTAGAGAAAACTAAAGCATTCAAATACTGAAAATCAATATATTAAAATTGTTGACTGTTGGAAATCAACGAAAATATGTAACTCCGTCTTAAATGTACATAAAAAAGATAGAGTTTATATTATATGGTCAGAGTTTTTTTAGGTAGTTAGCGGGTCATACTAATTATAATTTGGCTGGGTTCATTACGATGGTTAGGAATTTAGGATTTAAATCGTACGTATAAGTTTTAAATCTATACATATTTTTATCGGCTACTATTCGTTTTACGTTTAAAACGGGCCAGTATCACTCCCATGAGTTATAAGACAAATATTTTATTTTAGACATACATAATGTTTTTTTTTACTAATTCATCCTACATATGTATATTTCATACTTCTTAAACTTGGACCGATATCATTGTCCTAAATAATAATTTGTATACTTTTATAATGTAAAGCAGATGCGTTGTTTTATTTACATCTAAGTTAAACGTAAAAATTCTCTTTACTTTTTAGATCATCAATATAACTGCAATACTAAAACCATATTTTTATTATATTTATTTACATTTTTATTGATTTTTTTTCAGTTTAATAAAATTAAACCCGTGCATTTTTTGCACGGGCGTAAAACTAGTTTGAAGAAAAGAAAAGAAAAGAAAAAATTGAACAAACGACTAAGGTTCTGTTCTTTTCGGCTGAAACGAACTGAATTAAATTAATTGGAATAGAGTTTAATTGAACTAAAATGACGGAAACTCGGGTAAAGTGAATTTAATTGAATTAAAAGTTAATTTTGTGAAGAGATTAACTGAACATAATTGATTAAACATAAATAAAACTTAAAGATATACAACCAAGTAAAATTAAAAGATGTTGAAATTAAGGCAGAAATAACCGGACCTAAATATCACAGAAATAAGGGAAATATTTATTATTGAGCAAACAACCGAATACAAAACACTTATCAAAGATAACATAACTGCTTATAAGCTACATCAATCAATCGTTTTACCTTTCCAAACTTTTTAATTTAAACCCGTTGTATTCCACAATTGAAAACGAGAAAATCGTTTAGTCTTGATATTCTGTACTGCGGCACCCATATCATTAAAAAACCAAAAACAATGTCGACCACCACAACCATCATCGAGAAATTTGGCGGTCTCATCAAACGCAATAATAGTCATAAACCCAAGTGAACTATTCAAATTACAATGAGATGTTGTTGAAAAGAGTATTGATGTCTTAAAGGTCCATGCCAAGTAATCACCTTTTATCATTACTTTGTTTTGATCTGTGTGTGTATTCGAATAACAATGTGCAGATAGCGTCCCACTCGATAAACCATTCGATAAAAGTATATAAAATCTTACATTTCCGAAAATAGCCGCCGAATCGGTGAAAAATGGTGCAATTGTTATTAGTAATAACAATATGCATATAATTGATAGGTATGTGTGTTTCATTTTGTAATTACTTTTTTTTCGAATGATTTTTCGAGCGTACGCTAAATTGTTGAAATTTGTTCGGATTTATTCCTTGGTATTATCCGTCTTAAATAGCGTATTGGATGAATTAATTTCCTTATATATCGATATATTGTTCCGTATTAGAACAAATAAAAAATCGTAATACGACTCCTAATGACATAAAATTCATGCATGGGATTGCTCAAATTCCTTGAATGTTAATGTATCGTTCCTTTTTTTTGGTATAAAACAATCGTAATTTGTTTCTTACAAAAAGATATCTCTCACAATAGTCACGTCCCATTATTATCTTGCTAGTTTGACTTTAAGGTGAAAGTTTAATAATGTTATTTATATTAATATAAAAACATTTAACTCATCCTCATTGACTCACGTCATCGTATGCAATATTTTTAAAAAAAAAAGAAATAGTAAATGTTAGACTCACAGTAATGTTTTTGTATTTATTTCTGAAAAATCTGTATGTTTATTTTTCAGTACGTAAATGTTTACGTTTATGTTTTTACGTGAATATTAACGAATAATAATAAAGTGAATAAACTGAGAGTAATATTTTTTTTCATAAAATTGAATTTTCATGATAAAAAATATTTTTAAATGCATCAATTTGTGTATTAATTAATCCAATAATCAATTACTATAGCTTATAGTTGATAATAAATATATACAATATATTAATCAATAAAAAATCAAAAATTAATAACATTGAAAAAATTATAAACTTAATTATGGGCAGTAACTAAAGCAAATACAAAAATCTCTTGTTTGTAGATTTTTTGTAAAACCCCTCGCGAAAGCGGAAATATAAACACATAAAAGTACCAAAATTGCAGCGGAATTAAAACTTTTAAAGATAAAACATGCGAGAAGTCTTAGACTGAAACGTAAACTGAAACTGAAACCAAATAGATAAGTAACAGTACTAAGTATCAAACTGAAACATAAATAAATACATCAGCCGGGGATGGCACATCCCTACCGGCACCAAAGCAAAAACAACAAAAGTCTAAGAGTCTAGCTAAGCGTAAACGGGTAAGTCAACTGATGAACGGATCATCACTCGCTAGCTCTCCTGTAACCCTGATCTCCAACCCTGCATGTACCTACATACATGAAAACATGTACGCCACAATCAGTGGGGAGTGACTAGAGTTCTCCTAGCCACCTTTTGTGACAACACGTAACACATAAAACAATACAGAATACTCCAACATATATCAACATGTGAAGCATAAACAACCCATCATCTAATCTCTTACTATCATGCGATTACCC
This sequence comes from Silene conica, assembly GCA_029255685.2. Classification (NCBI taxonomy): domain Eukaryota; kingdom Viridiplantae; phylum Streptophyta; class Magnoliopsida; order Caryophyllales; family Caryophyllaceae; genus Silene; species Silene conica. The sequence continues at coordinate 97,202,984 of CM055312.2, forward strand.
TGCACGGCTCTCAACTAACTTCATAAACAGATAAGAAGGAGAGCCGGTTTCCCTACTGGTTACCCAGTCGGGGGGTCTTTCAATCTAATCATTTATGAAACCGAACTAAGAGTCATCCAATGCCTTGGATGATTTAACCACAACTCATATAACAACTATAACATACTATGCATATCTGACACTGTACCATCATCAAGGCAAGCAGATACAAAACAGCAAGTACAAAGGTTCAGAGGCGACATCTTAACGCATAACCTAGGTACTAAATAAATCAGCAAGTATAAAGGTTCAGAGGCGGCACCTTAACGCATAACCCTAATACCAAGTTCACATCATCAAGCAAGGACTCAGAGGCGAAAACTCAACGCATGGACCGGCTATCACTGAACATTAGACTCAGAGGCGAAAACTCAACGCATGGACTAACATTCAATTCACTATTACAAGTAAGGAACTCAGAGGCGAAAACTCAACGCATGGACCCCTACTACATCACAAGATACTAGACTCAGAGGCGAAAACTCAACGCATGGACCGGCTATCACTGAACATTAGACTCAGAGGCGAAAACTCAACGCATGGACTAACATTCAATTCACTATTACAAGTAAGGAACTCAGAGGCGAAAACTCAACGCATGGACCCCTACTACATCACAAGATACTAGACTCAGAGGCGAAAACTCAACGCATGTTCTAGCACCAAACACCTGCACTCCGGGTAAGGTATGACAACCTGACTGCCCCGTCGTGCAGTTGCTCTACTCGTCAGACTCAGAGGCCAGCTTAAGGCATGTCCTGACGCGATCACACATACATGTCTGGACTCAGAAGCGAAAACTCAACGCATGTCCCAGACACGACAAACAAACATGTATAGAACTCAGAGGCGAAAACTCAACGCATGGCTCCATACACGACAAACAAACACATATAGGGCTCAGAGGCGAAAACTCAACGCATACCCCTATACATGACAAACAACCTACGTATTAAGTTCAGAGGCGACATCTTAACGCATAACCTAATACGCATCAAAACAATATCATCAAAGTCTACGAACTAAACCGCAATTCTACCTTTAACTTCAAATCAACACTTAATTGACCTCGAGAACTAAGATGAGGGAGAGCCGGTTTCCCTTTCGGTTGCCCGACCGGGGGGTCTCTATCCTCACTACATTCCCGAACCCAATATAATGTTGCCCATCCTCCGGGGACCTCAAACACATGTCAAAGGTACACAAAACAAGTTTCAAGTAAAACCGATAAACCGTTTGAAAGTTACGATCAAATTACGAAAAACTCAAAATAGCTTACAGGGGTCCCCAGCCGGTCGGCAGGCAGCCGGTCGGCCGGCTGGTGACCACCCCAGTCTTTCTTCTTTGCTTTTGGAAACCAAAACACAAAAGAGGGTCCCCAGCCGGTCGGCAGGCAGCCGGTCGGCCGGCTGGGAGAACCTTCCCCTTAGCCTTCACAAATTCGTAACCCTTCCCCAAATGTACTCCCAGCCGGCTGGCAGGCGGCCGGTCTGCCGGCTGGGCTCCCATTCTACTAAGGTTCTTCGCAAAACACGAACAACAAAAATGACCACCAGCCGGTCGGCAGGCAGCCGGTCGGCCGGCTGGCAGTCCTAAGGCCAAACTTCCAAAAATCTCGAAAATACAATATACGCTCTCCCAGCCGGTCGACCGGCGGCCGGTCGGTCGACCGGCTCAGAGAGCCTGTTACCGAAAAACGCAAATTTCCAACATCACAAAACTTCACAAATCGATACCCAAACTTCACAATTGCTACAATATAAGTTTGCCCATCATTATCAAACATCCAATACTCCTTCCTAGCAGCACGTAATTCCCATAACAATCCTTAAGACGGTTAAAACAAGTATCCGTCGCAAACATGAGATTTTTCATAAAAACAACATATGAGCATAAGAATCCTTAACAAGCATAATTTCATCAAAGTAAGGCATTCCTAAGCATGTTACTAAAACCCTTGATCATCAAACATTAATAAAAACAGAAACCAAGCCAAGAATCACATCAAATATGCTAATATACACACAAAGGCCGAGTTTCTCATTATCGTCACCTCAAAAGCGATTAAGCTCCAAGATCCTCTTCAATAAAGAAGCTATCAACTTTAGGACCCTCTAAATCAACCCCTACAACAAAAGAAACGGGTTTTATAAGCTTAAAACGGAATTTACCCAAAACAGCGTCTTTTTCGAGTTCGACGAAATTGAAATCGAAAGAGATAGAAAGCTTGGAAATCTCGCAAGGATTCCGAAAATGTAAGACTTACCGCGATTCGAGTTCGGGAAGGCCTTGAAATGTCGATTTTAAGCTTGAAATAAAAAGGAGAAATGGAGGAAAAAGAGAAGCAGTGAATGTGTTTTGTGAAGATGAAGAATGTCGACATAAAGGTTTTTGGTGGGGTTTAAGTAGTCCTTTCCTTATTTTGAGTCGGGTCACTTGTTTTTGTGAAACGGATTCAAGTCGGGTTTGATTTATGCCAAGTTATTAACATCATAAGAACTTAAGGATATTTTTAAGACGGATCTTAACGGAAATCTTTAAATTAAATTTACGACTTATTATTAAAATATTATTATATTCCGTAAAATAATTAAAACCGTTAAAATATAAATTACGAAAAAGCGGGCTGTTACAATCACCCAATCTTCAAAAAGTTTCGTCCTCGAAACTCGAAGGTAGAAGTAGATACGAAAACAACTCTAACGTTCAAAATATACCAAGCGGGTTATGGTAACCCAAAACTTTATCTTTCAAAAAGTTTCAAAAAGAAATAGAGTCTAAGGCACAAGTCTTGTCAATGGACATTGGGATTCTCGTTACGTATTCAAGAGTCCGACATTCCAAATCTGAGACAAGTCCCAAATTTAAATCAGTCAAAATTCAAAATTTAGATTGATTCGGTGTTGATAAGCACAGCACAGGTTATCAGACGTCTCCAATAACAAGTTCTTGTGGCATTCAACGCTGAAATCCCTCAAAGTTGCAAAATATTCTGCTCTTAGAACCAAGTTTTCTTAAAAATTTACCTTTATTTTCAAATTCTTGAAAGAGTAAAATTGTAAAAATGACAAAAGGTTACCCCCAACGGAAGAGGAAGTAGTTTCAAACTCCAAAAGCAGTAAGATTTTCCAAAAACAACAAATTTAGAGTCAACAATAGGGAAACGAATTTCAAAAACAGTCGCTGGGAGCGCAGAAACAGTCATAGAGATTACCTTCGACACGAAGAATGGTGAGTTTCCAGTCTCACAGCTGACAGAACGCACGAGAAAGGATCGAAGGAATGAAACAACCAGGTTAGAGGTCAAGGAAAACGGTAACTCTTGCCAAACATGGGTACACTAACCGCTCAATCCATAATCAAAACATCGTTACAACGATTTCTAGTATATCCCAAGAAGGGCGATTTCAGTAATTTCTAGACTCACAATGGTTTCACGATCCCTCTTACTATCATCTCATCCACATAACAAGGTAGTCCTCAACAAGAAGGTTTCCAAAACTCTCACTCAGTTGACACTAAAATCCGTTTAACCACGGTTAAGGATCTCTCACTCAAAGTGGAAGCCTAAAACACATACTTCAAACCAAGGTTCACGCACTTTCAGCACTTCAAACCAGAATTCTATTACCATGACACCGAACCTCGAAAACCAAAATATGGCATTCAACATCCTATAACCTTAACTTTTAACAGTTCGATCCTAACTAACCTATTCCACAAGGTTCGACATCCTAAATTCCCAAATTTTATTACCACAATGATCATTCAAATCAAGACTTTACTAAGGTAACAACTCTTAAATCCTCTTGTTTCTAACCACTTACCAACAATCTACATCCCAAAGAAAAGTTCCAAGGAAGTAACAACTTTCACTCCTACAGTTTCCATAAGGTTTAGTTATTCACATTCCGAACTCCCCGAATGATATTCACGAACACTTATAAGTTACAAGTTTCTACTCTATGATTACCTCAGACATCAACGGTTACCTGTCAACCACTAATGAAGTATTATTAAGCCAACAGGCTTTCATTATTCCACAGCTATCTAAAACGATCGACCTAACAGTGGGGCATCTTAAAATTTCCTTAAGTATCCCAATAGGTAAACGCTGAGGTTCAATAAGTAACCTAAGGTCAAACACTCAGTCAACTCCATAAGTCAAATCATAAATGTCTCAACATTCTCACACCGTTACCAATAACTCTCGTTCCTCAAGTATGTGGTCCTTTCTGCATTACAAAAATTCCTCAAGATTAAGTAGCACTAACTTACATAATTCATCAATTTAACCACATCATCATCCTCTTAAGCATGTACCTCCAAAATAACCTAAGACTCCAAGTATCGTATTTAAATCCTCAAATGGTACTTCCAAATTCACAATCACCACGTACATCTAGCCATCTAACATGAAGCTTTCAAGACGACACACTATCCAATATCACCCAATTATTAGTATCACAACTCCCTCAACCAAACTTTGACAACGCAAAACCAAGCATTCCTCAAGGCATGTATCTCTACCCCAAGAACAGGTCGATCTCGCGACTATTCTAAATGAAAAGGAACAAGTCTCACAGAAGAGGAGATGAGATGCGAACTTCAGGGATAAACACGACACAGGTCTCGAGAGAGACAAACGGAAGACGGCTCAAGGGACAACAAGATGACAAGGTAAGGAACTTTAGGCTATGGACTCCAATAACATTGAAGCCAAGATCAGAAGGAGAAGCAAAGGAGAGGAAAGGAGATAAGCGATATGAAAGAAACGATTACGGAAATCTCCCAAGGTGCGGGTCTCTCACTATTCTCATGGGGTTCTTTCTTCTTACTTCCCAAATCCAGTCTTTCAATTATCGGTTCTCATGAACAATTCCTCCAAGGATTTATATACCCTAATATTCCAAACTTTAAACGATATCATCATTACAACCACCTATTCACAAAAGTTTGAGATGTCTCATCTCTGCTAGTCCCTCAAATGACAATTCAATAACACTTTCAGGTCATCACCCCTATATGCTATATCCACTTTACTTACCTCACTGTCCACAAGTTAACAATTTTTGACCATCAAGTTTCCGAACTTCCATCTCTCAATAAGGTACTTCATTCCATCCACATACTGGTGATGCAACTTCAAATTTCTCTTAAGTTTTTTTTCAATAAATAAACGCTAAGATTTATTAAGCCACCTAGGGTCACATAGTGATTCACTTCCCCTAAGCTTAAGTCAACCTCTTCGAGTATTCCACTATTATAGCAAATGATTCGTATTCCTCAACAATGAGCCTTTCTCAGCTCAATCACTCACCTAAGTCAAGTGATACTAACTCACTTCATCATACACTCATCATCATTAGCATCTTAAGCCTATTCTTTCAGGTTGCTCTATAACCTCAAGTATCTTATCTAACTCTTTAAACAGTACTCTTCAATCCACATATTTTCACAATCTAAGCATGGTTCTCAAGATTAAGCTCCACAAAAGACTATGTATAAAACTCACCCCTTCAAGCAAGCATCCTATCACTCACTTTCAGTCTCCCAATTGGATAGACAACTAGACCCTTGGATCACCAACACATGTCTCTCGATACCTCTTAAGTTATTCCTCAAATAACAATATTTCACATAACACAACTTACGGTTATCCTAAGACTAGTTCCTCCAAATCCAATAAAAGGGCAGATTACTTAGAGGGCACCTTAAGAAAGCAAGCAACAAGGTTAAGCTGAAAAGATATGAAGATCTGTTCAATTGAGATAGACAAATATTCTAAAAGAAGGATGTGCATCCGGAGTTATCAAAGAAGGTGGTGCACAAAGAAAGAGGAGTATCTTCAAAGCTCAGAAGCATTCTCCAACAGTAGCACGAACCTTCTATCTTCGGTAGAAACTCCGATCTCCACCGTCAAATGGATAAGCCAACGGGTCGTCGATTGAAAGATATAAAAGTGAAATTGATGACAATCAACAAACACGTTAGAGCCTAATAAAAGCAATCACAAAAGCAGACTACAATATAAGTCCTTAAATCTACCCCATCTCTCATTCATTATTCAATTATATGGTCAAGTTAAGGTTGGGGGTTACATGAGTGCGTCGGGAGCAATAATGCTCTGATACCAACTGTAAAACCCCTCGCGAAAGCGGAAATATAAACACATAAAAGTACCAAAATTGCAGCGGAATTAAAACTTTTAAAGATAAAACATGCGAGAAGTCTTAGACTGAAACGTAAACTGAAACTGAAACCAAATAGATAAGTAACAGTACTAAGTATCAAACTGAAACATAAATAAATACATCAGCCGGGGATGGCACATCCCTACCGGCACCAAAGCAAAAACAACAAAAGTCTAAGAGTCTAGCTAAGCGTAAACGGGTAAGTCAACTGATGAACGGATCATCACTCGCTAGCTCTCCTGTAACCCTGATCTCCAACCCTGCATGTACCTACATACATGAAAACATGTACGCCACAATCAGTGGGGAGTGACTAGAGTTCTCCTAGCCACCTTTTGTGACAACACGTAACACATAAAACAATACAGAATACTCCAACATATATCAACATGTGAAGCATAAACAACCCATCATCTGATCCCTTACTATCATGCGATTACCCTGCACGGCTCTCAACTAACTTCATAAACAGATAAGAAGGAGAGCCGGTTTCCCTACTGGTTACCCAGTCGGGGGGTCTTTCAATCTAATCATTTATGAAACCGAACTAAGAGTCATCCAATGCCTTGGATGATTTAACCACAACTCATATAACAACTATAACATACTATGCATATCTGACACTGTACCATCATCAAGGCAAGCAGATACAAAACAGCAAGTACAAAGGTTCAGAGGCGACATCTTAACGCATAACCTAGGTACTAAATAAATCAGCAAGTATAAAGGTTCAGAGGCGGCACCTTAACGCATAACCCTAATACCAAGTTCACATCATCAAGCAAGGACTCAGAGGCGAAAACTCAACGCATGGACCGGCTATCACTGAACATTAGACTCAGAGGCGAAAACTCAACGCATGGACTAACATTCAATTCACTATTACAAGTAAGGAACTCAGAGGCGAAAACTCAACGCATGGACCCCTACTACATCACAAGATACTAGACTCAGAGGCGAAAACTCAACGCATGGACCGGCTATCACTGAACATTAGACTCAGAGGCGAAAACTCAACGCATGGACTAACATTCAATTCACTATTACAAGTAAGGAACTCAGAGGCGAAAACTCAACGCATGGACCCCTACTACATCACAAGATACTAGACTCAGAGGCGAAAACTCAACGCATGTTCTAGCACCAAACACCTGCACTCCGGGTAAGGTATGACAACCTGACTGCCCCGTCGTGCAGTTGCTCTACTCGTCAGACTCAGAGGCCAGCTTAAGGCATGTCCTGACGCGATCACACATACATGTCTGGACTCAGAAGCGAAAACTCAACGCATGTCCCAGACACGACAAACAAACATGTATAGAACTCAGAGGCGAAAACTCAACGCATGGCTCCATACACGACAAACAAACACATATAGGGCTCAGAGGCGAAAACTCAACGCATACCCCTATACATGACAAACAACCTACGTATTAAGTTCAGAGGCGACATCTTAACGCATAACCTAATACGCATCAAAACAATATCATCAAAGTCTACGAACTAAACCGCAATTCTACCTTTAACTTCAAATCAACACTTAATTGACCTCGAGAACTAAGATGAGGGAGAGCCGGTTTCCCTTTCGGTTGCCCGACCGGGGGGTCTCTATCCTCACTACATTCCCGAACCCAATATAATGTTGCCCATCCTCCGGGGACCTCAAACACATGTCAAAGGTACACAAAACAAGTTTCAAGTAAAACCGATAAACCGTTTGAAAGTTACGATCAAATTACGAAAAACTCAAAATAGCTTACAGGGGTCCCCAGCCGGTCGGCAGGCAGCCGGTCGGCCGGCTGGTGACCACCCCAGTCTTTCTTCTTTGCTTTTGGAAACCAAAACACAAAAGAGGGTCCCCAGCCGGTCGGCAGGCAGCCGGTCGGCCGGCTGGGAGAACCTTCCCCTTAGCCTTCACAAATTCGTAACCCTTCCCCAAATGTACTCCCAGCCGGCTGGCAGGCGGCCGGTCTGCCGGCTGGGCTCCCATTCTACTAAGGTTCTTCGCAAAACACGAACAACAAAAATGACCACCAGCCGGTCGGCAGGCAGCCGGTCGGCCGGCTGGCAGTCCTAAGGCCAAACTTCCAAAAATCTCGAAAATACAATATACGCTCTCCCAGCCGGTCGACCGGCGGCCGGTCGGTCGACCGGCTCAGAGAGCCTGTTACCGAAAAACGCAAATTTCCAACATCACAAAACTTCACAAATCGATACCCAAACTTCACAATTGCTACAATATAAGTTTGCCCATCATTATCAAACATCCAATACTCCTTCCTAGCAGCACGTAATTCCCATAACAATCCTTAAGACGGTTAAAACAAGTATCCGTCGCAAACATGAGATTTTTCATAAAAACAACATATGAGCATAAGAATCCTTAACAAGCATAATTTCATCAAAGTAAGGCATTCCTAAGCATGTTACTAAAACCCTTGATCATCAAACATTAATAAAAACAGAAACCAAGCCAAGAATCACATCAAATATGCTAATATACACACAAAGGCCGAGTTTCTCATTATCGTCACCTCAAAAGCGATTAAGCTCCAAGATCCTCTTCAATAAAGAAGCTATCAACTTTAGGACCCTCTAAATCAACCCCTACAACAAAAGAAACGGGTTTTATAAGCTTAAAACGGAATTTACCCAAAACAGCGTCTTTTTCGAGTTCGACGAAATTGAAATCGAAAGAGATAGAAAGCTTGGAAATCTCGCAAGGATTCCGAAAATGTAAGACTTACCGCGATTCGAGTTCGGGAAGGCCTTGAAATGTCGATTTTAAGCTTGAAATAAAAAGGAGAAATGGAGGAAAAAGAGAAGCAGTGAATGTGTTTTGTGAAGATGAAGAATGTCGACATAAGGGTTTTTGGTGGGGTTTAAGTAGTCCTTTCCTTATTTTGAGTCGGGTCACTTGTTTTTGTGAAACGGATTCAAGTCGGGTTTGATTTATGCCAAGTTATTAACATCATAAGAACTTAAGGATATTTTTAAGACGGATCTTAACGGAAATCTTTAAATTAAATTTACGACTTATTATTAAAATATTATTATATTCCGTAAAATAATTAAAACCGTTAAAATATAAATTACGAAAAAGCGGGCTGTTACAATCACCCAATCTTCAAAAAGTTTCGTCCTCGAAACTCGAAGGTAGAAGTAGATACGAAAACAACTCTAACGTTCAAAATATACCAAGCGGGTTATGGTAACCCAAAACTTTATCTTTCAAAAAGTTTCAAAAAGAAATAGAGTCTAAGGCACAAGTCTTGTCAATGGACATTGGGATTCTCGTTACGTATTCAAGAGTCCGACATTCCAAATCTGAGACAAGTCCCAAATTTAAATCAGTCAAAATTCAAAATTTAGATTGATTCGGTGTTGATAAGCACAGCACAGGTTATCAGACGTCTCCAATAACAAGTTCTTGTGGCATTCAACGCTGAAATCCCTCAAAGTTGCAAAATATTCTGCTCTTAGAACCAAGTTTTCTTAAAAATTTACCTTTATTTTCAAATTCTTGAAAGAGTAAAATTGTAAAAATGACAAAAGGTTACCCCCAACGGAAGAGGAAGTAGTTTCAAACTCCAAAAGCAGTAAGATTTTCCAAAAACAACAAATTTAGAGTCAACAATAGGGAAACGAATTTCAAAAACAGTCGCTGGGAGCGCAGAAACAGTCATAGAGATTACCTTCGACACGAAGAATGGTGAGTTTCCAGTCTCACAGCTGACAGAACGCACGAGAAAGGATCGAAGGAATGAAACAACCAGGTTAGAGGTCAAGGAAAACGGTAACTCTTGCCAAACATGGGTACACTAACCGCTCAATCCATAATCAAAACATCGTTACAACGATTTCTAGTATATCCCAAGAAGGGCGATTTCAGTAATTTCTAGACTCACAATGGTTTCACGATCCCTCTTACTATCATCTCATCCACATAACAAGGTAGTCCTCAACAAGAAGGTTTCCAAAACTCTCACTCAGTTGACACTAAAATCCGTTTAACCACGGTTAAGGATCTCTCACTCAAAGTGGAAGCCTAAAACACATACTTCAAACCAAGGTTCACGCACTTTCAGCACTTCAAACCAGAATTCTATTACCATGACACCGAACCTCGAAAACCAAAATATGGCATTCAACATCCTATAACCTTAACTTTTAACAGTTCGATCCTAACTAACCTATTCCACAAGGTTCGACATCCTAAATTCCCAAATTTTATTACCACAATGATCATTCAAATCAAGACTTTACTAAGGTAACAACTCTTAAATCCTCTTGTTTCTAACCACTTACCAACAATCTACATCCCAAAGAAAAGTTCCAAGGAAGTAACAACTTTCACTCCTACAGTTTCCATAAGGTTTAGTTATTCACATTCCGAACTCCCCGAATGATATTCACGAACACTTATAAGTTACAAGTTTCTACTCTATGATTACCTCAGACATCAACGGTTACCTGTCAACCACTAATGAAGTATTATTAAGCCAACAGGCTTTCATTATTCCACAGCTATCTAAAACGATCGACCTAACAGTGGGGCATCTTAAAATTTCCTTAAGTATCCCAATAGGTAAACGCTGAGGTTCAATAAGTAACCTAAGGTCAAACACTCAGTCAACTCCATAAGTCAAATCATAAATGTCTCAACATTCTCACACCGTTACCAATAACTCTCGTTCCTCAAGTATGTGGTCCTTTCTGCATTACAAAAATTCCTCAAGATTAAGTAGCACTAACTTACATAATTCATCAATTTAACCACATCATCATCCTCTTAAGCATGTACCTCCAAAATAACCTAAGACTCCAAGTATCGTATTTAAATCCTCAAATGGTACTTCCAAATTCACAATCACCACGTACATCTAGCCATCTAACATGAAGCTTTCAAGACGACACACTATCCAATATCACCCAATTATTAGTATCACAACTCCCTCAACCAAACTTTGACAACGCAAAACCAAGCATTCCTCAAGGCATGTATCTCTACCCCAAGAACAGGTCGATCTCGCGACTATTCTAAATGAAAAGGAACAAGTCTCACAGAAGAGGAGATGAGATGCGAACTTCAGGGATAAACACGACACAGGTCTCGAGAGAGACAAACGGAAGACGGCTCAAGGGACAACAAGATGACAAGGTAAGGAACTTTAGGCTATGGACTCCAATAACATTGAAGCCAAGATCAGAAGGAGAAGCAAAGGAGAGGAAAGGAGATAAGCGATATGAAAGAAACGATTACGGAAATCTCCCAAGGTGCGGGTCTCTCACTATTCTCATGGGGTTCTTTCTTCTTACTTCCCAAATCCAGTCTTTCAATTATCGGTTCTCATGAACAATTCCTCCAAGGATTTATATACCCTAATATTCCAAACTTTAAACGATATCATCATTACAACCACCTATTCACAAAAGTTTGAGATGTCTCATCTCTGCTAGTCCCTCAAATGACAATTCAATAACACTTTCAGGTCATCACCCCTATATGCTATATCCACTTTACTTACCTCACTGTCCACAAGTTAACAATTTTTGACCATCAAGTTTCCGAACTTCCATCTCTCAATAAGGTACTTCATTCCATCCACATACTGGTGATGCAACTTCAAATTTCTCTTAAGTTTTTTTTCAATAAATAAACGCTAAGATTTATTAAGCCACCTAGGGTCACATAGTGATTCACTTCCCCTAAGCTTAAGTCAACCTCTTCGAGTATTCCACTATTATAGCAAATGATTCGTATTCCTCAACAATGAGCCTTTCTCAGCTCAATCACTCACCTAAGTCAAGTGATACTAACTCACTTCATCATACACTCATCATCATTAGCATCTTAAGCCTATTCTTTCAGGTTGCTCTATAACCTCAAGTATCTTATCTAACTCTTTAAACAGTACTCTTCAATCCACATATTTTCACAATCTAAGCATGGTTCTCAAGATTAAGCTCCACAAAAGACTATGTATAAAACTCACCCCTTCAAGCAAGCATCCTATCACTCACTTTCAGTCTCCCAATTGGATAGACAACTAGACCCTTGGATCACCAACACATGTCTCTCGATACCTCTTAAGTTATTCCTCAAATAACAATATTTCACATAACACAACTTACGGTTATCCTAAGACTAGTTCCTCCAAATCCAATAAAAGGGCAGATTACTTAGAGGGCACCTTAAGAAAGCAAGCAACAAGGTTAAGCTGAAAAGATATGAAGATCTGTTCAATTGAGATAGACAAATATTCTAAAAGAAGGATGTGCATCCGGAGTTATCAAAGAAGGTGGTGCACAAAGAAAGAGGAGTATCTTCAAAGCTCAGAAGCATTCTCCAACAGTAGCACGAACCTTCTATCTTCGGTAGAAACTCCGATCTCCACCGTCAAATGGATAAGCCAACGGGTCGTCGATTGAAAGATATAAAAGTGAAATTGATGACAATCAACAAACACGTTAGAGCCTAATAAAAGCAATCACAAAAGCAGACTACAATATAAGTCCTTAAATCTACCCCATCTCTCATTCATTATTCAATTATATGGTCAAGTTAAGGTTGGGGGTTACATGAGTGCGTCGGGAGCAATAATGCTCTGATACCAACTGTAAAACCCCTCGCGAAAGCGGAAATATAAACACATAAAAGTACCAAAATTGCAGCGGAATTAAAACTTTTAAAGATAAAACATGCGAGAAGTCTTAGACTGAAACGTAAACTGAAACTGAAACCAAATAGATAAGTAACAGTACTAAGTATCAAACTGAAACATAAATAAATACATCAGCCGGGGATGGCACATCCCTACCGGCACCAAAGCAAAAACAACAAAAGTCTAAGAGTCTAGCTAAGCGTAAACGGGTAAGTCAACTGATGAACGGATCATCACTCGCTAGCTCTCCTGTAACCCTGATCTCCAACCCTGCATGTACCTACATACATGAAAACATGTACGCCACAATCAGTGGGGAGTGACTAGAGTTCTCCTAGCCACCTTTTGTGACAACACGTAACACATAAAACAATACAGAATACTCCAACATATATCAACATGTGAAGCATAAACAACCCATCATCTGATCCCTTACTATCATGCGATTACCCTGCACGGCTCTCAACTAACTTCATAAACAGATAAGAAGGAGAGCCGGTTTCCCTACTGGTTACCCAGTCGGGGGGTCTTTCAATCTAATCATTTATGAAACCGAACTAAGAGTCATCCAATGTCTTGGATGATTTAACCACAACTCATATAACAACTATAACATACTATGCATATCTGACACTGTACCATCATCAAGGCAAGCAGATACAAAACAGCAAGTACAAAGGTTCAGAGGCGACATCTTAACGCATAACCTAGGTACTAAATAAATCAGCAAGTATAAAGGTTCAGAGGCGGCACCTTAACGCATAACCCTAATACCAAGTTCACATCATCAAGCAAGGACTCAGAGGCGAAAACTCAACGCATGGACCGGCTATCACTGAACATTAGACTCAGAGGCGAAAACTCAACGCATGGACTAACATTCAATTCACTATTACAAGTAAGGAACTCAGAGGCGAAAACTCAACGCATGGACCCCTACTACATCACAAGATACTAGACTCAGAGGCGAAAACTCAACGCATGGACCGGCTATCACTGAACATTAGACTCAGAGGCGAAAACTCAACGCATGGACTAACATTCAATTCACTATTACAAGTAAGGAACTCAGAGGCGAAAACTCAACGCATGGACCCCTACTACATCACAAGATACTAGACTCAGAGGCGAAAACTCAACGCATGTTCTAGCACCAAACACCTGCACTCCGGGTAAGGTATGACAACCTGACTGCCCCGTCGTGCAGTTGCTCTACTCGTCAGACTCAGAGGCCAGCTTAAGGCATGTCCTGACGCGATCACACATACATGTCTGGACTCAGAAGCGAAAACTCAACGCATGTCCCAGACACGACAAACAAACATGTATAGAACTCAGAGGCGAAAACTCAACGCATGGCTCCATACACGACAAACAAACACATATAGGGCTCAGAGGCGAAAACTCAACGCATACCCCTATACATGACAAACAACCTACGTATTAAGTTCAGAGGCGACATCTTAACGCATAACCTAATACGCATCAAAACAATATCATCAAAGTCTACGAACTAAACCGCAATTCTACCTTTAACTTCAAATCAACACTTAATTGACCTCGAGAACTAAGATGAGGGAGAGCCGGTTTCCCTTTCGGTTGCCCGACCGGGGGGTCTCTATCCTCACTACATTCCCGAACCCAATATAATGTTGCCCATCCTCCGGGGACCTCAAACACATGTCAAAGGTACACAAAACAAGTTTCAAGTAAAACCGATAAACCGTTTGAAAGTTACGATCAAATTACGAAAAACTCAAAATAGCTTACAGGGGTCCCCAGCCGGTCGGCAGGCAGCCGGTCGGCCGGCTGGTGACCACCCCAGTCTTTCTTCTTTGCTTTTGGAAACCAAAACACAAAAGAGGGTCCCCAGCCGGTCGGCAGGCAGCCGGTCGGCCGGCTGGGAGAACCTTCCCCTTAGCCTTCACAAATTCGTAACCCTTCCCCAAATGTACTCCCAGCCGGCTGGCAGGCGGCCGGTCTGCCGGCTGGGCTCCCATTCTACTAAGGTTCTTCGCAAAACACGAACAACAAAAATGACCACCAGCCGGTCGGCAGGCAGCCGGTCGGCCGGCTGGCAGTCCTAAGGCCAAACTTCCAAAAATCTCGAAAATACAATATACGCTCTCCCAGCCGGTCGACCGGCGGCCGGTCGGTCGACCGGCTCAGAGAGCCTGTTACCGAAAAACGCAAATTTCCAACATCACAAAACTTCACAAATCGATACCCAAACTTCACAATTGCTACAATATAAGTTTGCCCATCATTATCAAACATCCAATACTCCTTCCTAGCAGCACGTAATTCCCATAACAATCCTTAAGACGGTTAAAACAAGTATCCGTCGCAAACATGAGATTTTTCATAAAAACAACATATGAGCATAAGAATCCTTAACAAGCATAATTTCATCAAAGTAAGGCATTCCTAAGCATGTTACTAAAACCCTTGATCATCAAACATTAATAAAAACAGAAACCAAGCCAAGAATCACATCAAATATGCTAATATACACACAAAGGCCGAGTTTCTCATTATCGTCACCTCAAAAGCGATTAAGCTCCAAGATCCTCTTCAATAAAGAAGCTATCAACTTTAGGACCCTCTAAATCAACCCCTACAACAAAAGAAACGGGTTTTATAAGCTTAAAACGGAATTTACCCAAAACAGCGTCTTTTTCGAGTTCGACGAAATTGAAATCGAAAGAGATAGAAAGCTTGGAAATCTCGCAAGGATTCCGAAAATGTAAGACTTACCGCGATTCGAGTTCGGGAAGGCCTTGAAATGTCGATTTTAAGCTTGAAATAAAAAGGAGAAATGGAGGAAAAAGAGAAGCAGTGAATGTGTTTTGTGAAGATGAAGAATGTCGACATAAGGGTTTTTGGTGGGGTTTAAGTAGTCCTTTCCTTATTTTGAGTCGGGTCACTTGTTTTTGTGAAACGGATTCAAGTCGGGTTTGATTTATGCCAAGTTATTAACATCATAAGAACTTAAGGATATTTTTAAGACGGATCTTAACGGAAATCTTTAAATTAAATTTACGACTTATTATTAAAATATTATTATATTCCGTAAAATAATTAAAACCGTTAAAATATAAATTACGAAAAAGCGGGCTGTTACAATCACCCAATCTTCAAAAAGTTTCGTCCTCGAAACTCGAAGGTAGAAGTAGATACGAAAACAACTCTAACGTTCAAAATATACCAAGCGGGTTATGGTAACCCAAAACTTTATCTTTCAAAAAGTTTCAAAAAGAAATAGAGTCTAAGGCACAAGTCTTGTCAATGGACATTGGGATTCTCGTTACGTATTCAAGAGTCCGACATTCCAAATCTGAGACAAGTCCCAAATTTAAATCAGTCAAAATTCAAAATTTAGATTGATTCGGTGTTGATAAGCACAGCACAGGTTATCAGACGTCTCCAATAACAAGTTCTTGTGGCATTCAACGCTGAAATCCCTCAAAGTTGCAAAATATTCTGCTCTTAGAACCAAGTTTTCTTAAAAATTTACCTTTATTTTCAAATTCTTGAAAGAGTAAAATTGTAAAAATGACAAAAGGTTACCCCCAACGGAAGAGGAAGTAGTTTCAAACTCCAAAAGCAGTAAGATTTTCCAAAAACAACAAATTTAGAGTCAACAATAGGGAAACGAATTTCAAAAACAGTCGCTGGGAGCGCAGAAACAGTCATAGAGATTACCTTCGACACGAAGAATGGTGAGTTTCCAGTCTCACAGCTGACAGAACGCACGAGAAAGGATCGAAGGAATGAAACAACCAGGTTAGAGGTCAAGGAAAACGGTAACTCTTGCCAAACATGGGTACACTAACCGCTCAATCCATAATCAAAACATCGTTACAACGATTTCTAGTATATCCCAAGAAGGGCGATTTCAGTAATTTCTAGACTCACAATGGTTTCACGATCCCTCTTACTATCATCTCATCCACATAACAAGGTAGTCCTCAACAAGAAGGTTTCCAAAACTCTCACTCAGTTGACACTAAAATCCGTTTAACCACGGTTAAGGATCTCTCACTCAAAGTGGAAGCCTAAAACACATACTTCAAACCAAGGTTCACGCACTTTCAGCACTTCAAACCAGAATTCTATTACCATGACACCGAACCTCGAAAACCAAAATATGGCATTCAACATCCTATAACCTTAACTTTTAACAGTTCGATCCTAACTAACCTATTCCACAAGGTTCGACATCCTAAATTCCCAAATTTTATTACCACAATGATCATTCAAATCAAGACTTTACTAAGGTAACAACTCTTAAATCCTCTTGTTTCTAACCACTTACCAACAATCTACATCCCAAAGAAAAGTTCCAAGGAAGTAACAACTTTCACTCCTACAGTTTCCATAAGGTTTAGTTATTCACATTCCGAACTCCCCGAATGATATTCACGAACACTTATAAGTTACAAGTTTCTACTCTATGATTACCTCAGACATCAACGGTTACCTGTCAACCACTAATGAAGTATTATTAAGCCAACAGGCTTTCATTATTCCACAGCTATCTAAAACGATCGACCTAACAGTGGGGCATCTTAAAATTTCCTTAAGTATCCCAATAGGTAAACGCTGAGGTTCAATAAGTAACCTAAGGTCAAACACTCAGTCAACTCCATAAGTCAAATCATAAATGTCTCAACATTCTCACACCGTTACCAATAACTCTCGTTCCTCAAGTATGTGGTCCTTTCTGCATTACAAAAATTCCTCAAGATTAAGTAGCACTAACTTACATAATTCATCAATTTAACCACATCATCATCCTCTTAAGCATGTACCTCCAAAATAACCTAAGACTCCAAGTATCGTATTTAAATCCTCAAATGGTACTTCCAAATTCACAATCACCACGTACATCTAGCCATCTAACATGAAGCTTTCAAGACGACACACTATCCAATATCACCCAATTATTAGTATCACAACTCCCTCAACCAAACTTTGACAACGCAAAACCAAGCATTCCTCAAGGCATGTATCTCTACCCCAAGAACAGGTCGATCTCGCGACTATTCTAAATGAAAAGGAACAAGTCTCACAGAAGAGGAGATGAGATGCGAACTTCAGGGATAAACACGACACAGGTCTCGAGAGAGACAAACGGAAGACGGCTCAAGGGACAACAAGATGACAAGGTAAGGAACTTTAGGCTATGGACTCCAATAACATTGAAGCCAAGATCAGAAGGAGAAGCAAAGGAGAGGAAAGGAGATAAGCGATATGAAAGAAACGATTACGGAAATCTCCCAAGGTGCGGGTCTCTCACTATTCTCATGGGGTTCTTTCTTCTTACTTCCCAAATCCAGTCTTTCAATTATCGGTTCTCATGAACAATTCCTCCAAGGATTTATATACCCTAATATTCCAAACTTTAAACGATATCATCATTACAACCACCTATTCACAAAAGTTTGAGATGTCTCATCTCTGCTAGTCCCTCAAATGACAATTCAATAACACTTTCAGGTCATCACCCCTATATGCTATATCCACTTTACTTACCTCACTGTCCACAAGTTAACAATTTTTGACCATCAAGTTTCCGAACTTCCATCTCTCAATAAGGTACTTCATTCCATCCACATACTGGTGATGCAACTTCAAATTTCTCTTAAGTTTTTTTTCAATAAATAAACGCTAAGATTTATTAAGCCACCTAGGGTCACATAGTGATTCACTTCCCCTAAGCTTAAGTCAACCTCTTCGAGTATTCCACTATTATAGCAAATGATTCGTATTCCTCAACAATGAGCCTTTCTCAGCTCAATCACTCACCTAAGTCAAGTGATACTAACTCACTTCATCATACACTCATCATCATTAGCATCTTAAGCCTATTCTTTCAGGTTGCTCTATAACCTCAAGTATCTTATCTAACTCTTTAAACAGTACTCTTCAATCCACATATTTTCACAATCTAAGCATGGTTCTCAAGATTAAGCTCCACAAAAGACTATGTATAAAACTCACCCCTTCAAGCAAGCATCCTATCACTCACTTTCAGTCTCCCAATTGGATAGACAACTAGACCCTTGGATCACCAACACATGTCTCTCGATACCTCTTAAGTTATTCCTCAAATAACAATATTTCACATAACACAACTTACGGTTATCCTAAGACTAGTTCCTCCAAATCCAATAAAAGGGCAGATTACTTAGAGGGCACCTTAAGAAAGCAAGCAACAAGGTTAAGCTGAAAAGATATGAAGATCTGTTCAATTGAGATAGACAAATATTCTAAAAGAAGGATGTGCATCCGGAGTTATCAAAGAAGGTGGTGCACAAAGAAAGAGGAGTATCTTCAAAGCTCAGAAGCATTCTCCAACAGTAGCACGAACCTTCTATCTTCGGTAGAAACTCCGATCTCCACCGTCAAATGGATAAGCCAACGGGTCGTCGATTGAAAGATATAAAAGTGAAATTGATGACAATCAACAAACACGTTAGAGCCTAATAAAAGCAATCACAAAAGCAGACTACAATATAAGTCCTTAAATCTACCCCATCTCTCATTCATTATTCAATTATATGGTCAAGTTAAGGTTGGGGGTTACATGAGTGCGTCGGGAGCAATAATGCTCTGATACCAACTGTAAAACCCCTCGCGAAAGCGGAAATATAAACACATAAAAGTACCAAAATTGCAGCGGAATTAAAACTTTTAAAGATAAAACATGCGAGAAGTCTTAGACTGAAACGTAAACTGAAACTGAAACCAAATAGATAAGTAACAGTACTAAGTATCAAACTGAAACATAAATAAATACATCAGCCGGGGATGGCACATCCCTACCGGCACCAAAGCAAAAACAACAAAAGTCTAAGAGTCTAGCTAAGCGTAAACGGGTAAGTCAACTGATGAACGGATCATCACTCGCTAGCTCTCCTGTAACCCTGATCTCCAACCCTGCATGTACCTACATACATGAAAACATGTACGCCACAATCAGTGGGGAGTGACTAGAGTTCTCCTAGCCACCTTTTGTGACAACACGTAACACATAAAACAATACAGAATACTCCAACATATATCAACATGTGAAGCATAAACAACCCATCATCTGATCCCTTACTATCATGCGATTACCCTGCACGGCTCTCAACTAACTTCATAAACAGATAAGAAGGAGAGCCGGTTTCCCTACTGGTTACCCAGTCGGGGGGTCTTTCAATCTAATCATTTATGAAACCGAACTAAGAGTCATCCAATGTCTTGGATGATTTAACCACAACTCATATAACAACTATAACATACTATGCATATCTGACACTGTACCATCATCAAGGCAAGCAGATACAAAACAGCAAGTACAAAGGTTCAGAGGCGACATCTTAACGCATAACCTAGGTACTAAATAAATCAGCAAGTATAAAGGTTCAGAGGCGGCACCTTAACGCATAACCCTAATACCAAGTTCACATCATCAAGCAAGGACTCAGAGGCGAAAACTCAACGCATGGACCGGCTATCACTGAACATTAGACTCAGAGGCGAAAACTCAACGCATGGACTAACATTCAATTCACTATTACAAGTAAGGAACTCAGAGGCGAAAACTCAACGCATGGACCCCTACTACATCACAAGATACTAGACTCAGAGGCGAAAACTCAACGCATGGACCGGCTATCACTGAACATTAGACTCAGAGGCGAAAACTCAACGCATGGACTAACATTCAATTCACTATTACAAGTAAGGAACTCAGAGGCGAAAACTCAACGCATGGACCCCTACTACATCACAAGATACTAGACTCAGAGGCGAAAACTCAACGCATGTTCTAGCACCAAACACCTGCACTCCGGGTAAGGTATGACAACCTGACTGCCCCGTCGTGCAGTTGCTCTACTCGTCAGACTCAGAGGCCAGCTTAAGGCATGTCCTGACGCGATCACACATACATGTCTGGACTCAGAAGCGAAAACTCAACGCATGTCCCAGACACGACAAACAAACATGTATAGAACTCAGAGGCGAAAACTCAACGCATGGCTCCATACACGACAAACAAACACATATAGGGCTCAGAGGCGAAAACTCAACGCATACCCCTATACATGACAAACAACCTACGTATTAAGTTCAGAGGCGACATCTTAACGCATAACCTAATACGCATCAAAACAATATCATCAAAGTCTACGAACTAAACCGCAATTCTACCTTTAACTTCAAATCAACACTTAATTGACCTCGAGAACTAAGATGAGGGAGAGCCGGTTTCCCTTTCGGTTGCCCGACCGGGGGGTCTCTATCCTCACTACATTCCCGAACCCAATATAATGTTGCCCATCCTCCGGGGACCTCAAACACATGTCAAAGGTACACAAAACAAGTTTCAAGTAAAACCGATAAACCGTTTGAAAGTTACGATCAAATTACGAAAAACTCAAAATAGCTTACAGGGGTCCCCAGCCGGTCGGCAGGCAGCCGGTCGGCCGGCTGGTGACCACCCCAGTCTTTCTTCTTTGCTTTTGGAAACCAAAACACAAAAGAGGGTCCCCAGCCGGTCGGCAGGCAGCCGGTCGGCCGGCTGGGAGAACCTTCCCCTTAGCCTTCACAAATTCGTAACCCTTCCCCAAATGTACTCCCAGCCGGCTGGCAGGCGGCCGGTCTGCCGGCTGGGCTCCCATTCTACTAAGGTTCTTCGCAAAACACGAACAACAAAAATGACCACCAGCCGGTCGGCAGGCAGCCGGTCGGCCGGCTGGCAGTCCTAAGGCCAAACTTCCAAAAATCTCGAAAATACAATATACGCTCTCCCAGCCGGTCGACCGGCGGCCGGTCGGTCGACCGGCTCAGAGAGCCTGTTACCGAAAAACGCAAATTTCCAACATCACAAAACTTCACAAATCGATACCCAAACTTCACAATTGCTACAATATAAGTTTGCCCATCATTATCAAACATCCAATACTCCTTCCTAGCAGCACGTAATTCCCATAACAATCCTTAAGACGGTTAAAACAAGTATCCGTCGCAAACATGAGATTTTTCATAAAAACAACATATGAGCATAAGAATCCTTAACAAGCATAATTTCATCAAAGTAAGGCATTCCTAAGCATGTTACTAAAACCCTTGATCATCAAACATTAATAAAAACAGAAACCAAGCCAAGAATCACATCAAATATGCTAATATACACACAAAGGCCGAGTTTCTCATTATCGTCACCTCAAAAGCGATTAAGCTCCAAGATCCTCTTCAATAAAGAAGCTATCAACTTTAGGACCCTCTAAATCAACCCCTACAACAAAAGAAACGGGTTTTATAAGCTTAAAACGGAATTTACCCAAAACAGCGTCTTTTTCGAGTTCGACGAAATTGAAATCGAAAGAGATAGAAAGCTTGGAAATCTCGCAAGGATTCCGAAAATGTAAGACTTACCGCGATTCGAGTTCGGGAAGGCCTTGAAATGTCGATTTTAAGCTTGAAATAAAAAGGAGAAATGGAGGAAAAAGAGAAGCAGTGAATGTGTTTTGTGAAGATGAAGAATGTCGACATAAGGGTTTTTGGTGGGGTTTAAGTAGTCCTTTCCTTATTTTGAGTCGGGTCACTTGTTTTTGTGAAACGGATTCAAGTCGGGTTTGATTTATGCCAAGTTATTAACATCTTAAGAACTTAAGGATATTTTTAAGACGGATCTTAACGGAAATCTTTAAATTAAATTTACGACTTATTATTAAAATATTATTATATTCCGTAAAATAATTAAAACCGTTAAAATATAAATTACGAAAAAGCGGGCTGTTACATTTTTTTCACACAATAAAAATGAAGGTTTAAATTAAAAAGCAATCTTTTTCAGAGTTACGACCCGTAAGACCATTAAAAATTCGAATTTAAAACGAGCAAATTCGATGGATCAAGTATTATTCATAGGGCAGTAGTAAAAAGTGTATTTAGAATAATGAAATACTAGTTTTTGGCCCGTGCAAAAAATTGCACGAGTTGTTTTTAAATCATATTATTCTAAATATGTATCATCGGAACTAAATTATAAATGTTCATTAATTTTGTTTTGGGATATTCTACATGGTACCCCTCAATTTTTTGACTTTCTTCATGGTACTCCTACATTTTTTTAAACATACATGGTACCCCTAATTGTTGTCATTATCACTACGTGTACCCCTAAACTTTATTTTGCATCAATTAAACTCATTTTTAAGCGTTAAATGATTACTTAGACGCATAACCAAACTTGACATTTATCATCTCATGACATAAGGACTCTATTAGAATTAATATCCACTCTTTGGAAGTGATAATTTGGCAAAGATCAATAATTTTTCCTTCACCTCTTTTTTTAGCTCATATATATCTATAAATATTAGGATCGAGATGGATATTGAGCCTAATAGAGTCCTTATGTCATGTGCTAATAAATGACAAGCTTCCTTACGCGTTCAAGTTATCACTTAAAGCTTTAAAATGAGTTTAATTGACGGAAAATAAAGTTAAGGGGTACGCGTAGTGATAATGAGAACAATTAGGGGTACCATGTATGTTTTAAAAAGTGTAGGGGTACCATATAGAAAGTCAAAAAATTGAGGGGTACCATATAGAATATCCCTTTTGTTTTATATCTAAAGTTTATAAACTTTTTTTATCGAAATTTGATCACATTTATTTAGTTCAAAATTAAGTCAATCATGTGACTCATGTCTCTGAAAGTGTCATTATATCTCTTTAAGTGTTAGAACTAGTCTTAAACCCGTGCAAATTGCACGGGTTTGTTATTTAGGATACTGTTGTAAAGTGTGTTGGTAGCTGTGATAGTTGCTTTTTAATTGAAATCGTACTTCATGCTCTCTATGTGTGTCATAATTTCATTTACAATAATCAAATTAGTAACTATCAAGCGTATATAAAATATAATAATAATAAAACTGCAATTTATATAGTCATATATCAAACATAACAACGACAGTCAAATTTTAATGAAAAAAAAAAACAATGAACTATTATAGTGTACAATCATAACTTCATAAGTAGTAAATTGTACTATAACTTTTTGAAATTTTCTTTATACACTACGTTATCGCAAATTAAAATATTCAGCCCAAACCTATGCTCATGCAATATCATGAATCACATATACTTCAAATGTGTTATTACGCTAAATGTTTGTTCAGTGCAATATTTAAAGTATACGCTGTTTCGAATATGTTATTATACAAAATTCAATATTATTTTAGATTTTTTTATATTAATTAATTATCTTCTTCTAAAGTTATTTGTCTTTAGAAATAAAGTTTTAAATCTTTCTACCATTATTAAATTAAAAAAAAATATCATATTTAAATTTTTAGAATTTAATCAAAAATTACATTTTAAATTATCGTAAATGATTCTCGGTTAGAATTGAATCAAAAATTACATTTTCAAGTTTTAGAATTGAATCAAAAATTACATTTTCGAATGTGTGATACATCCCCTTTCTTAATCAAATTTGATTTTTTACTTTATTTTATTACGTATATGTGAGACAAAAACTAATCGGGTAAAAAAATGGTTTTTAAAATTGGACATATTTTAATAGAGTTACAAGCCCGTGCAAACGTTAAAAACTATTTTTCATTTAATTTAGGATAATTTATGAGAAACTACCTTACATTTATGCCTATTTGTGAACAACTACCTTACTTTTTTTTTGGTTAAAAACTACCTTTCATTTTAATTTTTGGTTAAAAACTACCTAAAAAAAGTTTTGAGGCCGATTTCTATTTATTATTGGTTTCACGCGTGTGAGTTATCTAAATTTTCATTCTTATTTTGTCGTTAACCTTGATATTCAAGTTTATCCTTCTTATCTAAAGTTCTAAACGAAACGAAATTTTTATCATTAGATTCAATTTCTTTCTTTAAGCATGTGGAATAATTGCTCCGGATGATGAACATGGGCTAAATGGTATTGACTCTATGCTATTAGTGAATAGGTGGAATAATTTTCACTAATAGCATAGAGTTCATACCATTTAGTCCATGTTCATCATCCGGAGCAATTATTCCACACGCTTAAAGAAAGAAATTGAAGCTAATGGCAAGAATTCCACTTCCTTTAGAACTTTAGATAAAATGGATAAGCTTGTATATCAAGTTTAACGACAAAATAAGAATGAAAATTTAGAGAACTCACACGTGTGAAACCAATAATAAATAGAAATTGGCCTCAAGACATTTTTTAGGTAGTTTTTAACAAAAAATTAAAATGAAAGGTAGTTTTTAACCAAAAAAAAAAGGTAAGGTATTTGTTCACAAATAGGCATAAATGTAAGTAGTTTCTCACAAATTATCCTTTAATTTAACTCATACGTGGACAAAATGAAAATTTTGAATCATGTAGGTTTTAGATTATTATTTTATCTCTTTTCCATTTGGTACATCTAACATGTTCTATTTAATTCGTCATATTTTTTTACATTTTTCTTGTTCGATATATCCAACTGAACTTTACATTTCATTTATAGGATATATGTAAATTTACAACAACATAAGAACCCTTCAAATTCTCATTCATGTAAGGTTCTAAAAATTTACTTGAAGCAAGGTAAAGAACATATAAATGGAAAAGAGCATTATAATATGTCAATTAGGAAAACATAGCAAAAATAAAAATTGTGACTTATACACGTTTAGAATTATTTAATTGAATTGTTAAATATTGATATTATCAAATAAATATATAGTAAATAAAAAGTAAACCTTAATATTATATCCTTCATAAATTTCTATTTATCTAACACAAATTCTCATTGTGTAATCACTCTTTTCTTAAATCTTTTAATTCTTTAATGCTCACTTTCGCCGCTCCCTCTTAATTCCAATAGTCCAGGTGGTTCTATTTCTTTCTTCTACACTAATAACTTTCCAATTTGTACACCAATTAATTCAGCAATGTCTCTATATCTATATATCCAGCTAAAGGAATTTCGAGTTTATATATTTTAATCAATGGTTTACAAAATTTGGATGTATAATCTCGAATTGATCATGAGTTTATTCTATTTGTATTGCATTTTAAAGAGTTCAATGTTTTAGATTTATAATATATGATGTGATTTTCATGTAAAATATTGTTGTGTGGTTTTAGCACATTAAAAAAATTACTCATTTCTCAAGTATTTTTTTAACATTTGTAACACAACATTTTTATAAAAGTAAAAAAAACTCAAGAGCAATTTTTGCATTTTGTTCTTTTGCTTTTGCATTTTTTTCCATTTACTTTTACATATTTTATGTTCCTTTTTCATTTATATATTTGTTTGCTGTCTCTCAAGATCAAATTTGGTTGTTTCCGAGCCCCATTTTTTTATTTTAATAATTTAAATAATATTGTATTTCTTTATGTAATCCGTAATTATAAATTTAGGAGTAGATCTCTAAATTTTCGTTGTGCTTTTCTTTTTTGTCGTCGTCTTTGATTAATTTTTTAATATGACGATTTATTTAATTATCTTAAAATCTAGAAGTTATATACTCATATTTATTTAGTACGGAGTATTTTTTTCTCTAATTCTAATTTGGAGTACATAATATGATCCGGTTCTCAAATTCCAAAATTTTCTTAATTTAAATGATTGCTTTTTTAGTTGATCTCATTACTTATTACTGTAATCATAAATATCAAATTATGTGATTATATATTCGTAATTTTATTAATTGCTCCATATTATATTGCACAATCGACATGGTTGTTTTTAAATCTACAAATTAATTTGTTTAAATATAGGTAGGCCCATTACTTTAACAAAATAAACAAATAAAAAATTTGCAATTAACCACAGGCTGACACGTCAGCATTGTGGTTGTTGCTTTTATAAAGAGGATTTGTTTTTGCAAGGGGTTGCTATTAATTGGATTGAAGAAGGATTTAGAGCAAGTGTAATCGGGAGACTTTAAATAAATTTCTTCGTAATATCAAGTTATTTTCACCGATTTTTTAAGAACTTTTACTTTTAATGTTAGAACCTTACGTAAGTTCTTATCATGTGTTTTTAGGGCACATGTTAGAAAAACCATTATTATTATTATTATTATTATTTTTTATTTATTTTTATCAACCGAGAACTTTTATTAAAAATAAAGGAAAAAATTACATGAAATTTGTGGGCACCCGCGAAACTAGTTTTTTTTTTTTTTTTTTATCATCATCATTATTATTATTATTATTATAGTTAGTTAGTTAGCCCAATTTAATTAAACTTTATTCACTTCTATTAATTTGAGCTTCATTTAATTCAGTTTAGTTTGATTAAATTCAATTCAGTCCGGTTCAGTTCAGTTCAATTTAGCCAGTTCAATTTAGCTCAGTTCAACTCAATTTTGTTCAGTTAAGTTCTATTCAGTTTCATTCAATTCAGTTCAGTGCAGTTCAGTTCTTAAAACCAGAAAGAACATAAGCTCATATTTTTTTGGTTTATTAAAAAATTTATTGACAACCTCGAGAGACTACAACCACATTCCATTTGCTCTAAGCTTGAAGTAATGCCTTAAACTTCTTCGATCGTTATTAGCGATTCTTACTTATTACGTGTTACTAGCTTATGACGTATCTGTGATCTGAGTTGTGACGTGTCGCTAGCTATTCCTACTTGTGATGAAATTAGTTTTTATTGTATCTCACAATCACATCTTCTTTTCTAGCATTGTTTAAATTGGTTGAGGCGTAAATGCGCAATTTGTGGACTATACCACTAGTTGCAGCAGTTGTGCGGTTTAGAGTATGAGTTTTTTAATAAAGTATTCGAGTTTTATTTTAAAGAATTTATAAAGTATTTGGTCTCATCCATTTTACACATTAAAAATAAGAATTTTGAATTAGCTTAGAAGAAATACACATAAGCTCATATACCTCTACCTTGTTTAAATGTTTATATACAACTAAATGTATAATCTTATATATAATATAAATTAATACGTTATAAATTAGTAATACGTTATAAATTAATACCTTGTTTAAATGTTTATATGTTAAAATACTCAATTATTTATGTTAAAATACTCAATAAATCTCCTTCAAATCGACATGCAAATGAATTTTTACTGATATACTCAATTATTAACACAATTTACAACTTATTTATGTTAAAATACTCGAAAAATTAACAGAAATGTTTAGATCTAATCTCGATAAACAAATAAATCCAATTAAACCGACATGCAAATAAATAAATCTAATTAAAACGACATAAAAAACGTTTACCTCCTTCAAATCGACATGCAATGGAATTTTTACTGATATATGTTAAAATACTCAATTATTTATGTTAAAATACTCAATAAATCTCCTTCAAATCGACATGCAAATGAATTTTTACAGATATACTCAATTATTAACACAATTTACAACTTATTTATGTTAAAATACTCGAAAAATTAACAGAAATGTTTAGATCTAATCTTGATAAACAAAAAATTCCAATTAAACCGACATGATATTATAACTCGACGATTGGGTTTGTGAAGATGAGTTTGTGAACAAAAAATTCCAATTAAACAGAAATGTTTAGATCTATATTTTATGAATTTGAGTTTGTGAAGATGAGTTTGTGAACATGTTAAAATTTCAGTTTGATGGGTTTTTCGAATTATTTTAGAGAGATAGAGGGGTGTATGTTAGAGAGAGGGGCGGTTATGTGAAAATGAATTAGGGTTAGGGTTAGAGTGTGGGATGAGGGGGGTTTATATATGGGGTGGGATGTAGGGTTTTAATACTGAAAATTCTGATAAATTTCATGGGCTTCGTCTAAACATTATTTGGGCCATTTTATTCGAGAATTTTAGCACAGTAATTTCATTGCTTCGGCCTTTGGGCCGTTAACTTAATTGAATGTTGGATATTTAATTAGTCTATAATTTAATCATAAGTAAAAAATCATAAACAAATGAATTTTTCGGTTTAATTACACATTAATTACTAAATGATTTGTTACATTCGATTTTTATATTATTCCCAGTTTTGTAATATATAAAACGAGAATTTTTTTTATTTTTTTTTATGTTAAATATCTTAAGTTATCTCTTTACTTTTTAGTTAAATTTTCAGTTTTTTAGTATATAAATTTTTATATTATTCCCGTGTTGGACTTTATCTTCCAAAACCGGTCTTTACCCATGGCCAACTGTACGTTGCTATATCTAGGGTCACCAGTAAGAAAGGTCTAAAAGTGCTACTTCTTGATGAAGAAGGACGGATGACTAATACAACAACAAATGTTGTTTACAAGGAGGTTTTCGAGAAACTGTAATTGTCGTGTTGGGTTATCGAATTTTAATACATCCATTTAATTTATATTTGTTATTTAATATTTTTTTAGTCGTCTATTGTTTTTTCTTACATACCTTATTTATTAATTTTATCATAAGTAATCCAAATATTATCATCATTACTAATAGCTATTCGAAGATTAGTGCACCAGAAAATTCATCTTTTCACCTAATATATCTTATATTCAAACATCCCGTTAAAAAATAATTCGTCCGAATAAACAGAATTGCTATATATTCAAATAAATATACCGACGGCGTCTTTAAAAATAAGTGTACACAACCCCGTGATTTTTCACGGGTGTTACACTAGTATACAACTAAATGTATAATCTTATATGTAATATAAATTAATACGTTATAAATTAGTAATGCGCAGTGGGTTTCCTTTGTGACGTTCACAAGTTTGTGACGTTTCACAAGTTTTTTTTCACTTGCTCTATCACTTGCATCATGTGAGAGATTACGAGCATGTGAGAGGTTACAAGCTTATGACGGAAATGGTTCATCATAAGTAAATAAAGATTATGAATATATGTATAATATTGACGTCCATTCAATTAGTATTGCCATCGTTACATCATCGCTATTAATTAAACTAACCACTAGTTTTACACCCGTGCAAAAAAATGCACGGGTTTAATTTTATTAAATTGAAAAAATTAATAAAAAAATCAATATATATATTTAATAAAAGTATGTTTTAGTATTACAGTTATACTAATGTAAAAATATAAAAATAATTTATTCGCTTAACTTGGACGTAATCAAAAACAACGCATTAGCTCGATATGATAAAAACAAAAAACTTCTTATTTAAGATGGATCAAATATATATATGCAGAATGGGTAAGAAAAATAATAATATTATATATAGGAAAACTAAAATATTTGTGCTATATATGTAAGGAGCTGAAATTAACTTGTTTTAAACTTAAAACGGAAAATAACCAATAAAAATATGTATAGATCTGGAAATTATATTTATGGTGCAAATCTTAAGTTCCTAACTATCCTAATTAACCTAAATATTCTTGGTCGACTCTCTCAATACCAAAAAATAATCCGACCATATAATGTAAACTCTGACCCTCCAAATACCTAAAAAAACTCGACCAATTACGGTATTGATTTTTTCAGCATGCAAAACAAATATTCATTATTTTATTTTTCATAAGTAATTTTATTTGGTTCGTTTCATCAAGATATTATAATCTGAATTATTTGTCTATATTTTTCGAATGTTCCAATTATTTACTATGTGTATGTTTCTTCTGAGTATGTGTTAGGCCCAATTGATGATAGTCACTTATTAACCGTTATATATGAAATATTACAAAGTGAAAGATTATATGTTCGTTCATTTGATAAATCATACATCTCTGCCTAAGCTCATTCCAACTCACAGCTTTGCTTTTTCCACGCTCTAATTCTTACTCACCATTTTTCCTTTAATCTAACTAATATGCCGCCTCTCTAAAACATATTCGGAGTTCGCTACATGCATCAACCACCTTTGTTATCAAACTCAATAAATTACCTTTTTATGTTTCTACAATTGCATCAATATTTTTTGGATTAATGCTCGCATTGCTCGTTTGATTGCTAATTATTGTTTAACGCATGAGAGAATCAAATGAAAAGTTAATTTTTTTCCGTCAAATATATAATATGGATTGTTGTTTGCGTATTTATTGTTGCAATATTTTTTTATCGTTTTTTTCATTATTTCTATATTATATATGTACTTTTTTCATATTTTTGGCTCATTAAATTTGATATAAAGTATGTGTTCAAAATATACTACCTTTAAAATTTTTTGCTACCCGTTTTTCCACTCTCTTTCCATAAATTTTTAATTTTTGTAGTTTATCATTGTTGTAGAGGTAAATTTGTAATTTTAAAAATATTGGTAATTATCAAATGAATAATGCTCTTTATACGACAACCAATAGCAGTACTATCTCAATGCACTACAAAAAGTACGTTTTCGGGTGACTAAAATGAGCGACCGTATTTAACAGTAGCCAAAATGACGACGAATATTAAATTCTCTCGACTATTTACTTGTTCGTTTTAGAAAATTAAAGTTATTAAAATCTAATGATTATTGAAAATTAATTAATTTTAATAATTTTAGAATTTAGTGAATTAAAAAGAAATGAATCATTAAATCAATAAAAAAAGTATAAGTAGGAAAGACTAAAGAGAGTAATTAATTAAGTTAGTGAACATGGGAGACCCTACATCAATAAAAATCAAATTCTTTTATAAAATTCAAGAACCAATAGGAAGGCTTTAAATGCTACTCCTTTTATAGTATAGAGATTTTTCTTTCAAGTAATTTAATAACTCGTCAAACTATTAATTAATTAAACAATCATTGTTAAGCTTATTTAGTTAACTAACTACGTTTCATAATTGATTATGTGTATTTCCGTTCAACGAATCAACTAATACGTACGGAGTATTATATTATTATAATAAATAAATAAATAAGTTGAAATGATGATATACATGTTAGGTTGGGGAGGGGGGAATCTATGACGGTTTGCGAGAAAATCATGTAGGAAATGGGTAAAAAGTTGTTAATATACGTTTTTGTAATATGCATTTTTTATATAAAAGTGTATAAAATTTGCAGTGTTTTTGATGACGATCACTCTCTTTGCATTGTTTTTAATAGAGACAAAATTTCAAGATTTTCTAGAGCATATTTCAACATTGTATCATTACTCCATTTTATGCTTTTATATATCAACAATGATTAGTCGAGTTTTTATTTTCTTAATATTATTTTCACTATAATGCATGTCACAACCATGATTTAATACTAAAAAAAATTATAACTGTTGAATTTCTTCATGAGGTACTAACTAATGTTTATATTTTTTTTAAAAGAAACTTTTAATATTTTGTTCTTTAATTTTTTAGTTCATTTACCGTTAATTTATAGTTGTATTTAATATTTAGTATTTAAATTTCTTGGTACATTGATAGTTGTTATCTAATAATCTGAGTAAAATACTGCGATTTTTGTAGCAACATTGATTTGTTATCAATTGATGTACAATTATTGTATTTTATTATTTATTATTGTAGTAAAAATTTGGATTGAATTGTATTATTAATTGATGTAATTTATTAATGTTGTAAAATTTTGGACCGAATTATTATTAATATGATTATTCATAAATATTTGCGTACAAAACAGAAACATAAATATTTACGTACAAAGCATAAGTATAGTCGATTTTTAGTAATTAATTTATTCAATCTCGGTCCGACATTTGTTGTTAAAAAAATTATATGTGATGATATAATACTAGAAAATAATTGAAATGATATTGGTTTTATATAGATAAGATTATTATTCATAAATCATTATTTATTAATTTTTACGTACCGACCAGTTATTTTTAATATTTATGTACAAATTATAAACGAAATCGTTTACGTACTGAACATAAACCAAGGCGGTTTTCGTTATTTAACTATTTCATCTTTGTTGTGGATCCCGCTTTTATCGATTTACCTACAGTCCATCGTTATATTTAATACTTACGTACAAAATATGTACATAACATAAATCTAATCCTGTTTTTCGTTAATTAATTTTTTCATCATTGTTGTGGACGCACAAGTTTGTTTTAAATTTTACTGTATTAATATAGATAGGATTTGTGAATATATTGACTACTTTTGACAACGTTTGCTATTATAAAATAAATTAAATTAGTGTTTTTAACTTTTAGTTTTACTGGTATGGTATTAGTTTTTTTTGTCAAGGTTTTTTTTCGATTGTCCATTTTATTCTTATATATATGACGATGACAATGGATGATTAGTCGAGTTTTCTAGATTTTATTTTCCTGTTATGTTGATTTATTAAAATATAAAAGATATTATTTTTTAAAAAAATATTATTATAAATTAGTATGATATATAACTATCGTACTATTTAAATATTATGCGTGACATATAGAACAATATATCTTCTTGAACATAAATATTAGGATTAATTGATAGAAATACTCCGAACTATAGGTGAACTGCTCAAAATACTCTAAACTTTATTTTAACTACCAATATAACCAACTATTGTCCTCATTTGCTTCGAATAGAATTTGTTGTTTTATTAACTTATTGTAACATGTTTTAATGGTGTGATTAGGTGAATAGAGTAACAGAGAAGTAAAAAGAGACAGACGGGTTAAAGAAAGGTTAGAACTTTTTTGACTTATTTAGCTTGCAACAGGTCATATATTATAATAAAAGCGAATTAGAGCATTAGTTGATTATATTGGTAGTTAAAATAGAGTTTAGAGTATTTTGAGCAGGACACCCATAGTTCAGAGTATTTGCATGAAATTTGGAACGATATATCTGATTGAACATAAATATTTATGAGATAATCAGTAATTTCTATACATTTTGTATTTTTTTGTAACAATATTATAATTTGTAAATTGTATCCGTTCATGTATTTGATTGTAATTTTATTTCAGTTATTATTGTAATTTATTATTTATTGTTGCAAAATATTATAACAAATTTAACTTGTTAGTATAAAAAAAATGCACGCTGGTCTATCATAAGGGATTTGCGTTTTGTATTGACTCCTGCGAATTGGAGAAAAAACAATTCTTGAATGTGGTATTTGCTAGTAACATAAAAATGCAGGCAGTCCCCTCTAAAAAACCTCTCCCAAAAACTCTCTAAAAACACTAACCTCCGCCAATTCGGGGGCTTCCATCGATTATCAATCGATCGATGGTAAGCCCCAAATTTTAAATTTATATTAAGTTGCAATTAATAGTATGTCTATCTTTAATCTATTCAATAAAAGTCTCCCTTTTGGTGAGAATCGTTTTTCCGTCCCTTATTTCAGGGTTTTCGTCCCTTATTTCGGGGTTTTGTCCTTTTATTCGTGGTTTAGTTCCATCTATAATATTGTCAAGAGTAGTTCGTTGATGGTTCGCAGCGTGTTCTTTCAAAGGGTACAAGTAATTGGTCGACGATCTTTGAAACCAGTCAGATTTATGTTTTATCTCATAAATCGATAATAGGACGAGCCGAATTGTCAGATGCTGTTTTGAGATCCCTAGTTTATAAGAAAATTGTTTTTCTTTGGTTTTCATTAGATTTTTTTTCAATTATTCTTATTCTCTGTAAGTGCCGTATGGCGTTCTATTAATGAATTGTTCTTTGTTTTCAAAAAAAAAAAAAATGCAGGCAGTCAATTAAAATCAATTTAACCCCTTGTAGTCAGTTTTTCATATATTGTTTTTTTAACCAATCAAATTAAAGTCTCAAAGAAAAAGAAATGTGGGCAGATTTCGTTAGATGATTGATTGTACAAATAAAATAGTTTAAAAGAATGCTATCTTGATTGGATCACGAATTATATAATATATTTTTTTCAGTATGAATAAAGGATTATTCTAGATTACTTATTAAAATTAACTAAAACAGTTTAAATATAATAAAAAATGCACGGTTATTTAAAAATATTATTATTAGTTTAATTATAATACAATTTAAATATTAACCCGTACAATTTTTAAATTCTCTTAACACATGTTATAATTATACTCTCTCCTATTCAAGATAACTGTCCCATTGTCTATTTTCGTCTATTCATAATAATGTCTCATTGTTCATTTTTGGTAAATGTTTACAATTATTTTAATCACTTTAACTCACAACAATACCCAACTTTACCCCACAACATTACTTATTTTAATCAACTCTACTCACAATAATAATCAATAATATATTTCATCTCTCCAATCTTCCTACCCCACCCACTACTTTACAATAAACAATTGATTTCCTTAATATTTGTGCCAAACACACAATGGAACGTTTATCGTGAATAGGAGGGAGTACATGTTTTCATTTAAACTTGGTACTATAACAAAAATTTTGATATAAATATTATACAAATCGTATCATTTTAGTTATTATTTTAAATTATTATATATTACTTCCTCCATTTTAATCCAAATGGGCACTTTGCTTTTTGTACACTATTCACAAATCAACTTTTAATCTCAATTTTCTCTCAATACATAAGAAAAAATATATTCATGTGGGGTCTTGTTTAATTCGTCTTTACGAGTACATTGAAAATATATAACTTTTATAATTTTTACAAATACGTAGTTAAAGATATGAAGCACGCAAAACGAGCGTTGGCAAACGTGAAAAAGGTAAAGTGCCCATTCGGATTAAAATAGAGGAAGTATATACTTATGCAAAATTTGTGTACTGAAGTTTTTTGTTGTAATTAATTCTGTATTGCTTCTAATCAATAATTTTTGTGTCGAAGATGTAAACTTTTTACTTTTACATTTGAATTAAATTAATCTGTATTTTTGTTGGGTCCCACATTTTTTTTAAAAAAAAAGGCCGATTTAAGGTGAGTTTTAAATTTTAAATTTTTTGGGCTGAACATAAATATTACGCATGCTATTTGGAACGGTATATGTGATTGAACATAAATTAAAATCATATATTTATATAGATTTTGTAACAATGTTGTAAATTGTAAATTGTATCAATTCATGTATTTTATTTTAGTTATTATTTAAAGTAGTATATATTATATACTTTTGCAAAAATTTGTACTGAATTTTTTTTGTTGTAATTAGTTATGTATTCGTTTCTAATCAATAATTTTTTTGTCGAAAACGTAAATTTTTTATTTTTACCTTGGAATTAAATTAATATGTATTTTGGCGGGTCCCACATTTTTTATTAAAAAAAAAGAAAAGAAAAGGGAAAATGCATGTTTAAGGTGACGTGGGTGAAGGAAAATGCAAAAAATGATTTTGCTTTAATATAGATAAGATTTGTCTCATCTATGCAAGTGGGTGGTAATTGACCCATTTTTCCCTTAAGATAAATATAATCGTCTTAAGCAAGACCTATTATAAATTTATAACCCAATTGAGGTTAATTTATGGTTAAAGACAACTCAATTTGGTTGACATGTTAGTAAAAAATAAGTTAGTGTTAAAATATGAATAAAACATATAAAAATGAGAAAATTTTATTGAGTTAATTATTTTAATACGTTTAATTACAAAAATAGGCTATTAGAACATACTATATAAGTAATGCGGGCAACGAATATATTTGGTATTGAGAGTAATTTTTTATTTAATTATTTTTCTCAAATATTGTTCACTCAAAAATATTTTGTATTGAGAGTATATTAAGTGCATCATTTACAATCTCTTAATTGCAAGTATGATTTATATTTGAAATTAAAATTCTTAGATAGTTTACAAACTTAATCATCATTTTATTATAACATTGTTTAAAATACATACCCGTACAATTTCCACGAGTTAACACTAGTTTTAATTAATTATATAAATAAGTGTGACAATAATAAAAAAAAGAAGTAAAATTGAAAGTAATATATTTACATTCATCATTAGAAAGTCTTTTGTAATATTTGTTTAGTGAAAAAATAAATAGGAATATAAAATGGTGAAAAATAAAGTTAGAGTGGTGTATTGAGAACACTCTATAAGTCAAATTAGGAATATTATTCCGAGATAGATGGAGTACATTTTATAGTTATTATAATTACGTCTTGGGTCTATCGTTGGAGTCTACTCATCTTTAACGCGATTACCACTTTTTATAGAAACAAGGAATCGTTATCAAATGTAATCAACGGGTTAATATACATACCGTTATGAAACTTTTAAGAACGGATCAAAAATCGTTGTCTATAATATTGAAACCGTTGTAGTAATGATCTACAAAAGGCTATGACAACGGGGTTACTGAAAGAAAACCGATGT
This sequence comes from Silene conica, assembly GCA_029255685.2. Taxonomy (NCBI): domain Eukaryota; kingdom Viridiplantae; phylum Streptophyta; class Magnoliopsida; order Caryophyllales; family Caryophyllaceae; genus Silene; species Silene conica. Next base: position 97,240,022 of record CM055312.2, read on the forward strand.
AAACTATATATTAAATACGACGACGGTTTGTGCTTTTTTAACCGTCATAAATATCAAGAATTCTACAACGGTTTTACTTCGTTAATTTATGGATGAAATGCGACCGCTGTAAATATATTTATTGACCACGGTTTGGTTATTAACCGTAAGAATTAAGTGATAAGAATACTCTGAACTATGGAGGTCCTGCTCAAAATATTCCAAACTTTATTTTAACTATCAATATAACCGTCTAATACCCTACTACGCTTTTATTGTAATATATGATTGACTACCTGCTAAGTAAGTGAATAAATTTCTAAAGAAAAGAAAAGAAAAAATTTGACAAATGACTAAATATCACAAAAAAAGGGGAAATATTTATTATTGAGCAAACAACCGAATACAAAACACTTGATCGAAGATAACATAACTGCTTATAAGCTTACTTTTCCCCACGTCGTATTCCACATTTGAAAGCGTTTATAAAGACCTGTATGGATATTCTTTACGGCGGCACCCATATCATTAAAAGTCCAAAAACAATGTCGACCACCACAACCATCATCGAGAAATTGGCCGGTCTCATCAAACGGAATCATAGACATAAACCCAACTGAACTTTTCAAATTACAATAATATGTTGTTGTAAAGATTATTGCTGTCTTAAAGGTCCATTGATACGTACCACCTTTTGGAATTGTACTGTTTTGATCTGGGGTTTGTGTTGTGGCATAACAATGTGCAGTTAACGGCCCATTCGATAACTGATTCGTTAAAATTATATAAAATCTTACATTTCCGAAAGTAGCTGCCGAATCGGTGGAAAATGGTGCAATTGTTATTGCTAATATCAATACGCATATAATTGATAGATACGTGTGTTTCATTTTGTAATTATTTTTTTCGGAATGATTTTCCGAATGTAGAGTAAATTGTTGAAATTTGTTCGGATGTGTTAATTTATTTCTTCATATTATCCCTCTTAAATAGAGTGGTGGATGATTAGTTTCCTTATATGGCATATATTGTTCTGTATTAGAACGAATAAAAAATATAAGATAATTATAATTTTTGCCTATGATCTTTACAAGATTTTATTGGATAATATTTATATTGTGAATTTGTGATATACCTCTTAATTTGTGCATTGGATTGCTCAAATTCCTTGAATGTTTTATGTAATTTTCTTTTTTTGTATAAAAGAATTGTAATTTGTTTCTTAAAAAAAATATCTCTCACATTACATTATTATCTTCCTAGTTTGATTTCAAGGTTAAAGTTTAATAATTTTAATTAATCATAAATAAGTGTTACAATGATAAAAAAAAAAAAAAAAAGTAAAGATGAAAGTTGCACAGGAGTATATAAAATCATTTAAAAATATAACTTATAATTTTATAATAAGCTAATATTTTCCCCATCATATTTAAATTTGTTTTAGTTTAGAAAATATATTGAGCATCTTGTCAACCTTTTTAAATCACACTTTTTGGCGGTTAATTATACTTATATATAATGATTCTTGAGATAGCTAAATCAGCGTACTTATTATGATTATATTTGTAACCCGTTCAAAAGCAGTAATCATACGTTACAATTAATTAATGATGTTAAAATTTAATCCGGCACACCCTTAACCCCGAATATTTTATCCATTTTATGGAAAAGTTTATAAATTATGACATACAATTTAGACGATAAACGTCTCTTAATGGTTTGTTTTTTCACGGTCAAACCCGACATGTTGAACGTAATAAATTGAAAATAAGTTTATACTACACATATGTTATTATTACTAAAATATTAATAATTATTTTATAAATAGTTTTCTGAATATATTTAATTTATTCTTTAATCGTGGAAAGATCATTTGCTCTATTTGTGGGATGTGAAAGATCATTTGGAAAATTTATTCTTTAATCGTGGATAACATGGTTGAACTTTCGTCTTTTATGAAAGTTGGGTATTCTTGTGTTTTTTTGTGCACAAGAGTGGCAGAGCCCCGAAAGTATTCTGGTATTTCAAGTAATCAATAACGTAGTTAACTTTATGGTGATTTGGTGCATTCTTTTTTTTGTTCGGCGATAAGTCATTTATTTTCACACTCTCCGGGCCACTCACTTAGAGCAAGTACAATAGTGGGTTTTTGCCTCGGGTTTGTCAAATAAGAATTTTATAAATAAAGTTTTTCTATTGGAGGTTACATTGGGGTTGTGAAACTAAAAATCTTGGTTGTTAAATAAGATTCAAGTTCTTTGATAATTTCAAAAAAGTAAAATATTAATTTCGAAATAATAAATTAAAATTTCACTGATTATATAACAACAAACATTCCTAAGCATATAATTTTACCACAAATAGGACTATACATCCAGATGTATATGAGTTTTTCAAGCTTTTAACAATATTTTCTTGCACTATAATTTTTCAGTGTTAAAATTAAAAATTTTGGGTTTTATATGTATTATTTTTTAGTTTCATTATAATGTTTTGATTTACAAGTTTTTTATAAACACGCTCAGATTCTTTTAAAGCTCTTAAAATATATACATAGGTTCAAACTCTTTGTTATAAAGCTCGAAATTTATACTATCAAAATATATGCATAAGCTCAAATTCTTTGTCATAAAGCTCGAAATTTATATTATTAGATGTATAGATCTTGTTGTATAGTCCTTTAATTGTAATTCTACAATTACAACAAAATAAACATTTGCACATTGAAATTCTTATTATTAAAAAGAGTCGGATACAAAGCACTTGATCAAAGATAACATAGTTCATAGTTGTTGACATCTTGATCAACTTTTTACCCTCTTCGATTCCAATCCGTTACATAGACGAATTTATCCGTCTCAAGGTTCTTTAAATAGGCACCATCATACGTAATATTCCAAAAACAATGTCGACCACCACAACCCCTATCGATGAATTCATCGTTTTCATTGAATACAATAAGAGCACTCATACGCCAATTTGACCTATCAAAGTCACAATTATATTTCGTTGCGAAGATTAATTTTGTCTTAAATGACCATGTCAAGTTACCATATATTGGAATTGTTTTGCTGAAATCTTGATGTTGGTACGAAGAGTAACAACGTACGTTTAACACTTCATTCTGCATCCAATTCGAAATAATTATATGAAATCTCGTGAATTTAAAAAATGGTGCCGAATTGGTGAGTAATGGTGTAAACGTTATGGATAATAATATGTATACGATTGATTTGTATATAAATTTCATTTTGGGATGATTTTGATTTTATGAGCATAAGAGACTCTAATTGTGTTAGGGAATGACATATTTATAATTAGCAATGAGTTAGTACTTGGTAGTTTTTTTTTTTTTTCAAATGAGCGCACTATGTCGCGGATGAGAATCGAATCTCCAACTTCATGGTTGGAGTAAGAGAGCTCTTACCACTTGAGCTAACTCTTGTTCTCTAACTTTTTTATTTATAAAAGTGGATCGTTTTACGGTGTGAGAGTGTAACGCTGAAACCGTCTTAACTATAATTTGTGATCACCAAAAGAGTTACAAAGAAGACTTTATGGATTTCCCATATTATTTCATATTTTTCCCTCAAATTTCTATTGGCATTTACTCCCATTAGTCCCTTCACATTCCCTTTGTCCTTGTTTTTCTCCCTTTTATTAATTGTATTCACATTTACAGTAACTCTTGTGCGAGACGGTCTTACGCGTAATACGGTCCTATTATATAAAAGAAAACTCATTTATTAGTATTAAATGAGCAAATTTATTATTAAAGTAGACCGTCTCACGGTGTGAAAGTGTCAAATTTATAATTAAAGTAGAACAATTTTACAACTGCTATAGTGGTTTTTTGCCTCGGTTTTGTCAAATAAGAACTTTATAAATAAATAAAGTTCTTCTATTGGAGGTTAAATAAGAAAAATATTAATTTAGAGATGAAACTAAAAATATTGGGTGGTGGTGAAACTAAAAACTTGGTTCTTAAATAAGAACCAAGTTCTTTGATAATTTCAGAAAAGTAAAATATTAATTTAGAGATAAAAAAAATTAATAGTAGGTCATACTCAAGAACTTGGTAAAAGTTCTTCTATTGCAACATAAAATTCTTAAGTTTAACAATTAATAAAAAACGACTTGATAAACGAAGAACTTTATGTAAACTTTTTCCATTGCACCTGCTCTCCGGACTTTGCACCAGACCAAATTGGAATAAAATTTGTCTAGTGGTAATTAATTCGGTTCTCTCAAAACATTCAACGAACTGCAAGATCCTGAGTTCGAATCTCCCTGAATATGAGACTCGACTACTTGTCTTCTAATGAGGTAAAGAAAATAAGAAAGAAGCGAAAACGTAGTTTCCTCTCGTTTGATTGTTGTTTTCTAGTTGTAGCTAGGGGGTGCTAATAAGGTGTGACACGAGCTCAAATCGAGCCTTTATATAATAGTTAATTTTTAAAAAGAAAATACTCTTCCAATATTTTAGATAACAAGACTCGAAGATAAATTTAAAATATCTAGCAAAATTCAACAAGTGGATAAATGTCACAAAAGATAGGGAAAATATTTATTATTGAACAATGAGCCGAATACAAAACACTTGATCTAAAACAGCATAACTGCTAATATTTTGTATCAATTATTTTCCATTTCCCAACATTTTAATTTCAATTTGTCGGATTCCATCTTTGTACAAGTACATAATTACCGGTATGGATATTTTTTAAGAACGCACCCTCATACGTAACGTTCCAAAAACAATGTCGACCACCACAACCATCATCGAGGAATTTCTGGTCCTCATTAAACCCAAGTACATACATATAACCATTTGACCTTTTCATATCACAATAATATTTTGTTGCAAAGATTAACTTTGTCCTAAAGGACCATGTCAAGTTACCATATATTGGAATTGTTGCGTTTTGATCCGGTTGATCGTCGGAGAAACAATTTACTTTTAGCATTTCACCCGACATCCAATTCGAAATAATTACATGAAATTTTATAAATCCAATAGTAGCCGCCGAATCGGTGTAAAATGGTTTTAATGTTATTAATAATAACAATATGCATAGAATTGATTGGTATACGTGTTTCATTTTGCAATTAATTTTTTATGAATGATTTTAAATTGTTGAAATTTATTGGGTTGTTTTCATTTATTCCGAGGTCTTATACCTCTTAAATAGAGTATTGAAGGATTAATTTCCTTATATGTTGATATATTTTTCTGTACTAAAACAAATAAAAAATCGTAATAGGATTCTTGATGACATAAAATAATTATGATTTCGGTCTATAATTGTCATTTTTTACACGATTTTATTCGCTTATAGGGAGTATTATATTATGATATACCTCTTAATTTGTGCATTGGATTGCTCTAATTTCTTGAATGTATTGTTCTTTTTCTGAATAAAACAATTTTAATGTGTTTCTTAAAAAGAATATCTCTCCCATCCTCTTATATCTTCGTAGTTTGACTTTAAGGTCAAAGTTTAATACTTTTAATTAACCATAAATAAATGTTATAATAATAAAAAGTAAAAATTAAAATAATATTATCTATATTAATACAAGAAAATTTCGTGCAATTTCGTGGTTTCACATCATCACATCCATTTTCATTTATTTTTTATTTTAAATAAATGCAGGATCCGCTACAAAAATATGGATATTATTTATGAAAAATCAACTTTGTTAATAGAATTTCTTCGAATAGTCAATACAAAACATCAATCAACTATCTTACTCAATTCCATATATGTTGCATAAATAATATGAGAATGAAGTCTCAATAATCCACATAGTTTATCAATAATAAAAAAGTAAAATACAAAAATGAACAAAAAACATTATTAGACAATGAAAATATAAATGATAAAACAAATAACGTTACTATATTTATTTTCAAGCGCTTAACTCTAACATTTTGACCATCATAATAGCAAATTTTCGAGATATTACTAAACTTGAGTAATTTTTTTAATAAGAAATAATTTTCAACAAAAAAGTTAATAAATATTACTGTTTTAATTTTCAATTTCAAAAATGAGATCCAAAAAGTTAACAAAAAAAATAAACTATGGGCTTGTTTGGTTGACATAAGAGAATTAAAGTTCCCGAGAATTTCAAGATCACATGAATTTCTGGGAAGTTAATTCATGTGGGAAGTTCTAATGACCAAGGGGACTTGGTGAGTGACTTCATACATAATGGAGGAAGTAAATTCATGTGGGGAGTTCTATTTCTCGTGATCTTGACAACCAAACAACATCATAATTTTACACTTCTTAGGAAGTTCAGCATCCCATGATTTTAATGGATAATCAAACAAGCCTTATAAAACCCTGTTAATTAGATTTTAGAACATTCTGTTAAAATAATCAAACAAGCCTTAGGCTCTGTTTGGCAAAACTAGCTGAAAAGGTAGCTGAAACATGAAAAGGTAGCTGAAAGCTGAAAAGGTACCTGGAACCTGAAAAGTTACCTGAAAAGGTAGCTGAAAATTAAGACCTGAAAAGGTAGCTGATTTTTGTTAAAACTGTTTGGATACTAGCTGAAAAGGTAGCTGATATTTAACAAAATGACGGAAAAGGACATGGCTTATTATTGATATCTTTTACGTTTTTACTATTATTCTTGTGTTATTGTCTTTGACGGCGTTACGTTTTTAATAGGCTGAGGTCAAGGCGAATGAGAAAATAATTAACATATAACGATTAGGTAAAAAAATTCAAACAATACACCCTTGAAAATATATTTTAGCGATACAAAAATAATTCTTTATTAAAATCATACAAAAAAAATATTAATTAAGCTTCACCCCAAATTAAAGTACCGATCCTATACAATTAAGGGTAGAATAGGTAGATGAAAATAAAACAGGTACCTGATTTCTCAAATGCTACCTGGAGTAGCTTTTTATTTCAGGTACCTTTTTTCCTCAAATCAGGTTCTTGCCAAACACCCAAAAAGAAATAAGGTACCTGATTGTTTTGACAAAAAAGTCATTTCAGACAAATCAGGTACCTGATTTGCCTTGCCAAACACAGCCTAAAGGAATTCGTTATAAATATTGAGCTAATCCACAAAAATGAGTAGCTAAAAATTTTGTTATAATGTTTTAACGTTGAATTTGTGCATTTTTTCACGGATTTAAAACGTGTGTAAATTTCAAACACTTTCAATTGTTGCATGTATTTTAAACAATTATGAGCCTATAGGCAAGGATTCAGGAAAAAAAAAACATATTTCGGGTTCTAAAACGATCGAAAATAGCCGATTTTGAAGGTATGTTATCCACGTTTTTTAGGCCAAAAAGGTCTCGGCATAAAAACTCTTGAAATTCTCACCATATTACTTTAATACCATATAAAAATGATTAAAGGTGTTAAAATTGGCATACGTTATAAAATAGACACATTTAAAGGCCCTATCATTATTTTAAATGTCGTGTTTGAAATAGACAAAATAAGTTATATTTTTATTTTATTTTGTTCTGTGAAAAATTCGAGCATCCAATCATATTTATTATCGGATATAATGAACCTTTTGATGAGGATTTAGGAAAAAATATTCCGGGTTTTTAAATGACCGAAAATAGCCGATTTTGAAGGTTATTATCCACGTTTTTTACGCCAAAAAGGTCCTGAGATAAAAATTTCTCGAAATTTGCACCATAGTACTTTAATACCATATAAAAATGGTTCAAGATGTTAAAATTGTCATACGTTTTATAATAAACACATTTAGAGGACCTAACAATCTAATATTACTTTAAAGATCGGTTTGAAATAGATAAAATAAGTTATATATTTTATTTTATGTTGTTTTGTGAAAAATCCAAGCATCCAATATTTATTATAGGATACAATGAGCTTATAGACAAGCATTCAGAAAGAAAATATTTCGTGTTCGAAAATGACCGAAAATAGCCGATTTTGAAGGTTATTATCCACGTTTTTTAAGCCGAAAGGTCCCGGGAAAAAATTTTCGAAATTCGCACCATAGTACTTTAAGACCATATAAAAATGACTCAAGGTGTTAAAATTGACATATGGTTTAAAATAGACACATTTAGATGCTCTAACATTATTTTAAAGGTCGTGTTTAAAATAGACAAAATAAGTTATATATTTTATTTGATGTTGTTTTATGAAAATCCAACCATCCAATATTTATTATCGGATATAATGAGCCTAATGATTAAGATTTAGAAAATATTTCGGGTTCTAGAATGACCGAAAATAGCCGATTTTGAAACTTATTATCCACGTTTTCTAGGCCGAAAGGTCCCGGGATAAAAATTCTCGAAATTCGCACCATAGTACTTTAATCATATATAAAAATGACTCAAGGTGTTAAAATTGGCATACGGTTTAAAATAGATACATTTAGAGACTCTTACATTATTTTAAAGGTCGTGTTTGAAATAGATAAAATAAGTTATATACTTTACTTTATTTTGTTTTGTGAAAATCCAACTGTCCAATATTTATTATCGGAGATAATGAGCTAATGATAATGATTCAGAAAAATATTTCGGGTTCTAAAATGACCGAAATAGCCGATTTTGAAGGTTATATTATCCACGTTTGTAGGCCGAAAAGGTCCCGAGATAAAAATTCTCGAAATTCGCACCATAGTACCTTAATACCATATAAAAATGACTCAGGGTGTTAAAATTGGTATACGGTTTAAAATAGACACATTTAGAAACCCCAACATGACTTTAAAGGTCGTGTTTGAAATAGACAAAATAAGTTATATACTTATTCTATGTTGTTTTGTGAAAAATCCAAGCATCCAATAGGATATAATGAGCCTATAGACAAGGATTCAGGAAAAAAATATCGGGTTCTAACCGACCGAAAATAGTCGATTTTGAAGGTTATTACTTATTATCCATGTTTTTTAGGCAAAAAAGGTCTCGGGATAAAAACTCTTGAAATTCTCACCATCTTATATCTATATTAATACAACAACATTTCGTGCAATTTCGTGCTTCCACATCATCACATCCATTTTCATTTATTTTTTTTTTTTAAATAAATGCAGGATCCGCCACAAAAATATGGATATTATTTATGAAAAACAAGCTTTGTTAATAGAATTTTATCGAATAATCAATAAAAACTTCAATGAACCGTCAAACTCAATTCCATATATATTGCATAAATAATAAAATATGAGAATGAAGAATTTTTCCCAATAATCCACATAGTTTATCAATAATAAAATGTAAAATAAAAAAGTGAACAAAAAAAATTATTCGACAATGAAAATATAAATGATAAAACAAATAACGTTATTTTAAAGCTTTTAACTCTAACATGTTGACCATCATAATAACAAATTTTTGAGATATTACTAAATTTGAGTAATTTTTTTAATAAGAAATAATTTTCAACAAAAAAAGTTAATAAATAATAATGTTTTAATCTTCAATTTCAAAAATGAGATCCAAAAAGTTAACAAAAGAAATAAATTATAAAAATTTGTTAAGTTGATTTTAGAGCATTCCGTTAAAATAATATTTTTAAGTAATTCGTTATAGATATTGACCTAATCCACTAAAATGAGTAGATCTAATAATTAATATTTGTCAACGATAATTAGCAATGTATCGACGACCAATAGTAGGTTGGATTTGGATATGGGTAATTAAGCCTTTGGTGGTTTTCAAATGCAACACAATTCAGTATTGCCATCAGATTTCCAAAAAAAAAAATTATACAACCAAATGTTTAATAGCATCGTACAATCATGGTGTATTTAATTGAGTTTATGTGTATATTTGACTATTTGTTGAGCTTTTAAATTATTTTGAATTGTATTTTAGTTTTTTTATATTAAAATTAAAATATAGTTCAACTTATATGTATTGTGTTTTAGTTGTATAATAATTTTCAATTCTCAATATTTTGTCAAAGAGTTCATAAATTTTACCATATAGCTCATATTCTTTCTAATAAAGTTTGAAATTTCTATTAAAAAGTTCAAAACATGTATAGTGAATTGTATACCTCTGGTACTATAATCCACTCATTGTCTTATTTCCCCTTATCTAATGAATTATGTTTTTTTAAATTTTGCAAAACTTGAAGTAAAGCAACTTTTGTGTAAAAGGGTCACCATTTTAGATTTTTATTTATTATTGTCAACTTTTGATATGCATCAACATCATCCACAATAACAATAATGCATTACTATGTTGTTTTTTAATGATTCAAATATTACAACATATATTCCTAACCATATAATTCAATAATGACAACAAATTAAACTCTAACACATGAAAATTTTTATTATAAAAAAGAGTTGGATACAAAACACTTGATCAACAATAACATTGTTCATAGTAACTTAAATCTTAATCAACTTTGTACCTTGGACACATTTAAATCTCTAGGATCCCAATGTGTTACATACACAAATTTATTCGTCTTAAGATTCTTCAAATACGCAGCATCAGTCGTAATATTCCAAAAACAATGTCGACCACCACAAGCGTTATCGATGAAATCAGGGTCCTCAAGAAATACAATAACACTCATAATCCAATTTGACCTATAAATGTAACAAACATATTTCGTATCAAAAAATGATTTTGTCTTAAATGACCATGTCAAGTTACCATATATTGGAATCGTTTGGGTGAAATTTTGATGTTGTAATGAAGAGTAACAATGTGCGTTTAACACTTCAGTCGGTACCCAATTTGAAATAATTATATAAAATCTCGTGAATTTAAAAAATGGTGCCGAATTGGTGAATAATGGTGTAAATGTTATGGCTAGTAATATGCATACGATTGATTTGTATATGAATTTCATTTTGGGATGTTTTTGATTTTATGAGTGTTGGTTGAGTGCAAGAAAGATTGTTTGAAGGGTTTAATTTATACTACGTGTTGAATAACAATAGTTGTTGCGTAATACGGTTTAATTGTATAAAGGAATAACTCGTTTATCAGCAATAAGTTAATTAAGACTTTAAGAGTGTCTTAATTTCATGTATTTTTCATATTTTTTCCTCATTTTACACTTGGCATTTACTCCCTTTAGTCCCTTTAGTCCTTACATTCCCTTTATCCATGTTTTTCTCCTTTTATTAATTACATTCAGTTTCATATCCTTCTAAGATGACAATCACTCAAACAGGACTTGGAATCAGATCAGATCAGAATATGTTTGTATTCGCCTACTTACGTTAACTTTAAAAAATATATTTAATATTATTCCATTAAAACGAAAAACTATGTAATGATGAAGTAGTAGGATAACAACAAATTAAAAAGGTACATATATTAGATATATTACCTCATATTTTACATGATTTTGAGTTTATGAGTATTTTCTTAGCTTATAATCTCAAACTTTATTTTGTAGAAAAGAACAACTCATTAATAGAACGTCATACGATACTTGCAAAGAATAGTTATAATTGAAAACAAATCTAATGGAAACCAAAGAAAAACAATTTTCTCATAAACTAATGATCTCAAAACAGCATCTGACAATTCGACTCATCATATTATCGTTAGTTATTCGGCTTGTCCTATATATTCTCACTATCGCCAAACTTTATTTGTTTTTTTTGCTATATGTGTATTTTTCTGAGCATATTTGAGATTATAATAAGGGTGTTCATTCAGTATTTCGGACCAAATACTAGATCGGACCGGACCAGAACGGATCAAGTTTTATTTGGTCCGGTTCACGGTCCACCTATTTACTCTACTTTAGTTTTCGGTCCGGTCATGGACCAAACCGAATGGACCGCGGGTAGGACCATGAAACGAACTTATATGAAAAAACGAATTTTCTAAACTGTGATATTATTGATTTAATTTTCTATTGTGTTTATGTGTATTATAAGTTGTATATGTTAAACCTCGTAATAAGATAATGTTGCTTATTTTGATCGTTATAAACTTCTCGAGTTCTAATTTTATATTTTAAATCAAGTCAATGACAACCATATTTGGTCCATTTAGTCCGGTCTCGTCCGGTCCACGTGTTTTGCTGGCCCAGTCCGAACCGGACCAATATTAATATGGTCCGGTCCTCGGTCAACCTTTTAACTCTTATTTGATCTTCGGTCCAGAGAGTTCTGATAAATGAACTCAAAAACTTTATAACAATTCTCATAATTTTTAAAACAAAAATAAAAAATATTATTATAACACTCAAAAATTATAAAACTGGTGGTAGTACATCGAATTTATGATCCACTAAAGCATACTTAAACAACATTTATAAATAATCTTGTACAGTATAATACTTCCTCCATTCAAATCCAATCTACACTTATTCCATTTTAATTCATTCATATCCAAACTACCACTTTCCTATTAAAGCCTAAAAAATTACTAAAGTGTCCTTATGAATATCAATTATTTACACAAAATGTCATTGAATGGTCCACCATTAATCAACTATCACCCATTTAAATTAATAAAAAAACACCTTATACACATCCAATTGTACTTTTAATAATTTTTTAACCTATTTTTTAATATTTGTGCAAAAAGTAAAACTACACTTTGGATATGAAGGGAGGAAGTATAAAGTAATCTAAGAAGAAAAAAAGCAAAAGCGCAAAGGTATTTCCTGTCCAATCTGGGTTTGTAAGCTTGTACGACTTAATGAGTTAATGGATGGTTATATAGTACGTACAAGTGTTTGAGTTTGTGTAACACTTTATTTATGAGTCGATTTTAAATAATGTGAGATATCCGTGCTCTCGTTTGTCTTTCAATACACCAGGTAATCGACTACTTGTTTATCAGGTCACACTATAAAATCTAAAATCATTAAAAACAATAATAATCTTTTATGATATCACCACCAAACGCCAAGCCCCATTTTGTTCTAGAAATCATTATAAATTGTTACTTAATTGATGGAAGATATTAATTGAAAAGTATAAATAATACTATGTACTACAAACTGAATACACTTCTTCAAAGAAGGAAAAAAAAAGAATTTTTTCCACAAATGAATAAATGTCCTGAATTAGCGAAATATTTATTATTGAACAAAGAGTCGAATACAAAACACTTGATCAAAGACAACATAACAGCTACTCCATCCGTCCCGATCAATTGTTATCTATTGCTTTTGACACAAAGATTAATAAAAGAAGTATAAATGAATTTGGACCACACAAATTATATGGCCCCACATGTAATCAAATGTCATCCACAAAAAGTTGCCAAAAATGGAAATAGATAACAATTCAATGATACACCCCAAAATGGAAATAGATAACAAATGACCGGGACGGAGGGAGTAATATTTTGTATCAATTATTTTACGTTTCCCCACATTTTAATTTCAAATAGCCGGGACCCAATTTTGCACGAGTACAGAATTACCGGTATGGATATTCTTTAAGAATCCACCCTCATACGTAACGTTCCAAAAACAATGTCGACCACCACAACCATCGTCGATGAATTTCTTGTTCTCATTAAACCCAATCACATACATAACCCCATTTGACCTTTTCATCTCACAATAATATTTTGTTGCAAAGAATAATTTTGTCCTAAAGGACCATGTCAAGTTACCATATATTGGAATTGTTGTGTTTTGATCCGGTTGATTGTCGGAAAAACAATGTACTTTAAGCATTTCACCCGACATCCAGTTCGAAATAATTATATGAAATTTTGTGAATTTAAAAATGGGTGAAGAATTTGTGCGCAATGGTGAAAATATTATGGCAAGCAATAATATGTATGCAATTGATTGATATTTGTGTTTCATTTTTCAATTACTTTGATGTATGATTTTTTTTTTCGGGTTCAGTATAATTAAATGGTTGATCGGGTTTTGAATTATATAGTGATATTTCTCGTGATTTGAGTCTTGATATATCTTTTCTTATATAAATGGAATAAAATTGTAATATATATATTCCTAATAAGTTACGATATTTAAGGTCATTAGCTTTATTACGATAACGTTTTGGGGTTTATACTTATTTTTTTTAACTAGATTATACTCTCCCCTATTCTAAAACGGATTATTCAGGTTTTCTTCCCTTTTCCTATTTTGGAAACTTTTATTCTTATTTTATTTATTTCTCTCTCCTATTACCAAACCCCACCAACTCTTTTTACTCCTATTTTATTACTTTTTTAATGTTTGTGGCCCACAAATTCTTATTTAATTCCTAATTATTCATCCCTCTCACCTATCACCAAACCCCACCCAATTTTTTACACTTATTTTATTTCTCACCTTAATTCTCGTGCCCAAAGCAAAGGGGAACAAAATATAGAATAGGAGGGAGTATATATTAGGATTACATTTATATTATGATACTTCTTTTTAGAAAAAATTTAGATTATCCGGCCTTTAGGAAGACAATAAATATGTCCTTACCCCATAAAAAACATTTATTTCTTATAGCCTTCTTATATTTTACCTTTACATTTATAGAAAATATTAGAAATTAAAGTTTTTTATTGGTTACGGAGAACATACATATTGTCTTTCGGACGGACCCATAATTTTTCTTCTCCTAATAAAACCCTGATATTTTGGACTTGATTTTAGTTTAATTTAGTTCATTTCAAATCCATTTTAGTTTAATTTAGTTCATTTCAAACGCTACCTAAGTTTAGTTCAGTTCGGCTTTTTTCTTCACAAATTAAAGACCATATTCTTTTGGATTTAATTTTAGTTCATTTAAATTATTTAGGGTTTTTCTATGGGGTGCCCCTGAACTATTCGAGTTTCTAACTTGTACCCTCGCGTTTTTCAAATTATCAGTTGTACCCTTAAACTTTACTAATTAGCCCCAAACGTGACCCTTAGTTTATAAACCGTCTAGTTAAGACGTTAAATGCCTACATGACGTGATGATTTGAACTACTTATGCTTATGTGGCTATTACTTTGGTTTCCCTCCGTTTTTCCTCCATTTTTCAGAAATTTTCCTCCAATTTTTTATACTTCCAAATCATCACGCCAAGTAGGCATTTAACGTCTTAACTTGAGGATTTAGAAACTAAGAGTCACGTTTGGTAATACTTAGTAGAGTTTAAGGGCACAACTGGTAATTTGAAAAATGTGAGGGTACAAGTCAGAAACTCGAATAGTTCAGGGGCACCCCATAGAAAAACCCAATTATTTAACTCTTCTCTTCACAGATTAACTCTTAGTCAAGTTCAGTTCAGTTAAGTGAAGCTTCATTAAGTTAAAGTTAAGTGAAGCTTCATTATATTCAATTCAAAAGAATAAAGCCTAAGTCTTTATTTCAGTTTAATTTACTTCAGATTCATCAAACCCAGTTAAGTTTAATTCAGCTCTATTAAATTCAGTTCAGTTCAGTTCAGTTCTAACGGTTTCAGTCTAAAAAACAAGGTCTTAATGTGTTGAATTTGAAAGTCGTATCAATGGTTTGTAAATTTGAAACTTGGTGGTTTTAATCAACATAGTTGTTTGCAATAAATGTAAGAACGAAAATTAGATGTAAAAAAATCGAAATAATGATGCTGCCCAGCCTCAAACTAGGGACTTGTTGCTTGTAAAACAGCCTCCTTTCGTTCCGATCCTTCGGTTACCTACTCTATTTCGTGTGTCTCAGTAAATTGTTTATTATTCCGTAGTCCGTACATTTTATTTTAGGGATGTTCGAATGTCAAGGAAGAAGTATAAGATAATTAGGCTCCGTTTGACAGTGCAATTCATGTACCTGATTTGTCTGAAATAGACTTTTAGCCAAAAGAATCAAACAGAGCTGAAATACATTTGACTGTTTAAATATTAATCGGTGAACTTAAATATAAATGAGCTTAGTACGAATTGATTTTGATATTTAACTGAAATCGGTGAACTGAAATACACTTGACTATTTAAATATTAATGCATCAAATTTTGTTAAACATATCACGAGAAATAGGTGGTTGACGAGAAAAAAGAACATACATCGGATGTATTACCTCAAATTTTTTATTTTTTCAGCATATATGTATTTTTTTTAGATTATTACCTCAAACTTTATTTGTTTTTGAGCAAATGTGTATTTTTTTGAGCATATTAAAGTTGATAAGCTAGAACTAAACTTGTATAGTTGTATGTAATATAAATGAGTTTTATTGTGATTTTTTAGAGTTTAATGTTTAACTAAATAAACTCAAAAACTTAATAAAAAACTCATAATTCCTAAAACAAAACTCAAAAATTCTACTTAGAATGCTCAAAAACTAAAAAATTTAAGGTAATGCATCGTACGTACCATCCACTTACTGGTAATTGACTGATGAACAATTACTCAAAACATATATGCGTAATACTATTAACGGAATAAACTCTTTAAAGAAAAAAAATGGATAAATGAATAAATATCATGAAAAATGCCGAAATATTTATTATTGAATAAAAAATCGAATACAAAACAATTAAAACAAAGATGAGAAGATAACATAACTGCTTATATCATGCATCAATTATTTATTTATTTATTTATCTATCTCTTTTTACGCACTTGTATTTTTTGGACCCCATTTTTGCATGAGCGCAAATTGACCGGTGTGTATATTTTTTAAGAACGCACCATCGTACGTAATATTCCAAAAACAATGTCGACCACCACAACCATCGTCGATGAATTTCTTGGTCTCGGTAAATGCAACAATACCCATTTGACTAATTGAATTTTCCAAATCACAAGTAAATTCTCTTCCAAAAATTAACTTTGTCCTAAAGCTCCATGTCCAATTACCATAAATTGCGATTGTTTTCTGTTCGCCCGACCCGGATTCCTCAGAAAAACAAGTTGCATTTAGCATCTCACCCGACATCCAATTTGTAATAATAATATGAAATTGTGTAAATTTAAAAAAGGGTGCAGAATTAGAGCACAATGGCGTAAATATTATTATTAACAATAATATGCATACGGTTGATTGATATGTGTGTTTCATTTTACAATTACTTTGATGATTTTTCGGGTTTAATTAGTGTAATTAAATGGTTGATCCGATTTTGAATTATATAGTGGTATTTCTCGTGATTTATTTGTTGAGTACGTTACTCAATTTTGTAATTAACCTTATTATGATATTTCTTCAAAGAAAATCTTATGTATTTCTTCTAAGAAATCCCATGGATCTTCTGCTCTACAAGAGGACTAAAAACATTTATTTCTACACAAATTCTCATTTCTGACGCGTTATTTGTGACGGTAGTATCCGTTACAAGCTTGTGACGGACCGTTTCCTCTCACGAAATACCCATGAGAGGTGAGTAAGAAAGTACATCAAGGGTGTCCCACCTTTTCCTTTCTGCTTTTTGTGAGAGGTCACAAGCTTATGACGGAATTAGCCCGTCACAAACAAGACATGCTGTTCTTTCTAATATTCTTCTTATATTTACCTTTACATTTATACAAAACTATTAGGAATTTAAGCTTTTTTATTGGATAAGGAGAACATAATTTATTGTCCTCCTGAAGGACCGAGAGCCAGCCATAAACTCACTAACATAACTCGATAGGACTCTTAAGGGTTATTTAGTTGCCACCGAAATAACACATGATTTTTAAAAAAATGAATTGTTTGGTTGACATAAATTTTGGAAAATATAGAAATTCAAACTTTCCATGAATTTCCAATACCTACATAATGTAGAAATTAGCTTACCTACCCCTCTTGATAGTTGAAATTTCCTACGGGATTTCTACATGCGCAACCAAACACTTTTCTCAAATTTACCCGAATTCCGTGTGGGAACTTATTTTCCATAAATTGTAAGTTACTAGGAAAATTAACTTAGCTAATCAACCAAACGACTCCGTAGTTTAAAACTTGTATTCGTATCTCTTAAATTGTTACTCCATACTCAGATGTGCTTGCTCTAATTTGTAATATCTCATATCCACCTTTATTTTCTACTTCCTCTATTCTTTTTATATCACTCCATTTCTTTACACACGTTTGCCCATATTCACTTTGTTTTTATTATATCTTTAGCAACACATATCAAGACAAATCGGTACTTGGCTGATGAACGATTAGTCAAAACATATATTCCTTAACAAAATAAAATCTTTTAAGGAAATAATATCGACAAATGAATAAATATCATGAAAAATGGCAAAATAGTTATTATTGAATACAAAATTGAATACAAAACACCTAGAACAAAAGATAAGATAACATAACTGCTTATATCTCGCATGGACTATTTCTCATTTCTCATACATTTGTATTTTTTGGACCCCATTTTTGCATGAGTGCAGATTGACCCGTGTGAATATTTTTCAAGTACGCACCATCGTACGTAATATTCCAAAAACAATGTCGACCACCACAACCATCATCGATGAATTTATTCGTCTCGGTAAATGCAACTATACCCATATGACTATTTGAATTTTCCAAATCACAAGTAAATTTTCTTCCAAATATTAACTTGGTCCTAAAGTCCCATGTCCAATCACCATAAATTGCAATTATTTTCTTTTCGCCCGACCCGGATTCCTCAGAGAAACAAGTTGCAGTTAGCATCTCACCCGACATCCAATTCGAAATAATAATATGAAATTGTGTAAATTTAAAAATAGGTGCAGAATTAGAGCACAATGGTGTAAATATTATGGCTAATAATAATATGTATGCGATTAATTGATTTATGTTTTTCATTTTGCAATGGCTTTGATGTACGATTTTTCGGGTTTTCAGGATTCGATTTATATAGAGTGTTGAATAATAACTCAAGTCTCAAATATTAAATGTTGAGATATCTTTAATTCATTTACTTATTTGAATTTTAAAAATTGTAATATAATTACTAATAATTAATATGTTTAAGATTATCAAAATCGCGTTTTGGTTCAATAATAATTGCCCATTTTAACGAGATTATTATATCAGAATTAGATGTATATTGTGATATTTTTCCTAAACAATGCAATTGATGGAATATTTTTACAAGTTAATGTATAGATGTTGATAACAGTTAGGGATGACAGTGGATCGGGTCTCCGACTTAGCCTTTAGAGTTTGATCTTAATGGGTCGAGTATGGGTCTGAATTATTGAGACCCGGTCGGGTATGGTCGGGAATAGATCTTATATAAAAATTTTGGGTCCGGGTTTTGGTGTTGGGTCCCAATCCGACGCTTAAACCTGTATATTTTTTTTTTTAAAAAAAAGCACATACGAACGTCAATAACCCAAATCACACACATACATACGACCCTTGTCAATCGTTATCACTAATACCCATTAAGAAAAATATGGAATTGATGAAAAGTATAAGTATGAGTACATTGATATAATTTAAGGAAAAAATTATTTAGTCAAAGAAAAAAGTAGGCTCCGGGTAAACTCTACCCGTACCCTAACCTATTTGGGTCGAGTATAGGTCTATTAATTCTATATCCTTTAGGGTCTGGGTCTAAGATATGTAACTCGAGTCCGAGTTTGAGCTGTGTAGAACCCTATCCAATTTCGACCCATTACCAACCCTAATACCGAAGGCGCACCGCGCACCTAGGATTTTGTCAACAAGGGGCACAAGTTTTTTTCTAAATAAATCGTCTTTCATTTATAAAACAGTACTTTATGCATGTTTTAATTCATTTTGTATACAGTATTTAAAAAGTCAAAAAAAATTAATGAGCTAAATGTTAGCTAAATCAAATTTTACATAACGTAATAACACTGAGCATTATAATCTTATCTATATAAATACATATCATCATGCCCATTCACGTCACCACAAACAATTTTTTTTCTTTTTTTATTACAAAAAATGTGGGATCCACACGACAAATAATATGAAATTAATTATTGAAAAACATCAATGATTATGTTTTGTATGTAAATGTTCACGTTTATGTTTTGTATGAATATATTACTTAAATAACGAATAATGAATAATCTACACTGGGAATAATTCAGTCCACATTTTAACTACAAATAAATTACAATAAACTATAAATGCAAAATATTAAAAATAAAAAAATATTATTACGTTATATTCAATCAAATATAATTTTTTTTTGTATTAAATCATTGTTGATAAAATTTCCTACCATGAAATTACAAATAATGTAGTCTACATGAAATTTTCTAATATTTGGAATGATATTTAGATTGTTTTAATTAATTTAATAATTATATTTTTGAATCGTATTGTAAATCTCTTAAATTTTGATATTTTGTAAAAATTTTATAGCGATAGCCGATATTTACATGTTTAGCTATTTATTATTTTACATACTTTGGATTTAATATATTATATCCCATGTTTTAACTTTTAACACTGGATTCAAGCATTTTTTTTTTTTTTTATGGATTTAAAACATGTGTAATTTTTAAATCTAAGTGATTTTTACACGTTCTTAACTTAATATCATTATAATTAGAAATAAATTATAAAACATTCATATATTTTAGTTAATACTTTTAATTGTTAATCATTATATAAATATTATTGAACATAACGTGCAATTTTTTACCCGTACAATTTTGCTCGGCTTAAAAACTAATTGGATTCCAAACTAATTTTATATCAAACAATGAATGGTGGTGGCTCAACGGTTGAGACATTTACATAACACAAATTATTCTATATGACCATCATTATTTAGGTAAGACTAACTCAATAGCCTAGGGCCAACAAAAGTACTTAATAAATATATGAAATAATTTTTTTTAATAACTTAATATTTTACATATTTATATATTTTAGTTTTCATTACAAAGTACTTATCTTATTCAGCCTATAATTTTCATCTCATCTATATAATTACTGAATCATTTCAGAAGCTCTCGACGCGCTACGTCATCAATGTAATTGTGATTTTTTTTTTTTTTAATTCTCTCAGGTGGGTCCCGCAATTTCTTTTATGAATTTCCTAGGAAATAACCGCCTGAAATTCTAAATATATACCTGATATCGTAGTTTAAGAAATATTACGTAACATTTTTTATATAAATTCTTAAACATGAAATTTTACGAAAAACTCGTGTAAAATTGCGTAATTCATTTGCACAACTATTTTGATTTTACAAAAATAAACCGTAAATTTTACGTAATGATTAATAGCGGGATTGAATATACCTGTGGATAATTAATAATTTGCATAACTGTTTTAACATTAAAACGGTTTATGGTATTAAAATATTAGAATAAACCGCAATTTCATTTATGAATTTCCTGAGAAATAACCGTCTAAAATTCTAAATAAGTACCTGATAACGTAGTTTAAGAAATATTACGTAACATTTTTTTATATAAATTCATAAACATGAAATTTTAATTTCTGGCAAGAGTATACCCGTTAAATATAACGGTGCATTTTTGCAATCGAAAAAAAGCGAGAATACTAAATTTAAAAACAAAATTGAGTAAAGTTAAAAAAATTCCAATAAATAATTCCAATACACAATATATCGATATATTATATTGATGTTCTTAAAAGTATACCGTTTAAATATACCCGTGCATTTTTGCAATCGAAAGAAAAGCAACAATACTAAATTAAAAAACAATAAAAATAACATAATAAAAAATATAACCACCAATAATAGTGTACAAATTTATATATTTTGCGAAATCAAATCATATACATAACGGTACAAAATAAACCTTGAAATAACATCTATATCGATTTAAAAACAAACAATAAAAGAATGGATATATAAATACCATTATTATTATCATGTACATTTTAACGTTTTATCAATATAATAGAAATTGAATGCACAATATTCACATATTATTGACACTATTCGAAAATATTAATTATCCACCATATTTTTTCTAAAAATATACCCGTGCAATTTTGCACGGGTTTAACACTAGTCCCCTATCTATAAAAGGAATGTCTTTTCTAGGCTTGTGATTGGCTGGAATTTTACTTTTTAATTTTTTTTTTTTCACATTAACCAACCCCACTCTCTCCACTTACTCTCTCTCCAATTAATTACCCTCTCTCCTCATTTCTTATTATTTTTCATATACATATTCATATGTTAAAAAGCTTATGATAAAAAAATTAATCACATTCAACCTTACAATAAAATAAAAAATTTTAAAAAAATCGGAAATCTATATAGGGGGTAACAAATTTTAATAAAAAAGAAATTACAATTCCGGAAAATTAACCTCTTGGATACCTTGACAATTAAAATTAAATTAGAATTTTTGTATGAACGGTCTCATACTCTCATACCATAAGACGATCAACATATATAAAAATAAAAATCGTTTATTAGCACTGAAGGAACAACTTTTTGACCGTATTACTCTATAATTTGTGACAATTAAAATGTATAAAAGCAAATTTATATACTATATAAACATATACATTAAATTTAACACGAGGCCCAAATTTTAAGATTTTGAGGAAAAATAAATCCTAAAAATATATATATTTCCAAAAATATGAAAAAAATGTCACTATTTAATCAAAAGTGGTCACTACGTATCAAAATGTGATCACTTTCCTACTGGTCGCATGTGCGACCGTCGTAAAGTAGAATTTTGCGAAATGGTAAATTAAGGCTACATATGATAATACGAGTAATAATTATTATTAAGTGATATTGTCGACTCATGCATCTATATCGATCCATGTTTTTATGGTTGTCTATTAGCCCAAAATATATATTTTTACAAGCTCGGAAATAGTTGGGGTCAACAAAAATATACAATGTCGTTTTCTTATATACGGTTTTAGATTAAATCCCTTATCAATAAAAGGAACAACTTTTCCTGCTTTTTCATTGGTTGCTTAATTTTAGGAAATTAAAAACCTTCTTTCTCGCCATGTCCCACCACTCACACAAGGAGCTTTAATTTTTCTTCATTTTACTTTTCTCCATTTAACATTCTAAAGTTAACAAATAATTTTTATCTCCATAATTAAAAAAAACAACTTTACTCCAAATTCGAAAATAAAAAAATCACTAAAATTCTACCCAGAAACATAAAATTCAACAATATTAAAAAAAGTTGGACAATTAGAAGTAATTAACAAATATTTAGAGATATGAAAAACGAAAAAACAAAACGAAAAAAATTATACAAAGGGTTAAAAATTAACAAACATACGTATATCTAAAAAAATGAAAAAAAATACACGAGAAGATAAAAATTAACAAAAAAACGTAAATTAAAAAATGAAAGAAACGTAGATCAAAGATTTTTGAATAAGATCAAATAAACCCAACCCATAAAATTAAAAAAAAATGAAAAAAATACACGAGGAGATAAAAATTAACAAAAAAACGTAGATTAAAAAAATGAAAAAAACGTAGATCAATTTTTTTTGAATAAGATCAAATAAACCCAACCCATTAAATTAAAAAAAAATATATAAATTTACGATTTTTAAGAAAATATAACAACCTTCGATAATTAGTCAACTAAAACTACGTTAACATCGAGTAAAAAGATGGTATTAATAACAATACATTACTATTTTCTTTATAAAATCATCCACAAATTTTAAGAGACTGCTATTAAAAATATTTCTATCATTTTACTTTCATTTACAGAGTAAGTTATTTAAAGGGTAAGATATAGAAATACAATACTTATCTATTTTATATGGTTCAAATTTATTTCATAATGTCATGATTATTTATTTCAATTTATATAATCATTAAAAAAAATTTAATTATACCATTAAATCAATTATTTGGAGTCAAAATCATCCCCGAATTCATAATTTATATATTTCTCATTTTAGTTCATATTAAATTATATTTGTACTACCTTTTTAATATATTTACGAAATTTTTAGAAATAGACCCGTACATTTTTTGTACGGACATAAAACTAGTTTCTTGGAAAAATGAGTAATAAGCAACAATTGACTGCGTTGTTGTCTCTAAGACTTAGACATAAAACCGAATTAAGAATCTTTTACAAGACCATTACTCTAACGCTAATGATGATCTCCATCTTTGATCTTCTTAATAACCTTGAATTGACAATTGGAGCTTGATGTTACATTATTAACATTTAAGACACACACGATTAAATAAACAATAAAAGTAATCCCTTTACTATAAAAGGGATAGATTTTAGAGGATTTTCATTTTACACACTTTCAATTTCAAAATATTTATTTTCATATGTTAAATTTATGATATATAATTTTTATGCAAAACGAAAAGATACAAAAAAATAAAAAATAAAAATTTTAAAAAGTACAAAAACTCATATGTTCCAACCATTAGAATTAATAATTTTCAAACTAATAAATTAAAGCAAATTCATATAATTATACACCAAATTTAACCTGGATATCCAAATTCTAATATCGGGATGAAAAGAACAAAAAAAAATCAAAAAAAATTAATTAGCGGAATAAAAATCATGAATAATCATTTTGTAGGTAGAAAAAATCAACCTCATATAATCCTATATGGTCAGAGTTATTTTTTGGTAGTTAGAGTGACGGAGTTTATATTATATGGTTGTATTCATCCTACATATATATTTGAGTAGTCTTAATAAGAATTTGTTTATTTTTATATTGTCGAACTAACGTTGTATTTTTACCTACATTTAAATTAAGCGTATACATTATTTATACATTTTAGATTGGTATAATTATAATACTAGAATTATGCCTTTATTTTAAATATATTCATCTTCTTATTTAATAAAATTAAACTCGTGCATTTTTTGCACGAGAGTAAAACTAGTTTCTATTATTGAAGAAAAAGTCGAATAATTTCAAGAAAAACAGGGAAATTTTTATTATTGAAGACAAAGTTGAATACAGAAACACTTAATTAAAAATCAAATAACATAACCATTGTCTATATTTTGTATCGATCATTTTCCGTTTCCCCACAGATTAATTTGAACCTTTCGCAGTCCACTTTTGCATGAGCACATATTTCCCGGTCTGAATACTTTTTAAGCTGGCACCATCGTCATTTATCTGCCAAAAACAATGTCGACCACCACAACCATTATCGATGAAACTCACGGTCTCATTAAAGACGGACAAATACATATACGAGTTTAACAGAAGCAAAGTACATTGGTAATTTGTTCCAAAGATTAACTTGGTCCTAAAGATAAATGTAAAGTTACCATTTATCGGAATTACTTCGCTATGTGAGGATTGTACGTTGGACGTACATTGTGTAACTAATTTTTCACCTGGTGAAACCAAATTTGAAATAATTATATGAAATTGTGTGAATTTAAACAATGGTGCAGAATGTGTATAATTTGGTGTAAATGATATGAATAATAATACAAATCCGATTGATTGGTATGGTGTTTCATTTTGTAATTATTTTTTTAATCGATGATTTTTCTGGTGGTATTATCGCTCTTTAAATACTGTACTAGTTTTACTCTCGTGCAAAAAATGCACGAGTTTATTTGTATTAAATTGAAAAAATTAATTAGTAAGTAATATATTTAAAAGAAAAGTATGATTTTAGGATTACATTTATATCAATCTAACATGTATAAATAATTTACACGCTTAACTTAAATATAGGTAAAAAAAGTGTTAGTTCGACAATATAAAGATAAACAAATTTTTATTTAAGACGACTCAAATATATATATGTAGGATGAAACGACCATATAATATAAACTCCGTCTATCTACCTACCCAAAAATAACTTGACCATATATAAGGTTGATTTTTTCAACCTACAAAATGATTATTCATGATTTTTATTTCCGATAATTAATTTTAATTGATTTCTTTTCGGTTATTTTCATCAAGATATTATAAATTGGATCTCCGTGCTAATTTGGTGTATAATTATATAAATTTACTTTTCTATATTTTATTTGTTATTATTCATTTTGATTGATATTTTTTAATTTAGTAGTTTGAGATTTATTAATTTATAATCGTTAAACATATGAATTTCAAAACATTTTTTCATTTTTTTTTCTTTTTGTTTTGCATAAAATTTTATGTAAATAAACTTTGTATCATAAACTTAAAATATGAAAATGAATATTTTGAAATGGGAAGTTTGTAAAAAAAAAAATGGAGGAGAGAGATTAATTAAATAGAAGAAGATGATGGTAGGACCCATCTACCCTAAATGATGCGGCCAATGAGAAGCCTCTAAAAGTTATCCCTTTTATAGTAAAGGGAAGGGATTGGATGATTCACCTTCTTTTTATGTTGAATAAATTTTCCTATATTAGAATAAAACTATTTCTTAGAAAATAAAATTATTAAGATTATTAAATTACGATTTTAGTCTGTAATTATCGTTTTATAGTTTACACTATTATATTGTGATTATGTTTATATTGTGATATTTCTCCTAATTTCATGTGTTGGATGACTTATTTGATAAAAAAAATTGTTATATGATTCTTAATAAAAAAAATCTCCAATTCCCTTATTATCTTCCTAGATTATCTTTACGGTAAAAGGTTAACAACTCTAAGAATAAATAAGTGTTAAAATAAAAATAAAATAAAATAAAGTAAAAGATGGCATAATTTGTCCAAATTATACATTCAATAGACTTGTCTAATAAAACTAATATCTTAACTTTGAAATAATTTCGATTTTTTGCGATTTTTTTGACAATAAAAAGTAATGGTTTTAGGATCGGGATTTTATTGTGGATCGATAAGCTTCTTAGGATCGAATCGGTACGAACGGATCGTAGGATCGTAAGATCCTACAAATTAACTAAAATACATGATTGTTTTATTAAAATTTTTAAAATCTTGTTCTTAAATCTCAACACTGTTATTTTAGCATTTGTCTAATAATTATTCTCGTTTATAATAGATTTTTATCTTAAAAATTATATATAAAATTTTGGTAACTGAAAAAAATTAAATTTAAAAGTAGGATCGGGTTGTATAATCGCAAGATCGTAGGATCGGGTTAAGATTTTAATCTGGAAAAAAATTCACGCAAGTTGAATCGTAAGATCCTATAAAATTTAGATCCCAGTATCCTACTTAGGATCGGGATCGATCACTGCTTTTTTGGATCATAGAATCCAATTCTCCAAATTTAAAACATTTTTTTCAACTAAATTTTGTAGGATAGTTCAAGAATCAACCCAATCTAGTTTAAAACTTTTTCTTCATCTATTATTTCGTTTATTGAATTGTATTTAATAATTACACGTGAATTACTCGAACATTTTTTTAAAAGGTTAGGGGCCCATTTTCCAATTTTGCCTAAAGCCTAAAAATGTACTATAATTACACTGAAAAGGCAAAGTTACTCTTTCAACTTCCACTGTTAATATATTTTTATGACTTATTTTACTAATTTATATCAATAAATAAAAAATTTATTAGCCGTGGAATAATTACAATGTTTATTTGAAAATTTCTCACCAAACTGTATCAGTAAAAATGAATTTCGTATACAAGGTTTTTCCGGGTTCCTGAAAACCATACATACAATTAAACCGTATAGTATCCTTTTGGTAGTTTTTGCAAATTTTAAAACCGAATCATGTATACTGTTTTGCTCACCCCTACTAACAACCAACTGTGCAACATTATCTACATGCATGATCGATATCTCCGGTGAAAAATAAATGTCCTGAAGTTCGTGTTGGGCACCTGCACTACAAAAAAATACTGCCATTGCGACGGATTTCTTGCGACGGACTGGAAATCCGTCGCAAATTTATTTTTGCGACGGATTTCACGACGGATTTTTTATTTGCGACGGAATTTGCGACGGACCTGAATTTCCCAGACCCGCGAAATGAAAGTCAAATGGCGGGAAGGTTTGCGACGGAAAGTCCGTCGCAAATATTGACTTTTGCGACGGAAATTCCGTCGCAAACATATTGACCAGACTTGCCCAAAAGTTGGTCAAGGTCAAATGTTGACCAGATTTGCGACGGAATTTCCGTCGCAGAAGTCAATATTTGCGACGGAAATTCCGTCGCAAATCTGGTCAAGATTTGACCTTGACCAGATTTGCGACGGAATTTCCGTCGCAAACGTCCGTCGCAAATTTTTTTAATACAGACCCGCGGATCTCATTTTTCCCCCAAATCGATTTCACAATTAATAAAAAAAAAACCCTAAGGCGATTTATCGGCGATTCGTCACCACACCACCCACCCAACCACCCTACCCTACCTCCCCCGCCGGAGCCGCCGTCGCCGGAGCTCCCAACCGCCCCTCCTTCTTCCTCTCCTTCTCCTTCACCTTCCTTCCTTTTCCTTCCTCCTCCGCCCCTCCTTCCTCCTCGCCGCCCCTCCTTCCTCCGGCCAGCCGCCCCTCCTTCCTCCTCCACCTGCCACCTCACCGCCACTTCTTTCTTTCTTATGTATGTATACTAATTTTATTAATATACCGTCTTAATTTTTTTTGTTTAATCCGTCGCAAAATTCCGTCGCAAATTCCGTACTATTGTTTTTTTATTGTTATTAGGAATAGTTAGTTTAGTTTAATTGTTATTTGATTAGTTTAGTTAGTATTGTTAGGTGGTTAGTAATATTAGGTTAGTAACTAATTTCGTCCCAAATCCGTCGCATATTGTTGTTAAGATGTTTAGGAGGTTTTGTTTTTTGATATAAAATTTGCATTGTTGTTGATTGTTAGTGTTGTTGATTTGTTTAGAATATTCTTGAATAGTACCCGTTCAATAATTACACATTAGGTGTAATTGTTGAATAGTCCCCGTTTTGGGACTGTCTTTGAATCTTTCATGCCATTTAGGTAGTAAACATTCTTATATTTTCTTGATTGTAATGAAACAAAAATTGGGCAACACTTCCTTATTGTTCTCCAAATACATTCTATATAATGTATTTGGAGAACAATAGGGAAGTGCTGCCCAATTTTTGTCTCATTACAATTAAGAAAATATAAGAGTGTTTACTAATGGTATGAAAGATTCAAAGATGGGTTTAGGCTGGAGAGATAAGGACCCCAGACCAATATATGTAAATTGTTCTTTTTTGCAGGTTGGTGTTGGTGTTGGTGTTGGTGTTGGTGTTGGTGTTGTTGTTGTTGTTGTTGTTGGTGTTGGTTTTGGTGTTGGTGTTGGTGTTGTTGTTGTTGTTGTTGTTGTTGTTGTTGTTAGTTGTTGTTGTTAGTTGTTGTTATATATGTAGTTGTTATTTAATTGTTGTTGTTAATTAATTGTTATTGTTGTTAATAAGTTGTTAACTAGTTTTTGTTGTTAGTTGTTGTTATATATATATATATGTAGTTTTTATTTAATTGTTGTTGTTAATTAGTTGTTGTTATTGTTTGTTAAAATATGTAGATTTACTATGAAGAGATTAGAAAGAAAATGGATGTATGAAAGGTTGGATTCTAGGAAAAAAATAAGGCAGGATTTCGTAATTGGTGTTAATGAATTCATTAACTATGTTAAGCAACAAGACGAATACGTTAGGAATAGAGAAATTAGGTGTCCATGTTCTAAGTGTAAGAATACAAAGTATTTAGTTGAGCAAGATGTACGGAAACACCTTGGTTTGAGAGGGTTTTGTGATAACTACTACGATTGGGTGTGTCACGGAGAGAAATTCTCCGTTGAGGAAGAGGGAGGATCATCAATGCACTCCGACAATCCTTATAGAGATATGGTGGAAGATGCGTTACGCGATAGCATTGATCAAATTAGGGAAGATGCTCTAAACGCCGAGGTAGTCGATGAATCTCCAAATCCTAATGTATTAGCTTTCTTCCAAATGCTAAAACATGCCGAACAACCTCTTTATGTAGGAAGTCGTATGACATTGCTACAGTCGGCTTCAAGGTTGATCACTGAAGCAAAACTTTGATCTTAGAGCCGCACTCCTATGGACGATAAACGACTTTCCTGCATATGGCATGTTATCTGGTTGGACAACCCAAGGTGAGCATGCATGTCCATATTGTATGAAAAATGAGACTAAGTCAATTTGGCTACAACATGGGAAAAAATGGAGTTGGTTTGATTGTCATCGACAGTTTTTAGACAGGAATCATGTTTTTCGTAACGATAAGGTGCATTTTAGAAAAGGGAAAGTTGAGCACGATGTTGCTGCGAAGAGGTTAACAGGCAATGAAGTATGGGATTGTGTCAAACATCTACCGAAAATTGTGGATGGATCTGAACGTGATCTGAATTTGCTTAAAGGGAAACGGATTGGGTGGTGGAAACAAAGCATCTTTTGGGAGCTTCCCTATTGGAGCACGCTACTAATTCGACATAACCTTGATGTCATGCATATTGAGAAAAATTTCTTCGAGCAAATAATTAACACCGTCATGGACGTGAAAGGAAAAACGAAATTAAACTCAAATGCAGAGAAAGACATGTTACTTCTTTGTTCGAGTAGAAGAAAAGGGGATTCGGCCGTTTTGAAAAAGGAACAAAAGAAGGTCCTATGTGAATGGGTATACAAACTGAAGTTTCCCGACGGTTATGCTTCAGATTTGAGAAGGTGTGTCGATATGAATGAATTGAAGATACACGGTTTGAAAAGTCATGATTGTCACGTCTTCATGGAGCGATTACTCCCAGTTGCTTTGAGACATCTTCTTCCAAAAAATGAGTGGAATGCCATAACTGAAATTAGTCAGTTTTTCAGAGATTTGTGTACTTCATCAGTACAGATTGAAAAAATTACAAGTCTCGAAAATAACATTGCGGAGATTATCTGCAAATTAGAGAAAATCCTTCCACCTTCTTTTTTCAACTCAATGGAACACCTACCTATTCATTTGCCCTATGAAGTAAAAGTGGGTGGTCCTGTGCAATATAGGTGGATGTATCCTTTCGAGAGGTAATATCATCCTTATTCAATTCTTTATATTACATAATACATATTTTTCATCATATTTTTCATTCTAAATTCATTTGTTTGTAGGTTTTTGAATCATTTGAAAAAGAAAATCAAAAATAAAGCTCATGTTGAAGGGTCTATATGTAATGCATATTTAATTGAGGAAATAGCAAATTTCTGTTCCCTATACTTTGAAGATCATATAGACACCAAGGCAAAGGACCTTGACGTTGGTTCAAAAAAGCCGACACAATCTAACTTGCCTGAGATATTTCAAGATCATGATGGCACAACTTCTGGAAAATGTCGTGAAAGGTTTTTAGAGGACAACGAATATGAGCGTGCACACCTCTACGTTTTATCGAACTGCGATTCTGATGAATTGAAACGAAACGAAGTGTAAGTGGTGAATCTAAATTCTTATACTTGAATTCATAATTATTAGTTGTTCAAAAATTAATAATTCCCCTAATTTGAATATAGGTTGTTTGAAAATTTGATCATGAGAGAACATCCTGAATGTGTCGTAGGCAATGATGTTTGGGAAAAATATGAAACAAGATTTCCCAGATGGTTTAGATCTCAGGTTACTAATATAGAAGATCCAGTTCTAATTGCCTTAGCAAATGGTCCCTCAAGAAGAGTCAGAACATGGAAACGCTATTCCATCAATGGCTACAAATTTCGAGCTTTCATTCAAGGAAAAGATTTGGAAAAGTGCACAATTAACAATGGAGTTTGTGTGAGTTCCACTGAAGGAGCTGACTACTATGGGACCCTTGACGAAATTGTTGAAATGACTTATACAGGCCCACAAAGCACTTACAAAGTCATTTTGTTCAAATGTAGTTGGCTAGATAACTCCGAAAGAGGCATGCAAGTGCATAAGGAATATAAGCTTGTGGATGTTAACCGGAGTAGAAAATTTGCAAAGTACGACCCATTTGTGTTGGCATATCAAGTGGAACAAGTCTACTATAGTCCTTATCCAGGTATAAAAAGGGATCAAAGTCAATGGTCAGCGGTATTCAAAACCAAGGCTAGATCACATGTCGATGCCCCCGTTGATGAATCTTTCTTTCAAGAAAATGTTACTAATGGTGAAACAATACTGTCACCAATTGAAGTAGAAGAAGAAGATGAAGATGAAATGGTGGAGGAACCAGAATACATTCAAATTGTGACAGTGAGGCAACATGAGGATGAGGACGAGGACGAGGACGAGGTTGAGTATGAGGATGAGTATGAGGATGAGTATGAGGATGAGAATGAGGATGAAGATGAAGATATTATAGATTCTCTTTGTAAGGATGTAGGAATAAATTGTTCAAGTGGTGATGAAGATGATGATTAGGACTACTATCTATTAGATTCGATAATCTTGTATTTGTTGAAATTATTGTAGATGCCGTATGGCTTAATGTCAATGAAATTATCTTATTAATCTTATTATTCAAGTTTTTAATTACGTAAAGCATTTCTTTCTAATTGTTGCTATATTAGTTTGATAATAATATGCCGGGCGGAAGACGACGAGGTGGTGGTAGTCGTCAGCCTGAGGGAGGACGATCGGGAGCTAATCATGATGAGGACGAGATTGTACCTGAGACTCAGCCGCCTACACATCGAATACACCTCGATCCGACTGATTACGAAGGCGCCAAGTGGTAAGTATCTTATTTGTTTACGGATAATTGATTATATATACGTATATATTGATTATAATGTGATTACTTGTTGACTATTTTATTTTCACATTTAACTCTTTTTCAGGTTCAGTGACAAAGACGTTTCTACTCTTATAACACAGACCATTATTTGCAACTACAAGGAGTATGCGCCCAACTGGTCAGAAGCGTCGGATTACATTAAGGAAGAGTGGTGGAATTGGTTTGAGGTATTTATTAACTGTTTACTACCTATTTCCGTTTTATTATTTATTACCTATTTATTGTTTCATATTTATTTAACTATTTTTTTTCTTGAAACAGAAAAAAGTTACCTTTCACCCTCGTGATAGAGCAGCGGTTAGGTCGGCGTGGGAAGACATGATGAAAGACCGCCTTCGCAAAAGAATCCACTACGCTATGCAGAAACCAGCGGAGAAAAGGCCGCAGTGGATACCGGCGGATATTTTTGAAGAACTGAAGGGTAGAAAGGACAATCCAAAATTCCAAGAGAAATCCGACAAAAACAAGACCAACCGTATGTCGGGAAGTACCGAAAAGGGCAAGGCCTTAGGTACTCACATTATGGGTCGTAAAAACACCCTACAGATGATGGATGAAATGGTAATTGTTTAGTTTTTACTTCACTTTTTCTTGTCTTCAATAATTTTCACCCTTTGATAATCTTGAATGTTTTTTTCAACAACTGTGGTTGGATTTAAATTGCAGGCTGGAGAAGATGGGAGTGATGTACCATCGGCCTTGAAGTTGCTTGAGAAGACAAAAAAACATCCCAAGAAGGGTTGGCTATCAACGAAACCCAAAGCACTATTTGTAAGTTAACAGAAACTTTTCTTTATATTTTAGTAGTTTGGTTTACTAATTAATTAACGTATACTAATAACATTTTATTTTTGTTTTGTAGGAAAAAGTTTTTTCAAGAAAGAACAAAATGATAAGTGAAGGGATCCCGGAGCAAGATATCGACGACAACGAGATCTACTTCGAAGAAGTAGGCGGTTTCAACAAGAAAGGGTTGATACTCGGTATGGGAAATGCAGCCCCAGTCCTTTACGAGCGTCGTCGCCACTCAAGTGCCGGGACCCAGTCACAATACACCCCAGGTTTGTATTTTATAGTTTATTAAAATTTAAAACTAACCAATTATTTAACCGTTTACTAAATGAATATAATATCATGTTTGACTATTCATTGCAGGTATCCTCGGCAAAGTTCTTCGAGAGAATGCTCAGCTAAGACAAAACGAGCTCGAGACATCCCAAAGGCTGAAGGCAATTGAAGAATACTTAAGTCAACAGGGGGCGCAGTTCACTACTCAGAGCTGCAACCCGGGAGGCTTTTCTCAGCCGAGACGCGACTTTGACGATGATGGCGGCGACAATGCTAGGGCGGCCAGTCATTTCGCCACCCCACAGCCCACCGACACGACCGTTAGATAGATTTCATTAGGTTGTTTAGTTGATGTACCGCGGACTATGTTTAGTTTTGAGTTGGATTATCATTTGTAAAACTTTCTTATTAGTTATGAAAAGAGATATTAAAAACCCTTGTCTCCGACAAGTTTTTGTTGCTGGGTCGTTTTTCTGAAATTGCAGGTTTACAGATCATGCAAAAGGGAAAAAATGAATCATTTCAATGGAAATGGGGAGCTGGAAAAAGGGCTGAAACCGGAAAATCACACAGGTATTTGCGACGGAAATGTCTCAATTTGCGACGGAAATTCCGTCGCAAACCTTGACCAGAAGTCAAGGTCAGTCAAGGTTTGCGACGGATTTTCCGTCGCAAATGGGCCTCTTTGCGACGGATTTTCCGTCGCAAACCTTGACTGACTATGACCAGAAGTCAAGGTCAATCAAGATTTGCGACGGAAAATCCGTCGCAAATGGTCCTCTTTGCGACGGATTTTCCGTCGCAAATCTTGATTGAACTTGACTTCTGGTCAAGGTCAATCCGTCGCAAAGAGTGGTCAATCCGTCGCAAAAAAGTTGCGACGGAAAAATCCGTCGCAAATTAACTTTTTGCGACAAAAATATGGGACAGACGCAGTCCGTCGCAAATCCGTCGCAAAAACATCATTTGCGACGGATTTCACCCTTTTTGCGACGGAAAATTCCGTCGCAAACAGAGCATTGTTTTGTAGTGCTGCCCAACCATGACCCCCTAAATCCTCTTGGTCTATAGTTCAACAAAACATCTTGTTCGTGATGAAGATTATTGTCCATCACACAAAAACCAAATGTAACAAATAATGTTCGTCTTTATTGAAAATCTGTGATACTTACTTATCGTGTGCTATTCGAGCTTAAATTAAAAAAGTTTAACTATTAAAATAAATCGTTTGCTTGATCGACAGAACAAATACTCGAGACATATAAATGATGTACTCGTACCATTAACAGAGTTTACGACCCTGTTCTTTTGGACTTATTTTTGCTTAATTTAAGTTAAGTTCAGCAAAAATAATTTAAGTTCAGAAAAATTCAGCAAAAATAAGTTAAATTCAGAAAAAATAAGTTAAGTTAAGTTCAGCAAAAATAAGGTCAGAAAAGTTCAGAAAAAATAAGTTAAGTTCAGCAAAAATAAATTCAGAAAAGTTAAGCAAAAATAAGTTCAGAAAGGTTAAGCAAATACTCATAACCGTTTATAGTATTGATGAGTTTTGAAAAATTGAAGTTTTCACAAATTCTCTCGTACAAACGTCTCATGTGCGACCATTTTTTTTAAATTACCCAAAAGTGTCATTATTTACAAAAGAATAGTCGGATTTTCCAAATAAATACACGATTAAAAATTACACACAATAATTCTCGTACGATAATGAATATACTATATTTATATAGAAATAGATTATTAAAAAAATTGAAATAATATAGAAAAATATATTAAAAAAATTGTGATATGCGATTTACTTTTTAATTATGTATTGAAGTAAATATAAGTTAAGTTCAGAAAAATATTATATATATATATATATATATATTTATATATATATATATATAACTATTATTATTATTATTACTATTATTTTTATTTTATTTTTAAAACGGGAACTTTTATTAAAAATAAAGGAAAAATTACATGAAATATGTGGGCACCCGCGAAAAATTTGGACCATTTCTCGATTTTTATTATATTTATTATTATTTATATTATTTAAGTTAATATTTATTTAAATCGAAAAAGTTAGACTCATATAAGTTAAGTTTAGAAAAGTTAAGTAGATATAAGTTAACTTCAGCAAATATAAGTTTAGTTAAGTTCGGCAAAAATAAGTTAAATTAAGTTCAGAAAAGTTTAGCAAAAATAAGTTAAGTTCAGAAAAATAAGTTAAGTTAAGTTCAGCAAAAAAAAGTACAGCAAAAATAAGTTAAGTTCAGCAAATATAAGTTAAGTTTAGAAAAATTCAGAAAAAAAAAAAGTTAAGTTAAACAAAATAAGTTCAAAAAAACAGAGCCTAAATTTCTTTTAAGGAGGAAAAAATAAGCAAAATTTTAACTAATGAATAAATCTCATGAAAAACGGAAATTTTATATTATTGAACAAAAAGTCGAATCCAGAAACACTTAATCAAAAATCAAATAACGTAAAAAAATAAAAAATAAACAACGTAATCTGTAGAATTGCAGAGAGAAAAATTTCATAAGACAATTGTATTTTATTAATAGTTCGTTTGTGAAACAATTACATTGATATCATATTTATACTACTCCAAATATCTTAAGATAATAATCGTATCTTCTGATAGTAATAGCATAATATATATTATTCTATAATACGTTTGCCCACATATTAATATTTCAAGCTCTCGCCGTCCACGTTTGCTTGAGTACAAAATCTCCGGTCTGAATATTTTTTAAACTGGCACCCCTTTTATCAATATGCCAAAAACAATGTCGACCACCACAACCATTATCGATAAAACTCGACGTCTCATTGAACGCAATCATATCCATTTGCCAGTTATTACGATATATAGCACATTGGTAACTTGTTCCGAATATTAACTTGGTCCTAAACGACCATGTTAAGTTACCGTGTATCGGAATTATTTTTCTTTGTTCGGATTGCCTGCTGGAGAAACAATCTGTATTCAATGTTTCAGTTGGAAAAACCCAATTTGAAATAATTATATGAAATTCTGTGAATTTAAACCATGGTGCAGAATGTGTATTATTTGGTGTAAATGCTATGAGTAACAATAATACGAATCCGATTGATTGGTATGCGTGTTTCATCTTTGTAATTGTTTTTTATCGATGATTTTTCTGGTGGTATTATCGCTCTTTAAATACTGTAGTAGAATAAAACATCGTACTTGTAATATGATTTTTTAGGAAATAATATTATTAAGATTATTAGAATTACGATTTTAGTCTATAATTATCGCTTTATAGTTTACACTATTATAGTGTGATTATATGTATATATTGTTATATTTCTCCTAATTTATGAGTTGAATGAGTCAATTTCCTTACATGTTAATGTATTTTTCCTTATTTGATAAAAAAAATCTTAATTTGATTCTTAATAAAAATATTTTTCAATCCCCTTATTATCTTCCTAGTTTAACTTTATGGTAAAAGGTTAATAAGTCTAACAATAAATTAGTGTTGAAATAATAATAAAAAGTAAAACATGGAAAAAATATAATTTCCATGCATTAGAACGAACTTTTTGATTAATTGGTGTTATTTAGCCAATTAATTGGGTAACTATTGGTCAAATGAAACTATTTGGGTTTCTAGTATCCACGTGGACACTTTTGTGAATTTGTTTTGCAGATTTTAAGCAAAGCCGCTGAAATTCTTAGCGACTTTACTTATTGTCATGTTTTTTTTAATGAAATCCTTTGCAAAACGTTCATATGTGATTTTGCGGAATTTCAATGAAGCCGCTTAGATCATTGGCGGCTTAGCCTAAAAATTCTTATTTTCCAGAAAACATAAACTTCTTGATTGGAATTAATGGGTAAGATTCACCGAAGTCGCTAAGAATTTGAGCGGCTTTGGCTGCTCTCGTCTTCTGCCTCAACTCCAACACTTTCTGGAAAAAATTTTATTTAAAAAAAAATCAGCAAGTGAAGCCGCTATGAACCTCAGTGACTTCATTGAGAAACTGCAAAAAATACAAAAGTGTCCACGTGAACACTAAAACCCCAAACAGTTTCATTTCAACACCAATTTTCCAATTAGTCGGCTAAATAACACCAATTAACCAAAAAAATCAAATAAATCGTTTAATTTGCTTGACTGACAAAACAAATACTCGAGACATTCATACGTAACATTAACAGAATAATTTTTTTGAGAGAAAAAAAGAGCAAAATTTCCACTAATATATAAATCTCATGAAAAACAGGGAATTTTATATTATTGAACAAAAAGCCGAACACAGAAACACTTAATCAAAAATCAAATAACGTAACCACTACAGCTTATATTTTGTGTCGATCATTTTACGTTTCACAACATATTAATTTCAAGCTCTCGCCGTCCACGTTTGCTTGAGTACAAAATTTCCGGTCTGAATATTTTTCAAATTGGCACCCTCTTTATTAATCTGCCAAAAACAATGTCGACCACCACAACCATTATCGATGAAACCCGAGGTTTCATTAAACGCAATTATATCCATTTTCCAGTTTTTACGATACAAAGCACATTTGTAAGTTGTTCCAAATATTAACACGGTCCTAAACGACCATGTTAAGTTACCGTGTATCGGAATTATTTCTTTGTGTTCAGATTGCCCGCCGGCTAAACAGTCTGTATCCAATGTTTCAGCTGGAAAAACCCAATTTGAAATAATTATATGAAATTGTGTGAATTTAAACCATGGTGCAGAATGTGTATTATTTGGTGTAAATGTTATGAGTAGCAATAATACGAATCCGACGTGTTTCATTTTGTAATTGTTTTTGTATTAATGATTTTTTGGGTGGTATTATCGCTCTTTAAATACTGTATTGGATGATCACTTTTCATATTTGTATTAGATAAAACATCGTACTTGTAACTTGTAATATGATTTCTTAGGAAATAAGATTATTAAAATTATTAGAATTACAATTTTAGTCTATAATTATCGCTTTATAGTTTACACAATTGTATTCTGATTATATGTATATTGTTATATTTCTCCTAATTTATGCGTTGGATGAGTCAAGTTCCTTGCATGTTAATGTATTTTTCCTTATTTGATAAAATAATTGTAATTTAATTCTTAATAAAAATATTTTTCAATCCCCTATACATCCAGATGTATATGAGTATTGTACATCTAATATAAATCTAACTGAGTTTATATGTAAATTTTTTC
Organism: Silene conica; assembly: GCA_029255685.2. Classification (NCBI taxonomy): domain Eukaryota; kingdom Viridiplantae; phylum Streptophyta; class Magnoliopsida; order Caryophyllales; family Caryophyllaceae; genus Silene; species Silene conica. Next base: position 97,278,756 of record CM055312.2, read on the forward strand.
GAGTTTTTAACAATTTTTTCCTATGTCGCACAATGTGGATTTAGAACAAATTCGGTTTCAACGAATAAGGAAATAATGTGAAATTGGTTATAATGAAATACATAATTAAGCAACACCAATATGAATTGATTTTTTAATAAGAAAAAACTCATATAATCAAAACTAATTGAATTTTCAAGGAATTTGAGTTTAAGTCTTTTAAAAACAATCTTGTAACTAACAAATTTGACAATATCGCTCCTGCTCAAATTATAAACTTATTGTGTGTTGCTCGAGCTTAAATTAAAAAAGTTTGGCTATTAAAGTTTCAATTTTTGTCATAACCATAAAAAATAAGGGGTTGTTTGGTTACCTACTAAAAAACGTATTGTAGTAAATTCACGTGAATTACAAAATTAATCTCTTGTTCGGTTACCCCAATTCATGTGAATTTGAAGTTTCCATGAATTACAATTCCTCTATAATAGAGGAGGTGGCTTACCTATCTAGGTAAGCATGGAAAAACCTAGGTAGTAGCAAGGGGAGGCAGACGATACCCAAACTTTAAAAAACTGAGTTAGAAGACGGATTTTTGCTACCCAAGTAATGTTGAATTGTAAATAAATTACTGTATCTAATTAAAGGTACAATAATTAACTTGTGGTAGAATGGTAAAGGCATTGTTTTTTGAGAACTTTTTGACGGATTGGGGCTCTGAACCAAACTTTTTCTCGGATTGGGGCCCATTTGAAACTATTTATTCCAAATGGGTCCACGTCATCAACTTTATTATTTTTTCGAATTTTTTACCAAAGCCGTCGCCTAGGGTGACGGCTTCACCTGTAGTTTGTAAAAAAAAAGAAGATTAAATCGAAAAACTTGACACTACCCAAAGCCGTCGCCTTCGGTGACGACTTATTGGATTTTACCCAAAGCCGTCGCCCTAGGTGACGGCTTACCTCAAATGTTTTAAAAAAAAAAGTTACAGAAGGTTTTGATATTTAAGCCTTACCAAAGCCGTCGGCCTGGATGACGGCTTCACTTGCTATAAAAAAAAATTTCCCGTCATTAACTCACCATCTACCTTCACTCTCCAAAAAACCCAAAAACCCCCAAATTGAAAACAAAACCTAGAATTCGACTTGACCCCCTAATTCATCCTTTATTTCTACAAACCTAAATTAATTACTTCCTAATCAATTTCCATTCATCCTATTTCATATAAAGGTAGTAATTGTTGTTGTTTTTCATTGATTTCATTAATTTTTTTCTTATTTGATGTTGATTTATAGATGTTTGATTGTTTGAAATGGTTTATTTGCAGGTTAGATTTAGAGTTGTATTATCGGATTAAGAAGCAACACAAAGGTAAAAATCAAGCTTGTGACTATTTTTACATAATTAGTTAGTTTAGTAGGTTAATAGTGAATTAGTAATGGAGATTAATAATTATCCATTAACTTGTTGGTGGAATGGGGAAATTGTTGTAGATGGTGAGAATGTAGTATATAATGGTGGTTGTGAAACTTTTGTTATTGCTAATAGTAATATGAGCTTGAGTGAACTTAGAAATGAGGTTTATGATGCTATAGAAGTTGATAGATCTAAGTATGAGCTAAAGTTGAAGTTGAAATTTCCTAGTGTGAGAGGATACAAAGTTGTGTCTTTGTTGAACGATCGTGCTTTGAGAGCTTTGTGGGCAAGTGTGTGTCAATCCAAAGCCGCTTCCATGGATTTGTTTGTCGAATTAAGTGTCATTGAACCGTCAAATGAAAATAACCAATTTTCTTTTACAAACATGTTAAGCCAAATTGAAAATCAAAATATTAGTATGTCATTGGGCACAAATAATGTTGATGAAGGTGGAGTAGATTGTAATATTGAAGGGGATGAGTTGGAGGGTAATGTTGAGGAGGAGGATGTGTTGTTGTTTGATGATGATGATGATGATATTGGTTTAGACCTTGTCTCTTCAAGTGCACCTAACACCCAATTTACTAAGGTACATGAGGTAGATGAAGTACAAATGAATAATTGGTATAAATCGGGGGTAGTTGCTCATAAGAGTGGTGAGGAGTTTATGGTGGGTCAAGAGTTCGGTAGCAAAAAACTATTGGGCCGAATTGTGACATCTTACAATGTTAAAAGAAACCATGTTTGTAGAACAACCGAATCAAAACCCCACACCGTTACCTATAAATGCGCTAGAACACCGGTGCCTTGTAAATGGTATTTAAGAGCCTCTCAAAAGAGTTGTGCTTCTGAAACATTTACCATTGTCACTTACAAAGGCCCCCATGAATCTTCATGTGTAGCATACAAATCATCCTTGGACCATCAAAATCTTAAACAAGATTTTATTAGCAATTCTATAAAACACCTTGTTGAAGCGGATTGGGGTGTGAAGGTGAAGTTGTTGAGAGCGGCTATGACTAAAGAGTATAACTTTACCATATCATACGCAAAAGTTTGGGGTGCAAAACAAAAAGCTATTGCGGATCTCTACGGTGATTGGGAGGAGTCTTACCAATATCTTCCAAGGTACTTAGAGGCATTGAAAGAAGCAAATCCGGGAACCCATGTAACAGCCCGTATTTTCGTAAAATCTAATTTAAGCGTTTTAATTATTTTAAGTAATGAAATAATAATTTAATAATTTATCTCGAAAGATTTTAATTTAAATAGTGAGATCCGTCTTAAGAACCTTAAGTCCTTAAGACGAATACTGCTTGATGAACTTAAACTCGAATGATAAATATCCGTTCAATTGTCCGACCCATTTAATTGACTCGGAAAGGACAGTCCATAAACCCTTAAACCCCCAAATGTGTCGACATATTGTCCTTCACAAATGCAAACCACAGTAACCTTCATTTCTCAAAAACTCTCTTAAATCTTCATCTTCTTTCTCTCTTTTCTTCATCATCCGTTCACCGAATCCAGGTAACAATAACATTTTCGGAATCCTCATTTGATTTCCAAGCCATCTATCACTTTCTTTTTGCAAATCCTTAAACTCGAAAATGGGGCTGTTTTCCCTAAATTCCGTTTTGAGTCCTTAAACCCGTTTCCTATGTTTGTAGGTGTGGGCTTAGTCGATCCAGAGGGTGTTAGCAACCTGGTTGAGGAGGATCTTTAGCCGGAATCGCTCGAGAGGTGACGATAATGAGAAACTCGGCCTTTATGTGTATATTAGCATGTTGGTTGTGATTCTTGTGTTGATTTCTGTTTTTGTTGTTATACATTGATCAAAGGATTTAGTAACATGTTTAGGATGAGATTGTTGTGATGAATTCATGCTTAAACTTGTTGTTAAGTGTTCTTAAGTATATTTTCAGTTTTTATCATTTTGCGACGGATACATGTATAAATCGTTTGAGGATTGTTATGGGACTTGTTTTCTGGTAGATTGATAGTATTGGATGATTTATGTTAGTGGGTAAACACAATTTGTAGTGCTATCGAAGTTTAGAAGTCGAATTGTGAAGTTTGTGTAAGATTGGAAAAATCACGAATTGGTTACAGGCTCTCTGAGCCGGTCGACCGACCGGCCGCCGGTCGACCGGCTGGGAGAGCATTTAGGTGTTTTTCTCGCGTTTTTGGAAAAATGGCCTAGGACTGCCAGCCGGCCGACCGGCCACCTGCCGACCGGCTGGTAGTCATTTTGCCTTGTGTTGTTACGAAAAACTTATATAGGATGGGAGCCCAGCCGGCAGACCGGCCGCCTGCCAGCCGGCTGGGAGTACATGTGGGGATGGTTTCGTTTGAGAAGGCTTGGGAAGGTCTTCCCAGCCGGCCGACCGGCTGCCTGCCGACCGGCTGGGAGGCCTTTTGTGTTGTTCTGTTTTTGAAAAGAAAGGAGGAAGGCTGGGAGGTCACCAGCCGGCCGACCGGCTGCCTGCCGACCGGCTGGGGACCCCCGTAGGCTATTTTGAGGATTTTGTAAATTGAGTGTAACTTTCAAATGGTTAATCGGTTTTACTTGAAACTTGTTTTGTGTACCTTTGGCATGTACTTGAGGTCCCCGGAGGATGGGCAACATTATATTGGGTTCGGGAATGGAGTGAGGATAGAGACCCCCCGGCCGGGCGACCGGAAGGGAGACCGGCTCTCCCTCAACTTAGTTTCCGGGATCAATTAAGTGTTGATTAGAGGTTAAGAAAGTAGAGCTATAGCTTAGTTCATAGACTTGGATGAAATTGTATTGATGCGTATTAAGGTATGCCTTAAGCTGGCCTCTGAGCTTAATACGTGAGTTGTTTGCCATATATGGGGATATGCCTTAAGCTGGCCTCTGAGCTCTATATGTGTATGTTTGTCGTGTCTGGGATATGCCTTAAGCTGGCCTCTGAGCCCAGACATGTATGATTGTGACCGCGTTGGAACATGCCTTAAGTTGGCCTCTGAGTCTGACGAGTAGAGCAGCTGCACAACGGGGCATTTAGGTCGTAACGCCTCACCCGGAGTGCAGATGTTTGGTGCTAGAACATGCCTTAAGCTGGCCTCTGAGTTTAGTACCTTGTGATGTGGTGAAGGGACATGCCTTAAGCTGGCCTCTGAGTCCTTTACTTTTGGATGCTAGTCTATGCCTTAAGTTGGCCGCTGAGTCTAGTGTCTTGCTGATTGGCAGGTCCATGCCTTAAGCTGGCCTCTGAGTCCTTGCTTGCTGAATGTTGTGGTGTTTAGGTTATGTCTTAAGTTGACCGCTGAACCTTTACACTTGCTGAATGTTTTGGTATAGGTTATGTCTTAAGTTGACCGCTGAACCTTTACTTGCTGATGTTATCTTCTTACCTTGAGTTGGTTTGTATCAGAGATGGTTTGATAAAAATGAGTTCTTGAATGTTTATTGAGTTGTGGTTTAATCATCCAAGGCATTGGATGACTCTTGTTCGGTTTCATAAATAGTGGGATTGAAAGACCCCCCGACTGGGTAACCAGTAGGGAAACCGGCTCTCCTTCCTATTTGTTTATGAAGTTGGTTAAGAGCCGTGCACTGTAATCGCATGTTAGTAAGAGATAAGATGATGAGATGTTTATGCTTCACATGTTGATATATGTTGGAGTGTTCTGTATTGTTTATATGTTACGTGTTGTCACAAAAGGTGGCTAGGAGAACTCTAGTCACTCCCCACTGATTGTGGCGTACATGTTTTCATGTATGTAGGTACATGCAGGGTTGGAGATCAGGGTTACAGGAGAGCTAGCGAGTGATGATCCGTTCATCAGTTGACTTACCCGTTTACGCTTAGCTAGACTCTTAGACTTTTGTTGTTCTTGTTTTGGTGCCGGTAGGGATGTGCCATCCCCGGCTGATGTATTTATTTATGTTTCAGTTTGATACTTAGTACGGTTACTTATCTATTTGGTTTCAGTTTCAGTTTACGTTTCAGTCTAAGACTTCTCGCATGTTTTATCTTTAAAAGTTTTAATTCCGCTGCAATTTTGGTACTTTTATGTGTTTATAATTCCGCTTTCGCGAGGGGTTTTACAACCCAAGTTCATTTTGTTACTAAACCAACCGACCACATCAACATTCATCAATTTGATAGAGTTTTTTGGGCTTTTGGTCCATCAATTAGAGGGTTTTCACATTGTAAACCAATCATTTCTATAGATGGTACTCATTTGTACTTGAGCTTCAACGACCCTTACCTAGTGTGGTATCGGAGTATCACTCGCCTTGTTATTAGCCCTCACTCAAATGCTGTGAATCAAAACTATGAGTCCCGCCACAACTACTTGCCTACTGCTGCCGACTACTCTTTGTTGGTAAGTAACTTATTCTAAGTTTTTATGTTTTGATATTATTTATTTGTTAGAGTGCTTTATATTGATAAATGTCATTCTTACTTTTTGCAGTCTCAAGGTCATGTATACAACTACAATCACTCTACGACCTTGCTTGAGTCGTTACCGGATGACGCTACCTTGGGTCAAATTCAACTAGTCACTGAGATGCAGCGGATGAGTCTACAAAGCCTTCAAAATACTAGGCAAGGACATCTCATCACACACCAACATAGTCAAAGTGAGGAGGAAGAGGAAGATCAAGATGAAAATGAAGAGGAAGAGGAAGAGGAAGCGGAAGTTACGATACCGCGCTACAACTTTAGGAATTTTGAGCAAAGAGCGTCTTCATCACGCGACCCCCCACGTGCTTCAACATCACAACCAATTTCAAGCAAGAGAAGTCGAAGGGGAAGAAATTAGGCGGTCGTATTTATTTGAGTTTTAGTACTTCACATCTCCGTACTTTAGATGTTTATCTTTATGTTTCAAAACTTTAGTCGTGTTTATTGTGTATGTGAAATTGAGTAAGCATTTTAACCTTTGTTGAATACCTAAGCTTGAATTCGTGCCATTTTGTTGGTGTTCATTGTGTTTGTGATTGTTGTTGTTGTTGTTTTGTTTGGTATGTGGCATTTTGGTGTACGTAAGGAAGGAAGGAAGGAATGAATGATTTTGGGTGGGTTGTTGTTGTTGCTTCTGTAACTTTTTTTTTTTTATCTTTTCAGGCAAGCCGTCACCCTTGCCGACGGCTTTGCCTTCTGTATCTTTTTTTTTTTAAAAAATTGGGGTAAGCCGTCAGCCTGGCCGACGGCTTTGGTGAGGCTTTTTTTAAAAACCTCCTGTAACTTTTTTTTTAAAGAAATTGAGGTAAGCCGTCACCTAGGGCGACGGCTTTGGGTAAAATCCAATAAGCCGTCACCTAGGTCGACGGCTTTGCTTATTGTCAAATTTGTACATTTAATCTCCTTTTTTTTACATGCTACAGGTGAAGCCGTCACCCTAGGCGACGGCTTTGGTAAAAAATTCGAAAAAAAAATAAAGTTGATGACGTGGACCCATTTGGAATAAATAGTTTCAAATGGGCCCCAATGCGCGAAAAAGTTTGGTTTAAAGCCTCATTCCGTCAAAAAGTTCGTTTTTTGACCTAGTGCCTCGGGTTCGAATCCCCATAATACCATTTTTCTTTTTTAATTTTGTTTTGCTACCCCAAACATTTAATCCTCGGTTTTTACTGTTTTGTTTTGCTACCCCAAACGAATTTCATATACTGGTTTTTTTCGGGTTCCTAAAAACCATACATACAATTAAACCGTATTGTAATTTTTACAATTTTTATAACTGAATCATGTATACTGTTTTGCTCACCCCTACTAACAATTGTGCAACATTATCTACATGCATGATCGATATCTCTAGTGAAAAATAAATGTCCTGAAATTTGTGTTGGACACCTGCCCACCCATGACCCCCTAAATCCTCTTGGTCTATAGTCCACTTGTTCGTGACGAAGATTAGTCCATCTCACAAAAACCAAATGTATCGGATGTCTTCACTGAAAATTTATGATACTTTAACTATAATCGATGATAAAAAAAAAACCTCTAGTTACTTATTGTGTGCTATTAGAGCTCAAATTTAAAAAGTTTGACTGTTAGTCTATTAAAATAAATCGTTTTGCTTGATCGACAGACTCGAGACATATAAATGATATACTCATACCATTACCAGAATAAATTTCTTCAAGGAGGGAAAAAAAAAGAGCAAAATTTCGGCTAATATATAAATCTCATGAAAAAAAGGGAATTTTATATTATTGAACAAAAAGCCGAATACAGGAACACTTAATCAAAAATCAAATAACGTAACCACTACTACATATATTTTGTGTCGATCATTTTACGTTTCAAACATATTAATTTCAAGCTCTCGCCGTCCACGTTTGCTTGAGTACAAAATTTCCGGTCTGAATATTTTTCAAATTGGCACCCTCTTTATTAATCTGCCAAAAACAATGTCGACCACCACAACCATTATCGATGAAACCCGAGGTTTCATTAAACGCAATTATATCCATTTTCCAGTTTTTACGATACAAAGCACATTTGTAAGTTGTTCCAAATATTAACACGGTCCTAAACGACCATGTTAAGTTACCGTGTATCGGAATTATTTCTTTGTGTTCAGATTGCCCGCCGGCTAAACAGTCTGTATCCAATGTTTCAGCTGGAAAAACCCAATTTGAAATAATTATATGAAATTGTGTGAATTTAAACCATGGTGCAGAATGTGTATTATTTGGTGTAAATGTTATGAGTAGCAATAATACGAATCCGACGTGTTTCATTTTGTAATTGTTTTTGTATTAATGATTTTTTGGGTGGTATTATCGCTCTTTAAATACTGTATTGGATGATCACTTTTCATATTTGTATTAGATAAAACATCGTACTTGTAACTTGTAATATGATTTCTTAGGAAATAAGATTATTAAAATTATTAGAATTACGATTTTAGTCTATAATTATCGCTTTATAGTTTACACAATTGTATTCTGATTATATGTATATTGTTATATTTCTCCTAAATTATGCGTTGGATGAGTCAAGTTCCTTGCATGTTAATGTAGTTTTCCTTATTTGATAAAAAATTTGTAATTTAATTCTTAATAAAAATATTTTTCAATCCTCTTATTATCCACAAATAGGATTATAAATTCAGATGTATATGAGCATTGTACATCTAATATAAATCTAATAGAGCTTCTATTTAATTTTTTTCGAGTTTTTAACAATTTTTTCTTGCAGTATAATTTTTTAGTGTTAAAATTAAAAATTTTGGGTTTTATATGTACTTTTTTAATTTTTGTTATAATGTTTTGATTTACAATTTTTTTTATAAAAACACTCACATTCTTTTCAAAAAAGCGCGTAAAATATATAAATAAGCTCAAATTCTTTGTTATAAAGTTTAAAATTTATTCTACATATGTATACATCTGGTTGTATAATCTTCTAATTGCTTATTATCTTCCTAGTTTAACTTTATGGTTTTGTTTGGATTTACTAGTTTAATTTTATGGTAAAAGGTTAATAACTCTAACAATAAATAAGTGTTAAAATACAAATAAAAAAAAGTAAAACATGGAAACAATACAAATTACATGCATTATTACAAAATCTTTAGTAAGTACGGAGTATTTGTTGTTCAGTAGGTCTCCTGAAAAACCGTCTCCCAATAAGCTTATTGAGAAACTGTTCTACAAATTTAAGAACAAGTGGTACTAAAGATTATATAATAGGTACAAACTAGACCTGTCAAAACCTGACCCGACCCGAAAACCGACCGTAACCCGACCCGTAAATAACCCGTTAATGATCCGGGTTTTTCAACCCGAACCCGAAAGATACCCGAACCCGTTTTGACCCGTAAACACTGGGTCAAAACCCGACCCGCAGCGGGTTGACCGTTGGGTCAAGACAATATATCATTTTTAAAATATATATAGGTATTGATGACTTATAAATTTTTGAGGACAAATATGTATATATATGCGGTATGTCACGTCATCACCTCAAACAACATGCCACGTCATCACCTCAAAGTGTATGTCACACCGTCACTTTCACCGTAGTACGCCAAATTGCATTCCACGTCAGCACCGCCAACTCATCACCTCGTACCACATGCCACGTCATCACATCAAAGTGTGTGTCGCGACGTCACTTTTAGTGTAGTACATCAAGTTACATTATTCCACGTTATCATTGAAACCTCATTATTTCGTGGACCACATGCCACATCATCACATCGAAACGTGTGTCACACTGTCACTTACACCTCATTCCACATCATCATTGCCACCTTATTGCCTAGAACCACATGTCACATGATCACCTCAAAATGTGTCATACCGTCACTTTCACGTATTACGTCGAACTGAACCGCACTTCGTGTTAACACTTCCATCTCATCACCTCAAATCACATGACACGTCATCATTGTTATCTTATTTGAGTCTCATTATCGTACTTAACGAGTTATTAAAGGTGATGATGACGATAACGATGGTGATGTTGGTGGTGATGGCGAAAATGGTGACAATTAAGTTAACTAAGACGAGTAAGAGGAGAGAAAACGTATAAAGGGTAGGAATTACGATATAAAAGAAGTTTAAAAAATGTGAGGAAAATAAGTTGATTGACCCGTATTTTTACCCGAACCCGACCCGGAATCCGTATAAACTCGACCCGTATTTTACCCGACCCGAAATACACCCGACCCGTATTTTACCCGAACCCGTATCTACCCGACCTGGAACCCGCCCGTTTGACCCGTTTGACAGGTCTAGTACAAACCATGATTAAAGACAAAATGAGTACATTAATTATATAAATAATTATGAAATTACTATGGGACAATCAATGACAAAAGGTCATAAAATACAAATAAAATGATACAAAAAATTGATCTCTCAATAATATATTAAAAGACCGTCTCTCTCAAGTTTTAGTGTTGTTTTAATGAAAAATAGGAATACAAAGGGTAAAAAACGAAGTGAAGGAAACTAGGAAGATTATTATGAGATGGAAGAAATAAGATGTAACGTCCTTAGTCGTTACAATTACCGTCTCAGTCGTTTTAATGTAGAACGGTTTCATTCAGTGTTTTTCTTTAAATTAACCATTTTGTGGTAAAAAGTGAACATTTTGATAAATAGTAACCATTTTTGAAAAATATATGTCATTTTTTAAACAAAAAAAAAGTGGTCACTAATTCACTATTTATCAAAAGTGATCACTACTTATCAAGATGTGATCATTCACTAATTCACTATTGGTGATGCCCGTCGTTGAGGGTACCAAAGATAAAATTTATAATTCCTAACCTTAACAATAGATAGTGAAAGTCAGGGTCGAACCACAAAGAGGTGGGGAATGTTTATTGTCTTAATGTTAATGTTTAAAGGTAACAAGTTTTTGGGGGTTTAATTGGTTGATGCTATATCTAAGGCAAAGATAAAAATAAAACAAGAATTAAAAGATGAGAATAAAAATATAATTAAAGGGGATGCTAGGATGTTCGGGTAATAAATAGCTAAGGCAAAATAAATCCTAAGGTCAACATGTATTGCAGTCGCGTAGGGGGTGTAACATAACTTTTTAGGTCTATGCTACCTAATAGCTCCTTTCGGCCTATGCTATTAGTTCCTAGGTCTCACAATTATTGGGTGTCAACAATAAGGGTGATTCCTAAATCCCAGGTTACATACCTTTCAGCCTTGAGTAACCTATCCGTCTTAAGGTGTAAACCAATGCCCTTCCCGTATCTTTCAATCTTGGGTAGGTCATTACTAACATCCTACAAGTCTCCTATTGGTCTCATTGCAGGATATTATAATTTACAAGAAAAGGCGAAATAAGAAAACAGACGCGAGTGGTCGACCGACCGGCTACTCCAGTCGGCCGACCACGGCCTCGGTCGACCGACCGACTATTTCAGTCGGCCGACCATGGTCCTGCTACAGGTCGGGTTTTCGGATTTTTATCTACCTATGCATATTATTCCCTACATCCTAACATATGAAAATTAGCTACTCATAACTGTTAAGACGAATATAAAATTGGGAATAAACATGAAGAACATAGTGATTAAAAACATGCAAGATTCAAATAAAGCTTGGGATTCTAACTTAACAATTGTAAATAAAGAAATAAGAACAATAATGAAAACTAGATTAAAGAAGAATTACCACAATTGGGATTAAGGTAGAACGGAATCAACTTTATTGAATACTTGGGAACTATTGAAAGATTACAAAACTAAAAACTTGAATAAAGCTGAATAAGTGAATCTCTCTGAAACTTATTGTAGGTAAAACTGGATGATAAAGAAGATCTATAAAAGATAGATGATTCAAAGATCAAAAAGATCCCTAACCCTAATCACAAGATTAGTTTAAATAGGGTAAAAACTAAGAGTTTCCTAATAACTCAAATTCTACTTTATTTCTAAAAACGAATCGTACGGGCTTCGCTCTGGTCGACCGACTGATGTTTCTGGTCGGTCGACCACCTCCTGCTGGGCTTCTGTTATTTCCGGACTTCCTCGAAAATTGGGCTTGGTGAAAATCGGGCCTGGTCGGCCGACCCATTTTACTGGTCGGTCGACCACTTCTTACGGAAGTCTTCGGATTTCTTCTTGTTTTGACCTTTGGCACTTTGACTTTGACTCCAGTTGACTTCCCATTTATTCCTTAATTAAGCTAAAGACTTGAGGATACGAATTTGGTGCTAAATCGTCTCTTTTCCGCATAAATCTGCAAAAGTGCATAAAAATACGAAAGTACACAATTTGTGGGAAATAGAGGCTAAAATATAGTAAATGAGCGACCAGATACGTGTAAAAATAGATGTAAAACATCATAAAATAGACACGTATCAAATTCCCCAAACCAAACCCTTGCTTGCCCTCAAGCAAGAAATAGACTCGATCTTAACTAATGGAACGATTTCAATCTCAGAGCGAAATTTACATGTAAGCCTAGACCAATACCAAGTACAAAATGAGATAATATTCAAATCATGCAAACGAGTTATAGGGTCGTCAAACTTGAAAACATAAAGACTATAGAGACTTATACCATGGACTCTCGCGGTACGCTCGAGACACTCATGAAGCAAAGGGTGAGTATATGTAAAAGATAGAAAGAAGTAATTTTGTAGAGACACTCACCTAACTGCGACCCATGGAAACATGCCTGCAATCTAACATGAATAAGAATTCTACAACTTTGTATAACAATCTCATTTAATGACCCAGATACATGCAAATGAGGTACGAAAGATATGTGAGGTAAAAGGTAAAAGTGGTTAAGATGTTTTTGGATTGGTGGGGTTAGAAGCCAAGCTAGTAAAACCGATTCCCAATAACATATTTCACGACTTTTTTGATATTAAGAAAGTGCTCTTTTGTAGCACAACTCTCACATTATAAAAGAAAGGACTCCCAAATATTTTTGAATGAAGTACGGGAGTGATAACATATAAAAGAAAGGGATTTTTTTGAAACGAATTTTTTCTGATGGTGCCAGTTGGTCGGCCGACCTGTATATGTGGTCGGTCGACTGACTTTCGTATTTTTTCGTATATTTTTTTCGTTTTTTCTTTTCTTTCTTTCTTTGAATTTTCTGTTCTTTTTTCTTTTCTTGCTTTCTTTCTTTCTTTCTTTTCTCTTTTTGCTCATAATAGCATACAAACCAAGATGCCTCAAAAAATAATCCAACGACCACAAATACTAGCTTGGAAGGGTAGGCTAAGTATGGGATGTAGTTTTCGGGGAATAAAAAGGCAAATTTGGCTATGTGAAGCTTATGGGTAAATACGAGAAAAGGGATCTCAAATGCACGTATCAAGACTCACAAAACGAGAAAGTAAAACAAGTATATAGCAATTCAAGTTCATGTTTATGCATATTGATGCAACATGTTCCTAGGGGAGTACTACTCACATCCTAGACAACTGGTTTAAGAATGAAACCAGGAATAAGGCTCTAAAACTTAGAATGTAAGTAGGTCGCCAAGGTATAAGTCAAGTCTCAAGATATGCAAGTTGACAAAAACTCGTAGATATGCAAAAGACTCTTATACTAAAACAAGTTGACAAGGCAAGGTAAAGGCATAAACATGTAAGATAGCTAAATCATCCTTGAAATACTTTCGTTCCGACTCGACCTATATGCTAAAATAAACGTGCATTTTTTGGAATTTTTTGGAATTTTTTTTTAATTTTTTTTGGATTTTTGTATATATAAGGAAAATAAAGAAAAGAACGATGCAAGACATAAATGCAATAAACGTGTGACAAAATGCAATGCATGTAACACGAAACCATTCCCCAAACCAACCCGCACAATGTCCCCATTGTGCATTAGCCTAAGTAAAGGTTTCAGAAAATTAAAAGACAAATGCAAGGAAAATAAAATAAAGAAAAAAAACTGGAAAGAACTCACTGGGTTAAAAGGTGCATGAGAAAAACCTCCCCAAACCAGCGTAAGCTGGGAGGTTTTGGTGGCTAGCAGTGCCACTCAAGTACCCAAGACGGTTGCACGATTCCCGAGGAAGAGAAACGAAAGACTGCGACGGACAGTAGGTCGACCGACCGGTGTTTCTGGTCGATCGACCTCCTGTGAACAGCGAAAAAAAAAAAAAATCTGCGATACAGCGCGTCTGGTCGACCGACTGATGTTTCTGGTCGGTCGACCAGCTGAGTTCTGGAGGTCTTCGTTTTTTCTTGGAAATCGGAAATCCTGAAAAAGCAAGAAAATACGCGCGCCACAATGCGCGAGATGCCCGGAACGATTCTAAAGTCTTAACTACTAGCAAATCAAACTAAAAAGTTTCACACAACATAAAGTAAATTGTCTTAAAACTGCAATTTAGAAACAACTATCCGCTGAAGATGCGGAGGATATCCGACCACGGCTTCTGACGGCACGCCGTAGTCTCCACTGTTTTTGCTTTAGTAGCAAAACACATCTTCTTTCCTTCGTCGCAAAGCATATGCGACGGTCTCTCTTCTTGAGCCTGCCTCCTCTTCTTTTTCTCTTCTCGATCCACGACGTCTGGATCCTCATCCTCTCCATAGCTCAGGCATCCCATTCCTCCTCTCTGGATGATAACTTCCTTCTCCTTGGGTTTCCCCAAACCGGTTCCTGCAATAGTCACGATAGAAGTGTCCTCCCTATTGCTCCCAATCTGGGGCGGAGGTGTAAAAACAGATACAGGAACAGGTAATAAAGGTGGAGAAGTAGTGATAACCTCATACTTCTTCTCAGAAGTTATAGCATTACATGTAATGGGGGTCATAGCATCCTTCTTCCTATAGGATAGGCCATAGATGATAGAATGTTTGCCTACTTTGAAGGTTAGAGTTCCAGTGCCTACATCTATAATGGCACCTGCAGTGTGAAGAAAGGGTCTTCCTAGAATGATGGGTATGTGGGCATCCTCTGGGATGTCCAAAACAACAAAGTCTACTGGGAAGAAAAACCTATCTATACGCACAGGGATGTTTTCTAATACTCCTATAGGTTCCATAGATGTGCGATCAGCCATCTGGACCGTCATACTGGTCACTGCAAATTCGGTCATTCCTAGTTTTAAGGCAACGCTTAGGGGCATGACACTTATACTAGCACCTAAATCGCATAAAGCCTTTTTGACTGGGAAGGTTCCTATATTACAGGGGACAGAAAAACTTCCAGGGTCTTCTAATTTATGGGGGGCAATGACATGGGTTAAAAAGCTAGATGACTCTTCAGTGAGAGCCACAGACTCAACCTTTTCTAGAGACCTCTTTCTTGACAAAAGCTGTCTCATGAATTTAAGATAAGAAGGAACTTGTTGAACTAATTCTAAAAATGGAACTTGAACATTTAATGAACGAATTACATCTTTAAATTTGTCAAAAGATACCTGATCCTTCGAAGGCACGAGTCTCTCTGGAAAGGGAGCAGCTGAAGATTCCGTATTTGCAGCCCTTTTTAAAAACCTGGGGGTCTTATCACCCCTGAAAAGGAAATCCCTTAAGTTATCCGGCAATTCTGGACGAAAGGGAACCTCGGGCTCTGCTTCAGTGGTCGGTCGACCAGTATCCTTGGTCGGTCGACCAGTCTCCTGTTCTGGAAAAATTTCCGGATCCTGCTCTGTGGTCGGTCGACCGACTTTGCTGTTACTCGCTGTTTTTTCTGTTTCAGCCCCCACTTTAGTACCACTTCGCAGGGTTACAATGTTTAGAGTCTCCTTCTTCTGGTCTGGTTTTGTCGGAAGTTGACCCGGGGCCCTAGTATCATTCTTGCTCGCAATCTGAGCAATCTGGGACTCCAACATCTTCATCCCTGCCTCTCTAGCCTGTGACTCCTTCTGAACCAACCCTATAAGATTTTGGATGAGAGCATCTGTGTTGGGTGGTGGATTAGAAGGTGGTTGAGGGTTGAAAGGTGGTCTTTGGAAATTCTGTTTATGTGGGGGTACATATGTGGAATTTTGCTGAGGTTGCATATGTTGTGGGTTTTGAACATTCTGGCTTGTCCACCTTAAGTTGGGATGGACATTGTTATTATTTGGATCATAGAAATTATTCCCACGGTAATGCTGAAAAGCGGCACATGTTTCATTAGATGAAGTGCAGAACTTTGACACATGCCCTTCTCCACCGCACCTTTCACAAGCAAAGGGTCCGTCCTGAACGGCGTTCACCTGGTAAATTCCTCCCTTGCTTCCACTCCCTAGATCGAGCTTTCCTGCAGCCTCAAATTTTTCTAGCTTGGCCGTTAAGGCCTCAATTGCTGCCAGGTTGTACTCTGATTTTCTCTGATTTCCTCTGGAAGTACCATGCTCAGCGCGGTGCACAGCAACATCTTCTATTAACTTGAGACCTTTGGTCTCTCCTGAATTATCCTGGAATCTTCCATTAGCTGCAGCATCTAAGTAGGCCCTGTTGTCATCATAGAGGCCATTGTAGAACTGGTTGCAAAGAAACCATTGTTCGAATCCGTGATGTGGTATGGATCGAACAAGCCTCTTGAACCTGTCCCACGCCTCGCTAAAGTCTTCATTGGGTCCTTGTTTGAAATTAGTAATCTGCGCTCTTAAGGCATTGGTCTTTGATGCAGAATAGTATTTCCTGTAGAAAGCTAAGGCTAAGGTGTTCCAATCTGTAACTCCCGCAGCAGTGCGGTCAAGGTCCCTGTACCATTCTCTTGCAGAGTCCCTAAGGGAGAAGATAAACATGGTCTGTTTAATCTGGTCCTGCGTCACTCCTTCTGGGGGTGCTATAGAGCATATGTAATCTGTGAAGATTTCAATATGCTTAGCTGCATCCTCATTGGCCGAGCCTCCGAATTGGTTTCTTTCAACCATAGTAATATAGGCAGGTTTGGCCTCGAATGGCTTCCCAGTACCTGCAGGTAAAGTGAACCCTTTGTATAGGTCCTTTGCCTGAGGCATAGAGTGACTGGCAATAGTAGCTTCTTCTGTCATGTTATCTTCTTCTTTAGGAAAAACTGGAAAGTGGGTAAAAGGTGGTGTTTTTGGTGAAAGTGGATTGATGGGTGAATTTGGTTGTGAAGGTGGTGTTTTTGGTGAAGATGGTGATAACTCGAAAAGATCTTCTTGAAATAAAGAGGATGGTGACCCTCCCTCTTGATTTGCTAGAAGTTGCTTTCTTCTTTCTCTTAAAGTCCTCTCAATTTCCAGATCAAGTGGTAGGAGTTCTCCTTGAACTGACCTGCGCATAAGAGGAAACTACAAGAAAAAGGTGAGAAGGTTTAAGGAACAAAAAGTTCCTTAAACAAAGAGAAACAAAAACAAAAACAATAAACACTGGCGTCACCTCCCCGGCAACGGCGCCAAAATTTGATGCCCGTCGTTGAGGGTACCAAAGATAAAATTTATAATTCCTAACCTTAACAATAGATAGTGAAAGTCAGGGTCGAACCACAAAGAGGTGGGGAATGTTTATTGTCTTAATGTTAATGTTTAAAGGTAACAAGTTTTTGGGGGTTTAATTGGTTGATGCTATATCTAAGGCAAAGATAAAAATAAAACAAGAATTAAAAGATGAGAATAAAAATATAATTAAAGGGGATGCTAGGATGTTCGGGTAATAAATAGCTAAGGCAAAATAAATCCTAAGGTCAACATGTATTGCAGTCGCGTAGGGGGTGTAACATAACTTTTTAGGTCTATGCTACCTAATAGCTCCTTTCGGCCTATGCTATTAGTTCCTAGGTCTCACAATTATTGGGTGTCAACAATAAGGGTGATTCCTAAATCCCAGGTTACATACCTTTCAGCCTTGAGTAACCTATCCGTCTTAAGGTGTAAACCAATGCCCTTCCCGTATCTTTCAATCTTGGGTAGGTCATTACTAACATCCTACAAGTCTCCTATTGGTCTCATTGCAGGATATTATAATTTACAAGAAAAGGCGAAATAAGAAAACAGACGCGAGTGGTCGACCGACCGGCTACTCCAGTCGGCCGACCACGGCCTCGGTCGACCGACCGACTATTTCAGTCGGCCGACCATGGTCCTGCTACAGGTCGGGTTTTCGGATTTTTATCTACCTATGCATATTATTCCCTACATCCTAACATATGAAAATTAGCTACTCATAACTGTTAAGACGAATATAAAATTGGGAATAAACATGAAGAACATAGTGATTAAAAACATGCAAGATTCAAATAAAGCTTGGGATTCTAACTTAACAATTGTAAATAAAGAAATAAGAACAATAATGAAAACTAGATTAAAGAAGAATTACCACAATTGGGATTAAGGTAGAACGGAATCAACTTTATTGAATACTTGGGAACTATTGAAAGATTACAAAACTAAAAACTTGAATAAAGCTGAATAAGTGAATCTCTCTGAAACTTATTGTAGGTAAAACTGGATGATAAAGAAGATCTATAAAAGATAGATGATTCAAAGATCAAAAAGATCCCTAACCCTAATCACAAGATTAGTTTAAATAGGGTAAAAACTAAGAGTTTCCTAATAACTCAAATTCTACTTTATTTCTAAAAACGAATCGTACGGGCTTCGCTCTGGTCGACCGACTGATGTTTCTGGTCGGTCGACCACCTCCTGCTGGGCTTCTGTTATTTCCGGACTTCCTCGAAAATTGGGCTTGGTGAAAATCGGGCCTGGTCGGCCGACCCATTTTACTGGTCGGTCGACCACTTCTTACGGAAGTCTTCGGATTTCTTCTTGTTTTGACCTTTGGCACTTTGACTTTGACTCCAGTTGACTTCCCATTTATTCCTTAATTAAGCTAAAGACTTGAGGATACGAATTTGGTGCTAAATCGTCTCTTTTCCGCATAAATCTGCAAAAGTGCATAAAAATACGAAAGTACACAATTTGTGGGAAATAGAGGCTAAAATATAGTAAATGAGCGACCAGATACGTGTAAAAATAGATGTAAAACATCATAAAATAGACACGTATCAATTGGTCACATGTGCGACCATCGTAAAGTAGAATTTGTGTTACTGTCTTGGGTCTACATCTATTAAGACCGGTTTTATAGGATGTTTTGGTTGATAATTGATAAAGGTCCAAGTTTAGAAAGGTCATTATAAAATTAGAAGTCCATTAATTGTCAAAATAAAATTTATTACATTCGAAAATCAAAATAGGGTAAGTCTAGTGATTTTGCATCTTAACAATGTTATAAGTCTTGTGTTTTATTTCTCAGGGCTTCTTTCCCGTTAATAAGCTCGTTTATTTAATTATTTACCTATATTTTAATTGGTCAATTGAATTATAAAATATTTTCTATGCTTCAGACAATTTGTGTCAAATGTGTTATTCTACCATAATTTGTCCAAATTATACATTCAATTGATTTGTCTAAGAAAATAATATTTAAACTTTGAAAGAATTTCGATGTTTTTCGATTTTTTGACAACAAAACAGTTCAATATTAAAGTACCCTCTCTCCATTTCTCCAAATCCAATATCATTGTGTCTTCCAATTTTTTTAGGATTTTTCAAGAATCAACCTCGTCTAGTTTAAAAGTTTTTCTTTATTTATTGTTTCGTTTATTGAATTGTATTAGATAATTACAGCTGAATTACTTAAACAATTTTTCATAAAATTCAGGGGCCATTTTACAATTTTGCCTAATGCCTTAAACTATGTAGGACCGACCTTGCTACATCTACTCATCTTTGATGTGATTATATTATGCTTATATTTATCAGCAAGTGTTCCTTGAGACAGGTATATCTAGGAATGTCAGTGAGGGCGGATTTTCGCGGGACTCGTCCCGCACCCGCCCCACTTGGCTCGGGTGTGAGTTTTGATTTGACGGGTCGTGGGGTAGGGATGAGTTTCAAAAGTGTCTTTCGTCGTGGGTCATGGGGTGGATGCAGGTATCACTGTGACAACCCAAGTTAGTGGAAGCTGAGTTGTGAATCAACTTGGCCGAGTAGTTGATACTCGGCCGAGTAGGTCCCACTCGGCTGAGTATGTGATACTCGGTCGAGCTCTTCTAGACAGTAGCTGAGTTGCGAGCCAACTCGGCCGAGTAAGTGATACTCGGCCGAGTAAGTGATACTCGGCCGAGTAAGCCGCACTCGGCCGAGTAAGTCACATGTGGCCGAGTGCTTCGTACTCGGCCAAGTGATTCTTTTCCAGACGTCAGACCGCGGTTATTATAAATTTAATCCGATGGTTAATAATTCATTTGTGACCCTAAGGGCCTGCTTGGGATGGGAGTAATTATTAAGGGAGTAATAAGTGCTAATATAAGAAGAAATGGATTGAGATTGGTTGTTTGTGGTGGTTGTGGAGGGTGGAAAGAGGGGGCGAGGTACCTCCGTATGGAGGTAATACATTACTTGAGGGGGGATGTGGATAATAATTACTCACTTAATCGAGGGACTTTTACACTATCTTTCCCTATTTCTATCCATTTCTATCTTCAATCCCCATCCTTTCCCTCCATTTTTTAGTTCATTTTAACACTATTACTTCCTTGATAATTACTCTCATCCCAAGCAAGCCCTAATCAGCAGAGAAGTAAAACCCTAACCGTCCCCTTCTCCCAATTCCTAGCCTTTCAAGGTTGCTTAGCAAGGTTTAAGTCTCGCCGATCATCCACCTAATCCGCATATCACCAAGTAAGTGTCAATATATCGTGTTGTATCATACTTTATGGTTGTTCAGTAAGTAATCCGTGATTGTGTAATCCCTAGGAGGAGGATTCGTAAAAGAGTGTTCGTAGGAAGGTTTCGCTTGTCATTTCCGCTGTTTCACTTAAGGTCGGGTTTCTCTACTCAGTTTCTGTATGATAGTGTTGTGACGATGTTGTATTGTTATTATATCACTATATATGGCATGATGTTGAGATTCCAATGTGTGTGGGACTGTTGCGGGGAACTGATCTCACTCCTATGATCGCTCTTCGTGGGACCGTTACGGAGAGGATGTGCACATTTATGGTTTAGGTACCCCTTGTTGCGGTAAGTAGTGGGGAGATTGGTGTGGGGCTAAAGGCCACCACGGTTGTTGTAGATCGATGATAACAGTGATATGGTGAATAGTATGTGTGATGTATCTTGTGATGTATAATCCTCTAATTAGTGTGTTGAATGACTTACTTTCTTGCATGTTAATGTATTGTGCATGCTTTGTCTCATAAAAGAAATTATTTTAGGGTAAAATTATCTTAATACTCTATCACGTCATTTTTCCACAAATTTTTATTATTTCTTTATTATTCGAACTCCTTTCAGACTTTCTAAATTACAAATTTTCGCGTAATTTTAGGATTAGATCGAAAACCTAATGAAACTTATAAGTTAATTAGAGGATTATACAATCAAATGTATACATCTGGTGGAATAGATTTTGAGCTTTATAATAAAGAATTTGAGCTTATGTATATATTTCACGAGCTTTATTGAAAAGAATATGAGCGTCTTTATAAAAAAATTGTAAATCAAAACATTATATTGAAACTTAAAAAAAATACATATAAAACCCAAAATTTTTAATTTTAACACTATAAAATTATAGTGCAAGAAAAAAATCTTAAAAGTTCGAAAAAAATTATATGTAAGCTCAATTAGATTTGTAGTAGATGTACGATACTCATATACATCTGGATGTATAATCCTATTTGTGCTTATAAGTCCACAACTTATATCATAAGACATCCCTATTCCACGTAACACGTTAACACGTCTATCTATTATGTATAGATGACTAGTGTTAAACCCGTGCAAAATTGCACGGGTATATTTTTAGAAAAAAATATGGTGGATAATTAATATTACCGAATAGTGTCAATAATACGCGAATATTGTGCATTCAATTTCTATTATATTGATAAATACGTTAAAATGCACATGATAATAATAATGATATTTATATATCCATTCTTTTATTGTTTTTTTAAATCGATATAGATGTTATTTCAAGGTTTATTTTGTACCGTTATGTTTATGATTTGATTTCGCAAAATATATAAATTTGTACACTATTATTGGTTGTTATATTAATATTATGTTATTTTTATTGTTTTTTAATTTAGTATTGTCGCTTTTTTTTCGATTGCAAAAATGCACGGGGATATATTTAACCGGTATATTTTAAGAACATCGATATAATATATCGATATATTGTGTATTGTAATTATTTATTGAAAGTTTTTAACTTTACTCAATTTTGTTTTTAAATTTAGTATTGTCATTTTTTTTCGATTGTAAAAATGCACCGGTATATTTAACGGGTATATACTTGCCAGAAATTAAAATTTCATGTTTATGAATTTATATAAAAAAATGTTACGTAATATTTCTTAAACTACGTTATCAGGTATTTATTTAGAATTTCAGACGGTTATTTCTCAGGAAATTCATAAATGAAATTGCGGTTTATTCTAAAATTTTAATACCATAAACAATTGTGCAAATTATTAATTATCCATAGGTATATTCAATCCCGTTATTAATCATTACGTAAAATTTACGGTTTATTTTTGTAAAATCAAAATAGTTGTGCAAATGAATTACGCAATTTTACACGAGTTTTTCGTAAAATTTAATGTTTACGAATTTATATAAAAAATATTACGTAATATTTCTTAAACTACGATATCAGGTATATGTTTAGATTTTCAGGCGGTTATTTCCTAGGAAATTCATAAAAGAAATTGCGGGTCCCACCTGAAAGAATTTAAAAAAAAAAAAAAAAAAATCACAATTGCATTGATGATGTGGCGCGTCGAGAGCTTCTGAAATGATTCAGTAATTATACAGATAAGATGATAAGATGATATTGTTAGGTTTTGTTATATTACCTCCTATTCTACATAAGAGTCCCGATTTCTATTTCCGTCTAGTCACGATAATGTCTCATTGTCCATTTTCGGTAAACTTTTATAATTATTTTAATCACTTTAACTCACAACAATACCTCACCTTACCCCCAATAATAATCAATAATACACCCCTTCTCCTCAATCTTCTTATCACATACAATACCTCACATTATTTAATTCGATTCCTTAAATATTGTGTCATTGTCCAATTGGGACTCTTATATAGAACACAAATTCTCATTGTAGACGGAGGGTATCCGTCACAAGGAGAAGACGGATACCATTTTGTTTCACAAAATGACCATTTAGAGGAGAGAGGAAAGCACATGGGGTGCCCCACCTTGTCCCCCTATTCGTTTTGTGAGTGTCATTATCCGTCTTCCCACCCGACCCGTCAGAAGCAAGACTAACTGTATATAGAATAGGAGGGAGTATATAACAACTATACATGTAAAATCTATTTACATTTTACTCAAATACCATTTGCTAATGACAAGTGAACTAAATTGAATGTAACGTTAAATAATTAATTTAAACAATGAAAATGAAATAAATAAATAAACGATCGAGAACGGAGTATAAAAAACTTTTAAAATTACTTCAACATTCAAAATAAAATAGATAAATAAAAGACCGAAAACGGAATATAAAAACCTTTTGAAATTACTTTTCTCAAATTAGAAAACCATCCAAATGCAAGGTACAAATGTTGTATATTGCAGCCTTTCACAAGCTCTCACTCATGGCATCTAAGCCCAAACCCTCACTTCTCCATCAAGGTAAACTCTAATCTCTAAGCTCCTCTTTGATTTCATACTTTTCCCCTTTTTTGATGAACCCTAATTATGGATAATCATAGTTTCTTAAACCCTATTAATCTTTTTATTTTGGGG
Organism: Silene conica; assembly: GCA_029255685.2. NCBI lineage: Eukaryota > Viridiplantae > Streptophyta > Magnoliopsida > Caryophyllales > Caryophyllaceae > Silene > Silene conica. The sequence continues at coordinate 97,302,320 of CM055312.2, forward strand.
GATTTTTTTCAGTAATTTTTGTTGGGTTTTTTTTGTTGTGTTGTGAGAATAGTAGCAGGAACAAGGTGGGAGAGCATAGCAAAGAAACCAAGAATGATGACTACTGATTCTTCAATGACTGATGGTTTCAGCAAGTATGCTGATTATCTTAATAATCTTGTATGATTCTGTAATTACCCATTTATCTTTTTTGTTCAGTTGTTGATTGTTTTGACATTAATTCAGTGGCGGAATTAGGATTTGTTGTTCCGGATAGGAAAAAGTCGTAAATTTTACATTGTTCGGTGGACATCCCTAGCTAATGTAGCTATGCCACTGTATTAGTATGAATGTTGGTAAATTGTTGTTTTGATGGTTTTGTATTGCCTGCTTTTTGGTTTTGAGTAATTAAACAAACCCAACAGTTGAATTGATTGATCCGGTACTGCGTAAAAACCAGAGAAAGTTTATGTATTTTGAGTTTGGTGAGACGGGTTTGGGGTACCTAGTTTCATTGTATTTATCAACAGAAGATATGATATTGTGCAAATGGGTGTCTTACTAACAAGGGTTGCTCCGGTAATAGAGGCTTTGGCCGTGTGATAGATGAACGAGTGATGTAGATATTGGTAAAGCTAACAGCTTTTGCAGAACTTGTCTATAAAGAGGTCTCTAATGTCTACTTGTTGTTGGTTAAATGCTGTAACAACAGTAAACAGAGACCGAAAATAAACGAGAGGGAGAAAAGATAGAACCGAAATTCGTAGCGCCGTGGTAGGAGACCACTGCCTTGAAAACTATTTCTCCGGTACAACCGTGGTGGCGATCAGCTGGTGCCGGTAGTTCCCCAAGGTTAACACTACAGTCTCCACGCAGTTCCGCCCACTCGGAACTGTGAGACTTGGAACGAATATAAACAGTTACCCAGAAATGAGAGAAGAGAAGAGGAGAGATTATGAGAGAGTAGATTGTAATTGTTTGACTGACTATTTCAACAACACAAAAACCGTCACATACACAAAACACAAATCCGCGGCCCAAAAAGATAGGCACAGCCCGCCGCGGGCGATTGCCAAATCCCAAATCCCAAATCCGGGCCGGGCTCGGGCACGCGCGCGCGAGCTGAATTAAGCACCTCGCAAAGCCTCTACAAAAGGCTCCCTTGACCCACTAGTGATAGGTATAGTAAAAGAAGTATATATAAACACAAGCAAACTTCTATAACTCTCCTATGTGGGACAAATGTTAGAAAAGGACTCTCCTTAAAGCCCCTATTTCCAACACTTGTGTATGTTTGAGTGGCTGTTATGTAGTAAAGGTTGGACATCTCGTTAGCCTATTTTGTCTAGATTCGGATTATTTGTTGAAGCTGACTGGTTTTGTTGAAGTTGTCTATGAAAGAGTCTGATGTCTAATGGTGTATGCCTGAGTGGCTGTATATGTAGTCAAGATTGCATAATGCGTGTATGCGTTAGCCTACTTTTTCTTGTTAAAATGTTAAGTATGTACTCCATGACAACGGAAAATTGATTTGTATTTTTGTGAAGGATGATGGGCATGAGGTTAAAGAAAGAAACGGGAATCTGAAAATAGTAACTACTGATTTTTTTGTTGATATAATACCCCCAATTCCCCAAAGGCATGAAGGCATTAGATTGGGTAGCTTGAGGTTACTTTTGTTTCGTTGTTTTTCTTGGGCCCTTGTAAGTAACCTTGTTGCAGATAACGGAGTTGATAGTGATATAAAATCGCTGCATGTTTGTAAAGCTTTCGAACGTTACTGTAGAAGATAGTATTAGTCACAATTGTGCCTCAACTACCGAGACGGCAAGACCTAGCCATGTTGATTAGGTATAGAAACAAAAGCAAGTTACCCATGTTCTCTTCTTTCTGCATCTATTAATGCACCCAGTAAATGCTTTACTGCCTTGTGAATGTTGGCTTCTGTATGCCGATATTTGTGATGAATGATAAGTGATAAGGGCATCTTTGGATGATGGGTTTTGGAGGGAAAGGGAGGAGATGGCTAGATGGGAAGGGAGGACACAAAACCCCTTGTTTGGATAACAAAATCCGGAAGGAGGGAAATGGATGGGGACTGGGGAGGGATTTAGAGGATTTTCCCTCATCCGTGCCTAATAAAAGTCCTCCAATAAAGGAGAAATTTAAAGGGAAAAACTCTCTCCCTGCATCCCTTCCCTTTCCTTCCACTTTTGTTATTCAACAAACCCTAAATGTTTATTCGCTCCAATTTTCTTTTCTTCTCTCGTTAGAAATTTCGGAGCTTTTTTTCTTGTTCTTTCACTTAATGTGCTAGATCAATGTACTAGCTTTATCTGAAGTCAGATGCTTTCAGCTGATACACTATTTTTTTTTGAGTGAGTTATAATGCTTATAAATGCCCCGTTTTCATCTATAACATTTGTCTTGCAGAATGACAAGAGGGAGAGAATTGTTAAGGCAAGTCGTGATATCACAATGAATAGCAAAAAAGTCATTTTTCAAGTGCACCGGTAAGTGCTCCATACACTTGTGTAATTGGTAAAGAATAAAAAGGCTCTCGTGTTACATTAGTTTTTTTACCTTCCGAGTTATTCTATCTTTCCCAAGTAGTTTTGGATGAAAACTTATCTTTGACGATTACATAAATAGTTGAGTGTGTGAAGTTTGATTCTAGATGAGATGTTGCTTCTCAAATATGTAATTGATAATTCGATATTGAATATGTGAGCCTTATTCAAAAACTCAAGTCGAGCTTCTCCATTTTTCTGTTGCGTATGTATCTTGCTCTGTTCTGGGATTTGTTTGCACTATGAAGTTAAGGGACTTGCATTGGTTGGTAATGTATGCTCCATAATAATGTTCAGAATTGGAAAGCAAAATAAAGACGCCGTACTAGAAAAGGCTGAGAAAGATTTACAAGCTGTGAGGGATCAACACGTATCTCGACTTGTGAAAGAACTGAATGGGTCTGACTTTTGGAAACTGAGACGTGCTTACTCTCCCGGGGTAGGCACTTCATTATTGTTCTTCTCTTAATTTAAAAAAGTCACGTCATTTAACCATAACATTTAAGAGTTACGATGCAGGCGAGTATCCACAGTGAGTCTTGTGGCTATGTGGGGTTTCATGATAGACGTGTGGGATCTCACCCACACATTGCTTAACTCTTGTTGGAAGAGTTAGTCGGGCGGTCGGACCATGATTTTACAGTGAGACTTGAGACTCGAGAGTGTCCCATATATTTTTTTCCGCCATGTAGGGTTGTAAGCATAACTAATTTGCTCCTCTTTGCAGATACAAGAATATGTTGAAGCCGCAACATTTTGCAAGTTCTGTAGAACTGGAGCACTTCTAAATCTGGATGAGATTAATGCTACTTTCCTACCATTAAGTGACCCCTCCATTGAGCCCCTGCAAATCAATACGCTCGACTATCTTCTTGGGGTAATTGACCAATAAACTCTCGTGCTATGTTCTACTTCGTAGTTTTTACAACACCGGTTTTCATGTCTGGGATCCCGTGTGTCTCTCATTTACCTACCTTACCTTGCTCAGTTGTATGAGTCTTGTCCGTTTGATATTGACTAATAAAGCAATATTTTGGTTAGCTTGCTGACTTGACAGGCGAGCTTATGAGACTAGCTATTAGCCGAATATCAGATGGTGAAGTTGAATTTGCTGAAAAGATATGTGGATTTGTACGTGATTTACATAGGCAGCTGACACTCCTTGTTCCGAGTATGGATGACAGCTCCGATATGAAACAGAAAATGGATACCATGCTTCAAAGCGTTGTGAAAATTGAAAATGGTAAATCGGCAAATACTCTTTAAATATTGATTATCCTATTGTATAGATATTAGTTCGTTCAGCATTTTGGATTTTCATGTTTGCCACTATTTTATTCGCCACCAGTCGTAACCCCAGAGATTCAATTTCCACGCGGTGACTATTGACATGACATTTTCCTCCTAATCCTTGCATATTTTCTGTAATTCCAAAACGACTAATTTTTAGATCTGCCCTGTTCTTTTCGGCTGAAACGAGCTGAATTGAATAAATTGGAGTAGAGCTTAATTGAACTAAATTGAGTGAAACCAAGATGGAGTGAATTTAGTTGAATTAAAAGTTACTTTTGTGAAGAGATTAATTGAAAATAATGGATTGAACGTAAATAAAACTTAACGGAATACAACCAACCAAAATTGAAAGGAGCTGAAATTAAGCCAGAAAGAACAAGGCCTAGTGTATATAGCAGTAGTTGTCAAACCGCACCTGGCACCCCTAATCCTCTGGTGGTGAGTGACACCTTGAGGAAGGTTGCGTGGTAGTTACCGCTTGTGTGCATTTCTCCTCGATACTACGAAATACTTGGCTATCCTGACCTTGAACTTTTAAGTAACGCTCGCACCACTAACCCCAGCTTGTCCTCAATTCTCACGGGATTTGTTTTGTGCTGTTTCTGTAGCTTGCTTTAGCGTGCACGTGAGAGGATCAGAGTACATACCACTGCTTGGATCCAGTGATCCTAGCTACTCGCTGTTGGGGGTGACTGGCATTGAGCTTTAAGGTAATGCCCGTCTCTTTTATCCCTCTCACTCAATTCCTAGTATTTATACGTCTCTCTCCGGTTATACCCAATTAATAATTCACCATATTCTTCTTACTGCAGTTTGTTTTAACTGAACTACCTATTTGCTGCGTGATTTCCGACCTCAATTGAAGCATGCAGTCAATAGATGCTCGAATGCTCTGCATGTTTCCCTGAATTTCACGATTTTGTTTTCAACATCCCTTCGGCTTCGCTAACATAGTCAGTAACAGTAAATGTCTATTTTATTTAGTCCGGTTGAAAATGCAAATGTAGACTCTTGTTCCGCCTGAAAAATGGCTCCTTTTCTGAAGGGATTTCTTCCCTGTTAACAATATCCTTTTTTTCCTCGCAAAAAAGACACAACCCCAACTAGTGGTTAAGTCTGTTTTGTTATTTTTTCCGGTTGGTTGAATTTTGTGTATCCGCCCCCTTTTTCCTTCCGAATTGTTCAATCTGAACAAAGCCGAATGTGCATTCTAAAACCTGAGACCCGAAAATGACTCGAGCAGTGTACCCGAACTTGACCTGATAGACCTGATAAACACGACATAATCCGAACTGACCCAGAAAAACCCGACCCAAACTCGACCTGAACCTGATAGACCTGATAAACACGACATAATCCGAACTGACCCAGAAAAACCCGAGCCAAACTCGACCTGAACGGCCCATTTGCAAATCTAGTTGTAAGCTCATGGCATGCCCAACTTCAAGAAGACACGTTTGATAGCTCTATAAACCCAAACTAGTTCGTTGGTTGACCACTTGACCCGTTCTAATCTGGTAAACCGTCATAAACAGCGTTTTTGAATTTCAATCAAGCCCATCAACACCTAACTACAGCCTAAACAACAAAGTCAATGATCAATCTATTCTTCATACATCATACTGTTGACTAATTTACAAAGGGTAATCAGATTAAAAGTTAATTTTTGTTTTGGTTGCAAAGAGACGAAGCGATTTCCATTTCACTCTTAACGGATTTTAAGTATGTAAGGCTATGTTTTTTTGGCATTCAGCTTCTCCTTTCAATTTTACTTGGTTGTATTCCGTTAAGTTTTATTTACGTTCAATCAATTATGTTCAGTTAATCTCTTCACAAAATTAACTTTTAATTCAACTAAATTCACTTCATCCTAGTTATACTCAATTTAGTTCAATTAAACTCTATTTCAATTAATTTAGTTCTGCTCGTTTCAGCGGAAAAAACAGGGTCTAACTCTCGTTGACTTATAATGACTTGTATAGTTGTATGCAACGATCAAGATTAAGTCATCCCGACTTATAAATTAAGTCCTGAAACGATACTTCTCCGCATAATGGTGGGTTCAATGAACCTTGTTATGAGACAAATCGACACTCCTATCTTTTACTATATCGAGAAATGGTGCACAATCCACGGTACTACGTAACGATTAACATCTAATGGTTTAGCTTAATGAGTAATTAGTGCATACTTGATTTAATACATAATTAAACCCCTTGTTTAAGTAAAAAGAATTGGGCAAAACAATGGGAAAGATTGGATGAATGTCAGTGAGGATCATGTGATGCAGCAGAATATGTCACTGAAAACCACGTTCTTAGTTTTACTAAAAGCATTCATGATTCTTTCTATCACATGATGGATAAGATCTCCCTCCACTCCACATGATCATCATAGTAACATCATCGTAGTAACGGTGGTGGACGTTGTTTGGTAAATAACATATTAACTGAAATTATTAGATTATTATGACTTAAATAATATGTTGATTAATCAATCTACTAATTTAATGTGTTTGGTAAATGACATATGCCGATAACATAACGATCGAGATCTGCAATTTTTGAATATGTTGCTATTAGCAGCATATTAAATGCTGCTTACCAAACATTTTTTCTTAAATATGCTAAATTAATCCGCTACTCAAACATGCTACTAAATTCAGCTAACCGTATTCCGCTAATGTTATCCGCTATTACAAATCTACTTCTGCTATTTACCAAGTAGGCCACAAGACTAATCAAATCTACAACCAAGACAATATTATAATCATCAATATGTTAAGTTAAAAACGAGACAAAAACATAGTCTAACTATCCAATTAGTGTTATTCATCTTGTTTGACGGTTTACAATCCAAAAACTGATATATCCATTTTAAAAAAATCAACCGAATATAAAAAAAAATATTTTTTCAATTATGACATGTCAAAATATCATTGGTTGTTGACTTATTGACCAAGTCCAATGAATCTATTACCCATAATAATAATCATCAATAAATCTTTACCATATCATCCTTCAAAACCAAGCTAAGTCTCATATGGAGGCCACTACTTATATTTCAATCTTCACATCACTTTACATTACATTAAATTCAACTTTTCTCTACAAATACTCAACATAAATACTCTATATATATCCCTACAATTAAAGGGTATGTTTTAATTTACATAAACACGACAATTCACAAACCATAATATCAATATATCATATCATATCATATCAGATGGGTTCAGGTTCCGAAAATGAACGTACATTTCCAGGGTTTCAAGTATTTGCACCAAAAGACGAGTACGTACCGACACGTAGAGCATTAAGCAGGCTTCAAAGACGAGCTCCAAGACCTCTTCAACTTAAATCTTCAGTGTCCTTCAAGTACGAGGGTAGTACTAAAATTTTGAGTAGGGATTTTTCGGGATTATTATCATCATCATCGTCTTCTTCTTCATCATCGTCATCACCAGTATCGTCGTCTCTTACGTCGTTTTATCAAAATAATAAGGATCCAATTCCTCTGCTTTCGCCTCTTGTTTCCCCTTCTTTCGTCGAGAAATCATCTTATATTCGTAACGAAAGTTGTACTACAATATCGCACTAGTCTTTGTTTTTTTGCTTTTGCTTAGCAACGTGTTTGTGTTTTTGGTTTCGGTCTATTTTCCGACTGCAGTGACACGAGGCGAACTAGTAATGTAATAGAGTAAATTATTTAGAAAAAAATTCGAAAATTTCAACTAGAAAATTTTATTTTTTTCGTTATTAGTGCAGTCGATGAGTTATTCCCCTCGTTACTTTTTTTTTTGATGAATTTACATATTTTATTTTTATGCCTAAAGCCCTAAAATCCTAAATAAATCCGCAGCCACTACCTTCGGTGCGTACTGGATAAACCCTCGGGTATATGTGATAGCCTGCAAACCACATATTCTAGGTAAGGTGACAAACTCGAAGTCTATCAGGTATGGACTCGGACCAAAAATGTTCAACAAGATTTTGCTCTTGATGAGGCTTGAACTCGATTCTCCCGAAAATTTCATCCAAGTTTTATTAACCACTATATATATATATATATATATGAATGTATAATCTTATATCGGATTGTTGCACGATAAGTCGATAAGTTTGATGATCGTCACTATATACATCAGTAAAATATGACTGTATTCATGTGTTTGTCACACACACTCCAAATTCAAGTCAATATTGAATACTTTTTCAACAAGTTTAAAATAATATAAGCAATTCTTGCATGATAAAATTTGTTGGGCAAATAATAATAATAATTATTATAACAATTTGTAAACAAGTGACAAAGATGAGAAAAATATACCATTGCTAAAGTCAATTCAATGATGAACGTTTGTTGGAATTTATTAGGTCATAACTTATTAACTATCGAGTAATAGGAAAATGACATAGTTACCCGAGCTTTATAATTTGATAACTTGAGCTTAGCTCTATAGATCACGAGCTTTATATAAAGCAATACGAGTTTTATTATAAAAATACCAAACGTAAAAAAATTATAATGAAACTCAAAAATAATACTGTATATAGGAGCTCAGTTAAATTTTAATTTTTTATTTAAAAAAATATTAAATGCTCGAAAAAAATACGCATAAGTTCAGTTAAATTGGTTATGACTTATGCTTGTACAATTCTCTTGTACAACTAGTTGTATAATCGTATTTGTGGGGAAACGGGTATAGTCATAGTAACTCGTTATGCATTTTCTTATTTTAATCTAGATTCGAGAAAAAACAGACTACATCAAATTCGTGACAATTATTAATTTACACTTAATTAAAAATTAAAATACCACTCACAAAAAAGATAACAAATGATTGGGACAAGAAGGAATTAGATAGGTTTAAATCACAAAAAAGCTAAAACAAAGAAAACATATAAAGAATCTTATCTATATAAATTCTGAAACATTTATCAGGCTGTGGTTGCGCCACGTCATTCATCCAAGTTTTAATTTTTTTTTTTTTAATTCACTCAGGTGGGTCCCGCACAATACTTTATGATTTCCCTGCCCAATAACCGCCTAATATTCTACGTATTCCAAATAAATGCCTAAAATCGTAGATTACGAAACATTACGAGCTTTTTTATATAAATCAATTAATTAGAAATAGACATTGTGATAATTAGACCACAATTTATTTAGATGATTAGAATATTATAATTAATAACAATTTACAACAATAAAAAACCGAACATACAAAATTTTAAACAAGATTAAAATAACGTAATATTAATATACAATCAGGAAAAAGAAATTATAAACTCCTCCACGCAAATTATAATCTGATTATGAGTTAATGGCGTAATAAAAATTATAAACTCCTCCACGCAAATTATAATCTGATTATGAGTTAATGGCGTAATTTTTTTTTTTAATTCACTCAGGTGGATCCCGCATAATATTTGATGATTTTCCTGCACAATAACAGCTTAATATACTACGTTTTCTAAATAAATGTCCAAAATCGTAGATTCTGAAACATTACGAACATTTTTATTTAAATCATGAATGGCGTAATTTATGTTTTGTTGAAGGATAATGTAATCGTTATTCATTTGAACAACTGTTTTGATTTTATAGTAATATTTACATTTTTTGGTACTCAATTTAATGTCCTAAATTTTATTTAAAACATGCATTTTAACGTATTATCAATATAATAGAAATTGAATGCAAAATATTTACGTATTATTAACACTATTCGATAATATTAATTATCCACCACATTTTTTCTAAAAATATACCCGTGCAATTTGCACGAGTTTAAAACTAGTAATTTCTAATTTCATTTATCAATCAATTATTTGGTTTAAAGAGATAACTTAAAAACATCTAACAAATACCTTATAAATTATTAGCGGTAGTTGTCGTGAGAGACCGTCTCTCGAAAATCTTTATGAATTAGTAATAACTATATTATTTTTACGAACGGTAATTTTCCAATTCTTCCAACCTAGAACATGTCAAGGAAATTAGATTATCTAAACTTCGTAATCTGATTACACCGCTTAATGACATTGTTGAATCTAAAACATATTTCTTAACCTAAAATAAAATATGTTTCTTTGACTATATAAGGATGATGATTTAGACGTTTTTGTTTGCTTTTTTATTTAAAAATCGTTGAGTTTGCATTATGTAAGTAGTTACGTGCAATTCATAATAATATCTAACCGTAAAAAATAATTAAGAACCGATAAAGCAGCGGATTATGTAAAAAACTGTTTGGTAAAGTAACTGAAAAACTAACTAATTTTGATGAAATGACTAAGAATGTATGATAATTATTTAATAAAATATATCTAACGGGCAAAAAAGTAAACAAAAGCAAATCAGGTAGATGAAATCTTAAATGCTATTCTTGATAACATTTCATTTCAGGTACTTTATTCTTGTCAAACGCTTACGGAAAAATAAGGTACCTAGAATTTTGGTCAAATAGACTCTTACTCTTTTTAAAAAAAATTGGAAAATTGACTCAAAAATAATTTTAGGCAGTGTATGGAAACACGTGATTGATTTCATTTTCAAGATTTCAATCGTAAAAATAAAAAAATTTGAATTCAACTCCAAATCCAATTTTAAAAGTTCGTTTGAAAAACCTATGGAATTGAAATTAGAATTGGGCAAGACCAAAGTCACCAATTTGCTTTTATTTGAAATAAAAAAACATTGACGTGAAAATATTTGCAACCGCAAAAAAATCATAAATAAAAATATTGCAATGAAATTTGCATAAATATACGTAAATAGTGATGAAATTGAAATAATTACCGCGAATTTATGGTAGGAATTTGCGCGGCTTAAATTTAAACTCGGCTGGAATTTGTGCGAATTGTGTCAAATTCCAATTTGAAATTTTAAAGGTTTTTAAGCGCTTAAATATCACAAATACGAAATTTAATTTCAATTCTAAGTTACCAAATATGACAAATTTTTAAAAAAATCGTAACATCGGCTCGCCGTATTCATTTTCAAACCGATCCGATTTAACTCGATTCCAAACCAAATAAAGTAACCGTTTCTCACGTCCCCACTCACTTACTAATTGATTCCGCGCATAGACGCTTTCTCCTGTGTCAACGACTAGTGTTCTCCCCCAAATTCTCAAACCCTAGAATTCTCCTCCAATTTTCCCCTTTTTTTCATCAGTTTCTTCGTCGTCACTGTTAAATTATCACAATACCCAGGTAAATTCATCTCCATCTCCCTCGAGTTTCACACTTCTTTCTGTAATTTTGTTGATGTTCTGTTGTTATTCTGTATTTCCCGAAATCCCGACTATTTCTTGATTTATTTATTATCCTGTTAGTTTGTACTGATTATTGGATTCTAGGGTTTGAATTTTATGTAGATAGATATAGGGTGTTGTGTTTGGCGGGGATTAGTTTGGGGTACTGATAACACAGCTTAATTTGCGATATATGTGAATATTAGTTGATAATATTGAGATTCAGATGGGTTTTTTTAATTAATGTGAAGGTTTATTAGTTTTGTTAGTGTGTTGGACTGTATTCAGAAGTTTTTAGAGACGATTTGAATGATTAGGGTATTGATGGGGGTAGTCGACCCCAAGAATTGCATGGAAAAGCTAAGCAAGCAATCGTGAGACTTTTTAGTTTTCTACTGATAATGAATCGCTTGATATCGTTCGTGCATGTTGATATCGTGTAGGAGTTAGTAGTGATTCTCTTTAACTGTTTCGGGGTGGGATAGGGGAATTGGACGGATATTATACGCTGGGCATTCTAGTAGTTGATAGCATTTAATGTGTTAAGCTAAGCGTGTCTTCCTAAATGGGTATTTTACCATTTACTGTAATATAGATGTGTAGTACATTTTCCATATCCAATGGAGCCAAAGACTTTTTGATTTTTTGCTGGAATATGATTGACGAGAATGTCACTTATTGTTTACGCTTCTGGTGTTGTCGATAGCAGTTGGTTGGTGTGATTCTGGTTGCTTTTCATGATGAGTTATTCAGGACCTTTACGTGTTTTCAATCCTGCCTTTGAGGCATTATATTAACGTTTTTATCGATGGATATTATATGGATTTGCATGTTGTATTCAATTGTTATGGGAGGAGAGAGAAAGTTGAAGTAGGTGAGACTGCGAAAGCGAAGAGAAGAGGGTGTTTAGGTTGCAAGGGGTAATGGCGTGGGTGGGATAGGAAGGGGGAGGTGATATTGTGTGCCAGACTGCCCGGGTTTTGTCTTAATGTGTGTAGGAATTAGTATAGAATTAGATATTTTTGATTTGGATAATGTAGGGTTTTCTTTTGGAAGAGTACTTGCGTCGTGTGGGTGTATTTCTACTGACACGCTGTCTTGTTATGAGTCTTATTTGATTTCTTTTTTCTTTTAGACGTATTTGTCTTCATTTCCGCACCTATTCAGCGGTAAAAATGATCTGTAAAGTTAGTTTGATTGGAGTGAAGGTTGAAATGTTCTACATAAATTTAATTATTATTTTTGAAATAAAATTGTTGATTATTAGCACCACTAATCTAAGAGTCGAGGATAATATAACTCGGGATAATTGTATGAATGTAATAGCTTTGTTCTATCCGCTACTTCAAACTTAGTTAATTCTTTATACTTTCTTATTTAGATGAGCAAATTTGGATCATTTTTAATTGAATATCAGTATGTTTATGCTTTGTTTGTCTTATCATCATTCCTTTTTTAGCATGATCTAGATTTAAGAGCAGCATCTCTATTAGTGAAAATGTTCACTTTTAGAAGATTATGCTTGAGTTATGTTACCAAATTCTGATGACCAATCTTACGCATGAAACCCTATTTTCAATTTTATTTAATTTGCTACTCTTGTTTCCTTAGGTGGTAGGAAGATAATGAGTGCTGCCCAGGCATGCCCCTGCCATTTTTTGCCTAAAAAATGTTTTGGTAGACCATCTTTACAAAAGTGCACGAATCGGAAGAGGGATAATATTGTCCTCATTGAAGTTGATTCTGATGATTTCGGTGATGTTATTATCCTTGATGTCCCCGAGTCTTTTCACAAAAAGTTTAAGAAAAAGCCAAAGCATGTGATTAGCCTTGACGACGACGACGACGACGACGATGATTGTGAAGTTGAAAAGAGAAGTGGAGCTTGTAATCTAGATGCTGATGCCACTACAAGTCATAGAAGCTCTCCCACTTCTGTAGCTGATTCTTTAAGCAGTGCTAAGACTGCTAACATTGACGAGGATTCTGTTAGTGAAGGAAAAAACCCTGTAAATTTATCTAAGTCCAAGCGAACTTACTCTGATAAACATCTGTCACGGAATCGATATGGCTTATGGTCAGAAGATGTGTCCTCATCTGATAGTGATTGTTCGGATTGTGAGTTTATGGGAGACTCTTCTGGAAGGCTTAATGAACAGTGGGAAAAGAATTGCTTCGTGCAACCAAAGGGCAGCGGCTGCATTTCGCCTGAGGATAAATCTGGTTCTTCAGCATCTAGTCGACCTGCTGATAATAGTGCTGAAGAAGTAAAAACTAAGTACTCAGATCAGCCTGGTCAGCAGTGTGAAACAGATGGTTTTCTTAACGATTTGGCTCAGAAGATTGACGAGAGAAACCGATTCTTTCAGAAGGGTTCTTCTTCTACTAAAATGAGTGACCTATTTGGGAAAGGATATGATGGTTGTATGGGCGATTCCGATCCGGTTGATAAAGATGGCTGTTCTGTAGCTGACTTCCATGTATACCAAAGTGGTGATAAACAACGTTCTGTCAATGTGTCAGAGCCCTCCAGCAATAAGGGGTGTTTAAATCATGAAAAGAACAATTATTGTACTAGTTCCGCTAAAGGGCCTAGTGAAGCGTGTGTTGGGGTTAATTCTGCTAATATGAAGGAAAATCTCCATCTCAATGTTGATAGAAGTTACCCTGAATCATTCGAGAGAGAACCTGATAGTATTTCACTGGAGGATTACTCTAGGTGTGGCCATGTTGTCCATGATAATGAAGCAAAGTCTGCTTCTGAACAGAATTGTGTATTTACTGATCGACAGAAGAGAAAGGAGACTGATGAATACAAGCGTGCAATGGAAGAAGAGTGGGCATCTAGGCAGAAGCAAATACAGCTTCAGGTTCTGCACATTTCATTTAATATCTACTTACATTTCTTTTGCGTGCAATGGAGATAAAGTTCTTCATGCGTATTAACTGAATAACTGATAGGTGTCGTTCTTCGTCATAACCGCTATAATTTTTATGTCAAACTTCTGAATTATTTTGTCGTCAATCTGAGACAACTCAGGGTTGAAAGAGAAGTCACTGTCAATTTGATGTAGAGAATATTGTCGTCTTATTTTGGGAATCTGTTACATGGATAATTTGGTAATATCTTTTCTAGTCTTTGATTTTCTCTGTGATGGAAATCGGCAAGTATATGATAATTGTGGGTCGTGGTAGGCTGTCTAGAGCTTTGAAGTTATCTGGGATGGAAATTGGAAGGTATCTGAATATTGTGGTTACTGTTTTAGGCTGTTGGTCTCGGGATAGGTTGAATATAACCAACATTCGAGCCTGAAGTTTCGAAAAATTCTAGTATTACTTGACTTTGTTAGAAAATTTCCGTTTTACTTTTGTTGAATTTAAATGTCGTCAATCTAATACTCTTTGAAGATACTATGTGAGAAAGAGTTTCCAGTTGAGTTCCTTTTGGCATTTAGGTTTTTTTTGGGATATGGTCTCAAGTCTATACCCTGTCGTTTGCGAGTATTTTACATCCCCGTCTCTTTCAAATTGATTAAAGATTATCGTTTTGTCTGTACTCAGGCAGAGGAGGCACAGAGGTTGCGTAATAGAAAAAGAGCAGAGAAGCTGCGTATAATGGCTAATGAAAAGAGACAAATGCAGCGGTTAGAGGAAGTACGAGAAACACGGAGAAAGGTATTTTAGCTACTGATTTTATATTTAAACTGTTAGCATGTCGATGTAAAATTTATTCTTTCCATTTACATTAAATTATAATTTATTCTTTCCATCTGCTCCTCTCAAAATGTAAATGAATGAACCTACCAACCTAATGTCGACAATAGTAGACTGTTAGACACTCGTTAGTCGTCATTTGATATCCATACGAAATGTTGCAGCCTTGCAGGTTGCATCTTAAATTACATGCATCAGAATAAAAGTGATTTCCTTCAATGTTAATGCAGGATGAGGAGAACTTAAATATAAAAGATAAACTTCGTGCTGAAATGAAGAAAGAACTTCAGAAACTCGAGATGTGTAGTGACATGTCCTCTCTACTTCGTTGTTTGGGGATCCATGTTGGGGGTGGCCCGTTCCCGTCTCCAACTGAGGTAAAACATCTCGTACTTGAATCCTAAATTGTGTATTGCTGGCATATTTATTACCCTCTTTGACTGCCATGAAAACATACTGAAACGAAACGGGATCCTTATTCCAGATCGAAGCAGCATACAAACGAGCTTGTCTTAAATTTCACCCTGATCGGTTTGGGAAAAGCGACTTGAGGCAGCAAGTTGAAGCCGAGGAAAAATTCAAACTCATTTCAACCATGAAACAGAAATTATTGCTCAAGTAAATACCAGTTGGGTGATAATGCAAGATAGGTAAGCTTAAGAACAAAAGAAAAGATGCACTGATTTCACTCTATGTGATCTTTTTATAGTTTTATATGGCCTTGCCTTCGTTTTTCTTGGATACGGAGGCACCATACGCGTTGTATATGAATGATATGAATTTTTATTGATCGATGCACACGTTGAGAGGAAACTGCAAGTACCTACGCTTTCGTCTGAATTTTTCTTGGGTAAGGAGAGGCCATATTATTTGTATAACAATCTGTATACTTTGGTTGAAGTAAATGTTGGGAGGAAAATGCAAAAGTTCGGGTGCACTTGTTATACTGTGATATTTTGAAGGATAATTTCTATTATCCTGCTATACTGATGTTTGTTTCTTTGCCAATATAATTAAGTTTTGAGGGATTTGGAAATCGGAATTAGGGCCGTAAGTGATTTGAGCCGGCTCGTAGAGCCCTTGGAATCAGCTCGGTAAAAACTCGGCTCGAAATCGATCAAAACTAATTCCGAGCCGATTTCGAGCCCGGGTGATCCAAATCCGAGCTGATTCCTAGCTTAGTAGAACTCGGAATCGAAGTTCGTTTAGGCTCGTTTTATCTATTATTTTTAGTTATTGTCATTTTGTAATTGTTTTTGTTCCTAATAAAATGTCATTTTAGCATTTATAATCATATGTTTCTTATATTTGCAATTTTTCTTAAAATATATTTATTTTTAATTTGATTTAAAAGTTCAATAAAATAAAGATTTAACCGAATTCGAATAGAACCCGAGGCTAATCTGAGTTGATTCTTAGCATTGATTTTTTAATCTTGGATAATTCTGAGCCGATTCCGAGCTCAAACTCAAGTTTTCAAGCCGATTCCAAGCCCACCCGAGCTCGAGCTCAAATCGGCTCGGTTACTCCCCTAAACGGAACCATACCATTGATTTTAAAAACGCCGTCTTCTCGAATCACCTTTGTGATACGAATTTTGTGCGGAAGCGGTTTTATAGAATAAAGACAATAATTAAATAAGGATATTTGCTCAAAATCTGGTAAGATCTTAAAACAATCGGATATTTGCTCCGAAATCTGTCGAGAAATCGAAACAATGCGCATCATTTTTGTATAACCTTGTACTCCCGCAATCGAAAAACAAAGCCATAAAACAAAGGAGAGAATGTCTTGATTAACAAGAAGCATATTGCAATACATGACCGTAATTAAATAACCAATTAGTCTTCCTTAGGTCGGAAATATCTGTTTTAAGATTAAAACCGTCCAAATAACATCCCTTTTGTATAGATGAGACGAGTTTTCTTTCTATTTTTATTGTATCTGTGACCTGTTTTAAGTTAAAGACAGATATCCCCGTCTTAAAACACGAGTCCGTGTCGAAACAATTTGCACCTTTGCTTCTTCAAGAACAAAGATAGATTCTTTACCAAACTTGTGGTATGCTTCAGGTATCTATCATCATAAATCCTGATCACTAATAAGCAGAGCAGAAGTAAACCAGAAAACATCAAAACTTAACCATCTAAATGTTCTACAATATGGATAACTTATTTCAAGAATTTCATTTACCAAATTGGCTAGCAATCGTAACAATACTTATCGTCTGTATTCTTCTCTTAGCCGTATGCTACTGGTGTTGCTGTCGTAAAGACCGTGTTCCAAGCATGGTCTTAGTCAAGCCACGCTGAACTCGAAGATGACGATGACAACATATTAATATCACCGAGTTATACTGAATTTCGTTGTTTTGCCTCTTGTTTTTCTTATCTATATAGTATATATAGTACTTGTTTGTCGGGTTTCTGTAAAGATTTTGTATGCGAGAGGGTGATATTTTTTTATTCTACTGTCTTGAATGTATGGCATAAATCATATATTCTTTTCTAACACGATTTAAATCGTAAATATTAAATAACAACTGAATCAAATAATCATTATACATTCATACTCTCCAAGATTTAGCAGATTTCAGAATGCATCACCAGACCAGACACCAAAAATCGAGGACTCAACCAAGTGGTGTTAGTCCAGTGGTAACTGAGTTAAACCTTAAAGCTTGCAGAAATGCAGGAGTTGAGAGGTCTCAGGTTCGATTACCAGCTGGGGCGATGACCACTTGGCCACTGCAGCTCCCGAAGGGTGGCTTACCTGGTCCATGTGGTGGTGCGGGAATGCATAGGCCCGGGGATTAAACCCTCGTCACCAAAAATAAAAAAAATAAAAAAATGGAGGACTCGAAAAGACAGTACTAGCCGTATCTAAACCCCTTATACATAGACGTTAAGACGGGCTAATTGTCGAATGTAACTGCTTGAGGATCGTAGAGGCTATCATGGAGACGAGGAACAAGGATGACGTTGAGCGGAGTAGCCTTGAGGTTGGTTATCCCGAAACCTTCACTCATATCAACGGTTTCATGTAAAGGAGTCGAAATCTCAAACCCTTGTAGTAAAGTGGCTAATGTAAGCATCATAAGCTTTAATGCAAAAGTTATTCCAGGACATATTCTCCTGCCAGTACCGAAAGGTAAATAAGCGAAGTTTTTACCTCTCACGTCATAATCCTTGTGAGTCGTAAGAAACCTTTCAGGGTGATATTCCAACGGATTAGGCCACACCTCTGGATCTCTATGCATTTTGTACAGATTGAGAAAGAGTGTAGTCCCGGCCGGGATATGGCAGCTGTTCACGGTGCAGTCCTCAACCGACAGTCTAGGCACTGAAAGAGGGCCGGGAGGGTACAAGCGCAACGTCTCCTTGAGGACGGCTTCCAAGTATATCAGATCCTTAATGTCTGAGTCGTTTACCCGCCTTTCTTTTCCTACAATGTTGTCGATTTCTGCTTGAGCCGTCTTCATGACTTCTCTGTTGTTAAGTAGCAATGACAGTGCCCATGTTAGCGCCACTGCTGTCGTATCTGTTGCCGCTAAAATCAGTGTCTGCAAATTATATCTGGGTCAGCATTCAGCATTCAGCATTCAGCATAGTATATGTTGGGTCTATGCCTTCGAACGACTATGCGGGGTCTGAATTCTGTATTGGGCTAGGGTTTCTGTCTGGGCCTTATTAGATTAGGTCAAATCTGTATTGTATTAGGTTAAGAGTACTATATAAACTCTTAACCTCTGCCCTAACAGTCATCACATTCTATATGGTTCTGAATCTGTAATTTGAAAATTACTCACATTAATACAGAAAAGCGATTAAATTAAAGACCGTCTCACAATGCAATTAGCTTTAATGACTGTATCTGCTCCGTGGTTGGTCCGAGGCCTTTCCTCCTCGGACTGATATAACCCGAGCAGGGCATCCATGAAACCCTGCTTCTCTGAATCTTTCCTGGTTTTATGTTCAGCGAGCCATTCTTCAGCGACCTGATCGATCTCCTGCTTAACCATCTTCATCATTTTCTCGTACCCTCCAATATCAAACCGTCTCAAGAATGGAAGCGCATCTGCAGGAACAAATGCGCCAGCGAGCTCAAAGAAATCCCGTAATGATTTACAAACCTTGTTATATTTTTCGCCTTGGTAGATGTCCTTCAATGACTTCCCAACAATCAATCTAACCGACGAATTCAAGCTTATATCATTGAACCATTGCTTCATGTCTACAACTGTTTGTTTATTCCGGTTTTCATAGATGTCCTGTATCGCTAATCTTAGCTCCGAAATCCTAACATGTTTCAGCATTTCGACTCTCTGGTTCGACAGTAACTCAACTGTAGTGATCTTTCGCATGTCGCGCCAGTACGGCCCATACGGGGAGAAACCTATTACAAAAAAAAACGGAAACAATATTACAACATAAATATTAAAATTCGTAATCTAATTTTTTTTTTTTTATTTGTTTTTGACAAGGGGCCAGCTGGTAATCGAACCTGAGACTTCTCAGGTCCTGCATTTCTGAAAGCTTTAAGGTTCAACTCAGTTACCATTGGACTAACAGTACTTGGTTAATCTAATTCTTAAATCACGATATTTTCCAACAAATTAAAACCTTGCATAGCGGCGTTGTAAGCGAGATGCTCAACGAAAACTGTATGAGGCCGGTTAATGAAGACTCTATCGTTTGTGCCGAAGCATTCTTTAGCCATTTTATGCGAGCTAATAACCAATGCTCGCTTGATACCGAGCCTAATCATGAAAATCGGGCCATATTTATCGGCCAATTTGCTCAAAGATATGTGAGGAAGGACTCCTAGAAGATGCATATGGCCGATAATCGGCCATGAACCCGAAGGCTCAACCGGGTGTTTTTTGTTACGATTGCTCTTTTTCCATTTTAGAAAACAGTAAAAGAATAGTAGTAGTAGAGAAATAATAATTGTTGTATAAAACTGAAATTCCATTGTTGTTGTGATTATATAAAATATATAAAATGTACTCGTTCCTATTTATATTTATATGGGTCGGGGATTGGGAAATATCTTGGTCGAATGTGACGGTAGAGGGAACATAAAAGATATGGTACGACCACATAAAACAACAGACGTAAATTGTGTGGTTTTAACGGGTCGGTCACGGTATTATGAATTTTACTCCATCGTCCTCTAGCAAGGCAAGTAGGCAACATAAATTATGCACAGCCGCACAGGTCTCTTAATACGGGTATATCTGTCACAAGTTTGCGACGGGTTAAGTACACTCACTTGATTAGAAATATAAGAATGAAAGTGTATAGAAAGTTATAAATAATTTATCTTTCTCCCTAAATGAGTTTAGTTAACCTGTCACAAGCTTACGACGAATATTGTCGTCATAAATGAGAATTTGTGTTGTATTTATATATCACGATTGAGAAATGGTTCTTGAGTTAGCAATTTCTCAACACTAAATTGTCGAGCATTTTTTGTGGATGTAAATCTCTCCGTCATTTATTTACACTCGGTTTTGGTATAAAGATAAAAATAAAAAGAGGAGAAGGTTAATTATTGAATGACAAGTAGAATAAATCAGAATTGTGTGTGTATATGTGTTGAGGATGAACTGATTGTTTTTGTTATAATAAATAGGCGTGCTAAGGGTGGGTCGGGTTTAGGTTTATGACTCGGGCAAGGCGCCAAGGCCAGATAGGGGAGGCAGCCTGGGCGGGTTGGGTCGAGTTGTGGTGAGAGATTGAACATGGTAGGTCAGGTCGGATCGGTTGGGTCAATCTGGGCTGATGGCCAGCTTTAAAATAAACTGAGTGTGGTTTGAGGTGGCAATCGGGTCACTCGAATCGGTTATTGGCCAGGTTAAAGCGGATGGGCTCATTTCGGGTTCAGGTTATGTCGGGTCAGTGGTGGGTTTGGGTCGGTTCGGCTCAATTCATCTCCGGGTCGGGTCATCAACATGCCGTAAATCGGGCCGAGTCAATACCGAGTCAGGTTATCAGTATATATGTTATCTTATATATTTAGTTTTAGATGATTATTTTATATTTAAATAATGGGTAGGCGTATAAATTGTAGTTTTAAGTGATATCTTCGGGGATCACTTTGTCTCTTGCGTTAGTGCTGTTGGTGTCAAACATCGGCATAACCTTGTTCGTGATACTCTTTTGGATATTTGCTACCGGTCGGGGATCTCTTCTGGTCGGGAGGTGGATATTGGGTTGCTCGACGGTGCGGTTGGGCCTTTGCGACCTGCTGATTTGCTGCTCTATTCTTGGGACCGGGGGCGCGATGTTTGTTGTGCCCTAAAAATGAGTTTTTAGTAAGCTAACACGTGGCATCGTCTAAGTGGATGAAGCATGAACATGTGGCATCCAAAGGCAAAGGAAAAGCAAGAAGGAAAGTCATAGGAGAAGAAGAGTGCACAAGAAGGAAACAAACGCTGGAAACGAGAAAGAAGAAGAGGACGAAATACCTGGGCTCGAGGATTGCCCGAAATGGCCACACACACAAGGAAGACCAGAAAAAGCAACTAGAGAAAGAAGCCAGAATGGGATAAAAGAAGAAGAAGGATCCGTTGGATAGAAAAGGAATCCAACGGTCCATATGGGCATAGTTGTATATATATGAGAACCGTGTATCATTATTTCATTCATCATCATACTTAGCATACATAGCACTAAGAAAAACTCAACAAACACTTGTAATCGCACATACACTCTGTAAGAGAATTCTAGTGGAAACTTAGAAGAACTCTTCTTCCCGCAGTTTTTCCCCAAGGGGCTTCCTGCGCCGTCAACCTCCTTGTCTCTCATACTTCTTCTTTTTACTCTTCTAAACATCTACTTTATCTAAATACGTCACTTAATAGGCTTGGAATCGCTATAACCTCCTAAAAGAACATTAGGTAAATTTTGACCTAAACATTTTGGCGCCCACCGTGGGGCTGTAGTGATTATTCAACCTAAAAACATAAAATCCTGAAAATCCCTCAAAAATCTCTCAAAATGACAAACCCAGCTTCTCAAACAACCTCACAACCCATCCCGGTGGCAACAGAAACTTCTTCCAACCCCGTTGCGGTCAGCGCTCCCGTGGTCGTCAGCACCCCCCTCGCTGCTAGCACTCCGTCCTCAGGCGCAATCAGGCGTCACCAGCAGCGATGCAGCGGCTAGCTCAAGCCCGGCGGATGCTCCCACCCCAGCCATGTGGAAGACGATGATGGAAGGGATATTTACCCTCCATCAAGCAGTCGACGGCTTAAGGAAGGACAACCAGGAGCTCAGAAAGTTAGCAACGGCTCAGAATCAACCTCCACGCGTCGGCAGAAATCCAGGCGCAGAGGCAGGAATCCCAAGACCTCCCGAGAGCAGGGCGATCCCCAGCGAGATAGTCACCAGACTGGACCTCTCCGGGACCGCACCTCCAGGAAGAATCACTCCGACAGGCTTGGGTTACCTTTCCATCAACCTAGATTCACCGCCACCTCAAACGGGGGCCCCAGGTAACGAATCTGTAAGGCTACCTATTATCACTAACCAACATGGTAATGCAGGACCTTTTTTCACCCCGACCTCTGTCTGGACACAAGGGGAAGGGTCATCAGCAAGGCAACCACCTCCGCTGGGGGCTGGCTCATCGGGATATCCCATCCAGCAGACGCCGTCAATAGTGCACACCGTGCCGATGAGTCATCAGGCACTCTGCCAGCCCATGGTCGGCCAGACCCCAGGAGCACCAGGGTATGCACCACTCACCCATACCATCCCTTGGAATTTCGCTAACCCTCTTGCAGGACCGAATCCATGGGAGCACCAGTACAAGGAGCTGTGGGACTTAGTCAGCCGCATCCCAGGAATGCCAAGGCCCCTGGAGAAAGCGGCCCCAGACAGCTACGCAGACTCGCCATTCACCCACAACATCGTCTCGGTAGATGTGCCCAAGGGATTCACTCCACCAAACATGACCAGCTACGATGGAACAGCTGATCCGATAGACCACATCAATCAATACAAGCAGAAAATGATGGTGGTCACGGCCTCAGGCTCCCTAAAAGAGGCGTGCATGTGTAAAGGATTCGGGTCCACTCTCTCAGGAGCCGCCCTCCAATGGTTCGTCACTCTACCCAACTCCAGCATGTCCAGCTTTGCAGACCTGGTGAACGCGTTCAACCAGCAGTTCGCCAGCAGTAGGCGGCCAGAAAAGCAGAGCAGCGACCTCTACGAGATCCAGCAAGGTGATGCAGAATCCACAAGAGACTACCTGGCCAGATTCAACAAGGAAATGGTGTCCATACCCCATTGCGAGGAGAAAGCTGACATCCACGCCTTTCGCTGGGGGCTACCACAGGCCTCCGGCCTATACAAGGAGCTCACCAAATGGCCATGCACGGCTTATGCTCAGGTTCAGCAAAAGGCGTTGGACGCCATCCGATTGGAAGAGGATGCAGGGCCCAGGAGGATTAGTTGCGGCTCCGCATCTACCAGCAGGAAGGCACCAGCAGCAGACAGGCAGGAGAAATCCAAACCCTACAACAGGCCGGTGCATAAGGTTTCTGGAGGAAAAAACTGGAAGAATGACCCAAATCTGCCGCCAAAGGTACAAGAGTATGGTTTCACTGTTAATCTTGCAGGACTAATCAAAGCACTAAAGGAGTTGGGAGAAAAGGTGAAGTGGCCCAAGAAGCGGGCAGAAGAAAGAAGCAAGGACGGAAGGGACACCAACCTA
The DNA here is from genome assembly GCA_029255685.2 of Silene conica. Classification (NCBI taxonomy): domain Eukaryota; kingdom Viridiplantae; phylum Streptophyta; class Magnoliopsida; order Caryophyllales; family Caryophyllaceae; genus Silene; species Silene conica. The sequence continues at coordinate 97,325,861 of CM055312.2, forward strand.
AGGTGTGACTTCCACAACGAAGACATCGGGCATACAACTGAAGATTGCATCACCCTCAGAAAAGAAGTCCGGTATCAGTACGAGCAAGGTAATCTGAACCACATCTTGCCAAAAGGAACCAAGGTGAACGCGACTCGCCAGGTAGCACCCTCTAGTCCCCCTCTTTGCACTAGAACTATTAACGTGATAACAGGGGGCTCGGAGCTGTGCGGACTTACCTATTCCGCAGCCAAGAGGCACGCCACCCGAGCTAAAGGAGACAAGCCAGAGTCTTCGTGCAGGATCAGCGCCCAGGATCTATCGGTCGTCAGCTTCGACGAGACGGATGCAGAAGAGGGTGCTGAGTACCATGATGACGCCCTGATCATCACCCTATCCATAGGGAACTGCAGGGTGAAGAAGATCCTGGTAGACACGGGGAGTTCAGTCAATATCATCATGTTAGAGAGGCTGAAAAGTATGGGATTTGGGGAGGCAGACCTAACCAAAAAGGCGGTTCCACTGGTGGGATTCAGCGGAGAAACGAAGCATTCGCTCGGAGAAATCATGATCCCGACCTACGCCGGAGGAGTCAACAAGCAGGTGAGGTACCTGGTGATTGACGGTCCCTCCACCTACAACGTCATCCTGGGCAGGCCGTGGATACATGATATGAAAGCCATCCCATCTTCATACCACCAGTGCCTCAAGTTCCCTACACCGTGGGGAGTCCAGACCATAAGAGGAAACCAGGAAGAAGCCAGGAGCTGTTACAAGGTGGCACTCAAGCCTACAGCCACTCCTCCCCCAGCATAGCAATCCCAGGCGAAGCAGGTCAGGGGAACCTACGAAGAACCTCCCCAAGTGGAGGTAGAGGAAATTCCCCTAGACCCGCTACACCCAGAGAGGAAGGTACTGGTGGGAGCAGAGTGTACAGGTACTGTCCGCTCAGAACTGTTAAATTTGTTAAAAGCTAACATCGACTGCTTTGCGTGGTCCCACGAGGACATGGTGGGGATAGACCCAAACATAATTTCACACAGGTTGAGTGTAAGCCCCGGCTACAAGCCGGTCCAGCAGAAGAGAAGGAAGTTTGCCGCAGAAAGAAATCAGGTGATAAACCAGGAGGTGGACGACCTCCTGACCGCAGGGAAAATCAGAGAAGTAACCTACCCGGAATGGCTGTCCAACGTGGTGGTGGTCCCCAAAAAGAACGGAAAGTGGAGGGTGTGTGTAGACTTCACCGACCTCAACAAGGCGTGCCTTAAGGACCCGTTCCCTCTACCGCACATAGACGCAATGGTGGATGCAACCGCAGGCCATGAAATGCTCACATTCCTGGACGCCTGGAGCGGATACAACCAGATCAAAATGCATCCGGAAGACCAGGAAAAAATGGCATTCAGGTCTGAAAGAGGTATCTACTGTTATAACGTTATGCCATTCGGTTTAAAAAATGCAGGATCCACATATCAAAGGCTGGTGAACATGATGTTTAAAGATCAAATTGGCAAAACCATGGAAGTCTACATAGACGACATGGTTGTAAAATCCAAAGCAGCCAGCCAGCACACCCAGCACCTGGAAGAAACCTTCGGCATCCTGAGGAAGTACCAGATGAAGCTGAATCCCTCCAAATGCACGTTCGGAGTCTCCAGTGGGAAATTCCTGGGGTACATGGTCACGCAAAGGGGAATCGAGGCAAGTAGCGAGCAGATCAAAGCGCTCCTGCAACTGGAATCCCCCCCCAGAAGCTGAAAGACGTGCAGAAACTGACCGGCAGGGTGGCAGCCCTGAATAGGTTTATCTCCAGATCCTCCGACAGATGCCGACTATTTTATGACATACTACGGAAAAGCAAGAGATTCGAGTGGACAGAAGAGCACGAGAAGGCGTTCACAGAACTAAAGAAGTACCTCAGCACCCCACCGCTCCTATCCAAACCGGAGCAGGGGGAGCCGTTGTACTTATACCTGTCAGTAACCGAGGTAGCAGTAAGTGCGGTGCTGGTGCGGGAGCACGAAGGGACCCAGCATCCAGTCTACTACATCAGTAAGTCTCTGCTACCTACAGAGACCAGGTACACTGCTCCTGAAAAACTCGTCCTTGCTTTAGTTACAGCTTCGTACAAACTGAGACCTTACTTCGAGTCTCACTCTATATCCGTCTTAACTAGCTACCCTCTGAGACCCATATTGAGTAAACCAGAACTTTCTGGAAGAATGTCCAAATGGTCAGTCCACCTGAGCGGCTACGACCTGAAATTTGAAACAAGGACCGCGATAAAATCGCAAGCCCTTGCAGACTTTGTCTCTGATTTCAGCCCAGGTATGGAAAAGGAAGCAGCCAAAGAAATCTTGCCCCCAGAAATGGACTCTGAGGGAAACTGCTGGACGCTGCATGTGGACGGAGCCTCTAATAGCCGAGGAGCGGGGGTAGGAATGGTGCTCATATCCCCTCAGGGAGATATGATCGTGCAGGCAGTACGATGCGAGTTTCCAGCAACCAACAATGTAGCAGAATACGAGGCCTTGATCCAGGGACTCCAACTGGCCCTGGACCTCAAGGTCAGATACCTGCAGGCGTTCAGTGACTCGCAGCTCATAGTAAATCATATCAATGGTGAATATGAAGCCAAAGACCCCAGGATGGCAGCATACCTGGAAGTAGTCAAAGACAGACAGACAAGGTTCATCACCTTCAAAATAGAGCAAATCCCCAGGGAGCAGAACGCAGAAGCAGACGCGCTGGCTAACCTGGGGGCAACATTCAAGCCCGGAGACATCTCCTCAATCCCCATCACCCATGTGCTGGAACCCTCAACTTCCCAGGAAGACCGAGAAGTTGAAAACTCCAGCACCCAATGGGAGGCAGGATTAGGCGTCCTCAGCAACACCACGGAGCAGCCAGAGGATTGGAGGTCACCTTACTGGAGATGGCTGAAAGACGGAACCCTACCAGCTGACAAGAAAGAGGTAAGGGGATTCAAAATGAAAGCTTCCAGGTTCATACTAATAGATGGTGTGCTGTTCAGGAAATCGCTCGCAGGACCCTACCTGAGGTGTCTGGGCAACGGAGAGGCGCAGACGGTCTTGCATGATCTCCACAGCGGAGACTGCGGAAATCATGCAGGGGGCAAGAGCTTATCCAACAAAGCAATCAGAATGGGATACTTCTGGCCGACAATACGAAGAGACGCAGTAGAGCTAGCCAAGAAATGTGAAGCCTGCCAGAAACACGCTCCTGTCACGCATCAGCCCGCTGAACCTTTGCATCCAATCATATCGCCCTGGCCTTTCATGAAATGGGGAATGGACATAGTAGGACCGCTGCCCAGAGCACCTGGGAACAGTACCTACATGCTCGCGCTAACAGACTACTTCTCCAAGTGGATAGAAGCAGAGGCCTTCCCCCAGGTCACAGAAAATCAGGTGATATCTTTCCTTAAACGAAACATAATCTGCAGATTCGGTATACCCTCTGAAATAGTGTGCGACAATGGCTCACAGTTTATATCTAACAAAACCGAAGCATTTTGTGCTAGTTGGAATATCACCCTACTAAAAGCTGCTCCCAGGTACCCGCAGACGAATGGCCAGGCAGAATCCAGCAACAGGATAGTTATGGACAACATGAAAAGGAGACTGGAGGAAGCTGGAGGAAAATGGGCAGACGAGTTGCCTTTGGTTCTATGGTCTGACAGGACCACCCCAAAGACAGCAACGGGTCAAACCCCCTTCAGCCTAGTGTTCGGAGCAGAAGCTGTCATCCCAGCAGAGGTGAAAGTACCAACACAGAGATACGGCTGCCTAACGGAAGAGCGCAATCAAACAGAAATGGCCAACAGCCTGGACACGATAGATGAGCTCAGAACCAGCGCTGCTACCAGGATGGCCGCCTATAAACAAATGGTGGCACGGAGTTACAACAAAAACGTGAAGATCAGGACCCTCCAGGTAGGAGACTTAGTCCTCAGAAAAGTGTTCCAGAACACAAAGAATACAAGTGCCGGAAAGTTTGCCTACAATTGGGAAGGGCCTTATCAGGTGGAAAGCACAACGGGAAGCGGGTCCTACAGGCTGATGGACATGGAAGGGAACATGGTGCCCAGACCTTGGAATATCCTCCACCTAAGGAAGTATCACATATAAGGAAGCATACCGAGACGTTCTTTCAGAATCTGCGCCCAGGATCTACATCCTAATCCTAGGGTATTCACTTACTTATTCTATGTTTAAACATTTCGTATTTTAGTCATCCACAAGTGTACCCCCCTAGGATCCAGTTATCCTGAGGGAATTATTTGAAAAACAAAACCAATTTGGTGATCAATGAGAATATATTTGAGGTATTTTTTATCATAAATACTCGCAATATGTTGTCACTGAAAAAACGAGCTTGAGTCAAATCACACTCAAAATACGAAACGTTGCGTGAGTATGGAAAAGTACAAGCAACTGGGACACTGTCGCCCACGATACCTAGCACTCACGAAAGCCTAGCAGCCTCTGACTGAGATGGGTATACCCTGAAGCCAGCACCCACACATGGCCAAAAATACACGAGCATGCGCAAACAAAAACGAAACACACAAAGCATAAAAAGCGTCCACAGACGCATACTTAAAAAGCAGCACAAACGGCTGCTGAAGATTCCTGGGACCACCCAGTAGAAAGTTCAAACATATCAGAAAAAGCAAGAGCAAAATAAAGGCCCGCCACGCAGGACCCAGGGCACGGAAATATTCAGGGCACTCGCCCAACCAACAAAACAAACAAAACAAAAGCAACTAAGTCTGGATGCCACTGAGGGCGCTGAAATTAAACGTCGACGGCTCCCTCCACAGCCTGCTCGACAACCGGACGATGGGAAGACGAAGAACCTTCCTCGGCAGGAGTCTCAACAACCTGATCCCGGAAGACGCCGACAGGAGAACCTGGGGGAGCACTCTGGACCTCCGGAGAGCCTGGAAGTGGGGAGCGGAAAGATCCATCGGGGTTGAGGTCAGAGAAATCAGGGAGCACGGGATGTATGGGGAACATCTCCTTCATCAGCTTCTTCTCCTCCTCCAAGTCCCACTTACTATGCTCTCCCGCCTGAAACTACTCCATGCAGGTTATCCTCGCCTCCAAGGAGGAAAAGGGAGCTATGTCATACAGAACTTTCTCCAGAACCTTCTTCTTGTTCTTCGCAGCTTTCAAGAGCGCTTCCTGCTCCCTACGCCCGGCAAGGGCCTCATCCTTCTCCCTGCGCAGTTCGGTAAGAGCCTCTTCCAATTCCTTCACCTGGGCTTGACAGCGTATCAGCTCCTCAGACTTCCGCGTCCGGATTCCCCTCTCTGCCTCCAGTCCGGCCTGCAGAGTCTGCATCTCCTGGGACATGGCCTCCGCCTTGCTGCACCCCATCAATATTTTTTGAAAGCCCTGGGGAAGAAATTCAGAAGAACGCTTCAATTACCAAAAGCGAAAACATGGGTGCCGCAAGAGACAAGGGAAAAAGGAGAGAGGAGACTCACCGAAAAGACATCCTCCGCTGCCTGCCGCCACAACGGCACGACAGGTTGATCCTTCAGCAGCGCCTTGGAGCCAGGGGTCAGCAGGCGACCCATAGCGGGCCAAGGGTCCTCCTCCAGCTGGCAGCTAAAACCCTCCGGTAAGCGTATAACATCCTCACTAAGGTCCTCTATAATTGGGACAGTAGACTTCTTGACCACAGCGGTCGAAGTCGAAGCCTTGTGACGGGTCCTGGAGGAAACGGCAGGAGGAGGAGGGCAGAAAGGAGTAACAGAAGGAGACGATTCGGCAGGCAGAGCGACTTTCTTAGAAACAGGCAGGGGCTCACCCGGCTCTAGCTTCCTCTTCGACAGAGGCTTGACTGATGAAACTATCATCATCTTTCTACGATCAGCGAGCATCTCCGCGGGCGTTTTCTTCGTCTGGACCGAGCTAGTAGACATCTCAGCAGGTTCCTCCTGGGCAAATAGGGTATTGAAGCAGCGGTCGTCAACGTCCAACCCGAATAGCTTGTTGTAAGTCTCAGTGGGGTTGGCTGAGGGAGTCAGTTCTTTCACACCTGCGCGAGAAAAAGTGTAAGGGCGTGAGTGGTAACAAGAACAGAAAACAGAAGAAGGGACTCACGGTACCTTTACTATCTGTGATAGGGTCCTGGAAGATGTAATCAGCAGGCGCGGGAAGCGAGTCCACTCGTACGAAGACGAACTGGGTGGACCAGCCAGCATCCTTGGCCTTTTTCGGGAGGATAATGGGAAGGTCAATCCTGGAGTGGGCCCGAAGGGTAAACTGGGCATCACCCAGGCCTCTGACCGCGTAAAATTGGGCTAAATCCCCTAAAGATATATCGATAGAGTGGCGGCTGCTCAACGAGGACAGAGAAAGGAGAATCCTCCAGGCATGGGGGTTTATCTGCCAAAGAGGGAGTTTCGAGTGGCGAAGAAACTCCTGTACCAAAGGGGGAAACGGGAAAGACAGGCCCAAAGAAAAGGGATACAGGTAAAAAGTAGTCCATCCTGGGCAGTGCGCATCAGGCGCTTGCCCAGGACGGGGAACGACCATGTCAACACTCTCGTCGAAAGGGAAAAAATCCCTGACCACCGAGGGGTCTATCAGAGTAAAGCAGGAGTCAACGCGGTATTTGCTCTCCAACAGAGGACGCTCAGAAAAGATGTTCGAAGAAGCCATTGAAAATATTAAAAAAAAAAAGAGTCACGAAGAATCGTACCTCGGTGAAGAAAAGAAGCAGAAACGGTTGGAAAGATCGGAAGTTGAAGAAGTTTAGAGAGAAGAGGGGAAAAAGTAAAAATGAGGAAGGTGAAAAATGAATGGTAAAAGTAAAGGAAGTTAAAGGGAGGTTTATATAAGGGGGGTAAATTCGAAATTCGAATTGAATGGGGGACAGTTGGCGGGTGGTTGGCATGCATTGAAAGAGGCATTTGTTGAAACTGGCGCACGTCGCATCAAGGTCTCATCGAGTGCCAACCCTACCCGACGTTTCTACGAGAAGTCCATAATCAAAATCCTGGACCCGATATCTGCAGGAGTTCTCGCACAAATAAATTTCTGCAAGAACTGGGGGCTAATGTTGTGCCCTAAAAATGAGTTTTTAGTAAGCTAACACGTGGCATCGTCTAAGTGGATGAAGCATGAACATGTGGCATCCAAAGGCAAAGGAAAAGCAAGAAGGAAAGTCATAGGAGAAGAAGAGTGCACAAGAAGGAAACAAACGCTGGAAACGAGAAAGAAGAAGAGGACGAAATACCTGGGCTCGAGGATTGCCCGAAATGGCCACACACACAAGGAAGACCAGAAAAAGCAACTAGAGAAAGAAGCCAGAATGGGATAAAAGAAGAAGAAGGATCCGTTGGATAGAAAAGGAATCCAACGGTCCATATGGGCATAGTTGTATATATATGAGAACCGTGTATCATTATTTCATTCATCATCATACTTAGCATACATAGCACTAAGAAAAACTCAACAAACACTTGTAATCGCACATACACTCTGTAAGAGAATTCTAGTGGAAACTTGGAAGAACTCTTCTTCCCGCAGTTTTTCCCCAAGGGGCTTCCTGCGCCGTCAACCTCCTTGTCTCTCATACTTCTTCTTTTTACTCTTCTAAACATCTACTTTATCTAAATACGTCACTTAATAGGCTTGGAATCGCTATAACCTCCTAAAAGAACATTAGGTAAATTTTGACCTAAACAATGTTTGTGTGGATTTGGTTGGGTCTTCTCCTTTGACTCAGTCGGGCATGACTGATTTTGTGCCAGGAGGGGTGGTGGTTGATGCTGCTCGGAGGAAGTGCGCCAAGTACCGAGACTTGTGCGCGGGGCATGGATATGGCTTCTTACCTTTCTCTTTCTCTTCTTTGGGGGAATTGGGGGAAGATGTTGTTTCCTTGCTCAAGCGGATTCAGAAGTTTTCTGTGTCCCAGGATGCCGGATCGCGGAACGCTGCTTTTATCTTTTCTCGCCTTAGTTTTGCTATTGCTAAGGGGGTGGGCGCCCAGCTAGTTTCACGGGTGCCCACCAATTTCATGTATTTTTCCTTTATTTTTAATAAAAGTTCCCGGTTTATAATTAAAAAAAAAATAAAAAAATAAAAAAAAAATAATAATAATAACTTTATATTATTACATTTCCACAATTAGCATGCTTCCAGCCAATATCCAAAAATACTTTCGACGTTTTGTTGTAAAACTTGTAATTAAGTATCGTCCAACTCTTTTCATCTTTTGCTCTTCCTTCTTATCTAATATTAAAAAATCAAAAACGGTTACTCATGAAGCAATCCCTGACACGATGTAGACAAACTAGGAGGAAAAAAACATAACCGTTACAAATTTTCAAACAGCTCAAATTTAATACACGGTTTTCAAGGCCCCGGAACAACAAAAAATGTATGTAAATCATATGGATATAGTTTCTCGGATCAGATAAAGTAGCCACACAAAATTTGAGAAACGATAAAAGAGTTTTAAGGATTTAGTATGCGATAAACGAGTTTTGGAGAAAAATCAAGCATCCCTTAAAAATAGATGAATACTTTTATTTAGTGCTATATTTGTAAGGTTTTGACAATGATAAATATATAAAGCCGTCATTAAAGCTAACGACTTTACTTGGAATATATTTTTAAAGTAAAGTAAAAGTGGTGATGTGGATAATTAAGGAAATCATGTATATAAAAGAGCAAAATTTGTAAGGAGCAATAGTGGCGGCTGGGGTACAATGTTTGAAAGGGGTGAAATCAAAGGGCGAAATGGATAATCAATTAGTATATAATTAAGTAAATCATGTACATAAAAGAGCAACAACAACAACAACAACAACAACAACAGAGCCTTAGTCCCAAAATGATTTGGGATCGACTGACATGAATCATACTTAGGAGCCGTCATGGGTGAACTCTCATCTCAACAAGAGAAAAAAGAAAGAAGAGGAAAAACAAAAGTGAAGTAAAACAAAGAATAAAAGACAAAGGGGTTTTATAGATAAAAGAGCAACACCTTAAAAAAATTACATTGAAAAACTATTACAAAAAGCTTTACAATAAAAAAAACACGTGTTTAATTTTCACACTAATAATTATTCGGGTTCATACAAAAGACAGAGTTCTTCTCACCTTTCATAATTCACAAATGGCCATTCAAGAAAATTATGATGGGAAGCAAACAATAATTATAAATATATATAATTACATTTCCACATAAAATTTATATAATTAACATATTTGCATGCTTCAAGCCAATAACCAAAAATCTTTTTGACGTTTTGTTGTAATCAAGTATCCACCAACTTTTTTGCTCTTCCTTCTAACTGCAAGAGCCATACAAGTTGCATTTTGAATACAATATTCTACAAGCCCAAGCCCAGGCCCATTTCCTCCGGCCCACATTAGTAATAATTGCCATGTTGTGGACCTCTTCTTTTGGCCCAATACTAGTAATGAAATTTCTTGTTTTCTTGCCTCTTCTACTATTGTTGGCCCTTTCTCCTTCCCTTCTATCACTTTAACCTCCACTTCAACCTACAATTGCATAACATTTTGTAAGATTTGGAACATCGAGACAGAACCAGGATTTGATGTTAAGAAATGTTTCAATATTAAGAAATTTTAAAACCTTAGTGAAATAAAGTGACGGAATCAGAATTTGATGTTAAAGAGTGCAAAAAATTGCGTTAAATAGAGTAAATTACATTATTGTTTAGCAAGGTGACTGCCTCTGCTAGCCCACATCTGATTTCGCTACTACTAGTATTTAGTAGTATCAATTATCATTACCTTTAGTAGCTAAGCCATGTGAGAAGTAAAGTGTATAACACATTGTAAGATTTGTAACATCACATATTATGACGGAACCAGGATTTAATGTATATAAGCTTTATAAGTACGGTCATAATATTACATAAATCTATGTTTTTGAAGGGCATAAGAAAAGATACAAGAAATGTTTTAGTATTAACAAAATTTATAACCTTAATCAAATAAATGTGACAGAACCAGGATTTGATGTTATGTTGCGCAAAAAAATTATAGTAAATAGAGTAAATTTAACCAAAGTGACAGAAATCAGGATTTAATGTTAAAATACGCAAAAAAGAGAGTAAAATTGACTAACGTGACATAATCAGGATTTGATGTTAAGTTGCGCAAAAAATTATAGTAAATAGAGTAAAATTAACTAAAGTGACAAGAATGGGGGGCTTTAATGTTAAGGTGCACAAAAATTTATAGTAAATCGACTAATATTTAGTAACGTAACAAAATCAGGTTTTGATGTTAAGATGCGCAAAAAATTATAGTAGTAAATAGAATAAAATACATTAAATTTACCTCAGGCCATCTTGATTGACAAGTCCTCTTCATAGAGTATAATTGTTCATAAACCTTTGGTGTAACTTGAGGCATGACATTCTCCCCATCTTGCTTACCTAATATTTTACGTAACTATCAATATCAATAAAATTCATATTTCATGTGTCGGAATGAATAGTTTACGTTTGCTTTAACGTAAACTATTGACCAGGACAGAAAGAATGAATAGTAGTGTAATAACATACAAACCTTTGTTATTAGTGAGCTTGGTTACATAAAGAAGAACAATTGTATCATTACATTGAACTGTATGAGTAAGTGTCCATTGAAGGGCAACTCGAGCTTCCGAGCTCGAATCGACAATCACCATTATCTTCCTCCCTTGTATCTTCATCTTCTCTATTCCATTCACAATTTTTTCACTATTTTCTTGATTATTTTCTTCATTTTTGTCATTTTTTCTAATGGAATTTGGACTATCTATTTTGTTTTGTAGGGGTACTCTTATAATTGGCCTAATTCTATTTACACAAAATGTTTGTAATTTTTTACCACCCTTTTTACCCATTTTATTTCTCTAATTTTTTTGATTAATAAGATGAAAATAAGAGAAAATATTATATGGGTATTTATATATGTGAAGGATGGTATAGTAGTTGTTGAGAATAATGATGATTTTATTTAGAATTGTTTTATATAAATGTTAATAATAATGATTAATTATTAGTAAGGACTACTTTTCTTTTACATGCTTTTGGCTAAGCAATTATTTGGTTTAATGTTTTATTTTTTTATGTGGGGTAAAAGTTTGAGTGTCTAAACGTGATTGCCATCAAAATGTAGGACCTTATATGTCTAAAAAGCTTTTGTTTAGTTTGATCACTTGTTCTCTAAGCATTTATCCTAATATATAATGTAATATTTCATTGAAGACGGACACTGTTCGTCATAAGCCGAGTACGGATAATATTTCTTTTATAATATACAGTTGAAACTATTCACGGTTTACTCTAATTCCGCTCATTTGCATGCTTTATTGTGAGAGAGATATTATATGTCTTTAACTTATGACGAAAATACGCTCTAAATATACAAAGCATGAAAGAAAAGAAGGAATACCGGTATAGATTTTCTATCACAGTTATTTATTTAATTAAAGATAAATAAATGATTAGATCCAAAAGAGTAATTAACAAGCAACTATGTGGCAATTAGTTTTCCTTGTGACTCGTATATCCGTTACAAACTTATGACGGTTCGAGTACACGAATGGCTCCTAGCTATGTAGATAAAAACAAGACTAGAGAATCATAAAGTGTTTATCTTGTCCTACTTGCACGGACACAACTCATAAACTTGCGACGGATTATAATTTGTGACTATATAGTGTATATTTTGAGATCGATATAAAGTTGGTGAAAATGTCTAACACAATACAATGATGAATAAGAGGGAATAATGGTATATTTATCCAAATTAATTAAGCATGAAAGAAAAGAAGGAATAATGGTATAATTAACAAGTTATTATATGGAGAATATTGTTTGTGATAAGAAAGTAGGTGACAATGTGCAACGCAATAAGATGATGAATAAGAGTGACAATTACAAATCGGACTATATTTTCGCCTCTATATTGTCATCGTATATTCAAAATAACTTTAATGGAGCTTATATGTTTTTTTTTTATCTTTAAAAATTTTGAACTACTACATATTAATTTTTTAGATTTTAAAATCAAAATATTATTGAGTTTATATGTATTGTTTTTGAGTTTCGATATAAATATTCTGAGTTAATTTTTTTATATAGGCGCTAAGATTATTTTCATTAAAACTCGTAAAATTTACCTATAAGCTCAAATTATTTCCTATAAAGCTCCAAATTTATTCTACTAATTGAGGGACTATCGAACATTCAATAATTGATTAATGATTATTACTAAGGCTTTCGTTTAACTAAACATAGATTTGATTACTCCATTGTTCCAATAATTTACTTACTTTAATTGAAATACATTTCCCAAAGAATGAAAAAATAAACCTTATTAAACAATTTATAAAACTGTAAAACTTAAATTATGATTTATTATAATACAGTAGATGGGATAAAATTCAAGTTAAAACTTTAGGCTCACAAATTCTGTAACGGACGTATCCGTCGTAAGCTTACCACGGGTTAAGATATACTATATGAGGAGGTAAGATAAAAGTAAAGCAAGCTAATAGCAAATTGTTATGTTTTATCTATCAACATGGGTAATATTTAACCCGTCGCAGTCTTGTACCAGATATACCGTTACAAGAGAGACTTGCTGCTTTAGCTATACAGTACTAACTAACTAAAGCATGTTGATCCTTTATGGTTGGGCCTGGACTGTTGAGCGTAATCTAAAAGCCCATCGCTACAAAAACCATGACACTAGGCCCTATTCTTTTAAACTTAACTAGTTTTTGGCCCGTGCCAAAAATTGCATGGGTTGTTTTCAAATGGTATTATTCTAAATAATGTTCATAAATTTTGTTTTATATCTAACATCTGTATACTTTTTTTTTTTTTTATCAAAATTCGATTTTATATCTAACGTCTATACACTTTTGTTTATGACTTGATTTTCGCAAAATATTTGAATTGATGATATTAATTTGTACACTATAGCTAATTGTTATATTAATATTAAGTTATTTTTATTGTTCAAACCGTTTCAGTTCACAAGATCAAAGCTTGAAGTTCTTAAATGTTGTGATATTAATTAACCAATTGTTATTGTCGTCGAAAAATTTAGGAAGCATTTGATTCGGGGTTTTCACGAAATAGAAAAGGACAAAATTATTTTCATTTTTAACAATGGAATTACCCCCCACTCTCTAGATAGTACGGACACTCTTCATAAGTCATAACCAGTCATCTCGTATCTGATATTATGTCGGACATCGTCAGTCGTCGAACACACACCTAAATGTGTTATAGTTTAGACAAGGAATGAGATGTCGAAATAGTTTGATTAAAAGATAATTTGGATGTGAAAAGAAAAATAGTTATAATTCAAGTCAAATTTTACCTTTACTTATTTAAATTTAATATCAAATTATATTTTATTTATAACTATAATATATATATTATAATATTTAAATAACATGACATATCCTAAATTTTATGAAATGTCATATCACTTATAAAAGTACCATAATTTGTGTTTTTTTTTGGTATTTTTTCCCTTATTTTCAAAAAACAAAAAAAAAAAATTAACCAAGTCTTCTACGGGTATTTATTTAATTCATGTAAGTTTAATGTACCGAGAAAATACATCATTCATCTCATACAGTGATAGCCCTAAAATCACCATTCATCTAAAAAATAAATAAAAAATTAACCAAGTCACGGAGTAGTTTGTTGTAGGATTACTAAAGTGGTATTCATGAGTCAGGACCTTGGTTCAATTTTCACCAGAAATAAAATCACTTTTTGCGATTTCTTTTACAACAACAAAAAACGTAAATAATCGCCAATTTCGAAGTACCATTGCTAAATTTTGAATAACTTACGTTCAGAAATAATACACATAAAATTTTGAATTAAAATAAAAGACATGTGTCTAGAAAACAAGTTAAAACATGATGTTTTTATTAACTTGTGTCTACAACATTTTAAAAAAAACTTGAAGTAATAATTTTATCCATGTAAAATGGAGTGAGTCATCATGTATCAGTAAAGCATCCCATGTGGCATGAGTAGATTGGTTGAAGGGTCAAATCTAGGTCATTCCTTCTACCTTGTCCACCCAATTCTCCTTCGTATGAATTGCTGCATTATAATTAAAAACATTACGATTTTTGTTTAAGACGATAATATCCGTATTAATTAAATTCAAATCAATCAAATAAAATGAGAATGCCCTAGAAACTAATAACAAAAAAATTTATACTTTATCCGTTTTCATTCTAAAACGAATACTGCCATGTTAGGAGAGACTGAGAGTATCCTATATACGGGTTTTTTTTACGTTCAGAAAATATACAAGTATTTAGGTGAATAACATGTTACAAATTATATAATTAATCATAAAATGATTATGACAGGCTATTTGAAATAAACAACGATTCTTATTATTAAATTTTTACAAATATTTTATACAAGTATTTAGGCATACAACATGTACGCACTGTATATGAAGTAATTTTACATATACATAAAATAATTTTTAAGCTAGGGTTTGCATAGAAAGATTGTGATTTTCTCCTTTTTGCCCTTAAAAACTTGTACGGTATCAGGGGATTGGACCTATATTAGGCCCGATTATCATTAGGTCACTATACTGGGGTTTCTTTAAGTTGTAAGGTATTATATATAAATACCTCATTATATATTAATGTAATACACAATTATCAATCACACAATTCTCTCCTATGAAATCCTTGTTCTTTCTGACTTAATTTCAGTTTCTAGTTTTGCTGGCTTAATTTCAGTTCGTTCTAGTTTTACTTAGCTATATTCCATTACGTTTTATTTACGTTCAATCAACTATATTCAGCTAAAATCTTTACAAAATTAACTTTTAATTCAGATAAATTAAGCTTTGGAATATGACAACCGTACCTAAAACTTTTTAATTTATACTACACATAACATCAGAATAAAATCGTTTCACACATAATAAAAAAAATGGCAAGACATTTCAAGTATAAAACAGATAATGTGTCACAACTCATAAGAAAGAAAAATAGGACAAAACACGGAACACAGGATGAGATAAAGAATCCGCTTTTGAATAATAATAATACCTTGGGGCCTAGCCCCTCTTTCCTACCAAAAAAAAAATAATAATAATAATAATAATACCTCATGTTCAAAGAAGGAAGTGGAGCATGAAATGCTTCATAATTTGATGATTCAGGAAGACTTTGTTGCTGCCATTGCATTGGTTGTGGTTGTTGCGCACTAATCTTTGATCTTTCCTTAATCTTCATATTATTTCCAAAAGAAATTAACTTAAAAACATTCAAATTTATTTTCTTGCAAAATTAATGTGGGATGGTGATAGGGGCCATAGGGCGACACCGGGTTCCGGGTGTCACAATATCATTATTCATACGTAAATTATAATAATATCTCGGGTATCGCTTCATTTGAATAACACCTGGGCGACTGTCGCTATATCATTATACATTAAGGTGTTAGTGCGTACGTACCTTCTTAGCCAATGTGTTATTTTGGTCCTGCATTGCTCTTTCCTGTAAAAAGAAGCGTACCCCGATTACTTCAACGTTAATCTATTGTGTTGATCGAGTACTATTATTACTCGTAGTACGTAAAATTGAACGAAAAGAAATTCAAGTTTATTTTTTCCCGGAGTAATTGTACGTAAAGTTGGCAAAAGCTGCCCCGATTTCAGGAATTCGACCCAACTCGCCCGAAAACTGACCCGATACTACTCGAATATTGGTTGGACCGCGATAGCTAGCAGCCACCGAACCGACCCGTGACCTCTCAACCTGATAATAAACTAGCTTAATAATCGCTTAAATAACACCAGATTGACAATTATCTTAATTATTTGCACTTAAAACTACATTTAATACGTATGCCCATTATTTAAACTTAAAATTACCATCTAAACTTAAATATATAAGATAAAATATGCGTGGATAACATGACTAAGGGAGTTAATTCGCGATTAATACGGTTCACATACGGTTCGGTTTGGCAAAACAACAAACCTAATAAACGGTTCAGTTAATCTCTTTAAACGGTTATTTGCGGTTCGGTTACCAGTTAACCTATAAACATGTTAAATATACTTTTTCTTTAGTTTTCGTGAATTTTTATCTAGTGGTTTAATTAAAATTTTATTATATATATAGTGAACAATAAAGTTAATTAGTGAAATTTCAACATTAATCAATTTAATAATTTTTGAAATAAGAAACACTTCGAAAATTAAACGAAAGAATACTTTTTTATATAATATTTTAATTCTTTGCTTAATTTTTTGTCAAACGGTTCGGTTCGGTTAATCTCTTTTCTAAAACTTCGAACCTTAATCGAACCGTGTCCATTAATATTTTAACGTTCGGTTTACCGAACCGCTTTGTCAAACAAATTTGGTTTATCGAACCTTTAAAATGTACGGTTTTTCGATTTTTCGGTTCGTTTATTGCGGTTCGATTTATATTGAACACCCCTAAACATGACATGACCCGCTAATGACGCAACCCAATTTGCCACCGTTGATGACCTGACCTAAACAAGACCCAACATGAACTGAATCTACCCGGTCCGCGATTAACCCAACATAACCTGAACCCGATATGATTCAACCCGATTTGTCACGACCCGAGTGACCTGACACCTCTAATAGTACGTAAAATTATTAAATGTAAAGTCCTTTCTTTAGCTTAGATAATCAATGCTATACGTACCTTCTTTTGAAGCTGAGAGATGGACTCATGCATCAGTTGATTCTGTCACATAATGCAAAAATATACTTTACTTTCGAAATTATGTCACGAACCATGATCGATGTCAAATTCGACCATTAATTTATCAAAATATATGTAAACTTTTAATTACATACCTTTCTTGTTCGTATGTGTTTGAGTGCATTGTCGAGCTGTTGCTCCAAACTCTGTATGTCTTTCATGTTTAGTCCGTCCAAATCTTGTCCTAAGTAGTGCCTAATCATCAATTGTACATGAAAAATATTCAAACCACTTACAAAAGAAGTCGATATTAGGCTTCCAAATCGACATTAACCCAATGCATTAAGGGTCATGGAATCGAATGTAGGCAGTTTTACCACTTACACAAGAAGTGGACAGGCTTATAAATCGACATTAACCTAATGCGTTAAGGATCATGGAATCATGGTATCAGAGGCAGTGTGACCGATGGTCACGGGTGCGAATCCTGGAAACCTCAAAACCCCTCGAAAATTCACGAAGTGGAAACCCTGCACACAGTATGGGGAGCCTGTGCAAACTAACCACTCTTAAAGCCCAATGGACATTCGAGTGAGGGAGCGTATTAGGAATATTAATAATAGTTGGGCCTCAACCATCACCTTAAGGTTTTGGTTGAAATGATTCATCTATCACACAAGAAGTGGACTAACTTATAAATCGAAATTAACCTAATGCGTTAAGGGTTAAGGGTCATACAGGTCGAATGTATGCAGTTTTACCACTGTCGGAAACTTATAGGTTAAGTATATATTCATTCACCTGTGGTTTCTTTGAAGTAGGTCAAGCTTGGCCTTCAGTTTGGCAAAGTCGAATGTCCAATTCACCTATATATTTAAACAATTAGCAACCAACAAGATGGTAAATGATGATTACTTGTTAATTCGTTACTTAGTACTCCCCCATTGCATTCAACTAGTTGTTTACGTTTTCAGAGAGGAATAAACACGTGAACGAGAGAGAGTAATAATCATAAATAAGATTAGAGGTGGTAATCGGGTCACTCGGATCAGGTTAAAGCGGGTCTGGTCTTATCAGGTTCAGGGTTATGTGGGTCAGTAATGGGTTCAAGTCGGCTCATCGGATTGGGTCATGAACGGGTGGCAGGTCGGGTTGGGTCATTAATTGGTCAATGTCGGGTCAAGTTATTGGCATATATTTTATCTTATATATTTAAATTTAGATGGTAATTTTATATTTAAATAACAGATAAGTGTACTAATCGTGGTTGTAAATGAAAATAATTAAGGTGAATGTAAATTTGGTCTTATTTAAACCTATTTTAGTTTATTATCGGGTCATCTATCGACTTGAGAAAATATCAAGTCACTGGTCGGATTAGGTCAGGCGGAAAAAATAAAACTGCTATCGGTTATCAGGTCGGTTCAGATCGATTTCGGTTCACCCAATTTTCAGGATGTATCGGGTCAATTTCGGACGGGTGAGTTCGGGTTGGAAAACATAAGACTTGTGAAAGTGGCAATAATCTAATCCATATTTTATATTTTTGGATGCCTCATGCCCCACTTATATCAGAAATACATATAAAGGGTAATATGATCATCCAAACAACCCCTATTATTTATTTATCACTCAATAACAACTCCCATAAATGATCCTTCCCTTATACTTTGACTTTGTGTCAAAATCAACGTTAAACAAATAATCGAGATGGAGATGGAGACGGAGGGAGTATGATATACCTGTGTGTCTGGTTCATTTGAAGATAGTTGTCTCTCAGCATAAGAATACCTCTCATACCTTTCTAAAACCTTCTCCATGCTTCAAAATCATGAAAACATTAATTAATTAGTTAAACCGAATATTCTCTATTGCGTGTATATGCTACAAATCCTGCCTTAAATCATAATATCATATGTTACCTTTGAATATGTCACACAAAGTTAGTTAAAAGTAGTTAGACTACTGCTAAAAAGCTAATTAAGTCGGTTAAGGAATTCGTTATTATTAACCAACTAAGCTCTATTGAGTCGGGTCAGATCGTAACATTTTTCAGATTTTATTGAGTCGGAACAGAATTGTCAGGTCTACCTAATTCTACTCATGAACAAGGTTACGACTAACAAAGAAAAAGTTCCACAATTTCACTCAAGTTAAATGATGTTCACATTGTTCAATTTACACAATTTCATTATAAAATCACGGTCGATATGACCGTTTTGAATATTAATTGAAAACCACAAAGTTTCATTCAAGATAATAATATATATCTTCGTATCAAAATGGGTTAAGTATGTCTAGGGATTAACGAAAGATGTATAGAAAAATGCACGTGGTGCTTTTGAGATTTTATGTGATATCCAAAATTCTTAATTTTTTTATTCGAAAATTTTTAAGAGGTCATAACTCGTGTTTGCCAGTTAAGAAAGTAATAATTCTTTTTCAAATTGGTCATCTTTCCGAAAACTACATTTTAAAAAAATCATATTTGGATCTCGTGGCTAGGAGTTATTATATGTCAAAGTTTTTCTAACCGAATAAATTTTGAGTGACCACATCTCTGGATCAGAATTCCAAAATCGACAATTTTTTGGAGTCGAATTTTTCGAAAAATAATCGATTCGAAAAATAAAATCGTCATTTTCTGAGCTATTTTTAAAAATTTTACGGATAAAAAAACTGGGTATTTCGGACAAAATGTTAACTTGCAAGAGCACCGCATACATTTTCCTAAAAATATACGATATACGGAGTATATGCAAGGAGATCCGAGCATATTTGACCCATTTTCATCTTAACAGGTTATAAAAAAATATTGTTATATGAATTAAAACAAAGGAAAATGAGACAAAAAAAATAATTGTGATTCCTTAACTCCTCATTTATGAATATTATATGTTGTACTAAAAATAATTAAGATGTCTTAACTAGGGTATAAAATTAAGGTACAGAGTTTAATTTATTTACGGAGTACTTATTAATGGTGACTAGGTACATGTACATCAGAAAAATTAAGAGACTGTATAAATTGAATATTGCAAGACTTTTAGCATGTACTCCCTCCATTTTTATCCATGTGATACATAAGGTTTTTGTACACTATTCACAAGTTAACCTTCGATTTCAATTTTCTCTCAATACGTAAGAAAAAACATATTCATCTGGGATCTTGTTTAATTCGTCTTTACGAGTACATTGAAAATATATAATTTTTATAATTTTTACAAATACGTAGTTAAAGATATTAAGCACGTAAAACGTGCGTTGGCAAACGTACAAAAAGAAATGTATCACATGGATAAAAATGGAGGGAGTAATTCGGATCATCTGTTTAACTTTTGTATCCCGTCTTGTGTCCTATTATTTTAATTTTCTGACAACTCATCCTATAATAATATTTAAATACCTTATTTTTAATGGTTATTATCTTTTTTTTTAATTAGGTAAGAAAACTAGACCGATCCATATGAACAGCCTATCTTATCATTTCGAATGAGTGAGGTAAGTTGAAGCCACCGACTTTCAAACCACCTCGAAAAGGTTGGACACGAATGTGCAATAGAAATCAAAAAGTCAGCAACTTTGTTAGCTTCACGAAAACAATCCTTGATATTTTGATAATATTAGAAATTTCCCAAGAAATTTTCAATACTACAAATTGAGTTAATTGAGCGATATTAAAACATAAGATAGGACACGAAAATGAGACGGAGGATCCGGACTCCATGAGCAACATGTATAGCAGTGTATAGTCCAATCTAGTACACGTAACAGGTTCCCATGCCCATACTGGCTTCAGATTATTATCCTTCGGGTAATATCCAGGAATTTTTTCGTTGTTATCTGTGCAACTTTCTTATAATAATTGGAGCATAGTACCAAGTACATTGTAACAATTGGTCTTTTGTAAAACGGGAAGCTTTTCTTTTGGGTGGTATTCGAGGTCGTGTTTATCGTATTTTTCTTCATTTATACGTGATTTTTTTGGTGCGAAGTGGGAGAATAATGATATTGTGTAAGACGGACCACACTAATTAGTAACACGGAAAGACTCACACAAGTTGAAACGAGTACTTAACAAATTTATCATATTTACAAGAGTTAGCTCAAATTTATCATGAAGTTGGGGATTTGATTTTCACCCGCGACTTAGTGCACTCATTTTAAAAAAAAATGAAATTTATTAGGTAAGATTAGTAACTAAACTTGTCAAATTCTAACCGGATTCGAAAACTAAGCCCTTATTTTAGGGTTGAGACACACAAATTTTAACTCAACTACTCAAATTTAAAATGACCTTTTATTTTGAGGTCGAAATATGATTTGATTGGAACGAGAATAATTTTCTTTATTAAAATATTGATAATTATATATTATGTTTGAAAGGATAATTAAAGAATATTAATTTTTAATATTTTTACTTTTTAAAAGAAAAATTTATTAAAAAAATTGTATTAGAACCTTTTTGTTTATTCGTATTCTGACTTAACTCAATCCGTGACTCGCATTCGACCTGACTCGTATATTCTACTCCGATCGAAGACCCAGCATTCTCGATCTATTTGACAGGTCTAAAAACCACCTTACTAAAAATGTGTATAACAGACAGAATATAATAAATCATTAGATTAGGTTATTGGTTGACATGATTATTTAGTAAAACGGAATAGATACTATCCCATATAGATAAATGAGACAAAAATTTGTTATTCTCTAGATATTATGTCACTTTTATCTCTCCACAAATTTAACTTTTTTTCTTAGTTTATGATGGTTATATAATTTTAAACAAAAATTTGTAATACATCAACAAACCAATTTTCCTAAGTGTCTACGATATTTAAAATGTCTTAATGGGAAACAATTAAGACCGTCATCTTCATACAATAGTGACCTAATAAGTGTTAGTGACCTAATAAGTGCCATCTTCATACAACATATTTCCGTTGTGACAGGTTAAATATTATCCATATAAGTAAATACGACAAAAATAATATAAGTGTCGCTAATGAATTAGAAGCTCGTGACAAATTAGAATTTGTGATCCTTATATTGGTTGAGTAATAAAAGAAATATTAGACTGAGGGAGAGTTTGCAGGGTAAAGAAAGTAAGCAGTGATTAAAAAAGTACTTGTAAATCGTAAATGTAAAAAATAGAAAACAATAAGATTATATAATAAAGATGAAGATTAATATGTTCATAGTCGATGTGGTGGGGTGAGATTGTATGGGTACTGATGGTGCGTGAATGCATAAGTCCCGGGAGATTTAACCTCATCGTCATTAGACAAAAAAAAAGATTAATATGTTGGTGGCTTAATTAAAACCATTTTTTGAATGACGATGGTGTATGTAAACTGAATATTCATTGGCCAAATTTTAAAAACGTGAACCAATCACAAAAATAGGCGGTAAGAATTAAGATGGCGTGAGTAATAACTTATAACCCATTTATATAACTATGTTGACACAAATACAACACACAGAACATATACAGGTCGGATTAGTGTTAGAGGCCTTAAACACAAATTAAAAAGAATAACCAATTATTTAAAATGGTCACAAATTTATTTTCATACCACCATAATCCAACCAACCTCATTAAAACAAGAATTATTATTCTTAATTGTTAGGCTAATGAGTTATAAAGCATAGTTGATTTAATGAGTTTAACCGGTTGAACAGGTTAAGTGAGTTGAAAATAAACTCTTCAAAAATAAATAAGTTAGTCAATAATTAAATCGGTTGAGTCGGGTTAAAAGAGATGACTAACGGAAAATTTATGAAATGTCGGTTTAATTGGGTGAATAATAATAACCATTAAAAATTAACACAAATACACGTTACCACGACACAACCTAATATATTTATGGTCTTTAATTATTATCACATTTTTAATATGATACTAAAACTATAATTTGAGTAAACATATCTAAAACCACTCTCTTTCAAGATCATGAGATAACGAAGTTATGAGGTGCATAGGTCAAGTTAATCAAATATTAAACATTTAAGATGTCTCAATGTAAAAAGAAGATCATGTGTCACGAACTTAACATCGTTAGTGACCTAATATGTGTCATATTTGATAGAATATGTATTATTTTGAATCTAATTCCTTTAATATTCATATTAATAAGTTGGAGCTTATTGTTCTTAATAGATTATAGAGTTATCGTTGGCCAAATTCGAAAACAAAACGTGAACCAATCGCAAAATTAGCTTAAACACAAACTAAAAATAATTATCAATTATTTAAAATGGTTATAATTTATTTTCATACCAAGATAATCTAATCAAACTCCTTAAAACAAGAATGATTATTCTTAATTGTTAGGTTAATGAGTTACAAAACATAGTTGATTTAATGAGTTTAACCGGGGAAACGGGTTAATTGAGTTGAAAATACACTTCTTAAAAATAAATGCATTAAACAGATGAGGTTAGATTAGTCAACAATTGAATGGGTCGGGTCAGGTTTGACAGGTTGAGAGAGATGACCAGCGAAGAATTTATGAAATGTCGGTTTTTAATTGGTTGAATAATAACCAATTAAAAAATTAACAAAGACACACACTAACGCTAACACGAAATATTATTCATAATTGTTAGGTTAAAGAGTTATAAAACATGGTTGATTTAATGAGTTTAACCGGTGAAACAGGTTAATTGAGTTGAAAATAGACTTCTTAAAAATAAATGAGGTTAAATTAGTCAATAATTGAATGGGTTGGGTCAGGTTTGACAGGTTGAGAGAGATGGCCAGTGGAGAATTTATGAAATATCAGTTTTTAATTGGTTAAATAATAACCAATTAAAAATTAACACAAACACACACACTAATGCTACGACGAAATATTATTCTTAATTGTTAGGTTAAAGAGTTATAAAACATGGTTAATTTAATGAGTTTTAACCGGTGAAACATGTTAAATGAGTTGAAAGTACACTTCTTAAAAATAAATACGTTAAACAGATGAGGTTAAATTAGTCAATAGTTAAATGGGTTGGATCAGGTTTGACAGGTTGAGACATGAGAGAGATGGCCAGCGGAGAATTTATGAAATGTCGGTTTTTAATTTGTTAAATAATAACCAATTAAAAATTAACAAAGGCACAAACTAATGCTAACACGAAATATTATTCTTAATTGTTAGGTTAATGAGTTATAAAATATAGTTGATTTAAAGAGTCTTAACCGGTGAAACAGGTTAATTAAGTTGAAAATAGGCTTCTTAAAAATAAATGCGTTAAACAAATGAGGTTAGATTAGTCAATAATTAAATGGGTTGGGTCAGGTTTGACAGGTTGAGAGAGATGGCCAGCGGAGAATCTATGAAATGTCAGTTTTTAATTGGTTAAATAATAACCAGTTAAAAATTAACGTAAACACAAACTAATGCTACCACGAAATATTATTCTTAATTTTTAGGTTAAAGAGTTATAAAATATGGCTGATTTAATGAGTTTTAACCGGTGAAACAAGTTAAATGAGTTGAAAATACACTTCTTAAAAATAAATATGTTAAACAGATGAGGTTAAATTAATTAGTCAATAATTAAATGAGTTGGGTCAGGTTTGACAGATAAAAGAGATGGCCAGCGAATAATTTATGAAATATCAGTTTTTAATTGGTTAAATAATAACCAATTAAAAATTAACACAAACACACACTAATGCTACCACGAAATATTATTCTTAATTGTTAGGTTAAAGAGTTATAAAACATGGTTGATTTAATGAGTTTTAACTGGTGAAACAGGTTAATTGAGTTGAAAATACACTTCTTAAAAATAAATACGTTAAACAGATGAGGTTAAATTAGTCAATAGTTAAATGGGTTGGGTAAGGTTTGACAGGTTGAGAGAGATGGCCAGCGGAGAATTTATGAAATGTCGGTTTTTAATTGGGTGAATGATAAACAATTAAAAATTAACAAAGACACGCACTAACGTTAACACGAATTATTATTATTAATTATTAGGTTAATGAGTTATAAAACATGGTTGATTTAATGAGTTTTAACTGGTGAAACAGGTTAATTGAGTTGAAAATACACTTCTTAAAAATAAATACGTTAAACAGATGAGGTTAAATTAGTCAATAGTTAAATGGGTTGGGTCAGGTTTGACAGGTTGAGAGAGATGGCCAGCGGAGAATTTATGAAATGTCGGTTTTTAATTGGGTGAATGATAAACAATTAAAAATTAACAAAGACACGCACTAACGTTAACACGAATTATTATTATTAATTATTAGGTTAATGAGTTATAAAACATGGTTGATTTAATGAGTTTTAACTGGTGAAACAGGTTAAATGAGTTGAAAGTACACTTCTTAAAAATAAATACGTTAAATAGATGAGGCTAAATTAGTCAATAGTTAAATGGATTGGTTCAGATTTGACAGGTTGAGAGAGATGGCCAACGGAGAATTTATGAGATGTCGGTTTTCAGTTGGTTAAATAATAACCATTAAAAATTAACACGGACACAGGCTAACATTAACACGACACGAGCAAATTTATTTACCGTCTTTATTTATTGTTTAATGTTATTCACCTAGTAATATGTATAGGGCATTATATTTCCCAATGTATACAAGAGTTTGCATTATAGAGGACCATATTATTTCCATTAATGAACCTCTTTTTTCTTGTTCATACTATATCTTACAGGCTTTTTTCTTCAGGTGCTTTTTTTCATCCTTATATAGTTATATTTGATTAAATAATTAGTTTCCAAAATCACCTGGAAATAAATTTGGACCTTCCTACGTAAAAAGAAAATTTACCCAAATCAAGTAAAAACATATAATATCATGAAAGAAATGTAAGAAAATCCAACAAGAATTTATTACTCACCACTTACTAAAATAGGAATAAATAAATTAATAAATATAATTGCTTTAATTCCTAAATAATTGCTAAAATAAATCGTACACAAAAATAAAATAAAATCGTACACATAAATTCTCTTCTGTGACGTTTCACAATAAACTTAAATAACGATTAAAAGGAAAGGTGGTTACCATTAACACATTTTAGGCAATTATAGTAATATTATACGAAATTACGAAGTAAATTATAAGTAATTAACAAAAAATTATAAATAAAACCGTTATTTTGCTTATATATACGAGTAAAAAATTGTGTACCACATATATTGTTATCGACTTATCATTAAATGAAGTCATGAGGACGATCATTATATATCGTACAACGATCTTACCTTAGATCTATAATTTATTAAAGCTAGATCGAACACCATCCATGACATTGAGTTTCAGTATAACCATATTCGTGAAATATTTTAATCAAATAATTAAATTACTCGGAAATTAAGACTGAAACCGGTATTTAGAAAAAATCGTTGTACTAAACTTAGGAGTAAAAATCAATTAGTGGATTATACAACCAGTTGTATACATGTTTTATAACAAAAAATTTGAGCTTATCTGAACTGAATGTCTTTATAAAAACAGTTGTAAATCAAAACATTATAGTAAAACTAAAAACGAATACATAAAAAAATCCAAAGTTTTTATTTAAATACTAAAAAATTATAGTGTAAGAAAAAATTGTTAAAAGCTCAAAAAAATTGTATATAAGCTTAATTAGATTTATATTAAATATACAATATTCATATATTTCTGTATGTAAAATCCTATTTGTGGTAAAAAAAAATATACAGTAGTAATTAGTACGGAGTACTAATTAATTACCGTCTTAACTTATAACAGCTCATACAACCGATTAAAGCGGACATAGAAATAAAAAGGTTACGAAAAATGTTAAATTAAGACGGTTTTAACCAAGACGGAAAGTACATACCAAGAATCAGAAGAGAACTCAAAGAGTTTGCCACGATGAGAGAAAATAATAAGAGCAACATCAGCATCACAAAGCACAGAAATTTCATGAGCTTTCTTAATAATTCCACTTCTTCTCTTTGAAAATGTAACTTGTCTATTAATCTTGTTCTCTATTCTCTTAAGTTCTACCCTTCCTCTCCCCATTATTAATTATTCGAGTTTCCGAATAATATAATATATTATGATATGATATGATATCGGGTATAACTAATATGATTAATTTTATTTATAAATATAGAGAAATGTTTTTTTATGAATTTGATTTATGTTTTGAAGAGGAAGTTGGTTGGGGTTTATAGTTGGGATTTGGTTGGTTAAATAGAAACCAAATGGTTTTAATTTAGGATTAATTTAGGGCATTGTGTTGTCAAGTTCTCAATGGTTGTTTCTCTTTACTTGTCTATACTACTCTTGCACTTCGTACATACAATACATGACTTTTTGTGACCCAACTAACACACTCGTTTCCAAGTACTACTTCCTCCATTCAAATCCAAATTGTAGTTATACTTTATGCACAAATTTTAAGAATTTGAAGTATATGATTGAAAGTACAATGGGAAGTGTGTATGTTATTTTTTTATTGTTTGTGGTGGAGTAATGGTGGGTCATTTGATGACATTTTTAGTAAATAATTGATATTTATAAGGATAATTTAGTAATTTTGTTGGCTTTACTAGGAAAGTTGTAGTTTGGATATGAATGGATTAAAATGGAATAGGTGTAGTTTGGATATGAATGGAGGAAGTAGTATTTTACAAATTTACGTCTTTCTCCCGTCATAAGCTTGTGTACAGATTTTACCAATTTGATAGGTCGAAAATCGAAATACAAGTCAATTTAAAATAGGTTAGAAGATTAATCAGAGTGGTTTGGGTTATGGGTTGGGTTACCCGGGTTGGTTATGGACCGAGTTTAAAGCGGATTGGATTATATCGAGTTCAGGTTATGTGGGGTCGTTGATGGGTTCATGCCCGTTACACTTTAATGGGGAATCATAAGGTTAACTGGATTATATTATCCCGACCCACAACCGTTGTATGTAACACACATTCGTTTGAAAAATGAGATGTCAACCCTTAAGCCTATTTTGTGCCATTTTGTTTTAGGTTAACTCCAAAAATAGAAGGTTTTGTTACTAACATAGTAACATGAGTGCAAAACTGAAAATATTTGAAAATCTATCACAATTTCCTCAATTTTCTTATTTGTGACAACTTGATGTAAGGTTTATAAAATGTGAAAGTTTTTATTATTTGTTTAGCATTACAGAACATGGAGTATATATACAAGGCAAAGAGAAAACTAAGAGATAGGAAATACAAAGGCAATAAAGCCTAATCAATACAGCGAGTGATTTGAGGAAGCAATGAAGGCTTCTCATTAAGAGTGGGGCTGTTGCTTTGCCAAGTCAGAGGAGTTTGCAGTACTAGCATTAACATTCCCGTGCAAGATGGACGGTCGGAGACGAAGACCAATCTTGGAAGACAACTCGAGAAAGCGAGGCGTGTGAAGTGGTTTGGTGAGAGTATCAGCGAGCTGATCAGTGCCATTAATATGTTGGACCCGAATAGTGCCGTGACGAACATGCTCTTTAACAAAGTGAAAGGCCAAAGCTAAGTGCTTCATGCGAGAATGAAAAACCGGGTTCGCGGAGTAGCTCGTGGCACTTAGATTATCACAGTAAATGGAAGGAGCCGTGACAGTGGTGACACCAAGTTCAGAGAGAAGGGAATTAAGCCACAGGAGTTCAGTAGTGGTCGCGGCAATAGCACGGAACTCGGCTTCGGTGGAAGAGCACGATAGAGCGCGCTGTTTCTTAGAGGACCACGATATAGGAGAACGACCCAAGTAGACTAGGTAGCCAGTAGTGGAGACGTAATCCGAGGGATCACCACCCCAGTCCGCATCGCAGTAGGCATGAAGACGGAGAGGAGAGGAGTGATCAAGGTGAATACCAAGGTGGAGTGTGCCATTGAGATAGCGCAAAAGCCGCTTGAGGGCGACCCAGTGAGCAGGCGTGGGATGCGTTAAAAATTGAGCAAGTTTGTTGACGGGAAACGCAATGTCCGGACGCGTCAGAGAAAAATATTGAAGACTCCCAATGATAGCACGATAGTCCGTTTCATTCGTAATAGGAGCCGTGGGATCAGAAACAAGCGGAGGATGGGAGAGCATAGGTGTGGAGGCGGGATTACATTCTTGAAAATTGTATTTGTGGAGGATGTCAGACAAGTACTTAGTTTGATTGAGGTGAAGACCATTGGGAGTGGGTGTGACCTCAATGCCAAGGAAGCAAGATAGGGGACCAAGATCCTTGAGAGAAAAGGTACGGGAGAGATGAGTAATAAAGTGGTTAATGGTTGTTTGACTCGGACCGGTGACGATAATGTCGTCGACATAAACAAGAACAAAGAGCTTAGTGGGTGATTTGTTGAGAATAAACAAGGAGGGATCAGAGACGGAATTGCGAAAACCATGATTAAGAAGGTGAGTTTTGAGGGCGGTATACCAAGCCCTGGGGGCTTGTTTGAGACCGTAGATAGCCTTATGTAAGTGACAAACATGATCGGGTTTTTCGGGGTCAATGAACCCGGGAGGTTGGTCCATGAAGACGGACTCAAGTAGGGGGCCTTGAAGGAAAGCGTTGTTGATGTCCAATTGGTGAAGATGCCATTTCTGAGAGACAGCAATGGTTAAAATAAGACGGATGGTGGTGGGTTTAATGACAGGACTAAAGGTTTCGGAGTAATCAATGCCTGGGCGTTGGTGAAAACCTTTGGCAACGAGACGGGCTTTATGTTGTTTAATACTACCGTCGGTATTGTACTTAACGCGAAACACCCATTTGCAGCCAACGACATTCGGAGCTTGGGCACGGGGAACGAGGGTCCAGGTTTGGTTGAGAAGAAGGGCATGATGTTCTTCGGTCATAGCATGGCGCCACCGAGGATCAATGAGAGCCTGTTTGGTGGTCACGGGGGTGGCATGGGGAGAGATGAGAGTGGCCTGGTTTGCATATCTGGGGTTGGGGCGGGTGATGTTGTTGGAGAGTCGGGTAATGACGCGTCTTGGAGGGAGTGGGGGAGGGGGTGGTGGGGGTGTAGGGGAGACAGGAGGGGGATCAGAGGGCAGTGAGGGTGGCTGGACAGGGTTACGAGGTTGGGCAGGGGTAGCGGACTGGTCAGGGGAAGTGGGCTGGTTAGGGGAAGTGGGCTGGGTAGACGGAGGAGAGTGTGTGGCAGGGTGTGGGTTGGGGTTGGTCGTGTGATGCGGTTGGGGCTGGTTTGCAGCAGGGAAGGGGAGGGGTGTGATAACTGGTAAGGTGAGGGTGCACCAGTGATCAGGGGAGGCAGGGGTTGAAGGTTAGAGTTGGTGAGGGTAAGAAAAGGAAATTCGGTTTCGACGAAGCGGACATGACGGGAGGTGTAAAGCCGGGTAGTAATGGGCTCAAAACAGAGATAAGCACTCTGGGTGGTGGAGTAACCAACAAATACGCATGGTTGGGATTTGGGTTCAAGTTTGTGATGGGTATAGGGACGAAGCCAGGGGTAGCAAAGACAGCCAAAGGAACGAAGCTTGAGGTAGTTGGGTGGTTGATGGAAGAGGACTTGATATGGGGAACGATTTTGTAAGGTGGGAGTAGGTAAACGATTGATCAGATAAGTTGCAGCGGAGAGGGCAAACGGCCAGAACTTTTGAGGCATACGGGCTTGAGTGAGAAGAGCGAGGCCAGTTTCAACGACATGACGGTGACGTCGTTCAGCGAAACCGTTGTGTTCGGGAGTGTGAGGGGGCGAGGTTAGATGGGAGATTCCCGCATCAAGGAGGTGAGGTGTTAATTTCTTATACTCACCGCCGTTGTCGGAATAAAATTGTTTAATGGAGGTTCGGAAATAATTTTCTATGATGGCTTTAAATCGTTTAAAGGTGATTAATGAGTCGGATTTTTGTTTAAGTGGATATAACCAAAAATAATGAGAAAAGTGATCAACAAAAATGATATAATATTTGAATGAGTCGTGAGAGGTAACGGGAGAGCTCCAAACATCAGAAAAAATAAGGTCGAAAGGCGCAGTAGAAGTAAGGGTGGAAGTAGAAAACGGTAGCTTGTGACTTTTATTTATGGAGCACGCATTACAATGCAGAAAATCTGAAATACGAAAATTAAAATTGGAGTTTAATAATTTGAGTGTAGTTGATGACGGATGGCCTAGTCGATGGTGCCACAAGGTACTTGGGGAGGAGAGGGCCGTGAGTGCTTGAGGCCGCAGGGGGGGTTTCCAATGGTATGAGCCATCAAGGAACGACCCGTGGAGAAGGTTCGCACCCGTCGAGGTTTCCTTAAAACAAAAAAAAGTTGATGAGAAAAGAGCAGTGGCATGATTGTCAATACAAAATTGTGAAACGGAAAGGAGATTGCGTGAAATACTAGGAACAACAAGAACATTTGTAAAAATAAGAGTGTGAGTAGGAGTAGAGATAGAGTAAGAACCAATATGGGTAATTGGAAGGGATGAGCCATCACCGATTATCAAGTCGTCAGGGCCATCATAGGGTTGATGAATAGAGAGGTTTTGAAGGTCATTTGTGACATGGTGAGAAGCACCACTATCAATGAGAAAAGAGGTTTGGGGGGCGGTTGAGACAGTGGCGGTGTTGGCAAAGTGACGAGGTTGACGGGTGGGGGGTGGGGGAAAGGTAACGTTGGGATAGTCACGCTTAAAGTCGGGGCAATCGCGAATGACATGGCCGGTGGAGCGACAATATTGGCATTTGCCAAGGAAGGGTTTTGGGGCATTAGTGTTGTTATTAGAGCGCAGGTTGGGAGTGAAAGGAGGGAGCACGATAGGTGCTGGAAAAAGTGGAGGAGGAGCGTTGTGGATGGTAGGTGGCATGGGGGTTGGATGGGGAACGAGAAAAGGGAGGCGTGGGGGCTGAATATCGTGAGTAGGCCGCGTGAGCAGTGGGAACAAAGGTGGTACTGGAGGGGGTTTTTTTGACTAAAAGCTCATGGTTGATGAGTTTTTCATGGAGGGCATCGAAGGTGATGGGTGAGTCACGGGCGCGTATGGCGTCAATAACGGATTTGTAGAGGGTTTGGTCAAGGCCATCAAGGATTTGGCTAGTGATATCTTCGTCATCGACGGGTTTACCTAATTGGGCTAAATTGGCGGCACAAGTTTTGATATCAAACATATAATCGGTTATGGAACGGTCACCATGGGTAATGTTTTTGAGGCGTTCTTTTAGTTGAAGGATATGACCTCGGGAGGGGTTGGCGTAGGTGGATGCAAGGAGGGTCCATGCTTCATGAGAAGTGGTGCAATCGAGAATGAGAGGTGCAACGGTGTCATGAAGCGTACCGGCAATGGCACCGAGTATAAGTTGGTCTTGTTTGAACCAAGTATGATAGGATGGATTTGGAATAGGTTCGGGTTTCGGCGTGTCAGGGGTGGCAGCGGGTGTGGTGGTCTTGGGTGGGGGTGTGATTGTTCCATCAAGAAAAGCATAGAGGCCCGAACCCGTGAAGGAGACGGGTAAGCTGGAAGCGCCAGGAACGGTAGGTGGTAGGGGTTAGTTTGGTGCAAGTTGGAAACGAAATGGAGAGGAGGGGTTTGTTGGGTTCGTCGGAGTTTGGGACAAGGTTGTTGGTGTTGGCCATGGGTGGTCGTGAAGTAAGTACAATACCGAGAAGAACAAGGGTAAGAATCGGGGTTTGGACTGATACCATGTAAGGTTTATAAAATGTGAAAGTTTTTATTATTTGTTTAGCATTACAGAACATGGAGTATATATACAAGGCAAAGAGAAAACTAAGAGATAGGAAATACAAAGGCAATAAAGCCTAATCAATACAGCGAGTGATTTGAGGAAGCAATGAAGGCTTCTCATTAAGAGTGGGGCTGTTGCTTTGCCAAGTCAGAGGAGTTTGCAGTACTAGCATTAACACTTGACATCATAATAATTTACTCGGGTGTTACATATATCAATTCAGCTTATTAACATTTGTTTTATCTAAATTAATGTATGTAATTTTGGATAGATAATTTCATGTTAAAATAATGTATAAGTGTATTTAATTTAGTTTTGAGTATATATAATTAAAATGAATGTCAATTTAGTCTTATCTCCACCATTATGAAGCAAATTCGTTATCGTATCATCCTCACGATTAAGTCATTATCGGGTCATGGGTTGGGTCGGGTCAAGTCGGGTTCGGTTTGGAACAAATAATCATGTCATTGATTATCGGTTCAATTTCAGGCTCCGTTTGGTAAGAAACTCCAAGTAGCTTATTTGACCAAGCAAATTAGCTTATTTGACCAAAATTCAAGCGATATAATTTTTTTGCAAGTGTTTGGTAGGTAACTTATTTGTCCAAATAAGCTATCCGAAATAAAATGTTGTTCGAGTAGCATTTGAAAGATAAGGTACCTGAAATGAGATATTTTCCATCTTTTTACCCATTTAATTTATAATATTAAATAATTATCATATTCTTTACGTCATTTTACCCAAATATGCTAACTTTTTCGCCTATTTACCAAACACATTTTCATATAATCAGTTACCTTACTAGCTATTAATTTCCAGCTATCTTTTTCAGCTTTCAACTATCTCTCCACATAATTTTACCAAATAGAGCCTCAAATTTGATCAGGTCCATTTCAATTTACCCAAATTCCATGGTCTATAAAATTAAATTTCGAACGATTTGGATCGAAGTCCCGGGTTGGGTCAGCTTGTGTACTCTAAGTTTATAGTTGTTTGGTAATATAGAAATCAAATGATAGTTTAATTTAGGGCATTGTGCTGTCAAGTTCTCTATGGTTGTACGAGTATCTCTTTCATTGTCGAGTCCAATTGTCTCCTACTCTTGTACTCCAATACATGACTCATGAATGTTTGTGACCCAACAACAAAAACAATTTTTTCCATGTAGTAATTTCCATTTAATATTTAAAATATTTTGAAAAATTCAAGTTTTCTTAGGTTAAAAGAACTCGTGTATTTTTAAACTTGGATTTTTCAATTAGAATGTATTACACTTTATTATTGTACAACACATTATTAATTCGGTTTTTTTTACCGAGGTTAGAAAAACCGGTAAAGTACGCACGTTATATTAGAAAAACCTTAATTAATAAGTATATATACCTTTATTAATATTTAAGTCAAAACCATAATAATAACTTAGAACGGTTAAATTTTCGTAATTATAAGCATAATGAAATTGTTTAATGAAATTAGTTTCATATCTTTTTAACACATTATTCATAACTATTTAAGAGCTTTTTAACCTATATCGTGTCAGATTTTTTTGACTTTGATTGACCAAATATTAACCCGTCATCTCGACCCAAAAACATTCTACTCGATCGTATTTAATTTCACCTAGTTCGAAATTATATGAAGTGATATAAAATAACTAGTTTAAGGTATATCTAGATTACATATATAAAAATAACAGAAATGATAAGTATAACCCTAAGGGTTGTATGTAAGGAGCTACAAAAGGAAATAAATTCTTAGCATCCCTTACTTATTTACTGAGAGCATGTTTGGCAACTCATAATTGGAATTGCATTCCGTAATTGAAACATTTCAAGTGTTTGGAAGCTTCTAGAATTTGGAATTGGAATTGGGCTCAATTCCTTACCAATTCCAACCTAGTTAAAATTTGAGTCTCTCAAATCCCTACCATATACTAGTTATTTCAATTCCATCACTATTTACGTCTTTTTTATATTCAAATTTAATCGTAATATTTTAATTTTCGACATTTTTTCTGATCGCGAATATTTTCCGGGGTAATTTTCCCCAAATAAAAAATTTTCGATCACTTCGACCAATATCCGTCTTGCCCAATTCCAATTCCAAATCCACGGGTTTCCCAAACGAACTTTTGGAATTGGATTTCGAATTGAATTCAAACATTTTGATTTCTACAATTGAATCATCAAAATGAAATCATTTCCGTGTTTCCAAACGCGGCCTTATGAATTGGGGATTCGTATCATTTTTCCATCAAAATGCATATTCTCAGGGCTAATTTGATTACCCCTCTAATTCATGGGAAATCCAACATTTCATGAATTACAATTTTCAAAGTTGTTTGGTTACGCCATAAATAAAAAAAATGGAGGAACTCAAACTTCTCCCATGAATTCTAATTCCCGAATGATGTGGGAAGTTAATTATAATAAATATTACGATTATTATGTTCAGTCACTAAGTAAGGAAACTAATATTTTCAATTTCATATATCTTTTATATTTTCAATAAAATTAATCTTTTCATCAAATTATTTTACCAAACAAAATACAATGATGAGAAATGTAAACAATTATAAGGTATCAGTATTATATAATTATTTTTATAAAAATATTAAGGAGATTTGGAGATGTTTGGTAAACGGCATATTGATCAATTTTTAGCATATTTAATGATTTTAGCATGTTTGATCAGTCAATAATCAATATGCTAATTTTAGTGTTTACACGAATAGTAAAACGTAGATGAATCATAAGAAATTTAGCGTTGTCTATCAATGTGCTCGATCTATAAATTACTCTCTCCGTCTCAATAATATGTTTACATTTACTTTATTTTTGTACTACAAAATAAAAAAGTGTAAATATTTCGCTAGAACATGAGAGTGGTATATTGCACCAAAGAATCTAGATCTCTTGAGCGAGGATGAACTTTATGTGAGGTGGCTATCGGCTTTGTCCATGATCCTACGTGATTACGTATTCCATTTTGCATAAGCAAATTGCCAAAAATATAAAATAAAGTGACGGAGCTAGGAGGGGATAGAAAGGGCACTCGCCGGTCGTCCCTGTTGATGACGATCGGGAATTTGATTGTTTTTAGTTGAAAATATTCGATTTATACAAGTTTTTCTTAAATTAGTACACATTTTCGCTGCTGAGATTTTTATGCCGTTAGAGTTAAATCCTTGCTCAACCACTTTAATTTCAGCCGTTCAGAAAGTCGAGTTGGGTCTTGTTTTTTTCATATTTGATTTTTCTTGCACTTGTACAATGTCGCTCCAGGAGTTGTCTTATTCGACTTTAACACCAAATAACAAATAATAAATCATTTTTAACGAGTATCCAAATACCCTATTTGCTTTATCACGTTTGCCAATGCAAGTTTTGCGTGATTCATATCTTTAACTACGTATTTGTAAAAATTATAACAGTTATATATTTTCAATGTACTCGTAAAGACGAATTAAACAAGACCTCACATGAATATATTTTTTCTTACGTATTGAGAGAAAATTGAGATTGAAAGTTGATTGGTGAATAGTGTACAAAAAGCAAATATGGTATTTGGATAAAAATGGAGGAAGGATTAGTTTATTGCCTACGAGCACCCACAAATGTCCTCGTAACAACATAAAATTTGTGTGGACGCTTTATCTGACACAAAAAATTGTCCTTGTAATTTAAGAGCATTTTTGTTCCACGAGCATACAATCCCAAAAACTGTGTATTTATACACCTCTAGTTTCAGTCGTTCGGGTGGTCGTGTCGGGTCTTGTTTGTTTCTCCCTTGATTTTTCCAGCATGTGTCCGAGATCGCTTAGGAGTTGCTTTATTCAATTTCAGCACCAAATAATAAGAGTTAGTCCATTATTAACGAGTATACAACTTTCACTCAAAATTAGTTTTTTACTTACCAACACTCTCAAATGTCCTCTGCTACATACTATACAACAATTGCGTGGATTTTTTATCTGACCCGGGAGTAGTCTTTTTTATTAACGGACACTTTTATTCCGAGATCGTGCAGTTTTAAAAACCGTGTATTATAAACTCATGACGATACCAAGTTACAAGTGTACAACACAAATACAAGTAGTAATATTCAAGACTCCGAGCAACATAGCTTTCACATCTACCATCATTTCAATTTTATTGTTTTTGGACATTAAATAATATAACGTTCAGATTGAAATTTTATTAGAGAAATAAGTAGTAGTAGTAATTCCATGTCGGCAAGTGAGAAATGAGAAAGTGAAGATGTTGTCCCATTGGAGTTGTGGACGACAAAAATGAATGGCAATTTTGATAGCAAAATTGACGTGATATATTTACAATCATCAAGTCTCCTTTGTGACGGATATATTCGTCAGTTTGCGACGGAATAAGTATTATCTATGTGGGTGTATAAGACGAACAATTTGCTATTTCCTAGCCATTCTGATTTTGTTTTATATACCCCACATGATCGCAAACTTACAACGGATACGCCCGTCAAAACTGAGAATTTGGGATTCCCAATAATAAACCAATATGAATTGAAATGGTGGTGAATATAAGCAACACGAAAATGGGATGGAATCTCACTTATTTTCACCCTTCATTTCTTGTCCTTCTTTCCTTATCAGAACCCACACTCGTACGATCTACTCTCTACCATATACTACGTCTTCTCTATCATTGCCGTTACCGGTAATAAATGGGTCGATTCGGTCGGGTTTGAATTAGGTTTATCACTATTTCGTTTCGGGATAGGTTGTTTCGGATTTCGTTAATGTCAAATGTCTACAACTTTAGTCATTTTGGTTGGAGTTATTTTCGGGTTAGTGGTTACAACAACTCTGTTTTGGAAGCACAAGTGGGCAACGGAGGTGCCACTAGAAGATATGTCGGAGTTCGAAATCCCCGAACAATTGCAAACCTCAACCGTGGCCGACCTTTGGGATGATGGGGTCGGGTGGAAGTGGGAGCTTTTTGCAGATATCTTACCAACACGTGTGCTCCAAACGATAGCATCATTCGAGGTTGTGCCGGGGGAAACTAATACGGATAAATTCTTTTGGTCAGAAACCCCATCAGGATATTTCTCGATCAAATCAGCCATTCGTCTAATTCGGAGGATTCCTAGTCAGGATTCGAGTAGCTCTTGGAAGCTCCCGTGGAATACATGGGCACCACAAAGGATGCGCCTCTTCCTATGGTTACTTTTGCATGACCGTATCATGTCAAATGTGAATCGTGCTATACGGGGATTCATTGAAGACCCGTGTTGTGGGGAGTGTCCGGGAGAAGAGGAGTCGGCTATCCATTTACTCCGTGATTGCCCGAAAGCACGACTGGTATGGCATCATTTCCCGTTAACTGATTCGGATTGGTTTAAAAGGCCGGTTAACATCAAAGATTGGGTCATTAATAATCTCTCCCAGAGAGGCCGTGGGCCTTGTGAACATTGGGCTACCACGTTTGCGGTTGTGGTTTGGTGGTTATGGCGCTGGAGAAACTGTCGGGTTTTTGACCGACTCGAGACCATCCCGCTCAATTTATTTACTACTATCACGGAGCGTATTCGTGAAGTGCTAGAGGCGAAAGATACCAATGACCTTATAAGCATTGGTACGACTTCTCGTCGCAAGGAGATTACTGTCAAATGGTGTGCCCCTCCGGAAGAGTGGGTTATGTTAAATATTGATGGGGCGTCTAAGGGGAACCCAGGACTAGCAGGCGCAGGAGGTATTATACGGGATAGTACTGGGAAGGAACTTGTGACTTTTGCAGAAAAACTTGGAGTAGCAACTGTTACTCGAGCTGAATTGATGGCTCTAAGAAGAGGTCTGTTAATTGCAATGGAAAAGAAGTTCCCGAGAATCTACATTCAGACGGATTCAAAAGTGGTTGAGGGTTTTATGAAGAACCTGGAGACGGAGCTTCTACCATCCGCCCATACACACCTAATACGCCTATGCCGAGCTTTCATTTACGAAACCGATTGGCAAGCTGACATAATTCATATTTATCGAGAGGCGAATTCGTGTGCGGATTGGTTAGCTAATCTCGGAGTAGAACAAAATGAGGGTCTTCGTATTTTCGAACCAGATGCTACACCCATGCCCCTGAGACGGCTTATTACTTCAGATGCTCGTGGAATTGCTTGGCCGCGCATGGTGCCGGAGAATGTAGCTGTGTAGCGTAGGCTTTTGTTTAGTTTACTTTCGTTCTTTTCTTTTTCGTTTAGTTGTTGTCGTGTCCGCTGTTTGCTTGTTGTTTTTTGTTTCGTTTCTTTGCTTTCTGGGTTAGCCCCACGTCTTGTTTACCAAAAAAAAAAAAAAAATATTTTGGGTTAGTGGTTTAAAACATAAAATACTTTAATTAGACCTAATCCCTATACTATAAAAGGAAAAGAATTCCTTGCAATTCTATTGGTCCATGACTTTTGGAGAGAGAAAATGCTTTTATTTTAGTAGGACTCACCATGTTCTTTGTGTAATTAATTACTTGCTTCCTTCATTTCAATTTAATAATTAATTTCTCCTAAATTTAAATTAAGAAAAAAATTAAGAGACTTTTCTTTTCTAAGATTTATGCTAAGTTGTCAAGTACTATTAAATCAACCTTCATACAAAACAAGATGTATGTATTTAAAAAAATCGTAGATAAAATCATTATTAAACTAAAAAATCAAAATATAATAATATCATCAATTAACTAAAGAAATCTTTAAAAAAATTTATAAATTCACATCAACTACATGTATACATTATAATACAACTGGAGAGTCGTCGTGTGAGAATGATTCTTCTGTTAATGTGACCAAATTTCAAACTTAAGGGGCTAATTAGCACTCGAACGATAAATAAATTTACACCAACATGGGGTATCTTTTAAAATTTTTGTTATATAAGAAACGATAATTATCCAATAAAAACAATATGAAACATCGTTTAAAATTTTTACTAACAAATAATTAATGAATAAACCCGTGCAATTAGTGCACGGGCATAAAACTAGTTTGGATAACATAGAGTATGACTTTTATTTATTACTAGTTTTATTCCCGTATAAAAAAAATGCACTGGTCGGTTTTACAACTATGATATACTGAGCTTATAACAAAATTTTCATTTTATCGGCAATTAAATTAAAAAGATATATGAGTTAAAATTAAGTTATATAATTGCACCGACTTTGAATTAAATTAAAATGTAATAATAATGAATTAAATATATTTTGTTGTATACGTAGTTTTTATTAAATTTAGACCTAACTAATTAATGGGAGAGGGGTTGATTAAATTAAATCAATAACGAGGAAGTGGAGGTCCCTACCACAAAAGAAAAAGAAAATTAATTTTTTCATTTTAATAAATTAAGAGCCAATCAAATCTCTTTAAATTTTATTCCTTTTATAGTATAGAGGTTGGAGTACAGAAAGTCGTAAAACCTTTATTTGTAGGATGATGTTAAATAGGGAGTATAAGTGTATAACCCTTAAGGATTGTATTTAATCATTTAATACAAACTAATTTAGAGTTTTAGACCTCGTCCAATACATTCACGATAGTTAAAGTTTAGGCCATGTCTGGTAAATAGCGGATTAATTTCAGCATAAACAGATTGCAACGACAGATTTTAACCGAAGATTTGACTAGTATATTATAATTAGCAGAATTATTTCAAGTGTTTGGTAACTAGTAGATTATTAATTTTCTTTGTAAAATGTAGTAAAATTTTCTAATTGAGATTTGCTAACCAATATGTTGGGGTGACTGGTAAACCACATATTCCAAAAGAGCATATTCATCCCAAATATATTGTTTAATATGTTATTTATTGTTCTTGGTTACTACTTATAAATAAATTGTAATTGAGAAAAACGTGAACATAAAACAATAAAAAATAATCATTATCCTTTATAAATTTGTATTTATGAGATAGTTATTATATTTCATTATAAGACGGTTAGATTTCTCTATTACATGTTTATGACGTATTATAATAAAGAATTTGGGTAGAATTTATAACCTCGTCATATCATGAATCATGATCTCTCTATTTTATTTTAATTGTTCAGATCATTTTCTTAAAGAAACAGACATTTATAATTTTAAAAATTGTATAATGATGTAGGAAACTAAATATAGTACATTAAGTTACAATAAGCGGATTATACCACCAGAGGTATACAATTTTCTATACATATTTTGAGCTTTTTAATAGAAAATTTGAGCTTTATTAGAAAGAATATGAGCTATATGGTAAAATTTATGAACACCTTGACAAAATATTGAGAATCGAAAATTATTATACAACTAAAACACAATACATATAAGTTGAAATATATTTTAATTTTAATATAAAAAAACTAAAATATAACTCAAAATAGTTTAAAAGCTCAACAAATATACACATAAGCTCAATAAAATACATTATAGTTGTACGATGCTATTATACATCTGGTTGTATAATCCTTTTTGTGATTAAGTTAAACCACTTAATTAAAATTAACCTTTTCATTTATTCTAAAAGATGGAGAAAACTACTATATTTTCGACCTACAAACTTGTAAGTTACCAAATAACAATTATGAGACACAAAATATTCAATCACTAAAATAAGCGAAAAAATACATCCTACAAAAGTTTTAACACGATCCTTATGTTAATCCGTCTCAAACTTCATTATAATACTCAACTGAATTATCTAAATTCTGTCTTGATTCAACATTCAATTCCCTACCTCTGAAATTATGAATGAAAGCCACAACATGAAACCTAATCTAATTATCTAAAACCCAAAGTTTTGGAACAACATTATTTTTATTTTCTTTTAGAAATTAAAGTGAAAAGTGGAAAACATGATTAATTAATTAATGACATCTTTTAGTCGAGAGCTGATCAAATGGCCCAGGCCCGATGGCCCGACCCGGCCCAACCCGATTTTTTCTCGGGTTTGGGCCTAATAGTTTGGCCCAAAAAGCCCGTGGCCCGGCCCAAAATAAGCCCGATATAAATATAGGGTCGGGTTTGGGCCAACCTAAAGGCCCGATTTTTGGCCCGGCCCGACCCGAAATTATTTTTTTAAAAAGAAAAAAATTCAAAAGTTGGAATCGTATATCACATCATATTAATAATCTTATATCACTAATGCATCGAATTATCAATTTCGCAGATATTTTTATTTTTATCGTACACCTTTGCTTAATACTATTCATTTTTTGTCAACTCATAAATTATGTATGGTACTATGGATAGTTCTCCTACCAAAAGAGTCGAAGTCAAATACCTAAGACTTGAAAATTTTATTTCGTTGCTAATAGTTTGTTCACATAACGATTTTGTCGATTGTTTCGTATTATATTATTTTGGCCCGTTTTGGCCCGAGGCTCGTTATAGCCCGAACAATTGCGGGCTTGGGCCAAGAAATTTGGCCCATCGTTTTGGCCCGGCCCGTGTATTTGGGTCGTTTATTTAACACGGACCCGGCCCAAACCCGGCCCGGCCCGGCCCATGATCAGGTATTAATGAATTCTGTCATATCAATTCTTCCCCCTAGTGACAAAATTCTGTCATATCAATATATCATAAATCTAATCTCAACTTTTTATCTACAAAAATGAATAGGAATATTAATGAATTGAACTTTTTAAGATATGACAACTATAGGCAACAAATACATGGCTTATTTAGTGGATAATTTTGTGAACATGTTAAATCTTGTCCGATTTATCAAATTATCACGTATTTATAAGCTTGTAACGAATAAAACCTGTTCATTTTATAATAAAATATAATTATCATTCAATATATAAAAAATTATAAACGATTATATTTTATCGTAAAATAATTACGTTTTTTGTGTTATAATTTATGACCAGTCGACCACCACAAGA
Source organism: Silene conica (assembly GCA_029255685.2). Classification (NCBI taxonomy): domain Eukaryota; kingdom Viridiplantae; phylum Streptophyta; class Magnoliopsida; order Caryophyllales; family Caryophyllaceae; genus Silene; species Silene conica. Next base: position 97,368,134 of record CM055312.2, read on the forward strand.
CGGACAATTAGTTTATCTAATCACTAGCTACACATGTTTGGGCCGGGCCCTTCAATTTGGACTTTGAATCGAGTCTGTTTCTCTCAAAACATGCATTGAATTGAACTCCAAACCTTAGCCCAAACTAGTGACTAGTTAGAGGAGACAACTCACTTGAGGGACAAAAATAAATGGATTGGATTAATTATTAAAGGGCAGAAAAAAAAAATCTTTAAAGGGCAGAAAAAATTAAAAATTAAAACTTAAAAAATAGGGTTGTTCAAAAGCTTTAATTTTGCCTTATCTTTAAGGTCAGGTTCTTTTCGACTGAAACGAGCTGAATTGAAAAAATTGGAGGAGAGCTTAACTGAGGTGAAGTGAATTTAGTTGAATTAAAAGTTAATTTTGTGAAGAGATTAGCTTAACACAATTGATTGAACGTAAATAAATTAAACTTAACGGAATACAACAAAGCAAAATTGACAGGAGCTGAAATTAAGCCATAAATAACAAGACCTAAATCAGGATAAAATGATACTAAGAGAAAAAATGAGGTTAATTATTTAAATTTGGGCAAATTCGAGATTAATTTAAGTTTGAATTTTATTTTTCATGAAAACAAGCCGAATAAGGCTAAGATTATTAGTTAATTTTTATAAGAATTAATTTTTTAAAGTGGAATTAAATTTTATTACATGTATTTTATCTAATTGTATGAAGATCATTACGTATGGTTTATGCTTTTAGTGAATGTAATGAAATAACAACGTTGTTTTCTAACCACAAAGTTGAAACAGTAGTTTAAGTAAAACTTATGATCTTATTCGGATTAAAAGTGTTGAAACTTTAATTTTATACCTTTTAATACAAAAAATTATCAGCAGTAACTCTCAACAAATTTAAAATAAGTTAAAATCAGACATTCATTGCAGAACTCTCTAATCTGAAAAATACAGGTACGAAATTACACTAATACATCAAAGCTCAAAAAAATAAATTTAATTCTATCATAATTTTATCAATAAATCACGTTTAAACTTTTTTTTTTTGTCAAGATCCACCAAAATTAAGTAAACAATGTGTTTGTCGATCCAAACTCTTTTGGAATATACAAACTTAATGCAAACATGCATGTGCCAATAAGTCTATAAAACCTAGAGACATCTAGCGAGTGATCTTACGTACCATCTGAAAAACTAGTGTCCAGGGACGAAAAGGTTGGAGTTACACTCAGTATAGGGGGCTTTTGCTACACTTGCAATGGGAGAGTGACATGTGTCCATTTTGTTGGAATCTGATTTTTGCATCTTTCTTGAGATTCCTTGCATTAAATGCCCACTTGCATGATGACCCCACCTAATTACCCACTAACCTATAGTTTAAGACATGTTTACTTTTTGTAATTTTTTACTTTTTGAACACAATTTGATTTGGATAATACATTTAAGGTATTTTGTATTATATATGTAGGGTATACGGCATACGGTATACATTTATACGATATTTATACGGTATACGATATACTGTATTTATACAGTATACTTTAATTTATATATATATTTTTTAATATATTACTTTTTAGTATCCGTATTTCTCGTATCTTAATGTCGTATTTATACGGTATTTTTGTCAATTGAATTTTTTTCTACTAAAATTAGAAAAAGAAAAAAAAAACATAGATTATTATTTAAAAAAAGGGAAGAGAAGATGATATATTTTTTAAAAAAATATTTTTTAAGTTACTGAAAAAAAAAAAATTTAGATAGTTTTTTTATGGTTTTTTCCCATTAACCACTTCCTGAGTAGTCTTTATATTAAATAAAGATTGTGAAGTAATCAGTTGTTTACAGTGGGTGGGTTGGTTGATTGTTGTTTGCGTAAGTTGTCATTTGCTCCATAGGTTGCAGGTTCGAGCCTTGCTGAGTGCCTCTATGTTGTATTTTTGTTAATATTTTTTGTTGTGAGGGATTAATTAAATTCTTTTATTTATTTTTGTGATGTCGATATTTATTTTGTAAAAAATATTATTGTTTCCCTTACTTGTATTTACTAGTGAGGGACTTCCAATGAACGTAACCCATAATTAATTTGACATTAGTAATTTGAACATATTTAGATATTTTTTCGTATCATATCTATCTGCATTGATCATCTATTTTTTATTTTTTTTGTGTAAAAATAAGAAAGTATGCATATTTGATTTAATTCGAGTATAGCATAGTTGAATATACTAAATCGCGACATGATTTAATACGAGTATAGCATATTTGAATATACTAGATCGCGACATGATTTAATTTACGATAATATGTAACATGTTTATAACCATAACTTGTTTGTTGTTATTGAAGAAAAGCTTAAACTAAGAGTTCTTGGTCTACATTAATTTAGCTTACAATTCAACATTGTTGCATTAAACCTACTGTGTTGGGTTTACAATTCTTAATCGTAATACGCCTCATCCTCTGAGCATAAATCAAATGGGCCATCGTCATGGACAGTTGGATCATCCATGTCTCTGTTTCCCTCCATCCAACAATGGTAGACATACCTTGCGTCTTTCGTTGGTAAATCAAGACAGCTACACTGGATAGAAAACACACGACCCCATCTTGATCTGACTATTAACCCGTTTATTTCTTCTCTCTTCACCTGACTCTTATAATCAGTTGTCATCTTAGATGTATCTGTTCCAATTGCAAATAAAGAAGCCCACTTTCTGCACACTTCAGCCATACTACGTTTGTCCTGATGATTGAGCCTCTAAAAAATGGTAGTCATTAGCTCATCAGAACTGAGCAATAGATGGTTAATTCGATCGCCTACTGTCGTCTCTTTTAGCACATACTGTGTTTCGAACAATGATTTAGATCTGAACTGCTCCTTTTTCCATCGTATGTAGTCACTCTCAAACTCACGCCTGTCTTCTCTGTGAAAGTAACAAACACCAGTACAGCGAGGCATACGTATTTAATTGCAGACAAAGAAACCCAATCAAATCCTGCAGAAATTTGCAACTAAACCATTTTAACAAAAATAAATCTATTACAATTCAGGTGACTGTACAAATATAAATTTATGCACAATTCATTTAATCAGTCTATATACTACTTATGATTGAATACATTAAAGTAGTGAATACTTACTTTAAGAGTAGTAATGGTTCGACCTAGTGATCCCGTCTTCGTGCTTGATCTAAACTGGAAGTTTTCTTTCAGAGATAGGAAAAAGTTGGAGATTGGAAAATATGAAGGATATAGAGAGATTGACTATTGTGTGTTGTGTAAAAGGTATGTTTGTGAAAATGCATTTAAGCTACCAACCAGATGTTTACAATAGTTTGAATTTTGAGTGGACATTTCGGGTTTACGCTTTAGGTATTAGGGTTTAGGGTTTAGTGTTTTCGGAACATGGAATAGGGTTTATGGTTTAGGGTTTAGGGTTTAGGGTTTAGGGTAGGGCCGGCTCAGGGGGTGTTCAACCCGTGCGGTCGCACAGGGCCCCAAATTCTAGAGGGCCCAATATACGACCCAGTTATATAATAACTCCAATATAAATTTGTTAGTGTCATTCTAACAATCTATTAGCTGTGTTAAAGTGGTAGAATTCCCATCTTAGAATTCGAAGATCCTGTGTTCAATTCCCCTAAGCATCATTTTGAAGTTTAATTTTTCATTTAAAAATCAGAAGAAGTGGTGTCAGTAAGGATCGAAACCGCGCCTACTATGGTGAACTATGAACAGTTATCCAACATGCTAATGAAGCCCTCTTGGCATATTATGGAAGTACAATTTAATTTATAACATAGCTGTTGGGCCTCCTTTGCTTTTTTGTAATCAAAATTGTTAATATTTTTTAAAAAATGTTCCTTGTATTCATATTAAAAATGTTCCTTGTATATGTAAAAATGTGTATTAATGAAACTTAAAATAAAACGTGTAAATCAATTACAATATTCAACCAAATCTACTGTAATTTGTGTACAAAGAGTTGGAGAATTGCGACTGTTGTTGAGAGTCGGAGTACTGCGATGACGAGTATTGCGGCCAATACTGATGTGGGTGGGATACCGTGGGCGTCGTTTGAGAAGCTGCAAAAATCGGAGTGACGTCCGTGGGTGTGTTTCGTGTGTCGCTGAAACCGCTCATGTACGATGATCCTTCACCGTTAGGGGGTTGGGTTGCTCGGGTCGTGCTCGTTGGCAGTATATTACCCGCGGCATCCATAGCCTTGGGGTTTCTCCTCCTCTTTTTCTGCTTATCCAAACGTCTCCTCCCCGTCCCGCGCTTGCTTGGAGGGTCGGCAATGTCGTCTTCCCGTCTCGCTGCGTTCGCCTTCGGCTGCTTTAAACTCAACCTATTCCGACCCCAAACTCTCAATGACACCCCATCTGCCGCAAAGGAGTCTACGGCATGTATCCCGACCACAGCCTCAAGTTCGCTGATTAGTTCGTCCGTACGAGTCTTGTAGATTGCGGACGCCTCATCGCTTTGCATCGCCAACCTTTTAATGTAGTCGTTTTTCATACTCATCCCGACTGATTTCTTGTTGCGTTCATTCGTTTCCGGGTCGTAATACCCAACACGGATGGCCTCGTATCCTCGTACCAAGTCTTTTCGCCATCGATCCAAGATGCATTTATCCGGGATTCCCTTCACGTCTAACACGTCGAGGCACTTCATGATATGGCGGCATAAGATCCCACGGAATTCAAACATCTTACAGCCGCAAATATAGTCACCTGTCCTCGTGTCGATTGTCACCTCGAAAGTCCTGCGATCTTTCCTCCAATTTGGCTCTGTGACCTTCGAAGTGGCCCTGTACCTCTTAATGTGATCGATAGGGCTTGGCTGTGTTTCGACGTTGGTGCTAATGCATCCGTAAACCTCGGTCTTGACCTCTTTGAATTTGGCGTTCGTGTAAACCTTACTGTATATATCCTCGAAGAGCAGTTGGGGATCCCATTTAAGCGGACTCTTTGCGTCTCTTGCGTTGTTCACCATCTCGTCCTCTACCTTTTTTGTACGACGTCATTGTACTGGTGCATGAACTGAATCAGTCCGGTTTCAATATTCACGTGTCCTTTGATCAGCCTGTTCGTCTGCTCACTCCTCTGCGTGGAAGACATGCCAGCAGAGAAGGTGTCCTTCCAGTACACAGGCATCCACCTTTCTCTTATCGACCACGCGTCGGCTAACCACCTGTTCTGTCGCAGGTGGTGTTTATCCAGAAATTCGGCCCACAGAGAATACAATTCTTCGACCGTGACACTTTCGTGAACTATTGTGCGCATATCTTTGTCTATGGCATCGAATTTAGGATGGTGCTTCAAATGATTATCAAAGTTCTGTAGGACATGCCAAAGACACAACCTGTGATCCGTTTCCGGGAATACTTCTCTGATGGCCCCCACCATTTTCCCGCATTGATCGGTCAGTAGCACCCGTGGAGCTCTGCCCATGCATTTTACCCAGTTGTTGAAGACCCAGGTGAAGGACTCTGTCTCTTCGTGTGATATTAGTGCTGCTGCGTATATTATTGTACTCCCGTGGTGGTTGACACCGACGAAAGGGCAGAATGGCATCTGATACCTGTTGCTTAGGAAAGTGCTATCAAATGAGACGGGGTCACCAAATGCCTGGTACATGGCACGACACCTTGCGTCAGACCAAAAAATGTTGAGCAGTTTATTGTCCGTGTCCCTCTCAACATCGTAGTAGAAATTTGAATTCTGAGCTTTCAACATTTCAAAATGATCAAGTACCGCTTGCGCGTCACCGTCGTTCTACGTTCACCAAGTTTTTGGCGTCCTTCCCGGTGAAAGGAAGATGTTGAAGTCCTCCAACCTCCCTAACCAGAGTGTTGAAGCTGCGGGTGATGGGGATGCCTGCCCTGTCATTCATCATCAACCTCTCTTTGAAATACTCGCTTACATGCCTGTAGTGGACGCAGTGTCGACTCATTTCCGGAGTCACTTCGTGGTTGTGGTCCAAATTACATGTTCTAATCTCGAATTTCCCATTTTCCTCATTCATTTGACCGAATATAAAAGTTGAACATAGCTGGGGTTGTTTTATTTTCCGGGTTGGACTGGCCTCAGAACACATTAGCCTGATCTTGGACATCATATGGAACCGCGGTTCTTGTTGACCAGCGCCGTTCTTTCGTACACCTTGCGACTTGAAGGTCGACATAATGGTGCTACTCCGGACATATAGTTCGAATCCCTTCTTGTATGCGTAGGTGAAACAGAAAGCGGCGAAGGTCTCCCCGGAATCAAATTCCATCCCCACGGTTGGCTCCACAGCAGGTCCTCCGTCACCATTTCCGACAAGGACATCGGCTGCCTGTTGTAGGATGTCGGTGTTGGTGTCAACTTCCTCAAAAATGTCGTTCTCTCCTGATTCCGAAACCGGATATTCTTCGTTTAAGTCAAAATTGGTGGCCATTAATAATGTGTATTTGGAGAAGATGAAGTTTGCTACTTGAATATGAATAATTAATTATTTTCTTTAAAATTGTTGTTATTGTTTTGGGTAATTGTTATGTTTTAGTGTAAGCTTAATATTAGAATAATATTTGTAATTTGTTCGTTAATTTACGATAAACTGGTAGTATCGAGTAATATTTACGGTAAGAAAAGTCTATTTTTACAAATTGGAGTGAAATTAAGACGTTAATTTTTTATTAAAATTAATTTTGTTAAAAAAAGAAGTACGTAATGTATTTGTTTACTAACTGAAAATAATTTAAAAGGAAATTTGATTTTGAAATAAGACAATTTTGAAAAACGAAAAGGCTTAGAATTCGTTTAGAAAGCAAAATAAATAAAAAACGACTTGTGAATTAAAAAAGACGACTAATTTCATAAATGTAAAGAAATTGCCCGAAAGATTTGAAAGATTAAATTTACTAGTTGCATTTGGAAGATTAATTTAACATTACAACTTTGATTTGGAAGATTTAGTTTGAAAGTTGATGATTAAGTCTTATTTTGTATCAATTTTATTATTTTAGTTTTGGGTATTTGTGAAGCTTGTTGTGGAAGCTTCTGTTTAAAATGACTATTTGGAGAAGCTTGTTGTGGAAGCTTTGGTTTACGATTTAGGGATTAGGGTTTCGGGTTTAGGGTTTAGGGTTTACGCTTTAGGGATTAGGGTTTTGGGTTTAGGGTTTAGGGTTTACGCTTTAGGGATTAGGGTATCGTGTTTAGGGTTTAGGGTTTAGGGATTAGGGTTTAGGGTTTAGGGCTTACGATGAGAGTCTATGGTGTAGGGTTTAGGGTTTAGGGTTTAGGGTTTACGCTTTGGGGATTAGGGTTTCGGGTTTACGGTTTAGGGTTTACTGTAAAACCCCTCGCGAAAGCGGAAATATAAACACGTAAAAGTACCAAAAATGCAGCGGAATTAAAACTTTTTAGAAAAATAAAGCAACGTGCGAGAAGTCTTACGCTAAAACGTAAACTGAAACTGAAACCAAAATAGATAAGTAACGGTACTAAGTATCAAACTGAAACATAAAGTAAATACATCAGCCGGGGATGGAACATCCCTACCGGCACCAAAACAAAAGTAACAAACTACGAGTCCAGCTAAACGACGTAAGGTAAGTCATGATGAACGGATCATCGCTCGCTAGCTCTCATGAACCCATCTCCAACCAGCATGTACCTACATACATGAAAACATGTACGCCACAATCAGTGGGGAGTGACTAGAGTTCTCCTAGCCACCTTTTGTGACAACACGTAACATATAAAACAATATAGAATACTCCAACATATATCAACATGTGAAGCATAAACAACTCATCATCTGATCTCTTACTATCATGCGATTACCATGCACGGCTCTCAACTAACTTCATAAACAGATAAGAAGGAGAGCCGGTTTCCCTACTGGTTACCCAGTCGGGGGGTCTTTCAATCTAATCATTTATGAAACCGAACTAAGAGTCATCCAATGCCTTGGATGATTTAACCACAAACCATATAACAACGATACATACTAGGCATATCTGACACTGTACCATCATCAAGGCAAGCAGATATAAAACAGCAAGTACAAAGGTTCAGAGGCGACATCTTAACGCATAACCTAGGTACTAAATTATTCAGCAAGTATAAAGGTTCAGAGGCGACATCTTAACGCATAACCTAAATACCAAGTTCACATTATCAAGCAAGGACTCAGAGGCGAAAACTCAACGCATGGACCGGCTAAAACTAAACATTAGACTCAGAGGCGAAAACTCAACGCATGGACTAACATTCAATTCACTATCACAAGTAAGGAACTCAGAGGCGAAAACTCAACGCATGTTCCCCTACCACATTACAAGATACTAGACTCAGAGGCGAAAACTCAACGCATGTTCTAGCACCAAACACCTGCACTCCGGGTAAGGTATGACAACCTGACTGCCCCGTCGTGCAGTTGCTCTACTCGTCAGACTCAGAGGCCAGCTTAAGGCATGTCCTGACGCGATCACACATACATGTCTGGACTCAGAGGCGAAAACTCAACGCATGTCCCAGACACGACAAACAGACATGTATGGAACTCAGAGGCGAAAACTCAACGCATGTTCCCATACACGACAAACAGTTCACGTGTTAAGTTCAGAGGCCAGCTTAAGGCATAACTTAATACGCATCAAAACAATATCATTCAAGTCTATGAACTACTCTATAGTTCTACCTTTAACTTCTAATCAACACTTAATTGACCTCGAGAACAAGATGAGGGAGAGCCGGTTTCCCTTTCGGTTGCCCGACCGGGGGGTCTCTATCCTTACCCTATTCCCGAACCCAATAAAATGTTGCCCATCCTCCGGGGACCTCAAATACATGTCAAAGGTACACAAAACAAGTTTCAAGTAAAACCGATTACCCGTTTGAAAGTTACGATCAAATTACGAAAAACCTCAAAATAGCCTACAGGGGTCCCCAGCCGGTCGGCAGGCAGCCGGTCGGCCGGCTGGTGACCTCTCAGCCTTTCTTATTTCTTTTCCAAAACGAGACAACACAAGGGACTCCCAGCTGGTCGGCAGGCAGCCGGTCGGCCGGCTGGGACTCCATTCCCTTAGCTTTTACAAACTCGTAACCAAACCCCAAAGCACTCCCAGCCGGCTGGCAGGCGGCCGGTCTGCCGGCTGGGCTCCCATCCTATCTATATTTTCGCAGAACATACCCATTACACAATGACCACCAGCCGGTCGGCAGGCAGCCGGTCGGCCGGCTGGCAGTCCAAGGCCATTTTTCCAAAAATTACGAAAATCACACATATGCTCTCCCAGCCGGTCGACCGGCGGCCGGTCGGTCGACCGGCTCAGAGAGCCTGATCGTCAAAATCGTAAAAATCGCAATACAAGAAAAACTTCATGAATCGACCTACAAACTTCAAAATTGCTATACATGATGTTTACCCGACAATACCAATCATTAATTACTACTAATCTACCAGCATATAATTCCCATAACAATCCTCAAACAATATCATCAAGTATCCGTCTGAACTTTGAGAAAAACTGAAAATCACATATGAACACATAACAACATCTTTAGGTATGAATTCTCCACATATCAAACATCCTAAACATATTACTATGTCCTTTGATCAATGAACAACAATAAAATCAGAAACCAAACCAAAATCACAACAAGTATGCTAATATACACATAAAGGCCGAGTTTCTCATTATCGTCACCTTTAAGCTTATTCCGGCAGATGATCCTCCTCTACAATGTAAGAGTCCACGTCGGGATTGTCGAGACCAACTCCTACAACGAAGAAAACGGTTCAGAATCACTAAAAACGAATTAAAGGCAAAACAGCCTGTTTTTCGAAGTTGGCGAAATGAAAAATGAAAGTGATGGATGATTAGGAAATCGAACAAGGATTCCGAAAATGTTCTTACTTTTGCGTTTTGATGAACGGATGATGAAGATCTTAGCAAAAGAAGGAGAGGTTTTAAGGAGGTTTTGTGAGATTGGTTTACTGTAAAATGAAAGTTGAAGGAGATGAATTATGTCGACATATTACTTATAAGAGTACAAGTGAGTCGTCCTTTCCGAATAATTAAAATGGAACGGGTATTTAAAACGGTTATCGAACTGAATACTTGAGTCGGATATTTAAACTATGCCAAGTTGTATTCGTCTTAAGAACTGGAGGTTCTTAAGACGGATCTTATTTATTTCATAAAAATTTCCGAATTAAATTATTAAAATATTATTTTGTTACGTAAAATAATTCAAAACGATCAAATTGGATTTTACGAAAATACGGGATGTTACATTTACGCTTTAGGGATTAGGGTATCGTGTTTAGGGTTTAGGGTTTAGGGTTTAGGGTTTAGGGTTAATGATGAGAGTCTATGGTGTAGGGTTCAGGGTTTAGGGTTTTGGTATAGAGTCGATGGTTTTAGGGTTTAGGGTTTAGGGTATATGTGAAATAGATTGGACGTGTTTGATTGGATCGTGGAGTCGTAAGACCGTGGTAATTAAGTAAAGTACCTACGACTGGGTTGGATCACCAAATATTGAAACGTATATTCGTAAGATACTCCGATCTCCAGTAGAATCTTACGAATAGTAATTGGTTATGAACATGAACCAATTAATTGAGGCAAATTTCATTTTTCACGAGTAATAAGTTCTAAATATGAATTTCATTATAGACAAATTTCATTTTACTTAATATGTAACCCAGTCGTACTTGAATTATGCATTTTACTAAATACTTCGTAAGTTGTATGTTAAGAATCCGATCGTAACCAATCGATCCTATCGATACTGCTTTCTATGGGGAAACTTTAATATACTTTAGTCAATCGTAAACCCTAACCCCGTAGAAGCATAGACGATTTCGTTAATGTAAACCGTAAATGTAACCATTTCGTAAAATAACCACTAAGACTTCATATTGTGAATTTAGAATACTATTAGTTTTTAAGGATGAACTTAATTTTAGGCAAATATTATTTTGGATTTGTAATATACTTTAAGTACGAACTTCATTTTAGACCAATTTGATTTTAGATTAGTAATAGGTTATAAACATATGCATGATTATAGACGAATTTCATTTTACTTAATAGTAATAAGTTATTAATATGATCGAGACTTTTTAGAGGAATATCATTTTACTTAATACGTAACCCAGTTCAACGTCGATTATGGATTTTTGTAAATTAGTAGGATCTTATAAACCTACAATCCGATCGTACCAATTTGATCGTAACGACACTGATTTCAAATGAGAAACTACAATATACGTTATAGACGAACTTCATTATAGACAAATTTATTTTTATGATATCGATAAATGAAGTATTACAAAGACGAACTTGATTTTAGACGATTTTGATTAAAGAATAGTAATAGGTTATATACCTGAACCTGATCTTAGACGAATTTGATTTTAGATTAGTAACACATCACAATGAATATCTTTGTCAACCTATTTTCTTATGAATCTACAATCCGATCGTACGAATTCGATCGTAACGACACAAGTTAATGTGCTTCTTCCACACGGATTACCAACTTAATGTGCTTCTTTGACATTATAAATATGACATCAAATCCTAACCATTCAATCCAAAAAATTGACATTATGAAGAAGATCTTGGCCATTGGTTTGGTGTGTTTCACACGGATTACCAACTTAATGTGCTTCTTTCACACGGATTACCAACTTAATGTGCTTCTTTGACATTATAAATATGACATCAAATCCTAACCATTCAATCCAAAAAATTGACATTATGAAGAAGATCTTGGCCATTGGTTTGGTGTGTTTCACACGGATTACCAACTTAATGTGCTTCTTTCACACGGATTACCAACTTAATGTGCTTCTTTGACATTATAGATATGACAACAAATCCTAACCATTCAATCCAAAAAACTGACATTATCAACAAGATCTTGGCCATTGGTATGGTGTGTTTCACACGGATTACCTACTAAATGTGCTTCTTTCACACGGATTACCAACTAAGGTGGTTCTCATTTTCTTCTATAAAAGGAAAGAAACACAAAGTCCATTCACATTTTATCGAAAGAACCCGTCACTTTCTCTCTCTTTCTCTCCAAAGCAGTCACCTTCTCTCTCTTTTTCTCTCCAAATCGTCACCTTTTGCTCCATTAAAAATAAACCCTAAAACCGTAATAATATGGAATCCTTTCGAACCCATACCGAGGCAGTTCTTCGAAGTTACGAGGAAGCATTGATGAGCTCCATTTTGGTCATCATTTCCTTTGCATTTTCTTTATTTTCGGCCACGATTCGGCCTCGATTTGCATGTCTTTAGGTGTTTTTACGCCCGTTGCCTCGTATATTCCTATTCTGTCCAATTTTTGTAGGCATTACGGCGGGGGCGAAGAAACGAGACAAATCGACCCGAATTTGGAGCGATTTATGAAGAATTGTGAAGGAATTGTGAATGTTGCCTCCCAGGCCCTCCCAGCCGGTCCCCAACCGGCGGCCGGTCGGCCGGCTGGGAGCTCTGACTTAACAATTTTGGCGAAAAAGAAGAAAAGGTTTCAGAACCATGAAAAAGGGCCCCCAGCCGGTGGCCAATCGGCAGCCGGCCAGCCGGCTAGGATGCCTATTCCATACTTAGCCAAATTCCAAAGTTTGAAGATATAAGCATGTTGGGCAGATTACTCAAAAAGGGGTCCCAGCCGGTGGACAAACGGCAGCCGGTCCACCGGCTGAGGGTACCTGTAGCCAAGAAAAGAAGCGAAGAAAATCAGATTAAGTGAAAAGGCCTCCCAGCCGGTGCCCGACCGGCAGCCGGCCGGTCGGCTGAGAGTCAAGAGTAATTGAAGAAAAAAAGAAGAAATTTTCAGAAGTCCCAATTTGGACTCTCAGCCGGTCCCGGACCGGCAGCCGGTCGACCGGCTGGGAGTCATATTTCGTATTTTCGAGCTCTATATAAACCCGCACTTGTATCATTTTAGAATTACGCAATTTTCTTAAGCTTTTTTAGGGTTTTCTACTGTTTTGAATACTTAACACTTAGACTCAAAAACACAAAAAAAATACTTTAATCTTATTTAGATCTTTACTTAATCTTTCTTTATTAGTTATTCTCTCTAGAGGATTCTCCTTGAGTTTGTGTTTAAGCATTTGTAGTGGATTATTTGGGTTGTAATTTTGGGGGATTTGAAAGAATCCTTCAACTTGTCATCCAAGTCATTTCCTTTTCCATAGTTAATGGTATAATCTTCTTCATCTTTACTTTATCTTTGCATTTCCTTTAAGTTTTCCTTGTTTACTTGTTTACTCTTTCATTTCTCATAATGTTTATCATCAATTCCTCATTTGTTCATGTTTCTTCTTTAATCATGTGTGAGTAGTTTCATTCTAGGGTTAGGGGTTTGCTTGGGTAGTTAGTAGCCATGAAAAATGCTTAGGTTTAGTCTTGTTTGCTTCTTTGGTTAAGTTTTCGCATCTTGCATGTTACGTGTTCGACGAATTGCCTCAACGACGGTTGGGTATTAGTCTTCGCTTTGTTTGCTTTAGACGATGGTCTTGAGTTTCATGAGCATGCTTATGTGTTAGGTTAGCTTGGTTTGTAGCGAAAGCTAGGACTAGTCTTGACCTAAGGGTAGTCGACTCGAGAGAAGAGATGACCCTAGACTTACCATAGAAGTGACACGAGACCGTTGCCTTACGTTTGGCTACCGACTTACCTAGGTGACCCCCGACACCCTAGTCCTCCTTATCATCAATTTCATCTTGACACTTTTGCTTTAATTTATCTTTAGTAGTTGTTAATCAATCACAAACTTATTACCCGACTCAAGCTCGAACTAGAACTTAAATATACAACTTCCCCACCGTCTTTTGGGTTCGACCCTAAATTATACTACTTAATTTGGGAGTTTATAAATTGTTTTTGGTGCCGGAATCGACGACAAAATCCGGCCATCAAAATGGCGCCGTTGCCGGGGACGGTGTTTAGAAGTTGTGTAGTTTAGTTTTAGTTTTAGTCTTGAGTTAGTTGAGCTTGTTTCTGTTTTGATAAAAGACTTGCTAGTTAATTGTAGAGTGCTTGTTTTATTGCTCACCCTAGTGTTTAACAAACACTAGGACGACTAATTTGTTTGCTAAGTTTTATGCCTAGGAGTGACTCTAACTCTTTGTTGTCATCTTCCGAACCGGAGAGGCTTTTTCGGGCCTTAAGGAGGAAGACTATTGCAAGGGTAAGAATTGCGTCCCAAGCATCTACTAGCCAAAACAACCCCTCTTCATCCGAACCACCAAGTCCCAACCAAAGCAATCCTAGCCCAACATCCGACAATTTTGACAATCCATTTTATCAATCACCACCACAATCACCACACTTTCCAAACAACCATCAAATTCATATAATGGCCGCTCTTCGTGATCATAACCGGCCCAATCACAATGACACCACCAATCCAATCAACTTCGGGGTCCTTGTTCCCCAAAATTTCGAAATACACCCTTCGCAAATGAGTTCAATCGAAAAGAATGCCTTTAGCGGGGCTTCCCATGAAGATGCTCATGGGCACTTGAGAAAGTTCAAGGGTAAAGTCGCAATGATAAAGAAGACCGGAGTACCCGAGGAGACACTAAGGCTTATGCTTTTCCCCTATTCCTTAACCGACAAGGCCGATAGGTGGCTAAATGTCCATGCTCCAAATACATTCACCACATGGGACGACTTGGCAACGGCTTTCCTTGCCAAGTACTACCCATCCTCCAAGACCGCGATGCTCCGGAATGAGATAACTCAGTTTCAACAAGACGAGGGAGAATCTTTGGGAGAAGCTTGGGATAGATACCAAGATTTGCTAGCCAAATGCCCACACCACGGGATACCACCTTGGTACACAACCCAAACCTTTTTTCAAACCCTTCTCTCCCGGACTAAGGAAATGGTTAATGCATCGGCGGGTGGTAGCTTTGACCACTTGCCACATGAGGAAGGAACGGAACTCATCAAGAAGATTGTTGATTCGGAGGAAAACTATGGTACTAGGGGGAATGTCTTGAGGAAGAGTAGTAAGTACCCTAGTGAGCACCTTTCCAATGCTAAGGCAAACGAAGAATCCAATGCCAAGTTGGACATGTTAACCAAGAAATTGGAAGAGTTGACAAAGGGCTCCGCTACCAAAGAAACCAAGAGCAATGTCCCGGGGATGTACCAAGTAAATAGTGTTGCCACATGTGATTTATGCGGAGGAAGTGGGCACACATTTGAAGTTTGTGCAAACAACTCAATTGAGGGAAGTGGAAGTGAGGAAGAATTGTATGCTTTTCAAGCAT
Source organism: Silene conica (assembly GCA_029255685.2). Lineage (NCBI taxonomy): Eukaryota > Viridiplantae > Streptophyta > Magnoliopsida > Caryophyllales > Caryophyllaceae > Silene > Silene conica. The sequence goes on from CM055312.2 coordinate 97,383,421, forward strand.
TCAACAATCCTAGAAGCCAAAATACTTTCAACCCCAATTCAAACTACTATCACCAAGGGATTAGAGGTAGTCCTTATATGAGTTACAAGAGCACCAATGTGTTGAATCCTCATCAAATTCAACAACCTCAAGTGCAAAATCCCCCCGGTTTTCAACCAAGGGGTGGAAACTTCAATCCAAGGAACAATTTCAACAACAACAATTTCTACCAAGGCAACCAATCCAATCAAGCCAATCAAGGCTTTCAACAAGGTTTCAATGATCCAAACTTCAACCCCAATTTCCAAAACAACCAAAATCCACAAAATTTCAATCCAAATTTCAACAACAACCCAAACTACAACCAACACCAAAACCAAAGCTTCAATCCACCACCATTTCAAAACAACCCCAATCAAAATCAAACCAACTACAACCACAACCCACAAAATCCCAACAACCCAAATTACAACCAAAATTTCAACCAAAACTTTCCACCAAACAATCAAGGCCAAAACTTCAACAATCAAGTTCCGAAGGGCAACTCTCAAGGTGGGGGTGCAAGGAATGATTATGGATTCCCCTTGCCCCTCACCAATGCACCTCACCAAGATACTAGTGATTCCCAAGTGGGTGAGTTATTGAAGCTTGTCAAGAACATGCAAGCAACTCATACCCAAGAGATGGCTAATTTGAAGAGTGCCAACCAAAGGGAGATACGGGAAATGGAGGCTCGAGTTGCCTCTCAAGCTCTAGCCAATCCACAAAGACCACCGGGCGGCTTCCTTGCCCAAGGTCAAAGTTCCAAAGATGCATCACACAATCACCAAGCACATGCGGTGATTTTGAGAAGTGGAACGGAGCTAGAGGACCCGTACAAAGACTACAACTATGGTGAAGAGGAGCCTATCTTGGAACTTGTGAAAGACAAAGGAAAAGAAGTTGATGGTGGCAATTCAAGGGATGATGACTTTTATGTGGAGGACCTCCCTTATGAGGAGAAAGAAGATGAAGTTATCTTGGAGGAGGTGGATGCTAGACAAGAGGAGTTGGTTCCACAACCAACTACTAAGGTAACAAACAAACCAACACCCACCAAGGTACTATCTAACCCTCTACCAACTAGCTTGCCTTATCCTTCGAGGGCTTTGAAGGGAAAGGAAAACTTCAAGTTCACAAATTTTTGTAAAATGATTGAAAAACTTGAAGTGACTCTTCCCTTTACGGAGGTGATATTGAATATGCCAACTTACTCCAAATTTTTAAAAGAAATCTTGTCGGGCAAGAGAGCCTTGGGTGACCAAGAAGTAATGGCTATGAGGGAGGAGTGTAGTGCACTTCTCCTCCAAAAGGAGCCAAAGAAACTTGGTGATCCGGGGAGTTTCTCCATCCCTTGCATAGTTGGTGGCATTCCAATCTCTCGTGCCCTTTGTGATTTAGGAGCTAGTGTAAGTGTACTTCCTTTGAAAGTTTCAAAAAGAATTGGCTTGAATGATTTAGTTCCTACAAGTATCACCCTCCAATTGGCGGATAGGTCCGTCAAGCGCCCTTTGGGAGTGCTTGAGGATGTACCCGTCAAGGTGGGTAAGCATTTGATTCCCGCCGATTTTGTCGTCCTTGATATTCCGGAGGATAGCCACACTCCCATCATCCTTGGTAGGCCTTTCTTGGCTACCGGAGGCGTCTTGATAGACGTTAAGAATGGGCGGCTTACCTTTAGAGTTGGGGATGACAAAATTGAGTTTAATCTACCTACTATGATGAAAGGTCCAAAGCATGATGAGGCATTTACATTGGACATTGTGGAGCAAGTGGTAAGGGAGATGGTAGAGATGGAAGAAGAGGAGGAAGACCACATGGAACAATTATGTGGCATCACAACTAGTGAAGACAAGGAAATGGATGAGAACATTGAGCTAGAAGATGAGGAAGTTGAGAAGGTGGAGGGAATGCTCCCTCCAAAGGTACAACTCAAAACCCTTCCTTCCTCCCTCAAGTATGCCTTTCTTGGGGAGGGAGAGGCTTACCCGGTGATCATCAATGCCAACCTCAATGAGCAACAAGAATCCAAACTCATTTCAACTTTAAAGGATCATAGGAGCTCATTGGGGTATAGCCTTGATGACATCAAGGGGCTAAGCCCGAACCTTTGCATGCATAGAATAATTCTAGAGGAAGGGAGTCGACCTAGAGTGGAAGGTCAAAGGAGATTGAATCCGAAAATGGCGGATGTAGTGAAGAGTGAAGTCCTTAAATTGCTTGAGGCCGGAATCATATATGAGATCACGGATAGTCGGTGGGTGAGCCCCGTCCATGTTGTCCCCAAGAAGGGGGGTGTAACATTATTGGTTACACAAGAGGATGGGACCCTCTTACCGACTCGTCCGGTGACCGGTTGGAGGATGTGCATCGATTACCGTAAGTTGAATGCGGCAACTCTCAAAGACCATTTCCCAATCCCCTTCATTGATCAAATGCTAGAGAGACTTGCGGGGCATTCGTACTATTGTTTTCTTGACGGTTATTCCGGGTTTTTTCAAATACCCATTCACCCGGAAGACCAAGAGAAAACAACTTTTACATGCCCCCAAGGTGTGTATGCTTATCGGCGGATGCCATTCGGGTTGTGTAATGCACCCGGCACCTTTCAAAGGTGCATGATGGCCATCTTTGCCGATTTCCTTGAGAAATCTATGGAGGTTTTTATGGACGATTTTAGGGTTCATGGTGATTCATTTGACCTAGGGCTTTCTAATCTTGTAAATGTATTGAAAAGATGTGAGGAGCACAATCTTGTCCTAAATTGGGAGAAATGCCATTTAATGGTAGAGGAGGGGATTGTGCTCGGTCACATAGTGTCCAAGAGGGGCATAGAAGTTGATGGTGCAAAAGTGGCGGTCATTGAGAACTTGTCACCCCCCACCAATGTGAAAGGGGTGAGGAGTTTTCTTGGACATGCCGGCTTTTACCGGCGTTTTATCAAAGATTTTTCCAAAATTGCCAAACCATTGACTTCTCTTCTTCTCAAGGATGCTCCCTTTTTGTTTACTAATGATTGTCTTGAAGCCTTTGCTAGGATCAAAGAAGCACTTTTGACGGCTCCTATTATTCGTGCTCCGGATTGGGGATTGCCTTTTGAGATTATGTGTGACGCATCCGACTACGCGGTAGGAGCGGTCCTAGGTCAAGTTGTGGATAGGAAACACCACGTGATATACTATTCAAGCAAGACTCTTGATTCAACTCAAGAAAAGTATTCCACGACCGAAAAGGAGATGTTGGCAATAATCGTGCATGTCATTGAGAAGTTTAGGCAATATCTCATGGGATCTAAAGTGGTGGTGTACTCCGATCACACCGCTTTGAGGCAATTAATGTTGAAGAAAGATGCCAAGCCAAGACTCTTGAGATGGGTTCTTTTACTCCAAGAATTTGATCTAGAGATAAGAGACAAGTCGGGGTCGGAGAATGTGGTTGCGGACCACTTGTCTAGATTGACTTTTGAGGATCATGGTTTGCATGATAGAGATGGCCCAATCAATGAATGGTTGCGTGAGGATAGTTTGATGGCAATAGGCAATAAGTTGCCTTGGTTTGCGGATATTGCCAATTATCTTGTTAATGGCTTTATCCCGGAGGAGTTGGAAGCAAGAGAAAGGAGAAAGTTGAAGGTCGATGCTAAGAGATATTTTTGGGATGATCCCTACCTTTTCAAGAAGTGTGGGGATGGGCTCTTGAGGAGATGTGTATCAAAGGAAGAGGGGCTCGAAATTGTTGATAGGCTTCACAACTCCGCCTATGGAGGGCACTTGGCGGCTTCACGGACTATAGCCAAGGTTCTTCAAGGAGGGTTCTTTTGGCCTTCAATGTTCAAAGACATTCACGATGTTGTTAGATCTTGTGATGCTTGTCAAAGGTCGGGCAACATCGGTAAAAGGAATGAGATGCCCCTAAAAACCATCTTGGAGATTGAGTTGTTTGATTGTTGGGGGATTGACTTCATGGGACCTTTCCCCAATTCATGCGGGAATGAGTACATCTTAGTAGCCGTGGATTATGTCTCGAAATGGATTGAGGCGGTTGCCTCCCCCACCAATGACTCCAAGGTAGTGGTAAAGCTCTTCAAGACCATCATCTTTCCCCGTTTTGGTGTACCCCGAATAGTGATAAGTGACGGAGGTTCTCACTTCCGGAAACATACATTCAAAGCCCTCCTAGCCTCCTATGGAGTGACCCACAAGGTAGCACTTGCCTACCATCCTCAAACTAGTGGGCAAGTGGAGGTTTCAAATCGTCAAGTCAAGGCTATTCTAGAGAAGGTGGTGCAAAAGAACCGGAAAGATTGGTCCCAAAAATTGAATGATGTGCTATGGGCTTTAAGGACGGCCTACAAAACTCCTATAGGAATGACTCCCTACAAGCATGTGTACGGGAAAGCATGCCACCTCCCGGTGGAGCTTGAGCACAAGGCTTGGTGGGCCTTGAAGGAGATGAACTTCAATTTAGACATGGCCGGGGAGAAAAGGTTCTTTCAAATGAGTGAGCTCGAGGAGCTTAGATATGAAGCTTATGAGAGTTCAAAACTCTATAAGGAGCAAACGAAGAAGTGGCATGATGCCAAGCTAGTGAAGAAAAATGTGAGCGTAGGAGACCTTGTTCTCCTCTTCAATTCTAGAGTCAAGAACTTTCCCGGGAAGCTTAGATCACGATGGTCCGGGCCCTTCAAAGTGATGGATATTTCACCTCATGGGGCCTTTGAACTTTGGAGTGAAGGCGGAGGCACCTTCAAAGTCAACGGGCATCGGATTAAGCGCTATTATCAAGGAGACTCCAAAGGCACCGTCGAAGTTGTTGACCTCGGGGACCCACTCCCCGAGGAGGATTGATTTCAAGGAAGTTTGATCATGAAAGGTTTGGTGGAGTCACTCAATAACCACCGGTTGTAAGTATTAGTTCCCTTTAGTTCATCTAGTTTTCATGTTAGTTTCTTTGTTAGTTCGGTTTTTAGTTTAATTTTTAGATTGCATAAGATATTTGGATATGTTTGTTGCTTGTTTGTGGATGATTCATGAGTGTAGTCGGAGGAATATTGGCAAAACCGTTGTAGGCAAAGTTGATTTTTATGTTCAAATTAAATTATTTCTCGAAATTGTGTACAGGTACTCCCAGCCGGCCCACCGGCCGACGGTACCCTACCGGCTGGGAGGCCCTGGACACATTTCTGTTTTTGATAGTTTATTTGGGCAGATTTCAGATTTTGCATCCCCAGCCTGTCCCAAACCGGCAGCCGGTCAACCGGCTGAGAAGACGGGTACTTATTCAAAATCGAAATTCAAGAGGAAGTGATTCCCAGCCGGTAGGCCGGCAGCCGGTCCACCGGCTGAGAATCATGTGATGTGTGAACCCAAGTGAAGAAAAAAACAAGGAGAAGGAATCCCCAACAGGTCGGCCGGCAGCCGGTCCGCCGGCTGGGAGTTTTTGTAAGTGAAGCCATTGAAGAAAAAGAAGACGAAGAAAGCATCCCCAGCCGGTAGGCCGGCAGCCGGTCCGCCGGCTGGGAGTTTTTGTGAGTGAATAAAGAAGAAGAAGCGAAGGTGAAGGAAGTTGAGTCGGCCTCTGAGCCGGTCGGCCGTCAGCCGGTCGGCCGTCAGCCGGTCCGCCGGCTCAGAATCGTATCCCCTTATAAAAATTCGAAAAAGTGGAAAAAACCCAAACCCTCACCCCCAGCCGGTCGACCGGCGGCCGGTCCCCTACCGGCTGGGAAGCATCTGTCGCGTTTTTTAAAACACAAACCCCCCTCATTTTTCCTCATTTCTTCTTCATTTCTTCATCCCTCTTCCTTATTTCCTTCACTCCTCTTCATCCCTAACCTTCAAAAACCCCAACAAACTTCACCAAACTCTCTCAAATCAAAACCCCCTTTATTCCCTCATCACCTTATCCTTCAATTAACCATGTCGGGCAGAACAGAAAGGCGATCCAAATCAAGGCACGACCCTTCGGTTGAGCAAGAGTACGAAAATGTAATGGGGAATGGCAACATTGGCCCGGATCCTTGCTTTCCCGGTCTCACCTTTGCCTCAATCCAACAAAAAGGTAATTTCACATATTTTAAGAATCGCCCCCTTCACCCAACTAGGTTTATTGATAGAGCCGGATTGAGAGAATTAGGGATTGAGAAAATAACAGCGGCTCTTTTTGAGGGTTTAGGTATGAAAACCTTGTATGAGACAAAACCGGTTCACACATCTCCCCGGTTAACTTGGGAATTTTTGAGTTCTTTGGTTGTGACTAAGAACCGAACTTTGGGGAAGGTTGCTTTTTTAGAGTTCCGATTGATGAATAGGGAACATTGTCTCACCTTAGATTTTGCTTTGATTTTTGGGCTAGACGGAAAATTAGCCATTAAGCCTCCGGAGGGCTTTGATACCGAGCTCATTTGGACAGCCATAACCGGTCTTGTAAGTGATAGAAGCCGTAAGAAACCGGCTAATAGGGTGCATTTGGCACCGATTAGAATATGGCATAGGTTCATGGGGTGGACCGTTTTCTCTAGGGATGAGCCTCACAACTTCACTACTACTGAGCTTGAGATAATTGGTTGTTACTTGGTTGGTGGCCCGAAATTGAACATTGCTCACCATATGGCCCTTCACTTGAGTAGGTTGGCATCCCAACCTCAGCTTACTACCCCCATTTGTGTTGGGGGGATGGTCACCTTGATTGCCAACAACCGTTGTCAGAGGCACTTCACGGTCGACTTCATTCAGGGCGAGAATGTACTATCTAGCCGATACTTGCAGGATGCTTTGGGGTGGGTGCGGTATAACCCCAGTGATCGCAAAGAGTATTGGCAGATTCGGGTTGACAACAAGTTCAAGAATTCAGTCCCTTTGCCAAACACCGAGTTGATGAAAGTTGTGCCGGGGAAGACCTCTTACCTCCTTGATATTGAGGCGGACCCCGAGGACCTCCCTCCAGACCAGCGTGCCCCTAGAGTCTACACCAGAGATAGAGTCGGTGCCACTCCTACCGACCTCCCGTTTGAACCTTTTCAGCAGCCCTCCATTTCCATGTCCCAGTTTCAGAGTGGTCCCTCATACTTCCAGGGATCCACCTCCGCCTCCGGTCCATCTTCTTACTCATGCCCCCCAGAGCTTATTGATTTCATGGCCCGAGTTGACTTGGGCATGAAGAGTGCAGCAGATCTAGCGGACCAGCGCCAGGCCATAGCCGATGAGCGGCATAGAGATTTGACCTATAGGCTTGATTACCTTTACCATGATCAAGCTTATGGGTCATTTCCGAGTTATGATCGGTCCGTCCGCGAGGGTTATCATCATCCGGATGGTGGTCGCCCATCATACTACATGCCTCCTGATAGGGGTTATGTGCCTCCTGAGGGTCGTTTTTACGGGGAGATTAACGTCGCCCCGGGTTATTTTTCAAACCCGATCTTTCCCCCCAACTTTCGGGGAAATGAGGATTCGGGCCCTCCGAGGCATTCATCCTTCCACGGCGGGTATGGTGATGCGGGAGCTAGTGGATCACATGCCTCCCCCTTCCGCGATTTCGTGAACAACCCTAGCGACTTCATGGTCGTTGATGGAGGCAATGGGAATGATGATGATGATGGAAACGGTGATGGTAATGAAGATAATGGTGATGAAGATGATGATGCTCAGTGACCACCTTTGGAGGTGGTAGGTGGTGATGATTATGCTCCCCTTGCAAAATCCAAAACAAGTCAAGTAACTCCCTTAATCCAAATTTCGATTTAGTTTGCATTTTACTTTTTAGCATGCATTTAGAGTAGTTAGTTTAGTTTACTTAGTTAGTTTTAGTTTCCTTTTCATGTTTTCACATCATTAGTTTAGATGCATATAGTTGCATTCATTTAGATGCATTAGATTTATATTTTTGTATCATATTGTCACATATAGATTGCATACATGTAGTTTAGAGCATTTAGTTTGCATTTAGTCTAGTTTTTAGTTTTTCTCTTCTTTTGTTTACCTTTGTTTTTAATGCCTTCTTAAAAACCAAAAAAAAACAAAAAAATTGAAAAACCAAAAACTTTCAAAAATATGTTCTTTATTTTCCGGTTTTCCTCCTCACATTATGCATATAAATAAGTGTGGGGAGGAAGAACCGTTTATTTCAAAAAAAATATACAAAAACAAGTTTTTATTTTCTCAAAAATATCAAAAAAGCCAAAAACATGTTGTTTTCGTTCTTTTACTTCATTTCCCCCTTTGCACTTTATTACATTGAGGACAATGTAAATCTTAAGTGTGGGGAGGGAAAATATCCACCTTGTGAATATTTGATTGCTTTTGTAAGTATGAAAAACTTCAAAAATACCAAAAAAAATCAAAAAATTTGAAAAATTCAAAAACATGTTTTTACCTTATTAGCGTAGAATTGTATATACTTTTGTTTGTTTTCTCTCATTTCGCATAGGCATCGCTTACTTGAGCACCGCATTGGATTGTGAAGACGCCATGGTATGATCGCTCCAACCCCTATTTCACTCTCATTTTCATTCTTTTGTCACAATTGAGGAGGATGGGCTTGTATATGGAGGATGTGGAGTATATTGTGGAGATTGTTGTGTGGTTTGTGTGCTTTTGTGCTGTTAGGAGATGCATTAGTTTTGCTTGGCATGTAGTTTGATAGTCTCATTTGCATTATAACATGTTTATATTAGTTGCATTCATGGCATATAGTTGCATTTAGGAAAAGTGTTTTGAAAATGCCTAATTGAGAACTTTGACAAAATCGTTTAGGCCGTTGCAAATAATTCTTCTACTTGTGACTTTGTCTTTTAGAATGATTTCTAAAACACCCTAGGTCATGCTTTTCTAGTATCTTTCTAACCATGGTCCAATACCGAGTCAAGGGTTTGCATGTGAGTCACCTTGCCCAACCCCGTAATGCGAAATGGTCTTGATTATCTTGTCTTGGTGACCTTGTTCGACTTGACGGTTTGGCAACCCAAAAATAACTTTCATGAATAAATTTTGGAATGCTCTTGTCAATGATCATAAGAAGTGGAAATGTTTTGAAAAAAAAAAAAAAAAAAAAAAAGGAAACCTCAAGTGAAAAATAAAAGAAAAGAAAATGGTTAATGAAAAAGAATAAGAACATGTTGTTTTGGTGGAGGGCGTACCACTTCGATGTGCTTTGGAGGGTAGCCATTGAGTTGGCTTCCCACTTGGTTGTGAATTCGACCGCCCAAAGACAGAGTGATTGTCACCCCGATAAGCTATTGTCCGGAGGTTAACCGGTTGCCTAATAAGCGATTGGCGAAAGCAAAGGACATTAGCACGCGTGGGACAAACCCCATCCTAACTCATGGCAGGAAAAAAGAGATGAAAAAAAAAAGTTGAATGAGGTCAAATTTTGATTGTCATCCACCATTTTGTATTGATTTGAGCATTTCATTCCAAAAAATCAATTTTGCCTTGCCGTTTTGTCGATCTTGGGACGACCCATGACCTTTACTTTGTGAAGAATCTAGACTTGTTGTATCTTTTGCCTTTAGCATTGCGGGGATCATTATTCCATTCCATCCGATCGCCCTTGACAAAAGCATTTGGATAACGGTTATGAAAGTAGCCTAGTTTAGCATGATTTGGCGGTGTTTTGTTGTCATCCTTCTTGCCTTAGTGACTTGTAGAATTAATATTTGTAAGGGAGTTTACGACTTTGAATTTGTTCCCTTTTAGTTGTGTTCCGCCGCTTGAATGAGGCAAGCGGTTTTCTTTCTTTTCCGATGCATGTTGCTTGTCTATACGTGTTTTGTTTTTACTTGTTGGCATCAAAAGTTTTGTAGCAAGACCTTACTTGCCTTGCAATAGGGCATTCTCCCTCATGAATGTCAAATTGTGAGTTGAAAGGGCTACGGGTGTAGCTAAACCCGATTCGGCTTATAGTTAGCTTAGTTAGTTGTTTCTTTGTTTTTTAATAAGGGTTATATAGTTCGTTGATCTCTTACTCGAGGACGAGTAAGGTTTAAGTGTGGGGAATTCTGATGAGCTCCATTTTGGTCATCATTTCCTTTGCATTTTCTTTATTTTCGGCCACGATTCGGCCTCGATTTGCATGTCTTTAGGTGTTTTTACGCCCGTTGCCTCGTATATTCCTATTCTGTCCAATTTTTGTAGGCATTACGGCGGGGGCGAAGAAACGAGACAAATCGACCCGAATTTGGAGCGATTTATGAAGAATTGTGAAGGAATTGTGAATGTTGCCTCCCAGGCCCTCCCAGCCGGTCCCCAACCGGCGGCCGGTCGGCCGGCTGGGAGCTCTGACTTAACAATTTTGGCGAAAAAGAAGAAAAGGTTTCAGAACCATGAAAAAGGGCCCCCAGCCGGTGGCCAGCCGGCTGGGATGCCTATTCCATACTTAGCCAAATTCCAAAGTTTGAAGATATAAGCATGTTGGGCAGATTACTCAAAAAGGGGTCCCAGCCGGTGGACAACCGGCAGCCGGTCCACCGACTGAGGGTACCTGTAGCCAAGAAAAGAAGCGAAGAAAATCAGATTAAGTGAAAAGGCCTCCCAGCCGGTGCCCGACCGGCAGCCGGCCGGTCGGCTGAGAGTCAAGAGTAATTGAAGAAAAAAAGAAGAAATTTTCAGAAGTCCCAATTTGGACTCTCAGCCGGTCCCGGACCGGCAGCCGGTCGACCGGCTGGGAGTCATATTTCGTATTTTCGAGCTCTATATAAACCCGCACTTGTATCATTTTAGAATTACGCAATTTTCTTAAGCTTTTTTAGGGTTTTCTACTGTTTTGAATACTTAACACTTAGACTCAAAAACACAAAAAAAATACTTTAATCTTATTTAGATCTTTACTTAATCTTTCTTTATTAGTTATTCTCTCTAGAGGATTCTCCTTGAGTTTGTGTTTAAGCATTTGTAGTGGATTATTTGGGTTGTAATTTTGGGGGATTTGAAAGAATCCTTCAACTTGTCATCCAAGTCATTTCCTTTTCCATAGTTAATGGTATAATCTTCTTCATCTTTACTTTATCTTTGCATTTCCTTTAAGTTTTCCTTGTTTACTTGTTTACTCTTTCATTTCTCATAATGTTTATCATCAATTCCTCATTTGTTCATGTTTCTTCTTTAATCATGTGTGAGTAGTTTCATTCTAGGGTTAGGGGTTTGCTTGGGTAGTTAGTAGCCATGAAAAATGCTTAGGTTTAGTCTTGTTTGCTTCTTTGGTTAAGTTTTCGCATCTTGCATGTTACGTGTTCGACGAATTGCCTCAACGACGGTTGGGTATTAGTCTTCGCTTTGTTTGCTTTAGACGATGGTCTTGAGTTTCATGAGCATGCTTATGTGTTAGGTTAGCTTGGTTTGTAGCGAAAGCTAGGACTAGTCTTGACCTAAGGGTAGTCGACTCGAGAGAAGAGATGACCCTAGACTTACCATAGAAGTGACACGAGACCGTTGCCTTACGTTTGGCTACCGACTTACCTAGGTGACCCCCGACACCCTAGTCCTCCTTATCATCAATTTCATCTTGACACTTTTAATTTGCTTTAATTTATCTTTAGTAGTTGTTAATCAATCACAAACTTATTACCCGACTCAAGCTCGAACTAGAACTTAAATATACAACTTCCCCACCGTCTTTTGGGTTCGACCCTAAATTATACTACTTAATTTGGGAGTTTATAAATTATTTTTGGTGCCGGAATCGACGACAAAATCCGGCCATCAAGCATTAACCTTCGTCCGTCAACAACAACTAAAGTTGATGAAGTTGGCGGTTTCGACGATTGAAGTTCGTAATGAAGGTTGTGAGTTAGGTCATGGGGGTGAAGAAGAAGTACTCGACCATGGCATCGAGTTGTTGATGCTAGCTTACAATGTTTGCGGTACAACCGTGAACATTTACAAGGACTGTGTAAATGAGTTGAAGGATCTTTTACGTAGAATGTAATTTATTTATCATTTTGTTTATTTTGTTGATATTCATGTAACTTAATTTGTAATTAATGGTCTAAAATTAAGCATTACTAAAGTTCCTTTGCATGTTTGTATATTGACTAAGAAATGGTGGAATAAAATATTTTATAAATTAAGTTGACATTAATTTTAACTCGAGATTAGTAACGTTTTGGAGGATTTTTGGACAATTAAATATGAATTGATATTAAATTTAACTTGATATTGCTATAATTAAACTTGAGATTAAATTTAAGTTGATATTAGTATTATTTAACTTGATAATTTGGACAATTTAATCAACATTTCGTTAAATCAAAATTTTGGTCGAATTAAGGAGAACTTAATTTAGTATGGAGAAATTATGGACAGATTAAATCAACATTTTGGAGGAATTATGGACAATTTTATGTTTCTATTACACAATTGATTTACATTACCAATTTCGTTTTAAAAATTAGTTTTAATTTAAGTTACGATGACACGAATTACAATTTTTTAGTGTTGTAAAAATATACCTATATTTTAATTATTGATAAATTGTAGCAGTACGAACGTAAGTGAATAATCGATAATTCATTTTACTGCAATTAGTGAAGTGTGTTGCGATGACATGATGACACTTGTACATGTTACATGCAATTTGCAAGGTACAACTCACTAATATAAACCTTGACTTCCCTTGATATTAGTCATACACACCTTAACTTAAATTTGCATTTCTCCCAACTTCTCTCTACAAACAGTCCTTCCAAAACCCACTAAACCCTAAACAATGGAAGCAATCATAAACGACACGAACAACCTCATCAAAGTGAATGAGGCCGCCATTAAATTTGCCCGTGATCAACAACTGACGGTCATGAAGGAAGCGGTTGCGATAATACAATTTCGCAATCTTGCATGTACTTTAGGTATAGCGGGGGCACATGAGGCCCTTCAACCGAGTATCGATCTATTGTTGGCGGCATTTGAAAATGGTGCTGCCAGTATTGTTGAGTACAATGGATGCATTGCGGAGTTGAAGGACCGTCTGAGGTTTTAGGTTTTTTTATGTTTACTTTTATTGTATATTTTTTAGTTATTTTTAATTAGTATGTACTGTATGTATGTATAGATCTGTATATATTATTAATGGTAAGGCTTTTTTTTCTTATTTTCTTTAATTATTAATTTTCATTTTTATAGTCGAACGAAAAATTAAATGAAAAAGTTATAATAGTAAAACGATAAACAGTTATTTTATGAAGTTCGTAATTTTATTTAGATCCTTAAAACGTTAAATCTTAAAAACGAAAATACGTAAAAACGTAACAAATTAAATGGACTATTATCGATTATTTCTATTCAGATCGTAAAAATTATCGTTTCCTGTATTTGTAATTATAGAAGAGTGTTGCACAAGGCACACTAAGGGGTCGCATCAACCGACAAAAGGTAGTCTATGAGTTTTTAAGTCGTCAATCAATGTCAGAGTAAATCGTTTCAAATTGATTACGAGTTCGTTTTTTCAGCGGTAATTCGTAATAATTTATTAACTGTATAATTAAGTTAAATGCCGTATAACCAAGTAATAGACGGTGTTTTAGAAAGAGACATTTACAAAAAATAGTTTATAGAAGTTTATTCTAAGAGACGTTATTTGTACAAGAGACGATGTTTTCATTAGTTAAGCGTGTTTGTGTAGTCGTTTTTTTTAAGTTGTAATTGTTTAAAAACTAAAACTTGTTTTATAAATTTGAAACTAATTTTAACTTTGTACTAATATTGAAGGTTTTTTCATTTACAAATATTGAGCAGAATATTATAACTATGAACGTAAAATTCAAATTTGTAAAATTAATTTTAACTTTGTAAAATTCAAATTTGTAAAGTCGGTGCACTTCACTAATTCGGAGAAGATTAAAAGATACCAGCATTAATTTGCATTGAGAAACCAAAAATTTAATTTAATACTTTATGTTTAACCGTGTTGAGAATTTGTACAACGTAAATAATTCGATGACACGAATTAATACTACATATTAACAAAATAGTTTTTCATGTTTTAATAAAATTAGTCGAATTGGTTTGTAATTTCATTTTTAAGTAAATTCCATACCCTTTTGGTTGAAGTTTCTTTTACTTTAAAAATAACAATGTTTGTTTTATTTTAAAAATATTAGTCATTTAGTGAAAATTAATGGTAATTTTTGGGTAATTATAAAATTAATATTATATTTTTAAATAATACAATTTGTTGACGTCATTTTTTTTTATTAATGTAATTAGGTGACGTCATGTATAGCAATTAGTGGAGTATAAGTTATTTAATTGTAATTATAAAAATAATTACTTCTTATACAAGTATTAATGGCAGACTGAACACAAAAGAAGGTGACTTGCATTGAGACACAAAAAAGGTAATCATTACATTGAAAATGCAAGGAAAAAGTTGCTTTTATTTGACTTGATTATTTTACATTTTAATAAGATATGGTGAAATCGTTATTTGCGTTTGCGTAGTCATTCGGTATAATTAGGCGGTTTACTAATTTACAAGGCATTGAATTTTACATTATCGTGAAGAATTAAATGAAAATGTTAAAATACGTACAATAGAACGAAATGTTAAGAAAAAAAATAATATTAATAAAAAGACGTTATTAAAATAAGACAATAATTTAAATTAAAATGTACGAGTACATCTTACTAAGACGATCCTTCAATTGCGTAATACTCTTGATGTAGTCGGTGATACTCGTAGCACAACTTTGGTATGCTACGAACAATAAATGGTCACAATCAAATATTGTAATAATTTTGTAAAAATATATTACGTAACAAGTTTACCAATATTTTATATTACGTAACAAGTTTACCATTATTTTATATTTTGAAATATATATTACGTAACAAGTAAACTTTTTACGTATTTTTTTAAATAATTATGTAAAAAATACACTGCAACCAACATTAATTTTTTGTTTTGGGAATGTAAAGGTATTTTGCAATAAATACAATGTTTCGCAATAAATACGCGGCCTTCACTGACTTGTTTAAGAAATGTCTAACACGTTATTTAATTCTGATTTATTGTCGTCTTATTGTTCACGTTACTCATTCGTACGAACCGTCTTTTTTTTTGTATTTTTATAATTCGTAATAATTTATTAAGTGTATAATTAAGTTCAATGGCATATAATTAAGTAATAGAGGGTTTTTTAAAAAGAGACATTTAAAAAAAATACTCCCTCCGAGTCATAGTAATGGTTTCTTTACCTTTATGCACAAAAAATAAGGAAATGATTCAAAACCACACAAAACACCCTACCCCACACTGAATTGATTTTGGACCACAAAAAAGTTACTAAAAATGGAAAGAGGAACCATCACTAAACTCGCACCAAAAAGGAAGTAAGAACCATTACTCCGACTCGGAGGGAGTAGTTTATACAACTTTATTATAAGAGATGTTTTTTGTACAACAGACGATTTGTTCATTAGTTAAGCGTATTTTGTTAACAATAAACAATATTATTAGGTAGTTAAGTCGAGCATCGTTTTTTCGTGTAATGTGTAATTAACGACTAGGTTTATTACGACCGTAATGAAAAAAAACGTATCGTATAATTACTGAAGAGTATTGCACAAGCCACCCTAAATGGTCACAATCAAATTAATGTTGAGAATCTTACCAAATCTTATGCTTGACTATCATAAATGCTCATAATCATTACTTCAATTTTTATTTTATGCAATTTATTTTAGAAGTTTAACAATATTTTATAGTTGTAAATATATATATTATGTAAATATTATACCTTTTTACGTTTTTTTTTAATAATTTTGCAATAAGTACACTGCACTGAACATAATTTTTTTTTTGGGAATTATAATGTTTTTTGCAATAAATACAATGTCTCCCAATAAATACGCGGCCTTTAATTAGTTGTTTAACGAATAACTGACCTTTAAGGTTTTCGCAATAAAAACAATCCATTAAATGCCTAACACGTTATTTATTTCTGATTTATTGTCGTTTTATTCTTCTCGTTAGTCATTCGTACGAATCGCCTTTTTTTGGATAATTTAATGTTTTTTGCAATAAATACATTGTATTGAAAATGTAACAAATTAGTTAAACGTTGAAAAAAAAATACGTCATTAGTTGTTATTTTGTCATTTTTCAATTAGTTAACTGTATTTATTAAACAAAAGACGTTTTCTTTTTTATTAATTAAAACGAACTTATTAACTGTATAATTAACTAATAAGACCATATTAAGAGAGACTATAATTTCTTTGATTAATCGCATATTATAATTAACGTCGAGTTGTATTGTGAACGTAAGCAAATAATCGTTTCGTATATTTACTGTAGAGTATTGCACAAGGCACCATAAATCGTGACAATCAAATTATTATACACAATCTTACCAAATCTTTTGTTTTTCTATCATAAATGGTAATAATCATTACTAATTTTCTGCAATTTATTTTAAAACGTTTGCAATTAGTATAAATAAAAATTTAATTTAAATATGTTAATATCATTTATACGCTTTTTTTTAATTGATTTGTTATAAACACACTGGTCTGAACATTAAATTTATGTCGAGATTTTAAGGTTTTTTGCCATAAATACAAAACTTTGAACATTTCATTTAAATTTTTTAAAAAATGGCAATAAATAAACTGCTTTGAAACTATAACAAATTATGGAATCTATAGGTCTTTTTTTTTATTTCGATTATTGTCTATAAATAAACCGTCATAAGTTCTTATTTTCTCAAGTACTTTCAATTATTTGCCATAAAATCTCAAAGTTTCCAAGTGTCCTCCAAGAAAAATAAAATTCTAATTTGGTAAACCGCAACCCTCTTTATGGACGCAATCAAAAAAGACACGGGACTTTTAATCAAACAGTACGAGGGTGCCGTAACCCTCACCCGTGAACAACAAGTCACGTTGCTGAAGGAGGTCGTTTACATCCTCGAATATAGAAATCGTTCATGTTCGCAAGGGATTCAGGGTGCCCATGAAGCGCTCCAATCCAGCGTCGATTTATTGTTCGTGGCATACCAACATTGTGTTACGAGTATCACCGAATACAACAAGAGTATTATTCAGTTGAAGGACCGTCTTAGTAAGATGTAGATTTTAATAAAAATAATTGTTTATTTTTTATTTAAGTTGTATTCTCGTTAGTCTCTTCATATAATTCGTTTTTTCCAGTTTTGTTCCATTCTACGTATCTATATGTTCTCATTTACTAGTGAACAAATTCAGAAATTGAACGACTTTTAAAATATAAAACCGACTAATTATACGAAACGACAACTCAAATTACGATTTCCCCATATCCTCTTCAAATCTAAAATAAAAATAGTCAAATTAAACAAACTTTTCGATTTCTCCATTTCTTGCTTTTTCAATGCATAATCATTACATTTTTTTGTGTCTCAAGTCAACTTTTTTTTTTTTCTGCAGTTTTTTCAGTCAGCATTAATTAGCCGTAAGTAGCCATCATTAGCTGTCGATAAGTATTCTGATAATTGAAGTCGAAATATTTTATTTGTAAATGATATTACGAAACCAACTTATTAATAGACGATAACTTAATATCAACAACTCTAATTTTTTTAAAGAAACTTTTTCGACAAAATAACTATTGAAAATATTATGTGTTATTAGATTTGTATAATATTTAGTAAAGTTAATAAATAACGACTTTGAATAACATTTTCTGTAGGTCTTACTAATTTTGCGTGCACACTATAATAGATTTTCCGTTCATACTTTTCTATTCTGGAAATCTTGCAAAATGATACGATTTTCAATTTTAGAAATTTAGAATTCAATTCGATTAAAAAAAAACGACTTTCAACTTTATAAAAATACAACTTCTAAAAAACAACTTCACAAATTCAATAACAGTCAAAAGGATATTGAATATATTTAGAAATCAAAGTAGAACTTCCAAAATTCATTACCTTTTTATTTTTAACATAAATAAAACTTCAACCGAAAGGGTAATGTATCGGCTTGTACAAATTAAATTAATAACAAATTCGATTCATTTCAATAAAACATGCAGAACTATTTTAATGCGATGCTAATTTTGTAAAATTTCTTTTCTTCTTTAATCACTTGTTATTTTTGGAACAACCAACTACTTTACCAAATAAAATTTAAATTTTTAAGTTACTCTACTTTAAATATTTTAGTAGAAGATGTTAATGTAAATAACTAAAGTAAAACACTATAAATTACCAACAAATCAAATATCCAAAATAATCCAAACAATATCGACCAAAATATCCATTGATATTAAAACTAAATATTACTTTTACATAATAAAAAGTAAATACTAAAACCGATTTTTTTTAAAAAAACTACAACCTACTTAAGCGATCCTTCAAACTACTAACTTCTGCAAGGTAATCTTCTAAATTCACACAGCAACATTCGTACGCCAGCATCAACAGAAAGATGATAGGTTGGAGTGCTTCATGAGCACCCGGAATCCCAAGATCACAACCCAGGTTTCGGAATTCCATCACCACAACAACCTTCCTCAACAGGGTCAACTGGTCCTCACGAGCCTCGCTTATTGCATCCTCGTAGGATTGGATCAACTTAGCCATGTCCGACTTAAGAGCTTCCATTTTTTTTAGGGTTAGGGTTTTCAGGTAAGGGAAAGAGAGGGGAGGCTTTCTGGAGAAAAGTCAAAGTAACCTTTAGAGAGAAGACAAACTCAGGATAAGGAAGTGAAAGGATCAGATTTTGATTGATTTTTGTACTTGACTAACAATTTAAAAATACACTTTTGTCTTTTGAATGAACGGCTACGATTCATCTGAGATAAACTTTCTTTTTAAAATAAAAATTATGTGTTATCAATACTTATCACTTTTGTGTCGTTTTATCTGTTATTTAAAATGATCCGATCCTATCGTAAATTTTAAATTTTCGTATAAACCAACTGCGTTGCAAAATGTAAGAAATTATGGATTTTGAATGTTATTTCTTCTTGTTTCGATTATTCTCTATAAATAAACCGTCATTACTTGTAATTTTCCAGTTTCGTTCCATCGGACGTATTTAAAAGTTTTCATGATACCACAATTTCGACGACTTTTAAAAAATAAAATCAAAACAACTAATTATGTAAATCATCACTACTTTTAATTGCTAATTTTATTAATAAGATAAAATAGCTGCATCGACTACTTTATACTCAACGATTTATGTTATTAATAGACGATTCCCATTTCTGCATACTAAAGTATATACTTTATACAAACAAGTAAATTAAATAAGTGACAAAGTAATTAATAAAAATTATACAAACCAATAAATTATACCAGAGATTTTAAATAATAAACCAGAGATTTTATACCAAAGGACTACGCGATTAATTATACACACCAATTAATAATAAACCAAGTTAAAATAAAATTTACAAATATGGATTTTACGAAGTTACAATTAATTATACAAAATTGAATTGTCAAAATTAAATTAAAACTACAAAATTTAGTTACTTTTTAGTTTTTTTTAATAAAAAAACTCTAACGAATTGAATACTTAATTTATTTACAAATTAAATTAAAAGGAAATTCAATTAATTTAATAAAACATGCAAAACTATTTCAATATGATATTAATTTTTTACTGTTTATTTTCAATTTTAACCCGTTCATTTAGCCTGCAACTAAAAAACAAAATCAATTATCAACTTTTTAATGAGTCTACTTTAAATAATTTAACGGAACAAGTAAAGGTAACTGAGTAAAGTAAAACACTAAAAAATAACAACAAATCAGAACTTCAACCGAAACAAAATCCAACAAAATATTCATTAAAATTTAAACTATATTTACATACTAAATAAAATAATAATAAAACAGAAAAAATAAAAAAACCTACAAGCTCCTAAGACGCTCCTTTAAACTAGTAACTTCTTTAAGATACTCTTCTAAATTCATCTCTAAATATTCGTAAGACATCAGCAAGATAAAGATGGTTGGTTTGAGATCTTCAACAACACTTCGAAACCCTAGGGCATAAGCCCGGTTTCGGAATTCCATCACAGAAACCACCTTCCTCAACAGGGACAACTGCTCCGACAGAGCCTTGCGGATTGCCTCCTCGTACGACTTGATCAATTTAGCCATGTCCAACTTAAGAGCATCCATTTTTGTAGGTTTTAGGGTTTTGAAGGAAAGAAAAGGGGGGGGGGGGGGGGCGGTTTGTAGAGAGAGGTAAAAGTAGTTTTTTTTAGAGAGAATGAGAGAGTCGGGATAAAAGTGAAGGTTTAGGTTTTTAAAAGTGAATGGATGGGACTTGGATGGTTTTTTGTACTTGACTAAAAATTAAAAAATAGGGTATTAGAATTTATATGAACGGCTACGATTTCATTTGAAACTTTAGGGTTTCAATTAAAAAAATTACAACTTGAATGGACTTTTGTACTTGACTAGGATGGACTTTTGAACTTGAGTAACAATTAAAAAAAACTACACTATTGCAATTTCTAGTTCTAATTTAATTTTCACTAACAATTTAAAAAAAGTAAACTATTGCAATTTGAAGTTCACTAACGATTTGAACTTCACTAACAATTGAAAAAAAACGTACACTATTGCAATTAAAATAACGTCACTATTTCATGTACAACTCTTTAGCAGAATATTATAAGTATGGATGTAAAATTGAAATTTGTAAAGTTAATTTCAACTTTGTGAAATTCAAATTTTTATACTCGGTGCACTTCACTAATTCGGAGAAGATTAAAAGATAGCATCATTATTTTGCATTCAGAAACCGAAATTCTAATGTAAGACTTATGGAGTTGAGGAGTTACTTTTTTATTACATTTACTACTTAAACTTTAACCATTTTGACAATTTCTACAACGTAAAAAAATTGATAACACGAATTAATACTACATATGAAAATACTAGTTTTTCATGTTTTACTAAAATCAATCAACTGTGTTTTTAATTTAATTTGTAACTAAATTCAATACCCTTTTGGTTAAAGTTTCTTTTATTTTAAAATTAAGAATGTAATTAATTTAACAAGTTGTAATTTAATATTTAAATAAATTCAATACCCTTTCGTATGCTACTGAATTTCTGTAGTTGTTTTGGGTTCAAGTTTGTTTTATTTTAAAAATATTAGTCATTTTGTATAAATTAATAGAAAATTTTGGGTAATTATAAAATGAATATTATAATCACTACAAGAGAATGATGATTTAGCTACTAGTTTAGCAACTGACTAAACATAAGTCGCTAAATATATAATTTAGCGACTAATTTTGAGACAAAAAATACATTTAGTCTCTACTTAAGAGACCAAACTAATATGGTAGCTAATTATGTCTCTATTATAGAGACTAAATAAAATGGGTATCGAATTTAATATCTAATTTTAATTTTTAATTACAGAAATTTATCAGTATCTAAGTACGTAGTTATTATAGAGACACAATTAAGTGAGTAGCAAATTTAGTATCTAATTTAAGTTTTCAGCTACGGAAATACGTTGGTAGCTAAAGTTATAGAGACAAAACAAAGTGAGTAGCAAATTTAGTATCTAATTTAAGTTTTCGGCTACGGAAATACGTTGGTAGCTAAAGTTATAGAGACAAAACAAAGAGAGTAGCAACTTTAGTATCTAATTTAAGTTTTTAGCTACGGAAATATGTTAGTAGCTAAAGTTAATTTTCATTATCTTGTTTTTTTATATTTCATATAAAATGTATGACAATTTAAAATATAGTTTTGAGTTATTATTATAATCTATTTATACTATTATAATATTAAAAATATACCTTATAACACACATACGTAACAATGACTTTAATTAAATATCTATTACCTAAACAGTCATTAATCTTCAAGTGACTTGGAGGTCATGGGTTCGATTCCTCTCAACAACAAAAATAATCAATCTATGTAGAAGAGGTGGTGTAAGGACTATATACATGCCCGGTGAGCGGCGGTCCTACGTGTTATGTCGTACACTGAGTGCGGGTGCCTAGCTAGGTTAGCTAGGTTGTCGTGGCATATAGGGCTCTCACTTATTATGTCCTAAAAATTTAGATACTAATACGTTAGTCGCTAATTTAGAAACGGCTAAATCGGTCTCTAAGTCGGACACTAGTTTAGCTACAATATAATTTGTGGTCTCTAATTTAGCTATTTATATTTTGGTCTCTATTATTGTCGCAAAAGTACCTACTTTATATTTGGTAGCTAAAATCAGTAGCCAATTCTGTAGCAAATTTAGCGACAAGGCTATTAGCTACGGATTAGGTTCCGTCGAAAATTCCGTCTCTATTTGTAATTAGCTACCGAAATCAACTGGTTTGCTACTGAAAATTCTGTAGCTAATTGGCATTCACCTTGTAGTGAATTCTAATTAATACAGTTCAATTTCTTGACGTCATTTTTTTTTATTAATTAAATAAGTTGACGTCATATTTAGCAATTAGTTTAAGTATTTGTTCATTAATTGTAATTATAAAAATAATTACTTCTTCTACCATATTAGTGGCTGACTGAACAAAAAAGAAGGAAAATTGCATTGAGACACACAAAAGACAGTGCAAAAGGTAATGATTATGCTTTGAAAATGAAAGAAATGCAGAAATCGAAAAGTTGCTTTCACTTGACTTTATTATTTTACATTTTAATAAGTTATGGTGAAATTGTAATTTGCGTAGTCATTCGGTAAAATGAGGCGGTTTACTAATTTAAAAGGCGTCCAATTTTCCATTAACGTGAAGAATAAAATGAAAACTTTAAAATACCTACAAAAGAACGAAACGTGAACAAAACAAATGATATTAATAAAGCGACGTTATTAGAAAAAACCAATATTTTAAATTAAAATCTACATCTTCCTAAGACAATCCTTCAATTGCGTAATACTCTTGTTGTAGTCGGTGATACTCGTAGCACAAGTTTCGTATGCTACGAACAATAAATCGACGGTGAACTGGACCGCTTCATGGGCCCCCTCAATCGCTTGCGAACATGAACGATTTCTAAATTCGAGTATGTAAAGGACCTCCTTCAACAACGAGACTTGTTGTTCACGGGCCACACTTATTGCAGCCTTGTACCCTTTTATCAAATTTGATGTGTCTTTTTTAATTGAATCCATATTAAAGTTTATGGTTTTGTGAATAAGAATTTTGTTTTTTTGGAGATAACTTGAGAGCTTCAGATTTTATAGAAACATTTTCAAAATTATGAGAACAAAACACCTCATGACGGTTAATTTATAAACAATTATCTAAAATAATACGGAGTATAAACATCGAAAATCACCAATTTATTAAATTTTCTATGGAACGTATTAATTGCAAATAAATTTTAAAAATTTGTAAAAATGGCCTTCGTAACACCGACTTACGTTAACAACAAAACGAATTTAAGAATAACGCCTAAATCATTTAATGCACCGTATTTATTGCTAAAACCTTAAAAATCACTAATTTCTTAATTATTCAATGCAACGCATGTATAGCATTTTTTTTTAAAGAAAACGTAAAACTGCAAGCAACATAAAAAAACACAAAGAAAATTAAATGGAAGTTGCAGTGTATTTATTGACAAAATCACTAAATGCACCATATTTAATTCAAAAAAGCTTAAAATTCCCAAAAAATATTAATGTTCATTGCAGTGTATTTAATGCAAAATTATAAAAAAAAACGTTAAATTTATAATAATTGCATAAAATATATTTACAAATAAAATATAATGTAAGATTTCTAAATTAAATTGCATAAAATACAAATTTTAAGTAATGATTATGAACATTTATGATAGTAAAGGATAAGATTTTGTAAGATTCTCAACATTAATGTGATTGTGACCATTTTGGGTGGCTTGTGCAATACTCTTCGCTAATTATACGATACGATTATTTCATTGCGGTCATAATACAACTCGTCCATATTTACACTATACGATTAATCGATGAAAACGAAGATAAAAATAGTCGTCCATTACAAATTTGTACGGACTATAGATAACTACTGCGTATCATTTATAAAAAATATCGTCTCTTACAATATGGACGTTTTAACTCATTTTACACTTAATATGGTCATGGGCGGATCCAATGTATTTGATTTTATTTATATTAAAAAATTGTTTGAAAAGAGATTTGAACCCATGACCTTTCGGTAAGTTACCAAATTGTAAGCCATTGAACCACTTGTCCATATTTATACTATACGATTAATTGATGAAAAAGAAGATAAAAAAAGTCGTCCATTACAAATTTGTACGGACTATTAGATAACTACTCCGTATCATTTATAAAAAATATCGTCTCTTACAATATGGACGCTTTAACTCATTTTACACTTAATATGGTCATGGGCGGATCCAATGTATTTAATTTTATTTATATTAAAAAATTGTTTGAAAACAAATTTGAACCCATGACCTTTGGGTAACTTACCAAATTGTAAGTCATTGATCCACTTTCATTTACTGTTAACTGTAGTACTAGAATGTATTATATTCTACGAATTTATAATTTTTTTACATATACTCCTAATTTAAATAATTTTACAAAAAAAAGTTCATTTCAAGATATGTCTATACTCTATAACTAATATGTTTTCATTCTATTATTAATATCATGACTAATTTAGGAAAAAAAACCCTAAAATATACAATTATAGTCTTAGATGTGCTTGGATTTAACTATGAATATGAGCGTTTTAACTAAATAAAAAAAATGTCTGTTTTTAAAAAATATACTTACTCTAAAATATGACTTCTTTTAAACCAACTTCACTCGTACTTTAATTTAATATAAATAACAAACAATATACTCGTATAATTCGCGGATTTACTATTTTTTTGACTCGTTCTATTTTCTAAACATTTTTCACCCTAATGTTTATAATTTAAATTACTGTTTATCGTATGACTAACTTAAAAAAGTCATTTTTATTTTCGTTTTACTATTCTAACGGTTTCATTTTAATTATACATCATTTTATTTGCCATGCAAATAATTAAATTAAACTAGTAGCCCAAAAAACATAGGAATACCAACATGCAAATAATAAATAAAGAAAATAACAAAATATAGCCTTACCATTAATAATATAAACATATATATACATAAATTCTAATTAAAATAACTAAAAATAAGATAATTTAAAAAAAACATAAAAAAACCTACTACATCCTATTCAGACGCTCCTTCAACTCAGAAATGCATCTATTGTATTCGATAATTCTGGCGGCACCATTTGCAAATTCCGCCAACAACAGATCAATATTGGGTTGAAGGGCTTCGTACGCCCCCCCGATCCCTAAACCACAGCCAAGGTTACGAAACTCTATTATCGCAACCACCTCCTTCATCACCGTGAGTTGTTGCTCACGGGCTAGGGTTATGGCAGCCTCGTAGGCTTTGATGAGGTTGAGGGTGTCGTTTCTTATGGCATCCATTTCTTAGGGTTTAGTAGGTTTTGAAAAAAGGAGAGTTTAGGAACTTTTGGAAAGATGAGGGTTTAGATAAGTTCACAAAGTATGGGTAAAATTAAGGTAAGTGTGAAGGTTTATATTAGTGAGCTCTACCTTGCAAATTGCATGGAACATGTACACGTGTCACCATGTCATTGCAAAACACTTCACTAATTGTAGTAAATTGACATATCGATTATTTGCTTACGTTCGTAATACTACAATTTATCGATACTTAAAAGATAACTATTTTTTTAAAACACTAAAAAATCGATAATTCGTGTATTACGAACTTAAAATATACCTATTTTTTAAACTTGATAAAGAGAGGTTCATTTTAGGGTTTCACCTATTCTTTTTTTTTAAATTATAATTTAACTATGAACAATTTCATTTAAAATGCATTCAAAAACAAAATTGCCATCAATATAGTGACCAATTATCAACTCTAACTTTTTAAAAACATCTTGTTAAATAAAACTCAAAAATAACTAAAATAGCAGCAAGTTAAATTATAGTACTCCATAATTGAAGGGAAAACAATTTTTTCATTATATAATAAACATAATTTACATAAACTAAAAACAGAAAAATACAAATTAATATAAACTAACTACACAAAAAAAAAACACATAAAAATATAACTAAGCCGAAGTTGATGAGAAAAAACGAAAGCTTAAATGCGACTACATCCGACGCAACCATCGAACTTAAGCTTCTTAGAACTATTCCTCGAACGAATAGTTCTCCCAACTAATCTTTGTGACTTCTTCGGAGGGGCTAAGTCGGTGATGGCCGGTTTTTGTCGTCAATACCGGCATCAAACACATTTGTAAAAACCCAAGTAAGTAGTATAAACGGGTTGTCGAACACGAAGACGGTGGGGATAGTTGTGTAATTATGTTCTAGTTTAAGTGAGAGTCGGGGGTAATAGGTTTGTGAATGACTAATGACTAAAGAACAACTAAAACAAACAATTAAATCAAACTAGTTAAGATTGAATCGATGGATGAGAAGACTAGGGTTTCGGGGGTCACTAAGGTGGTTAGACGAAGATACGAGAAAGAAAAATAGAAGGTCTCAAACAAATAGTCTCGGGTAGTCTCTTCTCTCGAGTCGACTAACCTAGGTCGGAATACCTAGCTTTCGCTACAAATACCACAACCAACCATTAAACATGCTAAGACAAACCCCCAACCGTCGCTAAAGGCAAGTCACGCTAAAATCAAAGCCCAACTTTCGTTGAGGCAAATCATCAAACACCTAGCATGCAACAAATGGAAGACTACTTTTTTAAGAACAACTAATCAACTTACTAGCATGAATTTATCATCTAAACAACACCCAAGATCACCCCTTACCCTAGCAAGGAGACAACTCACTCATGGTAAATGAAAACATGTGAATAAGGGATGAACAAAAGCAAAACATCATGAACAAACAAAGGATGAACAATTGATTCAAAGGAAACTTAAATAAAAGTAAAAACTAAGTAAAGATTAGAAGAATTATACCAAAAACAATGGAAAAGGAAGTAGCTTGGATGACAAGTTGAAAGACTCTTTCAAATCCTCCAAAATACAACCCAAAATATCCTCTTACAATTGCTTAATAACAAGGCTAAGTAGAATCCTAAAGAGAGATTAACAAATATTGAAAGATTAAGTAAGGATCTAAAGAAGATTAAAATATTTAAGAGTGTTTTTGAGTCTAAGTATTAAGTAATGAAACAGTAAAAAACCTAGAAAAGTGTGCAAAAGTAACGTAACAAATGAAAGACTAAGTGCGGGTTTATATAGTGCGCGAATTTCTGAAAAGCGACTCCCAGCCGGTCGACCGGCTGCCGGTCTGTGACCGGCTGAGAGTCCAAATTTGGACTTCTGAACTTTTTCCTTCTTTTCTTCATTTTGGCTTTGATCTTCAGCCGACCGGCCGGCTGCCGGTCGGGCACCGGCTGGGAGACCTTTGACTCAATTCTGGAAAATTCTTCAATTTATAACATGATCAGGTCCCCTCAGCCGGTGGACCGGCTGCCGGTTGTCCACCGGCTGGGAGCCCTTTTTCAACAATCTGCAACTTTGCATTTTTCCTTCATTTCTTCGAATTTGGTTAAGTAAGGAAAAGCCTCCCCTAGCCGGCTGACCGGCTGCCGGTTGGCCACCGGCTGGGGGCCTTGTTCCTTGAATCTGAAACTTTCTCCTTTTTTGCCAAAAACACAAGTCTATGCATCCCAGCCGGCCTACCGGCCGCCGGTTGGGGACCGGCTGGCAGGGCCTGGGAATGCTCCTTGCAAATTCCTTCATAATTCTTCATAAATCGCTCCAAATTCACCTCGATTTCTCTCGTTTCTTCGTCCCCGCCGTAATGCCTACAAAAATTGGACAGAATAGGAATATACGAGGCAACGGACGTAAAAACACCTAAAGACACGCAAATCGAGGTCGAATCGTGACCGAAAACAAAGAAAATGTAAAGGAAATGATGACCAAAATGGAGCTCATCAGAATTCCCCACACTTAAACCTTACTCGTCCTCGAGTAAGAGATCAAGTAACTATATAACCCTTATTAAAAACAAAGAAACAAACTAACTAAGCTATCTATAAGCCGAATCGGGTTTAGCTACACCCGTAGCCCTTTCAACTCACAATTTGACATTCATGAGGGAGAATGCCCTATTGCAAGGCAAGTAAGGTCTTGCTACAAAAATTTTAATGCAAACGAGTAAAAACAAAACACGTATAGACAAGCAACATGCATCGGAAAAGAAAGAAAACTGCTTGCCTCATTCAAGCGGCGGAAAACAACTAAAAGGGAACAAATTCAAAATCGTAAACTCCCTTACAAATATTAATTCTACAAGTCACTAAGGCAAGAAGGATGACAACAAAACACCGCCAAATCATGCTAAACTAGGCTACTTTCATAACCATTATCCAAATACTTTTGTCAAGGGCGATCGGATGGAATGGAATGATAGTCCCCGCAATGCTAAAGGCAAAAGATACAACAAGTCTAGATTCTTCACAAAGTAAAGGTCATGGGTCGTCCCAAGATCGACAAAACGGCATGGCAAAATTGATTTTTTGGAATGAAATGCTCAAATCAATGCAAAATGGTGGATTACAATCAAAACTTGACCTCATTCAATTTTTTCATCATTTTTTTTTCATTTCATGAGTTAGGATGGGGTTTGTCCCACGCGTGCTAATGTCCTTTGCTTTCGCCAATCGCTTATTAGGCAACCGGTTAACCTCTAGACAATAGCTTATCGGGGTGACAATCACTCTGTCTTTGGGCGGTCGAATTCACAACCAAGTGGGAAGCCAACTCAATGGCTACCCTCCAAAGCACATCGAAGTGGTACGCCTCCACCAAAACAACATGTTCTTATTCTTTTTCATTAACCATTTTTTTTTCTTTTCTTTTTCACTTGAGGTTTCTTTTTTTCTTTCAAAACATTTCCACTTCTTAGGATCATTGAAAAGAGCATTCCAAATTTATTCATGAAAGTTATTTTTAGGTTGCCAAACCGCCAAGTCGAACAAGGTCACCAAGACAAGATAATCAAAACCATTTCGCATCACGGGGTTGGGCAAGGTGACTCACATGCAAACCCTTGACTCGGTATTGGACCATGGTCAGAAAGATACTAGAAAAGCATGACCTAGGGTGTTTTAAAAACCATTCTAAAAGACAAAGTCACAAGTAGAAGAATTATTTGCAAAGACCTAAACGATTTTGTCAAAGTTCTCAATTAGGCATTTTCAAAACATTATCCTAAATGCAACTATATGCCATGAATGCAACTAATATAGACATGTTATAATGCAAGTGAAACTATCAAACTACATGCCAAATAAGACTAAAGCATCTCCTAACAGCACAAAAGCACACAAGCCACACACAATCTCCACAATGTACTCCACATCCTCCAAATACAAGCCCATCCTCCTCATTTGCAACAAAAGAATGAAAATGAGAGTGAAATAGAGGTTGGAACGATCATACCGTGGTGTCTTCAAGATCCAAAGCGGTGCTCAAGCGAGTGTTACCTATGCGAAAGGAGAGAAAGCAAACACAAGTATATACAATTCTACACTAATAAGGTAAAAACATGTTTTTGAATTTTTCGATTATTTTGGTATTTTTGAAGTTTTTCATATTTACAAAAGCAATCAAATATTCACAAGGTGGATATTTTCCCTCCCCACACTTAAGATTTACATTGTCCTCAATGTAACAAAGTGCAAAAGGGTGAAATGAAGAAAAAGAACGAAAACAACATGTTTTTGGCTTTTTTTGAAATTTTTGAGAAAAGAAAAACTTGTTTTTGTATTTTTTTGAAATGAACGGTTCTTCCTCCCCACACTTATTTATATGCATAATGTGAGGAGGAAAACCGGAAAATAAAGAACATATTTTTGAAAGTTTTTGGTTTTTCAATTTTTTTGGATTTTTTTGGTTTTTAAGAAGGCAATAAAAACAAAGGTAAACAAAAGAAAAGAAAAACTAAAAACTAAACTAAATGCAAACTAAATGCTCTAAACTACATGTATGCAATCTATATGTGACAATATGATACAAAATGGAAATCTAATGCATCTAAATGAATGCAACTATATGCATCTAAACTAATGATGTGAAAACATGAAAATTAAACTAAAACAAACTAAGTAAACTAAACTAACTACTCTAAATGCATGCTATAAAGGAAATGCAAACTAAATCGAAATTTGGATTAAGGGAGTTACTTGCTTTGGATTTTTCCATGGGAGCAAAGTCATCACCAACCACCTCCAAAGGTGGTCACTCATCAAAGTGATCCTCGGACTCATAGCCTTCATCACCGTTTCCATCATCATCATTCCCATCCACTTGCATATAGTCGCTCGGGTTGATCATAATATCACGGAAGGGGGAGGCACGTGATCCACTAGCTCCCGCATCACTATACCCACCATGGAAGGATGAATGCCTCGGAGGGCCCGAATCCTCATTTCCCCGAAAGTTGGGAGGAAAGATCGGGTTTGAAAAATAACCCGGGGCGACGTTGATCTCCCCGTAAAAATGACCCTCGGGAGGCACATAACCTCTATCAGGAGGCATGTAGTATGACGGGCGGCCACCATCCGGATGATGACAACCCTCGCGGACGGACCGGTCGTAACTCGGAAATGTCCCATAAGCTTGATCATGGTAGAGGTAATCAAGCCTATAGGTCAAATCCCTATGCCGCTCATCGGCCAATGCTTGGCGCTGGTCCGCTAGGTCCGCTGCACTCTTCATGCCCAAGTCAACCCGGGCCATGAAATCAATAAGCTCTTGGGGGCAAGAAGATGAAGATGAACCGGAGGCGGAGGTAGATCCCTGGAAGTATGAGGGACCACTCTGGAACTGGGACATGGAAATGGGGGGCTGCTGAAATGGCTCAAACTGGAGGTCGGAAGGAGTGGCACCGACTCTATCTCTGGCGTAAACTCTCGGGGCACGCTGGTCTGGCGGGAGGTCCTCGGGGTCCACCTCGATATCAAGGAGGTAAGAGGTTTTCCCCGGCACAACTTTCATCAACTCGGTGTTTGGCAAAGGGACTGAATTCTTGAATTTGTTGTCAACCCGAATCTGCCAATACTCTTTACGATCACTGGGGTTATACCGTACCCACCCCAAAGCATCCTGCAAGTATCGGCTAGATAACACATTCTCACCCTGAATGAAGTCGACAGTGAAGTGCCTCTGACAACGGTAGTTGACAATCAAAGTGACCATCCCCCCAACACAAATGGGGGTAGTAAGCTGAGGTTGGGATGCCAACCTACTCAAGTGAAGGGCCATATGGTGAGCAATGTTTAACTTCGGGCCACCAACCAAGTAACAACCAAGTATCTCAAGCTCCGTAGTAGTGAAGTTATGCGGCTCATCCCTAGAGAAAACGGTCCACCCCATGAACCTATGCCATATCCTAATCGGTGCCAAATGCACCCTATTAGCCGGTTTCTTTCTTCTTCTATCACTTACAAGACCGGTGATGGCTGTCCAAATGAGCTCGGTATCAAAGCCCTCCGGAGGCTTAATGGGCAATTTTCCGTCTAGCCCAAAAATTAAGGCAAATTCCTCTAATGTGAGACGATGTTCCCTATTCATCAATCGGAACTCTAAAAATGCAACTTTCCCCAAAGTTCGGTTCTTAGTAACAACCAACGAACTCAAAAATTCCCAAGTTAACCGGGGAGATGTGTGAACCGGTTTTATCTCATACAAAGTTTTCATACCCAAACCCTCAAAAAGAGCCGCAGTTATTTTCTCAATCCCTAATTCTCTCAATCCGGCTCTATCAATAAACCTAGTTGGGTGAAGGGGGCGATTCACCTTTTTGTTGAATTGAAGCAAAGGTGAGACCGGGAAAGCAAGGATCCGGGCCAATGTTGCAACTCTCCATCACATTTTGAACTTCTTGCTCCACCGAAGGGTCGTGCCTTGATTTGGATCGCCTCTCTGTTCTTCCCGACATGGTTATTTGAAGGAGAGGTGATGAGGGAATAAATGGGGTTTTGATTTGAGAGAGTTTGGTGAAGTTTGTTGGTGTTTTTGAAGGTAAGGGATGAATGGGAGATGAGGAAATAAGGAAGTAAGAAGAAAGTAAGAAGAAGAAATGAAGTGGAATGAGGGAAAAAGAAGGTAGATTGAGTTTTATTTTTCGCGACAGGCCCCTCCCAGCCGGTCTGGGACAGGCCGCCGGTCGATTGGCTGGGGGTTAGGGTTTGATTTTTTTGATTTTTTCGAATTTTTTTCTAGAGGGTTTGATTCTGAGCCGGCGGACCGGCTGCCGGCCGACCGGCTCAAAAACATGTCTTCAAATTTCCTTCACCTTCTTTTCTTCTTTTTCTTACTCACAAAAACACTCCCAGCCGGCGGACCGGCCGCCGGCCTACCGGCTGGGGAGCTTTCTTCGTCTTCTTTCTTCAACAATCTTCACTTACAAACACTCACAGCCGGCGGACCGGCTGCCGGCCGACCGGCTGCCGGCCGACCGGCTGGGGATTCCTTCTCCTTTGCTTTTTCTTCACTTTTGATTCACACAACTTGATTCTCAGCCGGCGGACCGGCTGCCGGCCGACCGGCTGGGAATCATTTCCTCTTGAATTTTGATTTTTGAATAAGTCTTCGTCTTCTCAGCCGGCTGACCGGCTGCCGGTTTGGTACAGGCTGGGGATGCAAAATCTGAAATCTGCCCAAATAAACTATAAAAAACAGAAATGTGTCCAGGGCCTCCTAGCCGGTGGGCCGGCTGGGAGTACCTGTACACAATTTCGAGAAATAATTTAATTTGAACATAAAAATCAACTTTGCCTACAACGGTTTTGCCCATAATCCTCCGACTATACTCATGAATCATCCACAAACAAGCAACAAACATATCCAAATATCTATGCAAGCTAAAAATTAAACTAAAACCGAACTAACCATGAAACTAACATGCAATCTAGATGAACTAAAGGAAACTAATACTTACAACCGGTGGTTGTTGAGTGACTCCACCAAACCTTTCACGATCAATCATCAATCTTTGTAGGTGGAAACTTCGTCCATGCTACCTAGTGACCTTAAGAAAAGGTCAAAAGCCGCGGACGGGACTTCCAATTTGCTCTCACTTCGAGTTTCCATCTTGCTCATCATCAACTTTCGAGCGTTAACATCTTTTCCGGCAATTAGCTCCTCTAGGTCCCCTTTTTCAACCAAAGGGTCTTTAAAAGAACTAGCACAACTTGGTTTTCCTTGATCTTTATCACGGTCTCTCTTCTTCGGACTAACTAACTTCCCGCTAGTAAAACTAGCATCCTCATTCTTCAAGGTCATACTTTTCATGATTCCCTTCTCATCAAACATCTTAGGGACATCATTCACCAACAAACTTGCAACCATGCCAACATTCTTTTCCTTAAAATTTGTACCGGGAGCTTCCGGAAGCACGAATTCACACAACCCATCTTTAACTTGAAAGGTTAGCCTACCTTTTTTCACATCAATGATTGCTCCTCCGGTGTCCAAGAAGGGCCTCCCAAGAATAATGAAAGAGCTTTCACCGACCGGAATATCAACGACCATAAAGTCGGTGGGGATGGAAAGCGATCCAACCTTGACCACCGCATCTTCAAGGACCCCAATAGTAGGCCTAAACGTCCCGTCGGCAAGAGTGATGTCCGTTATAGGAGGGGATAAGTGTTTAATGTTCGATTTCTTTGCCATGGCAAGTGGGATAACACTCACACTTGCTCCAAGATCGCACAAAGCGTGCTCTATGTGTCTTCCTCCTACGGAGCATTGAATAGAGAAGCTCCCCGGGTCTCCTAACTTAATTGGCAAATCTCTTGGGATTTTTTTCGCCACTAGTGAAATGGCATTGACTTCCTCCTTTTCTTGGGTGGAGGGGATTGTGGCCTCTACTTCCTCAACAAGTTTGATCAACTCATTGCAACGAGGGTCCCCCTTGGTGATTTTACGAAAGAATTCGCACATCTTTCTCTCCATGAGGCTCTCCACATATCCATGGTCCTCCTCTTCTATCACATGAACCTTTTTTCCTTTGGCACTCGGGCCTTCATCACAATTCTTCTTCGGAATGTTCAAGACTTGTTGCATCACAAAGTTTAAGTCATCAATGTCGACTTCATTACAATCATCCGGAGGAGTGTTGGGCACCATCACCATCACCTCCTCCTCAACACATTCCTCGCTTCCACTCCCAAATACCGTCATAACTTGCTCTACCTTGGATCCTCCTTCATCATCTCTTTTCTCAAGCATTGGTTGCTCATTTTTGCTTGTCATAATAGCATTGACACCATGTGGTTTTTAAGCATCCCGGGAGCTTTGACCTTGGGCAAGAAAGCCGCCCGGTGACCTTTGTGGGTTGGCTAAGGCTTGTGAAGCAACTCTAGCCTCCATCTCCCGGATCTCTTTTTGATTTGCCATCTTCAAATTCATCATTTCTTGATTATGTGTCGCTTGCATGCCTTTCACAAGTTTAAGCAACTCTCCAACTTGAGAGTCACTTGAGAGATCTTGATGAGGTGTGTTGGAAAGGGGTAAGGGAAACCCGTAGTCGTTCCTTGCACCCCCACTTTGTTGATTGGTTTTGGGACCTTGATTGTTGAAGTTTGGGTTTTAGTGGTGGTTAGGAAATTGTTGGTTGAAATTTTGGTCATTGAGATTTTGATTGTTGAAATTGTTGTTGTGGAAGTTTTGTTGGTGGTTTGGGTTGTGGAAATTTTGTTGGTTGTGGTTTTGGTTGTTGTTTTGGTTGTTGAAGTTTGGGTTGTTGTTATTGAAATTTGCATTGAAATTTTGTGGGTTTTGGTTGTTTTGGAAATTTGGATTAAAGTTCGGGTCATTGAAGCTTTGTTGAAAGCCTTGATTGGCTTGATTAGATTGGTTGCCTTGGTAGAAATTGTTGTTGTTGAAATTGTTCCTCGGGTTGAAGTTTTCACCCCTTGGTTGAAAACCGGGGGGATTTTGCCCTTGAGGTTGTTGAATTTGATGAGGATTCAACACATTGGTGCTTTTGTAACTCATATAGGGGCTTCCTCGGATCCCTTGATGGTAATAGTTCGAATTTGGGTTGAAAGTATTGGGGTTTTTTGGGTTATTAAAGGCTTGAAAAGCATATACCTCCTCCATACTCTCACTTCCCTCATAGGAATTGTTGTTTGCACACACATCAAAAGTATGCCCGCATCCCCCACATAAGTCACATGAAGCAACACTATTTACTTGGTACATTCCCGGGACTTTGCTCTTGGTTTCTTTGCTAGTGGAGCCCTTTGTCAATTCTTCCAATTTCTTGGTTAACATGTCCAACTTGGTATTAGTTTCTTCGTTCGCCTTTGCATTGGAAAGGTGCTCACTAGGGTACTTGTTACTCTTCCTCAAGACATTCCCCCTAGTACCATAATTTTCCTCCGAATCAACAATCTTCTTGATGAGTTCCGTTCCCTCCTCATGCGGCAAGTGGTCAAAGCTACCACCCGCCGATGCATTAACCATTTCCTTAGTCCGGGGGAGAAGAGTCTGAAAAAAGGTTTGGGTTGTGTACCAAGGTGGTATCCCGTAGTGTGGGCACTTGGCAAGCAAATCTTGGTATCTATCCCAAGCTTCTCCCAAAGATTCTCCCTCGTCTTGTTGAAACTGAGTTATCTCATTTCGGAGCATCGCGGTCTTGGAGGATGGGTAGTACTTGGCAAGGAAAGCCGTTGCCAAGTCGTCCCATGTGGTGAATGTATTCGGAGCATGGACATTTAACCACCTATCCGCCTTGTCGGTTAAGGAATAGGGGAAAAGCATAAGCCTTAGTGTCTCCTCGGGTACTCCCGTTTTCTTTATCATTGCGACCTTACCCTTGAACTTTCTCAAGTGCCCATGAGCATCTTCGTGAGAAGCCCCGCTAAAGGCATTCTTCTCGATTGAGCTCATTTGCGTAGGGTGTATTTCGAAATTTTGAGGAACAAGAGCCCCGAAGTTGATTGGATTGGTGGTGTCATTGTGATTGGGCCGGTTATGATCACGAAGAGCGGCCATTATATGAATTGGATGATTGTTTGGAAAGTGTGGTGATTGTGGTGGTGATTGTGGTGGTGATTGATAAAACGGATTGTCAAAATTGTCGGATGTTGGGCTAGGATTGCTTTGATTGGGACTTGGTGGTTCGGATGAAGAGGGGTTGTTTTGGCTAGTAGATGCTTGGGACGCAATTCTTACCCTTGCAATAGTCTTCCTCCTTAAGGCCCGAAAAAGCCTCTCCGGTTCGGAAGATGACAACAAAGAGCTAGAGTCACCCCTAGGCATAAAACTTAGCAAACAAATTAGTCGTCCTAATGCTTGTTAAACACTAGGGTGAGCAATAAAACAAGCACTCTACAATTAACTACCAAATCTTTGATCAAAACAAAACAAGCTCAACTAACTCTAGACTAAAATTAAAACTAAACTACACAACTTCTAACACCGTCCCCGGCAACGGCGCCATTTTGATGGCCGGTTTTTGTCATCAATACCGGCATCAAACACATTTGTAAAAACCCAAGTAAGTAGTATAAACGGGTTGTCGAACACGAAGACGGTGGGGATAGTTGTGTAATTATGTTCTAGTTTAAGTGAGAGTCGGGGGTAATAGGTTTGTGAATGACTAATGACTAAAGAACAACTAAAGCAAACAATTAAATCAAACTACTTAAGATTGAATCGATGGATGAGAAGACTAGGGTTTCGGGGGTCACTAAGGTGGTTAGACGAAGATACGAGAAAGAAAAATAGAAGGTCTCAAACAAATAGTCTCGGGTAGTCTCTTCTCTCGAGTCGACTAACCTAGGTCGGAATACCCTAGCTTTCGCTACAAATACCACAACCAACCATTAAACATGCTAAGACAAACCCCCAACCGTCGCTAAAGGCAAGTCACGCTAAAATCAAAGCCCAACTTTCGTTGAGGCAAATCATCAAACACCTAGCATGCAACAAATGGAAGACTACTTTTTTAAGAACAACTAATCAACTTACTAGCATGAATTTATCATCTAAACAACACCCAAGATCACCCCTTACCCTAGCAAGGAGACTACTCACTCATGGTAAATGAAAACATGTGAATAAGGGATGAACAAAAGCAAAGCATCATGAACAAACAAAGGATGAACAATTGATTCAAAGGAAACTTAAATAAAAGTAAAAACTAAGTAAAGATTAGAAGAATTATACCAATAACAATGGAAAAGGAAGTAGCTTGGATGACAAGTTGAAAGACTCTTTCAAATCCTCCAAAATACAACCCAAAATATCCTCTTACAATTGCTTAATAACAAGGCTAAGTAGAATCCTAAAGAGAGATTAACAAATATTGAAAGATTAAGTAAGGATCTAAAGAAGATTAAAATATTTAAGAGTGTTTTTGAGTCTAAGTATTAAGTAATGAAACAGTAAAAAACCTAGAAAAGTGTGCAAAAGTAACGTAACAAATGAAAGACTAAGTGCGGGTTTATATAGTGCGCGAATTTATGAAAAGCGACTCCCAGCCGGTCGACCGGCTGCCGGTCTGTGACCGGCTGAGAGTCCAAATTTGGACTTCTGAACTTTTTCCTTCTTTTCTTCATTTTGGCTTTGATCTTCAGCCGACCGGCCGGCTGCCGGTCGGGCACCGGCTGGGAGACCTTTGGCTCAATTCTGGAAAATTCTTCAATTTATAACATGATCAGGTCCCCTCAGCCGGTGGACAGGCTGCCGGTTGTCCACCGGCTGGGATCCCTTTTTCAACAATCTGCAACTTTGCATTTTTCCTTCATTTCTTCGAATTTGGTTAAGTAAGGAAAAGCCTCCCCTAGCCGGCTGACCGGCTGCCGGTTGGCCACCGGCTGGGGGCCTTGTTCCTTGAATCTGAAACTTTCTCCTTTTTTCGCCAAAAACACAAGTCTATGCATCCCAGCCGGCCTACCGGCCGCCGGTTGGGGACCGGCTGGCAGGGCCTGGGAATGCTCCTTGCAAATTCCTTCATAATTCTTCATAAATCGCTCCAAATTCACCTCGATTTCTCTCGTTTCTTCGCCCCCGCCGTAATGCCTACAAAAATTGGACAGAATAGGAATATACGAGGCAACGGACGTAAAAACACCTAAAGACACGCAAATCGAGGTCGAATCGTGACCGAAAACAAAGAAAATGTAAATGAAATGATGACCAAAATGGAGCTCATCAATGAAGTAACCCCTTTTTTCCCTCCAGACGAACAACCGTTAACTCCAATCGCCATGGACTCTTAATCGCCGACTTCTTCTACCCCTATCTCCGTCGCCATAGACTCTCCATCGTCGACGGTTAGGTTAGTGCCTCAATTGTGAAATTCCAGATTGCAGGCTGGTTGTTCGGGATAATTAATTGATTTCTTATTTTTAGGGTTTATTATATGTCCGTTGATTTTTGACGTCGTCGATTCTCCGTCTCTGATGCCCCATTCCTTTTCCTCCGTCGTCGGGCAGTGGTGGAATCCGGGTAGTACGTTGGTGGTTGGTCCAGTATGGTAATTAATTGGGATTTCTCAGTTTTGGGTTTTTTTGTGTGCCTCTCCATTTTGGTTTGAGAAATGAGAAGGTTAAATTTGGAATAAAGCGGAAAAATGTGTTGGATGTAGTAAATATGCGTGTTGGATTTAGCAAGTCCCTTTATTTATTATTACTAGGTTTAAACCCGTGAAATTCACGGAGCTATTTTTTAAATTTTAAATGAATATATATAGTTATAGACTCATAGCTAAGATATAATTATTTAGGGGGTAATTAATTTTGAATTATTAACGATAAATGAGTAAGACTTGCAATAAAATTAGTACGTATGCTTAAAATGAGTGTAAATGTGTAATTCAAATGGTTATAAGACTTGGTTAATAAAAATAGTAATTTAAAAGTTGGGTTAATTAATAATTTACATTTGATTTTATTAGCAAAAAGATACATATATCAAACAACCGTGATTGCGTGGGAGAGTTCGATACTGCATGCGAGATACTCTTATTTTATAAAAGAACTCATTTATTATATTAAATAAATAGTTTTATTAACAAAATGGATACTCTTACGGTTTAAATAAATTAGTTACTCCTATTAATTTGTACTTAGTTTTTATAGTGATAGAATATGAAATATTTCATTCATATTCTACAATTGATTTTATTCCATATACTATCCCATTGATTTCGCAATCTTCAGTATAATTTATTTACTGTTTTTTAAAAAAATGGTCATCACCTATTATAAAAAATGTCAAAATGAAATAATGCAATATAGTAACAACCCCGTGATTTGTTATTATATTGCATTATTCCATGATTTGTTATTGCATTATCCCATGAACGAAAATCACTGAAAAGATTATTCTAAAAATCTTGCAAAACATTACTGCAATCCTAAAAGATTGACTATTATTTGACTTTTTTCCTAAACTAAAGGAATTTTTGCAGTAAGGAATATTATGGAATATTGCAATCTTGACTATTAGTTGCTTAAATCTGTATTTTTTTTGGAAATCTTCCAGTAGCTCTGAAATCGTGCCACGTCACACAATTTTACTACTTCCCGCACATTTTTGCTCTATATTCCGTTATTACCCTTTCATATTAAAAGAATAAAAAAACTCTCGCACACCTCATCCCTGAACCCTAACAACAATCCCCGCCCTCGACAACCTATCTCCCCACCTCCGACGACTCACGACCGCTCTGCATCGTCGACCTCCATCACCGTCGACCGAAACTAACGCATTTTTTAGCATGACATAATCCTTTCTTCCCCTCCTGAACACAACTAACGCAATTCTTAGCATGACGTAACCCATTTTTTCCCTCCAGACGAACAACCGTTAACTCCAATCGCCATGGACTCTTAATCGCCGACTTCTTCTACCCCTATCTCCGTCGCCATAGACTCTCCATCGTCGACGGTTAGGTTAGTGCCTCAATTGTGAAATTCCAGATTGCAGGCTGGTTGTTCGGGATAATTAATTGATTTCTTATTTTTAGGGTTTATTATATGTCCGTTGATTTTTGACGTCGTCGATTCTCCGTCTCTGATGCCCCATTCCTTTTCCTCCGTCGTCGAGCAGTGGTGGAATCCGGGTAGTACGTTGGTGGTTGGTCCAGTAGGGTAATTAATTGGGATTTCTCAGTTTTGGGTTTTTTTATGTGCCTCTCCATTTTGGTTTGAGAAATGAGAAGGTTAAATTTGGAATAAAGCGGAAAAATGTGTTGGATGTAGTAAATATGCGTGTTGGATTTAGCAAGTCCCTTTATTTATTATTACTAGGTTTAAACCCGTGAAATTCACGGAGCTATTTTTTAAATTTTAAATGAATATATATAGTTATAGACTCATAGCTAAGATATAATTATTTAGGGAGTAATTAATTTTGAATTATTAACTATAAATGAGTAAGACTTGCAATACAATTATTACGTATGCTTAAAATGAGTGTAAATGTGTAATTCAAATGGTTATAAGACTTGGTAATAAAAATAGTAATTTAAAAGTTGGGTTAATTAATAATTTACATTTGATTTTATTAGCAAAAAGATACATATATCAAACAACCGTGATTGCGTGGGAGAGTTCGATATTGCATGCGAGATACTCTTATTTTATAAAAGAACTCATTTATTATATTAAATAAATAGTTTTATTAACAAAATGGATACTCTTACGGTTTAAATAAATTAGTTACTCCTATTAATTTGTACTTAGTTTTTATAGTGATAGAATATGAAATATTTCATTCATATTCTACAATTGATTTTATTCCATATACTATCCCATTGATTTCGCAATCTTCAGTATAATTTATTTACTGTTTTTTTAAAAAAATGGTCATCACCTACTATAAAAAATGTCAAAATGAAATAATGCAATATAGTAACAACCCCGTGATTTGTTATTATATTGCATTATTCCATGATTTGTTATTGCATTATCCCATGAACGAAAATCACTGAAAAGATTATTCTAAAAATCTTGCAAAACATTACTGCAATCCTAAAAGATTGACTATTATTTGACTTTTTTCCTAAACTA
Organism: Silene conica; assembly: GCA_029255685.2. NCBI lineage: Eukaryota > Viridiplantae > Streptophyta > Magnoliopsida > Caryophyllales > Caryophyllaceae > Silene > Silene conica. Next base: position 97,424,460 of record CM055312.2, read on the forward strand.
AAGGAATTTTTGCAGTAAGGAATATTATGGAATATTGCAATCTTGACTATTAGTTGCTTAAATCTGTATTTTTTTTGGAAATCTTCCAGTAGCTCTGAAATCGTGCCACGTCACACAATTTTACTACTTCCCGCACATTTTTGCTCTATATTCCGTTATTACCCTTTCATATTAAAAGAATAAAAAAACTCTCGCACACCTCATCCCTGAACCCTAACAACAATCCCCGCCCTCGACAACCTATCTCCCCACCTCCGACGACTCACGACCGCTCTGCATCGTCGACCTCCATCACCGTCGACCGAAACTAACGCATTTTTTAGCATGACATAATCCTTTCTTCCCCTCCTGAACACAACTAACGCAATTCTTAGCATGACGTAACCCATTTTTTCCCTCCAGACGAACAACCGTTAACTCCAATCGCCATGGACTCTTAATCGCCGACTTCTTCTACCCCTATCTCCGTCGCCATAGACTCTCCATCGTCGACGGTTAGGTTAGTGCCTCAATTGTGAAATTCCAGATTGCAGGCTGGTTGTTCGGGATAATTAATTGATTTCTTATTTTTAGGGTTTATTATATGTCCGTTGATTTTTGACGTCGTCGATTCTCCGTCTCTGATGCCCCATTCCTTTTCCTCCGTCGTCGAGCAGTGGTGGAATCCGGGTAGTACGTTGGTGGTTGGTCCAGTAGGGTAATTAATTGGGATTTCTCAGTTTTGGGTTTTTTTATGTGCCTCTCCATTTTGGTTTGAGAAATGAGAAGGTTAAATTTGGAATAAAGCGGAAAAATGTGTTGGATGTAGTAAATATGCGTGTTGGATTTAGCAAGTCCCTTTATTTATTATTACTAGGTTTAAACCCGTGAAATTCACGGAGCTATTTTTTAAATTTTAAATGAATATATATAGTTATAGACTCATAGCTAAGATATAATTATTTAGGGAGTAATTAATTTTGAATTATTAACTATAAATGAGTAAGACTTGCAATACAATTATTACGTATGCTTAAAATGAGTGTAAATGTGTAATTCAAATGGTTATAAGACTTGGTAATAAAAATAGTAATTTAAAAGTTGGGTTAATTAATAATTTACATTTGATTTTATTAGCAAAAAGATACATATATCAAACAACCGTGATTGCGTGGGAGAGTTCGATATTGCATGCGAGATACTCTTATTTTATAAAAGAACTCATTTATTATATTAAATAAATAGTTTTATTAACAAAATGGATACTCTTACGGTTTAAATAAATTAGTTACTCCTATTAATTTGTACTTAGTTTTTATAGTGATAGAATATGAAATATTTCATTCATATTCTACAATTGATTTTATTCCATATACTATCCCATTGATTTCGCAATCTTCAGTATAATTTATTTACTGTTTTTTAAAAAAATGGTCATCACCTATTATAAAAAATGTCAAAATGAAATAATGCAATATAGTAACAACCCCGTGATTTGTTATTATATTGCATTATTCCATGATTTGTTATTGCATTATCCCATGAACGAAAATCACTGAAAAGATTATTCTAAAAATCTTGCAAAACATTATTGCAATCCTAAAAGATTGACTATTATTTGACTTTTTTCCTAAACTAAAGAAATTTTTGCAGTAAGGAATATTATGGAATATTGCAATCTTGACTATTAGTTGCTTAAATCTGTATTTTTTTTGGAAATCTTCCAGTAGCTCTGAAATCGTGCCACGTCACACAATTTTACTACTTCCCGCACATTTTTGCTCTATATTCCGTTATTACCCTTTCATATTAAAAGAATAAAAAAACTCTCGCACACCTCATCCCTGAACCCTAACAACAATCCCCGCCCTCGACAACCTATCTCCCCACCTCCGACGACTCACGACCGCTCTGCATCGTCGACCTCCATCACCGTCGACCGAAACTAACGCATTTTTTAGCATGACATAATCCTTTCTTCCCCTCCTGAACACAACTAACGCAATTCTTAGCATGACGTAACCCATTTTTTCCCTCCAGACGAACAACCGTTAACTCCAATCGCCATGGACTCTTAATCGCCGACTTCTTCTACCCCTATCTCCGTCGCCATAGACTCTCCATCGTCGACGGTTAGGTTAGTGCCTCAATTGTGAAATTCCAGATTGCAGGCTGGTTGTTCGGGATAATTAATTGATTTCTTATTTTTAGGGTTTATTATATGTCCGTTGATTTTTGACGTCGTCGATTCTCCGTCTCTGATGCCCCATTCCTTTTCCTCCGTCGTCGAGCAGTGGTGGAATCCGGGTAGTACGTTGGTGGTTGGTCCAGTAGGGTAATTAATTGGGATTTCTCAGTTTTGGGTTTTTTTATGTGCCTCTCCATTTTGGTTTGAGAAATGAGAAGGTTAAATTTGGAATAAAGCGGAAAAATGTGTTGGATGTAGTAAATATGCGTGTTGGATTTAGCAAGTCCCTTTATTTATTATTACTAGGTTTAAACCCGTGAAATTCACGGAGCTATTTTTTAAATTTTAAATGAATATATATAGTTATAGACTCATAGCTAAGATATAATTATTTAGGGAGTAATTAATTTTGAATTATTAACTATAAATGAGTAAGACTTGCAATACAATTATTACGTATGCTTAAAATGAGTGTAAATGTGTAATTCAAATGGTTATAAGACTTGGTAATAAAAATAGTAATTTAAAAGTTGGGTTAATTAATAATTTACATTTGATTTTATTAGCAAAAAGATACATATATCAAACAACCGTGATTGCGTGGGAGAGTTCGATATTGCATGCGAGATACTCTTATTTTATAAAAGAACTCATTTATTATATTAAATAAATAGTTTTATTAACAAAATGGATACTCTTACGGTTTAAATAAATTAGTTACTCCTATTAATTTGTACTTAGTTTTTATAGTGATAGAATATGAAATATTTCATTCATATTCTACAATTGATTTTATTCCATATACTATCCCATTGATTTCGCAATCTTCAGTATAATTTATTTACTGTTTTTTAAAAAAATGGTCATCACCTATTATAAAAAATGTCAAAATGAAATAATGCAATATAGTAACAACCCCGTGATTTGTTATTATATTGCATTATTCCATGATTTGTTATTGCATTATCCCATGAACGAAAATCACTGAAAAGATTATTCTAAAAATCTTGCAAAACATTATTGCAATCCTAAAAGATTGACTATTATTTGACTTTTTTCCTAAACTAAAGAAATTTTTGCAGTAAGGAATATTATGGAATATTGCAATCTTGACTATTAGTTGCTTAAATCTGTATTTTTTTTGGAAATCTTCCAGTAGCTCTGAAATCGTGCCACGTCACACAATTTTACTACTTCCCGCACATTTTTGCTCTATATTCCGTTATTACCCTTTCATATTAAAAGAATAAAAAAACTCTCGCACACCTCATCCCTGAACCCTAACAACAATCCCCGCCCTCGACAACCTATCTCCCCACCTCCGACGACTCACGACCGCTCTGCATCGTCGACCTCCATCACCGTCGACCGAAACTAACGCATTTTTTAGCATGACATAATCCTTTCTTCCCCTCCTGAACACAACTAACGCAATTCTTAGCATGACGTAACCCATTTTTTCCCTCCAGACGAACAACCGTTAACTCCAATCGCCATGGACTCTTAATCGCCGACTTCTTCTACCCCTATCTCCGTCGCCATAGACTCTCCATCGTCGACGGTTAGGTTAGTGCCTCAATTGTGAAATTCTAGATTGCAGGCTGGTTGTTCGGGATAATTAATTGATTTCTTATTTTTAGGGTTTATTATATGTCCGTTGATTTTTGACGTCGTCGATTCTCCGTCTCTGATGCCCCATTCCTTTTCCTCCGTCGTCGAGCAGTGGTGGAATCCGGGTAGTACGTTGGTGGTTGGTCCAGTAGGGTAATTAATTGGGATTTCTCAGTTTTGGGTTTTTTTATGTGCCTCTCCATTTTGGTTTGAGAAATGAGAAGGTTAAATTTGGAATAAAGCGGAAAAATGTGTTGGATGTAGTAAATATGCGTGTTGGATTTAGCAAGTCCCTTTATTTATTATTACTAGGTTTAAACCCGTGAAATTCACGGAGCTATTTTTTAAATTTTAAATGAATATATATAGTTATAGACTCATAGCTAAGATATAATTATTTAGGGAGTAATTAATTTTGAATTATTAACTATAAATGAGTAAGACTTGCAATACAATTATTACGTATGCTTAAAATGAGTGTAAATGTGTAATTCAAATGGTTATAAGACTTGGTAATAAAAATAGTAATTTAAAAGTTGGGTTAATTAATAATTTACATTTGATTTTATTAGCAAAAAGATACATATATCAAACAACCGTGATTGCGTGGGAGAGTTCGATATTGCATGCGAGATACTCTTATTTTATAAAAGAACTCATTTATTATATTAAATAAATAGTTTTATTAACAAAATGGATACTCTTACGGTTTAAATAAATTAGTTACTCCTATTAATTTGTACTTAGTTTTTATAGTGATAGAATATGAAATATTTCATTCATATTCTACAATTGATTTTATTCCATATACTATCCCATTGATTTCGCAATCTTCAGTATAATTTATTTACTGTTTTTTAAAAAAATGGTCATCACCTATTATAAAAAATGTCAAAATGAAATAATGCAATATAGTAACAACCCCGTGATTTGTTATTATATTGCATTATTCCATGATTTGTTATTGCATTATCCCATGAACGAAAATCACTGAAAAGATTATTCTAAAAATCTTGCAAAACATTATTGCAATCCTAAAAGATTGACTATTATTTGACTTTTTTCCTAAACTAAAGAAATTTTTGCAGTAAGGAATATTATGGAATATTGCAATCTTGACTATTAGTTGCTTAAATCTGTGATGTGAGATAAGCTTGCAAGTGGGAAGACAGGTGGGACTCGTGGGTGAGGTTGTAAAAGGTCACAAGTTTATCACCGCCACAAGCAAGATAGACTGAATACGGAAAGGGTTTGTTACTTTTTTTCCTTGTTAGTTTTTTTATCTTTGATTTTGGTATAAGATTAAGGAAAGAGGGAAGATTATTTGTGGTGTTTGTTAGTGGACGGGTGGTGAATTTTAGTTAACGAGTAAATGAATGAGACATCGAACTAGGTAAACAAATGATCAGGAAAGAGGGACATGTAATCGAAGAGCGCGAGATCAACTTTGTAGTGATATAGAGACTCAAGTAAACAGTTAGGTCGCTATAATTAGGGTTTTCTGGATATTTTAGACTGCTGAAAATAATGATTAAGAACATTTTTTGTTGCACTATGTAGAAAACCTTAAATTTGAGTCCAAATTGGGCGGTTAATTTTGAATTGAGACATTTTTTGGACCGACTGGTTTTTTTGGTGAGGTCAGTTTTGGGTTACACCAATTTTAGATTTATTAGTAAAGTTGAGGTCAGGTTGGGTCAACTTAGATTACTATTTACAGGTCTATTTTATCTCCAAATCGAGATAAATGGACGGGAATGGAGTGGAGAGGAAAGATACAAAAACTTTCTATTTTGATTAGCCGATAAGACCACACGGGGTAACAAGGATAAAGAGGAGGAAAAATAAGCATTCCACGACTATAAACTAACCATACAAGCCAATAATAACATGTTTTGGACGAGCGTAATTTGAATGACAAAATGAAAAGAAAATAGCTAGTTATTTTTCTATTTGAGGTAGCAATTATTACTGGCGAAGCCAAGATTTAAATTTTTCGCAGGTATTAGTTCACATATAAATAAGCAAGCAATCTAAGTTTATGGAAACACAATTTAATTTCTGAAATAGACAGAACAATTAACCTGGTAATTAATTCATTAAATTGATTATCTGAAATGAAGGCACAATCGCATTTATGTGTGGTAGTTGAGAAATACTGTAAAGCTAAAACTGTTTAGAAACATTTAGGGGTCGTTTGGTTCATCTAACAATTTAACTCATGTAGGAAGTTACAATTCACATGATTTTAGTTCTTGTATACAATTCATGGGAATTAACCGAAACTTGTTTGGTTGCCATTAGGTAATTCGCATTTCCCATGAATTAAGTTCTTATATGTTGTTTGGTTGGAACATTGTAATTCCCACGATTTTTTATTATAAATACTATGTTATCCTTCATAACATTAATTATTCTTAAATATAACAAATATTAATTGGTGTGAACAAGGGTAGAATAGTAATTTTCAAATATAAAGCATGTAGGCATTGGGAATGACCAAGGGGGGGCTAGGTAAGTCAATGCCTACATCATGTAGGAATTAAGTTGATGGAGGAAGTTCCAATTCCCCCATTTTGGTTTTAAAAAGGCAACCAAACAAGTAGCTAAAATCCGAATTCATGGGATTTTCAACTTCCCGTGTTTTTAAGAGGCAACCAAACAAACCCTTAGAGTGAATATAAAGCAAACAAAATGGAAGGCACAAAACTGAAAACATTAGCATGCAAAGCATGAAGGGTAAAGTACATACAATAAATTTGGAATTCAAGCCCTCGAGGGGACCTCCAGCTAAAGACACAGTTGGGTAGGTCATTCAATAGGGTTCTTTACTCATTCATTAAGACCATTATCTAGCAAAATGTCGATTTAATCGAGTCAATAACATATTAACTCTTAATCCCACCTTATTGACATTGACCCTCTTTTACCCTCCCAAGCAAAAGGTCGATTTAATCGAGTCAATGACATAGTTTTTTTTTCTTTTTTTTTCTTTTTCTAATTTGTAACCAATGAGAGTTTGACATATAAGAAGTCAATAGGTGAGTCAATTTGCTCCACCTTGGATCACAAATTGACCCTCAACACTCTTGGGTCAATCCTAATTCTCCACTAATTGTAATTAACTTGACCCAAGCAAGCAATTGACCTAGCAATTGACCTTGCTTGGGGTGGTCTAAGTCCCCGGACTCGTCACAATCTTGCGACAGATTGTTACTCTTAGGTATTATGTTTTATCTTATCTACCCACGTGGATAGTATTTGACTCGTCGTAAACTTGCGATGGATATGCCCGTTACAAATGAGTATTTGTGATACTCATTAGATGGCCAAAAGTTTCGTATCTAAGGTCCTTAAATGAATTTGGGAGACTCGGTTTCAAAAGGGTTTCAAGTAATTTTAGATGGTACTCGAACGTGAATATTTAAGGTTATAATTTTGTTTTTGAGAATCTTTTAAACTTGCCATTATACAGTCTTGTTCATATTTAGATAATTCTTATCGTTGTTGATTGTGATTTAAAACGATTTTGTCATATGAATGTCATTCAAATTAGACCATGATAAATAAATATCAATATCATCATAGTCGCATTTACAGACTTAGGTCATGTTCTTTTTGGCTTATTTTCAGCTTCTCTCAATTATGCTTGGTTATATTCCGTTAAGTTTTATTTACGTTCAATCAATTATATTCAGTTAATCTCTTCATAAAATTAACTTTTAACTAAATTCACTCTAACTCAATTTCATTCAATTTAGTTCAATTCGGCTATACTCCAATTAATTCAATTCAATTCGGTTCAGCCGAAAAGAACAGGACCTTACTAGATAAGAGTTGATATCTACCAGATTATATTATATTAGACAATAACTAAAGATTAATAATTAGTGTTGTGATTATTGGAGATTAACAAACAATTAAAGTAAATTATATACAAGAGAATCAACATTATTAGCAAACAATGATGATAACATATGAACATCTCATGTGTAATAGTTTTGATTAATTTATCCTTTAACTAACTAAGCTTCTTTAATTTGAGCTGTATCGTCTTTTAGAGAATTTTGTAATGATTGTAGAACATTAATTAATTTAAGTTTTACATAGTGTATATGTATATATATAATCAAGTCATTCCAAAATAGTTGTACCAACTATCAACAGTCCAACACATGCATATATAGTAGATCAGAATTGTAGCTAGTAAGTTATCTCACATATCCTTCTAAAACAGTCCAATAAACTATCGACTAGTCTTTTGCAAAAGGATTTTAACTTTAGAAATATAGTTTGTGTAATGTTAAATAAATAAAAGGAACAGAGTATTTAGTATGAGAACAGATTTTTATATAACAAAATTAAGTACAATCCTAAAACCTCTAGACTGCGCCCCGCAATAATTCCCCTTATAAGTTGCAAGTCTTGTAACTATGTTCTACCGTAACTCAGGCTCTGCTAGGTAAACAACATATTGAGTGAAATTAGTAGATTCCGACCTAATTAGAATGTTACTTATCAACCCACCATTTTCATGTATTTGGTGAATGGCGTATTCCAATAGCATATTGGCCGGAATTTACAATTTTTGAACATGCTGCTATTCGCAGCATATTGTGTTAGCGTATTCAATTTATTAATGAAATTATTCTAATTATCCTATAATCTGCTAATTACCAAATACTATTTTCTTAATCTACTAATTTAAATTGAAAGTCAAACCTGCTACTAAAATCTGTTAATAGTATTCTGCTAACGTTGTTATTCGCTATTATGAATCTGTTTCTGTTGTTTCCCAAACATGGCCTTAATGAAGATTAAGTCACACCTGTATACAGTTACGAGTGTCATTAGTATTAGGGAACTATATATTAGAATAATTAAAAACAGTTTATATTACGAGTAAAGTGGTTCAAACCTAAATTATTACAAGTCGGCTTCAACTAGAATTAACTCAGCAAAACCTACTAGTTAAGTACATTATTACCCAAAAATGTCTTACTCAACGAATTATGGATAATACATACCGTATCTGAATTCTACCTTTTCTTATACTATACCGACAAGTGACAACCTGCGATATCCCAATGTGGCTGGGGTGCATCCTTATTATATGATGATACTTGATAGAATACCTATTAAAATCGTTTTATCGTTAAGACAGACCGATATTACTAGTCATAAACAATAAAAATTGAGAATAAATTAAATTAAACTTAAAAACTACATGACTACATAATTAAGTACGTAGGTTAAAAAGTCAGATACTATGACAATTGGGGACTCACCATTCTTTGACTCATGTTGATAAGTTACTAATTTAGATTCTATACAAACAAATAGGAAGACAAAACAACGAGAACAAGTCAAAGTCACTCAATGCCAAACACTTCATTGCCGTTATCCTCCTTTAGACCCACTCTTTGGTCGTCAGTCTTCACTAATCACGAGTTAGAGTTCCAGATTTTCTATACTTTTTCGGTTCCGTTTATTTGTTTGTCTTTGGTTTTAACATAAAATACTAAGGGGAGAAAAAACGAACAATTATTTGATAAGGTAAAAAATGATCGGGTTAAAGTGGGTATGTTGTGGTTTAGGTCGAGTGTGATAGGGTTTCTTAAGGTCGGACTCAACTTTGTTTGTGTTGGCACTTGGCTAGATGAAATAAGTTCAATCCAATTAGTTCAAGACTCGAGTTTGTTTGATCGTGGTGTTCTCGAGTTTTATTAGAATGTTGATTATTCTCTAGGAAGTAGGAACACATTATATTATAACAGTAATATTACTGAGTTTTTAATGACATTGTAAATTGCAGAATGAGGGGATCGAACGTACGCAGTTTTACCTTGTATTAGTAACACGAAGAGACTGTTTTTAAAAATGATCTACGAAGAAACTGAAATTGAAGGGCGGACTGCTACTTCACAAGAGAATGAAGCGCAACTACTTTATTGATTCAATTTGGTTTATTTCATCACAATATTGATCCAACGAGTAATGCATTTAGGATCATCTCCATTTCCTAAAAAAAATGGAGCGTTCATTTCCTCTCAAGTCTCAACACACGAAATTTCATCTCACGTTAACCTAATGGTTCAAGTTTTTGGCTGAAAAATAAAGGAAAAATGCAATGATAAGAGAAGAATAATTCGGAATAATATACTACAATGTGAGAGAAAATAGACCCTTCATTTCTTTTAGAAAATGATGCAATCGGATTTTTCGATAATTTAGAGATTAATTTTCGTCATTATCCTGATTTTGTTTCCTATTATCACTGAGACATAGCTCTTGCGCGTATTTGACTGGGCCTTGACTTTGGGCCAATCAGCCTGCCATCACCAATCACAATTCTTGGGCCGTTTTCGGTTAGACTGGTAATTCCTTCGGCTATGGCAGACCAATCGACCCAAATTCAAGGCCCAGTATAAGCGAACACGGCCCAATAATTGTGATTTGTGATGGCAGGCCGTTCGACCCAAATTCAAGGCCCAGTTAAATAAAACGGCCCAAAAAATACACGATTGGTGATGACAGTCTCAGTTAAATAAACCAACCTACTATACGTCGTCGACAAATTAATAATTATCGTCGACACTTTTTAATGAAATTCCTAAACTACCCCTTCTATCCCATTCTTTGATTTTTTTTTTGTTTTGTTCTTATTTTGATAGATTAGAAACGGAATTAGAATAGATGCCTTAATTTTTGACGGAAGGATTGAATCGTAGTTTGAATGTCGGACTTTTATTAATGTAATTTGTTTTAGTTATGTTTTTACCCGACTTTGTTTCGTGTTCTTGCAAAAAACGAAGAAAAAAAAATTGGGACGAAGATAATTTCCGTCTGGACCTAGGTTCAGACGAAATTTTTTTCCGTCTGGGCCTAGGCTGGGACGAAAAATATTTTCGTTTGAACCTAGGTCCAGACGGAAAATATTTCCGTCCCAATTTTTTTTTTCTCGTTCCGTGTTGCTTTGTTACCGTAAAAACAAATACTCCGTAATGTTTATTTTAAAATGTTTAATTATTTTCAACCAATATCAATATATATACTTAAAAGAGGAACTTTTCGAGCGATATTATTGGCTATTGGTTTAGAGCAATTTCATTGGCTATTACTTTAGTTAAATAAATTAAGTATATAAATAAAAAGATAAGTTGGATAATTATTGAATTAATTAATAAAGTAATTGATTGTAAACTAAGAGTTTTGGCTACCGTAGAGTTATGGTATAATTTGTTGTTTCTCTTCTCTTATTTAATTAAAAACATAAATAGATGTATTGATAAATATATTAAGCACTTAAGAATATGAGCTAATGTAAAAAAAAAGTTTAAGAGAATCACGGACTAAAAAATACAAGCACGAAAAAATGCGAGCTATTAGCCTAAAAATACGAGCTAATATAAAAAGAATACGAGCTATTAAGCTAAGAATACGAGCTAATGTAAAAACAATACGAGCTATTAAGATAAGACGAGCTTTAAAATACGAGCACAAATGAATACAGGGTAATGAAAAAAAATACGAGCTATTAAGACGAGTTTCAATATATGAGCACAAATGAATACGAATACGAGATTAAAAGGATCACGAACTTAAATATACGAGCACATAATAAGAATGCGACCTATTAAGGTGAGAATACGAGCTAATGTAAACAAAATATCAAAATACAAGTTAATTGAAACACTTCTCGAGCTAAAAAAATAGAACTAGATTTGCAAGACGTCAAATTCCATGACATAATAAGCACTTAAGACTACGAGGTATAATTAAAAGAATACGAGCTACAAAATACGAATATATAAGAAAAACAAGCTAATGTAAAAGAAATAAGAACTTAAAAGAATCAGGAACTAAAAAATATGAGCACATAAGAACACGAGCTATTAACGTAAGAATGTGAGCTAATAGAGCTATTAAGCTTAGAATACGAGCTAATATAAAAAAAACGAGCTATTAAGATAAGAATTCGAGTAAATGTAAAAAACACTTACGAGCATATAAGAGGATCACGAACTTACAAATATGAGCATATAAGAATACGGGCTAATATAAAAAGAATACGAGTTAATGTAAGAAGAATACGGGCTAATAAGATAACAATACGAGCTATTAGGATAAGAATACGAGCTAATGTAAAAAGTATACGAGCTAATGTAAAAATTATACGAGCTACTAAGATAAGAATACGTGTTATGAAGATAAGAATATGCGTTAAAGTAAAAAAAACGATCGAATGTAAAAAAAAATACGAGTTAATGTTAAAAGAGTATGAACTTCGACTATCTTCAAATATTAGATATATTGGATAAAAAAAATTTCAAGATGATGCTTAAATGAAAAATATACAAGTTATTATAAAAATACGTGTGCTAACAAATTATATTGACGACAGTGATGCGTGTAAGTGTCTTTCCAAGACCATTGAATCAAAGGTACTGAAATTTCACGGACTTTCAACGTTCCATGTTGTTCCATTGATGATGATACATCTGATGTTTCATTAGCCATAAAAAAAATACATGAATTATTCTCTATATATGCCTATTATACTTTTTAAAAGATTAACTGTTACGATAATTACTTTGAAATCATGTCAAGATATTACCCGGGCAACGCCCGGGCATGACATCTAGTATATATACTTAAAAGAGGAACTTTTCGAGTGATATTATTGGCTACTATTTTTCTTTAATAAATAATGCACTAAATAAGAAAAATGAATTAGTATTGGTGAAGAGCGTATATTAATTTTGAGATATGAGTTTGGATAAAGTTTATGTAGTTGGTTTTATTATGGAGACTAATGAATTTAACTACAACACAAATACCACCACCAAATTAGGGATCAAATTATAGCTAAATCAAAACTCTAAAGTCTAAAACATTGGTCAGTATATAAATACACCATTATGTACACTAACGTTGCATACTTTTTTTCCTTCTTATAGATTCTTTTCCCTTTCTACATTATTTCTTATTAATTCATGTTTAGTTTTAGTGTATATTTTTATCCAGCTATTTGTTTCTTTAGTGTACATATATATCATATTAATAGTTGTCTTTTTCATTTTTTATGTCATTAGCTCATTTTTATCCCAATTTTAGTTGGTAGATGCATGTATTTTATATATTTTTTAGTTCTATAATCTATATTGCCTAATTTCTGTGTATTAATGATCAATTGATCGTGTATATATTTGTCTCGGGTGTCAGATGTTACGTTACAGACCAACGGTGGAAGTAATAAAGTAAATAAACATGTCATGTGTGTCTTATGTAAATGAAAGAGAACTTGAGTTTTACTTTTAAATAGGTCAATAATTGACCGGGATGAAAAGAGTAGTTATTATAAAAAGAAAATTATATTCTAAAGCAAGGTAAATTGTTATAACAAATTAAACCTAGAATTTTGAGTGGAACAAATTGTTATCTTATATATATAACTATAAAAACAAGGAATGAAGTTCAGTTAAGTTTTTAACATACGTGTCCATATATATAGAGCTACCCTTCACAACTCTACCATATTACAAATTAAAATTGTACGAATTAATAATAGTTGAGTTATTTCGTTTATTTATAATGGGTATAATCACTATCAACGACAAAAAAAGGTACTCACAACAAATGTATTAGGAGTCATACTTAAATCAACATGGAATTGGAGTTTGGCTAGCGTGTTTGTAAGCGAGATTTAGAATTTATAGTATTTTTTGTATAACATAATAGTGTAATACTATTTCTATTAAGTCAATTTCTTTGTTACGTAGAAGAATCTACTTTACGAGTGATATTATATTTCAGGAAACTTGAAGTTAAACATATTATTATTATTATTATGGTTATTATTAATTATTATTATTATTATTATTATTATTATTATTATTATTATTATTATTATTATTCAACTAAGGGATTAGGAACTTCATTAGATTTGATATATACAGGATGAGTTAGTTAGAATTAGGAAATTGAGGTTGATATAAAGTCTATATAACACTTCTATGAAAAAAATATTAAGATAAATATATTAATAGGTTTTAGAATTATACATGACTTAATTTTCTTATAAGCATGAGATGGAAAGTCCAAATTTTTGACACTTCTAATTTCTCAAGCGTGTATAAATGTTTATTAGAACAATGACTCATATCAATATATATACTTAAAAGAGAAACTTTTCGAGCGATTTCATTGGCTATTGTTTTAGAGCAATTTCATTGGCTATTATTTTGGTTAAATAATAAATTAAGTATATAAATAGAAGGATAATTAATAAAATATCAGTTGGATAATTATTGTTTTTAGAGCGATTAAATTGGCTATTACTTTAGTTAAATAAATTAAGTATATAAATAAAAGATAATTAAATAGTAATAAAAAATTAAGAGTTTTGGCTACCGTAGAGTTAAGGTATAATTTGTTGTTTTCCCTCTTTTATTTAATTAAAAGTATAAATAGGAGTATTGATGAATATAGAACTCCTAAGTCCTCATATTCCTCTATAAGCCTCATTATACCTCCTCTACCATGACCGATTATATTTTTCATTCCATATTTTTTATGTTATATATGCATACACTAATTTAAAAGCTCTGTATATTATATAGTTATTATATATGTATGCATTATATCGATGTAGCTCTCGATGTATATATCGATGTAGCTCTCGATGTATATATCTATTTTCCATTATGGTTTTGACAATGTAGAGTTCATATGTCAAGGCTACCAACGAGTTTTAACAAATTTATGAGAAAATTCTCATTTTGAGCTATGAGAAATGAAAAAGGAAATTAATTTATGAGAAGTTTATTTGATATTTCAAATGTTGTTGTTATTACCTTTTTTGTGTCAGTATTATTTATTTTTTATATTCGCCATGAGAGTTTTTTTTATTAAACGTAAACAAATGATCGGGAGTTCGGGTCGGATGAAGCATATTAAATTATGAATTACAAACTCTATAAAATGATTAAAGACTTCAATATAATGTCTCTATTTATTTTTACCAACACCAATTTCCAGTTAGGTGTCAAGTATATTTTACATATATTAGATCTTTAGCGAAATTCAAACTCTATATGCAATTGTAGTCTATAGAAGTATTTAGTTTTTATCTACTCTGTGGAGGTTATTCTTGGGATATATGCCTTCTGGAAAATCAAGATTAAATTATATATGATCGAGGTTATACGGATTAAGGAGACTTTGACATATGATTTGGCTACTTTTGATATAGATATTGTAAGATTTTGAGCCTTTAAATGCTAATTTTAGTGTCCATAGAATTCAATGTACTCCATCTGATCCTTTATAAGTGTCATGCGCCAATATTTTTAATATGAAATTTTTCGTAGACGAGTTATTTTCCTAATAATGCCCCTATTCATGTCATGGATGCATTAATTCCCCCCCCCCCCCCAAAAAAAATGCAAATACACATATCAAATTAAAGAGTACTAAAGTAGAAGGCTGATAAAAAAAAGCTTATCAAAACTAATCAAAAGTCCTATATCATAAGTGGAGGATCTTGGAATGAAATAATAAGGGGGACCGAGATCTAACCTATTGATTCCTGGGTGATTATTTAAGACTCAATCATTAAGTTGAGGGGGCGACTAATAATTTGAAATAGTATTATGAAAACCAGCAGGGATCGGCCCCCACCCGTGATAACTAAGGTTTTCACTAATTCATGAGAGTACTAATTAAAGAGTACCTATCAAAGAGCTTACCTATGTAAAAAAATATACAAGGTCGTCAAAGAGTACTAAAAAAATACGGAGTATAAGAATACTAACATAAAGACATTAAATGAGTGAGTTTATACTTGGTACTGCGTATTTCATGTGCGGTAATCAAAGTACTAAAATTATGATTCCAAGTTTTAGAGACACAGAAGAGAAATATTTACCAATGACTATTCATTCATTTAAATATAAATATTATAGTAAAAACCCTACTTATGAAAATGTTTATCTTTGAATAAAATACAGTACACGAAGAATATATAAAAGGTAAATAAGTGATTTAGACATAGTAAATTATATGCCCCATAGTTTTACGGGAGATTTTAATCATGCCAATTTCGTAATGTATAATTTGAAAAACGAGTCAGCTGGCTCAGATTCAAATCGAGTTGGGTTCTGTTTGAGTTAGATTATTTCAAGTCGTTCATTCCGGGTTAGCAAGTATTTGGGTCAAATCGGGTCGGCCTTGTCATATTAGGTTTTATTATTATCAATTTCTTTGGGATAATGGTCAGTGTGCAACAATAAACATGTGGATAGAATCATATTAATTTAGGACAATTCGAATTACGAGTTATGTTGTTCAGCTTCTCAATGCAGTTGTCGAGTTATTCGGATAGAGGTAATTGTTTGAGGTCTACTTAAAAGCCACTATTACGGTCTTACCCGGGCAACGCCCGGGCTTGAAACCTAGTTAATAATTGATTTATTTGTATTTTTAAAATTATTTTTTTGACGGAATTAGGATTGAATCGTAGTTTGAATGTCGGATTTTTATTAATGTAATTTGTTTTAGTTATGTTTTTACCCGGATTTGTTTCGTGTTCTTGCAAAAAACGAAAAAAATTAAAATAAAAATTTGGGATGAAGATAATTTCCGTCTGGACCTAGGTTCAGACAAAAAAAAAATTCGTCTGGGCCTAGGCTAGGACGAATTTTTTTTTGTCTGGACCTAGGTTCAGACGAAAATCTTTTTTGTCCCAGCCTCGGCCCAGACGAAAAAGATTTTTGTCTGAACCTAGGTTTAGACGGAAAATATTTTCGTCCCAATTTATTTATTTATTTATTTATTTATTTTTTCGTTCCGTCTTGCTTTGTTACCGTAAAAACAAATAATTTTTATTTTAAAATGTTTAATTATTTTCAATTAATAATTGATTGATTTGTATTTTTTAAAATTACTTAGTTTTCGTTAAAAAATTGCCGTTGATCGAATCGCTCGTTGAAATCGTTGAAATCCGTTGATCGAATCGCACTAAACCGTATTTAATTTTTTGTGCGAAAACCGACAATTTTTTTTAATGAGTTTTAGTCCGAATTTGCTAATTGTCAAAAGGGTTGAAGAAGGCAAAATTGGTAGTTCATGTAAAAGTGTCGACGATAATTGGTAATTTGTCGACGACGTATAGCAAATCCCTAAATAAAACAGCTAATAATATATTATTTTGCGTTTATATACTTATGGTCCAAATAATATTTTGCCACTAGTTCGAATCTTACAAGTTATATTATTTTGGTTTGTTTCTATTAATCAATACCTACATTATCATTATCATAATATATAGTCAAAATACCTACATTTAATAAATATCTACATTATTTTGGTTTGTTTATATTAATCAATACCTACATTATCATAATATATAGTCAAAATACCTACATTATTTTGGTTTGTTTATATTAATCAATACCTACATTATCATAATATATAGTAAAAATACCTACATTATCTAAGCCTTAATGTCAAAAGCGATTCGTAAGAAAAAAATGCTTTTATTAATCCATATCTATATTATCATAATATTCCATGTGTAATGTGTATTGATTGTTTTTATTGGTTTATGATTTGATTTGATTTTTCTTAACTCAAAACTTATAAAGTAATTAATTTCTGTTAAATCCATTTTATACGGTGTTTTTGTGGTTATAGCAGTAATGAATTTGGTGACTCTAGGGCTGAAACAAACTACGTCGCTCGATTTGTGCTATAAATTATAGCAAGTATCATCAAAACTTGAAATTCTCTCTGCAATTGTGTACTGAGAGAGCATAGTGACTTGGCTTTGGGGCGACAACTATAATAGGACAGAGAAGATTAGCAATAATGGTCATTCCTCGCAATCTGCAACCGAGTCGTCGGAAACCAAAGAAATGTCAACTGTCCTTGATAACATTACTTCTAGTTTGAAGGCTAGTAAAAGAAATCGACATTAATTGTTAAAGTTGTTTGTGTGATGTATTTTGACAAATATTACTCAATAATTTATTCATGTCCTTTTTTGTCATTTAACAAATAATTGAGATAATCTGCTAATTTAATTCTGCTAATTAACAAATACCTCTGACAATTTCTGCAAATTGAATATGCTAGTCAAACTGCCAACAAATTCTGCTAGTCAAATCTGCTGTCACAATTGTTCCTGCTAATATTAATCCGCTGTTTACCAAACAGGGCCTCAATCTAGTTGTTAAGACGGAGGTATTATGGACAATAAGTTTCAGCCTTCCAGGTTCAAATCTCCTCTTTCCGCTATTGAGCTTCGACTAGGTGCGCTTTTCATTAGACAAAAAAATTAAAATGTCATGCATTTGTAATACACATTCACTTAAACTTACTATCCGACTATAACAACACAATGATGGATCGGTGAGGACCTTCTGTTTTATTTGGTGTCCCATTCCGGTGATGTGTCAAGATGTGTATGGAATGGGATACAGAATGTGACACAAAAGTGGGACAAATGATCCTCACTGGTAATCGAGAGGATGCAAAAGGTAGAAAACTGTTACCTTTAAGGAATATCTAGCTATAAACAAATGTGCAAACACAGAGTATCCCATTACATAGGTGCAAAACACTTCTATGGTCCGATGAAGGCTGGAATATATGCAATGGAGTACAAATTAGTGGCTTCTTCCGATTAACGTCTTGCTAACACTTCAAAGCCATAAATTCATTCCAACCGCAAGGCCCCGTCCATTCTGTACGTTTTCTGTGCTTTCAGGGGTTAAATATTACCGAGAAATTCTCAACAATGCGACCTTCAGCTTCAGAGAATAGAGAACAAAACCCATCATCAGAGCCACAAAACATGTTTAATTGGGAAGACGTGGATCTCCAATGCGCAACGGTGTCGTTAACAGTACTTGGCTCAATCAGACAACAAACTCTGATAAAGGAATTGCATTATCAGAACTTTGGTCTTTTCTCCATACCTTGAACTTGGTAGCATAGCTAGGAGACAGTTCTTTCCATTTCTTGAGTGCCGACTTTAGACACGACCCTCTTTTATCTCCAGCCAGACCCAAGGAGTACCATTCCGCTGTCTCTATTTCATCCGCCAATGACTTTGTACTCTTCAACTTTTTTATCTTACTACTCAAATAAATTGGCTCGCTGGTTTTCCGGATGCCTATATATAAATATATATAAAAATAATATATTGTTTTGCCTTTATATACTTATGGTCCAAATCATATTTCACCACAGGTTCGAACCCCGCAAGTTATATTATTTTTGTTTGTTTCTATTATCAATACCTACATTATCATTATCATAATATATAGTCAAAATACCTACATTTAATCATTATCTACATTATTTTGGTTTGTTTCTATTAATCAATAACTACACTATCATAATATATAGTCTAAATACCTACATTATTTTGGTTTGTTTCTATTAATCAATACCTACATTATCATAATATATAGTCAAAATACCTACATTATCTAAGCCTTAAGGTCAAAAGCGATTCGTAAGAAAAAAATGTTTTTATTAATCCATACCTACATTATCATAATATATAGTCAAAATTTATTTATCACAATTTACTAAACATTTCCAACGGACTATTAGTATTTTGCCACAATTATTGTTATTTTAATTTATTTAACACAATTTACTAAACATTTCCAACGGACTATTAGTATTTTGCCACAATTATTGTTACGTTTGTTTTGAATGAGGGAGCGTAATAGGAATATTTTTTATTTATCTAAGTTTTATTTTAGGATTTTGAGGTTACTGTATAAAGTTAGGGTATTTCATGTGGGAACATAATTAAATGCCTCATATTAGGTTTCGTCGTTGTTTAATTAATACACTTGTAACACTAATTGCATCATTTTGTTGTATAGTGTCTTGTAGCGCCGATTGCGAAAAATTTGGGGTTATCATTAATTTTAAATGCTTAATTAGAGTAATTATATTTGGGGTGAATGATGTTTTTCAGACGAAAAATGCGCTATCGAAAGAGATTAATTAGAATATTGGTTCAAATGAGCTAATATTTCCTTCTTTAATCTTCCTTCTTTCACCACAAATAAACCCTTTTTCTTTTTCTACGTAAACTTCCTGCAATACTAGGAGCTTCTGGATCGGTAGGTTTTACATAAAAATAGGCGTAAATCAGATACACCAGACTCAAACTCCTCTAAGAGAAACCATCCTTCTAGAACATGTTTGTAAAGTCTGCCTTAGATAGGAGAATACCACAAAAAAAGCAAGGCACCTATATATGCATGAACAAAGAGAACACCCTTTCTTTCCCAAGGGGAATAAATACAATTGCAAACATAAGAACTATCCTAAAGAGTTTTTCCCCTGCATTTTAAAGAGAAAACTTAGAAAGAAAGCTAACAGCAAAGTTATGCTTTTGCAAAGGGAGCAAAGATGTTATGATCTTCAAGTTTAACTACCGAAAAAGGAGATTATATTTCAATACCTAGAAAAGGACGAAAGGCCTACTACCTTAATCAAGTCCACAATCACAAATTAAATTAACAAGAATGATACATTTGATTAGGTTGAAGAGAAAGCTGAGCAGTGGCAAGCGGCAGCGACAGGCAGCAGCGATAGGAGGCAGGGGTATTGATTTAGGGTTTGGGAGTTGGGAAGAATTAGAGAGAAAGTGAATAGGGGTAGTCGGGTAGAAAAATTAGAAATTAGAAATGAAAGAGGCCCATATCCCAGAACCGCGGAAATTAGATTTTTTTTTTTTATTTTTTTTCTAATATTAAAAACGGGTCTTAGGGTCGGATCCGGGTCTTGTCAACAGGATCCAGATCCAGATCCGTTTTTAAACTCGTGGATCCAGATCCGATCCAGATCCGACGGGTCCAAATTTTAAGGATCCAGATCCGGTCCAGCAGGGTCGGGTCCAACGGATCTGGACCGGATCCAGGATCCGTTGCCATCCCTAGATGTCACTCTTCAGCTTCTTTATCTTACTATTGTCATCATCATCATCACTACTCAAATAAATTGACTCGATGGCTTTTCGGATGCCTATATATAAATATATATAAATAATATATTGTTTTGCGTTTATATACTTATGGTCCAAATAATACTTCACCACAGGTTCGAACCCCACAAGTTATATTATTTTGGTTTGTTTCTATTAATCAATGCCTACATTATCATTATCATAATATATAGTCAAAATACATACATTTAATCAATATCTACATTATTTTGGTTTGTTTCTATTAATCAATACCTACATTATCATAATATATAGTCAAAATACCTACATTATCTAAGCCTTAATGTCAAAAGCAATTCGTAAGAAAAAAATGTTTTTATTGATCGATACCTACATTATCATAATATATAGTCAAAATTTTTTTATCACAATTTACTAAACATTTCCAACGGACTATTAGTATTTTGCCACGATTATTGTGAACATACGAGGAATAAGTGCTAAACATGCATAATCCTTGTTGAGAATTTATGCCTTGAATTTGTGTCGAAAACGGATTAAGCTAAGTGTCTTATTAAGACTTGGTTTTCTTAGTTTATTTATGTTAGCAGAACTTGAATTAGATTAGGAAACTATTATATTAGTTTCCTAATAGTCTTTGGTTTCTTTATTAGTCTAGATACTAGTTTTAAACCCGTGCAAATTGCACGGGTATGTTATTTAAGAAGTTATTATAAAAAAATTGTAAATGTAAATTAAGTTTTAAAGTAAAGTAATAAAATCCCCCCTACTTGTTATTTGACAATTTAATTGGCCAATGTAATAATTGGTTAATTAAAAAAATTATGAATTTCATTTGAAAATTCCACTTGCAAGGGCAAAATGAAACTTTTGATTCGTAATATCCTAAAATACAAATTCTAACTCAATTTTCATTTAGTACAAAATGTTACTTAGTAAATGGAACAAAATTAGAATAGACTTGTGCATCTTTAAAACGGTTTAATCAATTTATTATATATTTAAACCTAATAAATTATCATATAAAGATATATTATAAGGTGTTAGAAAAATACTTCAAAAATCTCATTAACATGTACTACATAAGAAATACAATTTGTTTTCATGTGTTAGAAAAATTACATGAATAATTATTGTTAAAAAGATTGTAAATAGTAATTCATATTTACCAATACCTGAACAAACAATTACTCCATAAAATAATTATCAAATAATATCTCCGACCCAAACCTGTACTATGTGGAAAGTAATATAACACATGCAAAAAATAATAGGTTAGTCTCCCTTAAGACGAAGGTATCAATCTTAACATCAAAACCGGTCAAATATGAAAAGCATAACAAAGTTGTTGTTTAACCCAATCATTACGTTTTTATCTTACACATATTACCTAACGCGTCCTAAGCTTAAGACAGATACACCCGTGTTAAATAAGAACTTGTAAATATCGAGTAGTACGCGTGTAAATTTGTTTTCAACAACGTGTTAAAACGAATTCAACATTACTCCGTACTTCATAAACTACACGACCCACCTCCAAATAAGTCATATAATACCTTTATGTGCATATAGAATCTTGTAAACAAATCCCGACCCTATATTTACTCTCTTTCAAGCCTCTCAACTACCAATTAGTTATCACTCTTTCGGGTATTATACTCCATGACTAATCATTACCCTCGAATATGATACTCATCACATATCTAAATTTTTTTATTATTATTTTATCAGTTTAAAAGCTTTTTTAGTTTTTTTTTTTTCGCTTATTCTGCATTAGTTAAAAAGTGTTGCGATTTTTTAGTTCAATTTTTACTTTCAAATTTGTTTTACAATATTTTTATGTACTTTTTTTCATATTGTTGCCCATTAATTACGACCTAAACCAGTTAACTACTTTTCATTTAACTAATGTGTTTCACTCAAATGAAAAAAAATCGATCTATGAATTCATATATTTTATAAACTGCACCAAAAAGTGATTGAAAATTTTAAATAAAAGAACATATTATTCTATAAAAACAATAGTTTATAAAATATATGAATTCATAGATCGATTTTTTTTCATTTATTTCGTTTATATGATATCGATAAAATTTGTAGGTTGCTTTTAAATATCTAATACGACCATACGACGGTTCAACGTGATTATTGTATTACAAATTCTCTATATAAAAGCAAAAAATTATGGGAAAGTAGTGGGGTTCATTGTGGGGCCTACTAAGAAAAGCAAAAAAAATAATGTACTTTAAACCACAGAGCGACACATCAGCTCTGTGGTTGTTGCTTTTATAAATTAGATTTTATCTTGGGTGAAATCTATCTCTATAAAAGGAGTAGAATTTAACTCATTCTGATTGGTTGAGTGAAATAAGAAAAAAAACTACCCACTAACTTTAGTTTGATTTAATTTCTCTCTCTCCTAAATTCACATTTCGTCCTTGTCATAATAAAATACGATACGATCAAACTATTGTTCATCGAAAATATAAATAACATTATACAACGTTTCAATAAAATACGATATAGAACGGTCTAAACATAAAAATCAAATCCGAAAAACAAAAAATTACAAACACGAAAAATAATTACAGTCCAAAAATTAAATTACATTATATTCTCCAATTTTTCAATCAAATCAAATATAAATTAAGATACCAAACAAAATAAAATACGGTAAAATACGATATAAAACGGTCCAATATATATCAAAATTATTACGTTTTTGCCAATGTCGTAATAAAAATCTTGTATAGTATGAAAAAAAAACTGAAAATCAGCACAAAAAATAAACAACACGGGAATTTCGACCTAAATAACTCAAAGTCAACTAAAAATTATTCAGTAATGATAATATTAATTATAATACTAATACTAATAAAATACTGGAAATAAACTGAAAATCTAAAAATTATAATTTTATTATGCTAAAAAAACTGCAAATTAATCTTATTTATGTAGATCTATTCTTAAGAGATTGAGACGATATTGATAATAATCAAATAATTGACAGTTATAAAGAATACACAAGTAAGTAATAAAACAATACGGGATCAATATTTCTAATAAAAAAATCCGTTAACTCTGAAACCATAACAAATAAAATTTGCCTTTTACATTAGTAATGAAATAGGTCGGATTTTATAGCAAAAAAATGGTTTATTTTAGTAACTCATGATTGATAATAATTTATATATTATCTACTTAATTTTTATTTTGAATTATATTTGTATTCATTAGTCACATACTCCCTCCTATTCATTTAAAATGTCCCATTGTCCATTTCGGTCTATTCAGGATAATGTCCCATTGTTCCTTTTTTGTAAGTTTTTTTCCATTTTTTTACCATTCTACCCTTACTATTTATCACTTATTACTCACCCACCCACCCATTACCCATCCTTTATCACTTATTACTCTCCAATCAACATACCCCTACACAGCCAAAATAATAAACAACTAATAAACCATAAAATTTGTCCTTTTAAGACAATGGGACAATTTAAATGAATAGGAGGGAGTATTTATTAGTAACCAACTAGTGTAACACCCATGAAAAATCACGGGGTTGTGTACACTTATTTATAAAAATGACTATAAATCATTATATAACCAATTCTATTTATTCGAACTTGTGTACAATTTTTAAAAATAAAAAATAAATAATATGAAATCAATATTATATAGATATATATATATATACGGTTTTTATAACAAAATTATAAAAAAAAAATCAAAATTAAGATAATTAAGTTCTATATACTACAGAAAATGAAAGGTATTGAAGTGAAGAGATTATAAAGAAAAAAAAGATAGCTGCAACCGAGAAGATTATGAGAAATTGGCAGTCTGTTAAATATTTCTCAAATATTTTCCCAAAATTCTGTTAAATATTTCTAAATTTTAATAGCCAATTAAAATTTTATTTTCTCAAAATTCTGTTAAATATTTCTAAATTTTAATAGCCATTATTTTAAAATCTTATTTTAAAGTAATATTGTAGCTATTAAAGATTCCGTGATTACGTGATTGAAGATTGTCAGGCTAAGATTACGTGATTATGTTAAAATTGGCAGCTATTAAAGATTAAAAGATCACACTAAGATTCCGTGATTGAAGATTTCGTGATTACGTTGATTAAAAAGGAAGATTACGTATCTTAGTAAGAATTGACTTAAATTGAAATCATATTTTGTTATCAATCACGAATCTTAATATTTAGTAAGAATTGATTAAAAAAAGAAATATTACGTGACATTAGGCCGAGGATTCTTAATATTACGTGACATAAGAATTGACCTAAATTGAAATCATATTTTGTTATCAATCACGAATCTTAATATTTAGTAAAAATTGATTAAAAAAAGAAATATTACGTGACATATTGGCCGAGGAATCTTTATATTACGTGACATATTGATTAAAAAAAGAAATCTTAATATTACGAATCTTTGCTTAATAAAAAAATCACGCATGAAAAAATATTACGGTTGATTACGAAATTTAATATTACGAATTTTAATATTACGGTTGATCACGCATGAAAAGGAATCTTAATATTACGAATTTTTCATGCGTAAAGGATGATGAATGTCTTCATCCCCACCACGGAGTAGACTATGAATGTCTTTGTCCACTCCATGGTGGGTGTTTTGGTAAAATTTCTACCGGGTCGAGTTTTGTGATGCGGGTCAAAGTGTCAACCAATATTAAAATCCTACGCATAAACGAATATAAGAACGGAAGAGATAAAGAATGACGCAAGAAGGTTTTGGTGACGCGGAAAAACCCAATGAGGGAAACAACCGCGGGGGGAACGGAATCCCACCAATATTTTTACTATGATCGAGTGATTTCACTGTTTTGTATGAGTACAAGTGTTTGCGTAAGTATTAAAGTTACAACGTATGAACTGAATGACTAAATAATGACCTAGTCTCTCTTTTTATAGCTGCGAATTACTGCCCAACTGATTCGGTTTCTGGTGCTAAAATGTGGGAGAGGATATAGGGGAATATCCTCTTAGGGTTTTGACCCATTCCCTTTCTCTTAACAGCTCTTTTTTCTGCTCTGGTCTGTGTCTGGTCTGCGTCTGGTCTGCGTCTGGTTTGTCTCTGATCTGCTTTTGGCGTTGGGCTGCTTAATTATTTATCCTTGGGCCCAACAATGAGATGTCAATTTTTGGGCTAAACAATTTCCCCCAAATTTCAGCCCGGGTTGGCTTTTCACTTGGGCTGGAATTTTTTCGTGCCCTTGAGCGTGCTTCTGGAGTTTTATGGAGGTAGTTGGGAAGTCTAGGCAACTGTTCACAGCCGTTTCCTTGTCCCACTTGCCCCACTTGTCCCATCACTTCATTAACTGTTTGTCCCCTTGTTATTTACTCTTTAACTCTTCAGTTTTCACCTTTTGAATTCAATTTTCAAATTTAACCCACTTGCTTCCCTTATAAATACCTCTTTTTAACCGCATTCTTTCACCTTTACCATCTTCAAAACTTCACTTTCTCTCTTACTTTCTTTCTTGCTTTTTCTTGCTCACTCTTACTTTATTTTTGCGGTAAATTTCTTTTACCACAACTTTCGAAATTACACAATGTCTGCCCCTGGGTCTTCTTCTGCTACTCCTTCCACTACTCCTGCTCCTGATGGGTCTTCTGGGTCCACCTCTGCTTCGGGGGACTATTCTGGTCCTTTCCCGTCGCAGAAGTTACTTGCGGCCAAGCATTTATGTGATTCTTCTTTCAACGAATCTCATACCTCTTTCATCAAGCTTCGATTCGGATTTCCAGAGGAAGTAGTCTATCACTTTCCTCTTGCCGGCGAGAAGGCCGATTTTGAGAGGGAGGGGTGGACTTGTCTCTATGAATATCCTTTCCGCCTGGGTCTCAAATTTCCTTTCCCTGACTTGATTGTAGATTTTCTGAAGTTAATTAACCAAACTAGCTATGTGCCAGATTGCTCCGCATGCATGGAGAATTGACACCCGTCGTTGAGGGGTGCCAAAGATAAGATTTATAAAACCTCAGCTTAAACTTAGATAGGATAAGTCAAGGGTCGAACCACAGAGAGACAAGGTTAATTATGTTTGTAAATTTAAAGTCTATTGTAAGTAACCAAAAAGGGGGGTTTTGATTTGAGATTTAAACTAACAACTAAGGTAGCAAACTAACAAGAAAATTAAAATAAGATAAAAAGGAGATTAGGGACTTTGGTTCCCCATAGTCAAAACAAGTCAATGAAAGGTGAAATAATCAGATAACACAATCCCAAGGAACAAAGAATAAACCTTTAGGTCAATATTCTACCCAATCCTTACGGTCTTAGGGTTCCTACAAAAGCACTAAACTTTCGTTCAAGGGCAATCCCAAAGTTGTTGTTAAACTAATCCTAATAATCTTTCAATCCTGAGGATTAGTTCACCAACAACAATGGGGGATTGGTAGTTTAATCATCAAACTTATCAAAGTCAAGTCTTTATCATGGTTCCCCTAATTCCCAATCACAAGAATTAGCTATGCATACTTTTAATTATGGAACTAACAATTACTAAGAATATTAAAGAGATGAACATAATTAAAGATAACAATAAAAGGGTAAACATGAAATAAGAAATAACAACAAGATGAATAACAAGATTTAATAAAAAAGAAAGATTAATTGTAGCAAACTTACAATTTGAATGGAAAATCTAAGAATAAAGATGAAAGCTTGGTACCAAGAATCTAACAATGGAGTTCTTCTAACATAAGGTGCTTGATAAAATAAAGAGGTTCTTTCTAATGGAATTACTTGCTTAACCTAATTGGAGAGTCTAGGTCTCCTTAAATAAGAATTATTACAAGATTAGGAAAGTAGAAAACACAAAACAGAAATCCGGAACAGCTTCTGGTCGGTCGACCAGCCATACGGGTCGGTCGACCGATTCTGGCACTGTTGGTTTATTTTTCGCAAGAATGGGCTTTTGTGAACTGGGCTTCGGTCGGTCGACCGCTATTGTGGGTCGGTCGACCGCTTCTTGTTCTTTTCGGCTTAAATCTGGCCCATTAACAATACTTGAATGCACCATCCGGATCCTTGCTCCATATTAGTACTCTAAACAGCTTCTTAAAGGCAAATAAGGCTCGGTTTTGCTCACTTCCGCGTATTCCTACATATAAAACATAGAAATGTCAAAGTAAACCGTTTCGGGAGAAAAAGCAACTAAAAGTCACGAAAGTGTAAGAAAATACGTGCCAAAAGAGTAAATAAAATGCATAAAATGGGCACGTATCAAACTCCCCAAACCAAACCTTGCTTGTCCTCAAGCAAGCACTAAGACTCAAAAGAAAATAAAACTTCTAATGGAACGGATTTCATACTTTTCACAACCAAACACAACACTATGCCTAACCAATTTAATGCATCCTTCAACTATAATCAAACATAATGTCAAGAGCTCAATAAAATCCACCAAACTTATTAAACTTCAGGTATTCAACACACCTACTATAGTTCAGTTCACAGATCAGTTCAAGGGCAAATTCAGTTCAGGAGGAAGTTCAGTTGACAGACAGTTCAGGAGCAAGTTTGATTCACAGTTCAGTTTAGGAGGAAGAAGTTCAGTTCAGGAGGTAAACAAAAGAATTTAAGTTAGGTCGAGCGCCCTCAGGAAGAAGATAAGCCATCAATCCAAAATTCTTCAACACAAATATATTTAAGCGTATGAAAACGGCAGCATTGCCTCTCGCTTCAAAGTCTCCCGCTTATAACTTGTAAGCCTATAACGGGGTAAGGGAGCCAAACGTACACAATCTTCCCCATACAAGGTATGCTGAGGCAACAAGTATTGGCTATTTCCACAAGACGCAATAAGAAAAAGATTAAACTATTGCTAAATTTCAATGTAGTGGATTACTGGCAGAGACAGAGAATAGTGAATTCTTGACACAAGTCCACAACCAAGGAAACTAAGCTAGAAAAACTCACTGGAATGGACTCAAGAACTTTACATGAGTTTGTGGTTGCAGCCGCCCCTTCTACAAAGAGGAAGAAGTCGCTAACACCGATCACTTTATGATAGAAGATCCATGGTAGAAGTCTGTCCAGGCCAGCTACAGTGGTTGAAGTCATACATATCTGTCCAAATTATGGCCATTTAACATAAGCCCATACCTTGTTCACAACAAATAAATCATGTGTGGCCTAAAATGTGATGTCTATGCATGTATCGTGTCATGCCAGGTTGAAAATAATGTCAATCTTACTCGTAAAATGCAGCCAAAGTGAAGTGTCGTAGTAACACGAGCTCAAACTGCAACTGTGTATATCTAATGTTGTTAATGGAGTCATTAGTCAACTGAAACTAGCTGTCATTCAAAA
Organism: Silene conica; assembly: GCA_029255685.2. Taxonomy (NCBI): domain Eukaryota; kingdom Viridiplantae; phylum Streptophyta; class Magnoliopsida; order Caryophyllales; family Caryophyllaceae; genus Silene; species Silene conica. The sequence goes on from CM055312.2 coordinate 97,453,588, forward strand.
GGCATCTCAAACTAAGATGAACAAACAACACTACTATACCAACTAAAACAACAGCGGGTTAACTTAAATGGGTGCTGAATTGGAAGAGCAATAAATAAACATCAACAAGAGTCAAGAGTTAAGCATATAGATGAAAAGAAGCAGATGAGACACAAACACAGAATAATTTATTTATGAAAAGTTGGTCAAACTTATGTGTAGTGACTACTTACAAGTTACAACACCCGAGTAATTCATAGTCTTTTGTTTCATCGGATTGGATTATACTCCGTATAATAGAATTGAATTTGAAAAAGGTATAAAATTAAATGAAACAAGGAAGCAGCTAAGTAATAGTAAAGAATATTCAAAATAAGTGAAAGAGAGGAAGTAGTCCGTATTAAAATAATAAGAGGTACTTACAAGGGCACTTTGAGTTCTTCGATGGAGAGTATTAGTGGTCGACAACTTGGGGAAAATACCTACCATCATCTTCAGTTAGCTTATAAGCCACTTATCATCTTCCTTGAATACATTCACAGAGCAAATTAACATTGATTACAATTCAAGGGCCAGCTCTATACTGATTTGGTATATACAAGCATTTATCGAAGCATTCACCAGCTTAGTAAGGAGGCAGACCTTCTGTCACGCCAAGTTTGTACATCCTGTGATATTACCATCATTATTACTAGCCAAAGTTGTTGATTTAGATAGAATTAAAACTGGCGGTGATTGCAACATAACATCAACATTACTTGCCGAAGTTACTGATTCAGCTGCAGTTACCACTGGTGGTTGCACCCTGGAATCATTTTTTCTTGCAGCAGTAACTATTTATCAATATTTCAATTCAACATATCCTTCCCCCTTCCCTAACATTGTTATTATAATTAACTCGATAAATCATTTCTTCTACTCAAAGTATCAGTAGAAAACAAATAATCCCCAAATTAAAATCAAATTTAATTGAAAGATCTAAACCTTGATACTTAATTTCACCCTAAAATGCTAAAAATAATTGAATCCCAAACACAAAAATCATAACAAAACCAAAAATTAGTGAAAAACGAAAACGAATCATATCAGTTGTGATAACTTTAAAAATAATCGAAATAAAGCGCCATACCTGAATGAGGATTGTGAACTGAAACATTGAAGAGTGGTGTTAGTCGTGGGTCTCGATGTCGAGGTAGCGATGATGGTTGCCGGTAAGGGAGAGGTTGTCGCTGATTTAGGGTTTTGGTGTAATCAGTGAATGAATGTGACGATAATGATAATGAACGAAAGGCTGTCGCTGATATAGCGTTTTGAGTCTAATTAATAGCAACGGTTAATACAAAACCGTTGCCTTAATTGTGTAAAACAAATACATATGGCAACGGTTTCTGAGTGGACCGTTGCTGTATGCGTTTTTTCTCTATATTTGGCAACGGTTGTTAACAATAACCGTTGCCTTTTCTATTAGGCAACGGTTATTTTTAATGACCGTTGCCATTTGTCCATGCCTAAAGTAATTTCTGTACTAGTGGTTGTGCGTAGACTATCGGGAGTTGAATCAAGTTACCATTAAGAATAGGTATCCTTTACCTAGGATTGACGACCTATTTGATCAGTTGAAGGGCGCTTCTGTTTTCTCCAAAATTGACCTGCGATCTGGATACCATCAGCTGAAAATAGCACCCGAGGACGTACCAAAGACCGCATTTTCTACTAGATACGGGCACTATGAGTTTACTGTGATGCCGTTTGGGTTAACTAATGCACCCGCCGTATTTATGGATTTGATGAACAGAACTTTCAGGCCTTATTTAGATAAATTTGTTGTTGTATTTATCGATGACATACTGATATACTCTAAGGATGAGAAGTAACACGAGGATCATTTGCGTATTATTTTGGGAATTCTTAGGGAGAAACGTTTGTACGCTAAATTTTCCAAGTGTGAGTTTTGGCTCGATCAAGTCGCTTTTCTGGGTCACATTGTATCTAAGGATGGAGTTTCAGTGGATCCTGCTAAAATTAAGGCTGTGAAGGAGTGGCCTAGACCAAAGTCTGTGACCGAAATTCGTAGCTTTTTGGGTTTAGCCGGTTATTATAGAAGATTTGTGAAAGATTTTTCTAAAATAGCTAGACCTATGACTACGCTTATGAAGAAAGCAACAAAGTTTCTATGGGATGATAAGTGTGAGGAAGCCTTTCAAATTCGAAAAGAAAAGTTAACCACTGCCCCAGTGTTATCCTTGTCGGACGGCAATGAGGAATACGAAGTGTATACGGACGCCTCTAAGAATGGGTTAGGTTGTGTGTTAATGCAAAATAGAAGAGTGATTGCTTATGCTTCTAGACAATTGAAACCTTATGAAGAAAACTATCCTACTCATGATTTAGAATTAGCGGCTGTGGTTTTTGCTTTGAAAATTTGGAGACATTACCTGTTTGGTGTACCTTTTAAGGTTTTCTCGGACCATAAAAGTTTGAAATATATATTTACTCAAAAGGAGCTCAATATGAGGCAGAGAAGGTGGCTAGAGTTGATTAAGGACTATGAGATTGAGATCCAATATCATGAAGGAAATCTAATGTAGTTACCGACGCCTTAAGTAGAAAATCTCTTCATACTATACAGTTAGTGATGCACCGTGATAGGCTGGGGGAAGAGTTTGTGAACTTTAGCATTCAAATGGCAAAACCAGGAACTTCATCTAATATTTTGTCAGTTCAGAATGATTTGATAGATGATGTTAGAAAATTGCAAGCTGGAGACAAATTTTTGCAGGATAAATTGATGAATGAGCCCGCTTTATTCAAGCGCGATAAGAGTGGGTTGATTAAATTTCAAGCTAGAGTATGTGTGCCCAATGACAAGGAGATCAAAGAGAAAATTTTGACGGAGGCACATACAACTCCGTATTCTGTTCACCCAGGGGGTGATAAGATGTATGAGGATTTGAAATTTACATTTTGGTGGTCCGGGATGAAAAAGCAAATTGGAGACTTTGTCGCCCGTTGTTTGATATGCCAGAAAGTAAAAAGTGAGCATAAAAGACCTCAAGGGAAGTTACAACCTTTAGAAGTGCCTGAGTGGAAATGGAGTTCGATCTCCATGGACTTTATAGCTGGTTTACAAAGGTCACAAAAAGGTAATAACATGATTTGGGTGGTTATTGATAGGCTAACAAAGAGTGCTCACTTTATACCGATGAAGGATACATGGAAAAAGAAGCAACTTGCTGATGCTTACGTACATCATGTACTAAGACTCCATGGTGTCCCGAGTGACATTGTGTCGGATAGAGATGCTAGGTTTGTTTCTATATTTTGGGAAAAATTACATAAAGTCTTGGGAACTAAGCTCAAAATGAGTATTGTTTTTCACCCTACTACTGATGGTCAAACTGAGCGAACAAATCAGATACTTGAGGATATGCTACGAGCATGTGTTTTGCAATTTCAAGGAGGTTGGGAAGATAAGTTGGACCTTATTGAATTTTCTTATAACAATAGTTACCAAGCTACTATAAAAATGGCACCGTTTGAAGCGCTTTATGGGCGCAAATGTAGGAGCCCTATTTGCTGGAACGATGTTAGTGAGTCTGTTATTTTGGGGCCTGAAATGATTAATGAAATGGTTGAGCAAGTTAAGATTATTCAAGACAGAATGAAAGCTGCCCAAGATCGGCAAAAGAGTTATGCTGATAAAACTCGTAGACATATGGAATTTGAGGTTGGAAGTAAGGTTCTTTTGCGTGTCTCACCTACTAAGGGAGTAATGAGATTTGGTAAGAAGGGTAAACTGAGCCCAAAATTCATTGGACCTTATGAAGTTTTGGAGCGTATTGGTGAGGTAGCTTACCGACTTGACTTACCTGCTGACTTACAGAGGGTTCACAATGTTTTTCACGTTTCTCAACTCAGAAAATACATTAGCGACCCATCTCATGTCTTGGATCCGGAGACTATTGAACTTGATGAAACAATGACTTATGAGGAAACCCCGGTTCAAATCTTGGATACTAAAGTGCGTAAAACCCGTAGAGGTGAAACTCACATGGTGAAAGTGTTATGGAATCACAACAATGTAGAGGAAGCTACGTGGGAAGTTGAATATCTTATGAGAGAAAAGTACCCTAACCTCTTTACCTAAGGTAATTTTACGCTTTGTGGACAAAGCTTTATTTTAAGGGGGTTGAGTCGTGCACTTTTACAATTCTTTTATGATCTTTATACAGGTGTGTCATTATTTGAGTTTGGGCTATGAAGTTAGTGTACTCGGCCTGTGCAATATTAGTATTACTTAGAAATTCTCATGCATATATTTGGTACTAGTTGTGCATAATATAAAATTTTGGCTATCAGTTTTCTGTGACTTTTTTTTATGCTTAATCAAAAACAGTGTGTATTACTATGGTTATGGCTTGCTGGTGCACTTTGGGAACCTCTTGTAATTATTTTTGGTGGCTGTGTTTTTTTTTAAATTTTTTTTTTACTTTGTCGTTGACCTGTGTACTTTGACATCTACTATCTGGTATTTTTTTTTATTATGTCTTTTCTTTTGAACTTGTGAATGAAATATGAAATTTGTTCAACTGTGCTTATATTTTTTTTTTCTACAAAAAAAAAAACAGAAAAAAAAAAAAAAAACTATCCGACATGCTCTTAGTTTTCATAGTAACGTTTTTGTTTCTGTGCATTGAGGAATTTGTACGGTTTTGTGCTGGAAGTATTTCGTGGAATGGGAGATGTAGAAACACTGGAATTCTTAAGGTTTATAATTGGCAGCCATTTGTGGGATGAGATTTGTATAATACTACACAGCTAAATGATATTAGGGTATGTGAAGTAGGTAGACATAAGAGTTCGGATATGAAGGTTCGCTTGCTGTGGTAGGGTTTAAGCTTCGAGGACGAATCTTTGTTTTAAGGAGGGAAGTCTGTAACACCCCACAATTTTTGAATTATTTATAAACGGGCTTTTCGTCATTTCTATTGGTCGTAATTTTTTAAATAAAATCATAAGGTTTGATATTTCATTGGAAACAATTTTATTTTGAGCTTTTGAAAATAAATCGACTTTGACAAAAGATTTTATCCAACTTAAGACATCTTTAAGAAAAGAAAGAAAATTGTTTTCTTACCAAAACTCTTATAGTTTGTTGCCCCAAACTTTTTAATAAACCTTGTAATATTTTTCTCCCTAATTCTTACAACACAATCCCGTTTCCATCCCCCTCTTCCTTCTTCAATTTCTACTTCTTTGGGATATCCTTATGGCGCGCACAGTACTCCGACCACGAATTCTAAACTTCCATTATCTTCTTCTTTTGTAAACTGTAAGTATCCCGGCTTTAATCTTTTTCTATGAATCGTTCTAATTTCCGACTTGTTAAATTAAGGCCACCTCTATCAAAGGGTCTGATATTGTTAATGTTTGGGATGAGTTGTATTATGTTTGGGTACGTTTTTCGTCAGAATCTGAATTGTTTGATTTGGACAGAATGTATGAATGTATTTGGGAAATTTTTTGGTAGTGATCTAAAGTTTTTATAATTGAATATGTTGGCCGTTGTTTTATCCCCATGTTCAGACTAAGGCTTTGTGGATTTAGTCAAAGGAGGCTTGTGGGGTTGTACCACTGAGGATTTAGGAGTATACATTGATTTCGTGTTTCGGTCTTTACAGCATAGTATGAACTTAGTGGACATTAAGGGTTTGGTTAGTGGAGGACACCATTTTTTGTTGTCTAGTAAGGATTTTCGGAGAGCGATGGTAATACGATACATGTCTTATGGTTGAAACTTATGACGAGTTAGAATTGTATCCGTCTATTTTATTGCAGTGACCCTTAAGATTTTTAGTATTGCTCTGGAATTTGGGGTAGTCGGTATTGTTCCGTGTAAGTTGTTTTTGGATATTGTGTAGTGTGAACCGAGGTTTATCCTAATATCAAGCGATATTAATCGGGTAACTTGTACTAATTGTAGCTTGTGGGTTCGAGTTAAAGGACTTCTTGGATTAATATTAGCTTGGGTTGCCGTCTTGAGAGGTAAGGACTTTTTTTTTTTTAAAATTAAGTAAAGAGCATGTTTGGGTTGTTATTTAAACAAGCTTTCTGAATTTTACACACCTTTGGTAATGATAAATTTCTACTGGCATTTTCTGGGTTTGTATATTGTTTATATGACCATGGGTCACCAATGAAAACTGTTTGTCGCATGTCGTCTTTGAAATGTTATAGCAGACTCTAAGAGTTCTGCTGGTCTAGCAGGTTTTAAGGTGCGTCTAAGACGTCCCTGGGATTACATCCTGAAAATCTAACTCTTGGCCCGAGTTTCATTTGGGTGGGATTGACCGGCTCCCACTCGCTAGGGGGTTAGACTTTCTCCTTTGGCAGCCTCATCCTACTGACTGTCCAAATGTGAGAGATGCGCATTATTATAAGTCTGACCAAGCACAGGTGATACCTCTAGACCGTGTCAAGGGTAGGACCTTGGCACACATGTGAGAGTTAAGCATTTTGAATGGTTGGATAATTACTCTTCATTTACAATGGTGTTGGCATTGAATATAATTCTGTTTTACCTTGGTTTTGAAATTTTGTAAATGTGTCTTATCGCTCGATGAATTCTCAGTTACTACTTTTTGTCTTAAAACTCAGCTTTGCTGACGTCCTTTTTGTTTGGGATGTTCCCCCACTGGAACCTGTACCTGATTTTGGTACAGCTGATGATAGGTACACTTGAGATGCTGCATGGGTGCATTTTTGGATACGGGAGTAGTACGAGCAAGAAGGATTTTAAATAAAGCCGCCGATTTAATTTAATTACTTATTTTTTTCTAAGTCTTTTCACTACAAAAAAAACACGGTGTTCTGACGGAAAAAATCCGTCAGAAAAGCTAAAATCCGTCAGGAAATTCGCGTTTCTGACGGATTTTCCGTCAGAAATTTCCGTCCCAAAATTTCGTCACGAAAATCAAGTTCCTGACCGATTTTCCGTCAGAAATTCATTTGTGACGGATTTCTGACGGTTTAACGGTGGGAAAAAAAATAGAAGTCAATTTTTTTTTTTGACTTTTTCTGACCGATTTTTCGTCAGAAACTTACTATTCTGACGGAAAATCCGTCAGAAAAGGTCAAATTCGTGACGGAAATTCCGTCAGAAAAGGTTAAATTTGTGACAGAAATTCCGTCAGAAAATTTGAATTTCTGACCGATTTTCCGTCAGAAATGAAGTCAAAATTTGACTTTTGCTGACGGATTTTCCGTCAGAATTTGGTTTTGGATTTTAATTCTGTTTTGGATTTTGTAAGACTAAAAGTCTTCCGCTGCAACTTATAACTTATTTTCATTTTGATATTGTTTCGGACATTTACCTTGTTTTCATGTTTGGACTTTATCTTTACCTTGCACTTGGCTTTGCGAGCTAAGTGTGGAGTGACAACTGTAAATTTTTCATCTTTGGTTATCGTTTTGGTCATGAAAATTTACGGTTGTTACAGTAGCTCTATGCACCGCCATATCTTCAATGGTTTTCCAACCCTTCATATGGTTGGTATTATTCTGGAATCTTCCATTGGCGGCCGCATCAAGAATCATCTTATAATCATCGTAAAGAGCGTTGTAAAATCGGTTACACAGGTCCCATTGTTGAAAGTTATGGTGAGGGATAGAACGGACCAATTTCTTGAACCGATCCCATGCTTCACAAAATCCTTCATCAGGCCCTTGTTGAAAGTTACGGATTTGGTTTCTCAAGTCTTCGGCTTTTGCAAGAGGGAAGTATTTCTTGTAAAAGGCCAATGCCAAGGAAGTCCAATCCGTAACCTCCTCAGTTGCCCTATCAAGGTGCCGGTACCAATCTCGCGCGTCATCTTTTAATGAGAACAGGAACATCGTTGCCAGCACCTCGTCTCTAGTCACCCCTTCAGGTAGGGGTATGGCACAACAATAATCCGTGAAGGTTGTAACATGCTTCATTGGATCTTCGTCGGGTAGACCATAAAATTGACTCCGCTCCACCAAAAAAATATTATTTGGGCGGAGTTCAAAGGAGCCAGTGGTGGGGGTAGGCAAGGCGAATCCCTTTGGTAAATCTTGAGCCTTTGGCTGTAGGTGGGCATAAATAGAATCCATATCTATAACAAGAGAGTACTCAAGCCTTCCTCTCGAAAACCTGTCTTCTAAACGAAACTAGAAGAAAAGGTAAGAAATGGTCTTAAGGAACCTAAGTTCCTTAAGACAAGAAAAAATAAACTAAAAATTAACAAACAAAATTATACCGTCTCCCCGGCAACGGCGCCAAAATTTGACACCCGTCGTTGAAGGGTGCCAAAGATAAGATTTATAAAACCTCAGCTTAAACTAGATAGGATAAGTCAAGGGTCGAACCATAGAGAGACAAGGTTAATTATGTTTGTGAATTTAAAGTCTATTGCAAGTAACCAAAAAAGGGGGTTTTGATTTGAGATTTAAACTAATAACTAAAGGACAACATAAACACGAGAAATAAAATAAAGTAAAAGGGGATTAGGAACTTTGGTTCCCCATGGTTAAAACAAGTCAATGAAGGGTAAAATAATCAAATAACACAATCCCAAGGAACAAAGAATAAACCTTTAGGTCAACATTCTACCCAATCCTTACGGTCTTAGGGTTCCTAGAAAAGCACTAAACTTTCGTTCAAGGGCAATCCCAAAGTTGTTGTTAAACTAATCCTAATAATCTTTCAATCCTAAGGATTAGTTCACCAACAACAATGGGGGATTGGTAATTCAATCATTAAATTATCAAAATCATATCTTTACCATGGTTCCCCTAATTCCTAATCACAAGAATTAGCTATGCATACTTTTAATCATGAAACTAACAATAACTAAGAACATCAAAGGAATTAACATAATTAAAGATGACAATAAAAGGGAAAACATGAATTAAGAAACGACAATAAGATGAATAACAAGATTGAATTAAAAGGAAAGATTAATTGTAGCAAACTTACAACTTAATTGGAAAATCTAAGAACAAGGATGAAAGCTTGGTACCAAAAATCTAACAATTGAGTTCTTCTAACATAAAGTGCTTGATAAAAATACTCGATAATAAAGAGGTTCTTTTCTAATGGAATTGCTTGACCTAATTGAAGAGTCTAGGTCTCCTTAAATAAGAATTATTACAAGATTAGGAAAGTAGAAACACGAAACAGAAGTCCGGAACAGCTTCTGGTCGGTCGACCTCCCATTCGGGTCGGTCGACCGATTCTGGCACTGTTGGTTTATTTTACGCGAGATTGGGCTTTTTGTGAACTGGGCTTCGGTTGGTCGACCGCTGTTGCGGGTCGGTCGACCGCTTCTCGTTCTTTTTGGCTTAAATCTGGCCCAATAACAGTACTTGAACGCACCATCCGGATCCTTGCTCCATATTAGTACTCAAAACAGCTTCCTAAAGGCAAATAAGGCTCGGTTTTGCTCGCTTCCGTGTATTCGTACATATAAAACATAGAAATGCCAAAGTAAACCGTTTCGGGAGAAAAAGCAACTAAAAGTCACGAAAGTATAAGAAAATACGTGCCAAAAAGGGTAAATAAAATGCATAAAATAGGCACGTATCATGGACTTCATCGATTTCTGCCTGCTGGGGCTCGATGTACTCCTCCTGGATGTGCAGATGCTGTAATTGCTATGCTCTGGCGGCTGGTGGTCTGGTGGTCCTTTTGAGGGCTACTTTGTAACAATCTTTGGCCTCCTCCTGGTCTCCCCGTATCTCCTGAACTCCCCATGGTGTAGGAAATTTCAGGCACTGGTGATACGTTGACGGGATTGCTCGCATTTCGTGGATCCAGGGCCTGCCAAGAATAACATTGTAAGTAGATGGACCATCAATAACTAAGTACCTTACCTGTTTGTTCAGCCCTCCGGCGTAGGTGGGGATGGTGATTTCCCCCAGGGTATGCGTTGTTTCCCCGCTGAATCCGACCAGGGGTATAGCTTTCTTAGTCAGGTCCTTCTCGTCAAATCCCATGCTCTTAAGTGCATCCAGCATCAGCAGGTTGACGGAACTGCCTGTGTCTACCATGACTTTCCTGACCTCACAATTACCAATGTTCAATGTGATAATCAGGGCATCATGGTGCTGCTCTGGTACAGCTTCTGCATCTGTCTCGTCAAAAGTTACTGCTGGGAGGTCCTGCCTTGCTATTCTACATGATGATTCTGCCTTGTCTCCCTTAGCTGCAGTTACACGTCTTTTGGCTGCTGAGTAGGTGAGCCCACACAGCTCTGATCCTCCAGTGATGACATTGACAATTCTATTGCAAGGAGGAGCTGGTGAGGGCTGCACCTGGCTGGCTGCATTGACTCTGGTGGACTTCTCTGGGAGCAGATGATCCAAGTTGCCTCGGTCATACTGGAATCGGACCTCCCTCCTGAGGGTATTACATTCATCCGTAGTATGACCTATGTCATCATGAAATTCGTATCTTTTGCTTGCATCACGGCGATCGTTGGGTCGCTCCTCTTTCTTCTTTGGCCACCTGACTCCCTTGAGTTCTTTTAAGGCCTTCAACAAGCCAGCCATCCCGGTGGTAAAGCCATACTCGCTGACCTTCGGAGGTGGATCTGCATCATTTTTACCACCGGTGCTCTCGGATACTTTGCTCACTGGCTTGCTGTAGGGCTTTGATCTTTCGCTCCTTTTTTCTACTGGTGCTTTCCTGGACACAGGTTCTGTGTCGTAGGTACTTCTTCTGGAGGCAGCGTCTTCTTCCAGCCTCATGGCTGCAACTGCCTGAGCCTGTACATCAGCAAAGGCAGTGCATGGGTGCATTGTCAATTGCTTGTACAGGTCTGAATCGTGATGCAACCCCCTGCGGAAGGCTTCAATGGCAGTGGGTACATCACAATGCGGGATGGCAACCTTTTTCTTGTTGAACCTGGTGAGGTAATCTCGAGTGGTTTCCTCGAATCCTTGAACAATTCTATATAGATCGCTGGTCTGCTTCTCTGGTTTCATGCTGCTAGCAAACTGCTGATTAAAGGCATTAACCAGATCTGCAAAGGAGAAGATGCTGCGATTGGGCAATCCCACAAACCAGTGCAGGGCTGCTCCGGATAGGGTTGACCCAAATCCTTTGCACATGCAAGCCTCCTTGAGTGCTCCGGTTGCGGTTACCACCATCATTTTCTGCTTATACTGATTTATGTGGTCCAGGGGGTCGGCCGTACCATCATATAGTGTCATGGTTGGTGGCACAAACCCCTTGGGCACATTGATCAGAGCAATGTTGTTGATGAACGGTGAATCTGCATAGCTGTCCTGGGAAGCTTTCTCCATTGGCCTTGGCATACCAGGTATCTTGGTGATCATGTCTTTCAACTCCTGGTAGCGTTGGTCTGAGAGACTGCCTACTCCAGGGAATGGATTGACTGGCGGAGGGAAGAAGCCTGAAGGGGCTCCTCCCCAGGACCCTGAGGTTGGATTGATTGGCGGAGGGAAGAAGCCTGGAGGGGCTCCTCCCCAGGGCCCTGCGGCTGGTTGATTGGCTGCCACGGATGAACTGAAGCCTGGTCCTGGACGCCAACCAACTGCTGACTGTGCTGGTGCTCCTCCCTGCCATCCTCCGGTGCTGGACTGGTTCATGGGCGCTGCTCCTACTGAGATCTCTGGCGTTCGTCCGATGGTGGGCTGTGGAGGGGTACCTGAAAAAATCAAAGGATCAGTCCCAGGAGGAAAACAAGGCGTAGGATTACCTGCAGGCTGAACTGGTCTGGACTGCGGTGCTCCAAACACGGACGAGTCCAGATCCAGTATCTCTGGGCCACTGCTCGGGGTGGTGACACCTAGATCCAGCCTGGTGACGATCTCCTGGGGAATTGGCCGGTTCAGCCCTGCTCTCCCGAAGGGGTTGAAGGTCTGCCCAGGCCCTGGCTGCAACATTCTGAACGGCTGCTCTGGACGTGCGACTGCGGCGATCTGCCCTCTCAAGTCCAGATTGTCCTTCTTCAGGCCCTCTATGGCTTCCTGCAGAGCACTCATTCCTTGGACCACCATCTGCATCGGATCTGTACGGGGAACCTGCGGCTGCTGGCCTGCTCCGAGCATCTGGACTTCTCCGCTCCTGCTGGGACTGCTTTCTCTGCTCTGCCTTGGGGAAGCAGACACAGGGGGTGATCTGGGAACCTGAGGAGGTTTGCTAGATGGAACCACAACTTTGGAGGTTGTGGTCTGACTCACGACCAGGGATGGTCCTGTGAGTCCAGCAGATACAGTAGGGTTGATCCCACTGGACTGGGCTGGCATGCTCTGGGAACTGGAAGGGTTAGCTCTGGTCCCAGACATGTTTTTTGTGGCGAGATGACGGTTTTATATATTGGAATGCGCACTATGCCCCACGGTGGGCGCCAAATTGTTTTGGTAAAATTTCTACCGGGTCGAGTTTTGTGATGCGGGTCAAAGTGTCAACCAATATTAAAATCCTACGCATAAACGAATATAAGAACGGAAGAGATAAAGAATGACGCAAGAAGGTTTTGGTGACGCGGAAAAACCCAATGAGGGAAACAACCGCGGGGGGAACGGAATCCCACCAATATTTTTACTATGATCGAGTGATTTCACTGTTTTGTATGAGTACAAGTGTTTGCGTAAGTATTAAAGTTACAACGTATGAACTGAATGACTAAATAATGACCTAGTCTCTCTTTTTATAGCTGCGAATTACTGCCCAACTGATTCGGTTTCTGGTGCTAAAATGTGGGAGAGGATATAGGGGAATATCCTCTTAGGGTTTTGACCCATTCCCTTTCTCTTAACAGCTCTTTTTTCTGCTCTGGTCTGTGTCTGGTCTGCGTCTGGTTTGTCTCTGATCTGCTTTTGGCGTTGGGCTGCTTAATTATTTATCCTTGGGCCGAACAATGAGATGTCAATTTTTGGGCTAAACAGTGGGGATGAAGAGATTCATCATCCAACCATGGTAGGATGATGAATGTCTTCATCCCCACCAAGGAGTGGACAAAGACATTCATGGTCCATCCATGGTGAGGATGAAGATATTCATCATCCCAACCATGGATGGATGATGATTTTTTTTTAAAAAAAATTTATTTATTTTTCATCAATTTTACGTAATTTATTTCCGTTGTCTTCCGTTGAACGTAATTTTTATATTTAATCTTAACATTTATGCTAACAAATATAAAATTTGCAATGAATATGATTCGTTCGAGCAATTTAGCGAGAATTTCGTTGATTTGGGGAAATTTCTGGGTTGGGGAAGAAGGACCATGAAGATGACCGTCTTACCTGAGTAGGACGAAGAAGATCCTCGTCTATCCATGGTGTGGACGTTGGGAATCAACGTCTGCCCATTGGAAGGACGATGAAGTTCATCGTCTGACCTAGGGTGGACCACAAGCTCCTTCGTCCGCCCATGGTGGAGACCGTGTGGTTCTTCGTCTGCCCATGGTGAAGACCGTACGAGTCTTCGTCTTCTCATGGGTTGGACGAATTTTGTCAGACTTTTACCGTCGTTTCGTATTATATGCATTAATTAAGCCCGTTTAATAGTTTAATTTCATTTATTTTGTTAGTTTAATGATTTTTTTAATTGATTTTTTTATTTAATTATAAATTTGTATGAAATTTGTCGAATAACTCGATATTCGATTTTATCGAATAAGGTGATATTCGATGAAATTTATTGAATTAAACGTTTAATTTTATAAAAAATTAATTAAACGCTAGAGAATTAAACGTCGGAGTTTGACCGTTGTTTCGTACGAGTCTGTCTTTCTAAGAAATCAATTGAATTTTGTAGCAGGAGTTGAAAATCTTCTGATAACTTATTGTCCTATTGAATGCAGGGGTCTGTACAGCGTGCTTTATCTCCTGGTGCTCAAACTACCGGAGCTTCGGTATATGGAGTAACCTGTAGACCTGCTTTACATCCTAATTTTCCAACTTCTATAAGGCAGTCTAGGAGTAGTATTAAAGAACCTAGCTTTCCAGAGAGACCAGGTGAACCTGAGTGTCAATACTACTTGAAAACATGTAGTTGTAAATTTGGCATCGTGATATTCGAATTTAATAGCTAGCAGTTTGCACCGATTCTTTTCATAGTGCTACTATAATATCTCTGATAAGGTTGTATTAAAGCCTTACCTGGGTATGCATGGTTTGTAGTCACATATGTGTCGCATGCTTTTTATGTTTGACGAAGACCTCCGTTTCGATCGTGTTGGAATATAGTAAAATGACACATTAATTATTTTCTTAATTGTTTTAGTTATTTAATTACAATTTTTTAAGAAATTTATCGAATAACTCGATATTCGATTAAATTTATCGAATAACGCGATATTCGATGAAATTTATCGAATTAAACGTTTAATTTTTAAAAAAAATTAATTAAACCGTAGAGAATTAATATTTATTTTGTTAGTTATATTATATTGATTTAGTTATTTTATTACGTATTTTTATGAAATTGATCGAATAACTCGAAATTCGATTAAATTTATCGAATAACTTGATATTCGATCAAATTTATCCAATTAATCGTTTAATTTTTTTTTAAAAATAATTAAACGTTTACTTCAATTCAATTAAACATTCAAAACCTAATCTATATCAAATATTCAAAACCTAATCTATATCAAATAAATATTAATTCTCTAACGTTAAATTTTTAATGTTTTATTCAATTGAATTGTTTTTGTTTAATTTAATTAAATTGTTTAATTTGTTTAATGCAGATGACTAGTGAAAGAGATAGAGAGTTGGATCGAGATGATGATTATGAGGGATTTTTCATTAGTTTGTTGTTTCAAAGTATTGTTTTAGTTGTTTTTGTACGGATTTCTCTTACTTTGTTTCTTTCTCATTTCAGTTTCTTTTAGTTGTTTTTGTACGGATTTCTGTTACTTTGTTTCTTTCTCATTTCAGTTTGTTTTAGTTGTTAAGTTAAGTGTTGTGATGGAAAAACAACATAATACAAGTTAATTAAAACCATAGAATAGTAACAAATTAAATAAAAACAACACAAAACGACTTAATTAAAACAAGGTAAAGAGCAACTACATTAATACAAACGACACAATACTACTAAGTTTAACGGATCCACGATTCGTCACAAACAAAGGATTGTAATCAACGAAATTCTCGCCAAATTGCTCGAACGAATCATATTCATTGCAAATTTTAAATTTGTTAGCACAAATTTTAAGATTAAGTATAATAAATTACGTTCAACGTAAGACAACGGAAATAAATTAAGGGGGTGTTTGGTTAGGGGGTATGGAATGGAATGGAATGGATATTAGTCATTCAAGTGTTTGGTTGGGCACTTTTGGAATGGATTTAGAAACCCAATGGATTCTAAATCCACCCCAACCCCTTGGAATCCCATACTCTAGTCTTTCCCCAAGTTTCTAAATCCAAACCCCCTTGATACAAACCCTAAAATTAAGAAAGAAAAAAAAACCCCAAATTGCTTTTGTTCATGTAAGTCTTCATCTCTTACTTTTTTTCATTATAATTTTTTTGCTTTTATAAGATAAATTACTTGTAATTGTTCATGGATATATATAAATATATGATTAGTTTCAATAATACATGTATGTTATTGTCTTTTTCTTTAATATAAAAGTCTATAACGATTTACTAAACAAATTAAAACGTGTAATATAGTTGATTTGGATTCGTTGTGAGGTTGAGACGGATACTTTCGTCTTAAGTGAATTTGTGGTACTTGATTAATTAAAACGTGTAAAAAATTTTAAAAAAATTGTGAAGTTGAAATTATAAGTGAATTAGAGATTGAATCCATTACAAAATCAAACCAAACAAGTATTAAGTAAAATTGATGAAAAATAAACAAATTTTTTTTAAAAAAATTCATCATCCATCCATGGTTGGAATGATGAATATCTTCATCCTCGCCATGGATGGACCATGAATGTCTTTGTCCACTCCATGGTGGGGATGAAGACATTCATCATCCAACCATCAAAGACATTCATAGTCTACTACGTGGTGGGGATGAAAACATTCATCATCCTACCATAGTTGGACCATGAATGTCTTTGTCCACTCGATGGTGGGATGAAGAATGTCGTGGTCCTTCCGCAACGTGTTAAAATTTTCGAAATCTACCTCTAAACTAACACGTAACTATTAATTAAACACAAATTAATTAAATAATGATGTTAAGAAGTCTATAATTAATCGAAAATTGTGTTGAATTTGATTCCGACATGAAAATTAGCGAGTTTAGATGATTTTGGTGTTTTTTTATTTTTTTGGGTTTTTGAGGAATTATTTCAGAGAAAAATTTTAGAGAGATAAAATGTTCATAATGTGTCCGGGGACGTTTTCGTGTTTTTTTTTTAAAACGCCGACTACGTTTACTAATCGGGCATAATTACATAGGTTAAAAGTCAAATAGTATGACAATTGGGGACTCACCATTCTTTGACTCATGTTGATAATTTAGTAATTTAGATTCTAAACAACCAAATAGGAAGACAAAACAAAGAGAACGAGTCAAAGTCACTCAATGCCAAACACTTCATTGTCGTTATCCTCCTTTAGACCCACTCTTTGGTCGTCAGTCTTCACTAATCACGAGTTAAACTTCCAGTTTTATATACTTTTTCGGTTCCGTTTATTTGTTTGTCCTTGGTTTTGACGTAAAATACTAAGGAGAGAAAAAACGATCAATTAATTGATAGAAATGTAAATTAACGACCGGGATGGAGGGAGGTATGTTGTAGTTTAGGTCGAGTGTGGCAGGGTTTCTTGAGGTCGGACTCAACTTTGTCTGTGTTGGCACTTGGCTAGATGAAATGAAGTTCAATCCAATTAGTTCGAGACTCAAGTTTGTTTAATCGTGGTGTTCTCGAGTTATTATTAGAATTCTCTAGGAAGACATTATATTATAACCGTAACATTATTCGAGTTTTTAATGACATTGTAAATTGCATGATGAGAGGATTGGATGTACGCAGTTTTTCCTTGTATTAGTAACATGAAGAGATTGTTTTTAAAAATGACCTACGAAGAAATTGAAATTGAAGGTCGAACCGCTACTCCACAAAAGAATGAAGCGCAACTACTTTATTTAATCAATTTGATTTATTTCATCACAATGTTGATCCAACGAGTAATGCATTTAGAATCGTCTCCATTTTCTAAAAAAATGGAGCGTTCATTTCCTCTCTAGTCTCAATCTCAACGCACGAAATTTCATCTCACGTTAACCTAATGGTTCGAGTTTTTGACTGAAAAATAAAAGAAAAATGCAACGATAAAAAAAGGATAATACGGAATATTATATTACAATGTGAGAGGAAATAGACCTTCATTTCTTTTAAAAAATGATGAAATCGGATATTTCGCTAATTTAGAGATTAATTTTCGTCATTATGCTGATTTTGTTTCCTATTAGCACATAACAATATAACATAGCTCTTTTCGCGTATTTGACTGGGCCTTGACTTTGGGCCAATCGGCCTGCCATCGCCAATCACAATTCTTGGGCCGTTTTCGGTTAGACTGGTAATTCCTTCGGTTATGGCAGACCAATCGACCCAAATTCAAGGCCCAGTATAACCGAAAACGGCCCAATAATTGTGATTCGTGATGGCAGGCCGATCGACCCAAATTCAAGGCCCAGTTAAATAAAACGGCCCAAGAATATATGATTGGTGATATTAGTCGCAACACGGTCTATAAAAATGGGATTTATATTGTTTTCTTCAGATTTTGATCCAGCGAATAAGGATAGGATTCTGGATTCACCGTAATCCTTAACCCCGAGTCTCAACAGTCAACCGTAAGCTTAGCTAGAACAATACAAACTTGAGAAATACTCCATATTTATTTGAACGTCATTTGCCGAGTCAGTCTATTACGATAAGTCGATAACGCACTCTTGCATTGGAAATATTTCACAAGATGAAGCATAAAACAGGCTATTAATAAGTGGATAACGCACTCTTACAGTCGAAATAATTCACAAGATGAAGCATAAAACAGGCTTCTACGGGTAGCCATTGGTTACGGTTAGGCACTTGTCATGCCAATTATCACTTTGGCTGGCTATCAAAGAAGATTCTTAGGACCGAGGAGGGAGTCGGGCCGTCAACCGGTCATGATATATTCTAAAAAATATTTCAATATCTCTTACCTCTTTGTCTATTTTTGATGAGGCCGAGACTACCTTTCGTCGTATGGGTATTTGGTTGTGTGGGGTTTGTTTTAAAACACATGCCCATAGTAAGCGTTGTCTGCATGGGGATGGGTCATCTGTTGAGGCACCTGATTCAGGTGATGGGGTTGTCTCTTTCGTTCTTTATGACTTTCCAAGACCGTTTGAGTCTGCCTCTCCCTTGTTTTCGGATGGTGTTGATCAAGCGGTTCTTGATGGCTTCACTGTTTCTTCTCTTGATCGGTTGTTGTCTAAGGGCTTACGCACTGTGAAGTCCATCCCCCCTCGGTGCCGTCTGGGTTTCTCGCGGGTTCTTAAAGGGGCCCTTGATGCTGTGATCCGTTCTCCTTCTGATCTCTCATCTTGGGTTGCCTTGCTTGTTTTACCCATTTGTATTCTCAAGACATTCTCTCCGCGGAGAAGTCGGGAGTGTCGTGCTGCTGTCCGGCGTCAGCGGCAGGAAGAGAGCATTTCTAGTGCTATTTGCTCGTGGGGTGCGCCTGGTGGCATGTTGCAGGTTCTTCGGGATACCTTAGCTGCGTCTTCTCCTTCTTTTCGTTTTGATGAGGAGTTTGATCTGGGTGAGGCTAATGTTAAGCAGTGTAGGAGGAAGATTTGTGACGGTCACTACACCGCCGCCGTTCGTGTGCTTTCATCTTCAGGCGTTGCTCCTTACAATACGGCTACTCTTGCGGCTCTGGCAGATAAGCATCCAATCGTTCCTTCGCCTGTTTTGCCCCCTCGGTCAGCGGGTAATCCTCCTCTTGTTGCCTCTGTCTCAGCTGTTCTGGGTATGATTCAGGGGTTTCCGCGTGGTACTTCTTGTGGACGGGATGGTTTTCGTGCTCAGCATCTTCTGGATTGTTTGGGTGGTGCTGCGGCCGCCGTTTCCGATGAGTTGCTGGCTTCTATCACTGGGGTTGTTAACCTCTTTCTTGAGGGACGGTGTCCCCTGGTTCTTGGTGAGTATATTGCGAGTGCGCCGCTGACCCCGCTTGTCAAGCCGGGTGGTGGTATCCGCCCTATTGCCGTGGGTACGATCTGGAGACGCCTTGTATCCAAGGTTGGTGCTTTTTTGATAGGTCCATCTTTGAGTGGTTATTTTGATGGGCTTCAGTTTGGGGTTGGCGTTTCTGGTGGGGGAGAGGTTATCCTGCATGCGTTGAACCGGTTGGTTGAGAGTCGGGGTGATGAGGTGGGTCTATCTATGTTGTTGGTTGATTTTCAGAACGCTTTTAACATGGTTGATCGGGAGGTCATGTTGCGTGAGGTGCATAGTCAGTTCCCTGCTCTTTCTTGTTGGGTGGAGTTTTGTTATTCCTGCCCCGCTCGTTTATTTTATGGTGAGCATTGCTTGTGGTCTTGCCAGGGTGTTCAGCAAGGTGAACCTTTGGGCCCTTTGCTCTTTTCGCTGGTACTACACCTTTTAGTTTGTAAGAGCCGTGACTCGTTCGACTTGAGTTTGCAGGCTTGGTATTTGGATGATGGCACTATTGTCGGGGATACCGTGGTTGTGGGAAAGGTTTTGGAGATGATTTTGGAGGATGGGCCGCGATCGGGTCTCCATCTTAATATTGGCAAGACCGAGGTTTTTTGGCCTTCTGAGGACCCCCGGAGCCGGGATTTGGGTGTCTTCCCCTCTGATATTGCTCGCCCTCTGCGAGGTGTCAGAGTCCTCGGTGGGCCGGTGACTGTGTGCCCCGTTTTTCGTAGTGAGGTTGTGTTGGAGAGAGTGACTAGGACTCTTAGGCTTATGGACTCCGTCTCCTTGGTTGATGACCCGCAGTGTGAGCTTCTTTTACTCCGGGCCTGTACTGGTATCTCGAAGCTTTATTTCGCTTTGCGTACTTGTTCCCCTGACGCCTTCGGTACTGCTGCTCCTTTTTTTGATGCGGCTTTGCGTTCTCATCTAGAGCGTATCGTCACTGCTTCTGGTCCGGGTTTCGGTGACTGGCAATGGCGGCTTGCCACCCTCCCTTTTTCCTTTGGGGGGCTTGGTGTGTACGTTGTTGCTGACGTCCTGCACTATGCCTTCTTAGCTTCTCGGCTGCAGTCTGTGGAGCTGCAGGATCGGCTACTTAGGGTTTCGGGTGTCCTTGACACTGGCCCCTCCTTTCAGTCAGCCCTGGGTGCGTTTGCTGAGGTTACGGGTTCTGATTTACTGTGCAATCCTTCTGAGATCGCTGCCACCAAACTTATGAAGAAATTGGCAGATGTTTATTTCACGAGGGTTGTTACTTCGGCAGAATCAGTTTTCTCCTTGACTACTCGCCAGGTTATGCTTTGGAAGTCCCAGCTGGGAGGTCACTCTTCTGATTGGCTACGTGTGGTACCTATTTCTAGTTTAGGGCAGACTATGAACAGCAGGACTTATCGGTGCGTGCTCAGTTATCGGCTGGGTGTTCCGTTATTCTCGGTATCCGTGCCATGCTCCGCTTGCGCCCGGGTTTTTGATGGTGATGTCTTTGGGGATCATGATGTCTCTTGTGTTAGTGTTGTTGGTGTTAAACATCGGCATAACCTGGTTCGTGATACTCTTCTGGATATCTGCTTCCGGTCAGGGATTTCTGTTGGTCAGGAGGTGGATATTGGTTTGCTCGATAGGGCGGGAGGGCCCTTGCGACCTGCGGATGTGCTGCTATATTCCTGGGATCGGGGACGTGATGTTTGCGTGGATTTGGTTGGGTCTTCCCCTTTGACCCAGTCGGGGATGGCGGATTTCTTGCCAGGAGGGGTCGTGCTGGATGCTGCTCGGAGGAAGTGCGCCAAGTATCGGGACTTGTGCGCGGGGCATGGGTATGGCTTCTTGCCTTTCTCTTTCTCTTCTTTGGGGGAATTGGGGGAAGATGTTGTTTCCTTGCTCAAGCGGATTCAGAAGTTTTCTGTGTCCCAAGATGCTGGATCGAAGACCGCTGCTTTTATTTTTTCTCGCCTTAGTTTTGCTATTGCTAAGGGAGTGGGCGCCTAACTTGTTTCTCGGGTGCCCACCAATCTCATGTAATTTTTCCTTTATTCTTTAATAAAAGTTCCCGGTAAAAAAAAAAAAAGGTTATAACCAAATAAGTGAACCTATTTTCAACAATTTCTTTCACTTATCCGAGTTATCCCCATTTTGTTAATTTATTTACCCTCAAACACCATCTAAAAAAAATCATATTTTATTACTACGTAAGTACGTATTATTTTCTTACATAATAATGCGGGACATTTAGGTTGAAATTAAACACGTACTAATTAAATTTCTTTTGAGCTATTAAATCAAACTCTATTTTAAAAGGATATAATAATTTGATATGGAGTATTTGTTAACATAATATTATTTTCTTAAGTCAAACATTTTTATTCTAAATATTTTTTTAAAATCTATACTTATATAAAAAGAGAGGAGGGGTGTGACGTCATTTAAATGTACTCCTATCCCTCCCTCACGTCATTATTTACATCTCTGCCATTCCCTTCTATTATTTGCTTTCATTGTCTTTTCATTGGTATCATCTCCTACCACCGCTTCATCTCTACCGCACGCCGCTTCAATTCTTCTTTATTTTCTTCATCAATCCGTTTCTTCTGTTGGTTTTTGTGGTTAAAATTATGTTTTGGAGGTGTAAGAATTCGCTGTTTTAGGTTTATTCTTTCGATTTTGAGAAATTTTTGGGTAATATTTGAGTCTGATTTTGTTACTTTAGGATTTCAATTATTTTATTTTGTTTCTGAATTTGAGCCACTTTATGTGATTGAATTATGTTTTCGAGATACGGGAGTTGTATTTGTTGTGGATTTTGCATGCAGTTGTCGATATCGCCAAGGACTGAGGAGTATCGGTAGTTGTTTCGTTTACCTTCTGAAGAGGTAAGATTTTCTAATTCCAGTGTAATTTTTGTTTTACCATTGGCTTGGTAAATATGAATTAGGGTAATTACTGATATTGGAGGATCGCGTTGATGTCGCTAATTTCAATGATGATGATCTAGGTAAGCCCCTCTTTAACTTTCGTGATTAGTTGTATCAAGTAATTTGGAAGTTTCTACGAGTTGTTCACTCA
Organism: Silene conica; assembly: GCA_029255685.2. NCBI lineage: Eukaryota > Viridiplantae > Streptophyta > Magnoliopsida > Caryophyllales > Caryophyllaceae > Silene > Silene conica. Next base: position 97,475,811 of record CM055312.2, read on the forward strand.
AATCTTATTCAAACTTCACACTAAACAAATAAAATCACCGCAAAACATAATTAGAAACTAAAAAAAATACCCTTTTCATCAAAACAAAAGAATCAAATGAAGTAACAAATACCCAGAAAACTAAATCAAATAAAACCACAAAAATGTTTTGGAGGTGTAAGAATTCACTGTTTTAGGTTTATTCTTTCGATTTTGAGGAATTTTTGCATAATATTTGAGTTTGATTTTGTTACTTTTGGATTTCAATTGTTTTATTTTGTTTCTGAATTTGAGCCACTTTATGTGATTGAATTATGTTTTGGAGGTACGGGAGTTGAATTTGTTGTGGATTTTGCATGCAGTTGTCGATATCGCCGAGGAGTGAGGAGTATCAGCAGTTGTTTCGTTTGCCTTCTGAAGAAGTAAGATTTTCTAATTCCAGTGTAATTTTTGTTTTACCATTGGCTTGGTAAATACTCGTATGAATTAAGATAATTACTGATATTCAATTATCTTGTGCTTGTGAGATTGGTGAAATTAATTTCAATTCTTGGATTGTGTGACGTATTAATTGCTTGATCTCTTTTTTTGTTCTCCTTTGTCGTTTCAATCATTCATTGAATATAATCGGCTGAATGGTGAACGAAATTCTGATTAATTTGATTTGAGAGGTGTTCTACTTAATTCGCTGAAATACATGATGAAATTTGAGTAATTCTACTTAATTTGCTAAAATTATTCTCCTCCGTCTCTATTTATTTACCTTTGATTAAAATACTTCTTTTTGGGGAGGTCATAAAATGTAAACAAATGACTAAGTATGATAAAATCCGAGTAGTTCTACTTAAAGAGGTCTTGTTTTGTGCAAATTTTGGTTTAGGATTGCTAAACCCCATTAAAATTAGTTGTCTCAAGAGCTTCGTAAGATTTGGTACAAGTATCTTGTAATTTATGTGTAGTATTGAGTGTCTGGCTCGTCTATTCCGTAAGAATCACGGTGTTTTTGGTTATAAAATGAGATGCACGAGTCTGAGAGTATTGGGTATTGCGTATGAAAGTTATTTGTAGTGCCGGAATAATATAGCCGATGATTTTTTTTAATAGACTAAGAAAACTAGATTGAGTTGTGTAATCTTTGATTTTCAGTGGAGCATAGCCATCTTCTATTTTATGGAGTTGAACCTAATTTAGTTAACAAGTTAAAGAAATGTGCTTATTTTTTCATTTGTTGTATGTCGTATTTCCTGTGTGATTCTCCGACCAAGATAATCTAATCTCTCCGTCCCAGTCAATACTAAGATTGTTCAAAAATATGTGAATGAAATTTCAAACAATTTGGTTCTACCTTTGACTAAACTAAAGTTTGTCAGTGATTGGCGTTAGTGTAATTTTCTTTGATTCCTGTATATTGGCTTGAATTAACACTTGTATAAATAACTTTTATTTTTCATGCTAAGGAAATGAAGTAGATACAAATTACAATCACTTGCTTACCTGTACAATCATAGCATGTCGTTTTGATGGTTTCTGTCATTGTGTGTGTCTCCTTCGGACCCTTCATTTTTCTTCAGTAGGCAGCTGAAACTTGGATATGGAATCCAACAATTGTCATGTCATTATAGTCTAGAAACTTACAAATTTTCAGAAAACTGAAAATGTCGCGCATGACTCCTTAGTGACCTGGTGCATATTTGTCTAATTGTGTTGGATACTCACAGTTAATTCGACGTTTAATTGTTTATCAGTTGGTCCTGTGAGTCCATCTAACATTGATTATTAATGTTAAGATTTCATTGCAAAGCAGGTGAAAGTATCTGGGCTTTGTCATGGAAGAATCCCTGTTATTCAGGTACTTGAACAAATCTGGAACAGTCGTGTCCATGCACCTGATCTCTGTCTGTCTTGTTAGGCTTTCTGGGTAGTGAATGTTGCACATGCGATATACATCGTTTAAATAATCTGTCATGCTATATTTCACTAATATCTTGATTAACTCCTTTTTTTACCATAGATTTGCTTGTTTGTAAGAAGTCAATCAAAAGGTAGGCAATGGCACCAAAACATGAAATTCATGAAAATGCTTTTCCATTTTTGACAGGATTGGATAAGATCCAAGTGTCTTCATTGAAAGAGATTATAAGCAAAAGCTCTACTGTTAGTATGTTTTCATTGCCTCCTTTGCAATTCTATTGTTAGTATGTTTTCATTGCCTCCTTTGTAATTAGGCGGCCTCGAGGAGACTTGGAACAAGATTCCTATTCTTGAACAAGTAGCAAAGTAGTTAATTCAACCTTTTACCTATTTATTAGATGTAATTTTTTTTGCTGTAATTTTTCCACGGTTCTTTTAGATACTAACACGGATGTAATACTCGTAAAATTCAATTCAAGTGACATTATCAGGTAGTACTAAGCGTAAGTTAGATATGATTTATGATTAAATGTAAGAATCGTTGGATTAATGCAATGTATGGTTGGCTCATAAGATGGTTCTTTTTTTCCTTTTTAATGGTTTTGGTGGTAAAATTTCTGCTCGGTGTCTGAGACGTGTTACTATCTACAAACATCATAGTATCAAAACTATAGTTTTAATAAAATATAAAGGATACAATAATTGTATTATATATATCTTATCTGTATTTTGTATACGTAATTGTATATAAAAAACTTAAAATTGTTAATATTTTTACCATTTCACAACTTAAATACTAGAACTTGATCAACCATCAACGCTCTTAATGCAAAGTAAAAAGTATTACATACCGCGTGCTGCGCACGCGCACATCCTACTAGTTTAAAAAACACTAGCTATTTGAGCCCTTGGACGTACCGAAAAAGATAAATGGTGATTTATTAGTAGTACTTCGACTCGATTGCTTTACCAAAAGGCAAAAAGGGTTTAGGGTCGGTTGAGCTAACAAGTGACAATTTATGTACCTAATTATGTCTTCCTTTTCTTTGTGTTTTTATTGTTTTATTAATTGACTACTCCATTGTCCACTTTCCTTCAAATTTACAATATATAGTACTACGTATTAGTATTAACTTTATAATTCTCGTTTAAGAGAGTTTCAAGTTAATTTACGATGGCATCGTAACCAAAATCTTAGGTAATGGTCGAGTTTTAGTAGCGGCATGGTCTTATACAATGCCCTCCTACTAAAATACATATACTTATCGGGTTTGAATAGTGGATGATGCACGGTTAATTAATAGGTCATATCATGTGATTAAATTTCACAAGTGAAGTTGTGACATATTTGGAGACTTCAGATTTGAAACGTCGTGTTGATTTCGATATTTTTTATGAATCTATACCATTCAATCAAAACCCTAAAGTAATAATATTTGAGGGAATTGAGGCCACTTATTAAACGGGTTTATATCTTAACAATTAACATACAACAGTTGTTAAAAAGAACTACTCGGTACTATATCCTTATAAAGTTGTTAAAATTTGGACATGACTTTATTATCGCTTATTAATTGCCGGATATAATTAATATACGTTGCAAAACAAGAAGAAATTCCGTCTATTATAACTTAAAACACTTTATTTAACATATTAACACGGGATATATACCTAGTTGTTTAACCGGTCAATATACATAAAAAATAACGATTGTACGTGATCCATAATACTACGACTCTAGAAGGTAGTTGTAAGTTAATGTCAATTATATATTTGAACGTCATTTACTTGAAACTTTGGAGAACAATAGGTAATAAATTGTCAAGCACAAGCGTAGGTAAACAATTAAGTCATTGTTGTGAAATAAAGCCAAGAGAGAATTATAGAGAGAAAGTAAGAGAGACAAAAGTATGTTCTCATCCCATTATGAGGGGTATATATACATATACAATGAGATAGAGTTTCCATAAGATAAAATACTCTAAGATATTATAAGATATGGACATCCATATAATATTATACTATAATATTTCATAACACTCCCCCTTGGATGTCCATCACTGAAGAAGATACCTCGTTAAAAACCTTTCTAGAAAAACCCCGTGGGAAAACACTAGTAAGGAAAAGAGTACACTAATCGTCAAACACGCTAGCAAAGCTGCCTCGTTAAAACCTTTCCATGGAAAACCTAGTGGGACAAAACCATAGCTAAGGAAAAAGAGTACAACACGTGTTACTCCCCCTGATGATTACATAACTTAATAAATCTTCAAATGATCCATGCTTTGATATAACTTCTCGATCGTTGAAGTAATACCCATTGTAGTTAATAGACTTGAATCTCCGGTCAATAAAAATCCATGACAGTTTCGATATCACATTTCTTTGATAACTCACACTCTGGATATAATCATTTCATTACAAATCTTGGATCTTCATTTCAATTAATACTTCCGCAATAATGATTTAACTTCTCCACAAAAAACGACATAACATTATATGTTGAAAATAATTGTCATCTCCAACAATAATGACGATCATGACAATAGCGTAATAATGCGCTTATATTGCTACCTCGTTAAAAACCTTGCTAGGAAAAACCCGTTGAGACAAAAACCTAGTCGAAGGGAAAAGAGTGTAGCCATCATTCCTTAATTCCTCGTATTAAGGAGAATCAATACGATAATCATTGAATAAATCACCCAATACATTTGAGCTATTTTCTTTGCTAAACCATATATGTATTGACTGACATCCTCATTGTAGATTTTGACTACAATATTTTTCAACTGTTATGGTACTTCTGGACCATAAGCTAATTTCAAATGTTTAGCATGAAGCTCATTTAAATTATTATTCTCATATGCTGAAACTTCAGTTTGACATAATAATCATTTCCTTGAATTAACTCTGCATGAGTTTGAAGTATTCCATTTTGGAAATAATCACGATAACCTTTCAATCGTGTTGTAGAAGTTCATATATAATCTTGAGTTCCCAAAACTCAATTAATAAAACATCACCATTTGATGATCATTTATAAGAGGCTTCTATAAAAAAGTTATCCTCGTTGAAGTATCTCATAAGATAATATTTCTCCTTTTTAAATATTTATCAAATAATAACAATATAATTAATCACGTGCATGCATATGACATGTAACCAATTCTATTCAACATTCTAAAACAAATAACAATGTAAATATTAAAACTAAATGCAATGATGAACTTAATCTTAAAAATGCACATGATGATGACTCGATAATGCAAACTGTACAATTTTGTTTTCAATATTCATAGCTTAGATTGTCTTCCGGTCAATAAGTAGACTTCACGTCTCTGAGCTCATTCATAATCATTGATTATGTGTCGACAATAAAATTGGACTTATTTATAAGATCCCCATTATCTAGTCCATTAAACTCCGCGCGCAATTGCATATCGGTTCCTTAACGATATCGATATAATTTCAATATCTCGTGATATTCAGTACTGAATCAGTGATATCTGAAAATATATACGGTACCATTTCTTTTTCTATAGAGGCCATCTATTATCATTCAGATATCTATGTCACTTCCGGGACATCCAAACTTCTTTACTTTGTAAGAGTACCAACTGCTCATGCTTGCCATTTTCTTATTACTTAAAATATTTGAACCAATATGACTTTCACACTACCTTTCTTGTGTGTTTGTTGTTCAAACTGGCAAGAACCTAATTTTCGTTACACCAACTTTCTATGACTAATTTATAGCTCGCTATACCACATATAGGGTTATATGTCTATAATTAAATCATAGATTTCATTGTATGAACATATCACATTTTTGATAAGATGATCAAACTGGTATTATTAATACATCTTCATTATTAAATGAATACCATCATTTTAATTCCATGAACCTCTATGTGATGTATTTCATATCTGAAACAAACCGCTGAACATCATGTCCAGTTGGGGATAATATACTTGTTTGTTTTTACCAGCTTTTCCTTATCATTCTCCCCCTAAGGTGGTAAAAACCATAACCACTTTAGACCTTAACTTCTCATATCACCGATGAGAATTTATGTTGACATTTTTTTTGTATAATAACCATATAATGCAGTTGGATTTAATGTGCTGAATCACAATGCCCAATTTGGAGACTAACGATTTCATATAATAAACTGTGATTACCACACAATAACTACTTAGAAAAAATCATTATGTGGCTACAAGCCCCTTTATATAATGGCAATCCATAAATGAACATTTACGTTCTTTATTACACTCCAAGTAGTTGTTAGATCTCAAATATCGAATATACTCATTCTCCGTGTAACGTCTTGCTTTTAATAAATTTACACGAAAGAGTTTCAGCACTTATATTTTCCTTAGGATAAACTTCAGGTTTATCGAAACGGGTAAAATAAGAACCCGGATGGCCTTAATATGTCACATCTGAATTATTTCATGTCAACTTTCTAAGTTGTCCACAATTAATTCATGGCAAACTTTAATAAGAATCGGCCGTGTCTCAATAATTTCACTTATTGAACGCCACTCCAAGTTGACTATATTTCTCATGCTAAATTTGTAGTCAGCAATACTTTATTCAACCTGATAATTGATGTGACAAATGACACAATAAGAGTCTCATATATGTACTATGTAGGCAAGACTCATCAATATTCTAATAAGAAATATATTCCTCTTTGAGTTTTCTCAAATGACCAATAATTATAATCGTCAACATATACAATGATGACATACTCATGTTTATCACATCCTTTTAATGTGTCGTATAACATGATAATTATATATGTAAATTGATCATAATTTAACTTACAAATCAATTATTCTCTTAACCACAAAGGTTCCAACAACTTAAAAATTAGTTGTATTTTTACGACAATTTACCTCATAATATCTTATGAGCGTCACATTAACACCTTTCTTTCAAGAGTATAGTAAATATCCACTTTTGATAGGAATATAAGTGTTTCAAGATAAACACACCACGTCCTCTTTCTTTCAAGAGTATAGTAAATATCCACTTTTGATAGGAATATAAGTGTTTCAAAATAAACACACCACGTCCTTATATATAAGGACTATCGTTGACCTAATTTATTCCCAATAAAATAATAATTTCACTCAAAACCAATTTTTTTTTTTTCACAATATTGTGTCTTCAGACTACATTATATGAGTGAAATAAAAAGTATACTGCATCATTACTAAATCTCATATGCCATAATTTATGAGCTTTTGGCAACTATGAATAAACCCCAAGTTTATTCTTGCTTTAATAATCAAAATATAATACCGTATACAAAAACTGAATTGCAAACATTTGTGAACTTCGGGCCACAAGTTTAATATTTGTAAACATTATAAACTTCCCGTCATAATTTGAGCCATAATTTCATTATTTGCAAACGCTATGAACTTCAGGCCATAGTGTGAATGTCAAAATTTCAACCCATAATAATTTATCCTTTATCGTATCAAATTTCGAGCATATATAAGTCTCACCGACTTTCATTACTTTAAATGAAATGAATTTTGGCTCAAAAAAAAAGGCTTTTTAGGCTCAATAAAGCCACATCATTAAGCTCAATTAAAATTTCTTTACTTGAGCCCCCATTATTAGCCTCAATAAGGCCACATCATTAAACTTGTTATCAATAAGGCCACATCATTAAGCTTTCATAATGTCATGTTCTCGATCTCTGGCAGAGTCTTTATGAGATGTCACGTTCGCTTCCAGGAATGAACCAAATTTTAAATCTCATTTTAGTGTTCAACTTCAGGTGAACAATAATCAAGTTAGAAATAATTTCCCTTGAATACCGTTTTATTCATTTAAAACTCAAATGCGTATCAAAATCGCAGCTGTGAACTTCTGACCACTAGCTTTCATTGGACTTCTAGCCACTTGCCTTATACAATATAAACTTATGAATTTATACAATATGAATATATTGTATTGATGTGACGATGTTAAATTTTTCCTTTAAAACTTTGAACTTCAGGTCAAAGTCATATAAACATATCTCCCTTATGAGACAATGTTAAATTTACACCCTTAAAACTTTGAACTTCAGGTCAAAGTCATATAAACATATCTCCCTTATGAGAGAGTGTTAAATTTACACCCTTAAAACTTTGAACTTCAGGTCAAAGTCATATTAACATCATATTAACATATCTCCCTTATGAGACAGTGTTAAATTTACACCCTTAAAACTTTGAACTTCAGGTCAAAGTCATATTAACATATCTCCCTTATGAGACAGTGTTAAATTTACACCCTTAAAACTTTGAACTTCAGGTCAAAGTCATATAAACATATGTCCCTTATGAGACAGTGTTAAATTTACATCCCTTAAAACTTTGAATTTCAGGTCAAAGTCATGTTAACATATCTCCCTTATGAGACAGTGTTAAATTTACACCCTTAAAACTTTGAACTTTGCATATCTCACTTATGAGACAGTGTTAAATTTACGCCCTTAAAACTTTGAATTTCAAAATCGATTCAAAGTATTATAATACCTCTTCGACAATATTGTTATACCAAACCACGAAAGATAGTAAAATTAGTCAAATAGTGTGCGAATTATTAAATCTTACCTTCAACAAATAAATTATCAGTAGCAAATCTCAATGAATAGATTGCACGAAGAAGCAAAATCCAAAATCAATTTGAGTACAAAGATAATGTTTACAAAGACAATAATTTAAGAGTATTGATGTGAGCAACTTGTATTGAAATAAACCAAAAGCTAAATTCCCATAATCATGATTTAGATACAATCCAACTATGCTACGACATTAACCTGATATGCAAATATATACACAAAAATAATGAATCAACGATTGGGTTTATGCGAAGAGTTAAAGATCCAACAAGTGATTTAAACTATGTACACAGAATCAACGTTGTAACAAAATATTTATCTAAACCCATATGATGGCATTATATATATATATATATATATATATATATATATATATATATATATATATATATATATATATATATATATATATATATAAAACCTTACCTGAATTACCTGATTATCAAATTTGGAATCTAGTACATCTCATATAAATCGCTGTTATCATATCTAAATAATATAGGAACAAATTTTTAATTATAATTGCTTTTCGCTCAGCCGGTTAAGAGTCGTGCTGATAACGTGTTGTGAAATAAAGCCAAGAGAGAATTATAGAGAGAAAGTAAGAGAGACAAAAGTATGTTCTCATCCCATTATGAGGGGTATATATACATATACAATGAGGTAGAGTTTCCATAAGATAAAACACTCTAAGATATTATAAGATATGGACATCCATATAATATTATACTATACTATTTCATAACAGTCATTATATTTTTATCTCAATTGTGAAACACACCTAATCAAGTACACAACAATGGATATCTCACATCTACCGTGTTAGAAAATTACGGTATACTACCTCCATTTTAATCCAAATGTGCAATTTATTTTATTCACGTTTGGCAACGCATGTTTTGCGTGCTTCATATCTTTAACTACGTATTTGTAAAAATTATAAAAGTTATATATTTTCAATGTACTTGTAAAGACGAATTAAACAAGACCCCACATGAATATATTTTTTCTTATGTATTGAGAGAAAATTGAGATTGAAAGTTGATTGGTGAATAGTATACAAAAAGCAAATTGCACATTTGGATTAAAATTGAGGAAGTATTATAATATATCGTAATCAGAATAATATTAATATCAACAACTATTAATAAATAGGCGATTTTTTTTATGAATTTCACCCTATCTATTTCTAATATACTACGATGCAAACCCATATGATATTTTTATTTTTTACATGGTATATTCTTTATAAAACGAATTTTAATAATCAAGGATAAATAAATAAATTGAGTCGGTCTTAGATTAAATGGGTAAATACCAACGTCGGTCAGAAGTGGATGCATATGAGAATCCACTATTAAATTGGAATTCAAAGTGGAAATACAATGCAAATTCCACAATTATTTTGAATTGGACCCATACGAGTTATGAGTATTGAGTACTAGCTAGTTAGGTACAAATCGTACGATTATTATTATGAATGTGATTTACGAGAAATAATAATAGGGGTAAAGAATTGTCACATCCTTTGGTTACGGGATTCGCAGTTGTTATTTTTGGTACGTAATGTTGTTTCGGGTATACTCAGATATGTATATTGATATTAAAAGGGTAAATCAATCGTGTCCAAGAGCACAAACGATGCTACAGTATCATGACCCAATTTAAAACCGCGATAACTTGTTTAGATCTTGAAAAAAATGAAGTATATTATTTTTATTTTTTTTAATTGAAGAAGGAAGCGTTTTGATTTATAAATTTAGGAGTATTAGGGTTTAACCATGGTCCTCGGAAAAAAACATAAAATATAAAAAAATAAATTATTACAAAACCATATACTGTTGTTTATAAGTTATAAGATAAGACTTATAACGCGAAAATGTTCCTTAACGATATTTATTAACGTCTTAGTGAGAGCAACATAAAGTATAAATACGCATATAATTCGTAGAACAATTCAACAAATGTTACTGAAGATATATATTACTTTCAAGCCTTCATCTATGCTGGTCATTTGTTTACGTATGTTATTTTAGAGTGTCATATCTCGCAACTAATTGTTTACCTTTTTATATCAGCAATATCTTAAATAGACAATTTAACTATCCAGTATTAATCTTTTTTTTCGTATATATATACTGGATTAGAAATAAACAAATGATAAGACGGAGTCGCGAAGAAAGTATCTAAAAATTTGTTATTATATATTGTGCATGGCATGCATCATGGTGCATTCAGTAGTCACTACGATATTTACTTGACTATCAAACAAACAAAGACGATTTCAAGAATGTTGGTATGTATTTTGGCCTCCATGAATTAATAATTTATTAATTACGTAATCAAGCATATACGTAGCATGGTTTTATTTGGACATCGAACATGATTAAATTAATAAATTTCCGTATAAAACAAAAACATTTCATGTGAAAAAAGAATCGCTGACTTTAATTATTGCTTCAACTTCAAGAAATGATTCGATTTAACATTAATAATATATGGAAAAACGACGTTCATGTTTTAGGTGAATACATACATCTTAAATAACAAACCGGGTTAAATAGATAAATACGACAACCAACAACAAAACGTCTACAAAATGAGAAATGACAAATTTTGGCCAGAGATGTTTCTAGGATTAGATGAACGGGATGCGTAAAAAAAATTCTCAATCAAAATTTCGAGGTTTGCGGGAAAAAAAAAGTTATTTAGGTCCGGTTTTTTATAGCTTAATTTCAGCTTCTTTCAATTTTGCTTGGTTGTATTCCGTTAAGTTTATTTACGTTCAATCAATTGTGTTCAGTTAATCTCTTCAGAAAATTAACTTTTAATTCAACTAAATTCACTTCACCTCAATTTCACTCAATATAGTTCAATTAAGCTCGTCTTTAATTAATTCAATTCAGCTCATCTTTAATTAATTCAATTCAGCTCGTTTCTGCCGAAAAGAACATGGTCTTAGTGGGACAAAATATATGATGATATAACAAGAAAAAATGTTCAATGTAATGATAAAAGTCCTAGAACCAACGATCTTTAAATAAAAAAATCTTAATAACCACTAGACCAACTTAATTATTGTGCTACTTTACTAAAACATATTGTAATTATTTTTTAGAGAAGGGGTGCAGATGAACCCCATGCACCCCGCCAAAAACGCTTCTTATTTTGGCCACATTTGCTGTTATGCAGAAACGTGAATACCTAGTGTGAGGTCTCTGCAGCGCTGATGTCCACTGTCAATAATACTATAATAGTACGATATTGTGCGCTTTAGACCTCACGGATTTACTTTTGGCTCCTTCTCAAAATGGCCTCGTATTATAAAAATGACAGTTTGCACCCTAACATTTGCCTATTTATTTAACGTGTTTTAGACTTCTACATATAAAATAAATATAACGATTTTAAAGAAGACTAATGCGATTTTATTTTATTTGTAGGTGTGGGATATAATATAATAAAGAGTATACTAACTACTAAAGGACAATTAATTAAGTATACTAGATATCGTGCATGAACTAAGCCTGAAAGTGTTGCAGCTTGGTAGTTGGTACAATGGTACATGATGTCTATTGATAGTGATTCATCTTTATTTGTTAATTATTTGCTTCTTGCCCCCATTCTTGTTTTTGTTATATTCATGTCTCGTTTAATAACGAGCTCAAACGAACTCCCGAACCAAGTTTTAGTATGTTAGAGCTCGACTCGGTTTGGACTCAGTTTGGCTTGTATTTGAGCTCGAGCTCGGTTTGACAAATCCCTAATATCAAGCTTTATTTAAGCTGATTCCGAGAACTTAACAAACGGGCCCATCTTGGACAATTAGGTTATGTTCTTTTGGACTTAACTTCTGAACATCTCTTCACAATTTAACTCTTATTTAAGTTATTTTAATTCAGGGTTGTTCTGTTCAATTTGATTATATAGCTCTATAAATTTAATTCATTTCAATTCAACTCGACTATCTTAGTGGTTTATATTATAATTTGCACAAATTCTAATTTACGACGGTGACACATGCGACCAGTAGAAAAGTGATCACATTTTAACAAGTAGTCATCATTTTTTATTAAATAGTGACCATTTTTTGTTTAAAAATGATATATTTTTTTAAAGAGTGGTAACTATTTATCAAAAAGTGGTCACTGTTTACCACAAAATTGTTACATTTTAAAAAAAAAAATACGAAATGAGACTGTCCTATAGAAAACTACCGCATAATTTGTATATAAATTAATAAAATAATAGTAGTACACTAGTTTCTAAGAAGATATCCCATGCATTAAAGTAAAAGACGGGTTGCCAGTCTTGCCACCAATCCGACATCATGTCGACCCGAAGCTTCTTGTTGAATAACATCACGAATTAATGAATCTAATTAATAAAGATATACCGCGTTAATCAAATCATTATTTTTGTTTAGTCTTTTAAAGGATTTTGTTAACGAAAATTGTATGGATACTTTTGTTTAGGACGAAAAGGCTGAATAACATTTTTTAAATTTGGTTGACACGTAAATTATACACACGTTATTCTTCATTTTGATACTTGGTGATTAAGATTGTTATGTTTATGGAAGTCAATCGGGGAAGCAGGGACGGAGCCAAGATTCGAACGGTTAAGAAATCATTTTAATCAAAAGTTTAAGTTAATAGTTGGAATCTCAAGATCGATTTTATATTCTAACAATTGTACATTTAGGCTCCGTTTGGCAGCGCACTCCAATTACCTGATTTGCCTGAAATAACTTTTTTGTCAAAAGAATCCGGTAGCTTATTTTTTGGGAGTGTTTGGCAAGTAGCTTATTTGATCAAATAAACTACCTGAAATGAAATGCTACATGAGGTAGCATTTTAGATTTGAGTTACCTGATTATAGGTTATATAACATTTTTATCCTTCAATCTATAATATAGTAAATAATTATTATATCCTTTTCCGTCATTTCACTAAAATAAGCTACCTTTTCAGTTAGTTTGTCAAACAGTTTTTTATATAACCAGTCAGCTTATCAGCTCCTAATTTTCAGCTAACTTATCAGCTACCTTTTCAGGTTTCAGCTAGCTTTTCAGTTTTCAGGTACCTTTTCAGGTTTCAGGTAGCTTTTCAGCTCGTTTTGCCAAACAGAGCCTTATATGTCTGTATTTCGTCCGTCCCGATTATTTACTTACCTATTGTATGTTTGGGTGTCTCGATCAATTATCTACCTGTCTACTTTAATAATGCCTTTAATAGGCAACTAGTTTTACGCCCATGCAAAAAATGCACGGGCTTAATTTTATTAAATTGAAAATGAATAAGAAGGTGAATATATATTTAATAAAAATATGATTTTAGTATTACAGTTATACTAATGTAAAATGTAAAAATAATTTATACGCTTAACTTGGACGTAATTAAAAATACACATTAGCTCGACATGATAAACAAAAATAAATATTATTTAAGATAAATCAAATATATATGTAGGATGGATAAGAAAAAACAGTAACATTATATAATGGAAAACTAAAATATTTGTCGTATATATTTAAGGGCTGAAATTAAATCATTTTAAACTTAAAATGGAAAAATAGCCAATAAAAATAAGTATAAATCTGAAAATTATACTTATGGTTTATATCCTAAATTCCTAACTATCCTAATTAACCTAATTAGTCTTGGTCGACTCTCTAACTACCCAAAAATTAAACGGAATTGGTCCGTTTTCAATGAGAATTTGTGAACTTTTATATAGGGATAAAAACATATAAGAAAGTGAAAAATTATATGTTCGTTTATTTGATAAACTTCACATCTGCCTATCCTCATTTCAACTCACAACTTTGCCTTTTTTTACTCTCTAATTCTCCCTCACTACTTTTCCTTTAATCTAACTACTATATCGCCTCTCTAAAATCTATTCGGGGTTCGTTACAACGCTCACCTATGTTACAAACTCAATAAATTACCTCTTTATGTTTTTAAAATTCCATTAATATTCTTTGGATTAATTAAATTGCTCAATTGATTGCTAATAATTAATGTTTAACGCATGTGAAGGAATCAAATGAAAAGTTTAATTTTTTTTCCGTCAAATATATAATACGGATTGTTATTTTCCGTATTTATTGTTGCAATTTTTTATCGTTTTTATTATTTATATATTATATATTTATTTTTTTCATTTTTTTGGCTCGTTAAATTTGATATAAAATACGTGTACAAAATATATACTACCTTTAAAATTTTTTGCTACTCTCTTTTCATAAATTTTAAATTTTTGTTGCTTATCTTTGTTGTAAAGGTAAATCTGTAATTTTAAAAAATATTGGGAATTATCAACTGAATAATGCTCTTTATACTACGAACAATAGTAATATTATCTAAATACACTACAAAAATTACGTTTTTGAGCGACCGTATTTAGCAGTAGCCAAAATGACGACGAATATTAAATTCTCTCGGCTATTTACTTGTTGGTTTTTTAAAAATTAAAGTTATTGAAATTTAATGATTTTTGAAAGTTAATAAATTTTAATGATTTTAGAATTTATTGAATTAAAAAGAAATAAACCATTGAATTAATAGAAAAATAGAAAAATAGGAGGAGAGACTAATTAAATAACTTGGTGATCATGGTAGACCTTACATCAACAAAAATCAATTTTTTTTATAAAATTCAACAACCAATCAAAATGCTTTAAATAACCTTCCTTTTATAGATAGAGGATTTGTTCTTGAACACTCAATTTTGTTGACTTGTCATCTAGTAATTAGGTCCTGTTATTTCTCACTTAATTTCAGCTCCTTTCAATTTTGCTTCATTGTATTTCATTAAGTTTTATTTACGTTCAGCCAATTATGTTCAGTTAATCTCTTCATAAAATTAATTTTTAATTCAACTAAATTCACTTCACCCTAGTTTCACTCAATTTAGTTCAATTAAGCTCTACTCCAATTAATTTAATTCAGCTCGTTTCAGTCGAAAAGAACACAGCCTTAGTCTCATCTTTTTTCTTTGGATTTTGTACCAAAACCAAAAATAAACAAATGACTGACACAAAACCTATACTAGACATTTTTACTCTATTTAAGTCCTTATAATCGGCATGTTTCGGTTGGGCCATGAAGAAAAACCTAGCGGGATGCAAAATTTTAGTAGGGATGAACACGCAATAGTGTATAAGGAGAACTCAAAAAAAGTTCAAAAAAAAATGAACTTCAAACTTTGAAATTTACGAACGACAGCAAAGATATGCGCCTTTGCTAACCCCCTAAAATTTACCGTTGTTATTGAAAATCCGAAGTCATGGCCAATAAATATAATTGGTTATTCCTTGCAAAAAAAAAAAAAAAAAAATATAATTGGTTATTAATTTTCATTAGGGTCAAAATATAACTAGGGTAATGTTCAAATCATATTGTAATGATACTTAAAGTAGGTTAAACGAGACTTCTACAAAGGACACTTGACCCGTAAATTGTACGTACATGTTTAAAGTTGAGTAAGACTTTAACTGAATCATAACCATAAGGAATTATAACCTAACTATAACCAACTTGGACTAAGTAATTAGCAAATCACGGCGCAATTTATATGATACATTTGTGAGTTGGATGTCATCCCTATAAATGTCCGAAATTCAGTTGACTTTTTATTATTAAAAGATCAATTTTATTAATTATAATAATTGTAAAAGAAATCGGAATCGACTAACTATAATTAAAGTCATGAAAATCGAATAAAATACGCTCTTTCGAAAACAAAAATTAATACAGTATAAACTAAATACAACCGTTTCTACTTTCTATATATCTTCTATAATAATTAATATCGATCATAGTTTTTTCCTACAACCATGATTGATTTAACAGATTGTACCAGTTATCCGACATCTACTCTAGTAATTTTTTGTGAATTGGTTTCGGCACAAAGATCAAGGAATAAGGAGGGGTCAATTATTAAAGGATAAATAGACCAAATTGAATGTAAATGATCAATTATTTATCAAATATATTACTAAAATATAAATAATAATAATAATAGACTGAAAACAAACAACTAGGGCAAAGGGAGCATATTAATGGACAAACAACTAACCCATAATAATAGCTTATTTACAAAATAACAAGCACAAGCACACCGAATTTAATGGACAAACAACTAACCCATAAATTAACAATTTTACCTTACAAGTTAGTTAACCATGCATCTTTAGTTCTTTACTTGAACAATAATAAACTACTCCGTAATCTAATCTATAAAAGCAACAACCACAGAGCCTACGTGGCGCTCTGTGGTTGAAAGTCAACTTTTCAAAGATTCAGTTTTTTTTTGCTGATTTTATGGAACCCATGTTCTTTTAAGAATTTAATTCCATAGTTTCACTTTTTGTTTGCCTAATATGAATTGTTCAATTGATCAATTATAAAAACCTTCAATAATCAATGCAATCATACTATACTAATTATAATTTACGTATACAAATTTAAATCATAATACAAATAAAATTTATTGACATCGAAATAATTTAATAGTGGTCGAAATACTTTATTAAATTAGAAAATTAGCCAACTATTATGATTGAACTGATGAATAAATATTTGGAAAATATGAATTGAGATACAATAATTTTAAAAAATCTATAATTTTATCATCTATATATATAGCTGGTAAGTGGTAACCGATCCACAAAACAAAATCACAATAAATAAACTAAATAAATGTTTAAAATGATTGAAAATTTAATTTAAAATGGTAAAAATATTAGAAATGCTTATTAATACAAAAATGATTGAAAATTTAATTTAAATAAATGTCAAAATAAAGATAGAAAAATGATATTATCAATAATTTTCTCTTCATGCAATAGTTCCCAATGCTTCAACAAATATATTTTCGACCATCTTTGATCATTAATTTGATCACTAGAGACATTTTCAAAACAATAAAGAAAGGAAGAGAACATTAGTCACCTTAATATATTTATGTTGGGCGGGTTATTGGGTAATTGATAATTGTTTGTAATATTTGTTTGGGGAATAGAGTAATAATAATGAAATTATGTAAACGTCATTAAAATGTAGTATCATCAACACTTCCTATTTATGTGAAAAATTGATATTGAGCGGTGGAATCGTGAGGAGACTGAGGACTGGGAAAAGAATGAGTTAATGAGGACGAGGGTTTATGGAGTTTGACTATATACGATTATACGTGAGGTATTTTGGGTTAACTATAATTTACAGCCCACTTTACTGATGATTTCAGATACAAAATATTGTTCTTTATGGTTTAATATTTCACAATGATAATTGATTTGTTACGATAATATATCTGCATTGTATTAAAATAAAATCAAGTTAAATAATAACATATATTTATATATACGGGATAATTATTTTATTAGTCTCAAGTCTGTTTACTTTTGTTTCATCTAACATATTTAGGCCGTCTTAATTTTAACATGGACACTTCTATCTTAAATGAGAATATGTGTCATAAAAATTGGTCGAAATTGTTGTTTATTTTAATTGTTTATGTTAGGTAGGTATATAAATGGATTACATATATAATTTGATGTACATAATATTATCTATAGTGTGTCTTATATTTTGGTAAAATTTATAAATGACGTACTATTATCGTTTACGTTTTAGCTATTATATATTTGTATGATAATATCACGAGTTTGAATAAAATTTAACAATTCGACTAACATTCTAAACGGGTACGAGTTATAATTTTCATTTTATTTTTGTTTAATAACTAACAAATAGTAATATTCTTTCTCATTTATCGTATATTCTTTACATTTGCTTTTAATGTGAATTTTTAGACCTTACAGACATGTACCTTTTAAGGATACTTTGTTGTGTTACCCATACATATATAGCCCTAAAAAAGAAATCTAAAACTTCGCTTGAATATATCGGGAAAAAAGATGTAAAATCTGATTAATGACAGAGTTATATGTACAAATTGAAAAGGAAGATAAAATTGTCATTTTAAATGTGCACGGGTCAAAAATTCTATTTTGTCTGTATATAGGTTATACAAGAGCGCGCGAGTTGGACTAATAAAAAATAGTTTTAACAATTGTGCGGGTTTACAACTATAATCAAACTATTCAATTTTACTTTGTTTTATTTTTTTTTCATCTGAAATTTTATTAATATAAATTTGGTTTGTTTGAAGCCGCACAAGCAAAGGCGAAGCTACGCCTGGGCTGTATGGGCCAGGGTCCGGGGTAAAATTTCAAGATCAAGTAATAAATAGTACTTCCTCCATTTTTCTATGTTCTTCCCATTTGCTTTATTGCGGTCTCTAAGACGCACCTTTGACCGTCTTTTCCGACACCTATACGATATTTTTTTCTATTGAATTTTTTTTCCCCACGAAGATTTGTTGATAATAATTGTAAATGTTCTAATTTTATAACTTAAAATTCATTATTGTCTAACTTACTTACGGTCAAAGTTCGAAAACTTTGACCTCCAAAAAGCAAATGGGAAGAACATAGAAAAATGGAGGAAGTAACAAAGTTAGCACTCAAACTTAGTTGGTCTGGTGGTTTGTTCCAAACAATGGTGTTCATGTGGTTTCAGGTTCGAGACTCATAACATTCATTTTATTGATTTTTTCAAATATTTTTAGAATTTCCTTTTTTGTCTAAGATTCCATCTCTTAACCATTTATTATTATTTTTTAATATATTTTTACAGTTTTCTTCTTTTGTCTAAAATTTCATCCCTTCATCATTTATTCTTTTTTTACTACACTGATAATTTTACCCGATAAATTTTTTAATAGTATTTCTAAAATCGGTGACTATTTTTAACATTGAAATTGATTTCTATCAAGGTAACTTATATGAATTTGGTTTCTAAAATCGTAATACTGAAGTAACAATGTAACACTTATAATAAATTGAGTATAGACTGGGAACATGAAAACCGGCCCCTCCTATAATTTTATCCTAGCTTCGTCCCTGCGCACAAGTTATAATAATACAAAGTAGAAAGTAAAATTAGGTTAACTAGACAACATATTGGACTACAACAAATACTCAACCAATTGATCCTAATACATCCATTTACGTAAATTGTAAAATAAATTTATGTTTCTGAAAGCTTAAATGTGACTTTAATTTTAAATTGTTAATAAAATTTAAAAAGATTTTATTACTTTATTTTAGAACTTTATTTTAGAACTTTATTTTCAAAAATAATTAAGTTTAAAACAGGATAAGTAATTAATAAAATTACCTAAAAAGTTAAGAGTATTAATTTTTTTTAGCAACAAATTTGAAATAGCATACCCGTGCAATTTGCATGGGTTTAAAACTAGTTAAGAAGAAGTCTATGCCATCATCAAGATATCAACTTTTTTTTTAGAACGTAGGGTGATTAATTAATTAATTAATTTATTTTTTTTGGTTCAAATGAGCGCACTATGTCGCGGGTGAGAATCGAACCCCCAACTTCAAGGTTGAGATAAGAGAGCTCTTACCACTTGAGCTAACTCTTGTTCTCATTAATTAATTAATTTAAGTAATCAATAATTATTGGGTGAGACGATCTCACATGTAAAACGGTCCTTTTTTTATAAAAGGAAAACTCATTTATTAGTATTAAATAAGAAAACTTATTATAAAAATAGATCGTTTTATCATGTGAGCCCGTCTTATTTTAAGATTTGTGTTAAAGTAATGGAGCAAGTCAAAAAGGGAAGTCTTCGTGTAGTTCTGACAACAACCTCAAATTTTGTTTTGATTCCCTCAAAAGAAAAGACCGGTACCAAATCCTCCACCGTACCATTTATTTTTGAACCCACCTTCCTAAGTTTAAAATGGCTAATAATTAAAACAGATTAGAATATATTGTAAGGGTATACGTTAAAGAAAATCGTTAATGAGATACAACCAATAATTACACTAAAAGCTAATTAGAAAAAATGATAAACTTAAATAAAAATGATAGCAATCTTTTATGGAAGAGGTCTTTCACTATCATTAACGAGAGACGGTCTTTCTTAAGAATTTATAATTCCTTTAGCTTTAATTTTTATGATAATTCTATTAAATGTGTTAAATTATGTTAATAGGAAACGTAAGTATAAATATTTTAGATGGGGAAAGAGTCGGATATGTGACTAATATTACAATTTCAATAACTAGGTTTATTTGGGCTATCGTTAATTAGTTGATTCTATGACATTAAATCGTTGAACATATGTGATAATTCCTATAAATAAAGTAAATAGAATACATAAGGTAGAATATAACACAAATAGACGAGCATTAAATTAAGATTTTCTTTCCGGTATTGTTTCCTAGTCACTTATAATACATATTCGTATATAATTTCGTGTCAAAAGGATATAAAATATGTTAAAGTTCTCTTCATTTATTAACAAAATGAAGAAGTTTGTTTTATTTTAGGTACTTTATTTAAATTTAGATGTAATTGTGATTAAACCATCACTAGAGTTATCCATGAAAGTTTTAAAATGTGAAAAAATACGTAGTATTATATAACACATTTTTTAAATGTTAGAAAACAAAAAAAAAATTGCAATTGATGCATGGTTCGTACCAAATTATTTGTAGAAAATGATTTCACATTATTCATAAATTATACATCAGATATAATACAAGTATACAATTGTTAAACTGCTCATTCAAAGTAGTTTCAGACCATGATTTTACCCTTTACGCACCAAAAAATCTTTGAAATTAAATTCAGTAATACTGAAATAGGCAAGCCCTTCCAAACACAGCGACAATTTATGAAAGGAAAAAAATGACAAATAGCAAAATTGCAACATGCAACCCCGTTACGAAGCCATGATTTAGAGTTAGAGGGGAAAAATTTTAGTAGGAAAACACAAGTATTGTCATAAGCAACAAATAAAAATAATATAACTATAATTGACTTTATTTTTCAGCGGAGGTCAACCCGGTTGGAAATTTAGGATCACTATAGTATAGTGGTGAAGATATATTGAGAAAATATATGTTGTGTCGTAGTATTGAGGCCACTGAATTTCCAACAAATTGAGAAACAAAATCGTCCTGACTACGATATAAATCGGAATTGACGTCGTCCCCCAACGTCACACACCAACACTCCTAAAAAGTTGTGTAATCATCCATTAGGAGTTGGAACTCTTATGATATGCTCAAAATTATCATAGAGAACGTAGTAGAGATAGATGGAAGATGATATTTCTCTAATGATTACAATTCTCATATATATAGGGGTGCAACAAACCCTTTCTCGCTCCACCACTGGTGCAACCGCCACCTACTCTACAAATATGTTCGAAAATAAACTTTTAATTTTTTTTTACAAAATACAGATGATCCTAACTCAACAAAACGAGAAGTACCGAGATCACAAATTCTCATTTGTGATAGTAACATCCGTCGCAAACTTGCGACGAGTCAAATAAAACCCATTTGGGGAAATAAAGACAAACTTTTTGGGATTACGCGCCTTTATTCTCGTCTTACCTTATCTAATCAAATGAATATATTTGACCCGTGACAAAGATGCGACAGATATACCCGTCATAAAGAGACCTTTAAATCGAGATTACTAATAAGTACGGACTAGGGAGTACATAAATGATAAATACCTCAATTAAGTATACCAATAGGCCCCAATCGACCGTCCAAAACCCAATGATGGAACAAAATCCTTAAATTTTCTTCCTGCGATATATACAGTAACACAGTATATAAACAATTAAACACTGCCTGATTTATTTCCTTCAATTGTTTGCTCAAAATCCATAAACAATTTTCACTAACTATATATATGTACCTCACACATCTTATTACACGAATCTCATACAATTATTTCTTACCATAATTTCCCACACATTTTCTGCTGAAATAAGTCAATACTCTGTGTTCTGACTTCTGACCCATGTTATTCACAATTCTATGATCAACCCACTGTTATTTTACTTTTCTTTTTGCTTAAAATGGAGATTCTTTTTGTGGGTTGATTGTATTTTTGCTAAAGATTTCACATTTTCAATGGGTTTTTGTCATTAACAAGTTTTGATTTCGTACTCAAAGAAAAGAAAAAAGAAATGTTTGGTTTGGTTAATTTGTTTTGGTGTTCTCTTTGGAGCTATATTCTTCATGTGTTCAGCCTTTTTTCGAGGTGCGTATGAGACGGTTTTACAGGAGACTTACTCTTTTTAGCGAAGTTTGTAGATTTTGGGATATTTCATGATTGTTTTGTGAATTTTCATGTTCTTTTGTAGTAAAAAATGTAAACTTTTGTGAATGTTCAGGACGGTTTTACAGAAGACTTACTCTTTTAGTTAAATTTGTAAAAAAAAATGTGAATTTTCATATGAGACGGTTTTATAGGAGAGTTATGCTTTTAGTTAATATATAAACTGTTGGGATAAATGGATAATTCATGATTATTTTGTGATAAAATGTGTTGAATTAATGACAATTTGGGTTTGTTGCAGGTTTTCTGTTGAGAAAACAGTGGAAAATTGGAGTGAAAATGATGATCATGGAGTAAAAACTGAGGAAAAAGTTGAGGAAATTAAGGGTTTTGATCAAATTGAGGAAAAAGAAATGGAAAGTATTGTGAATGCTAATGCTAATACAAGTAAGTATCAGTTCTTTGCTGGGAATAGTGTGTGTGCATTTGTTGAAGAACCTGCTCAAACTACTATGAACTTTACTGTTCATGAAATGTTTGTGTTTTCTAATGATGGGTTCAATCCTAAACAAGAATTGGTTCAGAAAGTTGATTCCTTTTTCGACGACGAAATTCTGGGTTTTTCTGTTGATATGGATGTTGATCTTGAACCCCCTTTAGTTAAAACTAGGGTTTTTGATGAGTTCAGTAGAGAAGATGAGGTTGTTAATAAGTGTCGCGAAAGCGAGAATTTGGGTGGTGGGTCTGTTTGTGATGATCTTATTTTGGTGCATAATGATTGTGATGATGGGTTGAGTAGAGAAGATGAGGTTGTTGAAAGCGAAAGCAAAATTTTAGGTTTTGGTGACCAAATTTTGGTGCATAATGAGGTTGTTGAGCACAAAATTGTTGAAAGTCCTGTTGTCTGTGATCTTAATTTCGATGAGAAAGACGGGTCAAGTGTTAGCCAAGATGAAATGTCTGAGAAGGATGAGGTTGTTGAGCACAAAATGGGCGAAACTCGTGTTGTTTGTGATCTTAATTTCGATGAAATAGACGGGTCTAGACGGGTCAAGTCTCAGAAAGAGGAGACTAATAGTCTAGATGAAGTTTCTGATCAAGTTTATTCATCTATTGCAAACAGTGACGATTTTTGGTCGACGATTTATGAACATGATTGTGTTTTTGGTAATCATGATGAGATTATAGTGGATTCAGAAGAATATCCTCTGAAATCATTAGATGATTCTTCAATTGATCGAAATAGTTCAAGTTTAGATGATGTTAGTGTTGAAAGTGAGCATGATCAGGAAGTTGATTCTTCTTCATTCATTGAACTAGACCTTCATAGACATCATAGCAGTAGTAGTTCTACTGCAGTTGATGAGTTTTCGGATTCTGATGAGAGTGACGGGGAATGTTCGTCTCTTGACGAGATGAGAAGGGTAGATTCGTCTGAGAGTTGTGATGAAGGGGAAGTTCAAGTGGAAAACGATGTGTTGTTGGAGCAAAAGGAATTGATCCGGCAGATGAAAAGGGAGATGAGGCAGCTGAAAGTTAGTGGACTTCCCACTATCTTAGAGGAATCTGAGTCTCCTAGAGTTGAAGATGATCTGAGGCCATTACGGATTGATGAAAGAATCCGGCATAAAGATCGTATGGACGAGATCCAAATCTTCTACAAGAGGTACTTGGACAAGATGAGAAAGTTGGACATTTCGAGTCAGCAAACCATGTATTCAATTGGTAAGCTATCATATTACCTCTGGTTTAACATTCATTATTGCATTCTTGCCATATATTCATTGTTAATGATTTAGTTTACTAAGGTTATAACCTTGATTCCTGAACTCGAGTTCTATTCGAATGTGGAAACATATCGTGATTAAGGATTGACTCGATTTTCAAGGATTAGTCTTTAATGAAAACCGTAAAATTGGGTGATGCATAGACTCGTTTTGGAAGCAGTAGGTCTCCTGAGATAATATAATAGGTACAAATCATGATTAAAGATAAAATAAGTACATTTATTATGTAAATAAGTACGAAATTACTATTGTACGATCAATGGCAAAAGGGTCACGAAATACAAATAAAAGGGTACAAAATAATGGTCTCTCAATAATTTATTAAAAAACCGTCTCTCTCAAGTTTTAGTGTTTTGGAAGGCTATATCAAATTGATTTGTTTTGTTGATGTAGTATGATTTTTCATTAATGAATTGACCATTCCTTAGAAAAAACCAACAATCGGGCGCCACCTGATGATACCAAATTAGAACGAGTCTATTTACAAGAGAGTGGTCCTCAAAGTCGGTTGCTCGATGAGTAAATTTGTTGTCCAATGTCCATCTTTAACCTTGTTTATTTTTAGGTAGTTCTACCATCCCTAGCCTAAACACAATACTAAAGCTTGTAAACGTCCACCTGATAGCGTAATCTCATTAAATCTTTTATGCTTCCTTACTCAGATGATTACGTCATTATGAATTTATTACTACAAAACAAAATTTCGAGTATTCAAATATTCCCTCATGGGAAGGTATACCTCATTAGATACTCAATTTTGCATCTAAGTGCTTTTTTTTGTTGCCCATAATTTCCATGGACAGGATTTCTACATACAAAAGAGAGGTCCACAATAGTGAACAATAATCTATTCTTATGTGAGATGGAGACCCATAGGGAAAGTATGCCCTTTATTTGGTTATTCAATGCAAATTAATTCATAATTCATGAGATAAAGTACATAAAGTTAGTTATTAGTCCCGAGTTGAGATCATCTGTCCCATTTTTGTGTCCCATTTCCCGTCCCATTGACTATATCTCGCGACACATCATTCTTATGCAACCTGTGATGTGTCGGAAGTTTATGATGGGACACAAGATGAGACATAAAATGGGATCGGGAATCCGCTCTCAGTAGTAGTCCCACCACAAACTCACAAACCCATGCATGTAGATTTTCAGCCTTGAGTTCTTTTTAAAGGAAGTATATCACATTATGTATCATGCATCTTTCTTTTTCTTCCTACCAACTTTCCTCATCAAAGTGCTTTTTGTGATGGTGTACACTTCCATCTGTCTGTTCTTTCATCCATATATTTCATCTCTCTGTTTAAAGTTCATGATCACATTCCTAATGTGATTCTACGACGACGTCTTAATCCGAAAGTGATCTGGGGTCGGCTAACATGAATAAACACTCAAAACCGCTTTGGCGAATAATGCAAAAAAAAAGGATTCCTTGCTTTTGAATTTTGAACATGTTATGGTTAATTTTCTGAAAGTAAGCAAAGCTTATGCTATAAGTTGCATGCAGTACTTTTTTTTGCCTGTATCTTTTGACCCTCTTCCTGAAGGACTGTGCATAGAATACTTGACTAAATTAATCCTGACAGTATATTCAGTTTCATCTTTCTGTCTGCCTGTGTGTATCACTACTAATTACTGTATTTATAACTGTCATCACTCGTAAATCTCATATGTCCTATGCGGCTATGCTACTCCGACTCTTCATATTACCTCGTGTATCTGTATATCGCATAAAGCTCAGACATGGGTGAGACACATGGGCACAGAACAAAAATCCCGAGAAAGAGTCCGACAGTTAATCGTGTACTCATGTTGTCGTGTTAGATACTTCAAATGGTATTTAAGCAACAAACTGGTATTTCGTCTGCTTTTGTGTTTCAAACAATTTATGGATAGTATGTATCTGCCTTATGTAGGTCTTCTTCAGTTGAAGAGCCAAGATCAGTTGGACATGAACAAAAAAGTGTCGGTTCCTGTGATGAAATCGGTGCTGGCTCAAAATTTCTGGTCTCACAAACTAAGAAAGCACGAAGCTGACCATGTAAAGAAATTGATCCGAGATCTTAAAAGGGATTTAGAATTGGTGTATGTTGGACAGGTTTGTAACTCATGGGAGATCTTGAAGTGGCAATATCGAAAAGTTGAAGAGCTACAAACTCACGATCCTGATGGATTTCGTCAGTACAACCAAGTTGCAGGGGAATTTCAGAAGTTTCAAGTACTCCTGCAGCGGTTTACTGAGGACGAGCCCTTCCACCACGGCCCTCGAGTTCAGCACTATCTCAAGAGTCGATATGCTGTTTCAAACCTTCTTCAAGTTCCCTTGATCAAAGGTATTGTATTTTCCGTTGAAGTGAAGTTACGAGATATGAACAAATGGGTTCAATCAAGTTACATGGATTTATTATCTGATTTGCCTTGCAGACGATTCTAAGAACGAACTTAGAGGAGACCGAGAAGGGGCTATTTCAATCAGCATGCTGAAGGAAGTCATAATGTCGTCAATGCGCTCATTTTGGGACTTTCTTCGGACTGACAAAGATGAAGTTCATGCAATTACTCTGATGGGTATTCACGGAGTTCATGTCGATCTGCAAGACCCTTCCGATACTGATCTTCTAACAGAAGTTCGCTCGAGTCTTCACAAGGTTTGTCACTCTAGCCATACTTTTCCGTGTTATTTACCCTATACATAGCTAGTAAACTCATGAGGGGTGGTACTCATGACCTGTGTTCAAACCCGTCAGCAACAAATTCTCCCGTGTGACTCCTCCTTTTTGAACCGTTGTATAATATGCAATTTCAACGCTGATCATGGACCGACAATTTATACTTGCAGAAGGAGAAACGGCTAAAAGACCTAGTAAGAAGCGGGAATTGCATAGTAAGGAAGTTCCAAAAGCATCAAGAACCGAGATTAAGCCCAGAGATGTTCCTTGCACAGGTGGAACTCCGGCTGGTCTCAAGGGTGCTTAACATGTCGACACTCACGACAGAACAACTCTTATGGTGCCAGAAGAAGATGAACAAAACAAATATAATTGGTAGGAAAGTTCATATAGAAACTTCATTTTTGCTCTTTCCGTTCTAATAATCACGGGATAAACCGCGGCATTTAGATATTAATGTAGATTAATCACAGGAAGTAGCTTTGCAGACATTGCAGTAAGCCAGTAATATACTGCTAAGAACAGAAGATGTTATAGAATGTACAAAACATATAACTTGTCTATGTCTTTTTACCAAGGATGTTTTAAGGATTCCTTGGGAAGTATTTTTACTCGTGTAAACTTAGGTAATAAAAAAAGCATCGTAACTCTCGTAAGTTCCGTTATTTCTTATCGTCTGCAATATATTTACGACTCGTTTACATATGACATGAACAAATTACAGTGAATTGAAATACTCCTATGACTCAATATATTGTTTACGTTTAGTGTTTGTTGAGTCTGAGGGAGTACCTGCCAAGGATACGTTTGTTGAGTCGGAGGGAGTACCTGTCAAGGATGTTTAAGTACGAGACAACCAAATATGCACGGATTAGATTGTTTTGTGTTGGGGCGGTTTAGTACAAGACTCATTAATGTTTATATGAATGTTTAAAAGCCACAAGTTATAATCTAATGTACTCTAAAATAAGTTATAGTTTAGTGGACACTAAAATTTTATAATCGCAAAGATTTGCTAAAATTAATGACCGTGTTTTTTTTCACTTGACTTCATCTCATTTCAGTTTGATTTAGTTATATTTAATCTAGTTAGTTTAGTTCAGTTTTATATAGTTATGTTGTCCGTCTTTCCCAAATTAACACCTCTTCTTCACTTCAACTCTATTAAATTAAGTTGTATTTCAGCTGAAAAGATCAATACCTAATAATAAAAAAGTTATATCCTCAATTGAAGTATAAATAAGCATAGGTTAAGTATTTCAAATGTAAAAGATTTATATTCAAGAACGGTTTATGTTTTTTATCATTAAAAAACATAATCCATCCTAATAGTTGTCCTAAAATGAATAGAAATATATCTCTCGATTAAGAGTAAAATGTCAAACCCGATTTAATACTTGGTGGTATAAGTAGAGTTGGCTATCAGCACGGGCTAACCCGCCCTCGTCCAACCTCTCAAGTCTCAGAACACAAACCGACCCGCCTCAGTCCACTCTAGCCCGCGCTCCCATCCTTGGCCTGGATCGGGTAACGAAATCCAACCTGGCCCACCCTTGACCCGTCAATTTAATATATACTTCCTCCTATTCATTTAAAATGTCCCATTGTCCATTTCGGTCTATTCAGGATAATGTCCCATTGTTCTTTTTTGGTAAGTTTTTTTCCATTCTTTTACCATTCTACCCTTACTATTTATCACTTATTACCCACCCACCCACCCATTACCCAATCAACATACACCCTCCCTCCAATCAACATACCCCTACACAACCAAAATAATTTTTTTCATAAGATTCGCCATTAACCCGCTCTCCATCCACAATGGGCCTAGCCAGGGCCATATATTTTCTCAGCCCGGCCAAACACTCCCCGTTGCGCGGTGCGCCCCTTGCCTAGCCCAGGTCTAGGCAAAATGTGCCTGACCGTCCTCGAGTCAGCCCAGCCCTAAGACAGCTCTAGTAGATTAGTGACTAAAAGCCCAAAATAAAAACCCCACGGCAAAACAGTCGGGTAAACCCGACAACAAAACGGGTGATCGCATAACAGCCGTTAGATTTAGGTCGAATACAAAGATACCAAAATCTCAACACTTGCTTATAATAGCATAAATAATTCCCCAATTCACCGCCGAAAAACCCTAATCCTCTTCCGCCATTCTTCATCTTCTTCACATTTTCTAGAGAGAGAAAGTCAGGAGAGTGACTACAATGGTTCAACGGTTAACTTACCGTAGGCGTCACAGTTACGCTACTAAATCTAATCAACATCGCATCGTCAAAACCCCAGGTAATTTAATCAATCATTTGTTATTTGATTCAATTGATTTGATTTTCAATGGTTGTCTTAGGGTTTTGATGTTTGATTGTTGTTAATTGTTGATTTAGGTGGGAAATTGGTGTATCAGACTACAAAGAAGAGAGCAAGTGGTCCTAAATGCCCTGTAACTGGCAAGAGAATTCAAGGGGTATAAATTTAGTTGTTTTTGTTGCTCATTTTATGATTTTTGATTAACTTGATGTAATTTGACTGTATATTTATTATGTGTATGTGTATTTGATATGGTGTTGTGTTGATGATGATCGACTTAGCTATATGTAATGGCAGTAGTTAAGTTCTTGTATCATCTCAATCATTTGTTTACCTTTGTTTTGTGAGCGGGGAAGTTTTGGTATTGATATTGTTGAACTGTTGCTGAAATGTTGTTAATCAATTTAATTTAGCGATGTTTGTAATGTGATTTCTGTTAATAGGGTAGTTTTTGCTGTAAGGGATTTGTGATAATGGTGGGTGTTAGGGTAGAAAATTGCTGCATTGCAACTCTATGTTTTGAGAAGACTTAATTTGCACCTCCCAATTGTGGTTTCATGTCTGTAAATTTATAATTGATGTTTGATTGAGTGTTATATTTGGGTTTGATTGAATACAATTGATCGGAAAGGAAAGGGAAAGACGGGAAATGGGGAGATAACGGAGTTCAAATCTCGTCTTTTGCTTGTAGAAGGGATTCATTATCCTTAGTTTCTGTTGCCCGATACCAATGCGTTGCTGTTAGTTGTGTTGGACTTTGGTCCTGTTATATGTAATGTTTGATCTTAGCTGAGTAGTGTTGTCTGTCACTTGAAGTATTCATTTTTTAAACGTAATCAACTTCGATTATGAAATTTATTTACTATGGATGTGTGGATGTACATTGTTATTGCCCAATGATGGAAAACTATATGCTTGAGCAGTTGCGTAGCTTTCAGTCACCATTAGCCTTTACTCGCCATCTTTGCTTGATCTCACTCCCTCTCTCTCTCTCTCTCTATATATATATATATATATATATATATATATATATCCATCTATCTATCTATCCATCTCTTTCTCTCTCTCTCTCTCTCTATTACATCCACCTATCTAGGCGATTATGGTTGGTAAAGGCTTTTGGTCATTGTGCTATGCTTAACCTGCATATGATTTATTAAAGCTATGAGATCTGAGGGCATTTACATCACCTATCTTTTAATTTGTTCGTGTTTTTTCCGAGCTTGAAATTATTTCTGCTCAAGGTCTATCTCTCTGATATAAATTGCCTAATTAGCCACTGAGCTGGGAGGTAGGTGCTTAATTTGGTAGTAGCTACGTTGGATCTAGCAGAAGTCGATGACCTATTGTTAGTAGCTATGTGATTTTGCACAGTGATGTCATTTTAGGCGTAGCATCAGTTAGTGTTTACACGTCTTTTTGTTTTTACCTTGATGCTATACTGTTTTAGCAGCTCAGCTGGTTTCATAACGGTTTTTCGTTCATCACTCTCCTTGTATGGGTGTTAACCTTTTCTGTGTGCTGGTTTTGGCAGATACCTCACTTGAGACCTACTGAATACAAGAGATCCAGATTGCCAAGGAACAGGAGGACTGTAAACCGTCCTTATGGTGGAGTTCTTTCTGGCGGAGCAGTCCGAGAGCGGTATGTCTTCTCTCTTCATTTGAACCATTGCCATTGCTCATTTCAAAGAGGATGAGTTGTATCTTGCATTTCACCTCGTTGGTTGTTTTAAATGTAATCTCTTGGCACTGCAGGATCATAAGAGCATTCCTGATTGAAGAGCAAAAGATTGTCAAAAAGGTTTTGAAGATCCAAAAGACAAAGGAAAAGCAAGCCGGAAAGAGCTAAACCCTGGTAACCGTCTTTTGAGATGGTAATTTTTGAGGTTGCAAAGAAGTTAGTCGTGCAAATGTGATGATATCAGGTCTTGACAATTTGGATTTGTAATAGCTCAGCTCTTGAAGCTCGTTTAGTGGAAGTTAAATCTTTGTCGACAATGCTTTACCTGTTTTTGTTCCTTCCTACTCTCTATTTTAGTCCATTATATCTCGTGGATTCATACATTTTCGTTCAACCCTTTCCTGCTGTGTGTTTTGTATTGAACAAATCGTCTGTGTACTACCTTTGTCTTCTCTCATATTTACTCCACAGATCCCGATATTGGATCGTTTAGTAACTCAGTATAAGACATTGTTTTGGGAAGCGGTCTTGGTTCTAACTTGCACGGCTCTTTGATGTTTGCAGCATCTTGTATCCAACACCTATAGTAGTTGTGATTTTCTTGCTGGTGGCCGGTGGATATGATCTTTACCTGTTTTCGTGAATATATAACTAGCAAAACGGTTTGCTTGAGCTGCTTTTTTTCGTTGTCAAGCCCGAGTGAATCATCTTGGTGTTGTATTATCTGTCATTGTTATTTCTTGTTCAAGTCGAGTCTGTATTTTTCTTTTGATCGATATTGGCCATCCTGTTTTATCCGGTTTCGGTCCGGCAATGGAAAGTACGTTCTACAATTATCAGTTGACCTCTTGGGTTACGCAGATAAGAACTGTAACAATGAATTTCGGTTTCTGTCCGGTCTAACATTCGACCATTTGGTTACCGACTTGCTTGTTCTTCGGCTTGGTCGTTTTCCGCCTAGATAACCCCCTTTCGATGAAGGAAAAGGCAACAAATCACCAAAATTAACATCGAAATTTAGGACCGCGGAACATACCAAATCAATCTGTGTGCATATTCTGTAATAGACAGTGATGTACTTCCTAATCTGAATAATTCGTTTGTATTTTTTATTTCGAGAATTATTTTAATCAAAAGTAAATAAATGAATTAAATAGACTCGGTATTATCTGTATTTAATTCCGTCGTTGATTTGTCTTCAAAACTCTATAATGTCTGCAAATCTCAGCAAGTCAACTGTAACCATA
The DNA here is from genome assembly GCA_029255685.2 of Silene conica. Taxonomy (NCBI): domain Eukaryota; kingdom Viridiplantae; phylum Streptophyta; class Magnoliopsida; order Caryophyllales; family Caryophyllaceae; genus Silene; species Silene conica. Next base: position 97,508,212 of record CM055312.2, read on the forward strand.
ACCTTCTTCAAACATGATGCGCATTACTCTTCCATTTCCTCTCTTTCTCCTTTCATTCCTCTTCTCTTCCCCTCCGACATCCAACTCGAAGACCGGAAAAACCGTCATCCTCGACAACATGGGCCGACCCCTTCGACATAATTCAATGTACTACATCCTCCCATCAAGCCCTGGTCATGGTGGTGGTCTTCAAATGTCACCTAGAAACCGGACGTCGCCCTGCCCCCTCTACGTAACCCAACATAGTGAAGAAATCTACCCGGGATTACCCGTCTGGTTCCTGCCTACAAACCCGACAGACACCCAAATAACCGCTTCAGCCGACTACAACATCCTGTTCAACGTGGTCAACCCGTGCTTGGAATCTGCAGTCTGGCAATTAGTCCAAGAAGCTGGTACAAGAAAGCGGTATATTGCGACAGGGGGTGCCATTGGAAATCCCGGGAATAAGACCGTGTACAGCTGGTTCCAAATCGAGAAGGCTGGGGCCGAGAAGTACGAGTATAAGATCGTGTTTTGTCCAAGTGTTTGTCCGTCTTGTATGATTAGATGCGGGAATTTGGGTGTTTTTGCTGAGAAAGACGGAAGCTTGTTTTTGGGTGTTGCTGGTCGCGCTCTTTTGATCTCGTTCAAGAAAGCATAGAAACTGCAAATTCTGTAGAATTAGACCGCATTTTTGGTTGCATTGACGGTACCAGTATCCATTGTTATAAGGTAAGCAATAAAGTACGAATGTAATTGATGGAGGCGAGATTATTTTTGTTTCGATAATTTGCATTTAGGCGTAAAATTCAAGTGACTGCTAACAATGTATATAGATTTAGCAGAGATGGATTGCATTGGATTGGATTGAAAACTGTATAGAAGCTGTAAATTCAGCGATTTTGTTCGAGATTACTATGAATTTTGCACTGGTTTAGGAACATTCAGTCATGTTTTCCGTTTCTGATTCCGTTTCACTCATTTATTTACCTTTAATTAAAATACCAGTCACGCTGTCACGGTGAATAACGTATCTTGGTGATATGTATCAGTCTAAGCATTATGTATTACTTCGTATCATCTTTGATCAGGTAAAGGCAAAGACCTGGGTGTCTATAATATGGCAGACGGTCCATTTCCCGACATTTTCAGGAACAGTCCCTGCCGCCTGGCTGATTATTCTCCCATGTTGTGGGTTTAGCCCGACACAAGTAGTTGGGTTACGAGAAGGTGGTATGTTGTGACAGGCGGTGCCATTGGATATCCCGAGGATAAGACCGTGTACACATGGTTTCAAATCAACAAGGCAGGGACCGACTGCATTTTGGGTGGCATCGACTGTACCCGTATCTATGCATTGCTAAGCTTAAATCCTGACCGATATTAGCTCTTGAATCGAGTTTTAATATCATGTTATAATGTAAGGATGTCGTAACCATTTAACCAAAATATTATACGGTATTTCATAAAATTAATCCATCCTTTATAACGACTGGCGAGACCATTTTGTAAGGTCAATGACTATGATTGAGATATGAATTTTGCTCATGTTTTCATTCAAAATGCATTTGGCTTAAGTCTAACACTCGACACTCAGACACCTCAATTTAGATTAAAATATCCATATTTTTCAAAAAAATAGCCGAGTTCATCACTTAGACACGCACCCGTGTAAGATACTTCTAAACGAGTATGACTGTCTGAGTAGGTGGGAGAGTATTTAATAACACATTCCTTTTATGATTGATAGTTTTTATTAGCAAGTAACCAAATACAATAGTAAAACTTACAAATTAATTACTATCTCGGTCAATTATTATCATTTCTATTTTAAGAATGAACTTGGTCAACAACCTGATCATTCATACACAATTTATTCCACTCGTCATTCAGTAATCAGCCTCCTCTTCCCTCGGTCTTCATACAATCATACCAAATCCAAAGGACAACAATTGATCGAAACAGAATGATCGGAATCAAGCCTTGACAAACACAACCAAGAAAGGATTTCCCACATCAAGACCCAACAAAACTTCACCATAACCTAGTTGATCATACTCATACAACAAAGTCTTATCCCCATACAAAATCTTATACCCACCACTCAACTGATCACCATACTCCTCCAACTTAAACCAACTACCATCACTCCCTTCTTCGCCGTCTAACACCACCGTGTTGTCAGACACCGTCCACACGGTGGTGTACAGACGGCGACACAAGGGTTGTGGGGTCAAGTACTTGAAGGAAATGTTAATGTTTGAGGATAAATATATGTTATGGTTTTGTGCATGAGTTTGTGGGTTGAATCTTATTGGAATGCCGAAGTCCATATCTCCCTTAGTCGACTTGGCTACGATAAAGTCAGGACATGAGACTGAGCCATTGTTGAACATTGTTAGCCCACCACCTTTTTGGGTTGCTATTGGCATGGCGTAGTAGTATGATCCGGCTACTAGTGGGTCGCCTTCGAAGTCGAGGGCGATGTCGGCTGTGGTGGTTGTAGGGGTGGAGAGGAAGAGGATGGAGAGGAAGAGGAGGGGGAAGATGGGTGACATTTTTGTTGAATTGTTTGAATGAAACAATGGTAGGGTTTAATTTTTGAATGAAGTAGGGTCTATTTGTTGTGTATTTATAATCAGGACACTATCCGTTAGAAGCTGAAAACGGATAATGATATTTCATAATGACGCAATCGGGAGAAAATAGAAAGAGATACTATCCGTATTCAGCTTGTGACAGATATTGTCCGTTTTCAATAAATTTTGTGATTTATATAGAAGTGCGATTCTTTTCATTACTCTCTTTTTTTCATTATCTCTTAACGGTCTGGATTTTGTTCTGAACGGTGCGACTGTTAAGTGTTTTGATAAAGTGAAAAAAGTATAATAATTTTATAAAAATATATTAGAAGTAATGGAATATTTATTGTTTTTGAGATAATAGAGAGGATCCTCGCTCGCTCGTGGTGTGTAACGTTGTCATGGGGAGTTGAATTTTCTACGTGTAGGGTTGTTTGTAGAAAAAAGAAATAGCTCATGATTTGGATTGATTAATAGATTATACAAGAGAAAACAATAATGGTTGGAAGGTAATTGAAAATTCTTGGATGTGATTAGGTGAAATTCAATTAAATATTTAGTTAAGTATAATAATTCATATTCTCACCACACATATATATCTATGTTCTTCCCGTTTTATTAAAATACTACTCATATATAAAAGAGAAATGTTGTAACATCCCGTATTTTCGTAAAATCCAATTTAATCGTTTTGAATTATTTTACGTAATAAAATAATATTTTAATAATTTAATTCGGAAATTTTTATGAAATAAATAAGATCCGTCTTAAGAACCTCCAGTTCTTAAGACGAATACAACTTGGCATAGTTTAAATATCCGACTCAAGTATTCATTTCCATAACCGTTTTAAATATCCGTTCCATTTTAATTATTCGGAAAGGACGACTCACTTGTCCTCTTATAAGTAATATGTCGACATAATTCATCTCCTTCAACTTTCATTTTACAGTAAACCAATCTCACAAAACCTCCTTAAAACCTCTTCTTCTTTTGCTAAGATCTTCATCATCCGTTCATCAAAACGCAAAAGTAAGAGCATTTTCGGAATCCTTGTTCAATTTCCTAATCATCCATCACTTTCATTTTTCATTTCGCCAACTTCGAAAAACAGGCTGTTTTGCCTTTAATTCGTTTTTAGTGATTCTAAACCGTTTTCTTCGTTGTAGGAGTTGGTCTCGACAATCCCGACGTGGACTCTTACATTGTAGAGGAGGATCATCTGCCGGAATAAGCTTAAAGGTGACGATAATGAGAAACTCGGCCTTTTTGTGTATATTAGCATAATTGTTGTGATTCTTATGTGGTTTCTGTTTTGGTTGTTATATTTTGATTCAAGGACTTAGTAACATGTTTAGGATGATGTTATGATGATGAATTCATGCTTGAATCGTTTGTTATGTGTTCTTAAACTTAATTTCAGTTTTTCCCATTTTGCGACGGATACAAGTTATATTCACTTGAGGGTTGTTATGGGACTTACTTGCTGGTAGATTAGTAGTAATTAATGTTTGATATTGTTGGGTAAACATCTTGTGTAGAAATTTTGAAGTTTGTAGGTCGATTAATGAAGTTTCCCTCATTTGCGTTTTTGCGAAAGTCATCACAGGCTCTCTGAGCCGGTCGACCGACCGGCCGCCGGTCGACCGGCTGGGAGAGCATCTTGAGTATTTTTGAGATTTGTGGAAAATTTGGCCTAGGACTGCCAGCCGGCCGACCGGCTGGTAGTCACTTGTCTTGTGTTTTTCTTGCGAAGGACCTAAGTAGAAGGGGACCCCAGCCGGCAGACCGGCCGCCTGCCAGCCGGCTGGGGGTACTTATGGGTTTGGATGCGTTTTGTTGAAGGCTTTGGGGAAGGTCTTCCCAGCCGGCCGACCGGCTGCCTGCCGACCGGCTGGGAACCCTTTCTTGGTGTTCTCTCGGTTTAAAGAGAAAAGGAAATTTGAGAGGTCACCAGCCGGCCGACCGGCTGCCTGCCGACCGGCTGCCTGCCGACCGGCTGGGGACCCCTGATGGTCTTTATTTGTTTTTCGATCGTAACTTTTAAACGGTTGATCGGTTTTGTTTGAAACTCGTTTTGTATACCCGTGTTATACATTTGAGGTCCCCGGAGGATGGGCAACACTATATTGGGTTCGGGAATGGAGTGAGGATAGAGACCCCCCGGCCGGGCAACCGGAAGGGAGACCGGCTCTCCCTCAACTTAGTTCTCGAGAATGATTGATTTGGTGTCTAGGTTATGTCTTAAGTTGACCGCTGAACCTTTACTTGCTGATGTTGTCTTCTTACCTTGAGTTGGTTTGTATCAGAGATGGGCATTGATAAAGATGAGTTGTTGAACGTTTAATTGAGTTGTGGTTTAATCATCCAAGGCATTGGATGACTCTTGTTCGGTTTCATAAATAGTGGGATTGAAAGACCCCCCGACTGGGTAACCAGTAGGGAAACCGGCTCTCCTTCCTATTCGTTTATGAAGTTGGTTGAGAGCCGTGCGCTGTAATCGCATGATAGTAAGAGATAAGATGATGAGATGTTTATGCTTCACATGTTGATATATGTTGGAGTGTTCTGTATGGTTTTATGTGTTACGTGTTGTCACAAAAGGTGGCTAGGAGAACTCTAGTCACTCCCCACTGATTGTGGCGTACATGTTTTCATGTATGTAGGTACATGCAGGGTTGGAGATCGGGGTTCACAGGAGAGCTAGCGAGTGATGATCCCTTCATCAGTTGACATTACCCGTTTACGCTTAGCTAGACTCTTAGACTCTTGTTGCTTTACGTTTTGGTGCCTGTAGGGATGTTCCATCCCAGGCTGTGTACATATTCATTTCATTTCCGTACTTAGAACTGCTACTTATCTATTGTTGTTTATATCAGTTCTGTTTCCAGCTTCAGTTTAAAGCTTCTCGCATGTTAGTTTAGTTTGTTAAAAAGTTTTAATTCCGCTGCAATTTTGGTACTTTTATGTGTTTATATTTCCGCTTTCGCGAGGGGTTTTACAAATGTGAAGAATATTAATGTGTAGAGAGAGTATTACAAATTCTGTTAGATTTAATCATCCGTCTAAAGGCCAATAACTTCATACTAAATAATTCGGTAAATACTAGATGCGGAAGCGTACCTGATTACATGACAAAAGGTTAGGATGAACTGTCTGGAGGGACAGTCTTTGGATGAGGTCTTCTAGTAGACACACATACCGACAGAATCTCTCTACTGATGGGATGCGAGGAGATTAGGTTATTATGTGCTACTAGGGACCATAACCCTAGGTGACTATATAGTCTAATGCGCCCATCATGCATTAGAAGCCTAATGGGTATCTACACTTAGATAATAGTCAGACCCATACCTTTAAGACGTACATAAGCCCGTATTTAATACACCATAGTGGATCACTTTATATTTGGGCTTAACTTAATTGATAACGCATAAATACAATTACTACCGAATAAATAATTTGTCCACGTATATTATTGTATTAGGCCCATAATTCTTACAATCTCCCACTTGGGCCAAATACATCCATATATGTGTGACACTTGATAATTGTATTTATAATAACTTTATGAGCTCAAAATGCTATCACTATCTAACCGTCTTAAGCAATTCGGTCCATCAATCATATCAACATAGGATCAAAGCGGCCTTTGCTACAATTTGTCGTAACAAGACCCTCAATGGTCACATATGGCAATATAATCAACGACATGAATCAAGCATGGGAGTGCAGCATGAAAATAGCATCCGAATGTGATCCAAATATGCATATTTCCAACTGGTCCACCTTAGTGAGATCAACCAAATAAAACAGAGTGAAACCGAAAACCGAAAACTTTATTTCTGCAGAACTTAATAGCCGTAAACTTTAATGTGTCTAACATGACAAACTCCCACTTAAACTGAATTTCCTTAAAACCGAAACACCCATTTGAGCAATGAGCTCAATAAAAAACCGTGGGTGGTAATTCCTTAATAAGCGGATCCGCAAAATGGAGTTTGTATCAACATGTATAATTGACACATTTTCACTCTGAATTGTTTCTTAAACAATACATCACTTGCATTGTTTATTTGAAACTATAATAATTGTCAAATTTGTCACAAAATAACTTAAGTGGTCTTTCAATACCAAACCGAATTTGCAGCCTCAAGACAAATGCTCATAACCAACTAGGAGTCGAAATAACGAATGATCTCAACCTGAATCGATCTCCTATGGATATTGTTTTGTTCCAAAATGTAAATGACAAACAATATATTTGGCTGCCCTTAGTGGATCCAAGATCCTAATCTGTAGCAACTTAATATCTGTCAAATAAACTTTAGAATGTACGCAATATCTGAACGCATACAAACTAAATATATATCATAATGCTTAAACACACAAAGTATTTTCTAAAACATACGAATTAAGCATTACTATATTGTCTGAATAGATATTTTCTTTAGGGCATTTGAGACTAATTTGTCTCCTTTACTGAAAGGATATAAAATCGGAATATTTTCATACTCCCACTGAATCCCGAGTATCTACAATCATCTACAACATTCATCTAATATCGAATAAGATGGTAGCAATGCAGATTTGTAGTCTTTATGACGGAAAACCTTACATAAAAACTTTATTGGATGAATTATCTTAATTTGCAAAACATTTAATTTGAATTTATTGAATCAAAGTTATAGCTTTTTGCACTGAATAGTTTCATCAATGTCATAATTGAGAAACAAATCTGAACATTCATCCAAGATAACCAAAAATGAATAAGCCAAAATGTCTTTATAGTCAAGATCGTCAAAATGAAATTCATTGTCACATTACCTTTTGAACCTTCTTGGTAACAAATAAATATTTGAAACCAATATATTTCATAACTTTAGGTAATTGAACAATGTCCAAATATCATCGTCAATCAAATGACTTACTTTCTTTACGGCATCGATCCACCTATATGAATTAGAACCTTCAACGGTTTGTTAAATGGTGACTAGATCACCTTCTAACATTCCATCATCTAACTCTTATTGCAACTTGTTAGTCCATCATTACAATGTTATCCATTTTATCCATATAGAAAAACAATGTAATTAATTTAGTTGCATTTACTTTATTAAGTAGATCGTCTAATGAATTGGTTATTGAGATAGTTGAGTTTGTTTCTACTGAATTGATCTTATGATCCTGTATAGGGAGACTTAAAACACTGTCAATTACCTTTTCTCCCACTCAAACTCAATAATCTCAATGAACCCCTTAATTTCCGCACACATTCTTATTTGCAACGGCACTATCCGTCGCAAGCTTGTGACGGATACCGTTTTCTCTCACAAAATACCCACTTTTTCTCTCTCTCTCTCTAACCCTATTCCTGTGGTCCCCCTTTCTCCACTACTCATTTTGTATTCATTTTATCTCACAAAATATCCGTCACAAATGGTGACCCGTCGCAAGCAAGACTTACTATAATTTCCGTCTTAAACAACTTGATTTTGGGATCACTAACTTATTACCCTTAGAACAAACAAATCATTGACTGTCCTTAAGTCCAACTATTAATTAACCTTATGACTTTTAAGTCTCATCCTTAATTAGTTGGACATGTAAAATGTGTAAATAAGTTACACTACGATTAAATAGTCAATGTCATTGTTAGAATTTTATCAAAGACAACTGCAAACTTTAAGAACTTATTGACACGGCTGTCGCAACCCTATCAAAGATAACCAACTGGCCTAACTAATGTAGTAAGGAAGTCGGGATCGTATCCACAGGGAGACAGATAAGAATTCTAAAAGCTAAACTAAAGTCTGTCAAGGTAACCAAATTGGGGGGTTTTGTTTGTTGTTTGACTAACTAAAAGTAGTGAAGGAAAGGGAGAAGAGAAAAGCGTAAGGAAAGAGTATATAAAAATATAAGGGAAAGAGAACTAGGATAGTCGGTTCACCAATGATTGTGTGAGAACAAGTGGTTTAGGTCGCAGATCAGTCGCAATTATCGGTCTAAGGGGTAATGAAAAGGTCCTCTCGGATCGCTATTCGCCCTAGAATGCTTCTAGCGGGCTCTCGCAACTTACTAGGGCACTCTAATGTTTGTAGCAGATCTAACCCTCACCAGGCTTTCGATCTTAGGTCGGGGTTTTATCAAATCAACTAATCAATCATGCGCATTAATTGACTAATCGCTATCAAAAGCTACAATTAACAACAGAGACTTACAAATACGAACAAGTCTAAACCTAAACGAACATCGTCACATCATCAAAGGATCACCTATATCCTAGTCGAAGGGATTAGCTATGCATAAAGGGATTAACAATTGAAATGAAAGAAATAACTAAAGAGGGAAACATGATCGCGAGATAAGCAGAGATGAATTAAGATAAAATAAAGTAAGAGCAAGGAATAAAATTACCAATAAAAAGTGTTGAGTACTGAATTCCGGAAGGATAGATCTTACAAGCTTGAAGATGAAAATGAAATAAAATACAACTGACTAAAAGTTTTACTAAGGAAAAGTAAAGTGACAGAGTAAAAGTGAAAGAAAAGGAGAAAGATCAAAGATAGATAACCTAAAAAACACTGAAAAGCTGCTTTTAAAACGAGTTTAGTCTGTCTCCAAACTGATAACCTAATGGGCTTAGGTTAATCTTGGGCTTCGGGGAAATAAACTGGTCGATCGACTTGGAAAATGGTCGATCGACTTCCTTATCGACCAAATGTGGTCGATCGACTAAAAGTGTGGTCGATCGACTTATGTATCGACCAGAATTGGTCGATCGACTGAAGTTTGTCGAACAGATTTCCTGCAATGCGCACTGAACTTAAAACAGCTGTCATTTCTTCGTTACTCAGGCAAATCAAGCGTTTTTGGTGGCGTTGGAAAGCTAAAAGGATAAGCTTTCATCTCCAATTTGAATCACTCGATTATCATTTCTAGAACTCTAGATATGGCTCTCCAAAGTAGGCGCTAGCAAATTGAAGTTCTCCCTTACTTGCTTAGCTTCCTTTCTCAATTGTTCGTACCTCAAATAGCTTTTGACTTGGACGATTGGCGCTTTCCAAGGCTTGTAAGGCCTATTCCAACTTCCATATTCTAAGAGAGTGTACTTGGGACAACTTTGGCTCGGTTTTTATCACTTTCGCGCTTATTCCTACAAAATAGCAAGAAAAGTACAAAGTAGCGTGTTCGGGGAATAAAGTGATATAAAATCACTTGTAAAACATAGAAATGCGTGCCAAAAGGTACTAAAAGTGTATATAAAATGCACGCATCAAAATTCCCCAAACCAAACCTTTGCTTGTCCTCAAGCAAACTAAATGATCTATGTAAACTAAATGCAACTACTATGAACCTATTGGAAAGGAGTACATTTTAGAGCTAGCTATAAGTCAAATGCTAACTACTTCATTGCAAGTGATCAATCACCAAAAAGCTAAATACAAAAGCAAACGAATTTATGCATATCTTGAAAAACAACTTGGACATTTTGACTTTGCAAGACTTGTATATTCGGACTCTCACGGGTCACTCTTCTTTCAACAAAGCAAAGGGTGAGTATGATATGTGCAAAGAGAGAAAGAAAAGATAGACACTCACCTAGACTCCGACCAACATAAACATGCATTGCAAACTAACATGACAAAGGATTCTAGCTACCATACACACGCATTTCAACCAATCAATGACTATCACATGTCGAATACTTGCAAATTATGGTTATGTGAGGTAAAATGGGTAAGAAGAGGCAAAAAAAAACAATATGGCTAAGAGGGGGTAACGGCTCGAGCTAGCTACCACGACTCAACCAAAAGTAAAACCTTCTAAATTACTCAAAAACAATGTCATGCTCGGCATATCACACAACTAACCACGGAACTTGAAACGGTCAAAACACATGCTTAGCATTAATTTTTCTTTCTTTTTCTCTTTTCGTTTCTTTTCTTTTTCTTTCTTTTCTTTTCTTTCTTTTTCTATTCCCCAAAGATACAAATAAGGCACGGGAATTCATTTTTCTTTTTATTTCTCTTTCTTTTCATTTTTCTCTTTTCTTTGCTAAGTTCATGACAATCCAAACAATTCCGAGTTCAAGTTCCAACTTCTCAAATACCGACTCCAAAATGAAATCCAAACCAAAACTGAGACAATGGAAGCATACCACAAAACAATACTAAGCTAGCTCGACACAAGGTAGACTAAACTTGGGTGTAGTTTACAGGTCAACTGGCAGGTTTTGGCTAAATGTGGAGTTATATGGGTACAATGAGAAACGGGATATGCAAGTACTCTCCAAACATGTGATACCAACCACAAAACTATGCGTGCAGGCAAAAAGCAATCAAATGTCATATACATGCAATGCTATGAAATGAAGGGAGTAACTACTCTCAATCTAGATAAACCGGTCATGAATGTCACCAGTTGTAGGCTCTAAAACTCAGAATTTAAGTGGGTTGCCAAAACGCAAGTCAAGTCTAACAATCCAAGTAAAATTTCAAGACAAAATTCGGGATATGCTTTACAAGATTTTGCTAAATGGTGGTGAAAAAAAATACAAGGAATAGCAACAAAAAGACTACAGGGCAATATCATCATCAAATAAATCCAATCCGACTCGACTATATGCAAAAATAAACGTGATTTTTTTATTTGATAATTTTAGGATGCAAGGGAAATGATAAAACAATGCATATGTAAATGAAACGTGATAACAGAAATTTAATAAAACAATATGCAGACCAAATATGGATGCATAACCTCCCCAAACCAAACCGTACAATGTCCTCATTGTACAAAGTAAAGGAAAAGAAATGCAAACTAAAGAGAGTGAGTCAGAAACTTACAAGAATGCGCACACCACGGACTTCCCCAAACCGAACCAGATATGGGAGGTAATCAGAGACTCGATCGAGTCATTTGTCGCATCAGCAAGCGACGAAGTTGCGGCTGATACTTTTCAGCTGACCAAGTGGTTACCCACGAATGTACATAATCTAAACAGCTCAGAGCCCTTAGAAGTCGGTCAAAAATCTGCGCCTGTGCTACACAAAAGCATAAGTAGCACCAGCAATTAATAGGAGCAAATAAAAACAAAGTGAAATACCGTAGCACCTTGCTGAACTTTCTTTGACAGCTCCTATAAAAATCAACCGAATAATTCCACCCTTTAGCAGAGGGTGGAACACCAAAGCTCAAATCACAGGAAAACAGAGAGTTAGAGACCACAGAAACATTTAACAATGAAAACACATGAGTAGAAATAACCTGCTTAGACGGGTATTCTACATGAGGTGGAGGAGTCCAGTGTGTAATAGGAGAAGGTGGGTAGTCATCCCAAATGCAAGAGGCGGTAAAGTCAAATGTGTTAACGGGGTCACCTATAACATACTCATCTACCATATTATTATATGAGTCCCATTTGACCTCTAGGCTTTCCAATCGCCCATCCTCACTCTCCTCATCGCAAGACTCGTCACGAAAGGGATTCTCTATGGGGTCCCTCAAGTCTTCCTCACGTGGCTCAATATCTGTAAAAGTATCATAGAGAGGTCCTAGATCATCCTCAAAGAAGGGATTATCAACTAAGCCTATGGTATCCTTCTCTATGGTTCCGTCAACGTCATTTTCATTCTGTAAAATGGTTTCTACGGTCTCGCCCATCCCCTCATCCATGTCTGACCGAAGTGAGAAAGTGGGTTTAATACTCTCAATGGCAAACCAGTCAAAGAATTCCAAAAGCTCATTGACAGGTTTTCCACTGAAATCTCCCTTACCTATTGAGCTAAGGTAAGATCGTGTAGGGTCATTCATACCCCGGATGATAGACAAGCAAATCTGAAGGGCAGTCAAGGTTCCATAATTCAATGTATCCAACCACTCCTCGAACCTGTCTATGTAAGCACCAAATGATTCGTCTTCACCCTGTGGAAACTGGATTGAAGACATTAGAATGGCCTCAAGGAACCGAAGTTCCTTGAGACAAAAGACAAACTAAACTAAAGCAAATAAAATATCACCGTCTCCCCGGCAACGGCGCCAAAATTTGACACGGCTGTCGCAACCCTATCAAAGATAACCAACTGGCCTAACTAATGTAGTAAGGAAGTCGGGATCGTATCCACAGGGAGACAGATAAGAATTCTAAAAGCTAAACTAAAGTCTGTCAAGGTAACCAAATTGGGGGGTTTTGTTTGTTGTTTGACTAACTAAAAGTAGTGAAGGAAAGGGAGAAGAGAAAAGCGTAAGGAAAGAGTATATAAAAATATAAGGGAAAGAGAACTAGGATAGTCGGTTCACCAATGATTGTGTGAGAACAAGTGGTTTAGGTCGCAGATCAGTCGCAATTATCGGTCTAAGGGGTAATGAAAAGGTCCTCTCGGATCGCTATTCGCCCTAGAATGCTTCTAGCGGGCTCTCGCAACTTACTAGGGCACTCTAATGTTTGTAGCAGATCTAACCCTCACCAGGCTTTCGATCTTAGGTCGGGGTTTTATCAAATCAACTAATCAATCATGCGCATTAATTGACTAATCGCTATCAAAAGCTACAATTAACAACAGAGACTTACAAATACGAACAAGTCTAAACCTAAACGAACATCGTCACATCATCAAAGGATCACCTATATCCTAGTCGAAGGGATTAGCTATGCATAAAGGGATTAACAATTGAAATGAAAGAAATAACTAAAGAGGGAAACATGATCGCGAGATAAGCAGAGATGAATTAAGATAAAATAAAGTAAGAGCAAGGAATAAAATTACCAATAAAAAGTGTTGAGTACTGAATTCCGGAAGGATAGATCTTACAAGCTTGAAGATGAAAATGAAATAAAATACAACTGACTAAAAGTTTTACTAAGGAAAAGTAAAGTGACAGAGTAAAAGTGAAAGAAAAGGAGAAAGATCAAAGATAGATAACCTAAAAAACACTGAAAAGCTGCTTTTAAAACGAGTTTAGTCTGTCTCCAAACTGATAACCTAATGGGCTTAGGTTAATCTTGGGCTTCGGGGAAATAAACTGGTCGATCGACTTGGAAAATGGTCGATCGACTTCCTTATCGACCAAATGTGGTCGATCGACTAAAAGTGTGGTCGATCGACTTATGTATCGACCAGAATTGGTCGATCGACTGAAGTTTGTCGAACAGATTTCCTGCAATGCGCACTGAACTTAAAACAGCTGTCATTTCTTCGTTACTCAGGCAAATCAAGCGTTTTTGGTGGCGTTGGAAAGCTAAAAGGATAAGCTTTCATCTCCAATTTGAATCACTCGATTATCATTTCTAGAACTCTAGATATGGCTCTCCAAAGTAGGCGCTAGCAAATTGAAGTTCTCCCTTACTTGCTTAGCTTCCTTTCTCAATTGTTCGTACCTCAAATAGCTTTTGACTTGGACGATTGGCGCTTTCCAAGGCTTGTAAGGCCTATTCCAACTTCCATATTCTAAGAGAGTGTACTTGGGACAACTTTGGCTCGGTTTTTATCACTTTCGCGCTTATTCCTACAAAATAGCAAGAAAAGTACAAAGTAGCGTGTTCGGGGAATAAAGTGATATAAAATCACTTGTAAAACATAGAAATGCGTGCCAAAAGGTACTAAAAGTGTATATAAAATGCACGCATCACTTATTACTAGATACATCTGGAAAAGAACAAGTATAGCAATTAATCATACCCCCTATCCAGCCTTAAGATTATGTTACACCATCCATACTAAAAAAAACATCATATGGTATAACATCAAAAACAAGATCGAACACCTCTAGCAATTTTCCAAAAAATAACCTTGACGTTATAATAAATATCCACATTTATGATAAATGACATAATTAATTCTTTATTGAGTAAAACAGCTTAGTCAAATATCACAAAGAGATGTCAAGAACTTAAAACTTCTCAAATGAGATTCAGATATCCATACCAAAGTTACATCTACAAATTAACATAATGATTTAAACCACTAATACTTAGAGTGTACAATGATTCACCTACTCACATATGTTAGTAATAAGACATCGAAAAATAACTTTGATATCTAATCTCCCTTATATTTGTCTTTACCCCCTTAAAAATGAATATCTGAAGTAAAGGGACAACAATTTCATTTTGACACAAAACTTTAGTTTCCTTTTAATGTGTCATACCGAAAAGAAATTGTCATTTCTTAATTGTTCTTTATATCCACCGAACTTTAATGCAAGCTTACTTGAGAGAGATTACAATCTAAACTATAAAGAGTTATCAAAATTGATGGATTCACCATTATTTGAAGTAGGAAAACAAACAATTGATTATTCCTCAATGGACAAGGAACCAAATTTGTTCATATGAAAAATAATCGTTTCCACCTAAAGGGTGATACCAAAGTGTTTTCCAAATTCAAACAAAAGGACAACTCATTAATGATAACTAAAAATAGTTGACTGTCTCAAACTTAGATGATGATTTGCCCCAAATAGATGAATCTTTCATCATCACTTGGCTCTTACATCTTAGTTATACTTGCTTCAATATACTTGTAACACCCCCATTTATTTAAGGGCCTGTACTAGGACTCCTCAGATAAATAAGGGTGTTACCATCTCGGTTTCCCGAAGCAGTAGATACAAAGGAAGATAAGCAGTACTTTAAATTAACCTTAAACTCAAAACATGTTCTTACAGATCCAAAGGTCTTAACAACATAAATAAAGTACAACTCGTATTAAACTGACTAAGGTGATCTAGACATCTAATCTGGTCCGGATCCAAGCTCTTCCTCCCATAGCTCCCCCTTAGTCTCAGCCACCTGTAAATCTGCTCCCCAATAATTGGTTCATCACAGGTGATCACGAATACACAGGGTCAACCACGAGGTTGAGTAGGGAAAACAATAATTATAACAATATAGTAAACTCCGCACCGATCCAACGCCAAATAAACTCCGCACCGATCCACGCCATATATATACTCCGCACCGATCCAACACCATATATACTCCGCACCGATCCAACACCATATATACTCCGCACCGATCCAACACCATATATACTCCGCACCGATCCAACACCATATATACTCCGCACCGATCCAACACCATATCACAAGACCCAACATATATATATATATATATTCACATCGTAACAATGTCTCAAAAGATATAAATAGCACAATATAACGTTCACATGAGATTATAACATAAACATGCTTATTAACACATAAGAACAGATTACACATTATTGTAAACCAGTATTTTTCCCCTACCTGAAATAGCAGGAAATGTAGATACGCCCAAGCTCGTTAGAAGTGTTCCACACGAAACTCGCCACCTAAACACGTATATGTAACGAATTAAAGTACTTCCCGACCCCAGAACAACCTATACTTACTTTAATTAGAAACCTTCCATAAATGGAAAGTTTCCAAAAATAGAAACCCTTTATAAAAGGAAAGTTTCTATAAATAGAAACTTCCCCAACTTATAAATTCCCGACTCATAAACTTCAATTACGCGATAAAGAAATAATAAAAGGAACGAAAAACGTCTTTTAGTACTTAGTAGAAATATCACCATTAAAATTATGATTAATAAAATACTTCAACCAATAATAAAAATAATAATAATAATAATAATAATAATAATAATAATAATAATAATAATAATAATAATAATAAAAACACGTACAACCGTCAAAGCCTAATTAACGAAAACCAAGTCAGCAGCCCCCAAACCCGACTCCACCTTCACCCCGACTTCGACCCACCATACGAACGCAAACCACCAATTCGACCACCAGCAGGAACCCCCCTCCGACACAACCGACACCCCACTACATCCCTGACACCACTGAACTGAGCGACCACCGCCGGCGAGTCCGACACGACCCGCTAAACTCAGGCCTGACCACGCACGAGTCCCTGACTGCCTGAACACAGCCCCATTTCGAACCCCTATTCGCACCCCTAACACCACCCACAACTCCACCAAACAACACCTCCGACAACCACCTTCAACCACAGTGGTATTACTGTATGGACCTCCCCCGAGTCGACAGTAAAACCACCCCCAAAACCGACTCCCTAACTGGCGTACCCGCAACTTTCTGCTCCCCTTTCTCGTGGTGAACAGCCTCCTCAAAACCACCCCCCTATCGACGTCACCACCCACACCCTAGCCTACTGACACCACCCCCACGACACACCCCAGACTACCACTAACACTATCGTCATACTCAAGACTGATGAACACCAAAACGTACACCACAAATTCTCACGACACAACACAGGCAGAAAAGACGATAAATAAAACTTATGCGACTTACTTGTTTCACGGCCAAATCGAAGGGTCCTAGGCTAGCTTAACCCGCGTGTTCAGACCTACTTCCCGTTCTCTGCTATGGTGGTTGTTCAAATGTGGAAGTGAGATTGTGTTTGCATTAGGGTAAAAGGAGGTAAAGCAAGGTCTAAACATGACGGCATGCTGAAAGTGGTGTTGCTTCTTTTTAGTTCTTCTAGGGTTTAAACGTGTTGGGCTGATTTGGGACTTGTATACAAAACGAGGCCCAAGGCTCGTGTGTGCAAACGATCACAAGTTCGACCCCCACCAACGACATTATACTTATCGACATTGAAAAAATAAGAATAAAACGTTTAAACATTAACAACACGTCACTATAATTTAAACTCGAAATAAAAACTATACGGGGTATTACAATCTTTCCCCCTTAAAATGAACTTCGTCCCGAAGTTCATCTCCCCATAGTCAACAACATGGTCACCAGGCACATAACGAACACAAAATATGACACCACATAATACCCAAAGCTAATAAAATTACTTTAAAACATGAAATGTTACATTCTTCCCTCGTTAAGAAAACTTTGTCCCCAAAGTTTCTTGTATTACCAAATTAAGGGATACTTCATAAATCATAATAAAATGCAGGACATAAATAACCAAGATTATCAAGTATAAACAATCACTATATACCACTTAGCCATGTAAAACATCTAGACATATCACAAGTCAAAAGATTTTACAATCCTATCCCCCTTAAAACATGGTTACGTCCCCGTAACCTCATTATACAAATCTCACCACCTTAAACCGTCTTACTCATTACTTTATCTCATGCCATCTTATTCCAAGTAACCAAGGTTCACACTCATCGTCGAATCTAAGACCAATGACAAGGGGTGAGCGGACTGGCAGAATTAATCGCAATTCCATATTTACATCTCGACATCGATTTCAACTCCGATTATAACTCATCAACCAAGGTCACACGGAACCGTAACACAGTAAGGCCCAACGGCTTATTAACTCATAACTCAATGTCAGTAACCAAATTTCCATCTCAATTCCAAGACCAATATTGTCAAATATTCCCTTAAAGGAACTGTTCAACACTTATAAAGTAAAACTCTAAGCTACTCACCCACGAGTCAAGGTCTAAGAATACGACAACTCGATAAAATACCGAACTGTAAACTCAATCTCAAAACAAATCAATCATGGCCTTTGTTCTAGACTCACGGGTACCCCAACCTCATCAGTACCTATCTTCCAAGTTCTTTGACAAACTTTTATGTATATATACCGTTCCACAGTTCATAACATAAGGATCTGGACGCTATACCAAACCAACCTAATACAACACCATTATGCATAAACAACTAAGCAATTACAAAAAGTTATCCATCTCACAACTCAACCCGTTTCTCAACAAAAGGATTATCTTATCAGTAGAAAATATTAACTATCAAAATGAAGGAACAATTACAAACTTTCACTCAAATAAGTACTTGTAAGAAACTTATAGCAATTATCATGCAAGTATATATAACCTCGAGCAATAACAAAAGTATAGGATTGGTAGTAACCGTGTTACGCAGTAAAACAGATTCAGGGTAGCTAACATTTACATACCCCTGAAATTTTAACACAAATTTAATATATCTACAACAATGTAAACAAGCAAAAGCCCATAGATCATACTTGACAATTCAAAGTGTCTCATGCTCATATTCATATTATAGAAGCAGAATTAATTAACGTAATTAAACATGGAATCATTGTCATAGTTCACAAAATGTACACCATTTATAAACTCACATGACCGTTTAACATTCCCAATATCAATGAGTTAACACAATCACTTAAGTATATTTCTCGTCTTCTCACATTACTTCATTTATCATGAAACTATTTCTATATACGACTCGCAAAAAAAAGATTGTATACAATGCGCAACAATTAAACATTCAAGCAGGGTTTCATCAATGCGTAACTACAGAATTTGTCATGTTGCAATAACCATAGTTATCAAAACATAAGTATTATCATGGATGATCATCACTTGAAAACATTTTGAAACTTTTTGAAACATTAAAGTGGTAATTGTGACAATTTGAAATTACGAGCCACAAGACAAAATTACAAGCTATAGATCAAAACAAGATTACATAGAGACATTCTGACTCTTCTATACTAAAAGATTATTCTTGTAGTTCATAACTTATGAAAACTGGATTAACGATAAAAGTAAACGAATTCACCAGGCTGGTACTTCCATAAATCATATGTTAACAATTTGATAATTCAACACATCGCGATCAGATTCTAAGTATAACCTTATGCGATTCACTGTATGGTATAACAATATACTCGAAAAAAAAAATTATAAGGACTATAATCTCAGAGGACCAGACAAAGGTAAACCATCAATATACGAAAGAACATCAACTAGATTCACATTGTTCAAATAATCACCATTACGTATAACCATTAGATTGCTATACTATGCTAATATGCTTACCAAATAAATTTCATCCTGCCACTTGGCACAGATAAACATGCGTTTAACATCACATATGAGCAGCACACATCCATTTTGAGGTCATAAAATTAAACATATAGTTGGAACGATTCTATATTAAACTTGACGAAATAAACAAGGTTACGCTATCACATAATGAGGTTCATACTCATACCATATGCCTACTATTCATGTTACTAATGCCATATCAGGATATCACGTGGTCACACCTCATAATTTACATTTGGTTAAACTTTTATACGAACTTACATACCCCACCACTTCACCAATTAAGCGTTATACAGGCCCTTACAAGAATCGTAATTAAATAACAGCTTAGCTAACATGCGAGCAAACATAAACTTTTAGCAAATATAAGGAATTAGTTAAACAGAGGAAAAGTATCGTATGCATAACTCAAGGGAATTATTTAATACAATATTTACAACTCGAACGATTTGAACAATCACTTTACAGCATTTCAACAAAATTTTAGGCATCTTGCAAAAATCACAATTGAATAACAGCTCGTTAAGATCTACATGGCGTAACATGTTGAAAACGTGAACGAACATTCTGAACAGTAGGGTTGGAACTATGCATAAATAATAACCAAATTTTAAATGATCTCTATTACACAAAGATAGGTCAAAATGGGACTATGCAGTGACTACTGTCAAATAAAGATTTATTTCTCCCAAGGACATAACTCATAACAGAATAAAACACTAGCATAGTAAACCCAACTCGGAAGGTCATCATACATAAAATTTTCATCCTCAATTGTGAAACACGTACAAAGTGACAGACCGAACAAACCACGTATCATTCAGAAAATTTATTAAGATTTGGTCCCTTTGCAACTACACATTACTACTTCCACACTCAACTTTTCTTATCCAAACGAATTGACAATCATGTGAAGCATAGACATCACTCTGTACCATATTAGCATCTATTCCCCCTTCCAATTGTAGTTGGCATCAAAAACAGCAGAGGTTTCGAAACTGAAAATAAAATCACTTATATAACTTGCTAGTTATACAGGTGTATTCAAGTACGGAAATATAACCTAGGGATGACTACGTATCCCTTATTGATGACAAACTTCATAACGAATTTAAATGTATATAACAGGCATAGAATTTTAAACATGATATGCGCAACACATGACTATACACATTCATAGCTTAGAACACACATTCTGCATATTACTAAACATGGATTGCTAAAGCAATTTAGTAAAATAATAAATTCATAAAGCTCAAATTCCGATCACATTTGCCTAATATGCCTATCAGTAACTCTTGCAAAGTATAAGGCATGCAATAAGAAATGTATACACACATAGAATAGTACAGACAATTATCAACGGGCACGACATCCGGTTTGGTCTACTAGCTTTACCCATAAAACGTAACTTGGTTCCACATCCTATAACGACATAATATAGCTGGCTCTACTAACCATTCCAGTCAAGCATGATCATATCTCTCCTATATCTATCCTTTTAGGTAGCTATAGATCATCAACTCATTACACGTATCATTATACTATATCTCTACCTAACGGTTCAGGGATCATATAGCCGCATGTATATCACCACATACAAGTAGAGCTCATATACAAAAACTCTTATTCTCAATACCATAAATAGTATATCTCAGTCAGCCTTCGACATCAATCTCATGGTTCACAGTATATATTACCAACCATATTTCACATCATAACTTACCTCATTCCGCCTCTGCAAAAATTGTTAGCACAAGATAACTAGGTCACTATATAATCTACCCCACTCTTCAATTTCTCTCATTGGGTTCCCGAGACAGAACAGAAAGGGCCCAGGTCTGGTTTGAGGGGGCCCCTAACTCATCCCGTTCCTTTTTGGGGCGCCTATCAGTTTCATCTCGAGGTTCATTTTATTAGACTCTTCCTACGTTCATTATTATTCATTTGGTTTAGGCCTGAGGATCGTTCGCTCTGATACCACTTTGTAACACCCCCATTTATTTAAGGGCCTGTACTAGGACTCCTCAGATAAATAAGGGTGTTACCATCTCGGTTTCCCGAGGCAGTAGATACAAAGGAAGATAAGCAGTACTTTAAATTAACCTTAAACTCAAAACATGTTCTTACAGATCCAAAGGTCTTAACAACATAAATAAAGTACAACTCGTATTAAACTGACTAAGGTGATCTAGACATCTAATCTGGTCCGGATCCAAGCTCTTCCTCCCATAGCTTCCCCTTAGTCTCAGCCACCTGTAAATCTGCTCCCCAATAATTGGTTCATCACAGGTGATCACGAATACACAGGGTCAACCACGAGGTTGAGTAGGGAAAACAATAATTATAACAATATAGTAAACTCCGCACCGATCCAACGCCAAATAAACTCCGCACCGATCCACGCCATATATATACTCCGCACCGATCCAACACCATATATACTCCGCACCGATCCAACACCATATATACTCCGCACCGATCCAACACCATATATACTCCGCACCGATCCAACACCATATCACAAGACCCAACATATATATATATATATATATTCACATCGTAACAATGTCTCAAAAGATATAAATAGCACAATATAACGTTCACATGAGATTATAACATAAACATGCTTATTAACACATAAGAACAGATTACACATTATTGTAAACCAGTATTTTTCCCCTACCTGAAATAGCAGGAAATGTAGATACGCCCAAGCTCGTTAGAAGTGTTCCACACGAAACTCGCCACCTAAACACGTATATGTAACGAATTAAAGTACTTCCCGACCCCAGAACAACCTATACTTACTTTAATTAGAAACCTTCCATAAATGGAAAGTTTCCAAAAATAGAAACCCTTTATAAAAGGAAAGTTTCTATAAATAGAAACTTCCCCAACTTATAAATTCCCGACTCATAAACTTCAATTACGCGATAAAGAAATAATAAAAGGAACGAAAAACGTCTTTTAGTACTTAGTAGAAATATCACCATTAAAATTATGATTAATAAAATACTTCAACCAATAATAAAAATAATAATAATAATAATAATAATAATAATAATAATAATAATAATAATAATAATAAAAACACGTACAACCGTCAAAGCCTAATTAACGAAAACCAAGTCAGCAGCCCCAAACCCGACTCCACCTTCACCCCGACTTCGACCCACCATACGAACGCAAACCACCAATTCGACCACCAGCAGGAACCCCCCTCCGACACAACCGACACCCCACTACATCCCTGACACCACTGAACTGAGTGACCACCGCCGGCGAGTCCGACACGACCCGCTAAACTCAGGCCTGACCACGCACGAGTCCCTGACTGCCTGAACACAGCCCCATTTCGAACCCCTATTCGCACCCCTAACACCACCCACAACTCCACCAAACAACACCTCCGACAACCACCTTCAACCACAGTGGTATTACTGTATGGACCTCCCCCGAGTCGACAGTAAAACCACCCCCAAAACCGACTCCCTAACTGGCGTACCCGCAACTTTCTGCTCCCCTTTCTCGTGGTGAACAGCCTCCTCAAAACCACCCCCCTATCGACGTCACCACCCACACCCTAGCCTACTGACACCACCCCCACGACACACCCCAGACTACCACTAACACTATCGTCATACTCAAGACTGATGAACACCAAAACGTACACCACAAATTCTCACGACACAACACAGGCAGAAAAGACGATAAATAAAACTTATGCGACTTACTTGTTTCACGGCCAAATCGAAGGGTCCTAGGCTAGCTTAACCCGCGTGTTCAGACCTACTTCCCGTTCTCTGCTATGGTGGTTGTTCAAATGTGGAAGTGAGATTGTGTTTGCATTAGGGTAAAAGGAGGTAAAGCAAGGTCTAAACATGACGGCATGCTGAAAGTGGTGTTGCTTCTTTTTAGTTCTTCTAGGGTTTAAACGTGTTGGGCTGATTTGGGACTTGTATACAAAACGAGGCCCAAGGCTCGTGTGTGCAAACGATCACAAGTTCGACCCCCACCAACGACATTATACTTATCGACATTGAAAAAATAAGAATAAAACGTTTAAACATTAACAACACGTCACTATAATTTAAACTCGAAATAAAAACTATACGGGGTATTACAATACTTATGTGGGCGAAAAACCAAATCAACCCGTCAAACATGATTGGATATAAAAAATAACCTTAGACAAATCCAATGAGAAGCCTAATAACTTAACCGACACGCCAAAAGTTAATAAAAATTGCTAGATTTACCTTATGTGTCAAAACTCTTAACAAACTATCACAAAAGAAAATCTAACCGTAGGTTTGTCTTGAGTTTGACTTTTGCAGCTTCTTAATTAACTGAACAATGCCCTTGAATATTTCCTTAATTTTGCATTGGATAATCATTAAACATGCATTTTGAATGTACTACTACTCAAATCACGTGAATCCACACGAGACATTAATCCTTAAGAGTAGCAATTACACATTCTCAAAACAATGTTATGATTATCGCAACCCAAAAATAAATGTTTACATTCTTTACCATTCATTTAATAAATGGATTCATCCGAATCAAGAATGTAACTGAACATGACAGATATAATAATCATAAATGTCAAACTGAATGAACAAAACGATATTCTTCTATTTTGAATAAATTCAAATAATTAAAGTGTCATAAACATAAAGACACTCCCTTATGAGTGTCATAAACATAAAGACACTCCCTTAACTTGATTTTCAGATTCAATATTGGCATCCCCATCATCACAAGATACCTAGCACAACATCAATTTTAGTCTTTGGACATAAAATTAACTTGTAAGTGGTCATCTTGGTGTAGTGATCAAATATTAACAATAAACTCCTGTCAAACATCAAGCCTTCCTTTGGGCCGACTTCATATTCACATGGAAACCTTATAATTGTTACATATTTACCACCACAAGCATGACTGAATTTCGGTCAAATAATAGCCTTCCTTTGGGCCGACCATTATCCGCATGAAACTCAGTCACACACTGTAGTCATAATATCTAAATTGTTCAACTTACACAATAGAGGTTACTTTGGCAACTTATTGTGTAGATCAAACAACCCAAAATATTAGACCCGTTATTATAAATCCATATGGCCAATTATTAAATCTGAAACCGAAAATAAGCTTTTGGTTATCAAAAAACATAGTAACTTTTACGGGGTGAAAAACTTGCCCGAATTTTCAATACCCAAATGTTACTAATCTGGTCCAAAACTTTCACAATTACAGACTAATGGATGTAATAATAACTAATAGCCATTTAGTCAAATAATTTGTGATAAAACATTGTATGGGCTACCTAGAGACGTACTACCCCACTCTAATGTAGGATAACCACCAAATTAAAGATATGCATAATCCAAATTTGTGCCAAAAACTACCATGAGGCACCAATTCACATAAAGTATTTCGAAACATCCAAAATTGCCGACAAAACACAAGGCAATCAACACAATGGAAAGTAAGAAATACTAGTATTATCTTAAATACACGCATCATAATCATACTTAGTGATTCATAACACATTAAGAGTTTAACCCAACCAAACTGAATGCATAAGTTCTGAAACCTTGAAAGCCCTAATTTATTCTCATACTTCGTATAACAATAAAACCATAAGCAAAGTAGGCATATAAATTGATGAACATGACATGCTGCATACAATTAGATGAATGCCGGACTGAATTCAAACCAAAGAAAGCCCGTCTGCACTTGCAACAAAGATTATACTGATGATTGAAACTCTCTGCAATTAGAACATCCTAACCATAATAAAATCTAAAATAAAAAAACCCATGTGAAAACCAAAGATATCAAGTGTGTCTGCAAAATTTGTTATCATAAAAAAAAAGGACAATAACCTACGCTTCATATCCCAAGTCATAACCAATGATGCTAAAACAATTCTTAAAATCAGAATCATTCATCAATACAAAAATAGTACCAAATAGATGCGTAGTAAAATGCATGGCGGAAGCACAATATCTCGATAATAATCATGAATACTAAATTGTACAAACTCAAATCAATCCCGAATAATTTAATATGAAGGTGGCTCTGATACCACTTGTTAGATTTAATCATCCGTCGTACCTGATTACATGACAAAAAGTTAGGATGAACCGTCTGAAGGGACAGTCTTTGGATTAGGTCTTCTAGTAGACACACATACCGACAGAATCTCTCTACTGATGGGATGCGAGGAGATTAGGTTATTATGTGCTACTAGGGACCATAACCCTAGGTGACTATATATAGTCTCCTTAGTCTACACTTAGATAATAGTCAGACCCATACCTTTAAGACGTACATAAGCCCGTATTTAATACACCATAGTGGATCACTTTATATTTGGGCTTAACTTAATTGATAACGCATAAATACAATTACTACCGAATAAATAATTTGTCCACGTATATTATTGTATTAGGCCCATAATTCTTACAAATTCTTACAAGTATTTTAGAAAAAAAAACGTTTGAAGTTATGACATGACAGTCATGGGCGGATCTAGGTAGGGGTTCGGGTGGGCGAGTGCTCCCCATGGATTTTCGGAAATAAATTTTTATAAATATCTAAATTAGACACAAAGTTACCATGGCATAGATGTATTAAGTTTTTTTTAAAAGATATAGGTTCAATTCCCATTGTCAACACAAATTTTATAATTATTTTTGGGGTTTTAGCCCATGTATATTAGTCAGTTATTTCATAACTGTGTGAAAAAATTGCTTCAAATAAGATTCGAACCCCTACCCTCAAATAACTTATTGGTTCTAACCATTGTACCACTTACATTTGATGTTAAATTATGTACAAAAGTGTATTATATTCTATAAAACAAATTACTTTTATATATATTTAGAATTTAAAGTATTTTAGAGAAAATATTACTTTTTGAAAAGAGATATCTATAAAACCAACTATTTTTGTTCATTCTTTTATTTATATAATATCTAATTTCGAAAAAAAAATTAAAAAGATAAAAAATGTTGCCTTAGAAATGCGTAAATAAAACACCAAAAAAATTTTAGTAACCCCTAAAACTAAATTGCTAGATCCGCCACTGATGACAGTCATAATCATTTAAAATAATATTGAAATTTAAGAGAAGGGTTATGATCACTTGAGATCGTCTTAAGCAAAATCTATAAAATTCATATATCTCTCAAATTTGAAAAGATTAATGATAGAATAATCAAAATCATACGATAGAATTGCTTGAACGGAGCTTAACCCTAAATCTATCGATATCAATAGATATATTTTAATTAGACGTATGAAATTGACTTTAACTGAGGTTAATACAATAAAGTTGCTTACAAAAATTATACTATAAAATCCCGATTAAATATTCATAATTTCCATTTTTAGATGGGTTTAAAAGATTTTACAATTTCACATCAAATTAACTACGAGACATATTAATTAATTATAATTATCATCTTATATTAGGTTACAATTTAATATTATTGTGAAACTGTCTTAATTACTAAAATATTAGTAATGTTCAAAAATAGTTTTCGTTTTGTATTAACAGTAACTAGTGTAATACCCGTGAAAAATCACGGGGTTGTGTACACTTATTTTTAAAGACGACGTCGGTATATTTATTTCAATATATAACAATTATGTTTATTCGAACGAATTGTTTTTTAACGGGATGTTTGAATATAAGATATATTCGGTGAAAAGGTGAATTTCCTGGTGCACTAATATTCGAATAACTATTAGTAATGATGATAATATTTGGGGTACTTATGATAACATTAATGAATAAGGTATATAAGAAAAAACAATAGACGACTAAAAAAAGATTAAATAACTAATAATGAGTAATTTGGAAAGTTATTGTCTTTTGATGAATTGCTTACGGAACATAAGTTGACGGACAAATACGATGAACAAAATAACTAATCAGGTAAAAATATAATTTAAATGGGTGTATTAAAATTCGATAATGTAGGAGGAAAATTACAGTTTCTCGAAAACATCCTTGTAAACAACATTCGTTGTTGTATTAGTCATTCCTCCTTCTTCATCAAGGAGTAACACTTTTAGACCTTTCTTACTCGTAACGCTCGATATAGCAACGTACAATTGGCCATGGGTAAAGACTGGTCTGGGAAGATAAAGTCCAACACGAGATAGAGATTGACCCTGACTTTTGTTAATAGTCATAGCGAAAAAAAACAAAATTAAATTAAGTTTTACATATTACATAACTGAAAATAATATAAAAATCGAGTGTAACAAATCTTTTAATAATGAATATGTAAATAAAACAATTAAAAAACATAATAAATTATCGATCGTCCTTAAATGTCCGAGAAACTGATAACGTCCTAAATTTTTTTTTTTTTATAAAATAGGCGCCCCAACACATTATTATACAGTAATGAACATTAGTCTATTTCGGTTATAGCCCAATATCCAGTTCATTATTTTTATAATAATAGAGAGAATCCGGACCGCGATAAAGTATACACATTGCTAAAATTATTTCCTATCATAAATTGTCATATAAAAAAATGGGAACGTTACCATAAGTTACAAAGCAGGTAGATGGACCCAAGTGCAAAACAGTCATTTCACCTCACAAAATTAAATAACCAAACCTTATTTAATTTCACCTAACAAAGTGTGAGAGCACCGACACATGTTCGACAAATTGATCATTCCTCTGCCTAATTCATCTCTCTTCAGTGTTTAACCATTCTCTAGAATTAATAGGTCTTTCAGTCTTTCATTTGCAACACATTTTCACTTTTTTCCAAAAAAACGAAAATTTTTCTCAGCAGATTTTGGTAGTTTTTGAGCTATATCTTGTCTATTTTGGTCAATTTTAAGTTTAAAATTAAATCTCATGTTACAACTGTACTTATCATTTAGGTGTCGTTCATGCCTCCTAAATGAAAAATTGAACTCAAAATAATAGTAAACCTTCGCATTTGAATAAGGTTTGGTTATTTAAACCTCCTTCATGCCTATTTTTTCAACATCCCCTTCTTTTCTCATTCACAAATTTTTGAATAACCCAACCAAATTTCAACCTTTTTATGTAAACAAAACCCACCACTACAATATTCGTTCGATCTAAACAAACCCCAAATAAAAAAATGCAATCTTTAGGTCTAAAAATTTGCCCAGATTTTAACATTGAAAGATGCAATTTTGGAAACAATATTAATGGTCTTTCAGAATTTGAATTGGGTTTTAGAAAATGTTGGTGTTGTTCAACAATTACTGGAGAAAATAATGTGAAATATTGCTAGATTGTAGATTCTTCTTCTCCAAGGAATGTTGGTGGTGAAAGCCCAACCCCAAGTCCGATCCCAATCCCGAATTTGGTTTCGGTTCAAAGTGGGTTATTGACTCGGATGAAACCTTGCTGCTTAAGATCATACAGCTTGAAAGAGACTGCAAGTGAAGAAGGCACACAATGATAAGTCATAACAATCGGGAAGTCGCATCAGAAAAAGGGAAAAAAAAAAATCTTTATTTTTAACTTTGCTGGTCAGGAAACTTTAGTCGTGACAATCGAACCACGTATAAGTAGTACTGTAAAGTTTATTACGTTTGATACTTGATTTATTAAAACTAACTAATACTGTATCATACTACCGTTTTAACTAATATCGACCCACACTTATGCTATGTTTACGCAACAAATGGAGGTGGCTGCTCAATCTCAAAAACCCATCTTTCAAACCGCGAAAACTTAGGATCAATGACATGATCTAAGGTAACAACATTCATCAATCTCAAAAACCCATCTTTCAATATCCCTAAACCATCACCATATTTACTCCCAACACTTTTTAACTCAAAATCATTACTTATATAAACAACTTTATTCCCATTTTTAACATATTCCCAACCCCAAGTCCGATCCCAATCCCGAATTTGGTTTCGGTTCAAAGTGGGTTATTGACTCGGATGAAACCTTGCTGCTTAAGATCATACAGCTTGAAAGAGACTGCAAGTGAAGAAGGCACACAATGATAAGTCATAACAATCGGGAAGTCGCATCAGAAAAAGGGAAAAAAAAAATCTTTATTTTTAACTTTGCTGGTCAGGAAACTTTAGTCGTGACAATCGAACCACGTATAAGTAGTACTGTAAAGTTTATTACGTTTGATACTTGATTTATTAAAACTAACTAATACTGTATCATACTACCGTTTTAACTAATATCGACCCACACTTATGCTATGTTTACGCAACAAATGGAGGTGGCTGCTCAATCTCAAAAACCCATCTTTCAAACCGCGAAAACTTAGGATCAATGACATGATCTAAGGTAACAACATTCATCAATCTCAAAAACCCATCTTTCAATATCCCTAAACCATCACCATATTTACTCCCAACACTTTTTAACTCAAAATCATTACTTATATAAACAACTTTATTCCCATTTTTAACATAATTTGGCATTGGCCATATGTTAATCTGCTCAACATTTCTATCAGCAGCATATACTAACATAATTTCAATAAAAAACACAACAAAAAACTGCAACTTTTTCAACATTCTTTTCTCCATTGTTGCACTTTATTTCTATAATTATCATAAACTATATGCTAAACTAATAAATACCCAATTCATATATATAATCAAACTACAAACCCTTTAAAGAACATGACATTACTACAACAAATAAACAGCTCAAAAATGATATTACAGAAAATGGGTAGCTAAAAATACTAAAAAAAAGAAAGATAATAATCACAATTCACAACCAAATCTGGGTTGATAACATTAAATTTAACACTCTATTAATAATATATGGGTTTTTGGAAATGATAGAATGTTGCTTAAATTGATCATGTGAGCTGCATTGGTCCCAACTCACAAGATATATTTGGGGTTCAAAAAGCGTACTAAATCGAATGGTACTATTAATAAATAAACGAATAAATAAGGGATTCGGGTTCAAATCGCACTCGTCGAATGATATAAATAAATAAATAAGGAAAATTATGGATAAATTAATTAAATTCACTTGATTTTGTATGGATAAATTAATTAAATTCACGAAATTCCAACAATTACAAACAATCAGATTGCTTAAATAACATCCAAAATTAACAATCAAACGTAAATAATTGATCCTCACATCAACAATTTTGGCGACAGGCGACTCCTTGAATGTTTTAACCCAAGGAAATTGAGCAGAAACAACACCAGCAAACGCGCGTCCAAAGAAATCAGCAAATCGCATCAATTGTACATCCTCCTGTGCTTCATACGTAGCCTAATCCAACACAAAACCACAAAAAAACAACAATTTTCAGTCAATTTAATAAAATTCAATACAATTAACCCTAAATCCCCAAATCAAAATAAAATCAAATCAAATCCTCACCGAAATATCAACCAAAAACGCAGCTAAACTCTCAGAATCAATCTTCGATCCAGCATCAGTAACAGAAACCTTAGGTTTCTTCTCCAGCATCAGTAACAGAAACCTACATGCAAATAATTAGCCAAGGAGGCTCGGAAATTGCAGGAATCTCATTATTAGCTTTGAAAAAAAAGAATAGTAGTTAAATTGTTTTGACTTTCGATGATGAATGGCATATTTAGTTTTAAATCAACTCATTATTTGGTTAACTGGTTCACTGGTACATATTTAGTTTAGTTCTATAACAATGTATGTAGATTGAGAACACAAATAATAGTGTTACAATATCAGTAGGTTGATATTGAAAACAATATCAACATTTCTTTCTAACTGCATTCAGAACCTCTTATATACCAACTTAAAGTATCAATGTCAAATAAGAAATATGTACGAAGAAAAGGGA
The DNA here is from genome assembly GCA_029255685.2 of Silene conica. Classification (NCBI taxonomy): domain Eukaryota; kingdom Viridiplantae; phylum Streptophyta; class Magnoliopsida; order Caryophyllales; family Caryophyllaceae; genus Silene; species Silene conica. The sequence continues at coordinate 97,539,431 of CM055312.2, forward strand.
TAAAGCAATCACCCTGATGCTTCATGGCCAAATATTCGAGGAAAAATCGTTGCAGTTGCCTGCACATACAATTTTCAACCATTATACTCTAGAGGCAGCTTTTAGAATGTCACCAAAAAGGGCTAAAGATTCTAATTAATGTTTTATTTTGCACATTGATCACCATTGTTCACATAGCTGTATGCAGGAACAGATCAAAATGTCAAAGAGAAGAAATATACTCACTATTTACATTGTAAACTTAGGATCTTCAATAACTAAACTCGAACACTGAATTCTCAACACATTGTATGTATTTATACAACGATCTCCTCCCATGTATCCATATCCATAGTTCCATACATTGTATTTATACAGCAATCTCCTTTCATGTTATATTTACTCATTTCACACGATTTTGCATTCGGACTCACACAAGATCGATTGCTCAATGTTTGAGTCAATCCCTTTTCGATAACTTAATCCTTTAATGTTATATCTACCTATAACCTATAACCTATAACCTATAACCTATAACCTATAACCTATCCAGTACCTCAACTTTGATTTTTGCCCTGATCAGCAGCCCTCATTTGGGCATTTGCATTACAACAAATTCAGACAATGGCAACACCATAAAATGCAGAAAAGCGAAACAAAGCGAAACAGACGAAAAGTAAAGACCTGAGATTGCCAAGCAGTGAGATCGCTTCTACAAAGAGAGGTGCAGACAACTTTAATCCGAATCTCCATGGGTTGTGGTGGACCCACTTCCACCGCCTCCATTACCAGGTCCATACGCCACCGCCGCTGTATATTCCACTCAAAACAACCATTAGCCTTGAAATTAATCAAACAACCCAACAACAAATTGCATATTGATCAACAAACAAAACAAAAAATACAAATATATTGTAAAACATATCATTCTAGTATGTTCTACATTTACAGGCCATGTTAATGTTAGTGGGACTGGGATCCGTTTTAAACCATATTAAAACATAAAATTGAATGATGAAATGATGAAAAATGTTAGGAATTGAAAAGAAGGAAATTGAAATGGTAGATTGAAGAATTAAGCAATGGATTAATGAAACGAAAGTTGGTAGCTATGAAAAGAAAATTACCAAAGTTGGCAAAATTGAATGAGTAGAAAGAGGCGGAGAGAGACGATGCAGCACAATAGCACATTAGGGTTAGTCATTCTATTAAATAAACAATAGCAGATGGTCAAAGTTGGACTTTGATTATGATTTTTCAACATGGTCAAAAGTGGAAAGATTTTATTCTGTATATATTTTGTATTTAATTTAATAATTTAATAATAAATAAATAAGTAAATTATTATTAAATTATTAAATTATTATGACGTGGCAGAATCTGATTGGTCTATAAAAAGTGAAAATGCTGAGGTTGAATGTGAGACCTCGAAACACCCAATACTGCGATGTGACTGCGCCACGTAGGCGGAAAACCATTCTTCTTTTATATATATAATGATTCTTCTGTACGACGGTCTCATCTCGTATTTTTGTAAAATGTGGTCATTTTGTCGTAAAATGTGACCACTTTTTGATAAATAGTGATCAATTTTGAAAAATAGGTCATTTTTTAACAAAAAAAGTGATCACTATTTAAGCAAAAGTGGTTACTATTTATCAAAATGGGATCACTTTTCTACTGATCGCATGTGAGACCATTATAAAGTAGAATTTGTGTTGTATCGCTCATTTATATACGAGTTTTACTCATTCATACCCTTTTTTTCATTAGTTTTCCATTTTATGCCCTCTGCCTAAGAAACCTTCTCCTCTCTAATTCTCTCCCCCCACAAATAAAACCCTAAACCACACGACTATGGATGCTAGCTCTCGTATCGATCAGGTAATAATTCTAATCTCTACCTTTAACAATTATATTATATGAAATTAAAAAGTTGATTTAGACTAATTAGATTAGGGTTTCGTTAAATTGTTAATAAAGAGCAGTCAATGGCAAAAGAAGGCACAAACGTGGCTGATAGTGTGTTTTGAAAACAATCCGGGAAAACAATGGAATCATGACTTTTTGGAACTCAAACATGTTGGTTGCCTCCAATATCTCTTCTATTTCACCCAAAAACATCACCTCCTTTTGACGGTTTGTAATCGGCCAGTATTTCAACAAACCCTTCACCACCATGCTTGCAAGCTTTGGTTCTTTATCTATGAACTGCATGATACAGTACGACAGTTGCTGAAAATACACACCTAAAGATTTTGACTTATGCAAAGGAATCAAAGCTCTACACAAGAAAATCTTGTGCTCCTCTTTCAAAGGTAAAGCAAACCCACTTATAACACTTCCAAATATTCTCCAACAATTCTTAGGTAGTTGAGTTAATGTTAGGGTGAGAAGTAGAAACGAAATTGTAAATGTTGTGAAAATATAGGGGTATAATAGTCAATTATGTGTATGATTGAGTAAAACTCGTTTATGATTGAACAACACCCTTACCAAAAGTCTACAAAGACTTTCAAGCATACAATCTTTAATGACTCATTAATTGATTTCAAGTGTTTTTGTACGGTGTAACCTTTAAAGTCAAACGCACAACCATCAAAAATCAAAATGTAAACAAACCAATTTTACTGAAAAAAAAACCTATCACATATTTTAGCGTGTTAACCAAAGTCAATACATGGCACCGTTCTATGTGACGGTTTTTAAAATCCGTCAAAAATGTTGGCTCTTTTGTTGCCTTTTGTGACGGATTATCCGTCAGAAAGCTTCCTCCCTGGTAAAAATTAGGTAGCATAATTAACCTGTTTTCATCTTAAAATAAACAAGATTTTTATTCAAAACAGGTGTTAAAATTAGGTGCATGAGACTGACGCATAAGCAAGTGAGGTTTCATTCTAAAATCAATTGTTAATAGGAGGAATAGCTCACCTACTTATAAACTAGCTCATTTACAATTATTTTATCGAGATGGGATAATGTCCCACACACATATATGAAAAGAGACCTCGACAACGGATATTTTCGTCTTAAATTTTAAGATATACCAAGTAATATAAATAAGATAAAATAAAATGTATCAATATACGAAATTTCGTGGTTAGGGACGATGATTTTGGGCCAAACACCTTTCCAAAGGGAAATCCCTCAAAATTTCCAATGGATCTCATTGTTGGGCTAACCTGAGGATAATAATGGGTTAGTTCGTTAAATGGCCCATAAATTAAACCGGACTCTTTAAAAACCGTTCTGATTCACAAAACCCGTTTTTCTTACTCGCTCTATTAAAGTCTTTTATTTACCTATTTTATTTTGGGTGTCTCATTTATTTGTTTACTTATTTATATTAACACGATTTTTTATGAGTTTTTTACCATCCAATTGTAATATTATCCACTTGATATTCGTTAACCATAAATACAATTGATCCCCTCTTTTTTTCCCTATCTTTATGTGAAAATTAAATGTAAATAAATGACCAGAAGAATAAGAAAGAGGATGTGGGTGCTTGGTAGACATAATTTTAAGAACTCTACCACTAATTAACTCAATGATTATTACATAAATAAATTTGATCTACCTAAACTACTTCATCATGAATAAAATCATTGAAAATTGAAAACTCTATCTATTTCTAATTTCTAGCTAAAACACATGTTAATTGGCAATCCAAAAAAGTACCAAAAACACATCTAATTAAGAAATTAAATGGCTAATTAACTAACTAAGTAAACAAAACCTCTTAATTTACTAAGACAAAGGTGCACAATCCCACACCAAGGAGGTTGATGATGACTTCCATGTCTCTGGTAATACCAACGGTAACAACCCGGATTGAGTTACGCTGCTTAAATTACTCAAATTTCCCATTAGGACACTTTGAAAATCTTGAAAATCTTCCAAATTAACCCTAAAATCATAATCATTATTATGATCACCAACATTATTATGAACATGTTGATGAAAATCATCTTGAAATTGCCCATCATTTATAAAACTAGGCAATAATCCTTCAAAGTTTACATGACCATCATCTTCATTACTAGGCTTACTAAAACATCCTTGCATAGATGACATATTTGATAACATCGACGAGATATCGATGCTTGATTTCGACACTTCATATGGTTCCTCAAGTTGAGGCAAAATGTAGCTAGATGGAAGGTCTAACATGGATGGTATATTAAGAAATTGTTGGTCGAAAGACGGTTTCGTTTCGACATTGTTGTTGGTTGTAGGGTAAAGGACATGATCTAAGAAGGAGAAAGTGTTGCTAGGGTTTTCTTGCGGAACAAACGAATTATTATTATTATTATTACTATTATTACGATTATTATTATTGTTAATTAGGGTTTTATTATTGCAAATACTAGGGCTAAGTTGATTAATAGAAGGATTAAAGTCAGATAATGAAGGGGATACCCAAGAGTTAGAGACAGTCCTTGGAGTTAAAGGGATAGTTTTCTTGAATATCCTGCATATAGCCCATGAATCCTGCATAATAATGACAAATATAACAATTTTATGACTTTGCATAAATTTAATTTAAATCCATATTAAAAATAAGCGTAAAAAGCGCGTATTTTTTTTTGTATTACAAATTACAATGTCATGATATAAAATGATAATATCGAAACTTAGTACTGTTAAAATTATATATATAATCAATTAATTAGAACATATTTACTATTTAATTCTTGAATATTGCGTTACAAGTTTCCCTCGAATAATTTTATTTATATAATAATTTTTTTAGGTGAGAACTCGAAAATAATAATGAAAAAAATGATAGTTTCAATATTAGATTAAAGTATTCACTATTTAGTTCTTGAATATTGTGTTACAAGTTTCCCTCGAATTTTATGAATTAGATTAACGTATTTACTATTTAATTCTTGAATATTGTGTTACAAGTTTTCCTCGAATAGTTTTATTTTTATAATAATTATTTTTTAGATAAGACCTCGAAAATAATAATGAAAAAAAATGATAGTTTCAATATTAGATTAAGGTATTCACTATTTAATTCTTGAATATTGTGTTACAAGTTTCCCTCGAATTTTGTTATTATAATAAATAATGATTTTTTACGTGAGAACTCGAAAATAATAATTGAAAAAAATGATAGTTTCAATTTTGTAAGTAATTGTTTAAATATGTACTTTGGCTATTTCATCAACTACTTCGAAGAAATTTCTTACTTTTCTTGGTTTCTGTAATTAGAGTTAAGCTATTTGTTTTTGACTTGCAACGGTCATTACTCATTATTATTATCTAACGCTAAATACCGTCTTAGTCAATAGTTTACACTTACTTTAACGTAAACTATTCAATGGAACAGAGGGAATACTTCATATCTATATCAAAGCTTCTTATGCTAATTATTTTTTGATATCAACTAGTCCTTTGAAAGATCGAATGACCATCTTCTCGACCTTTACTTGTGTTTTTTGTTTTTTTCTTTTACTTATGGTGCAAAAAAGTTTATGTTGAGGGTAGGTCTTATCCATTTCAAGGCCAGGGCAGACCACTGGCCTCTTTGAGAGTTTAAAGTGGTGTTTACAGATTGCCTACCAACAGGGATATGTTCTAATTCAATGGAAATCGAAACCCTGACGTCAGGGTCGGAAGGTGGATTATTCTTTACCATTGGGGCCAACCCATGTTGGTTCGACCTTACTTATGTCGTGTGTGTTCATGCAACCATCTCATACAAGATTCGCTAATATGTTAAGTCGTTCTAAAACATAAGGTCGTGTTTTGTAAACAACATAATACTATTGTTTCTAGTATTATATATACTATTGCTCGAAACACTTAAAGTTCATCAACATTTATCAAAACATTCCAAGTACTTATTTAAGTTTCTGTTCTGGTGCGTGATATGGTTACACTTTCTTTATTTTGTTAACTCGAGAGTAAGAAACTAAAGAGATTATACTCACATTAGCAGGAATAGTTCGATCGATGCATTTCTTAGAAGGGATCGAATCACAAAGAGACGGAAGACGAAACTCGTGCATCATCCAATCAGTCTTAACACCTTTGGCAGCTCGACCTTTGTAAAACACCAACGATTTCTTCAATCCGATGCACTTATTCCCCTCCGACGAGTATATAGGCCGATCCGTCCCAGTCGCTTTCCAAAACCCGGCTCCGGTTACTCTATTGGGTCGAGTACTATTTCTGTATTTTCTGTCCCTTGGACAGAAAAAATACCATTCTTTCTCCCCTCCATTTGCTATTTCTGCATCCAAAATAAATTAATTCCGAAATATAAGTCCTCTGTAAAACAGACTTAACGATTAAACTCATGGCCCTATGGTACGAGTTTTAACATAAATCTCATTATCGTGTCACCTTAAGTTTATTAGATGTAAATAGACGGTTTTACATGATGAGACTTATTTCTGGATGGCACTAAAAGGGTTTTAAACTAGGTGTTTTGGAGATAATGAAAGTTAAACTAGTAGAAAAATTATTATGAGATGGAGGGAGTAATATTTATGACTTCTGTAAAATAGACTTCACGTTTCAAACTCATGGTCCTATGATACGATTTTTAACATCATAAATGTCATCATATATCAAGTAAACGGACTAATAAAGTATATCTAAATAGACGGTTTTACATGAAAGTTATTTCTGAATCGAACTAGACTGATTTTAACATAAATCACATGATCATGCCAACTTGACTTACTTAAGTTAATTTGATGTAAACAAACGGTTTTACATGAGACTTATTTCTGGGTCGCACTAGACGGGTTTTAAATAGGAATATTAAACCGAGTTAAAATGGTGTTTTGGTGATTATGCAAGTTAAACTAGTAAAAATATTTAAGACTTCTGTAAAATAGACTTCACGTTTCAAACTCCTGGTCCTAATATAATACAAGTTTTAACATAAATCTCAGTATATATCATGTATATCTATGAACTAATAAGGCATATGTAAATAGACGGTTTTACATAAAACTTATTTTTTAATCGAACTAGAATAATTTTAACATTAATCACATCATCATGTCAACTTAAATTTATTAGATGTAAACAAACGATTTTACATGAGACTTATTTCTGGATCGCATGGTGTTTGGAAGATTATGCAAGTTAAACTAGTAAAAATATTCAAGACTTCTGAAAAATAGACTTCACGTTTCAAACTCATGGTCCTATGATACGAGTTTTAACATAAATCTCATTATATACCATGTATACTTATGGACTAATAAGGTATATGTAAATAGACGGTTTTACATAAAATTTATATCTGAATCGAATTAGAATCATTTTAAAACAGATCTAGATCTAGATCATGCATGCATGCATGCATGCAAATGAACTTACTTGGAAGATCCCATGGATCAAACTTATAAATATCAAGTTGTTTGATTAACTCAATAGAAAGAGGACGTTGTTGAATCTTCCTCTTCAAGTAAAACCCTACAAGTTCTTCATCAGTAGGATGAAACCTAAAACCCGGAAGCATAACTTCATCCGATTTCGCTTCGCCTTCATTTTTCGACTCCATTATTACTTCTAAAACCGCTCTTACACAATAATTATTTTCGAAAAATTAAAACCCTAGGGTATGTAATTAACTTAGATATTTTTTAGTTAATTATTTTTAGGGTTGTTTTTTAGTAAGATTAAGGAAAGATTGTAAGAGAATGAAAGGTATAAGATGATGCATGCTTATAAGGGAGCTGCTCCCGAAGGATCAGCCGTCTTTTCTGGTGACTTTCATACTATTTTTTATTATGAAAGGTATAAGTGACCGCTATAAACTATTTAATCAAAAATGGTCACCACTCATAAAAATGTGATAAATTTTCTATTTATCGTATGTGCGACCGTCGTACAGTAAAATTTGTATTTCTATTATAATTGTTATTAGGGTTTCATTTATCGGTGCAAGTTTATTGAAGCAACAATTACCAAGAAACCGACCTTATTAAGTCAATTACTATGGTAGAACATGTTGAAAATAGGGCCTTGTTAAGGGGAGTCCTTTTTCTAACATTTGTCCCACATAGGAGAGTTATAGAAGTTTGCTTGTATTTATATATCCTTCTATTACTACACCTATCACTAGTGGGTCAAGGGAGCCTTTTGTAGAGGCTTTGCGAGGTGCTTAATTCAGCTCGCACACGCGCGCGTGCCCGAGCCCGGATCCGGATTTGGGATTTGGCAATCGCCCGCGGCGGGCTGTGCCTATGTTTTTGGGCCGAGGATTTATTTTTAATGTGTGATAGTCAGAACCGTTTAGGTTCATCTGATGTTGAAACAGTCAGTCAAGCAACTGACTGTTAGTGGGTGAGATATTCTCTCCCCACTTCCAGCCCCTGCTTTCGAGGAGGCAGTTCTCTGCTTTAGGGTTTATCCTCCTGCCTATATAAACCCTCCTCTGCAAACTCAGAATAGACATCACTCTCATATCCTCTCTCAATACTCTCCTCTTCTCTTCTCTCTTTTCTGGGTAATTCTTTATAATCGTTCCAAGTCTCACAGTTCCGAGTGGGCGGAACTGCGTGGAGGCTGTAGTGTTAACCTTGGGGAACTACCGGCACCAGCTGATCGCCACCACGGTCGTACCTGAAAAATAGTTTTCAAGGCAGTGGTCTCCTACCACGGCGCTACATTTTACGGTTCTGTCTTTTTTTCCTCTCGTTTTACGATCTCTGTTTTACTGTTGTTACATCATTTTACCAACAGAACACATCCAATTTGTCTTCTTTAATTAGTAAGTTTTATAGTGACGTTTTATAAATTTTCTTATTTAAATACTCCCTCCTACCTGTAATAAGTGTCTCATTTTATTAAAATACTACACTCATATATTTAAACAATGGGACACTTATTACGGGTAGGAGGGAGTATTATTTAAATTGATTATTGTGACTATTGGGATAAATTATCAAAATGGATCTTAATTGTGTTTATGGAGTTGATCAAGGAGATATAGGTAAGAGAAGGACCTAAAGTATACTTTTTTTTTCCACATAAGGACCTCAACTATGAAATTGTACAGTTAAGGACCTCGGAAGTTAAAACTAACGGCAGCATCAATTCTTTAACCAAAATATAATTGTGCCTTTACAAAAGTGCCAGTTACAAAAACTAACCCAAAAGATACATAATTGTTAGTTGTTCTTAGGAAAACCATAACAGCTCAATTCATGCTTGAAAAAAGTGGAGTGAGGTAAGTAGTTTGTGGTTCTTCCTTCCTTGATACCTTAACTTGTCAAGTATTCTTCTCGGAATTTATGTTTGCCCAGCTCTGAAAATAAAAAAAAATCGAGTAGCAATGCATGAACAAAGCAAATATTATGTCAGACATAATAACTAAAGTAGCCACCTTAAACTAATAAATTACCTGCCAAGGGCGACCTGTAAAACAATTTCTTCCGCTAGACGTTAAGCTAGTTTGAGATCGGTTGTTGAAAGTGTTGTCACGCATTGTAGTAATGCCACGTAATGTTTGTTGACCTTCAAAATCGGAATAATACGCAACTTGGTTGATCTATATCACAACACACACAAATAAAACGATTTAATAGAACAATTTATAATATCTTAGCAAAAAACAGAAAAGAAATTATATTACCTGAGTAGGAGTCGGTCTAACTACAGCCGAGTGAGATGGTAGTTGATCTTGAGGTGATTGTCGTAGAGAATATGTCATTTGTTCACTATTTCCTTCCCTTGTTGTACACATCTAATAAGAAATAAAAGAATGTATTAATGCTTATAAATTAAGATTAAAATTAATGAAAATAATGATTATGTATTCATACATTTCCGAGTCTTTGGAACCCGTTAGGATAAGTGTACATCCCAATCCCCCTATTATGCATGGATGGACGTGCAGGATGGCTTTCGTTTGAAGGTGACTTGCCTTTGGAGTTCGTTTTTTTACCTGAATGTTGTCCATTTGATCTTACTTGATTCGCCTTATGTAACTTACAACCCCTTATATTATGGCCAGACTTACCACATACCGAACATGAACCGGTGCTACCGACTCTACACTTCTTAGTCTTGCTCAGATTTTCTCCAGGTCCAGGCCTTCTTGCCTTTTTAGGTCTACCAGCCCTAACCGTTTTTAATCCCGGAGCTTTTATTTGTGGTAGTAGCGAAGTCGGCCATTCCTTTGCGCCATTCAATGGCTCCATCAAATAATCATACGCCTTTAAATAAGTAGCCTTTCTATAACACTCAACAACATACATTTCTGGTATATGTTTGTTATGCCATATTGCAGCCACTGTATGATGGCACGGGATGCCACTTAATTGCCAAGCATTACATGAGCAAGTCCGGTTTAACAAATCAACTATGTACCTTACTTGTGTCACCCCTTCTCGTACACCAAAGGTGAAATTGCCACCCAACAATGTATTCCACCCTCGAGCAGCAACTTTTGCTTTTTCCAACTTTTCTTGAGCTCTCGGACAAATGCTAAAATTTTTTGAGGCAATGAAATCTCTCTTTTTATGCATTCTTTCCATAATAGACTCTCTAATATCCTCAAGCATCGTAATTATAGGTTTGTGCCTTGAGTTCAAAATGTAAGCATTGAAAACTTCGCTCATATTGTTATCTACCGCATCACATTGAGATTGTGGGATGTAGAATGCTCTACACCACTTCTCATAATTCCTCCCCTTCAAATCTGCGGTTGCTTCCGGGGAAATCATAGCAAATTGGTCCATATTTTCCTTAAATTCATTTAAGGTCGTACTCTTTGCAATTTTCCAAAAATGCATTCTATACTCGTGAGCTCCACCGAAGACCTCCCTAAAATTCATATAAACGTGCCTAGCACATACCCTTTGTTCGGCTTGTGGCCAAACATCACTCACTGCCTTCAAAAGCCCTTTTTGTTGATCTGACATTATGGTGTAACCAGCCCCATAAGATGTCCCTAGATCTTCCGCTAGCAACACAAGAAACCAAGTCCATGAATCAGTATTTTCTATTTCCACCACAGCCCAAGCAATTGGAAACATTTGATTATTTCCGTCTCTTCCCACTGCAACTAATAGTTGTCCTCCATAAGGGCCTTTTAGCCAACAACCGTCAATAGAAATGAATGGTCTACATCCGCTAAGAAAACCTTTTTTGAGTGCTCCAAAACATATGTACATTCTACGGAAAACACCACCATCAAGAAGAAATTTAACCGTATTATTTTTATCGGACTTCATTATCTCAGCAGCATAATTGTTGAGTAAACTATATTGTTCTTCGTATTCTCCAACAATCAAACCTACGACACACTTTTTAGCTCTAAAAGCCATATGTGATGACACTTTCAGCCCATAATCAGCCCATACAGAATCAGTTATCTCTCGAAGCTTCATATACGGATTGACTTTGAACTTTTTTAAATAACGTGTAGCAATCCATTTATACGTCACCTTTTGCACTCTATTTTTTCTTCCACAAGAATGAACTCCATAGTATGACTTCACTTCAAAATGGCTAATATTTTTCCCACTTGAAGCCCAAATTCTCCATTCACAATTATCTTCTTTACACTTAGCCCCCACTCTGTCTTTAGCATTCTTAGTATACTTAACATCAACACCATTTCTTGCACAATAATCAATTATTTCCTTCCTAAATGCTACAGCATTTTCAAATATTTTACCAATATAGAAAGATTTGTCATTCCACTTAGTGTCATCATATTTATTTTCCTCACACTTGTGATGTCGTCTCGTAGGAGCTTGCTCAGTCAATTACCCATATTCATCTTCATCCGATGACGCTCTAGGACTATCTATGTCAGACCCGTTCTCATAATCACTCTCCATCTCATATCTTAAATCATCTCTTTCAAAGTTTTTTTCCCAATTTATCAAGTTCTTGTTGTAATTCTGTCTCTAATGTTATAGTCTCCCCATGTTTAATCCTAGCATCAATAATCTCCTCATCATCTACATCGGTGCCATTCTCATCATAGTCAATGTCGTTCAACTGTGGCTTATTTAGTAAGTCTGTAAAAGAAATATTTCCTTCCAAATCATGCAAACCATTATCGTTTTCATGCTCAGTGTACATATGCACAACTTTCCCATCACACAAGTAGTCTAAAATTGGTTGAAAACTATCATCATCGTAGACAAACCTAACATCAGCTTTCAAAGGATCTATATAATGGACCTTAATAATATTTTCGTACGCTAGTTGACTAATCAAACCCCTCAAATAAGAAGCACTTATTGTAAATGGTAAGTCGTTGTATATTTTAAGCTCACCTCCCTCGTAGCTAAGTCTGGGACGCAGCCGCCAATAGCCTCCGTGATGAACAACCATGCTCCCCATTTGTGCCATAATCTATCATTATTAACATGTGAAAAAAATGATGTTAAAAAAAACATACAAACAGTAGTTGATATACACTTATACAACACAAAAAAAATGTCAAGACATCGTCAAACACTCATACCCTGTAAATCCAAGACATTATTAAAAACATGAAGAATAATCCCAGATTAAAGATTGATGATACTAGGCGTAAGCATTCTATGACAGCAAAGATTCAAGCTTTAAGGTGAAATAACATAAAACTAATTGCATTGCTAACACGAACCTACAATCTAGAAAACAAAGATGAATAATTAATTAAACACAAATTCTTACTTCAGACCGACACTATCCGTCTTAAACTTAAGACGGATACCATCTTATCTCACAAAATACCCACTTAGAGGAGAGAGGGAAGCACATGGGGTGCCCCACCTTGTCCCCCTATTCGTTTTGTGAGTTTCATTACCGTCTCTCAAACCGACCCGTCTTAAGCAAGACCAATTGTTAATTAAATGGGTATGAAACACAAAAGGGGTGATTAATTAAAAAAATTGACACTTACCTTGAGATCTCAATAGAACAAAGTAGAACTTTTGCTGGACATTATTTTCAATTGTGGTTGTCTGATTCTTTTTACTTGGAGAATATGGAGTGTTAGTTTAGGTTTTGATTAGAGTAACTTCTAGAATTTAATTATTTTATTAATTGCAAGGCATTATATGAGAATATAGGCGGCAATAATTTTGTGGGCCAAACCAACTATGACCATAATTTTAACGCCGTTAATATATAATCCCTTAACTGTACAATTTAAAACATAAGTCCCTTATCTGTAAAAAATTACATACTTTAAGTCCTTACCTTGCCTATTACTCGTTGATCGAGAGTATCCTCTTTTAGTGATTAATGTCGGGTACTGAAAAAAATTTAATAAACATGGTAATTAATACTTTTGGAATTCATTAAATATTAGATATCGGAGTTCATTTAATTTTGGAGAGTGATAACCTCGTTGATCAGAAATCACTCAATCTTAATGAAAAATATACAAAGGTTTGAAAAAAAATCTTTATACGACGTCATTTTATACGGAGTAATAATTTATAATAATATTATAACAATTTATACATCGTATTACTTAAATTACTAAATAATGCTGTAAAAAGTAGGGAGTTTTTTTTTAAAAAAACAAGACCTTTAAAATGGGAAAATAGGGTGTTTTTTACTTGCTTTATTTTTTTAGTATCCATTTTCGTGTCATTTCCACGTAGTTGAAACTGGATATAATTATGATGTAATACCGTCTCACAAGGCAAGCTTATTACAAACAAAAAGTAGGATCTCTACCTTTCAAAAAAAAAAAATAGGATCTCTAGATGGAAAGAAGCAAATCAACAGCTTCTTGGGATAAGCATTGTAAAAGTACCAAATCAATATTTGTTCAAAATTTTAGATGACAGTTTTTCTTACACATTTAAGGTGGCCTCAAGACAAAGCAATCTAAGGTAATTAATAATTATTTTGGTGTACACTAAGCTAAGCTATAAATGAAGATTAGTGTGACAATGTTATGAGGGTGTGTGGACTTTAAGACATAAGACTCCAAAAACAATAATCTCTCAATTTTATAGTTCCAATCAAATCATATTGGTAATAAATTGTCGCACCGTTTCGGTCATTTGTTTACCTTTACTTTTTACAGGCTGATTAAATCAAATTGAGAAGCACGGATGATCAGATTGTTCATCACGGATATTCATAGAATAAAAAGGTAAATAATTGACATAAATATCAAAAATGAAATAAGTAGACAAATGACATTGTTACCCTATTAGACTTTAAGACATAAGACTCCAAAAACAATATATAATCTCTCAAATTTATAGTTCCAATCAAATCATATTGCTAATTAATTATGCACTGTTCCGGTCATTTGTTTATTATCTTTATTTTTCGCAGGTTGATTAGACTAAATTGAAAAGTACGGATGATCAAATTGTTCATTAATATAGACATTAATAAAATAAAAAGGTAAATAATTGGCTGAGAGACCAGATATAAAATAAGTAGACAAACGATCGGGACTAAATTAAGCTAAGTTTGTATATTAGGTAGCTAAGAATAAATATTTAATCTCTAGATTCCAAAATGGCATTAATATTAATATTATTTATTTCTTCTATTCCATTCTTCCACAGCTTCTATTCTACTGACTTGTCAGATTGACTTCGATTATTATCTGTCAAAAATGTAGATAGATTCCTTGTAAATATATTGTATGAGGTTTTATGTGATTAAAAAAGTATTTAAAGGGGTCAGAACTCATAATGGTGCACTTAATTACTCTTTAATTACGTAATTAATTAAGTGTGATTTAACTTATTAGGGCATAAATAGTATTTTTATTATATTTCATTTTCAAAGACATACGAGTATTTAAATTTTGAGCTTTTGAGTTATTAATTACATGAAATTAAAAAAAAAAATAGTGAAACAAAATGGAGAAATTCGAAATAGAGTATGTTTATTAACGTGTGCTTTTACAACACCCATTAAAAAGGTAAATGAAGGAGGTTTTAAAAGATTATTTCGTTAAATATGGTAAAAATGAGCTAAACTTGCGAGTTTTTTCATAAATGTATGAACACTAGAATGACTTCACGTGTTAGAAAATCGTAATATATGTGATTAATATTTAATTAGTAATATAACACTAACTTTTAGTCTAAAGTTACTGATGTGATTAATCTGTTTTACACTTAATAATAATGTTAATACTTAATACTAATAATTATTATGTGAGACGGATCTTTATTTAAAAAAATATTTATTTATTAATATTTGCAAATGAATAGGTTTTATAAACAAAAAGATATTCCGCAATGTAAAACAGCCATATTATACAAATTGTCTTTCTTATATGAAGAATGCATGCAACAAATTTTTGTTGAATGAAAAGTTTTAAAATTAAACAAATTCAAGTCTACTCATATCTACTTCGTATATCTACTTTTTATGTCTGGTGAATATTTTATATTTACTTTATTTTATAATAGAATAAAATAAATGTAAATTATTCACTGAGATGAAAGGAATATTTGATATCGTGAAACCTTTTATATAACAAAAAGTACTCGGTATTTCATACCAATAATGGGAGAACTTGCTTTTAAACTTGAGTAAATTAAATTTTACTCCCTTTTGAATCAAAATTTTGAAATTACTCCGTTTTGAATTTTTCCCCTAAAATTACTCGTTTAAGTTGCATTTTTTGCTAAAATTACTCTCTTAAATTATACTTTTTAATTTCCTAGATAGATTGCTTCCAAAAAACCAATTTGAGTTGATTTATTTCCTCTGTTTTTTTATCCCCTTACATTTGTCCACATATTTATAACTTCAAAAGTATAGATTGGCTAAGCCAGAAACGGAATAAGTTCAATAATAGACGAAATAAGTCATTAAAAGTGAACTTTGGAGCAATTTTAGTAAAAATGAAACTTAAGGAAGTAATTTTAAGAAAAAAAATTCAAAAGAGAGTAATATTAAAATTTTTAATTTCAAAATAGAGTAAAATATAATTACTCTTTATACTTTGACACCATCATGCATATTTTGCATACATGCATTTACAAATAATTAGTATATTTATCGGACTCAAGATTTAAATTTAAAGGGCGAAAAGTTTCATAATTTGACACCATCATGATTCGTGCATGCAATGAGTAACACGACCACATCATCTGAGTTATTCAGTCTAACGTAAATTATTGAGTGGAACAGATGATTTACATTACGATAAGTCGATAACTCAAACTATTTGATTCATTTGGAAATATAGATACCTTCATACTTTAGAACGATTTCTTTATATATTTTTGTATTGTTGAAGAAATTAAACAAATAGATAATAGTGCTATGAATTCAATAATAAATAAAGAATTAATTGTTCTTGTTATTTGTATTATTAGGTAAAGAATCACAAGTCAACTTACCTTTCATTTCGTGTAACTTTGAAAAAGGCCACAAATTTTTACATGGGATTCCACATTTTGTACCATCGATATTCCCAATTAACTTAGAGTACATCATTATCGATTAATAGTACACAAAAGTTTGAAATATTGTGGTTAACTAATTATATTTATGTTTGAATTTTTGTGTTTACCACTCCAAATTGCTCAACAATTACATGTATTTCATAAATTGTCTAGTAAATTGAGATTGTGCAAAGTGATAAACAATTAACCACTAGAAGTTTACCATATGTCCTACCCACAAATCAAGCTTATTAAATGTGATTATTGAACCTGATTTGAACCAAAAGAATCGTCATGATACAATCGCAAATTCTTAATTAAAACGAAAATACCATATTTATAATTAAAATATTAATCTCTTTTAAACTATGAATAATTTACATTTGTATTTTATAGAGGAAAATAAAGTAAAGGAAATATGACAAATAACTACCTAATAAGTCTAAAATTTTACATCTTACTACCTAATATAATTAATTTTGCAACTAACTACCTAAAATCACACAACATTAATCACTTTGCTACCTTTTTTGACGGAAACTGAACTTAAGTTAATTTTAAATGTTCGGGTTAATTTAAATGACCATCTTATCCTTCCCTTAATAAAATTATTCCTCCATCGTCTCCCTCCCCCATTAAACTCACTGTAAGTTCAATATTCAAGCCGTCATTTTTATCCATCAAAATCTCCATGAACATGCCTAATTTGCAGCACTAGAGGGAGATAGTCTTCTGTTGTCTTTTAAAATTAATCAAGTAAGCATTATTTTCATTTTATTTTCAGTATAAAACCCTTCCCCTAATTTGATTAATTTTGTATAAAATTTGATAATTTCATCCCTTATCAACGAGAAAAATTACTTTGCGGTTTTTAATTGTTTGGTTGTATCAAAATATTATAATGTGAGATTGAGCTTGAAGATTGTATTGAGAATCTGGGTTTGGAGCGACATTGATGGAGAATAGGGGGAAGTGAGTTTTTGTTGGAGGAGAAAGGTGTTTTAATAGAGGAAGGAGAGGAGGGTAATTTAGGTATTAAATTAAGTTTTAAATTTAAACGGGGCGAAATAATCTGATTTCCGTCATTTTTTAGCAATTTCCGTCATTTTGGTAGTAATCTGTCAATTTTTCCACTTATTAGGTTGTTATTTGAATAATTGAACATATTAGGTAGTAAGATGTAAAATTTTAAACTTATTAGGTAGTAATATGCTAAATAGCCAGTAAAGTAAATGTAAACTATTGATTGAGACAACGAGATAGACCAAGATTTATTCAAGAATTTGAACACTTAAGCCAAGCTAAATAAAATGTGAGTATTTTTTTCCTTTTTTTTGGTGACGAGGGTTTGATCCTCGGGCGCATGCATTCTTGCACCACTACATGCACTATGTAAATCACCTCTCCGAGGGCTGCAGTGGTCAAGTGGTCATCGCTCAAACTGATAATTGAATTTGATGCCTCTCAATTCTTGCATTTTTGTAAATTTTAAGGTTTAACTCATTTAGCACTGAAGTAACGTCACTTAGTTAAATGGAAAAAAAAAATGTGAGTATTGAAACCGGAATAATGAAGTCAAATGGAGTCAAGCTAGGGAACTTAAAAAAAGAAACCCCAAAAACCTAAGCCCCTCACCCTCGTTTAAAGACCTTTTTGTCCGTTGCATAATCCCTTGGGTTAAGTGCACCAAGCGTGCAACCAAAGTTAAATAATCGGGTCAAACTCTTGAAATCCAAGCATATCGATTTTCAACCTCCATGCATTTTGATTATATAGTATTACGTACGAAGTACAATATTATTATAGTATATAGAGAAAATTGTTGATTACAGCCTTTTGAAAATTACAGTTTTATAATTTTTTTTTGAAAATTATAGCCATAATATTACTTTTGATAGTAAATTACAACCAAAACATTAACTCCGGCTGAAAACTAATGTCAAATTGAATTTTTGTAACTTAAGTTCATTTTTTACGATTAAAATACTCTTACCTTCAATCTTAGGACTCCTTATATTCATCCAAAAAACCAGATTTCACAACTATCTTCTCTTTAATTCTCCATTTCTTCAACAATACCACATAATCTAGTTCACCATTTTATTCAAATACTAGTTTGATCAATTTAATTGAATTCTAATTTTATTGTTTCCTTTTTCTCTTAAAACTAACTAGTATTATTCATTATCTTCAATTTCCCCAAATTGAAAGTAATTAGGGTTCATGATCAATTTTCCCCAAATTAAAAGTTTCTCAAATTGAAAGTAATTAGGGTTCATCAATTTTTTCCAAACAAATTTTAGACATTAACCCTAAAATTCGATACAATCAATTGAAAAAAAAAACAAATTGCAGCGCATTGTTGTGGAGTAAACTAGGGATGACAGTGGGTCGGGTACCCTACCCAGACCCTTAGGGGTCTGACCCTAACGGCCGACACGCAAATCCACCGTACCGTACCATGGGCGGGCCACGGCTGGGCTTTCAGTCATCGGGCCAAGCACGACACGACACGGTAGGCCAAAAAACACGACACAAACGGCAATTTTATAGGGTCTGACACGGTGGGCCGGCACGCGGGCCGGCCCAGCACGGCCCACTGCCAGCAGTAATTGAAATGACTCAAACAACCTTGTTAAAATTACCACCATTCCAGCCTTGCACCCAAGTCCCATACAAAAGAAAAATCCTAATATCATACTCCCTCCATTTTTTTTCCATTTGATACATATTCTGTTTTGGTCCATTCGATTCCATATGATACATTTCCATAAATGGAATAAAAAAAGCTCATACTTATAGTTTTTTATACAACTTGTAGTACTTTTATTAATAAAAAAAAGCTCATACTTATGATTTTTTGTACAACTTGTAGTAATGGTATGAATAACCAATAAAAATACGAGTACAAAAGTAATGATGAAGACCTGAAGAGTTCGCGGTAGAATACAGTGCCATAAATTGGATATTGATTATTGAAGACAGAAGTACTCCATTCGAATCAATTCTATACATTTTACTTTTTTTGGCACTATTTATATGCCGAGTGAATTTTCGACACAACTTCTAATATATTACAGAAAAAATAGTCATGACTCATGTGAGATCTTGTTTAAATTGTTTTACGGAGTACATTGTGAGTTTGTGACTATCAAAGTTTTCTAATTTATCGATATTTAATTAAAGATATTAACAAAAGAAAACGGGTATCAGCAAACGTGAATAAAGCAAATGTATAGAATTGATTGGGATGAAGGAAATAGCTCATTATTCATTTATTCTCCTCCCGATAGATTGTCATTCATTCAAAATTCTAATTCATGGGATTTGGAGCAAACAAACAACTCACCAATTTTGGAATCTCATCCACACAGCTTGTCTCGTTGTAGACGAGCACTATATAAATGAAAATGGATAGTGCCCATCTCACGAAATGCATGTACAATTATGTTCGGATTATTAATAAATAATAGGGATTGTTTGGTTACCTTTCTAAAACACGTGAATATTCATGGGAGCCCAAAACCCCATGAATTAAAACTCCATAAAAACTCCAATTCTTCCATTATAGAGGGTTTTCCCAATTCACATGAAGCTAATAATTATATGAATTACTGATTCCCGGGAATTACAGGTCCTATATTGAACCGAACGGCAAGACTAACTGTTTCAATCCTACCGATTAAACACCATCAGTAAACTGAACGATACCAAAAATAAGCCAAATAAATTAAAAAAATTACCTTTCGATGACGGTTCACAACCTTGAAGTTTGAAATATGGTTAATGGAATGCGAAGGTTTTGGTTTGAAAAATTGTGAGAAATCTGAGGTTTTGGTTTGAAAAATTCGTGGTTTATATACAGCAAACAGCATAATTCCGCGTTTTATATACAGCAAAACAATCAATTGGAAGAAGATGATGTATAAGGGTTCCTACGCATCGAAATGATTAACTTCATTTAGCTTTGACAGGAAGATAGCGTTTTCGGCCTATTCGTATAAAAGCTCGATGACTGAGCTCTTTAAAGTTAAAAGAGCTAAAATGAATGCAAAGAAGTCAAAGGAAGAAGCAACAAGGTCGAAGTCTAACGTTTCTTTTGGTCTAGTCTTAAGCCGTGGCTCCGCAACCACCTTCTTTCATGGAGCACCAGGGAGCAAGCAAAGTCTTGTACAAAGTCTTAAGCCGTATTTGAGTCTAGTCTTCCCGGAGAACCAGGGAGCAAGCAATGCCGTCGCTTCGAGCAGAACAACGTCTAAACACGCTGCATTACAGCGTCTCCAGTGCATTTTGCATCAAATGCACAGTCAGTGCTGCCTCTGCCAGCCCCTGCAAAACCTTCACAACAAACAGAAAATAGTAATTACACAATATTGTACCTCAATTTCCTTGTAAAGTTGCTGTCTGAGGGAACCATTTCTTGCCATATAGTTCACAATATATGCCCTTTGTCCCTCATACGGTGTAATTACCCCAATCTGTAGCATATTCGACAATTGAACTAGTAAGTATATTTGATATTTAAGCACAAAAGTATCAATATTTATATGAAAAAGGAAAAAATCACAGGGACTGAATGTGAACTCAAACAGACCTGACTAGGAACCACACCGCTTCTTAAGAAGGTAGTCACTATCTTTTCAACATTTCAGCCTCTGCGCGATTGAGGTATGATGTTCCGCTGGAACTTATCTCCTCTTGCCCCATCTGAAAAGCATGCCCTAAGGTCAATACACATCCCATAAAGATATATAAACTCTGTTTTTGTTTGCAATATATTAATTTTAGGCCAGACTTTACCATCTTTGGTTGTAGTTCTATGGAGAGATGAGAAAGAACACAATGTAATTTGCTGCATAAGTTTAACCTCGGTACTTTTATAGTACAGACTACAGAGTTTTCTTATAAATTAAGTTTTTTGACAAAAGCGACCTAAAATGTACCTCAATTTTTTTCATACACTACTGCACACGAAAGTTATTTTTACATTTTTCACACGAAATTTACTCTTTCACATACGTCTTTTACATTTTTGTACTCGTCATTTTTTAGTCTCTTATTCAGAAGTCAGAACCTAATAAAATTTCACCTAGGACACCGCCACCACACATATCTTCTGTCACACTGACCAGCCACATAAGGTATGAAAAATCAAGTTCAAACCCCGTATCACTCAAATTCCAAGTCCATTACCCATGCACGAAACAAACACCCCCTAAATCTTAATGAGAACATAAGAGCGGAGAGAAAATGCAGCTCACCTTCGAGAATGAGAGCTCCGAGAATGAGAGCTCCGAGAACGAGAGCTGACCTTCCCCGGATGCAAGAGCTTGATTCCTTGACTGAACAATCGCCTTGTTGAAAATTGCAGAGAATTTAATTTCTTAGGCCTTAAAGCCCAAAAAGTAGCCCAAAACGAAGTTACTGAAAGCCTGGAAGGAAGGAGGTTTACCTCATAAAGATGAAAAACAATATGGAGACTTGTACACTAAACCAGAGATAATTCATTGCCACAAAGCTCCCCAAATTACGAGTTTTAGCAAATGTTAAAACAAAAGCTAATACTGAAATAACAAAAAAAAACACATCCCAGAGTCAGAAGTCTGAAATTCAGTCCTAATATGAAAAGGTAAAACATCACTGAAAATGAGTGCAAATTGTCTCCTGTTCACCAAATACATTAAGCTACCGACAACACCTGCTCCACCAGCACTAACATGACTCAAACCTAGAGATGAAAGTGGATCGCGCTGGGCCGTGCCTTCCCACCGTGTTAAGAGAAGAAATTGGCATGGCCTAAGCACGAGAAGATGGAAATTGTGTCGTGTTGTGCCGGTGAAATGGAAATGGAAATGGAAATGGCTGCCCATAGCGTGCTGTACTTGGGCGTGTCCAAGTAATTCCTCCCCTTTCTCCCCTTGAGCATTATTTCTGTGCATTTTGAACTTGCCAAAGTGTGCCGCGCCTATGCTAGACACTTTTATCTCAAAACTTCGACAACGGCCCGCAGCGTGGGCTCACCTCACCGTGTCATGGTGGATTGTGTCAATCACGTGTCGTGCTAAAACAGATCATGGGCCTTGCTAGGGTGCAAGCCCAAGGGCCCACGTGCCCACTTTCATCTATTCCTAAACAGTATTTAAAGGACTTGTTAATGCCAGACGCAAAAAAGACCCATCCTTGGCCCTAATGACCCTCTTGTCAAGTCTAATCAGGGTTAGAACCCTGTGAAGCATCTGTTTAGAAGTTTCAAATACTTAGCAAAATAACGTTCAAGCTTTCACCTTATCATAATAATAATGGCATTCAAAGCGATGGGGAAATTGTTCCGGACTCCGTGAACAAGTGGTACTACTACAACAACAACAACATAGAGCCTTAGTCCCAAAATGTTTTGGGGTCGGCTGACATGAATCATCCTTTGGAACAACAACAACAACATCAGAGCCTTAGTCCCAAAATATTTTGGGGTCGGCTGACATGAATCATCCTTTGGAACAACAACAACAACATCAGAGCCTTAGTCCCAAAATATTTTGGGGTTGGCCGACATGAATCATCCTTCGGACCGTCATGAGTGAACTCTCATCTCAACAAGAGAACAAGTGGTACTACTAATGCTAAAAATAATTATAAAGCATTATTTAAAATTCCGAAGCAAATTCAGCAACATTCCATACCACCAATAAAGAGATGAGACAATTGTTCCCCATTCCATTGATAAAATGCAGCCATAAAAAAACAAATCACCACGAAAGTTGGTGTTACTAGCCTGCACCAAACCATACCAAAACTTACTCAAGTCTGAACAAGGAAAAACAATTTAAAAGTTGGGTGTTCGGTTATGTTACGCACCATTTGGTCAACCATGCTATCAGATATCCCTTATATACAAATTCTTCCACCACTGGAGGGATTAAAAGCGCTACCATTACCAACGGAACCAGTATACTGCAGATAGGAAGAATGGGATCCGTCAATTAATGTCTTTGCGGAAATCATAGAAAACTATTTTGCCTCGAGGCTTCTCTTTGAATGTGTGCCGCGCACCTCGACTTAGCGGCAGGGCATCACACACTAACTTTTTCTAAAAAATTTAACTAGAAAGTTTAAGACGAACGATGTTGTAATTCAATATAAAGAGAAGCAACTGCTTGGCAAAACATTCGAAAATTTTAGCTAGAAAGGTCCGTTTTAAAATTATCTTAGGAGCGTGGACGCCCATGCTGGTGCCCTTCGCTGTGCCCAACACTTCAAAGAAATATTTTTCATACACAGGTATTGTTATTGACATTGTTAGTGACATCTTTACCTGCCATTTAGTGATCCAATCCAATAACCTAAAATTGATTCTTTAGTCTGAAATCAAGCATGAAAACCAGCAATCAGTCCAAGTCCATAATATATTCCGAGTACTAAAGCATAAAAAGATGATCAAACCAGCTAGCGTGTTTTGTATAAGCTTAACCTTGTTGTGACGCCGTCTTTTAGAGTATTTTGTGATAAAATTTGACCCTAGTGTAGCAGTATTGGAACCAATAAAACCAATTATAGCCCACAAGAGCCACCCTTCTTGTAGATTAAATGGATCCAGCATATCTGAAAATCAACAACAAGCTACATTAGTTCATTACACAAATACACTGATAATTACGAAATCAAAAAAATAAAGAAAAGGAAATACCGCCGCTGAAAACGTCCTCAAGAGATGGTTGATAAAACATGATCAAAGTAAATAGAATTCTTAATATAGTTGCAATGTAGATTCTGGGAAATGCAAGTACAAAAAGACAAAGCATTGGGATTTCAGTTCTTATAATAAGAAAATGCATCATGCTTGCGTTTTGATTTCGGCCATTACTAGTATGCAAAGAATTGGCCATTACTAATATGATCTGAAATCGCAAATGAATATACATCCTTACATTGTCCAAAATAACACTACTTTGCCCTCTTCCTTCGTAAGAGACTTCAGAGAACGTTTATATTCAGCTCTGCCATGGTCCAAGAGAGTGAAAACAAGAGCATGTTAGTTTGGACCCTAAAAAGGAAAAATAAAGTAAAATAGAGAGTTGTGGTAGTAAATACTGTAGTAGAGTAGTGTCAGAAATCATGAAACGAGTGAAAAAATGAGCAAAAAATGGCCTCATTAACAAAACAAGAACATAATAACAATTCATTCTGTTACACTAATGGTAATTAGTACTATAAATATTCAAGAAACGAGTGAGAATATACTGAATTGTGTGAACTTAACCCCATTTTATAAAATAAGTGCCTATTAATAATTTATGTATTATGAAACTCGAAAGTAAGTACTGTCAGAATTCAAGAAACCAGCAAAAACTGTACAGAATGTGGAAACTACTCTGAAAGAATGCGTCATCTCATCTGCATTACAGCGTCTCCAGTGCATTTTGCATCAAATGCAGTCAGTGCTGCCTCTGCCAGCCCCTGCAAAACCTTCACAACAAACAGAAAATAGTAATTACACAATATTGTACCTCAATTTCCTTGTAAAGTTGCTGTCTGAGGGAACCATTTCTTGCCATGTAGTTCACAATATATGCCCTTTGTCCCTCATACGGTGTAATTACCCCAATCTGTAGCATATTCGACAATTGAACTAGTAAGTATATTTGATATTTAAGCACAAAAGTATCAATATTTATATGAAAAAGGAAAAAATCACAGGGACTGAATGTGAACTCAAACAGACCTGACTAGGAACCACACCGCTTCTTAAGAAGGTAGTCACTATCTTTTCAACATTTGCAGCCTCTGTGCGATTGAGGTATGATGTTCCGCTGGAACTTATCTCCTCTTGCCCCATCTGAAAAGCATGCCCTAAGGTCAATACACATCCCATAAAGATATATAAACTCTGTTTTTGTTTGCAATATATTAATTTTAGGCCAGACTTTACCATCTTTGGTTGTAGTTCTATGGAGAGATGAGAAAGAACACAATTTAATTTGATGCATAAGTTTAACCTCGGTACTTTTATAGTACAGACTACAGAGTTTTCTTATAAATTAAGTTTTTTGACAAAAGCGACCTAAAATGTACCTCAATTTTTTTCATACACTACTGCACACGAAAGTTATACAACACAACTTAAACACTAAAAAACCCATCAACAAAATCAAATGCAACTGAACCATGTTCGCTGCCACGTCTGTCTGCAGAGTGCAGACCCATGTTCGCTTCCACGTCTGTCTGCCCTCCCTGCAACAACTGAACCAAATGGCGGCAGGAATAATTACTTTACCGTGAGCTTTTATGGGGGAGGGAGACGGATGGGTAAATTTTTTAACAGGAATTGGTTTATTAAGGAAAGGGTAAGATGGTCATTTAACTTAACCCGAACATTTAAAACTAACTTAAGTTCGGTTTCCGTCAAAAAAGTAGCAAATTGATTAATGTTTGATTTTTGTGTGGTATTTAGTGTAGTAAACAATGGTTGTATCAGACTTTGGTTAGCTGGTTGCATAGACATGTTGTATGTTGGTTGTGTCAAACATTTTCAGTGTTAGTTGTATCAGTCAGTAATTTTGTGGTTAGTTTGTATCAGACATTAGCATGAAATGAAAATCACATTTTATTGCAATTGATGAATGGGGATGAGATCTGTTCTGGCTTAGGATGTATATATGCTGGTCATAGGCTCTGATTTTCTGGGTCT
Organism: Silene conica; assembly: GCA_029255685.2. NCBI lineage: Eukaryota > Viridiplantae > Streptophyta > Magnoliopsida > Caryophyllales > Caryophyllaceae > Silene > Silene conica. The sequence goes on from CM055312.2 coordinate 97,565,456, forward strand.
GATGGCAAGTGTGCAACAGTCTGTGCAGATGCAGGGACTGGATGCATCTTTTGGAACTGTATATGCTGCATGAGCAGTGATTAAATGGCAGTGTATTAGTGCAGGGAAATGAGCCATCTGGGGCAAGTGTAAATGCTACTGGAATGGAGTTCATTCAATTGAACTGAGCATTCTGCAGTAGGTTGTACTCACGCTGGCAGGGAGTGGGTGCCAGACGCTGGTCTGGTATGTGCAGAAGGGATTTAGGTCGGGAGCAAAGTGTTGTGTCATCCAATAGGCTCTCTCCTTTTTCCTCGGTCTTTATGGCGAAACCAAAGATAAACAAAGTGTTGTGTATTTTTTAGTCAATCTGTATCATGATGCTGATCAAGATCAAGAGCTAAACCCTTGAATAAAAAAAATACGAGTGCAGTAAAGACACTTGATTTAGCATTCTTGATTCACAGGGTTAGATTGTGATTTGTGATGTTAGTGAACTTGGTTGTTTATTGGTTGATTCAAGTTTAGATTGCTTCAAATTAGATGATTTCAGTTTACTTCTGTTTGTTGATAATCTACAATTAACAATTAACAATGATATATTTATCTTTTGGTCTTTGTTTTCATTGATACGGCCGTGTACATCGGTGTCCTACTCGTTTGAGGTGAAATGATAGACCGAGTTTTCTTTTCTTACAAAAAAAAGTCGTTGTCGTTTGAGGTGAAATGATAGACCGTAATACATGGCAATCTGAAGTCCAAGAACATACTTTGAAGTTTGAATTGCTTATGAGACAACACTCATATATGCATTCCATTCACAAGCGCAAAATGACAAACACTCTTTGGTTTAAAAGGCCCAAGGCCTACCAACGTGATGAGAGCTCTTGGTAGCAGTGTGCAAGGTCAAGGTTTGGCCTATGTTCCTCATGCTTTTGATTACTTAAAGAGGACTAAGATGTCTCCCGTGAATTGGGGGAATGTTGAAAGAACACTAAGAATGGACAACACACTGATATAACCAGGAAACATGTCTACTATAAACCCATGTTGAAGTCTTGAAGTCATCTTCTATCTCTTGCACTTATTCCTGATTCCCTGGATCAAAGCGTTCATCTTGTCTGGATATAAACCATAGATTAGAGTGACAAAGCTTAGGTCCGGCTATAATATGTTGGACAGAGAGAATGAACTGTTACAAACAGCTTGTGCATTGTTGTTTTTTTTTTGATGAAAATCCACAAGTTGATGGAACCAATAATGTGGCTGACAATTATTTATTGAAACATTTGTATAGATCTGTAAGAATTTACGGCTTCAATGGTGGGTCAAGAATGAGTTCTCAAACACCAACATGGCTGAAAACACTGGTAATTTGTTAACTGTTTACTAGATAGGACAGCCTAATCATCAATTATATTAGTACAGAACATTTTGGTTTAATTTGTCGTTATCTCTTTGCAGTGTGCGCGTCAGCAAGGTGACATTGAATGCGGGTACTACGTAATGAGGTACATGCTAGAAATAGTCACTCGAGCTAATCCGACTGCACCTATCGAAGAGGTCAGATTATCCTTCCACTATAAAACTCGTAAATATTTTCATAAACGTGCTTGATTTCCAATCCGGTGCCATATGTTAGTTGTGTTTAGTTAATGAGCTGTGTGTTTGTGTACTTTCGGATGGTGTCCCGTGACCATTATGGTGCCTAATGTTAGTTGTGTTTAGTTAATGAACTGTGAATTGTGACTTGTAAGTGGCGAAATATATACCCCGTATAGCGTTTACTGCGTCGATGTTTTATTTGTCAATTATTATTTGCCTGGATCTATGAAATTAAATTATTATGTACTTCTTGAAATGAAGGCATCAACTTCCTGCCATGGATGAATTATTATGACTCTTGATCCAAATCTTATGTTGTTTTCAAATGTTTTCTTTGGTATTATCCGTATCACTTGTTAATTAATTTGTATTATTATTAAAGCTAGAATTTTGTGTATTATTTACAGGTTTTCAAACACCGACTGCCATATTCCCAAGAAGAAATCGACGAGGCCAGGGACTTGTGGGCGGAAAGGGTAAGTTCGTCATTTTATAATAATTACCTGCTCCAACAGCTAAAAAATTTGGTAATTCTGTTCAAGGATTGGGGGTATATTAGTGCATAGTAATTTGAGTTAAAACATAGTTCATAGTATTTTGAGAAGGACCTCTATAGTTCAGAGTATTGACATTAAATAACCCTAAAATATTTGGTACTCATCTTTTTTATTTTTTTCTCCTAATATTTAGATGTGGGATATATTGTTTATCTTAATTAAAATTTAAAAAACTTTCTTTGTTCTTCTCTTTTTAGTTGGGGATATATTGTTAATACTAATTAAAATAAAAAAAAAAAAAAGATATCTTGTTAATCTTAATTAAAATCTAAAAAACTTTCTTTATTCTTCTCTTTTTAGATGTGGAATATATTGTTAATACTAATTAAAATAATAGCTACTCATAAAATTAATAATCAACTTTATTGCTAATGCTAATTTAAATATTAAAATATATAAAATATTTAATAATCAACTTTATTTCTAATCCTAATTAAAATATTAAAATTTATAAAATATTTAATTAGGTAGTTTAAAAAGTTGGAGACTATCACGTCGTTCAAAAAAGCTCAAATATATAATTATATACTAAAACTTTCTTTGTTCACCTAATTTTTTCAATGTGGGATATAATGTTATTCCTAATGAAAATCTAAAAAAACTACTCAAATAAGTGTTTTGAAAACATTGGAGACTACTACGTCGTTCGAAAAAAGCCCAAATATATATTTATATTAAAATTGTACAATTGTATCTAGACTAGCTAGGGTTAGAAATTAGAATTAGTCACCTAGATCTCTTGTATAAATACCCCTAATGTATCATGCTTGAATTATGAATAAAAATCCCTAATATTTGATCACTTACTTCAATCACCATTCATCGACTAAATATTCTACTTAAAGCAACGCAGAAAGAATTGCATAAAAATTGGAGAGAGCCTTATTTACCTAAATGAGCCTGAAATTGGAGAGAGCCTTGTTTACCTAACTGCCTGGAAAAAAATATGCTAGATAAAAGCCTTAAAAGTAAATATGTTTACCTGAGAGATGACCAGGGTGAGGTATAGAGATTCCACAACGAATGGGCTACTATTGAAGTAGCCAGCATGCGTGTTTGGGCGAAAATTAGCCCTAAGACCAATCCTGAAATCACAAACCAGAGCCACAACACATCAATCATCCTTTACAGAAGTAAGTTAATCAAAACTATGTGGAAAGGGAGAGCGACCAAACCACATTAACAAACACCTAAAATTTATATTTTTGTATTTAATATAGACTAAATTAATAATTACTCCCTCATATATATCATTTTTCTAAAATAACTCCTTGGTCATAAGTTACACCCAAATGGGATTTCCGGTGGAAAGTCATATTTTATGACCATTTTGTGCTTGCGTTAAAACATAACCTATGACACTTGAGTTTCTTCTTTTTCTCCCAATTTAGACTCATTTTCACCCCACAAATTAAACTGTTTCATTCATCTTCACCCACACTTTCACCGTCATTCAAATTTCACACCAAATTTCTCCCCCTAGATTCAACATTGTTTATTCATCCCTAGATTGTGCCAATTTCAGAATCATTGCTATAAGCTTTCTTCACCATTCTTTTTTATAGTTTAATTGATTTGATTTCCTTAATTTCTGTTTTGTATGATAGACTTGTTTGTAACCCTAATTTTTGGGTTTGAAGAATCCCCAATTTGGGTTGGAAACCCTAATTTTTGGGCTTGAAATCTCCAAATTTGGGTTCATAATTTCTGGGTTTGAAAAATCCCCAAATTTGGTATCGAAACCATAATTTTTGGGTTTGAAATCCCCAAATTTGGGTTTTAAATATCTGCGTTTGAAAATCCCCCGAATCTGGGTTTGAAATCCTAATTTCTGGGTTAGCATATGTCAATTTAATTAAGGGATATTCTACGGTGTACCCTCGAATTTTTCAATTTTCTATGTTGTACCCCTAGATTTTTTAAATTCTATGGTATGCCCTTAAACTCTGTACATTAGGTCTATGCAATGACCTTATTTATTGGCTTTACTAGTTTAATTTCTTCATTTATCTATTAAATCGTTTATTTAACATTTTAATTACTCGACAACCTACCCATTTACTTATTAGTTTGCCGAATTAACATTAGCCAACCAAATAGTATACAAATCTAACTCAGTTTCATCAAATTGCTATTTTTATTTCATGCTTCATAACATATGTTTTTAATAGACGTTTATGCTTATTTAAAGTTATTTGTGATACTTCCTATATAGAATGGTGATACCACATTAATGAGTCAAAATAAATGTCAAATTACTACTTTTTATAGTGATAAAATTAATGGAGATTTAGAGGAGGTCATTATGGAGAATAAGTAAGAAGTTTAAGGGTATACCATAGAAATTAAAAAATGTAGGGGTACAAAGTAGAAAACCGAAAAATACGGGGGTACACTGTAGAATATCCCTTTAATTAAAGATGAAAACTATACAAATTAACAAACACGATTCAATGAAAAAATGAACATCCCCTTAATAGGGGAAAATTTGGAGATTAAAAGAAGAGGGATAAATGAAGGAGAGTGAGGAGTATAAATAAGAAGGAAGGCTTTAATTATAAAAGAGCCCAAAAGGGTAATTTCGTCCGAAAAGTAGCCGTAAAAACGAAAAATATGAATTTTGACCGATACCAATTTGGCTGTAACTTATAATTATAAGACTAATTTAATAAAAAGTTTTTAAAAGGAACTTATTTTAGAAAAGTGGTATATAAGTGGGAGTAATTATTAATTTACTCTTTAATATATTTAGTATTTAGATATAATTATCAAAAAAGATTGTGATAATATCTCAAGATACTATAGAAGACTCATTTTATATTTTGCCTTCTAAACTACTACTATAAATACAACTCCGACCCTAGGGATAAGAGGGGGAGCAGATGGGTTAAGTCAAATAACCCCATCTTCCCGTTACCAAATGGTGGGTAGAATGAAATAAGTCATAGAAGGAGCCCATCATTTCCTTACGAGATTGAGTTGATAAGACCCTCGTAACACTATCAAAACCTAAATCTCCTAGAGATGTAATCAAGAGAATCCCGATAATTGTATCCCACGACCTTTCGATAATAAAATAGAATCTTATTTTCCTAAATAACTCGAGCCCATGAGTGAGTTAATTTGGCTAAACTCAGTTTTAGTTTTATTTTCATTGGAGTATACACACGCAACCAATACGACTAACATAAGTAAAAGTTAATATTTTAGAAAATCTTATACCTGTGAGGAAGACAAATGGTAACTGTGTCATGGTCTTGTGAACAATTCCAAATAAGAGAGAGCTGAGCACTATAGACATAGGTGTGGATAGCCTGCACTTGCCAAATAATATCAAAAATATTCTATATAACTTTATATATAAAATAGATTAAATTGTCTAAACCGTCCATATGTAGTCATAACTCAACCAAATCATTAGCATAAAATAAATTAAACATAATTCTTAAAAAAAAAATCCGAGTGAAATCACCATCATTGCTAGGAAAAGAAAACGCTCAAACTCAAAATTCGGAACTCTAAAGTTCCGAGATATTACTAGTTCGACTAATTAGGAACATAATTAGGAAGATAATAAAATGGGGTCTAGGGTAAAAAGAATTAGGGATATAAAATGAAAGAATACGATCAATCTTTTTTTTCCGAGTATATCATAATGGTAAAAAAGTCATTTTAACTATGATAAACGTGGGAAGTACAATGAAGAGGGGTCGGTCATTAACTTCCCACATCATACGGAAATTAGAACGTATGGGGAAGTTGGAGTTCTTCCATTTTTCTACTTATAGGATAATCAAACAACTCTTAAAATGTAATGTTCACTGCTACAAAAAATCATGAGAGAGAAAGCTGAGAGAGAAAAGCTCTGAATTTGAGAAAACCCTAACGAGATATTTTACAATGACGGCTGTCAGAAATACTAATCAAACACAAAATCATGGTTTTAATTCTGCATCAAAATCCTCAAAATCACTCAATAAAGATGATCGTGTAAGGCAAAAAAATAATGGTAGTAAACAAACTGAAAATCCTGGAATTTCTACTGTTGTTTTTGGAGGGCCAAATGATGGTGAATCCTCAAGAACTGACACAATTAGTAAGATTCAGGGGATTCCACCTTTTGAACTGAATGAGGAGGAATTGTTGAATGAGGACGATGGATGGGTTCTTCGTCAAGGAGGGAGGAATATACCATTGTTGGAGACTATAACAGAGGAGCAGGAACCTGGAGATCTACTGTAATTTACACAGGATGATATACAACATGAGGTAGACTTCTGGCAATCTGCTATTTTCTGTTATATTTTGGGTGCTAATCCTCCATGGGGGGCTATTGAGGAGTTTGTGTATAATGCTTGGGAGGAATATGGAGTAGAGAAAGTATCTTTTCTTGATAATGGTTGTTTTATAGTCAGATTAAGGAGTATAGATGATAGGGATGCTTTACTGTTATCTGGATACTACCTGTTTGAAAATAAGCCTGTCATTATGAAGGAGATGAATATGGATATGGATTTTGTTAAAACTAAAGTGGATATTGTGCCAGTATGGATTAAATTGTCTGGATTACCACTTAAATTTTGGGGATCTTGCTTACCTAAGATTGCTGTTCTTGTGGGCAATTTTGTGAGAAGGGATAGGAATACTGAAGAAAAGATTGTCTTAAATCATGCTAGGGTTCTTGTGGAACTAAAGATGGATCAAGTACTGCCTGATAAGGTTAAATTTTTGGATGAGAAAGGGAAGGAGGTTATAGTGGGCATAGGGTATGAATGGAAGCCTATAACTTGCCTACACTGTAATGGGATTGGTCATAAAAAGGAGCAGTGTCGAAAGGTGGTGTATCAGAAAAAAATGAAGGAAATGAGGAAGCATGTGATGGGTGGTTTACCTAAACCTACACAGAGGTGGCAGACAATTAAGCCTCCTGAGATACCTACTACTGAACCAGTACTATTTACACCAGAAGTATTCCCAACTTTAGGGGCTGATGAGATGCAGGCAGAAGGTAGGAATACTCCTGCTAAACAGATTCATAGAATGAACAAGCAAGGCAGTATGGCTGGTGTGAGATTATCAGGGAGATTTGGACAGTTTTCTTTTGCAGAAGTGCTCAATAGTAACATTTCTCCTGATGGAAGGGCAGTAGATGCTGGGAAGGATCCACCTAACAGTGGGAATCATGACTAGTTTAGGATTCTGGAATGTTAGGGGTCTTAATGACCTGAATAAACAGAAACAAGTGAAATGGTTTATGAATAATTATAATGTTGGTTTATTTGGTTTGTTAGAAACTAAACTTAAGCCTTCTAGTCTTATCAATAAAACTAGTACTCTTTGTGAGGGTTGGAGCATAACTACAAACTGCAGTTGGCATAAAGGAGGTCGCATTTGGGTTTTCTGGAAGCCTAATTTATTTGATATTGAAGTACTACACTATAATGCTCAATATATTCATATGAAGGTTTTGGACAGAGGCAATGGAAGTCGTTTTATGCTTACTATGATTTATGCATTTAATGGGTTGTATGAAAGAATGGAGTTATGGGACTTCCTCAAGAAGGTGGCCAATGAGTATGAGGGGCCTTGGGTGTGGATGGGTGATTTCAACACAGTTTTATCACCAATTGAACGTCTAGGGGGAAATTCAACAGAGGCTGAAATGGAACATTTTCAAGAATGTGTGTCTTTATGTAGTATGGAGGATATTGCAGCTACTGGGGCTATGTATACCTGGACAAATAAGCAAGAAAGTACTGATAGAAGATATAGTAGGCTAGACAGAGTCATGGGCAATGGAGAATGGCATGCAAACTTTGAGGATTATGTGGCTCATTTCCATCCTGAGGGGCTCTTTGATCACTGTCCATGTACTGTGGTTAATAGAAGAATGAATATTGGAGGACAGAAGTGCTTCAAATATTTTAATATGTGGGGTAAGGCTGACCAATTCTTAGTGGATGTAAATAGAGTTTGGAGTATGAATTATGGAGGGACAAAAATGTTCAATGTAGTTAAAAGATCAAAAAGTCTGAAGCCTGTGTTGAAAAAGCTTAACTCTACTTGTTATTCTGACATAGAGAATAACACTAATATTGCAAGTCTGGCTTTAAAAGAGATTCAGGAAAAATTGATGATGAATCCAGGAGATGTGGAGCTGGTGAATCAGGAGATGGATTTGGCTCCCAGTTTGAGGGAAATGATGACTGCTAGGGATAGTTTTCTAGCTCAAAAAGCAAAGATCCAATGGGCATGTGCAGGAGATCTAAATTCAGCCTTCTTTCATAGAGCAATTAAGAAAAGATGCATTCAAAACAAAGTGTTTCAGATGGAAGACAATGTATGAATGGAGATGAGATACAACTGGCTTTCTTGGAGTACTATAAGGAGTTATTGGAGTCTAAAAAGGAGACTACTCCAGTAGCTATCCATGTAGTGAGGCAGGGCAATTGCTGTACTGAGAGGCATAGAGAGATTCTGATGTCAAGAGTTACAGCAGAAGAGGTGAAGGAAAGTATTTTTAGTATCCCTAAGGACAAATCACCAGGACCAGATGGATACACAAGTCAGTTTTTTCGTGATGCTTGGGATATTGTTGGAAGAGAGGTGTGTGATGCACTGATGCTGTTCTGGATTTCTTCCATACTGGTAAACTGTTATCTCAGGTGAACTCTACTATAATTACCTTGATTCCTAAGGTGGACAGGCCTACTAATGTGAAGCAGTTTAGGCCAATTTCGTGTTGCAATGTCATCTATAAGTCCATTTCAAAGATTATGTGCAATAGGTTGGCTTTGATTCTCCCTGACCTTATTAGTAAAAACCAAGGGGCATTTGTTAAGAATAGAAGTATACTGGAAAATATACTAATATGTCAGGATCTAGTGAGGAAGTATAATAGAGGGAATTCCACTCCAAGGTGCATCTTTAAATTGGCTCTCCAAAAGGCTTATGATTCTATTGAATGGGGGTTTGTGGAACAGATGCTAATAGCTTTGGACTTCCCTGAGGGGTTCAGGAAGATGCTGTTGATGTGTATTACTACCCCTACTTACACTCTGAATATCAATGGTGCTCACTTTGGTTACTTTAAGGGTAATAGGGGCTTGAGGCAAGGGGATCCGATATCCCCCTTGCTTTTCTGTATCTGTATGGAATATATAACAAGGATCCTCAACTATACAACAGAAAGATGGTATTTCAGATACCATCCTTTATGCAAGAGTTTGAAGCTGACCCACTTACTGTTTGCTGATGACATGGTGATGTTTAGCAAAGGGGACGTAAAGTCTATTATGGTGCTTCTCAGATCCCTATCTACATTCTCAGTTGCATCTGGTCTTATGGTGAATGCTGACAAGTCTTTTAATGGAGTGACAAATGCTATTAAACAAGAGATTCTGCAGGTGTCTAGGTATAAAGAAGGAAATATGCCTTTTCAATATCTGGGAGTACCTATTCAGCCAGGTAGATTGATGAAGGGTGATTGTAATATGCTTTTGGATAAAATAAGCAGCAGAATTAGAGGGCTTGGGGCTAGGAAGTTAAGCTATGCAGGAAGGTTGGTTCTTATAAACTCTGTGTTGAATACCTTGCACAACTATTGGGCTAACATTTTCATTATTCCCAAAGGAGTTGTGAAAAGAATTGAGGCCTTATGTAGAAAATTTTTTTGGAGTGGACATTCTGAGTATCAAAGAGTACCTCACATAGCATGGGAAAGGATGACTTGCAGGAAATCTGAAGGTGGCTTGGATATTAAAAATGTGAAGGTGTGGAATATGGCAACTGTTGCCAAGTTAGTAAGTTGAATTCATACTAAGGCGGATAGGTTGTGGGTTCTCTGGATAGACCATGTTTATTTAAAAGGCAGAAGTTGGAATGATTATCAAGCTCCTCTGGATTCCAATTGGAACTGGAGGAATATATGCAAGATTAAGGACAAGTTGAGTATGGGATTTCAGAATGGTGTTTGGGTAGCTAATGCTAAGGGCTATACTGTAAGCTCTGGGAACTTGTGAATGAATGGTCTGAATGCAAAAGTTCCTTGGTATAAGAATGTTTGGGATAGCTGGAATGTTCCCAAACATGCTATACATGGCTGGATGGTTAAGCAGAAAGGTCATAATACCAGAGATAGATTGAGACGGATGGGTATCTGTCAGCATGATAAGTGTGTTATCTGTGAGCAACAAGAGGAAACTCATGAACATCTGTTCTGGGAGTGTATATACAGCAAGAGAATTATGAAGGCAATGGAGGTTTGGATACAGGTGAAGTTGGGGCATACGAGTAGAGGATATTCAAAGATGCAAAGGAGAGTTGCCAGTGTTACTCTTACTGCTACTTGGTATCATATTTGGCTGCAAAGAAATGAGTGTAGAATTAACTTGAGTTTGAGGAGGCCTGAATTGGTAGTGGAAGAATTGAAAAGGGTGATCATGGAAAGAATTAGACTTAAACATAAACACTTGACTAGGAGGGATAGTTTATGGCTTGAAAGTATTCGATGATCTTTGATTGTAACCTCTTTTTTGAATGCTTGTAATCAATCTTTGGAAGTAATATAAAACTCACATTTATACCAAAAAAAAAAACTCTTAAAAATTGTAATTAATGGGATCTTGGACTTTCTATGAATTAAAATAGTAACCAAACCAGCTCTAAATCTCATAAATAGTTAGTCATTAATTGTTCATATTTCTCGTTATTAAGTTAGAACTGAAACTCAATCAAAAGTATTGAGTAATGTGTTGGAGTAATTTTAAGGAAAATTATTTCTATTTTCTTATCACGAAATATTAATAGCCATTTACTTTTATGTTTTATACTTAGTATGCGTACATTCTCGAGTAATAGCATCAGTCAAAGGTTTAGCAATTTATTGTTTTAATAGAAAGATTATAGTTAGAAAGTTTAGTGAAAATAATATAATTTAATAGAACGATTAATTTTAATGAAAATTTAACAAATTAAATAGAATAACTAACCAATTTGATATCGAGGCCATGAAAAATCCTCGGTAGAAAAGTTCCTCGAGAGTTGAACCGAGAATCACCACTGCCATAACCGCTAATACTCTGCAAATAACAAATTGGTAAATTATCAATATGCAAATAGGTAAACAGTAGAATCACATGCAACGAAAAATCCATCAAAAGTTCATGGGTGTGAATTCTCTACCTCGCGGAAGTCCTGATGTTCACGTGACGCCACTCATGAGGCCAGAGAGAGCGCTCCCTCTTCTTCCTTTTGTTTATCTGCAATTAAACATTGGAAGTTACAGTTGGTCAGACCATTATATGACATATAGTAAAATGTTTTAAAAAATTATCAAATTAGATTAAAAATTTAAACTTATGTGAAAATGACAAATTTGTTGCCAAAAATAGGACGTCCAAAAGGCATGTACCTTTGTCTTGCGCAATGCTCTAGGTGGCCACCACATGGCACGTACCAGTGCCTCGTACATTGCGGAGTAAAGTTCTGAAGTTATGTAGGTCGTGGTCCAATATGATGCAGCGCAACCAATCGAACCAATTACAGCCCAAACTAGCCACCCTTCCCAACCAAATGGATTAAGAAAACCTGAAATTTCATAACAAGATATATTAGTTTGATTTGCATGGGAAAATCTGTATAATAATAGTATAAAAGAATAATCATTATCTACATGGCAATCCCACGCCCGCCAACATTATTCCTAATACTAAATACATGCAGTTATTTCAGGAATGTATAATATACTCTATTATGTTAATTACTAGGTTGTAACCCGTGAAATTCACGGGTCTATTTTAAGAATTTTAGATTAATATAGTTAATAATATTAAAGATAAACAAACTAATTATTTACGGATAAAAGCGAAAAGAATTATTTAACACATATGTAGTATACATGAACTAATATATATTTTGTTCATTACGATGATCAGGACCTACAATAAAATTAGTGCACTTGTAATTACCCATTAGAGCACCTCCAATGGTTTGCTTAGGGACTTGCTTGCAATATTTATGAAGTAGCAAGCAAGTAGCTTACCATTGGAGTAAAAAAATATGCATGTAGCTTATGAGCATGGTAGCTCTACCAAACATGTAGCTAGGTTTAGAAAAATAAAAATAAAATAAAACATAAAGTTTATGATTGGAGGAATATTTTATTGTGGGACCCATAATATTAGAAAATGTTGTATCCAACCATTGGAGTGATATATAGTTGAAGATCAAAATAGCTTAAAAAACCGTATTGATAAATCAAGCTACAACGTGTTGTAGCGGTCCATTAGAGATGCTCTTACACCATTTTTAAAATATTTGAAATAGTCATGCAATAAAAGTTGTCATTTTCACTATTAGGAGACCCAAAAGAATAAGAAAGATAAGTGAATATGCCCACTAAAACCATTACACAAAGAATTGTACAAAATATTATTGGCATAAATATTACATTACCTTTACAAAAAAAAATCATGACTCATAAGTCGAATCAATTTTAGCATTTATTTTTTATTTTTAACCTTCCACTTATTTAAATCACAAATAGCAATATCTTTACTCTTAATATGCAACATGTAATTTGTTTTCATTTTCATTTGCTCCAAATTACCGTATAAGTCATTTTTAGAACCGCTATAACACATCACAAATGTTAGTCACATGGCTCCCCATTTACTACAATTTACCCGCCCACTCTATTTATGTACAATGCAAAAATAGTAAAACACCCCTCCTTCGTAGATGCTGAGTTGTGACTCAACTCGGCCGAGTCAGCCAAAATCAGCCGGGTAAGTGTTACTCGGCCGAGTGGGTCGATCTCAATGGATTTCATTGTGGGGCTACCTCGATCACAGAGGGGTAACAACATGATCTTAGTTATCGTGGACAGATTAACTAAATCAACTCAGTTCGTCCCTATAAAGGACACTTGGAGCTAGGTGGAGTTAGCCTTAACATATAGGAAGAACGTGGTCACACTACACGGAATTCCTAAGGATATAGTGTCAGATCGAGATTCACGTTTCATTTCGAGATTTTGGCAGGAGTTATAGGAGATGATGTGTACTACCCTGAAGACGAGTACAGCTTTTCACCCAGCTACTGATGTGGTCAGACAGAGAGAACCATCAAGACCCTTGAAAACATGTTGAGAGCTTGTGATGGAGTTTGGGGTAGTTGGGAGGAGAGGCTGGATTTGATTGAGTTTTCCTACAACAGTTACCATGCGAGCATCGAGATGGCACAATTCGAGGCCTTATATGGGAGGAGATGTAGGAGTCCAGTTTGTTGGGATGACACCTCTGAGACTGTAGTGTTGGGTCCTCAATTAGTTCAGGATATGATAGAACAGGTGAGGGTGATTCGCCAGAATATGACGACAGCTTAGGAGCGATCACGCGCTAGATCTTGTCTTTTGGTTTGAGTCGAGCCTTTGTTAGTGTATATCGTTCTAGTCCGGGTGGTAACATATCACTTTTGAGTTTCTCTTTCAGGGTGGTTGTCGTAAACTTCGAGGGCGAATTTCGTTTTAAGGGGGAAGATTGTAACACCCATCCTTTTCAGATGTTGAGTTGGGACACAACTCGGCCGAGTCAGTGGAACTCGACCGAGTAAGTCCAACTCCACCGAATAAGTGTTACTCGACCGAGTTAGTGCAACTCGGCCGAGTGGGTCCTACTCGGCCGAGTGTGTCTTTTAGTCAGACCGCGGTTAATTATGTAACTAGTTCGAAAACTTTATTTACTTTTAACCTAGATTAAGAAAACAGTAAATAGCCCCCTTCTTCTTTCCCTTCCTCTCAAACACCTTCCAAGGTCTTAGCAAGAGTCTAGAAGCGTCGATCATCTACCCTAGTCCGTATTGATAAAGTGTCATCTTATAGCATATTTATCATAGTTTTGGTTATGGTTAGTGAGTAATCGTTATATATATAATTCTCAGGAGGAGGATTCATAGAAGAGCATTGGTAGAACGATTGTGGATTTGCATCTTGTTGTGATTGTTTGAGGTAGGGTTTCCCTATTCAGTTCTGGTAGATTTTGATTGTGACGATTGCATCGGATTATTTGATAGGATGACAGGATTCAAACCTGTGACATTTTGCACCCAAAACAAACGTGCTACCAAGCTGTGCTACATCCCTTTCAATTCAATTGGTTCCAATAGTCTAATTCTAAAGAATCCTTGTCTTGTTTTCCATAGCCTTTCTGGTGGCCGGGTATGAAGAGGGATGTTGCAGAGTTCGTGGCTAACTCGGTGTTTGACTTGTCAGCGAGTGAAGGGGGAACGGGGAACAGCATCGACCACAGGGTAAAATTCAGCCATTAGAAGTACCAGGGTGGAAGTGGGAGTCGATCCCGATTGATTTCATTGTAGGGTTACCTCGATCTCAGAGGGGTAACAAAATGATCTTGGTTATCGTGGACGGGTTAATTAAATCAGCTCATTTCATCCCCATAAAGGACACTTGGAGCAGGGTGGAGTTAGCATTAGCCTCTAGAAAGAACGTGGTCAGACTACACGGAATTCCTAAGGATAGTGTCAAATCGAGATTGCGTTTCATTTCGAGATTTTGGCAGGTGAGATGATGGATACTACCCTGAAAATGAGTACAGTTTTTCACCCACCCAACTACCATCAAGAACCTTGAAGACATGTTGAGACCTTGTGTGATGGAGTTTGGGGGTAGTTGGGAGGAGAGGCTGCATTTGATTGAGTATTCCTATAACAGTTACCATGCGAGCATCGGGATGGCACCATTTGTATGGGAGGAGATGCAGGAGTCCAGTTTGTTTGTTGGGATGACAGCTCTGAGGCTGCGCTCAGTTAGTTCATACGATAGAGCATGTGAGGGTAATTCGCCAAAAGATGAGGGCGGGTGTTCAAGAAGAAAAAGTTCAAGTTGGTGATGTAGGAATGGGCTAACCTACTTCGTTCCCGCGCCATGGTGCTCCTTGTCATCTCGTTAGCCCAGGATGGCTGGCGTTAAAAAACAAATTTTGAAAACTCCTCGTATCATAGGTATGTGTACCCGGATGAAGAGTCAACTCCGGAGCAGGCTCCTTCTAGCTTTGGTAGATAAGCAGTAGAGTTTGATGCCAGCAAGCTCTTCTATATCATGTCACAGATTTGAATAAATTTCGTTTATACACTTTAATATGAAGCTTAAACCTTAGAGGGAGCTTCAGAGCTAAGAGGTTGGTCTCAGTATCTACTATCTGCCTCTTATGAGTAAGCAAAGAGTCTAATTATGCAAAGCACTTGTTTTACCAGTTTAGTACTTCTCCCATGCTTTATACGTCGTAAGCACAAGCATACTCAACGGCCATTCAACCGAAATACAGTGGATAGATCTCTGAAGAAAAGATTCTCAGAAATAGAAGGTAAGAGAGCTACAAAAGAGTTATGCGGATCTGCACCGTAGTAGGACATTGAGTTTAGGGGATAAGGTGTTACTTAAGGTTTCACCAATGAGGGGAGTTATGAGATTTGGGAAGAGGGGAAAGCTGAGCCAGAAGTTCATCGGCCCCTATGAGATTCTTGATCGAGTGGGAGAGGTTACTTACCGTTTAGCCTTACCACCAGCTTTAGACCTGAGTTCATAATGTTTTTCATGTATGCGCTGAGGAAGTATGTTAGTGATCCATCTCACTTCCTTGAGGTGGAACCTGTTGAGCTCGATGAGACCTTATCTTATGTAGAAACACCTAAGGCCTACTTGATAGCAAAATTCGAAAGACCGGGAGAGACCAAGCTCCTTAAGATATTTTGGTCAAACCACGATGTCGAATAGGCTACCTGGGAGTAGGGATGGCAGTGGGCCGGGTACCCAACCCAGACCCTAACGGGTCGGGTATGGGTCTGAATTTTTGAGACCCACTCGGGTATGGGTCGGGTATGGGTGTTATATAAAAACTTCGGGTCGGGTCCGGGTCTTGGTCTTGGGACCCTACCCGACCCTTAGACCCTTATATTTATTAAAAAAAAGAAAAACAAAAACAAAAAACACACATACGAACGTCAATAACCCAAATAATACACATAAACAGATGACCTTTATTAGTTATCATTAATATATTATATGCATATCCAAATAACCATTAAGAATAACGAGGAAATTGATGAAAATGATGAGTTTGGGTACGGTAAATGATATAATTTAGGGCCGGGTACGGGTAATGATCCAAATAACCAAGATTTTATAATACTTTAATCAAAACTTTGTAATTTAATTCGAACTTTGGTATACATTTTATTGAATGACTCGTTAAGAAAATTGGACCCTAGGGTAGACCCTACCCGGACCCAGACCCATTAGGGTCGGGTATGGCTCCATTAATTTCAGACCCTTTAGGGTATGTGTCGGGTATGGGTCTAAGGTTTTTTACTCCGGGTCGGGTTGGGTCTTGTCGGACCCTACCCAGACCCTACCCATTGCCATCCCTACCTGGGAGCCTGAGAGCTCCCTCAGTTGTTCGATCAGGTATGTGAGGTTACGGGGACGTAACTTGTTTCTTTTAGGGGGGTAGGAGATGATCGCGAGCTAGGTCTTGTCTTTTTGTTTAAGTTGAGCCGTTGTTAGTGTATATCGTTCTAGTCATGTCTCACCTTGTGGAAACGGATGTAAAGACGAAGGGTGGTAACATGTCACTTTCGAGTTTCTCTTTCAGGGTGGTCGTGAACTTCGAGGACGAAGTTCGTTTTAAGGGGGAGATTGTAACACCCCTCCTTTGTAGATGCTGAGTTGTGACACACAACTCGGCCGAGTAAGTAGTGCTACTCGGCCCAGTGAGTCTTACTTGGTCGAGTGCGTGTTTCCGAGAGTCAGACCGCGGTTAATCATATATATAAACTAATCCGAAAACTTTATTTACTTTTAACCTAGATTAAGAAAACAGTTAACAACCTACTTTTTCTTTCCCTTCCTCTCAAACTCCTTCCAAGTTCTTAACAAAAGTCTAGAAGCGTCGATCATTTAGGCTAGTCTGTATTAATCAAGTAAGTGTCATCTTATAATATATTTATCATAGTTTTGGTTATGGTTAGTGAGTGATCGTTATATATGTAATTCTTAGGAGGAGGAGCGTTGGTAGAACAATTGTGGATTTGCATCTTGCTGTGGATTTGCATGCTCTTTTTTACCAGACTTTTTGGGAAGTTGTTGGCCCAGATATTTGCAGCTTTGTGAGAGGATGGTGGTGGGGTCGGAGGATATAAGGCGGGTTAATATGACTAATGTTGTTCTAATTCCGAAGTGTAACTCCCCAAAAAAGATAACGGAGTATCGTCCGATTAGCTTGTGCTATGTTGTATACAAAATTATTTCGAAGCTCCGACGAAAACAGCTTTATTACGGAAAATCAAAGCGATTTCACACCAGGACGACTCATATCGGATAATGCTATTGTTGCCTTTGAAACTTTTCATGCTATGAAAAGAGGAGGGGAAGGGAAAGATGGGAATACTGCGTTGAAACTCGACATGAGTAAGGCGTATGACCGAGTGGAGTAGGTGTTTCTTGACGAGGTTATGAAGCGGATGGGTTTTTCTTCGTCTTGCAATAGAGTTATGAGTTGTGTTACAACGATAACCCATTCCTTCCTCATCAACGGGAAGGTCTAGGAAACGGTTCACCCGAGTAGAGGTCTCGGCAAGGAGATCCTATTTCACCTTACCTTTTCCTGTTTTGTGTAGATGCCTTTTCTCACTTAATTAAGAAGGCGGCGGACGAAGGTAAAATTCATGGGGCTCGTATATGTCGAGGGGATCCAAGAATCTCCCATCTCTTTTTCGCGGATGATAGTATCCTTTTTGCAAGAGCTAACTTGAGAGAATGCTCAACAATTCTAACATTATCAGTACATACGAAAGAGCATCCGGGCAGAAAATTAACTATTCTAAGTCGGAAGTGGTTTTAGCAAAAAGGTATTAGCGTCGGTGAGAGCGAGACTTATTGCGACTCTAGGCGTCCGAGAGGTTGAAAAACATGAGAAATACTTTGGGCTTCCTACTATGATTGGCAGAGCGAAGAAGGCTATCTTTGCTAGTCTCAAAGCAACGATTTGGAAAAAGATGCAAGGTTGGAAAGACAATGCTGTCAAAACCCGGAAAAAAGATATTTATCAAGGCGGTAGCTCAAGCCATCCCAACTAACATGATGAGTCTTTTTGCTATCCCGGATGGACTGATTGAAGAGATGCACTCGGTTATGGCAAAATTAGGTTGGGTTTGACGGAGAGCCAACGTAAGATCCATTGGTAGTGATGGGAGCGGTTATGTAAACCCAAAGCAATGGGGGAAAGGGTTTCAGAGATCTTCGTGTTTTCAACCAAACTCTTCTCGCGAAACAAGTATGGCGATTGATGGTTCATCCCGAGTCTTTGGTTGGGAGAGTGTTAAAAGCTAGGTATTTTAAAAATGATACCATCCTCAACACCCGTAGAGGGCACGATCCGAGTTTTGTGTGGTGAAGTTTATGGGGGGCGAAGGCTCTCCTGTTGGAGGGCTTGAAATGGAGTGTGGGAAATGGTCAAAATATTAAACTTTGGGAAGATTCTCGGCTGCCAGGGCTTAGGGGAGAGAGGGTGCCAGGTCCAAATATCGAAGCGGATTCGATCGAAGCGGATTCGATGTTGAAAGTTGCAGTTCTCATTGACGAGGAGAGAGGGAAGTGGAAGGAAGAGGCTCTACGCCAACTGATGACGGAGGATGAGATTCTCATGGTGCATGAAATTCCTTTTGAGTAATAGAATGCCTGAAGATCGACTGGTTTTGTGGCCTCATAAGGATGGCGAATACACGGTTAAGTCGGGTTATTGGTTGGGCATGGGAACGCATATGGTGGGGGGGTGAACAAAATGTACCAGCGGGTGAGGGAGGTGTTTGGCGCTTGATTTGGGGTCTGAAAGTTCCTCCGAAACTGAGTCATTTCTTATAGGAACGCATATGGTGGGCGGTTCTTTTTCAGCGCTATAGTTGTCCTAGTCCGATGTGTAGTGGGTTTGGAACTGAGGAATCTATCCTTTACGCGCTGGCCCAATGTCCCAGTACAGATTTTGGAATGTTAGCGGGTTTGCGGATGTTGTGAATGAGGCGCCTCTTTCATCTGCGACGGATTGGTTGTGCATTTTGGATAGGCTGGATGAGGAAGAGAAAGAGTGAGTCTTGGCGATTGTTTGGGCTCTTTGGGCAATACGAAACTCGTGCATTTTCGACGAAGAATCATGTAACCCGGATATGGTTATTATGGGGTTTATTTGATTAGTAGCGGAGTATAAGGGGTACGCAAGTGTGGTTGAAGAGCGAAGGATAGGGAGAGTGGAGGTAGGCAGGGGAGTTTGGGAGCACCAGCCGCGGGGATTGTTAAAATCAACACTGATGCTACGATCTTTGGGGATGGTACGGTAGGGCTAGGAATGGTGGGAAGAGATTCGGACGGAAAAGTGTAGTTGGTTGTTAGCCGAAGAGTAAAAGCAAGATGGCCAGTGAAAATAGCGGAAGCCAAAGCGAGGCTTTTCCGATTGGAAACAGCGCGGCAGAGAGGCATGGACAGAATTGGGTTAGAATCCGATGCCCTCAACATAGTTAGAGCTATTCGAGTGGGTGCAGCGGGACGGAGCTCTTTGGAGATGTGTATTCGTGATATTTGCTTTCTTCTAGATACGGTTAACTGTAACGGTATTTATCATGTTAAACGTGCAGGCAACACGGTTGCCCATTTGTGTGCGAGGCTATGCTCGACGGAGGGTGAGGAACGAGTTGTAATCAATGAATTGCCCCCGCCGTTCTGCGCTTAGCCGAGCTTGATTTAATTTAATAATAAATAAGCACGTTTACCCGCAAAAAAAAATTGAATATTGTTGTAGGGACTTTTTCTAGACATTTAAGCCTTTGGAACAAATTAAAGAAATAATGAAGTATTGAAGTATGATGATTTCAAAATGTCAAATATTTTTAGCGTGATATCTTTTTGTGGCGATTTATGCACTCATAATTATAAAATTTTTGGAGATGATTGAATATTGAAAAAACATCAAAATTATTTTTTAGCGCATATTTTTTCTTATCGTTTCAAAGATTAAACAAAATGATGTATATTCATCTATGTTGTGTTTTAGAATACATATTTTTCATGTAGTAGTAACTTGGAACCATATTCATAAGATATTTTACATTTAAACTTACATAATGTTATAACTAAATTTAACACTTATTTATATATGATATCTATGTATTGTCGTGCTATAACACGGGTGCTAAGCTAGTAAATATTATGATTGTCAAAAGTTTTATATTTGTAAAAGTTTTATCATACAATATTAAACATTGGGTTTAAAACTCAGAGTATGGACAAAAAAATTATCTAAAATAAGATTACGGGGATAAATTAAAAAAGAGAGAAATAATACCCATGTAGAAAACGTCGGGAGGGAGTGGCCTATAAACCAGGAACAGCAAACGCATTACTAGGCTCATCCAGGCATTATCGATCCTGATTCATGCACATGCCATACGCCTTAGAATTCAGCCATTACTAATAGAGTAAATTATAAATCTCCCTTTCATAATAACATACATTTTCAGTTACATAAGGGAGTAAATTATAATTTATTCTTATTAATATGCAAAGATTGACCATTACTAAAAATGCGCAACTGATACAAAATGACATTACTTACATCATCGCCTGGAGTATCTTTTGGTTACTTGTATAAAAATAATCTATCACAAAGGACCTGTCATGGTCAAACAAATAAAAAAGTCAATAAAATGTTCTTTTACTCACCAATATTTAGTGCCATAATTCAATTAACCATAAAAATGAGTAAAGGTTATGATATAGGACCTAGGGCTGGTCAAGAGTGCGGGTCGGCATTGGCATTCCGGACCCGACCCGTCAATGAACCCGGATCTAACCCGCCCCGTTTCGCCGGGGTCTAAGCCCGGCTCTGCCCGTGTATGTGAAGTAACCGAGCCCGGGTCCAATTTCTGGAGCCCGGCCCGGAAGGTGACCAGGGTCCAAGACCCTCCCAAACCCTCCCGGCCCGGGTACGAGTTACACTTCCCAAGAACCGGGCCAACCCGTCCCGGATCCGCCCTGACCCCGGGCCGTATCCGGGTCCCATACCTTGAACCCGCACCTCCCTCTGACCCGTCCCGGACCCGGCCGACCTGAACCATTGACCACCCTAATTAGGACCTATGCTATAAAAAAATTTATAGCTAAGGACTCCAACTATTTGACTTTACCGTTTCCAATATTAACAACACTTCTAGAAGCAAAGTTTTCTAGAGAAAATCACGTGGGTCCCACATTATTCAATTATCACTCACAGGCTCTACAAACGTCCATTATTTCTTTTGTTTATTAAATGTAGCTGCACATTTGATCGCTCCCGATGATAGAAATTGAGTTTTTATATTCCGATCAAAGTAACCCACACATACTTACTAAATGTCAAGTGATAGGTCCTTAACTGTAAACTCCTCACATAGTCACATAGTTTAGGTCGAGAACACAATGTTTAGGTATTTATCTTAGACCTCAATACCAAAAAAATAATGGAAGGAGAAACTAACACTATCACATCGAGAACCGAAGCTACCATAACCAATTGCCAAGACCATGGCACAGTCCAGCGCGTCAACATTCTGGAGGAACCACCATATCTATCCTGTAAAAAAACATTGAAAATAACAAGAACAATAAGTATGAAAGGATATGGCTGAAAGTATGAAAGAGATACATAAAAATTAAATAAATTTTGTGCTAAAATTAATGTGGAAGAAGTATGAGAGTTGACATCAAGTCGGATTCACAAACACATTCAGGTGCCTTAATCATCACAAAAGTGTTAGTGTTATATCAAATGTATGTATCCCTAATTCTCTATGGCCTACTGTAAAACGTACTCCTAAAAGTTAAGTACAAAATGAACACCTTCCAGGCTTGCACTACTAATCAAAAACATACAAACTGGTGATGCAATTTTTATCACACTGCCTCAGTATTAGAGATATTAGAGACTAGTTAGTTAGTTGACTAATACTAGTTAGTTAGTTTGTTAAGTCTACTTGGTTCTCTACTTATGTATATATAGGAGAAACCAACTTGTAACTAACTTAATTCTGTTACAACAAACTAATCTCTCAATAAAATATTCTCTCTTCTATTTACTTTGATTCTAGCAAAACCTCAATTAAATCTTCTTGATCATTTATACCATTGATGAAGATCATGATGATATCAAGTTTCTATATGGTATCAGAGCCATAGGTTTATTCAATCCTGTGCATTCTCCTGAAACTGTGTATGTTTTCATCACTTTCATCATCGTCGGTGGTTTCTTTTCGTGATCATTTTCTGCGATTTCATTTGAATCGATTCATATCTTCTTTGAATTGATTTCTCCTCTTTCTCTTTCTCTGATTACTTCTGAATTTGTTGAATTTTCTGCTTAATTCATCAATTCTTCTCAATAATTCCGCTGCAAATTCTTTACTAAACCTCAATCTTAATTCACACAATGCCTGAAACCGCCAATACTTCTACTACTCACACTTCACTTTACAAAGATCCGCTGCATTTAACCTCGCATGATCAAGCCTTAGTACAAATTACTCCTATTATTTTTTCTGGAAAATCGTTCTTGCATTGGAGTAGGCAAATTCGTATTGCACTTGTTACTAAGAACAAGCTAGGATTCATCACTGGTTCATTTCCTAGACCTGCTGATAATCATGCTTCCTATCAAGATTGGATTAGGACTGATTATACGGTTATGAGATCGATCCTTCATGCTTTAAGTGAGCCAATTGCTGCTGGTCTGACTTATGTGTCATCTAGTAAGCAGCTTTGGGATGAGTTAAATGAGCGGTTTAATCAATCGAATGCGCATTTCTTGTATCAATTAAGGAAAGATGTTAATCAGATTACACAAGGTGATCCTTCTGTTGCTGAGTACTATGCTAAACTGAGGTCTCTTTGGGAGGATATGAGATCTCTGGATCCCTTGTCTCAATGTGATTGTAGTGCTTTAGCAGCATGTTCTTGTCAAGTACTTAAGAAGATTGTTACTAGAAAGAACACACACAATCTTATTAATTTTCTTATGGGCCTAAACAAGAAGTATGAGAATATTCGAGGTCGGATTTTTGCTATTGATCCACTCCCCACTGTGAACCAAGCCTTTGCCAAGGTTCACCAAGTTGAAGTTCAGCAAACTATTACCTCTGCAGATTCTGATCAGGATGCAGTAGCTCTTGCTGCTAGTCAGACTGCTGCAGGAGGTTATGCTGATGCTGCAAATGTCTGGAGGAGAGACACGAAGAAATCCAAAACTGAGAAGCAAGACAGGCCTTCCAAATATTTTTGCACTCATTGTCAGAAATCTGGTCATTCTGATCATTTTTGTTGGGAGCTGAAGAAACTGAAGAATGCTAAGGGTAAAAATGTTAATGTTAATGCTGATGCTGCAAATGCTGGTACTCGCAGATTTGCTGGTAATGTGGAGGATGTCAGCTATGCTGCTGACACACCTATACACCAAGAGCCTACTCCTGTCACCACTTCAACTCCAGTAGTTGATCTCTCTTTTGTCCAGGCTGTGGCCAAGGAACTGTTCAAAATGCAACATCAGTCCTCTGAAATAGCAGGTCCTAGCTTTTCAGGTACAATTCTTTCCAATGCTCATGTTAATGACAATTGGATACTTGATTCTGGTGCTTCAGACCATATGTCCTTTGATCCCAGACTATTCAAAACACAAAGGCTGCTTTCTAGACCTATTGTTGTCACTTTTCCTAATGGCAAGATTACTACTGTGAAGCATATAGGGGACATCCAACTTACTACCAAAATTACCTTACTCAATGTCTTTTTTATTCCAGAATTTAAACATAATCTTCTATCTCTTGGTAGATTATTACTTGAATAATCTTGATTCTGGTCTAGTTGTTCATTTCACTTCTCACACTTGTTACATACAGGATCCTTCCACTGAGGAGGTTCTTTGTTCAGGAAGTAAAAGAAGAGGCATCTTTCAACTTGATTCATCCTCTTTCCTTCCTACAACTAAATACAATAATTTGTCCCTCAATAAAGGCAGTAGTGTGTCCCTAGTTACTCATGTAAAGGATGTTGATGTAGCCTTGCATCATGCTAGACTAGGACACTCTTCTTTAACTGCTCTAAAACATGTAATTCAGGTTTCTGATTCAAGCAGTCATAAATGGCATTGTGATACTTGTGTTTTAGCTAAACAACACAAATTGCCTTTCCCCATTAGTGCTTCTGTATCTCAACAGATTTTTGATCTTATACATGTTGACTTATGGGGACCACAGTCTCAAATCCTTGACTGGTGCATCTTACTTTCTTACTTTGGTTGATGATTTTAGTCGCATTACTTGGACAATGCTTCTTAAAACCAAAGAGAATGTCACAACTACCATGGCACATTTTATTGCTTATACCATGACTCAATTCAATTCTAAAATCAAGATAATTAGAAGTGACAATGGAAGTGAGATTGTTCAAAAGGAGTGTGACAAGATGTTTTTGGAGAATGGTATTGTCCATCAAAGATCCATACCCGGAAATCCTCAACAAAATGGAAGGGTTGAAAGGAAACATCGTCACTTGTTGGAGGTTGCAAGAGCATTAAAGATACAAGCTTGTCTACCTAAGAAGTTCTGGGGTGAGTTGATTCTTGCAGCTTCACATTTGATCAATCTCATGCCTACTGTGGTACTGAAATGGGATACTCCACATGAGAGGCTATTTGGACATAAGCCTGATGATTCTCATCTAAAGATCATAGGCTGTTTATGTTATGCTGCAAAGAAGGAGTCAGATAAATTTGAGAACAGAAGTGTGAGGTGTGTCTTCCTTGGGTATCCTATGGGACAAAAAGGGTATAGGTTGTATGATCTTGACAATCATAAGCTTCTTTTGAGTAGGGATGTGATGTTTCAGGAAAGCTTGTTCCCTTATAAACCTGGTTTTAGTATTGATTCTACTCTAGTCAATACTTCTAGTGGCTATTCTACTATCAACATTCCTACTACTGACAGCATACCTTTCATTCCTGATGAGCCAAGTCATACAGAAAATCCTACTACAAATATTCCAGTTGACACAGAGACATTTGAGCCAATTCCATCAAACAATAATATGCCAAATATTAATAATAACACCAATACAGATACTACTTCTGATATACCAATTGAGGTACCTATACAGCCTGTTAAAAAATCTGTAAGGGTCAGAAAACTTTCCTCTAAACTTGATGGTTACTCATGTTCTGGACTGCCACCCTCCTTACTTGATCTGACCAGTAGCAGTCCAGATACAATAACCAGTAGCACCTCAGATGCTGATCATGCTACCAGTAACTCTGCCTACTCATTTCTAACTACAGCAGTGCATCTGGATGATCATTCACTTGATTATCAGCACTCATGTTCCAATGTACTACAAATATATGAACCAATTTGCTATTCTCAAGCAAAGCATGATCCAGCATGGGTGGAGGCAATGAATAAGGAGTTGCAGGCATTAGAGCAAAATAATACATGGGTTATGACTACTTTACCTCCTGGTAAGAAGGCTATAGGAGCCAAATGGGTTTATAAAATCAAGTTTAACCCAGATGGTTCTATAGAAAGATACAAGGCAAGGCTTGTTGCCAAAGGTTTTAGCCAAATAGAAGGAAAGGATTCCACACATACCTTCAGTCCAGTTGCAAAACTGACTACTGTCAGAGTTTTGATTGCTATTGCAGCAATGAAGGGTTGGAAATTACACCAATTAGATATAAACAATGCTTTCTTGCATGGTTTTCTGAATGAAGAGGTGTACATGAAGCAGCCTGAAGGGTATAAGGCAGGAAATCCAGGTGATGTATGCTTGTTAAAAAGGTCCTTGTATGGGTTGAAACAAGCTTCTAGGCAATGGAACTATGAGCTTTCCAAATTCTTAGCAAATCATGGATTTACAAAGTCCAAATCAGACTATTCTTTATTCACTAAGGGTGGTATTGATGACAGTTTTGTGGTGATTTTAGTATATGTGGATGATTTAATCATCACAGGGACAGATGAGGCTCAAATTGCAGAGGTCAAAAGGTCTTTGGATAGTGCATTTACCATAAAGGACCTTGGCCAACTTAGATATTTCTTGGACATAGAAGTATCTAGATCAAAGGATGGTATCCTATTGAATCAAAGGAAGTATATTGTGGACATTTTGAAGGATTCTCACATGGAGGACTGTAAACCAGCCTCTTTTCCTTTACCCACTGGCCTTAAATTGCCCACACATGAAGGGGATTTGCTTGATAATCCTGAAATATACAGACGACTTGTGGGCAGACTTCTTTATCTCAATCTGACAAGACCTGACTTATCTTACAGTGTCCAACACTGAAGTCAGTTCTTAGCTAACCCTCGTCTTCCTCATCTGCAAGCAGCTCTTCATTTGGTTAGATACCTCAAGCACACATTGAATCTAGGACTGTTCTATCCATCTAAAGGTGATCTCATTCTTAACAGTTTTTGTGATGCTGATTGGGGCAGCTGCACATTTTCAGGAAGGTCCTTGACAGGCTACTGTGTCTATCTTGGCAAATCTCTAATCTCATGAAAGACGAAGAAGCAAGCAACAGTGAGCAAGTCCTCCACTGAAGCTGAGTACAGGAGTATGAGCCAAACATCTAGTGAAATTGTTTGGCTTAATGAGTTGCTAAAAGAACTTCAGATCAGCATTCCTTTACCCACAGTTCTTCACTGTGACAACAAGGCTGCTCAGAGTATTGCAGTTAATCCGGTCTTTCATGAACGTACCAAACACATCAAGCTTGATTGTCATTACATTCGTGAACAGATAGAAGAAGGATTAATCACAACTGCTCATGTTCCAAGTTCTCTGCAAATTGCAGACATTCTAACTAAGGCATTGGGACAGAAACAGCATAGTTCTCTTCTTATCAAGCTCGGTCTTCTGGGCTATACCCCACGTCCTCCTTGAGGGGGGGATATTAGAGATATTAGAGACTAGTTAGTTAGTTGACTAATACTAGTTAGTTAGTTTGTTAAGTCTACTTGGTTCTCTACTTATGTATATATAGGAGAAACCAACTTGTAACTAACTTAATTCTGTTACAACAAACTAATCTCTCAATAAAATCTTCTCTCTTCTATTTACTCTGATTCTAGCAAAACCTCCATTAAATCTTCTTGATCATTTACACCATTGATGAAGATCATGATGATATCAAGTTTCTATACTCAGCGGTCCCTTTTTTCTCTAACTTAGCAAGGACAGACTCTAAAAGGATGGTATGCTAATAATAGTCCACAACCTACTCTATAGAGAAGATACATTATACTTGTAAAAGGAAAATGTTGAATCAAAGCACACTCCAAGTGATAAGACTTGCTTCTTAGCATGAACACCTTACTATCAAGTCGGATTCACAAACAAACTCGAGTGTCCTAATATATATAAAAATCTCACTACCAAGGCGAAGTTACCCAGCCGGTCTAATAGAGAACCTTCGTCGCGGACTCGCGGGTCTAATTCCATAGAACAAAAGGACCAGAGTAGAGAAGGCTTTACAGACTCACTAGACTTTCTAATAGCTTCTTTGCCTATCAAGACTTTACAAAAGCAGTAAAAGATTAAAGATACATAAGGAATAGAACAGTTAGAGCCAGCCCCTAAGATTAAATCCCATAGAACAGTGCAAGGTTCTCTGATATGTTACCTGTCTTAATGTTACATGTCTAGCAGACTAACAGAGTAAAGACACGTAAGTCGAAGTGTTCCTTTCTTCTAAACTTTCACTTTGTAGCATAAGTGATCTTGTCTTGAAACACCTGCTTTTATTATTTTCCGAAATTGGGAACGCGCATGATTGCATACTGCTCAGGGTACTTTACTTATGGTCATCTTTTTGATGAATCCAATACTTGAGCAACATCGTTTATTCGTAACACTAGACAACGTTTAGGCATTTGCAGAATTCTTGTTTTATCCAGACACAACTACTTATGCTGTGCCCTTTTGTGCCTCTAAATGATTGCCTCAACACTGTCACCTGGATATTTACCCTTTGCTTTGTAGGACCTGTCTTGCTTTTACCTTATAGAATAACCTTGAATATGTTTTTCACTTTCGCCTACAATTATATATCATGCAACAATATAATACTCCTATCTCCTATGAGTCCTATCCTATGCTCTTCACTTTTTACTACTTGTATCAATGTATCATGCAACAATAAGGTATGGACCATTGCTTAACTTCTCAACAATCCATTTCTGGTTCGTATGCCATTCAAATAAACAAACAAATTAGGACAATCCATTAAAAAACTCGCTTACAAAGGCAGTGCACAAAACACAAAACCTCTAAATTCTACAATCAATGCGTAAACGGTAAATTTTTATCAAATAATACTAATTACATTTCATACGAAAAGAAGCCTCTAATATAACCAAATGCACTACTTATATAAAGACTTCAGGCAATAATTAGGGTTTATGTTAATTTGGGTTTTGAAAAAAAAAAAAAAAATTGTAATCAAGAATCTTACCAAGAGGAAGGCTATGAAAATCGATGTGAGGAATGCGGCCATGAACCAAATGCCGGAAACTATCGAAACAATCAACGGGTTAACCATTTGGGATGAAGGAGAAATTTAGGGAAATTGACGAAGAAGGTTTTACAGGTCGCCGGTCGCACTGGTTGAGCTATAGAAAGATTAATTTCAGCAAAAGTGATTTATGAATGACGGAATGAATTAAGTGACGTACATAGTGATTTTGGCGCCAAAGTAACATTTCCTTATTGAATAATAGGTCTGGCTTGTGACGGACTAATTCCGACACAAGTTTATGACCTCTCACGAGTTTATATGAAAGAATTATATTGCGAGTTTGGAGGCAATTTTACGACGGAAATTAGACATTTTTTCCGGGTACTGCTTATTTATGGACGGATTTTAGTATTTCTTGACCTGAAATTACCATTTTTATCGGTAAATAATTGGAATTAAATTAAAGGAAGTTGCTAAATCCCGCACACTCTGTCGTCTTATTCCGACTCACTTTTTACCCACAACTAGTTTTTGAACCTGTGCGTTGCACGGGTAGTAACTGAAAATATTATTAAAAGTAAAAACTAATATATATTTTAGCATTTAGTAAATAATTAATTATTAGAAAATTTTAATTTGTCTATCCATATACAATAGATAAAAGTTTGT
Organism: Silene conica; assembly: GCA_029255685.2. NCBI lineage: Eukaryota > Viridiplantae > Streptophyta > Magnoliopsida > Caryophyllales > Caryophyllaceae > Silene > Silene conica. The sequence continues at coordinate 97,594,866 of CM055312.2, forward strand.
GTTGCTTAATATTATTAATTCAAAATACTGTACTTTTTTCTCAACTTTTTAACTTATGAGAGGTGAAATTTGAAAAACGGATACAAAATTATTTTTTAGATTTCAATTTTCATTACCTGTAGGAAGTATACATTTAATTTTACTAATTATTTTACATTTTCCAAATCATATTATCCCTCTTTTTTGTTCTCCTCTCAATGTTCTACTATCTTTCTCATTTTCTTTTGTACTCCTCGCCACGCCCGAACTATTGGAAATAGTCTCGCCGTCAATGAATGACTTCCTTGAGACCCACCAGCCGACCCTTCACGACAAAAGTTACTAAATCCAATACCTCAGACCACGACGTCCCCCTCAACTAACCACCACCAACCTGTAATCCATATTCTAAACCTCTCAATATAGCATATATATGAATGACATGTATTATTTCTACTAACTTAAGAAAATATTACATTTTTATTATTTTGCGAGAAGTATTAAAATCAAAGGTAAACAATTTTTGTGGTACATAAAAGTAAATAAATAAGATCTAATGTTACCAATTGTCTAAATTTGTAAACTAATTGTCTAAATTTGTCAACCATCTCACTATTAGTTTCCACTTTCCACTATCAGACTTCTACTCCATTTGATCAATCTATGCTAGTTGATTATTTTAATTGTCTACGTTTGTAAACTTAATGCGTGTCCTATATTTCAATCGTGTGTGGAAATCTTTGCCTCACATGATCACATACGGAGTATAAATATTCGTTTTTAAGAACCTTCTAAGAAAGTTTTAGTGTAAATGCATTTCAAAATATAACTCTGTTTGGTTTTATAGAAAAACTAGTGTAACACCCGTGAAAATTCACGGGATTGTTATTTTTTTCCACAATTTCTTATTTACGATTGTTATTTTGGTTTGAAATAATAAAACGGGATTTTGTAATCATTTTCTAATGGACGCAACTCATTTTTCTAACTTAAAGTCTGTTTAATAATTTGTAAAATAAAAATTGTTATTATCACTACCTATTATCAATTACTTAGTAATTTACATGCATTTGATATTAGACGTTTGAGTTATACTTTTACACAGTCAATTATGTGAACTAAGACATAATTTTAGTTTCTTATTAAAGCACAATTATGTAAAAAATAATGATTGGCAAATTTATTTACTTTTTTTCGAATTTGAGAATATTTGTTAAAATTATGTCCAAATCCTATATATAAAAGCAACAACTATAGTGCTTACGTGTCGCACTGTGGTTGAAAGTACAATATTTTTTATTTTTTCTCAAGTATGCCCCACATTGTTCCCCACCTTCTCTACCTTTTTTTTGTGCTTTTAATTGAGAGAATTCAAAATCAAGTTGAAAGCCGAATATGCATGCGACTGCTATTAATTACAATATATATGATACAAAAATTGAAACTATAAAAAAATATTTCGTTAAAATAATAAAAATCAACTAGATGGAAAAGATATGAAAATTTTTCCATGAAAAAAAATCATGTATTACTCCTATGAGATATCAAAATATTATAAAAGGCGACATTAATAAAATAATATTCAGGGATTAGAAAAATTGCAACTCGAAAAAATAGAAAACAATTTACTTAAAATACTTTTAAATTAATCGATCAACAATAAAATATGTAAAAAAAATGCATGCAAATTAATATTTAGTCTTGTGACTAGAGTCGAAAATAATACATGCTATTAAAAGCACCATGACTAGAGTCGAAAATAATACATACTATTAATTTTTTTGTCAAGTTTGCCTATAACGGACTATATTATATACATAGAATAGTTGAGATACACATCTAATAAATACATTGCGATTTTGCTTACAGTTAGTCTGAGGGAACATTATTGTTTAAGATGGAACATTATTGTTTAAGATTTTTAGTAGTATATATCGTATTAATTTAAGATAACTATATCACATTCATATTGTATATACTAAGATTTAACACTTAAAACCAACACATTGTTACTTTATTGTTTACTTTTTAATTGCTATATATTTATAGTATAATATCACGGGTTGACTATTATATAATATCCTCCGTTTTTATATAATGTTCCCATTTGTTGAATATATGAGTGTAGTATTTTAATAAAATGGGTACATTATATAAAAATGGAGGAAGTAATTTCTAAATCGCAAGGGTCAAAATTTTCACTTTAGAAATGCAGGTGTCAAAATTTCATTTCAAAAGTACAAGGGAATAAATTTTCGTTTTAAAAATGCACGGGTCAAAATTTCATTTCAAAAGTGCATGAATCTAAATTTTCGTTTTAAAATGCACGGGTAAAAAGTTCATTTCAAAAGTGCATGGAACCAAATTTTCGTTTTAAAAATGCAGCGGTCAAAGTTTCATTTCAAAAGTATATGGGTCTAAATTTTCGTTTTAAAAAATGCACAATTTAGACCCATACACTGGTCAAAATTTCATTTCAAAAGTACATGGGTCTAGATTTTCGTTTTAAAAATGCACGGGTCAAATTTCATTTTAAAAGTGCATCGGACTAAATTTTCATTTTAAAAATGCATTGGGTCGTAATCTTCACTTGATTCCGTTTCACTAATTAACAATTGGGTAGTACAAGAGAAACGGTGTCTAAATTTTCATTTAAAACGTGCGCAGATCAAAATTTTCATTTTAACCTTGCACAAGTTTGACTAAATGGAAAACAAGTTTAATATTTTGCCCTCTGCAACTGTTCTGGCCGATTCAGTTTTATTAGTTTTGTTTTATTTTCATCCAAATAATTTTGTTTGATAGGTAAGTCGAGTTTTCCTGAAATCGCTTGAATATTAAGATAAAATAGTAACTCAATTTTAACTAACAAAAAGATATATCATACTACAATAACTACATGGTCAGTTGACATTAATGCATTATTTACGTTAATTACAAATAAAATTTAGGCTATTTAGCATATTACTACCTAATAAGTTTAAAATTTTACATCTTACTACCTAATATGTTCAATTATTCAAATAACAATCTAATAAGTGTAAAAATTGACACGATTACTACCAATATGACGGAAATTGCTAAAAATGACGGAAATCAGTTTATTTCGTCCCGTTTAAATTTAAAACCAAATTTAATACCTAAATTACCCTCCCCTCCTTCCTCCATTAAAACACATTTCTCCTTCAACAAAAACTCACTTCCCCCTATTCTCCATCAATGTTTGTCGCTCCAAACTCAGGTATCCCCACTAATGATGGACTTAACCCACCCTAGAGCATTCAATTATTCCTTGCTCTCTCAATGGACTTAACCCACCCTAGAGCATTCAATTATTCCTGCATTTTTTTTCGTCCAAATGAGCAGCCCCAAACGAGCACTGCCAACAATCTTAACTTCCAGCCAGCTTCACTTGCATCAGTAATGATGCTCCTTCCGCTGTGAACATTTATGCAACCATATCTTGCATTCCGGGGGAAACCATATCCTTGATACGGAGGCAGTTGTTGATACATGGGACCTTGAAAGTTCCTCATGTACTGAGAGAATTGATTGGCCTATGGATTTTGCATTTGCCCTGGAGTCTGAGGTGCTCGAATGCCACTTTCTACAATGCATCACGAAAGACTGTTAGAAATCTGACGATGGTATGTAAACCTAGACCACCTGGAAGAATTTACCCGACCAGAAATGACCAAAACTCGAAATGACTTGTACCAGGAAGGACCTGACCCAAATGTTTCGGTTTCCACGTCTTAATTTGTACACATACTTTCGGCCACTGCAGCTAAATGATGCATTGGTTGTACACTGCTGAAAAAAAGGAGATAACAACTGATCGGTGACTCTATTTTCCCACTTACACTAGTTGATTAACATATTCACAAAATCAGACCGAAAATTAGTGGATAAGACGCGATAGAAAGAAAGGCACAGAGATCGTTGGAGACGCAGACACAGACGCAAATGCAGAGCTAAGAAAATAAACAAAATGGCCCCAAGTCTTAACCTTTTCCGGAGTTTTCAGATACTTTGAACTGTTTGAAGTGTTGAATGTTTAATAAACAAGATCAGTTAAGTTTAAATGCAATATGAACCAGAACAGAGTTGCCGGATGGCAGATAGAGTGCAACATTAATCTGATCCGTCAATATTAAAAACAAAACGAAAAAAAAAATCATTAATTGCACCTTGATTTGCATCTTAACTGCCATGACTAGTCATGGAGTCGGACAATGAAATATCAGTGCTAGCATTCTGCTTTCCGCCAGTCAAAGGATCATTTTCTTCACTAGCAAGGATTATTCCCGATGACCCCATGAATGACAAATCTGGCTGCATCATAGCCTGCATTGCAGCAATTTCATCGACCCAAAATCTATCTTCGTTTTTCTTCTTGCATAAATAAAGATGTGAAAACCCTTAGTTGAATAAGTTGTGATCAATTTGTCGCATCTAATCTACGAGATATCCGACCACCTATAAACTTCATATCTTCTTAGGTGGAAAATGTAAGTTGTTGGAATGCGGGATCACAAATGACAATTACAACAAAAAGTACGAAGTCTACAATGGTCAGAGGGTCTTGCATTGTCAACGTGTCGTAAATTGATGTACAAATTATCGAAACAGTGTGAGCTATGTACCTCAGACGTGCAGCTCCGAAAGCATTTATGTACAGATTATCGAAACAGTGTGAGCTACGCCAGCAGAAATAATTACTTTACCGTGAGCTTTTACTGGGGAGGGAGAGGGATGGGTAAAATTTTAACAGGGATAGGTTTATTAAGGAAAGGGTAAGATGGTCATTTAGTTTAACCCGAACATTTAAAACGAACTTAAGTTCGGTTTCTGTCAAAAAAGTAGCAAACTGATTAATGTTGTGTGATTTTAGGTAGTTAGTTGCAAAATTAATTATATTAGGTAGTAAGATGAAAAATTTTAGACTTATTAGGAAGTTATTTGTCATATTTCCTAAAATTTATAATATCTTAAAATTTAAATACGATTTTATAACTCAATATTTAGATTGGTAATTTAAAGTTCATTAAAATATGGAGAGATTTTATTGCTTTATTTTAGAACTTTATTTTTTAAAATAAATAACTTTAAAAAATGATAATGAATCAATTATTATAAAACTTATCTTATATTCCTTCTTAAAGAATCTTTTTGAAAATAACAAACCCGTGCAGTTTGCACGGGTATAAGACTAGTACTCATGTAATTTTATCAACCTAAGACGTATAATAAACGCGACGTTAAGCACGTGCTTTCTTTAATATTACTCTGAATAAGAAAAAGAACACATTAACATAGACCAATAGTAAAATATAAAGACGACTTAGTCATTTTACCATTAATATTTAATTATTTTTTTTAATAAAAATAGACCGTCTCATTTTACACCGACATGCCTTGTCCAAAATTGGGAATATGAAATAACATACATTTTCCCTTTTCTTGTTAAATTATAAATAGGGACGTGCTTTTTCACATACGAATTTTACTCTTTCACATACGATTTTTACCTCACTACCTTGTCATTTATTTTATCATTCACTCAATTGATTTTCTCCCTCTTCTTTCATCCCCTTAAACCAACTAATCCGTTCACGCCCCTCCGTCACTAATTCCGCTCCCCTACTCTACAAAAACCCAAAAACAGAAACGAAAATTTTAAAAAAAAAAATTAAAACTAAAATAAATAAATAAATAAATAAAAACTAGAAACAAAAATTAAAAAAAGAGAAAGAGGAAATACGCGAATTGCAGTGGTCTGCAATAGCAGCCAACAAGCAAAAAGTCGCCGGCAATATGCCCCAATACAATAAACAATGACGTTAAGTAACCGGCGGCCGCCGACTACCAACACAATTATCCGTTATGTATATAATTTCAGCAAAATATAAATTTTATAATTTTAATAACATATATAAATAATCATTAATAAACCGTATTACTTCAATAAGTGGAGAGCTATAATTCATTCTTTAATTTTTTAGAGCAATTGATTCAATTTTAGGGTAAAGAAAATATATAAGAGTTGTTTTGTGTATGTTTAGTAAAAACACTTAGGTTTTAAGAAGGGTAGTATATGGACGAATTATGATAAAGTGTATCTGAAAGTGTAAAGTTCGTATGTGAACAAGTAATTCCGTTATAAATATTACTTCATGAAAAGAGGAGTGGACCTCAAAAAGATGACCCAACCTTTTACAAAGCAAAAACCAACCCAAAGATCCAAACTTTAAAAAACAAAACATGTAAGACTTCCGTCTTCTACCATTTGGACAAATCTTTTATCACACTAATTAAGCAAAATCAGATATCCCTATCCATCCACATTCCATACTAATTAAGTGATTATGCAGGCTATGTGACTATGTGAGGACAACAACAAAATACTACTTCGTATCATTCACTATCAGAGCTCCCATTAAGGTAAAATTGTTTATCCTCTCTTCCTGTCCTCCGTCACAAAACAAAACTCAGTTTTTTTATGTAAATTTCCAGTTATAGTTTTTTAGATTTTGATTTTGCTTTCGCTAAATTTCGCAGATAAGTAGATCTTGGTTGTCGTTGGTATTAGGAGTCACTCCTAACTGAGAAGATATGATAATTTCTTGCATGCAATCAAATTTGGTTAGTCTTTTCTTCATTTTTTACAATTTCTATTTTGTTAGTTTGATTTGGATCTCATTTGAATGATTAACTGTAATGCGGCGAATATCTGAATGTGTTGTTTGCCTTCTGACAGTTTGTAGTCACATACTTAGGCATGCTTAAGGTATTACCAAATGTCATCTAATAAAGCTTGATTTCTTGCCTAATAAAGCTTGATTTCTTGCCAAAGCTCGGATTGTATCTTGTCTAGGATAACTTGATTGAACTCTTGTTTGAGGAGTAATCATTTCGGCTTTGTCGGAGCTACACATACCATGCTCTGAACTTGAACCTCCGCTATTATCTACAGTTTTACCAAAAAAAGTGTTAAGTATATAAAACACGTTATTCATGTTCTATGTAATATGTAGTACATGTTTCTTATTTATTTTGTCAGCGGTATTAATTGAACATGTTAAGAATTAGTACTAAATAATTTCAAATAATGTTGACACGGTAACTAATATTTTGTTTTGTGAATATCAACATGTAATGATGGATTAATACCAATTGTGATGGTGCTCAACGGTGTTTTTGGCGTCCTGATGGAAGTCATTCTAGCCAACCTATTCTGAGATAAGATAAACTTTCTCTTCTGCCTTGCCAATTTTGCATACCAATGTTGGTGGAAATTTTTTTCATTATGCGGCGTACCACCTTCATTCCTTTCGGTAGATCTCTTCCGAGACAATTTTAGTTTCTGTTGTTTCCTTGCAGTTTGTGCCATCAAATAGTCATTTACACTTTTTTCCAATTGAGTACCTATGAAGCAGTTTGTTTATGTAAAACTATTATATTAATAAAAATTTCAGTAAATATGTGTAAGATTTTATAAATATGGAATTATAACATTACCATTCATGAAATTGCTAACGGGAGAAGCGGAATATAATTCTTGGGTATGACCGGGACATGATTGATAAGTTTGCCGAAAATTTGTCACTTTAACATCACAAATAAAGAAAAGAAGTAATAACATTGTGAGTATCATTATATAGCAATTATAAAAATGATAATTTGTTATGTGTACATATTTTTAATTTTAGTAGTATTGTATGTTAGGAAACGTACCTGAGTTAGATTGGTACATGGGTGATTTACCCTTATTTTGTCATATAGATGCATACCTCTGCATATGGTTGTTTGTTATGTCACTTAGCGGGAACGACGGGTTGCCTAATATGTCATTTACATATATCCCATTAATCCGGTGAACAACTTGTCTCAATAATAATACTTGTTCTTACATGGCGTACCTTGGCTAAGGGGTGTACAGTGTATATTTGCATTGTATGGATCATCTGACACATGACTGTGCAACGGTGAAACAGAATTGCTGCCCCCGTACTCTTCAATTGGCATTGATTATCTCTTGTTGGTCGATGTCATAAGGTTATTGTGCACTGACAAAGTATGAACTATTAACTGACATATTAATAGTACCATAAAATGACATTAAAGTGACAGTAGACATATGCTAACACTAAACAAATTTTGATGTAATAACGTACCTGATTTTGATGGGTTTAATGAATTCAAACTCTTAGTTTTGTGCAGTAAGAGTAATCGTATTACTTTGAGTATGACCATTCACTACTACAAAAAAGGCCAAAGAAACCTGTTGAAAAAGGCCTTAGACACCTGTTTAAAACAGGTGTCTAGGTCATAGGTGTCTTTGGTTAAGAAACCTGTTGGAGGAACTGGTATCTTAGCTAACAATTAAAGAGACTTGTTTTTATTAATAACTGGTGTCTTTGACTTATACCTGTTATCAATTATGTCCGGTGTCTTTGGCATATATCTATGACACCACTCTCATTTACACCCGGTGTCTTTGACATGGTTCATTTTTTAAAAAAAAAACAATACATGCAATGGGATTCGAACCCACGACCACAAGGAGGATATTTAATTAATGGTTGTACCATTGAGCCACAAGATATTTACTGTAAATTTGTTGGGATAACATTTAATTATCTAATATTTATCAATATTTGGGGTCGCAAAAAACCGTCTTTTAAACCAATTGTTTTAAAGTTTGGGGTAGCGGCTGCTACCCCTTGCTCTAAGGTAGGTTCGCCCCTTCTATGACACCACTCTCATTTACACCCGGTGTCTTTGATATATTTAAGTTAAGAGATATAGGTATGCATGTATTACTCGGTGAATCTTGTAGGATTAATTAAACAATATATTATTTAAGATTAATTTATATTTATTAGTTATGAAATAAATTGTAAATTAATATATAGGAAACCGGATTCTGGATGACAGGTTTCTTAGTTATTAAATAAATTGAAAATTAATATATAGGAAACCGGATTCTGGAGGACAGGTTTCTTAGTTATTAAATAAATTGAAAATTAATATATAGGAAACCGGATTTTGGAGGACAGGTTTCTTAGTTATTAAATAAACTAAAAATTAAAATATAGGAAACCGGATTTTGAAGGACAGGTTTCTTATTTAAACATTGCAAACTTGTTATATTAAATAACTGGTGTCTTACGTTAAGAAATCTGTTAGAAAAAAAACAGGTGTCTTATAATTGGTGTCTTAGGCCTATTTTGTAGTAGTGATTGTATCTATTTCTAACAAAATTTTCATTGTTTTCTACAAAAAAAGGTAAAGGAGCAAAGATCGTTTTAGTGTCAAAACTCATAATATTCATTGTTACATGAACATCCTCAGAAAAATATATTGTATTGTACCATCACTAACTGATAAGACGATATTTAGTCATATTTACACCCCTTATCTTTATGTTTTTATGGTCGTCTTTCGCAATAGTTGAGCTATTATATTATATATTTGTAATATTGGTATTTAAGTATTGATATTATTATTTTAAATACAAATGGGCTTGATTAGTATGTTTTGATATAGCAGATTACAAAACGGAAGAAAATGGACCTAGGGACGCGCTTAATGGATTAATATACAATGGAACAGTCGAAATGTACGTGGGCCGAGTAATTAACGAACAAGAAATACAAACCCGAAACGAAATGAAAGAAAAGCTCAACAAAATATGGGCCTGAGCACTTACGTGATTTGTCCATTTATCAAGTCAACAATAATAATTAATTAATTGAAAGAGAATTGGGAAAGTTTAGAGAAGCATCGAGAACTCGAGAAGCTGTAAGAAGTTGAGACGGGAATTTCATTCCATCTCAAGTTCAATCTTTTATCATATTTAATCCCAAATTCTATCTTTTATTGCTCTACGATTGATCCCAAGTGAACCACAAACACTAACCTTGATAAGCTATTAATACTCATGCTTTCGGCGAGATTGGGAGGCCGAATTCCCAGATATTTTTCACAGAAATTGAGCGAAACAGAGTGACGATTTGAGACCTATTGGGTCATGAGAGCAGTAGGAGATCGTACTTGGGCGGAGTCTTAGCACACGGTCTGAGTAAGGGCGAATTTGAGGCGGTTCCTGAGGTGTGACATCCGAAGTTCCGATTACAAATTCCGGGCAGAAATTAAGTTCTCTCTACCTCTCTTGTATTCAATTTATGGTTTATTTTCGTTGATTAATTTTAGTATTGAAAACCATTGGATGTTTATTGTTAATCTTTCAGTAATTTGTATCCATAACTTTACTCGTTCTTAATTGACAGTTGCGATTTTCAGCGGTAATTTGTTATCTTATTGTGGCTGAGATTGTATACTTAAGCTATTTGTGTGATTCTGGCTTAGTTCGAGTTACATAATTCGAGTAGCAACTAGTTTAAATTAATCCCTGCAAATTGGATATAGTTTATATTAGGAGTAAAATTTGGTCAGTTAATCTTTAGGTAGTGACGGTACTGAAGGGTTAATTTGGGTTAATGATATCTTCTTGGTTCGATAATGCTTCTAATGCGGTCTTTAGTAGGGTGTGACAAACTTACATGGTTCGGTTAGTTAAGAATCGGTCTAGGCTTAGTTCAGGTCGATTGTAATCTTAGAGAAGATAGGGAGTTCTTGTTATCTTGAGTTCCGCAATTAACCTATGAATATACTTGAGATTAGACGTAAACAATAAACGGTTGACAAGCTAGAATTACCATAAGGATATGAGTTTAATGGGTATTTGCTTTCGCATTTCTTAGTTCCAGTAGTTTATCATTTCTATCACGAATCAAACCCCCCTTAATCGTACATATTGTTAATAGTGTGAATATGTAAATAAATGGTATATATGTAAGTTAGTAAATAAAAGTACTCAATAGTTAATTAGTTTTTCCAGTCTCTCCGTGGGATCGACCCTACTTATCCTTTACTATGTTGTTATTTTTGAGGTTAAGATAGGTTTTATAAATTGTTAATTTGTATGCGCAAACGACACGTATCACTAACCTTTCTGTATTATTTTTTCAGGAACTTTAAGTGAATTCATTGAGTAATACAATTGATTTATAATTTAAGTTCAAATTTTTTATGGGTGTTTAATAAAAAGATAGAGAGAATAGAGATATTGATGGACTAACCTTTTTCATCTTGATTGCTATTTGTTTTACTCTTCTTGTGCAAGTGTTTTTTGTTAGGTGAACCTGCCATGGGTGAATGTTTGATTTTTTTGGAGTGACTTAGTAGAGTACTTAAAGTCTAAACTAAGAAGAAGACAACAATCTTAGAATGCTAATAGTCTCATGCTGGAACATTCCAGCTCCTTTGTGTTTCTTTTTTGTTTGTTTAGGCACATTGATCTATTGAATCTTAACTCAGTTTAATTATCTTTTGTTAGAAGTGGATGAAATAATTGGAAGTCTAAGGGTTGTTCAACAAAACATGCTACAGATATTTTTTGGTTTGAACACATTGTATAACAATAATTTTCGACTGATTTGGATTAGGTTGTTCAGAAATTAGAGAAGGTAGTTGGACAGTGTGTGGTTCCCATAGAGTGCAAGATAGCTGACTCCCCCTGCGTGTTATACAACACTAATGTTAGGGTTTTATAATTAGAAAGATGAATGAGTTAGGGTTTTGATAATATGATTGCATTTCACTAACTCAATGTCTTCGAGCTTTATGGTCCGACACTTGTGTTTGTTTGGAGTTTCGGTGATCGGGCCAATTTCAAATAGTTTTCCGACAACATCTGTCATGTGATGAGCGTAAAAACTAATAGTTAGGTAACAAATAAGTGACAACCAAACATTAAAAAGTGAACAGAATTGTACCTATATAATGAGTCGTCGGAACTCTGCCATCGATAATGTCCTTGAAATTCCCGAAACGATAACCATGAATAGGAATAGATGTATCATTTGTCACATGAACTTTGGATGAGAATTCAAACTTTAAGCGACATGGATTCGAGGTAGCCCTGTCCATACCAGTGTTGTTGTCGACGGTTAAGTTACGAATGTTGTATACCTCCCCGACCAATAGTTTAGGACCAAAATAAGAAATAAGTTACTTCCTAATAGTAGCTTGGATGATTTCATTCTGCGATAAATAAACATATGTTATTAAAGCGATTTCTATTAATTTTTACCCGTCCTTTTCTTCTCGTATTCACAAACCTAGGAAGCTGATAAAATGTCAGGTATTATTCATTAACTGCATATTGCACATTAGCAGCTAGGTGATTAAATTTTTATAATTTGACATTCATTTCATTTTCTAGGTGACACACTTGGTGGATACCTCGATGACATGGAACTCGATAGGAGTAAACCTATAGTAAGCATGAGGTCCTATGGTTCATCCTTTTTTCCCCTTTTATATCAAATTCCTTTTGAAAATTATAAGTAGAAGTGAGTTTAAATCTGTACTTGTGCTTTCAGTTTGGTTGGTAAAGGAATATTCCTCTTTGGGAGGAAATCAAGAGAAGATGAATCTTTGGCAATGTTCTTAAGAAGTGGTGATGCTGTACTCGTGGCTGGAGAAGCAATGGAATGTTTTCATGGTAAGGATGACATATCTTCCTATTGTGGTATATGATGAAAATTAAGTCAGGTAAGTTCATTTATTTATCTTTTACTAAAACCATCTGTTTAAGCAGATTCTATTCTTTTTTACCCGTCTCTTTCTTCTCTTATTCACAAACATGGGAAGCTGATAAATTGTAGGTTTATTTCTCAAAAGATCTCATTTTTTACATTTTTAATCACATTTTCCCCTTTATCAATTGGTTCGTGGGATCATTTGAACACATTTAAATCTTTGGTACAATTATTTGTGTTTACCTAGTCTTTTTCTTTCATGTTAAGTTTTTACTTCTTTATGAACTCTCTGAAGTTCATAAAGTTAAATTATGAACTCTCTGAAGTTCATAAAGTTGAACAAATAATCATATTAAGACTTCCATTACCAATATTCAATAAATATATTTGTACAAAATTAACTATAATGCAAAAGACTTGACATACTTCAGCATCAAGGAGTAGAAGTTCAATTGCTTCATTCTTTGTCTTATCTTTGAACTCTGGTCTTGTCCATTTGTGTACAACCCGGACATTCATCTGAGTAAGCCTAACTCCGACATTGAGTTGGCTAATGGTGAGGACTGATGCAATGGCCATAGAAGAAGATGAGATGAATTGATGATATTTGAGTAGTTAAGTTGCGTTTTTTGTAATTTTAGGAGTTTGGATAGTTGAAGGTAGTTCACATGTGTAATTTATATAATGATAAGAGAAATTTACAGCAATCATAATATGAGTAGTTATGACTGTTGGTATTTTCGAAAATCCTTGATTGTGCATTTGCAGAATTGCAGGAGTGCATGAGTGCAGGGGTGCAGGAGTGCAGGCTGCAACAAATCATTTTCTTAGTTGTGACTGTTGGTATTTCGAAAGCTCTTGATTGTGGAATTGCAGGAGTGCAACTGTGCAAGAGTGCATGCTGCATCAAATCAAATTCTTAGTTGTGTGGCTGTTGGTATTTTTGAAAGCACTTGATTGTGTGAATTTTCAGGATTGCAGAATTGCAGAGCTGCAGAAATACAGGCTGCAGTTTTTTAATTATTAGTTGTGGCTGTTCAATTCTTAGGGATGGTTTGGTAGATAGAAATAATTTATTAATTGTTTATTTTTTTATTGGAAAACATACCAATAGTTTAATATATTTATTAATTTAATATAATGATTTTTCCTTTCAAAAATTACTTTTAATGTGGAAGCTCCAATTTGAATTTGCTGTGATTTCATGTTGCCACATCAGCTTGTTGTGGTCTTTTCTTTAAGTAATATAATGATAATGATGATAATGATAATGATGGAGAGAAAAGAGGTGGAAGAGGAAAAAAATGGCGACACTATGTTTTCAAATAGAAATAGCCTATTCTTGTTTTAAATGAGATTCTCCCTTTGCATTTCCTCAACTTTTTCCCCTTATAGTCTTATACGCATACAATCTTCTTACAAAAAAATGATTTTTTTGGTGTTCGTCGTTTTATTAGCCAACATCAGCGAAAATACGCGATCCCTTTGCTCTATTATTTTTCTCACCTCATACCCTGCTTATGTGAGAGGTGGACCAATTCTGCCAAGGTAATACTATATGATAGATTTGGTCACGCTAAATTTAGGTTCATATGACCGAAAAAGTAATTAGTGCGTTGATAAGACCAGATATTAGATACTGCTGTGTAGAAGGTTGAGAGGCTTGCCTCTCTTGTTTGTGTAATTCATTTCCAGGTCAGAGCAGTACGTTGGTTTGAATGTCTTCTCAGTGTGGTGTTCTCTACTCTTAAACTGAACATTTGTATTTTGTAATTCATTTCAAGCTGTTATCATGGGTAATCCGCTACCTACTGCTCACAAAGAATAAAAAAGGTAAACAAATGATTGGGACGGACGGAGTACATTTTATTACATTAAGGAATTTTCTGCTATTGTCTACGCTTTATATCATATGTATAATACATTCACATGTGAGAGTGACCTGGAGTTTCTTACGATTTGCTATCAAGATACTATAATCATTTCTGTGATGAGTTATGTGGAAGATTGAGTGTCCCAAGACTTCCAGGTATGGCATCACTGCTCCTTCCGCTTTCTTTTTTTATAACCAAATGCAAATATGCGATGAGTTGCTTATATTAGTGGATCTTGTTCATCTCTGGTATGGGCTTGTGACGATGGGGTTTAGAGCTCAACTTTTCAACTTTTCGAATTTATAATTGTAGCAACGTAGCATGTTTTAACGTCTAGGCGGATGCTTCAACTCCTTTCTTCAACCCTTTATGCGTGGGATGGGGGTGGATGAGCTTGCTTGCACAATACATCTTGTTCTCCTCGTCATGGGAATTATTAAAAGGAGCTAAGTTGATAATACCCCCTAAACTCTACTCTTTCCAATCCACACCCTACTATCCGAAGGATTCTTTTTCTCTCACACATTTGTAGGCCACGGGTAGTTTGGTGTGAATGTGTAGGTAGTTCATTTATTTTAGAAATTTGTCGCTTGTTTGATTCTGAGCTGCTCATTCAGAAGTAAACTGGAGCAAATTTTAACATACCTAAGCCTGGTTCTTGGACATGCTAAATCATTTCTGCTTCTTATGCATTGCTGCTAGTATCCTAATGTCTTAACTAATTTCTTGTCTGTGGTTATTTCTGCTGTATGTTAGTTGTATCACGTATACGTAGCATGTGTAAATATACATGTAAATTACAAAATAATTTAAAGCAAATTAAAATTTCTTGCAATACCTTGAAAGGCCCTTGTATCAGATTCATAGTTTCTTTGTATTGGATGAGGCTTTTCACATGTCGTAATAGTGTAGACTGTAGAGTAGTACACTGCTCATTCACATGTCTAGCCACATGCCTAGACACCAAAGGATAACTCCCACATTCACATGGGTCACATGTCTAGACACCAAAGGATAATTCCACATTCACATGTTTAATTCATTATTGATGTATGCTTTGGGGAATGATCAACACAATCTTTGCAAAATAATCATACCTTACACAGGTTTTCTAAAATCTAACATACGGGGTATAAGATAAGAAATAATCATGTGAGATGAAGTAAAGGTTACAAAAGTTTGTCTAAATGCTTGTCATTCTCATCCATTTGGTTATTAATGAAGATGAATGGAAACTTAGAAAGTATCAACATATGAAAAGGGTGAAAGTTCGCTACTGAGAAAGCTCAATCTCGTAAAAGTAATGTTGCGCTTCTTTGGGTATTGCAGGTGTGATGTTCGCATTAGCTAATGGAGGTGGATCCACAAAGCGAAATGTAGTTTATATAATAGATAAGGTTAGCTTAATGTCAACTTCATTCGTGTGTTATCTTGATAATTGATTCTATGTTAGCGTAATGCAATTCTGCTATAAGTTGCTTCCTTTAGTGGCTTTGACGCTTTGTCTATTCAATGACTCATTGTTACCAGCATTTTCTGGTTGATGTCTTCTTGACTTTGAGGTTGTAAGTTCATACCCCAGCTAGAGAATTTCAAAGTACCACCCCATTTCTTCTTGAGCTAACTCCCCTTGAGGGTAGATATGACAACCAAAGCAAGTAGGGTGATACAGAATTCAGAGATCTTAGAAGGGTCCACTGATAAGTAGAATAGGAGGTTATATGTTCATCTAAGTATCCATCACAACAATGATTTTACTGTAAAGGTTAACATATCATGTTAGTTCAATTCTCATAATATAAGGGTTGATTTGAATATTTGGTACGTAATCCAAGTAATTTTAAAGCCTCTTGCTGATACTTTTGACCCAATTAATCCTATTGTCTTACAAGACTGTCAATTATTTGGACATGTGGAGCCATAAATTGGATGCTTGTTCGCTGGCGCGATGAGCTGCAATATATTGTTCCTACATTTCGTAAGTTTTCTAAATTACTCGGTGAGTTCTATCTATTGTCCAATGCATGTGTTGAAAGGGAGCCCTTTTTTTTGTCCATGACAACCATGAACTACTTGGTAAAATTGCACAGGCATATTTACTGTGTTCGACAATAGCTCTTTTGACTGTATTACCCATTTACGCATTTTAGGGGAAATGTGCGATAGTTACAGTTGTCAAAAGTTAAGAGTCAAAAGTCACGACCACGTATTTGATATTTTGCCTCAAGTATGAATATAAATATGTGGTAGATAATAGTCACACTGTCTTTTTGGAGTTAAAATGATGACATGATCCATATGAACACGAGTCATTCATTTTCGTCTTATTTAGGACGTGCAAACAAATGAAGTTGCATAATATCTCCATGGAGATTGGAGTGACAAATTAAGAACGCTTCAGTCTTTTGTGATTCCGATAGTGTTATGGGCATATGGCTGTGTAGCTTTTGAAGCGTGGTGGAGATAGACAAGTTGTTTACGGGTCGAGCAAGCTCTCCAATTGGGGGGTGTTACCTGCTTGCTTAGGTTTGAGGTTAAGAGAATGGTGATGTGGTCCTAGGTCTCGATGGGGATAGGTTGGGGTGGTGGGTG
This sequence comes from Silene conica, assembly GCA_029255685.2. Lineage (NCBI taxonomy): Eukaryota > Viridiplantae > Streptophyta > Magnoliopsida > Caryophyllales > Caryophyllaceae > Silene > Silene conica. Next base: position 97,611,922 of record CM055312.2, read on the forward strand.
AGTGTTTGGATTTGGAGGCAAAACTGCGAAATGAAAGTAAAACGTAGCAACAAACACACTAATTTTTGGAGTGTATGAGAGAGATTTATAAGCAGATGCACAAAGTGCCAAAAGAGAATAGATAGAAAAATGTTAATAAAAAACTAATAATTAACTTTTCAGAAAGAAAAGTGGAAAGAAAATAGAAAAAGAAAAGTTCTGAAAACATATAATTGGAATTAGTTCTTTTTTAATGGCGGTGTTACTGGTGATACTGGAGTTCCATGCTGGCTATATGCTCTTACATCCTGAGGTTGCTATACTACATTACATGGTCTGATGGTCATGTGTAAGAATGCAATATCAAATATGCAAAGTATTAAACAAATGGAATTCAGGCAAGCGCCTTATTCAGAGCATATGAGAACCAACCGCCTTAATGTAACTTTCCAGTTGCGAATTATAATGGGTTTTTTTATTGCTACTCAGTAAAAAAACAAACTCTGTAGTAAACTAGTAACGTAAAGTATATATATTTTTCTCTAAACAAATAAGAAATTATCTTTTAGGTAGATTGCTCCTGCCTATACTAAATGCCTAGATGAGTGGTGAAAGTAACATGAAGTATATATATTTTTCTCTAACAAATAGGAAGTTATCTACTACGACTTGAACAGGACGTTCTAGCGACATGAATACTGTAAAAAGCATACATAAAAGATACTCGTACTTACTACCAATGTTGCCTATATATGAATCCCTCCTATTCTATATGATCTTCCACATTTGTTTTGGACAAATATTTAATGGTGTAATGAAATGTGGACGTAAGCGAATCTAAGAAAGAATTATATGTATCAAAGTTAAAGTAGTCCAACACTTGACTATTATGATGAATCATGTTTTTGACGACGACGGTGGTGAGAACAATGCTGCCGGCCGGTGGCGGCTTAAATGACGTGATTCATTTATAGTTTCATATTGATTTCCCTGAACACTTGAATTTTCAACTTCAGTGTAGATGGTGTGGAATCAGCGAGTTAAGCAACTAATGGCACCACCGATTTGACTCGGCTAAAGTTGGGAACATCATCATGCTTGAGCACCAGGTTTTATACTTTTTCCTTTAAAATTATGCCCTTAATTTAGCCAGATTTTTGATGAACCTTTTGCAGTCAGATTTGCTGTATCCTTGTTTTACCCTTAATTTGCCTTTTTTATACTCCATCCTTGTTCCTCGCCGTACCAAAGTTTCTGACTTTATACATGAAGAATGGAGGTCAGGATCTGGGACAGAAATTTCATACAAGAGTCTTTTTTGTGTAAAAAATAGTATGAGAGAAATACTCTCAATATATATCACAATTCTCATCTTTAACAGGCGCCCATAATACTGCTTTGCGTTGATGTATTGTATTGCCGCCTAAACTTCAGGCTTCAGCAATGTATAGCATGAGTTTTTTTTATGTTCTGCTCTTTAAATCCCCCGTCTTTCTTTTAACAAAATGCACAAGGCACCTGCTTTGTTCTACTCCGGCAGTTATAACATTTGTACGGCATTTTCATATTGTAGGTCGCAATAGTCGCATTGAGATGGTTTAATGAATCAGTGTAAGTGCAATATCTAGTTTGTTTAATATCACCACTACATAAAACTGTTGTCCAAAATATAAAAAACAACTGTGGAGGTATGGTTAAGGGGAAAAGGCTGGTCAGGGGGCGTTGAGGTTGGATACAAGGGTGACAAATAAACGTCGATGCAGGGGTGATGGAGGGAGTGGGGGTGGTGTGTCAGGATGAGTTAGGTTGTGACTGTGGAGTAGGGTGTGGTGATGTAAGCGAAGGGGACGACGGTCTTACACACATACCATTCTCCCTTTCAATTCTAAATACCCTCTCAGTTCCTCCATTCTTAATAGGATTTTTAGGGTAAGTTACTTATGCTCTCACTTCAGCTTTTTCATGTTACTTACTCTTTTTGGCTTGTAGGTATTGACAACAGCACGGGTTCTGAACTTCTGACGATGACGGTACAGAACGAGGACCGAGATGCAAGGGAAAATGAGTACCTCAAAAACTAAGACGCTCATCATGGCGATGCCAGCATAAGATGAAACAAAGTGAATTCAGGTGATTGTTAGTATTAATAGTTGACACTTGTATCACAAATTTCCCATCATAAGATTTGCAATTTTAGGATTAACACGAAACCCTAAACCCTAAGCTTTCACCTCTCTATCACTTGTACCTCAGATGGAGATTTGTGATTGTATTGTTCTTTCTTTGTTTATTGAATGTCATCATAGCTTTATTCTTTTGTTTTTGTTTACAACAAGAGATATTATGACTTCTGCGATATGGTCGATAATCTACAACCCCTATAAATGTGAGAACTTGGGAAAATGGAACAGTAGGCCAGTGTTTTTCATGCCTCACGCATGATGAACAGTCTTCCCTTTGTCCTCTTCTCATTTCTCATTTCTTTTGCGGAGTGCGTGATGAGCAGTGGTCTCATTGTCCTACTCTCCGTCCTTTTACCTGCTTTGCACTCTTCTTCTCTGCCATCCTCCCATACTTCCATACTTCTTCCCATACTTCCTCCTCCCATACTTCTTCCCATACTTCTTCCTATTCACTTGTAAATGTTTTTTTTGATGAAAACATTCCAATTTAGGGATTTAAATTTAGAGTTCTTATATTTTAGCATCAGAAGAGGGATACTTTCCTGGGTAGTTAGAATTTTTGTGGAGTGATTAGCCGCAAGAGACAGTCTTCTCCTGAAAAACCCATCTACTAATTCATCCTACATCCATGGCCGTTGCTGCAACTCAATCTCCTCCTTCACTATCGAAGGTTTATTCTCTTTATCTTTTACTTTTGTGTTTCTTCTGGGTTTTTAAGATCTGGTTATTTCACGCAGTATTGTTGATTTTGATTTTGTTGTGATTCTTAGAAAGTTTAGTGAGTTTAGATTGAATGGATACAGAGGTACATGGTTTCGAGTTTCAGGGTCGTGTTTTTTTGGTGCGGTGTGAGTATTGTAAGACGCTCTGTGACATGTTAGACTATCCCAAATACTCCTCATTTATTTGTACGATAACTTGATTCATCTCACTTGGGCCGTCTTATATTAGTTCAAAAAAAATATGAAGCTTTCTGGGGGTTGATTCAACCAGTTGCCGGGGATAGTCAAGTGTAAAGGTAGCTTTTCTCATTCCTATTTAGCAGTGATAATTGATTGCTTTTTTTAAATGTTCGATAATTGTGATCATTGGTTTGATTTGTTTGATTAAGGGAACTACCATCAATGGGATTTCTTTTGGTTTTGGTTTTGGTTTTGGTTTTGGTTTTGGTTGTTGCTTCTTATTCAGAGATGGTGCTTTGCAGACATTAGATATTGTCGCTGAGAATCCAGATAAAGTCAGAGTTGTTGCTCTTGCTGCTGGTTCAAATGTTACTCTTTTAGCAGATCAGGTATCTGCCTATTCACATATAGACTATCATGATATTGACACATACTATTATTTCCCTTTTTATCTCACAATCGCCTGTACTTAAAAGGTTCGTACATCGTACATAGTCTATTTGGTCCTTCATCTTAATGGGGATTAGAGACATAGTTAAACAATGTAATTTTTCTCAAGTTCTAATGGTGATTCTATTCTGATCTGCCACAGCTATGGGATTGCTGCAATTTCTCCATTTTCACATCGCTTAGCATTTGACCATATGCCTGTTGATCTCCAGCGGCTACGTTGTAAAGTAAACTTCCAGGCACTGACTTTTGTGCCACACATTAGAGCACTTGGTAGTGCTCTGGTGTCCCGGCTTCAATTTCCTTCTTCGACAAACGCTCCTGAGCATGGGATTCTTCAAGATTTCAGTCACAGGAGAAATCCCAGAGAACCTAGGAAATTTGTAGTTTTGCACTTTCGATTTGGCAAAGTATGTCTTATTCACTTACTGCAAGTGCTTGTCGGTTTTTATTTCAATAGATTAAGCCTTCTTTTTTTTATGACCAGCTTTGTATTATCCTGTATTAATTTTCCCTTCCTTTCATTTTTATTATAGGTCTTGAAGGGGGGACTATTTGTAGATATGTACCGTGAGAAACCGAATTACAGCTTTCTTGATTATCTCTCTAGCGGATTTGAGCTCAGTTTCATGGTTGCTGTCGATTTTACTTGTACATACTTCTGATTCCTGTAATTTAAATATCAATGGTTGCTTGATGGCATGCTGCTTAAAATGTCACATTTTAATTTAATAAATACTAATATAATTTTTTTAAAATTTTTTCAAAAAAAAAACATATATCTTACTTTCCGTCTCGTCCTTGCACTTCCGGTTTATTTGCTTATTTGTCCCTATCTTCTGCAGCTTCAAATGGAAACCCCAGATATCCACAGTCACTGCACTACATTGATCCCTCTGGCCACTTGAATGCGTACCAACGGGTAATAGTACTTAGTGACTTACACTTGATAATTTTATGCTTCTCTTAACATTATTAATCATGTATGATTCCCTTGCAGGCTATACTAGAGGCAGGGGAGGTTGTGCAGTTTTATGATTCCGACAAGCGATTTCCTGCCTGGGGTTTTGGTGGAAGAACACCAGATGGCAATGTGTCTTACTGTTTTAATCTCAATTTGTCTCCACATGAATCAGAGGTAACGTCGTAACAACAATGAATTATTAAAAGTACGAGATTATTAAGTAGCTACACCATTTGTTAAGTTAATAGAACAAGCATATCTACATTCTTCGACTGGCATTCTCAGAATAGAGTGGCTTGCTCACTTTTTTTGAGGCACTGAGACGATTCCGTATTTGTTCCTTTTACTATTTGGATACAGTTTGGTTTGTAAAGTGCTTAATCTCTGGTAGGTTAACGGCGTTGAAGGGATCATGGCTGCCTATGCTTATTCCCTCCAGAATGTTGCGTTGGCTGGACCGACCTTGGTTGGCAAAGTGATCAACAAAGCTTCACAAATTGCTGCAAAATCTGTTTCTCAAAACAGCAACAAATACCATGTCTTGCTTCTAATTACGGTAGGTTAATCTTGCACGTTGCATCCCGTAATCTGTCTTGTTTGTCTGTTTGATCAACCACTTAGTCATTTCTGTCTATTTTATTCTAGGATGGAGTGTTAACAGATCTCCAGGAGGCTATTGATGCGTTGGTGAAGGCATCTGATCTTCCCCTATCGATCCTTATTGTAGGAGTTGGAAATGCAGATTTTACTGAGATGGAGGCACGTAAATTTGGTATTCATGTCATTTATTTACGTACGCATAACAAGTTTCTGTATCGGGTTTGAGATACCAAACCCGTCCCTTGCAAACAAAGAAAATATTACTACAAACAAAACTACACATTTTGTTATCCCATTTATGACCCATTGTTTATGCACCATTGTCTCATACTTCTCCGTTGTTTCTGTAAGGGTGATAATAAATCATTCCTGGTCTGTAAGAAAAAGATGGGAACTTCCCCAGATGTTCTGTGTTGTTTCTGCCCCCCACCTCTTAAACAATTTGTTGAAATAGTTGTCAATTTGAAATTTGATGAAGAGCCCAACTATTCCAAGCTGATAGCTTTGTTTGATGGATTAATTGGTTCAAACCCGTATATAAGACCGATAAATACTAATGGGGTCTGTATTCTAAATGTCTATCTCTCCCTTTTTTTACTGCAGAAATTTATCGTTGGTGGGCGGCTGATATTGGGGCCTGATGCTAAATTTACTGTTCCAGTTGTAATCTTCTGTGTTTTTGTGGTGTGGCACCTGCGCCATGCACATCAATTTGCATCATACAATGCTGGATATGCAATCTTGGTGATAACCATAGTGTTCACTATATATGTAAGACGTTCAGGCCAAATAACTGCATCTTTTTTTTTTTTTTCTGTTTATTTTATATTATGAACGTTTAACATGTTAAACAAGTCTTTGACATCCCTTTGGCGAGCATAATAGTGTGAACTGTGAAGCATAAATCTGCACGGGTCTATTGACGCACTCAGCACGGGTCTTGTAGGAGGTATTGACGGATCATAGTTTACTTAACATTATTTGTTATTAAGTAAACTCTTGTTGTTAGTGAAACTGTGGGTCTTCAATCCTTTGTTCAAGGAGTGATTATGCTTTTACGGGTTTTGATTTTGATGCAAACAAGAGCTTATAAAGAGTATAAAGAAGATGACCAAACATTGACTCCATTTTTATTCATTATTAACCATCTCAAGCTTCCTTCACCTTCTCTAATTTAATTTCCCCCAATTCATCACCAAACCCATCTACTCACTGCTTCTCTACATCAATTTGCTCTACGCGTTTTCAATCCATTATTCTTCACATTAATTAATTAAGGTTGTATCCTTTACTTGTTCTTCAATTTTACTTTTTTTTTGTTTCTGTTAATCATTTATTTGCTGTTTAATCTGCTCTTTTATAGTTTAATTTACTGTTTGATTTCATGATTTACTGTTGAATGTTGATGCAACTCTATTGTATTAGGACACTTGCCGCGCCTCCATCATTTGTTTACCTTTTTTATCAGCTACTAGGGGGTGTTTTAATCAAAGGTAAACAAATGATTGGGTCGGAGAGAGTATTAATTTCGGGTTTTTTGGACTTTGTAGCTTGAGGAGTTCAGTCTGACTTGCAGGTTTAGTAGCTTAAGTTTATGAAGGACTGGTTTTGAAATGATTTGATGATAAAATGTCTTAATTTGAGATCATGATCATGTGGTCCGGCTGTTCAAGCGACGTTGTTGCCGATGATATAGGTGTTTAATCGGGTTAGACGAGACTATGATCAAATTATGGATATCTATTATGTGTGGGACTGTGGGTGAATCATGTTAACCAAATTCTGAAGCTTTAGGGTTAGGGCACGATCAATAGTTTAATATCCTAATACGCCTTTCAGGCAAGTAAACTCGAGGTGTGGATGATGCACAGATCTACCCATAGAGTGGCGTAGCTACATTAGAGGGAAGTGGGGGTCTAGCTTTTTGGACAATAGAAATTTGAATTTTTTGTCTTTCAGATCCATTTGAGAAAGAAGCATAGCAATTAAGTTAAAATTGGCCCGACATTCTATCAATGCTGAAAAATTGCACTCGTGTGATTTTTGGAGGCTTTTGAGATTCGATTTTGAGATCTCAGGGAGTTGGGGCCATTAAGGTGATTCGATCTCAAATTAAGACATTTTATCTCTTTGTTGTCATTGGACATAGCAAATGGATATATGGAACTAGATCTTTTTTTGAATTCTTCTTCTCTTAGCTTGCAAAATATTCAGCTCTTGTTATAACACGTATAATTTTGCTCCCCAGTCCAATCCAGTTCTAGAAGCCTTTGGCAATGCTAAAACTGTCAGAAACAACAACTCCAGGTTAGCGTTTGTCATTTGGAGTTTCTACAACTTCTTGTAGCATTAGTTTGCTCATGTGTACTCATGTGATTATGTAGTCGATTTGGAAAGTACGTAGAGATTCAATTTGACCAAAGAGGGCGTATATCTGGAGCGGCTATTAGAACATATTTGCTAGAAAGATCACGTGTGTGCCAAGCTTCAGACCCAGAAAGAAATGATCACTGTTTCTACATGCTTTGTGCTGGACCATTAGAGGTAAGTGGGGTGTAACACCCCTGTTATCCATGGTATTAAATCGCGGTTTCAGTCTTAGAATCTATTTTCACGGCTTATTATTGGTTGTTTCGCTATAAATGCGCCTGTCTCAAAATGTGAATCTGTGCTGCGATTGATAATTTTAACCATTGCTGTTAAGACTGCCATGAAACTGAAGCTACAAGGTTATCAGTGATCTACATCATGTTGTATCTAATCTACCAAACATACGCTTTCTACATTACACTCTTTGTCTTAATGTCAAAGTCCAATTAGTCGAATGTTGCTTTTTTTTCTTGAAGTAGAGAGTGTTTCCCTGTGTGGCACGTTGTTTTTTTCCAAGTCCAACTGCATTAGTTGGATAGCTTTGCAATGGTGGAAGCCAGAGGTTATCATAATCACAAAGTAGACAAGTCAGGTTGCAGTAAACAATTTTGTGCAGTAAGCTCGTTTCACCAATACAAAATATATTCATCTAAGCGTAAAGACAAACCAATCTTTCATCACTTGCAGTACATAATTTCCTGCTATGTTGGCAGTATTAATATTATATTTAGATTCCTTCCTTGTGAGTTAATTAGGTTCCTGTGACAAGTCTTTCATCACTTCAGGTTGTGGAGAAATACAAGTTGGGTAATCCAAGATCATTTCATTATCTGAATCAATCAAATTGTTTCGAGTTGGAAGGGCTTGATGATGGCGAGGAATACCTTGCAACAAGAAGGGCAATGGATGTGGTTGGAATTAGTTCAGAAGAGCAGGTACTCCTTTTCCTCCAATTGACGCAAAAAATTATGCATTTTTACGATGATAATATGACCAGGCTAACTTTAAGCTGGGTTTGAATTTCAGGATGCTATTTTTTGGGTTCTGGCTGCCATTCTTCATTTGGGAAACATTGAATTTACTAAGGGAGCGGAAATTGATTCTTCTGAGCCTAAAGATGATAAATCACGGTTCCATCTGCAAACAGCAGCCGAGCTTTTCATGTGAGTATGCATCTTTCTAATTTGTTAGCACTTTGATGCAACACAAGTAGAAAAATAATGCTCCCTCTGTCGCCTTTGTAGTCTGAATTCTCTCCGTTTGACTTTGATGGTCAAACTATGTTAATTTTCATGGAAATATTATCACAATATACAATTTGTACAACTTTGCTAAAACGATAATTTGAACATATAGTTAATAGTTTTGATAGATCAAATGTGCCAAATTTACATTGTAAAGGGAAATACATTTGGAAAAAAATAGGGTTAGAGTTAATATCAGTTGACCGTAAAAGTGAAGTGGGGACAATAAAATTGGGATGGAGGTAATAACAAAATGTCCCAAGGATTCCACTGTTAATTCTATTGTCTTAAATTTGTTCAGGTGTGATGCCCAAGCACTAGAAGATTCTCTTTGTAAGCGTATGATGGTTACTCGTGATGAAACTATCACCAAATCTTTGGATCCAGAGTCTACTGCACTTAGTAGAGATGCTTTGGCTAAAACTGTGTACTCAAGATTGTTTGACTGGTAAGAATATAAAATATTTAAAGTGTACTTATTTTTTGTAAGTTATATTCTTATGTCCTGTTAGAATTTGCATGGAGTAACCATCATTTTCTCAGTTAGTTTCCTCCGATTGTGCACCCATCACATTTCTGACTTCTTTTGTAGGCTTGTGGATAAAATCAAGAGCTCAATTGGTCAAGACGCTGATTCGAAATATATAATAGGAGTGCTGGACATATACGGATTTGAGAGTTTCAAGACAAACAGGTGCTTTTACCGATAATCCAATATGCCTTTGTTATTTATAGATTATAGCAAGATTCAGATTTGAGAGGTCACTGATAAGGGGTTCTTGGTCTTGCAGTTGTTGGGTTGAGCTATACAGATTAATTGTTTTTTTGAATTTCTCATATGTTTCGGGGCTTATACAAATCCTCTGGTAATTTCTGCACTCAATGTGCAGCGGGTTTCCGGAAAATAACCTTTTTTCAGGTTTGCTTCCTATTGTTGAGTTGATTATTCGTTTTTTGGATTTTTTTAAATTGAAGGATAATTCATTCAAATTGCTAATTTGTTACTTCATTAGGATCGTCCTGATATCATGGCAAAATATACTGTTCGTATTGGTCAAGGAGATATTGAGGTGAGCTCAAGAAGTCAGTCTGTGCGGCAATTTCTACAAATTTTTTCAGTAGCATTATTATGATGCGTCATGCATGCATGTGTCATCTAGCTTAGTTAGTAAATAATTGAGGTGTGTATTTGTAATATGCGTTCGAAACCCGTCATCATCAAAACTACCCTTGTGGCTTCATAGACCAAAACAAAAACTGACTAGATATTTATTATTTGTTTGTGTTATTATAAGGTGGGAAACATTTCGTCATTTGGGAGTTTCTCTTAGGCTATGGACCCCCTCTGAAGACTTGCCTAAGATGGCTCATGCCATGTATTCTCTCGAGGCTTCAATGAAGTGGGATGAAGATGTTCGTTTCTTAAATTTTTAGATGTCTGAGTTAAATACTAATATGCTAAGTTGATTCTAAACCTATATGCTATTCTGTTTTAGGTATTTGGGTTAGAGTATGGCCTGGATCTTTTTAATATTGTCGCAGTTCCAGTCCTCAATATGTAAGTTATCTTCTTAGGAAATCTTCTGTTTATCTTTCTATGGTTGATGCCTTTTTTTTGGCATCTATAAGTTTAGTGAAAACGACTCAAAATTGTCTGATGTGCTTGGCAGGGGAGCTATGGAAAACAAGAGTTTGAATAGCGGAGTTAACTTCCATGCAACTCCAACATTAATCAACAGCACCTCGTTTTAGTAGTGAACATGGGCTTGTTTGTGAATTAGATCAAGCCTCGTCTTTGGCATGTGCTTGTCTATTGGTCAACTCAACCTTTTCCAAATTTTTATAGAAGATGAACACTGATTCAGGTAATCACTTTTCAGACCGGTTATTTCAGACCAGCTAAAGGAAACACTCGCAAAAAACCCAGTGGCTCCCGCAGAGGATTTTTTAGTGGAGCCATACTTCATGACTGACAGAAGCACGAGCTTCTCTAGAGAAGTTCTTGAGCCTGAAAAAGTATTGGTCTTTGAAGACGATCATTAATTAGCAACTTCTTGTTGATATGTTGTTTTATCGATGTCTGTGAGCCTGGATAACTTGGTTTGGCTAGGTACTTCCCAGTTCTATGTTCTAAAATGACTTATGCTCACACCATCTTCTGATCAGGTGGCCCTGGTAGTGGAAAAGGCACCCAATGTACAAATATTGTTCAGAATTTTGGATACACCCATCTTAGTGCTGGTGATCTTTTACGAGCGGAGATTAGATCTGGTTCTGAAAACGGGTAAGCAATAAGTTCTATGTTTGATTTTTGATTTTTGCATTGTGTTAAGTCCTGAACCTTGCAAGAAGATGAGAAGGGAGGGGGATATTTCGACTCCTCGGCTTCTCCATTGAGGTGCACTTGGCTGAACGTCGTGCAATTGGTCAAATTTACAATTTACTTTTTTTTGATTTGTTTTCAAAACTATGTTATGGCTTAGGGGAGTGCCACTATGAAGAGGAGTCTGGCCTGGGGAGATTGGACCAAGTAAAATAAAACCCTAAACGGAAATCCATCACAAATCTTTTAATTGGTTCCGATCGCAACCCGGTATAAATTACCTCAATAGTATTCCAAACTCCATTAATTGCTAAATAAAATCAAAATCCATTGTCAAGCGGGTTCGAAACCCGCTGTGCGCATTATTTTTACTGCAGATCAAGTGTCATTTAGACTCGTGCAAACTTTTCATTGTTCTAAAGTCATTTCATTCTTTGGTAATTGGTATTACTCAACACACTAACTGATTTGACGCTCAGATTTTCCTCTTTTCTCATAAATCAACTACACATTAATTTGATTTGTTCAATGATTGACATTTCATCAAAATTTGAAATTGACTTCCTATTCTAGACGAACAGGCTGAAGTGAATATCATGAATGATGTATGTACATACAATCAATCATAAACTAGGAAAGTATTTCTTCTAATGGGAACGCTATAATTCCTACGGACAACCTTGAGATTTGCTTGTTAAATATTGTCTTTCAATTAGTTAATCGTGTCATATTTCATATATTCTTAGTAAGAAAATAAGAAACCCTGGCCGCAGCGAAGGAAAGTCAGATTTATGACTCAATTTGGCCACTAAAGATAAAACTTCCTATAGTGGACAATTAAACTGGGAAGGAAGTTACAAAAACAATGAAAGAATAGTATACAAAACAACTTGTAATACAAAACAAGAAAGAGTTAACAAGTCACTTAACACCCGTTCCGCTTCTCACATCTAACGACTCTCCCTGGTCATTAATCTCACCGTATTATTGTCTCTCTTTCAGGTTTATCTTTTTTCTTTTTCAGGTATCGAGTCATTTCACGTATGGGTCAGTTCCACACAGGTCATTTCAAATCATGTTATCATGGGGACAGTTTTAAAAGGGTCACATGACTAAATTGTCATTTTTTTTATGTAGATTAACCATTTTGCGTCAATTGGGTTTTTTAAGGATCGAGTCACGGTTGGAGAGGTGTTGGGTCATATTCGAGTTGTTTTATTGGGGTCTAGGTCAGTTATTGTCAAAATTAATCAATGACTAAAAGATCAAATTCGCCTTAAGACAGTTGCGACTGTAGTTTCACACTTTCACCGGAAAGATCAAATCTCTGATGTAATCAACGACCCCCCCCCCCCCCCCCATCCAGCTTAGATTTACTAAAAGTACAGTTAACCAAACCATAATCAGCTGCAGATTGCAATGAGAAATCCAATACTAATTTCACAAACCTGTTTGACAATTACTCTTGTTGATACATTAGGGAACTCCTGATACAGCTTATCAAGCTTTTCCAAATCAGCTGAATAAAGATTAGCAATATTTGCTCCAATCCAAGGCCGTGCAACCTGCCTGCAAGCCAATACAAATGCTGTCTTAAGTAGAAAAGTAAAGATGATCATTATGAAAAGGTTTGGAAACACTAATTACAATGCCATCTACAGAAGCATTATGGAAGCAGAAAAAAGTATGAAGGCATTGTTACGAAAATTGTTCTAGCCAAGGTGACTATTAAGCTTCTCCAAAAAGCTATTCAGGAAAGTGACAATGTTAAGTTTCTGATTGATGGTTTTCCTCGTAACGAGGAGAACCGTGCGGCATTTGAATCAATTGTAAGCTTTCTAAATAATCCTTATTGTGCTTTGATGGTTTGTTTCAACATCCTTCGTATAACACAATTTTGTATGAAATGCTAAAGTTAAACTTGACAAACCGCTTAGGGACATAGAGAACGGCTGTTGTTCAACACCAACCTGGTTCGTATATGAAAGAATATTGCGAGTTTCTGATGATTTTTATGCAGGAGAATTACAAAAGGCACTCGGTATATTTTAATATAGCAAAAGCCAATGGGGCGTCAGGCGTCTTTTTTAAAGAAATGGATCACAAGTGTGATGCATTATCGAAGATAGATAAGATGTTGACTTCAACCTGATAAAATCAGATATTCAGGACTGTGATGTATTTTAGCTCTTGCTGCTGGGATGATTATAGTCTGTACCGGGAAAAGATGCTTATGATTTTGCAATAGTGTACTGGCCAGGTCAAAGGAAGGTATAATACTCTGTATGATGTTTTGTTCGAAATCGGGATGCTGATGGTTTTATTTTTCAAACGGGATAGGGGAGAAGCGCTATCTTGATGGAATGACCTTCGAACCATCTCCGCAGCCGGGATTAAAAAGTGTGTTCTACATAGATTCAACACTTCGTGGTCATAGCCTGAGCACATAGCATACATGTTTATTGTTCCATAGCGTTTCCGCTCGCCTGCAGGCTATTCTGGTTCGCTTACAAGTAAGCGCCTAGACTTGAATAATCATGTCTCAGGTATCAGTAAGAGTGTCATATTTTTGTTTTGTTGTCGGATTAATTTGGGGTGTTAGTCGCGGTCATGCATATGAGTTGTTAGGTGACCTATAATAGAAGTACAAATGACTTTGATTTACAAGTCTTTCTCCTTCACATAAAAATCGGGTAGCTTGTCACTTGTGTAATATTGTCTTAGGCGCTTACTTTTGCACTGCTTCTGATGTGCAATTTGTGGATGCAGGTTGTTTCTTGTAGGATTGAACAAATATGGAAAAAGAGATTGGCGGAGCATATCGCAGAACTATGTGGTGGCACGAACACCGACTCAAAAAGCAAGCCAACTCGGTGAACAAAGAGAGGAGACAATCTAGCATACACGATGGACCTTACAGGGCAGACACATGCCATTGAGCCTTTAGTTTCAGCAATCGGAACTCCAGTTATTAATTCTCCTATGGCTTCTGATGCCGCCATGGGCATGCCTTCTATCTCACTCCCAATGTCGCACACCTCCAGTACAACATTTGTATGAAAATCCTGAAGTTTTGTGTGCAAGGAGCTATTCCTGCGGGAAACTCGTGTGTAACAAACTACAGCTTTTTCCATTATGAATCCATCTCAAGTTTCAGTAAAATGCATCAGGGCTCGAAACATGTCCGATATCGACATTTCTTAGTTACAGTATATTGTTTTTGTGGCAAAGAAAATATGTAATTTCTTACATGAACTGGTAGAATGCAAGTAGATAAGATTTGTTGGTAATGAGAGTCTTTTTGAAAACCTCTTTGGTGTGATAGTGCAGATTACATAGGGTGGCATCAGAAAGTTGCATTGCCAACTCAGAAACCTTCTTTATTACAGTAAAATATATATATGCAGAGAGATTGTGTCTAAAGAAAGGAAAGAGCCTATACAATGAGCCAATTGATTGACAAAATAATTCTATTGCTATATTTACAGGTATTTGACAGCCTTGCTAGAGGATTTTGTAAGAGTTAATTTGAATTTTTAATTTGAGAATATCATCTTCTGATATATGGTTAATACTCCCCCTCGAGTTGGACGTTCTTGTGTCAAGTCCAAGCTTGTCTGGTAGATCGTGGAACTGTTGTTTGTGTAGTTTCTTTGTGAGAATGTTGGTAATTTGGTCCTTGCTGGCAATGTGTGAAATGCGTATCTGACAGGGCTGCAGTTGTTGTTTGACATAGTGGTAGGATATGTCCATGTGCTTCATGCGTGAATTAAAGTCTGGATTTTTGACTCAATTAGTACTTTGTACCTGTCCACGTGGTACTATACTTAAACTTGTAATGTTTATGTTGCAGCCATTCTCTAATGGAATGAGGGAGTTGGAACAGTAGCATGTAACTCTACGTATCAATGAATCCGGTATGCTCCAATATTTGGCTGGTCCTTTTGGATAAAATATGTAATACTCCTTTACTTTGTGCTATGTTTATCTACCTTTGAAGTTCCTACATTCCCTTTTGGGTTTTCAACATTTAAAGTTCCTACTTTGGAAATTTTACTTGGCGCCTGGTATTTGTGTGCATTTCCACTACATATTACTCCCTCCATTAAATTCAATTCTATACATGTGGATAATGTAAGTGAGGAGTAATTTAATCAATGTATGGAATTGAATTGAACGGATGGACTATTAATTTCCATAAATTTTGTGTGCACATAGTTGTGACCTTTTGACATAGATAGAGTGAGTAGTCTTTTTGCTTGTTTTTCGACCTTTCAGTTTATATTACATGCTATAACAATTTTATTATCCTCAGTAATTGTTCTTTCTAAACTGGTGCTCTTCTTTTCATTGTGACGTCTCGGTCATTCTTAAGGCAATTTTCATGTTGTGTCATTTGGAAACAGCCTCTTTGTGTTGGTAGCACATGGGTAAGGTTGTGTATTTTGTACACCCAAACTCCCCTTACCTCTAAATTTGCGGGAGTCATTGAGGCATTGGGGTTGTTGTTGTAGTACTTGGTCGTTCTACTATACTTGCTTTTGCCTGATAGTATGATTTTTTCCTTGTGAAACGCATGTAATGCTCTGAAAGTGAATACTTCGTTTCGTTTTGGGGAAAAAAGTACCTATGCATCTGAAGTAGTTGCAATCACCCCTCTATAGTAACCACAGTTTGGCCTTTTTTGTATGTTTTTTGTGTAAGGAGAGTCATGAGGGTTTTGAACCCAGGTCATGAGAATCATTACTATGACATTACAACATAACCTGGTTGACATCTCCATGCTTTTCCTTTTGTTACAAAAACATGATTTATGCCCCCTCTTTCTCCGCTGCTTCAATCTTTCCATATTTCAGATGAGGTACTACCTCCGTCTCGGTCACTTGTTTACCTTTTTTAAGACGATTAAGTTGGGTCATCAAAGTTTATGTAGAAGTATATATGTGCATGTGATTTGGAATTGGATATGGATTATACTCCCTCCGTCCAAATCAGTTTTTAGGTAGTAAATGCGCTGAATATCTGTTAAGTTAAGCTTATTTTTAAAGCTTCTGGTTATGCTTATTGCTTACAAATGTAGGAACTGATAACCATGTCACTATGTCAGTGAAATTCCAGTCATCCAGATGCATGGTACATATTATATACTCCCTCCACACAGTCATTTTCACCCCATCTCTCTAATATATGAGAGGGTTATTTTAATGAAATGGGTGAAAATGAGTGTGTGGAGGGAGTACCATGTAGTATTTTTTCACTATGTTGCTGGAGCTCTATCCGGTGAAAATTAGGAACTGTGCTATGTGGAGGGTGATATAGTCAAATTAGTTGAAAAATCTGATGTCTGACTCATCATATTGATTTGTTTTAAGTTTTAGTTTGGCGATTTTGCACTGTGGTTGAATGAGGAAGGATGCTATACTCAATTTCTACAAAATTGTTGATGTCTAATTTTGCAAGTAAATAATGCACAAGTATTATTTGTCCATTTTAGATCCTTGCGCACTATATGCGATTCATGGAACCTATTCCCAGCTTTTGGCTGGAGAAATACACTTTCGTCAAAGTAATTGCCAAAATAGATGCAAGAAAATGAGGACATTTCCTGAAGATTCTTGTGCAGACCAAGTAGCTGAGCAGTATGAAAAAGAGGATCAGTCAGTGAGCATGGTTTTCTGGAATTGCAACATCAAAATTTAGGATGCTAAATTATGTTTGCTCTCTTTGAGATGTGCCATGAAAAAGCTCCATAAGAAAAAGCTATTTCCATATAATCCTGAGGTGCTAATAAGACGGTATGTTTACCCATCTATGTTCGACATAAATCCGTGTTCACCTCCCTTGACGCACTGAGGTTATGTTGTGGTGGTTGTTTTTATTCTATTAAACTGGTGATGTCTGTCTCATATTCTTAGAGTTGTCTCTTTTTATTTTTTTATATTGACCTGTGACTAGAGTTAAAAGTGTCAAGCTAATGTCGTTTTACAAAAGGTTTTTTAAAGACTGCCTTACGCAAGATATTGTGTTCTTTTGGAGGCAGCTTTCTTTATAGGGTCATACTTTGTACTGTGAAGGTGCTACCTATTTACATTTCTAGGAGCCTGTCATATGTTCATACCTATGAACTTGGCAGTTAGCATACGTCTTTAATCACAACTTTTCTTTCTTACTATTAGGAAACTTTAGATGGCAGTCTGCTACTTAGTGAGTATGGTGGGTTATTATGCTGGGCCCTCTATCTTTATTATGAAAACAATAGATATAGGTTTTCGATATATTTTGTAGTAGAAGTATATGGTTTCCCTATTATTCTTCAGTAGAAGTATTTTACTTTTGAAGGTAGCTTTTCTTTCAGGATGAGGTATTTTTGTTTTGAAGGTAGCTTTTCTTTCAGGATGATGTTGATGAGATCCACTGTGATAGTGTGACTTTCTTGATCTCAGCTTTTGCATTTCTCACATTCTTACATATGCACTTTGGTAGTGACCTCATTGAGTACTTGTTTCAGGATTTGGCTTTTGACCTGTCACTATCCGCATTCTTGGGAGAGAATATCTACAATTTCGGAGAGCTTCTTGCCTATATGATTGTAAGTATCTTTATTTTGATCTTCTTCAATCTTGGGTGTTTTTTTTATTTGAGCATCTTACTTCAAAACTTATTGCTACTGCCTACTGGTATGTGTGTTCACATAAAATACTTATTTCACAAGCAGCTAATTACGTCTCATTACTTATTGGCTATTTTATACTCCCTCCAACTCTTTGGAAATGCTCCATTTCTTGAATCTATGAGTTATATTTTTACGAAATGGAGAAATTCCCAAGAGTTTCGAGTGAGTATTAATTACTACTATTAAAAACAAAATTACTATTTTTAACGTGTCTTTCTTATGTAGAGTTTCATTAATCTGTGGTACGACAGTCTCACTTGCTGAATGTCGCTGATGTCTGCTTTTGTATTGCTCTCCTGCATTGTGTTTATATTTATTTTGGCTACTTTACTCTTCTGGCTTCTCATAGTCCTCTCTTGCAGCAGGAGCTTCTTCTGCTTCTCAAATACTTCGTGCAAATGAATGTCATCTTATTTCATTTGCTCTTAGTTAAGGTCTTGGCAGAAATACTAATGGAACCGAAAGCATATTATCTTACTTAGACACCTGAATCTTGTATTGTGCCAGTGGGGAAGACGCAAGAACGGATTTATCTGAAGCAGACATGGTTGTATTTTGTGGTGATTTTAACTATCGGCTCTATGGAATATCTTAGGACGAAGCAAGAGATCTTGTTTCCCAACGAAGTTTTGGTTGGCTAAGAGAGAAGGATCAACTTAGAGCAGAAATGAAAGCCAGGAAAAACTTCAGGGAATGCGCGAGGCTGTTTTCAAATTTCCTCCAACATACAAATTTGAGAAACATATCCTTATCCTTGGTTTAGGAGGTAATTATTCTATATGAGTCATTTCAAGTCGGGTTTTTTTTCAGGTTTCCATATTGTTCTGGGTCATTCCAAAATTCCAAACCTTATAGGGATCTTCTAGGTCACCTAAAGATTCTTCGTATTTCAAAAGAGTTCCCAAGTCTAGTGCTCTAAAAGTCATCGACTTTGGTAGCGCCGTTTATGAACGTGCGGACCAGGCGAATATAGAATATCGTATAGACTAGCAGTTTGACACAGTTCACTTCTGATTTTCACTGTGGGTCATTGTTAAACAACCTATTACTTCCTCCTGGACTCTTAGCTATTGAATGAATCCAGCCACATAGCTCCATGGAATGTTTATGTCCATGGATTCTGTGCTGATGTTATAGGCTCTTTGTAAAGTCATGGCCTTTGGGTAGGGTAGTTATATTTTGGGCTGGATTTGTGAATTGTGATTTCATTGATTCAAGTCAATAAGTTGACGTAGTCGGTGTCTTGTTGATCTTATGCTTGTGCGAACATGTTCTGATGTTTTGACCTGCTGATTCCTGAGGGGAGTTCATTTGGCGAGGCGCAAGTGATGCTCAAACTTCACCTCACATACGATTAGCTGATCTAAGTGTCAATTAGCAAACAACTTTCTGTAGAACAAGAGACACATCAGTTTTTGGTGCTTCGTGTTTTCAGGGAAACTACATGCCAACTAGATAATAATGACTCGGCAATGATTTGAAAACTTTTTCTTCTTTGTCGGCTACTTCTCACTTCGTTTGTCAAGAATGAGACAGTTAGTTTCATTTAGGAATTTTGGTCCACCTTTCATTTTATCACTGGCTAAGTAATATACATTTTAACCATCTAAACCATTCCATCTGCACTTTTGCTGCTGTCTTGGTGTTTGGTTAACTGTGGATTGCTATTTTTTGAAATCTTGATTGTCTCATGACTCTCATCATAGTATCGTATTATTGCATCTAACTAAGGGCATCTTCTGGTCATATCAGCTATCATCTTAGTTCTATACTTCTATTCATACAGTCAGTCAGTCAGATACTTGGATATGAGCACTTTATTTATCTACTACAAACTTAAGCAACTATTGCACTTTTCTTGTCCGATTCTATTATGTAATGAAGGAATAGTTAAAAAACTCTTGAGGAATTTGGAGTTGGTGTTTTGTTACGTTTTTTTCCTTTGGGAAAGAAATCAGCATATGAGTGTGTTCATCCTCTTGGAGTAATAACATGTACAAATATTTGAACTTTGGGATAGGCGTTTTACCTAGCAGGACATAGTTCACCTTTTGACATCCTATTATTCAAAAGTGTGCCTGGAACTCTTAGTTCACGTTTATGATGTCGTTTTTATTATTTTTTTCTCTGTGCAGATATTTTATATGATTCTTGGTCCTCGGCTATGACAGTGAGCTCTATATGTATCAGCATTCGCTCAATGTTGTCAAGCTCTCCTTCAAAGGTTTGTATTCATTCCCTTGATTCTCTAGGACCCGACAGGCATGGTATTGAATATCGGTAAGATCGGCCGTCATGAGTTCATGACCTGATCTTGGTCATCACACCTTCGATGCGTCCAGAGTCCAAACTACCTCAAATCCCATCACCTTAACTTTCTAGACCTGGACAACTCTTCCGCAATTTGGCATTGTAGCCCATATCGGCATTATGTTTTCTCAAGATCATATTAAGTGAGTGAGACTTGTACAAGATTGTTTCACATGTGACACCAATCCAGTTCCTTGCGTATTCCTCATTTAATTTGAGGACAAAGAAATGATCTCAACCATCTGATATGAATGTTTATGTTGATGTCCAGAATTCGACGACTATGAAATTTTTGGAGCAGTGAAGGGTGCGGAAGACACTCTTGCAGACAATATAGAGAGCCAGTAACCAGTAAATAAGTTTGATCACCTGTGTAAATTGAGTTTCTTGACTTGCGTCTAACAATTGTAGGTGATGCTCTGCTTGGCGTCCCTTTTCCGTTATGATTGAGCAAGTAGTGTGCAAGTGAAAATCTCTTACTATCCTTGTAACTTGGACCTGGAACCGGAAATTCAGTGTTTAGTGCAACTGAAATTCAAGTGGTTAGACATTGAGGCATTTGAATTCAATAATAGAAGGGGGGTGTTGGTGGCGGCTGCTGCTACTGCTTCGTCTTGGTTAGTTTTAAGTTTGGAAAGGCAGATTGTGTAAGTATAGTTCCTAATGATAGAAATGTAAATAACTTTCTTTTTTCCTTGAGAACTGAGATTGTTCCACCATTCCAATGTTCATTTCACAAAATAGTCGCAAAGTTGGCATTTTGATCCCTTTTAGGGTATTGGCAATGATAGTGATTCAAGAAACAAGTTTACAAATTCAGCGAGAAGTTTACAAATTATATACAAGACAAGAAGAGAGGTTAAAAGAAATAGTAAGTCTTGCTAGCGACGGGTCACCATTTGTGACAGATATTTTGTGAGGTAAAATGGATAGAAAATGAGTTAGTGGAGAAAGGGGACCACATGAATAGTGTTGGATCCTCACGCCCAATAAATTCTCGCGTGCGGCTTATAAAAAAGCTTCACGAGTTACCAGTTCGAGAATGCCGAGTAATTATGGAATTAAGATCCTCAATAGGTTCAGACTCTTCCTACCCAATACAGGACAATACCTCCAGCTCTTCACCTCTCCTTAACATCTCTAATGGTAGACCCTGTCCTGATAATGGTAACTCCATTGGCCCATCAAGTAGAGATGAACATAGGACCTCTGATTCCCCCAAATCGGAAAATCCCGGAATCGGACGTAGTGGTGGCAGTCACCCCTGGGTGATGAGAATCTTGACCAAAATATCCGAGGCTAGTGGATTATGTGTAAATATTAATAATGAAGTTTGAGAATAAGTTTAACAAGTGGATCCGGTTTATCTACCGGTCTAAAGAGTTAACACGCGAATTTAGACCGGCTAGGACAGTGGATCGGTTCTTCACATTTTGATGACCCGTAGACCGGACCTCTAGGTGTTCCGTCCGGTCTGACCCGTACGGTCCGGTACGACCCGTACGGTCCGGTCCAGCGTTTAGGGTCAATATTTGTAGGAGCGTAGGTAGTCCGTTTATCTTTTATAACACTATCGTTAATGTTTGCTTATGTAGAATTTCAATTTGTTCTATGCCTACTTAATTTGCCATGCTCACAAAACAAATTTGGAGATTGCACGATAACTCGCACTCCTCGGCGACAAGATTACTCACAACTCGATATTTTCCGGCTTGTGATATTATGGCAGCAAATTTGGTGCACCACCCGTCTTACATATGGAGGAGTTTGATGGAGGTGGAAAACAATTATTAGGTTCTTGAGGAACATAAATTTTCATTTGTGACGGTAATATCCGTCGCAAATTTGTGACGGATTAAATAAAAGTATAAAACCCACTTGGGGAGAAAAAGATAAACCATTTGTGAAAAACAATTAGTAGGTTTGTTAAAGACATGAAGTATTAAAAAACATTGTATAATAAACTTAAAAAATGAATCAATCTTATCTATATTAATACAGAAACATTTAAAGACTTTTGGTGAATTCTCGTCATACCTTCTACATTTTTTTTGTTTAAGTTATCTATTGTGGGGCCCACAACAAAGTTAATTAAATATTTTCAAGTAACTGTCTATGTTTATTTCCGTTGTGTAAATTTTACGTTGTGTAAACAATAATTTCTAAGTTTAATTTATTTCGTAAACCATAATTTCTACTAAACGATTATATTTATAACGTCAATTTATATATTATATATTTAAATTTAAATTTTATCTATATAAACCAAAAACATTTCAAGCATTCCCCTTAAGTCACATCATCACATGCATGTTTTTATTTTTATTTTTAAGTAAATATGAGACCTATCGAAAAAAATTGGAATTAATTGCTGAAAAGTGTCCGTGCTTAAGCTATAACCGTAAATGTTTACGTTTATGTTTTTTACACGTAAATATTAGTGAATAACAACAAATAATGAATAATTAAAAACGTAAATAATTCAGCACAGAGTTTTAATAATAAATTACAATAAACAGAATCAATTGTTAAAAATTCAGCCCAAATTTTTACTACAATAATAAATTACAACAATAATTAAAATAAAGTTCGAAAAAAATTCATCAACTATAATTTAATAAGATAAAACAAAATTTTAAAAAAGAGTACAATAATACAAATTAGTTCTACAAACACAAAAAAAGTTATTATAATTTTTTTCGAGATATATTATTGCATAATTTTGAAATAATGATACATGATCGACTTAAAAAGTACAAAAAAGTCATTTAGTTAAAGTACACGATGGAAAAACAACTCAACAAATTAATCTTTTAACATAGTTACAAA
The DNA here is from genome assembly GCA_029255685.2 of Silene conica. Classification (NCBI taxonomy): domain Eukaryota; kingdom Viridiplantae; phylum Streptophyta; class Magnoliopsida; order Caryophyllales; family Caryophyllaceae; genus Silene; species Silene conica. The sequence goes on from CM055312.2 coordinate 97,634,749, forward strand.
ATGAATCAAAGTATGACAGTAGATAACATAACAGACAAATAAGCAAGCATCATCAATTTGCAATTATGATGTAAAATTAGGTTGTAACCCGTGAAATTCACGGGTCTATTTTTTAAATTTTAGATGAATATAGTTAATATATTGGAGATAAACAAGTTAATTATTTACGGTGGCCTGTTTTTAACTTTAGATGAATACCGTAATTAATTATATCAAAGAAAGCTGACTAATTATATACGTATAAATAAATTTCGAATTATTTATGACACATGTCGGTATGACGGTATACATGAGCTATCATATAGTTGTTCATTAAGATAATCAAGACTTACAATAGAATTAATACACTTCTTTTTTTTTTTTTTTTTTGAGGGGAGAATTAATACACTTCTAATTACCCATTGCACCATTTTTAAAATATGTAACCCATATATACAATATATCGTACAATAAAAGCAAAACGTAAATAATCTGATGAGACGTGAGTAGTAAATGTATAGTTGGGTTAAAAAACATTTTTGATTATATTTACTAAAGATGTTCATATAGTAAATAACAGTTATTGCGTGCGACGTCTTACACGAAGATATTCCAAATTTATTAAATGATCATTCATTTACTATATTAAATAAATACTCCGTAGTTGTTAAAATGATTCGCATTCACGTGAATAGTCGTATTACATTAAATTGAAAATGTAGTCTAATAAATTACGACACTCACATTAGTGTATATACCGAGGAAGAGTAATTTATTCCGACCCATATTTAATAAAGATTAAACAAAAAAATAAAAATAAAAAGAAATTTCTATAACAAATATTCACGGAATGGAAATTTGATTGATTCCATGATTTCCTATACTGAAGGAATTAATTGCAATCTTCAAGGTTATTTGACTTTTTTAAAGTAATTAATTGCAATCCATAAGTTATCCATAATAACTGAAAGATCACGGATTGTATAAATTTGTATTTTTTTAAAATTTATTTTTGGAAATATTTCAATAGCTCTGAAGTCGTGCCACATCAGACTGAGGATGTTTTCAGTGATGTCAAGTCAGCACTTTAGCTATTGCAATAGTAAGATATATGATGAAATACGAAATTTTAAGAAAATTAAAAGGAAAAAAGGTATTTAACTACCTAAAGATACGGATTTTAACAAAGAAAAACAATTTACTTATAACAAAGACACGCAAAATATGTAAATGTATTGGCTCTTTGATGAAAAAATGACCAATAATTCGTAAATTTTGATTTTGATATACTAAAGTGATTTGCTCGCAAAGTACAAAAACTTTATCTTTCTAAATCAAGGAAAATTTGATGTATCAATTTTCAAAATTACATTTAAAATTGTTTACAAGGAGTATTTTCAATAAGTAAATTTTTAAGATTACTTATATACTTTGTAACGACTAATATCTAATATTTGAATTCTACTTATATCTAAAGTTGCCGAATTTTAAATATTCAATCACGTGCATTTACTGAACATATTTAAAAATTACTTGACAATATTAGATCAGAGTATCATTAATATATTAGTAATAAATTTTTAAAACAACCGTGCATTTCTTCACGGGGCTAAAACTAGTTAACATTAAACATAAATTAAAAAACATAGTTGCCTACATCTTCGCCAAACCCCCCACTTGCTCACTCGCAAAATGTTGGGTTGATAAACTTGATATCACTGCTTTCCAAATTGCAACTAACTACCTCAGTATTTCCTGCACAAGTAAACTTGAATCTTAGGGTAATATTATTAGCGGTTTAAGACAATACTTTAGCAAATCTTAAGATACTCACTCAAAACTACCAATAATCTTGACCCTACTTTTAATATAAATTATTTAATGGATGGATACCATGTTTCAATGTGATGTAAAAGGTATTGTCCGAGATGAGTCAGACGCATAATGTATAAAGTTGAGGCGAATCTGAACAATAAATAAATAAATAAAGATGATGTGGCAGAATCTTAAGACTTTAAAGAGTCTTACGAATAATCATATACTCCCCCCAAATCGCTCATTTGTTCCAGTTTTCTTTTCCATTTAAGTCGCCATTAATTTCCTCTGTCGTTTTCATGGAAATTTTTGTAATCAAAATTAAATTGCATGTAGGGTTGAGAGTTGAGACTTAAGTGTTTTATATGATCCAAATTTATTTCCTTAATTCATTTTATTAATTCCCAATCACTAATCAGAGCATCACTTCAAAGTTCAAATCCTAACTCAACACTGGGCTAGTGGGCCAATGGGCCATGGGCGTGGTGTTTCACAAAAAAAAAGTATAGGGTAAGTCAACTTATATCAGGTGTTTGTTTGATACTGTAGGATATAGGATTGTGTGTTTTCAGATACGAAATTTGCTTTTTCACATACGTCTTTTACATTTTTATCTCGTCATTTTTTAGTCTCTCATTCAAAAGTCAGAACCTAATAAAATTTCACCTAGGACACCCCGCCACCACACATATCTTCTGTCACACTGACCAGCCACATAAGGTGTGAAAAACCAAGTTCAAACCCCGTATCACCCAAATTCCAAGTCCATACCCATACACGAAACAAACACTCCCTAAATCTTAATGAGAACATAAGAACGGAGAGAGAACGCAGCTCACCTTCGAGAACGAGAGCTCTGAGAATGAGAGCTCCGAGAACGAGAGCTGACCTTCGCCGCATGCAAGAGCTTGATTCCTTTACTGAACGATCGCCTTGTTGAAAATTGCAGAGAATTTAATTTCTTAGGCCTTAAAGCCCAAAAAGTAGCCCAAAAAGAAGTTACTGAAAGCCTTGAAGGAAGGAGGTTTACCTCATAAAGATGATAAAAAATATGGAGACTTGTACAATATACCAGAGATAATTCATTGCCACAAAGCTCCCCAAATTACGAGTTTTAGCAAATGTTAAACCAAAAGCTAATACTGAAATAACAAAAAAAAACACATCCCAGAGTCAGAAGTCTGAAATTCAGTCCTAATATGAAAAGGTAAAACATCACTGAAAATGAGTGCAAATTGTCTCCTGTTCACCAAATACATTAAGCTACCGACAACACCTGCTCCACCAGCACTAACATGACTCAAACCTAGAGATGAAAGTGGATCGCGCTGGGCCGTGCCTTCCCACCGTGTTAAGAGAAGAAATTGGCATGGCCTAAGCACGAGAAGATGGAAATTGTGTCGTGTTGTGCCGGTGAAATGGAAATGGAAATGGCTGCCCATGGCGTGCTGTACTTGGGCGTGCCCAAGTAATTCCTCCCCTTGAGCATTATTTCTGTGCATTTTGAACTTGCCAAAGTGTGCCGCGCCTATGCTAGACACTTTTATCTCAAAACTTCGACAACGGCCCGCAGTGTGGGCTCACCTCACCGTGTCTTGGTGGATTGTGTCAATCACGTGTCGTGCTAAAACAGATCATGGGCCTTGCTAGGGTGCAAGCCCAAGGGCCCACGTGCCCACTTTCATCTATTCCTAATTCCTAAACAGTATTTAAAGGACTTGTTAATGCCACACGCAAAAAAGACCCATCCTTGGCCCTAATGACCCTCTTGTCAAGTCTAATCAGGGTTAGAACCCTGTGAAGCATCTGTTTAGAAGTTTCAAATACTTAGCAAAATAACGTTCAAGCTTTCACCTTATCATAATAATAATGGCATTCAAAGAGATGGGTGCAATTGTTCCGGACTCCGTGAACAAGTGGTACTACTAATGCTAAAAATAATTATAAAGCATTATTTAAAATTCCGAAGCAAATTCAGCAACATTCCATACCACCAATAAAGAGATGAGACAATTGTTCCCCATTCCATTGATAATATGCAGCCACAAAAAAACAAATCACCACGAAAGTTGGTGTTACTAGCCTGCACCAAACCATACCAAAACTTACTCAAGTCTGAACAAGGAAAAACAATTTAAAAGTTGGGTGTTCGGTTATGTTACGCACCATTTGGTCAACCATGCTATCAGATATCCCTTGTATACAAATTCTTCCACCACTAGAGGGATTAAAAGCGCTACCATTACCAACGGAACCAGTATACTGCAGATAGGAAGAATGGGATCCGTCAATTAATGTCTTTGCGGAAATCATAGAAAACTATTTTGCCTGGAGACTTCTCTTTGAATGTGTGCCGCACGTCTTAGCACCTCGACTTAGCGGCACGATATCACACAATAACTTTTTCTAAAAAATTTAACTAGAAAGTTTAAGACGAACGATGTTGTAATTCAATATAAAGAGAAGCAACTGCTTGGCAAAACATTCGAAAATTTTAGCTAGAAAGGTCCGTTTTAAAATTTTCTTAGGAGCGTGGACGCCCATGCTGGTGCCCTTCGCTGTGCCCAACACTTCAAAGAAATATTTTTCATACACAGGTATTGTTATAGACATTGTTAGTGACATCTTTACCTGCCATTTAGTGATCCAATCCAATAATCTAAAATTGATTCTTTAGTCTGAAATCAAGCATGAAAACCAGCAATCAGTCCAAGTCCATAATATAATCCGAGTACTAAAGCATAAAAAGATGATCAAACCAGCTAGCGTGTTTTGTATAAGCTTAACCTTGTTGTGACGCCGTCTTTTAGAGTATTTTGTGATAAAATTTGACCCTAGTGTAGCAGTATTGGAACCAATAAAACCAATTATAGCCCACAAGAGCCACCCTTCTTGTAGATTAAATGGATCCAGCATATCTGAAAATCAACAACAAGCTACATTAGTTCATTACACAAATACACTGATAATTACGAAATCAAAAAAATAAAGAAAAGGAAATACCGAAGCTGAAAAGGTCCTCAAGAGGTGGTTGATAAAACATGATCAAAGTAAATAGAATTCCTAATATAGTTGCAATGTGGATTCTGGGAAATGCAAGTACAAAAAGACAAAGCATTGGGATTTCAGTTCTTATAATAAGAAAATGCATCATGCTTGCGTTTTGATTTCGGCCATTACTAGTATGCAAAGAATTGGCCATTACTAATATGATCTGAAATCGCAAATTAATATACATCCTTACATTGTCCAAAATAACACTACTTTGCCCTCTTCCGAAGCAAGGAACTTCAGATATCGTTTATTTTCAGCTCTGCCATGGTCCAAGAGAGTGAAAACAAGAGCATGTTAGTCTGGACCCTAAAAAAGAAAAATAAAGTAAAATAGAGAGTTGTGGTAGTAAATACTGTAGTAGAGTAATGTCAGAAATCATGAAACGAGTGGAAAAATTAGCAAAAAATGGCCTCATTAACAAAACAAGAACATAATACCAATTCATTCTGTTACACTAATGGTAATTAGTACTATAAATATTCAAGAAACGAGTGAGAATATACTGAATTGTGTGAACTTAACCCCATTTTATAAAATAAGTGCCTATTAATAATTTATGTACTATGAAACTCGAAAGTAAGTACTGTCAGAATTCAAGAAACCAGCAAAAACTGTACAGAATGTGGAAACTTAACAGTAGTTCATAAAATTCTGGCCTGTTAAATCTCATGATCGGAAAATCATGTCTCATCTGCACATACATAACCAACCGCAAACGACATTTAATATAATTGTCAGGGGAAAATTCATATTAACAACATAGATTAAAGAACAAAGTCGCCTACATCTTCGCGACGCCCCCCCACTTGCGCACTCGCTAAATATTGGGTTAATAAACTTGATATCACTGCTTTCCAACTAACTCGCTCGTATTTCCTGCACAAGTAGACTTGAATCTTAGGGTAAGATTATTAGCGGTTTAAGACAATACTTTAGCAAATCTTAAGATACTCACTCAAGACTACCAATAATCTAACAAAGTCTTGACAAAATCTTAAATTGAGTTGTGGAAATCGAAGACTCAACTTAAGACTTTAGTAGAGGTGGCAATCATTGACACGACCCGAAAACCCGACACGAACCCGACACGACCCCGACACGAATAACCCATTAATTTAAATGGGTTATGATATATCCATCTAAATGGGTTATAATCGGGTTTTGTTATTTTGAGTTCGAAATAAGACATGAAGATGGTTCATTCTTGCTGTAAAATTTAATTTTGAATGCGTTATATTTATATGGGTTGGACGGGTTAAACGGGTTTAATGGGTAGCAATTGATCTGTTAAAAATTAAAGGATTAATTGATGGAAATACTCTGAACTATGAGTGAACTGCTCAAAATACTCTAAACTTTATTTTAACTACCAATATAACCAACTAATGCCCTCATTTGCTTTGAGTAGAATTTGTTGTTTTGTTAACTTATCGTATCATGTTTTAATGGTGTGATTAGGTAAATAGATTAACAAAGAAGTAAAAAGAGAAAGACGGGTTAAAGAAAAGTTATAAATTTCCTCACTTATTTAGCAGCTAGTAGGACATATATTATAATAAAAGCGGATAAGAGTATTAGTTGGTTATATTGGTAGTTAAAATAGAGTTTGGAGTATTTTGAGCAGGACGACAATAGTTCAGAGTATTCTTATCAATTAATGGGTTAAACAAGTCGGGTTGGGTTATTGAAAAAATAATTGGGTTGGGTTAGGGTTGATGCATATAACCCGTTTATCTAATTGGGTTGGGTTAGGGTTGAGGGGGTCATGACCCATTTAATGCTGACGCGAACACGAACCCGACACGACCCGACCTGTTTGCCAGGTCTAGACTTTAGGTATGAAAAATCAAGTTCAAACCCCGTATCACCCAAATTCCAAGTCCATACCCATGCACGAAACAAACACCCCCTAAATCTTAATGAGAACATAAGAACGGAGAGAAAACGCAGCTCACCTTCGAGAACGAGATCTTCGAGAACGAGAGCTGACCTCCTTCGCCGGATGCAAGAGCTTGATTCCTTGACTGAACAATCGCCTTGTTGAAAATTGCAGAGAATTTAATTTCTTAGGCCTTAAAGCCCAAAAAGTAGCCCAAAAAGAAGTTACTGAAAGCCTTGAAGGAAGGAGGTTTACCTCATAAAGATGATAAACAATATGGAGCCTTGTACAATAGCCCAGAGACAATTCATTACCAAAAAGCTCCCCAAATTACGAGTTTTAGCAAATGTTAAAACAAAAGCTAAAACTGAAATAACAAAAAAAAAATACATCCAAGAGTCAGAAGTCTGAAATTCAGTCCTAATAAGAAAAGGTAAAACATCACTGAAAATGAGTGCGAATTGTCTCCTGTTCACCAAATACATTAAGCTACCGACAACACCTGCTCCACCAGCACTAACATGACTCGAACCTAGAGATGAAAGTGGATCATGCTGGGCCGTGTCTCCCCACCATGTTAAGAGAAGAAATTGGCATGGCCTAAGCACGAGAAAATGGAAATTGTGTCGTGTTGTGCCGGTGAAATGGAAATGGAAATGGCTGCCCATGGCGTGCTGTACTTGGGCGTGCCCAAGTAATTCCTCCCCTTGAGCATTATTTCTGTGCATTTTGAACTTGCCAAAGTGTGCCGCGCCTATGCTAGACACTTTTATCTCAAAACTTCGACAACGGCCTGCAGCGTGGGCTCACCTCAACGTGACATGGTGGATTGTGTAAATCCCGTGTCGTGCTAAAACAGATCATGGGCCTTAATAGGGTGCAAGCCGAAGGGCCCACGTTCCCACTTTCATCTATGCCACACGCGAAAAAGACACAACCTTGACCCTAATGACCCTCTTGTCAAGTCTAATCAGTGTTAGAACCCTGTGAAGCATCTGCTTAGAAGTTACAAATACTTAGCAAAATAACGTTCAAGCTTTCACCTTATCATAATAATAATGGCATTCAAAGAGATGGGGTAATTGTTCCGGACTCCGGTGAACAAGTGGTACTACTAATGCTAAAAGTAATTATAAAGCATTATTTAGAATTCCGAAGCAAATTCAGCAACATTCCATACCACCAATAAAGAGATGAGACAATTGTTCCCCATTCCATTGATAATATGCAGCCACAAAAAAACAAATCACCACGAAAGTTGGTGTTACTAGCCTGCACCAAACCATACCAAAACTTACTCAAGTCTGAACAAGGAAAAACAATTTAAAAGTTGGGTGTTCGGTTATGTTACGCACCATTTGGTCAACCATGCTATCAGATATCCCTTATATACAAATTCTTCCACCACTAGAGGGATTAAAAGCGCTACCATTACCAACGGAACCAGTATACTGCAGATAGGTAGAATGGGATCCGTCAATTAATGTCTTTGCGGAAATCATAGAAAACTATTTTGCCTGGACACTTCTCTTTGAATGTGTGCCGCACGTCTTAGCACCTCGACTTAGCGGCACGATATCACACAATAACTTTTTCTAAAAAATTTAACCAGAAAGTTTAAGACGAACGATGTTGTAATTCAATATAAAGAGAAAGCAACTGCTTGGCAAAACATTCGAAAAATTTAGCTAGAAAGGTCCGTTTTAAAATTTTCTTAGGAGCGTGGACGCCCATGCTGGTGCCCTTCGCTGTGTCCAACACTTCAAAGAAATATTTTTCATACACAAGTATTGTTATTGACATTGTTAGTGACATCTTTACCTGCCATTTAGTGATCCAGTCCAATAGCCTGAAATTGATTCTTTAGTCTGAAATCAAGCATGAAAACCAGAAAACAGTCCAAGTCAATGATATATTCCGAGTACTAAAGCATAAAAAGATGATCAAACCAGATAGCGTGTGGTAAAATTTGTGGTAAAATTTGACCTTGAGATGACGCATTCTTTCAGAGTAGTTTGTGGTAAAATTTGACCCTAATGTAGCAGTATTGGAACCAATAAAACCAATTATAGCCCACAAGATCCACCCTTCTTGTAGATTAAATGGATCCAGCATATCTGAAAATCAACAACAAGCTACATTAGTTCATTACACAAATACACTGATAATTACGAAATCAAAAAAATAAAGAAAAGGAAATACCGCCGCTGAAAACGTCCTCAAGAGATGGTTGATAAAACATTATCAGAGTAAATAGAATTCCTAATATAGTTGCAGTGTAGATTCTGGGAAATGCAAGTACAAAAATGAGCAAAAAATGGCCTCATTAACAAAACAAGAACATAATAACAATTCATTCTGTTACGCTAATGGTAATTAGTACTATAAATATTCAAGAAACGAGTGAGAATATACTGAATTGTGTGAACTTAACCCCATTTTATAAAATAAGTGCCTATTAATAATTTATGTATTATGAAACTCGAAAGTAAGTACTGTCAGAATTCAAGAAACCAGCAAAAACTGTACAGAATGTGGAAACTTAACAGTAGTTCATATAATTTTGGCATGTTTGATCTCGAGCCCAGAAAATAACGTCTCATCTGCAAATACATAGCCAACCGCCAACGACATTTAATATAATTGTCAGGGAAAAATTCATATTAACAACATAGTATCTCCATGGTCATTATGCTCCACTAGTCAATCCCGAAACCACCATAGTGAAAGTAGAAGTTATATAAATGGTATAAATAACCAATAAAAATACGAGTACAAAAGTAATGATGAAGACCTGAAGAGTTCGCGGTAGAATACAAGGCCATAAATTGGATATTGATTGTTGAAGAGTCCTATGTTGCCTCGGACTCTTCAATATGACCTCGCATACCAGCACTGGACACTCGGACACGGGTAGGATACTCGGACACTTCATTTTAGACCAAAAACATGATTTGCTTCACAAAAATAGAAGAATCCGACACTTGGACACGTACCCGTCGGATACTTCTAACCGTGTCCGAGCAACATAGTTGAAAAGTGAAAACAGAAGTTCTCTAGCTATTTAGTAGCTCATTATTCATTTATTCTCCTCCCAATAAATTGACATTCGTACAGAATTCTAATTCATGGGATTTGGGGCAAACAAACAACTCACCAATTTTAGAATCCCATCCACACGACGGACACTAAACAAGTTGAAAACGGATAGTTCCCGTGTCACGATATGCATGTGCATTTATGTTACGGACAGTGCCCGTCTCACGATATGCATGTGCAATCTATGTTATTCCGACTCTTCTTATTTTCTCGTGTACCCGTGTCCGACACTCCACACTCGGACACCTCATTATAGACCAAAATGTGCATATTTTTCAATAAAATAGCCGAGTCCGACACTTGGACAGCGATCCTTTGGTTACCTTTCTAAAACACCATCGGTAACCTGAACGATACCCTGGAAGCTAATAATTATAATTTATAATGAATTAAAACTCCATAGAAACATCAATTCTTCCATTATAGAGGTTTTCCCAAATCACATGAAGCTAATAATTATATGAATTACTGATTCCCTGGAATTACAGTTCCTATATAATGAACCGAACGAGAAGACTAACTGTTTCAATCATCCTACCGATTAAACACCATCGATAACCTGAACGATACCAAAAATAAGCCAAATAAATTAAAAAAAATTACCTTTTGTTGACGGTACTCAGTTACAGAATCTATCATGATAGCTTTCCACCTTGAAGCTTGAAATATGGTTAATGGAATGCGAAGGTTTATTTGTTAGGTGATAGGGTGATGGTTAAACAAAGGGTATTATAGGTTTATAACATAAATTTCAAGTTTTATAGAAATTGTAACCCTAATTGATATTAGGGGTTATTTTAGGATTAATTGATATTTAAGGCGGTAATTTGTAAAAACGAATTTAAAAGGGATTATTTGTAAAAAACGATACATCTAAGGGGCTTATATACAAAATTCACTTTGAAAAATTGTGAAAAATCTGAATTTATACTCGTATTTATAACAGAATACAAGTTTTCCTAAAACAAAAGCGGCAAATTTTTTTTTTGGAGACCCGACCCGAATTATAACAGAATAGCACTTTTCCTAAAGAAAAATGGTAAAGAAAAGATTTTTATTAAAGTAAATTAGTTTTTCATTAACTTTTAACAATCGAACGTGGACTAGTCTGGACCGGACAATTTGGTCCGTTCCAGACAATTTGGTCATTACCAGATCAAGTGCTATACAAGTATGTCAATAACAATTATATTTGGTTCACTTTAATCCATTTGGTATTTCCGGTTCACACGTTTTTATAGTCTAGACCGGACCGGACCGGACCAATATTATTATGGTCCGGTTCTCGATCCATCTTTTAACCTTTTTTCCGTCGAGAGAGTTTGGTTCGGAGACCGGACCAGACCGGTCTCAGGACAATGAACACCGTACCCTATAGGCTATATCTCTCATATCCGAATTCAAAGTATCTCGATTTAAAGCATATACCAAAATAAACTGACCCAATTCACCTGTTTGCCAAGTAGTTCTCCTACCATATGCGCTGGAACATGATTACAGGACTGTGCAGGTGTAACTAAAGATGACAAATAGGTTAATTGAATCAGGTAGGTTTAGGTCGGTTATTTCGGTCATGTCATACATTTTGGGCTTGGTTGGGTTGGATTATTTTAGATTTCGAGTAAATTTAGACTGATTTGTTTGCGGGTTACTTTGGGCCGGGGTCACTTTTGGTTTAAAGGCTAAAACACATTAGTTTGTAAAGAGTACGATCTCACGATCAAAAAAGTGGAAAATGATTCAAATCGTTGTAGGAACGGTACAAGATGGGTTAGGATCGGGTATGATCGATGGTAGGGTCGTTCAGAATCTCGTGAAATGCTTATTTGTGTTAAAAATTTGTGAATTGGTTGTTCTTTTATACTTGCAACTCCAAATAAAAGGTATATGTAACATATTGATAAGATTATTAAGACTTTCTTGTCGTTAGTAAGCTTTTAACATTATTCATTGCAAATTATACCGAATTGTTACATAAATTTGTTTATCCAAGTTATTTGTAGGATCTTAAGATCCTACAGTTTAATCCTACGATCCGATCCTACCACCCATATTCGAATCAAAGTGGGATCCCGGTCCTGAAAACATTGCTGTTTTGAATAAGAAATACTCCTGCTTTGCAAATTTTATTATTCGTTAGGGGAGTTTGTGACTAATGAGACATTATTCTATTTTTTTTTTTTTTTGGTAAAATGTGAGTATAATATATCATAAGAGTATCAAAAGAATGTACATGAGGTGCCGGGATCAAATCCCCTTACAAATATATTAGAACACTGCTATCAAAACACAAATACTCATCGACAAGCTAATCACTATCAGTTCCCTTCTTCTGCTTCACTCTTTGTTTAATCTCTTCTTCAATCCTCTTAGCTATCACTTCTGGTCTGAGTAAGATCTCATTGATCCAAGCACTATTACGTTGCATCCAGATGTGGTAGTGGTAGGCATTAAAAATAGCACATCTGATTTTCCTTTCTCGATTTCCATTGCTCATCCCTGTCATTGTGGGAGTCCCCCCATTAAACCAAGTGCTCAAATGTTTCAGTACCCTTTTGGAGTATTGGCATTCTTCAAAAATATGGTCAATGGTTCTGTCTGATTTTGACACAATGAACACAAATCATCAGAGCTGAATCCTATCTGTGCTAGCTTAGCTTTGACATTCATTCCTTCCTGCATTCTCACTTCTCAGCCATGTTATCATTGAGTGCTTTGGAACATTCCAACTGTTTCAAACTATTGGAGTCCAGTCCTTCTTGGGATGAGGGTCTTGCAGCCACTCATATCCACTCTTTATGGAGTAACCATGTGATCTGTTATTCCAGTTAATCCCAGTAACCATCTTTTATTTTTCTTGTTTTGCAGATACTCTTCCAAACCCATGGTGCATCAGCAGGGGGTTATAATCAGTCCAGGCTTGTTCCTTGAGGTAAACATCATTCACCCATTTAATCCAAAGTCTGTCAGCTTGTGTAAAGATCCAATCCACCAGCTTGCCTACAGTGACTATATTCCACAATTCTGCATGCTTTATGCCTAGTCCTCCTTGGTCCTTAGTTAGAGTAACCCTCTCCCAAGCCACTAGGGGAGCTCTGTGGTATTTTGTTGATCCATCCCAGAGATAATTGCGGCATATAGCTTCTATTCTCTTGATTACACTTTTGGGGATAATGAACATCTGTGCCCAGTAGTTGTGTAAAGTGTTGAGGACTGAATTGATTAGGGTAATTCTGCCAGCATAGGATAGTTTCTTAGCCCCCAATCCTCTGATCCTTGCTACAAGTTTTTCAGTTAAGAAGGAACAGTCATTCTTGGTTAGCTTGCCTGGTTGGATTGGCACCCCCAGATATTTGAAGGGAAAGACACCTTCGACATTATTCTATTGTATTTACCAAATTAATATGATTTATTACTTGTCATTTCATGTCAATTTGGTGCTTCAAATCACTTTGTATTGGGTCAATTTTGGTTGGCTCATTTCGAGTCGGGTCATCGGACATGATCAATACTGGGTCAATCAAGGTTTGGATTGAATTTGGGTTGAATCAAGTCAATACGAATTACAAGTCATACTTTGGTCAAGCAAGTTCGGATCAGTTTTTACTCTCAGGTTAGACCATTCACCTTGTTAGTTTTGTCAGATGTAGCTATTGTAAAAATATAACATTAATTTTTGAATGATATGTCATTTCAGGCCAAATTAATAGTAGCCATTGCACTTACTCTTAACGAATCACATTTGTAATTAATAGTAGCCATTGCACTTACTCTTAACAAATCACATTTGTACTTCTATACATACAATTACCCATTGATCAATATCAGTTCTCTTCAAATATTCCTTCCGGTACATGAAAACCGGACTCAAAGTCCTACCAGGGGTCTTATAATGATTAATTAAGACCTAATGTAGGTTATTAGGTATCAACCTGTTAGAGTTGTAATTATATACTCCCACCTATTCAAGATAACTGTCCCATTGTCTATTTTCGTCTATTCATAATAATGTAACATTGTTCATTTTTGGTAAATGTTTACACTTATTTTAATCACTTTAACTCACAACAAAACCCCACTTTACCCCACAACATTACTTATTTTAATCACCTCTACTCACAATAATAATCAATAATACCTTTCATCTCTCCAATCTTCCTACCCCACCCATTACTTTACAATAAACAATTGATTTCCTTAATATTTGTGCCAAACACACAATGGGACGTTTATCGTGAATAGGAGGGAGTATGTAACAACGTCCGATGTTACTCATTTTCACTAGTACCTTGGGACGTTTTAGTTAATTACCATATTTTCAGTTGACCCTTTTATTTTTTGAATTTCAAATTGTTTTATTGGAAAAGGGTAACATGAAAAATATACGTCTTGTTATAAAATAAGTAATGAAACTAATAGGAGGAAAAAGTGAGAGGGTAAAATCGAAATAGGACGACACCTGATTAATCCCTTAAAAAAAAGTAAAATAATCCCAAAAATAAACATGTATGCTTCACCCCCGCCATCACTCACCCCACCGGCATACGCCACCACCAGCCGCTCACAACTAGAACACACCACCATCAGCCGCTATAAACCGACTCACCTTCAACAATCCAAAATCCCAAATTCCTAAATTGCAAACCCTAATTGTAAAATTCTTTTTTTTAAAAATAAAAACATTCGTTCAATTAATTAAAACACATGTATTAATAAATTTGTTGATGGAACGATGAAATTACTTGTGATATATGGAAATAAAATCCATAATTCGTTAAATTATTAGCAATTTGGTTGTGGGTGAGAGAAAGAGAAATGAGATTTTTTAATTTTTTTTAACGAGAGTAAATTCAAAATAGGGTAACAGAGTATGCAAGATTAAGTAAATTTATGTGCGAGATTTAGCAAATACGAATAAATATTGAATAGTAGAATGTAAATTGGCCTAATTGCGATCTGCAAGCGCAATAGATCTCTCTTGTGACAGGTATATCCGTCACAAGTTTGCGACGGGTCAAGTAAACCCACTTGATTAGATAAGACAATAACGAAAGTGCATAAAGATTGACAAACAATTTGTCTTTATCTCTAATAGGAATATTAATAATAGTTGGGCCTCAACCATCACCTTAAGGTTTTGGTTTAGACGATTCATCTATCATGGTATCAGAGCCAGCGTGACCGAAGGTCACGGGTTCGAACCCTGGCGACCTCAAAACCCCTCGAAAACTCAGAAGTGGAAACCCAGCACACGGTATGAGGGGGCCTGTGCAAACTAACCAGTCTTCAAGCCCAATGGGCATTCGAGTGAGGGAGCGTATTAGGAATATTAATAATAGTTGAGCCTCAACCATCACCTTAAGGTTTTGGTTGAGATGGTTCATCTATTATGGAATGAATTTTATTTACCCTTCGCAAGCTTACGACGGGAATACCGTCACGAGAATTTGCCCTGCAACATTGTCTCCCCAGTTGGAGTTGGACCCATCATATTTCGTATCCACTACTATTATTTAATTTAATCTAATCATATATTAAATTAAAGCAAACATCGGCTTCCCCATTCGTCGCCACGTGTCACGCCATATCTATCCGCCACGTGTCACGCTGTTTTCAAAAGCCACATGGTGTATTAATGTTTTTAAGTAGTGTCCATTAATAATAAATTAAAATTTAATGTTTTTCGAAATCGGTGAATGACTCTAAAATTGATTCTAATGATTTTTCAAATTGATACATTGTAACGTAAGATATGATTCCATTAATTTCATTTGCTTAATTATGGAATCGAAATAAGTGTTGACCAGTGAAATTAATAATTATGGTATTGTCAAATTGAGCATTAATGTGTGATTGAAATAAATTGTTCTCTGCCGAATTGATAAATTATTCTCTGCCAAATTGATCATTAATGTGTGATTGAAATAATTATGGTATTTTTCTCTGCCTAATTATTCTCTTTCAGATTCATTTTGAAAATGGAAATGAATAATTATAGAGATGAATAATTATGGAAATGGAAAAAAGTTGTGAATATTAAGTTGTGAATAATTATGTAAATGAATAATTGAATAATAAGAAGTCAGAAAATTTGAAAAAAGTGCAGCATTCATATGTAACGGAATTTTAGTAATAAGTGCATCATTCATATGATATTCTCCGTAAATAGATTATCATATACCTATTTTGAAATGATATTGTAGGCGATATTTAATCAAATTTATTTTTTCCGTTTCCAAGCATTCACAAAAGAGTCCTAATCGGCCGTTCAAAATGTCACTTTCTCTTGCTCGCACATATAAACTACCTAAGGTAGCATTTGGGAACCCTGATTTGATTTAGAACTAAATATTTCAAATTTTGAATGTGAAATTAGGAAACATAAATCTAAATTCTTTGTTTGGGAAACAAAGAATTTGAAAATTTGGAGTTTGAAATCCAAATGTTGTGTTCGGGAAAACAGAGAATTTGGAAATGCAAATTTGTAGACATATTTACTTTTAAAAGCTCTGGATCAAATTTAAACTTAGTTATCTTGACTACGAATATTTGATTTCATGGAAGCTAAACAAATATACTAATTACAATCTCAAACACATTGCATTTAACTTCCTAAAACATTTCCAACAACCAACAATTAGTCTACGGAAATATCCGTATTCTGCTATTTGTCTTACCTATCTGCTTACCCGTTAAAACGGATATCACCGTCTTAAATAAGAATTTATGAACAAATAATAAAGGGTTTTCAGAAATCTAGAAAATAATTCAACCCTTTTCATATTACAGCATAACTAATAAGAAAGTGTCGTGTTAAATATCGTCGACACATTACTAATTATCGTCGACACATTAACATGAAATGCCCATTTTGCCCCCAAAACCACAGCTAAGAACCCCTGATTTGTCGACGAAAAGTGTCGACCCCAAAACCACAGCTAAGAACTTCTGAGCGGCAACAAAGTCACAACTCCTCCTCGCCATCTCCAAAGTGGAGTCCACCAACAGACCCCCACTCTTGTAAATAGGGACCCTCTTATTAGGATCCAAGGGCAGCCTAAGGCCTTCCTCTGACCTCGAAAAAAAGCAACAAGCATGCATAACAGGATCCGCCATCCTCCCATCTTCACTATTAACCCGACAACTTCGACCATCTACCCGAACACCTAAGATTTGCGCGACATCATGAAGGAGTATGCTGATCTCCCCAAAAGGCATGTGGAAGCTGTTGGTGTCGGGTTGCCACCTCTCAACGAAAGCAGAAATAAGCGGCATGTTAAAATACTCGGTCATGGAACCAACAAGGTGAGCAAGACCACTATCGTCATACATAGTCTGAACGGTCGGAGATAGTGGCCAGTTAGTCAACACCTTCGCCTTACCGAATCTGTGGTAACCCGTCAACACTGGTCGACCTACATCGTTAGGCGTCGTCCATAACTGGTTGGCGATGTGCCCCAAAAAGCTCGGAATCATGGAACAAACAGTTGGGCCTCCAGGAACAGGACGGGTAGCCACCCAAGAAGTATCCTTAGCGGACCTCTTCTTCTTCGGACCCGCTACACTGCTAGAACCCTCCTCAGCCACAAAACAACCGTCAACCCGTCTACGGGGACCCCTCCTAACCCGCTCCTCAGCCCCAACCCTCTCCTCACCCCTCTCCTCAACCCGGTCCTCAACCCGCTCCTCAGAACCGTGCACTTCCGACTCGTCGGCTAAAATCGCTGCAGCAGCAACTAAATCCTCCGGCTCAAACCGTAACTGTTTCCCAGCCCGTGCTGAAGCTGTCACCTTTCGACCTCTCACATTTCTGTCATTTCCTCCCCCGACCATCTATTCACAAAATTACAAAACATTTTAGAATAAAAAATTTTCCTTATTACGTTAAAAAAGCAAGACGGAACTAATAAAATTATTTTTAAAAAAATAATAAGCGGGTAAGTAATTTTAAAAAATAAATATTTTTTTTTTTTTTAAAACAAACCTAAACCCTTAACCCTAAACCCTAAACCCTAATTAAAAAAAAAAAAAAAAAAAAGAAAAACCGGACGACGAACCAGTTCGTCCCACCCCCTTCCCAGACAAAGAACCCATACGTCCCACCCCCTTCCCAGACGACACCCCCATCCGTCCCACCCCCATCCCAGACGACCCCCCATCCGTCCCACCCCCATCCCAGACGACCCGCCATCCGTCCCCAACCCTTCCCAGACGCATGGTCTCTTCGTCCCACCCCCCCACCCAGACGGACCAATTCTTCGTCCAATTTTTTTTTTTTTTTTTTAAAAATTTTTTCGATCGGTTTTTGGCTACAATACGACACAAAACCGGGTCAAAGATACCTACAAATCCAACAAGCAACCAACCTACAATTCAATCCTAATTCCGTAAAAAACTAAGGCATCTATCCTAAATCCGTTTCTAATCTATCAAAATAACAAGAAATCAACATAAAAACAAAACTACGAAGTAAGAAATACATACCGTGTTCAAGTTACGAAATTGAGACGGAAATATTGTTGTTGTCAATATACGGTTTTTGAATTTGAATTTGAATTTTGTTAAGTGAGAAATGAAAATTGAGTTATTATTATTTGAATATAAAGGGAAAAGGAAGGGAGATGGGAGGGGTAATTTAGGTAGTTCATTAATTTGTGTCGACGATAATTAGTAATGTGTCGACGACGTATAGTAGAGCTAACACAGTAACTAATAAGTCCCAAAATAAAGACTATCCTCAAATGGGCCTCCCAAATCGGGTCATACTCAAGTACTCAACTAACACAAATTCAAATCTCTGGTCCGTCTTATCGAGCCGAGTTTTTTTGGGTCGGGTTAATTTTGACGGACTAATCCCAAGCCAAAACCCAGTAAATTGATCGCGTAATAACCTTCCAAAAGCATTCAACAATGGCGGAAACGAAGCCGACGATCGAAGAACAACCAGCCTTTCCAAATCATTCAACAATTGCGGATACGAAGTCGACGATCGAAGAACAACCAACGAAAGCATGACACTCATATCTCTCAAAATATCCTCCTCAATCATTCATGGATTCCACTGATACTGCGTTCGCCAGTTTTCGTTAGCACATTGCGTATATTTAAACTTAATTAGTTATCTTAACAAATTACATCGTATCCATGGAAGCTTGATTTGATTTCCATGGAAGCGTTGAGGTGAAGATAAGCAACGTGAGAGAGAGAGAGAGAGAGAGAGAGAGAGAGAGAGAGAGTCGTCGTGACAGAGTTGATGAGGATTGAGGAGTAAAGCAAATGATTTGTAAATGAGACCGTTTGATTTATGCCCAATTAGATTCTAAACAAATTATGAAGGATTTGGCCCAAATCAGAATTTTGAAACTTTAGACACCCCAAGCAAGGTATTTGGCCAAATCCATATTTAAGAATGAAATATTCATTCCCAAACAGGCCATAAACGATTTTGTCCTCTTATAATCCGAAACTCTTATATTTTTTTCATAATCACATGCATCTCTGATCAAGGCGAATTAGATTAACAAAAGAGCGGATATATACTAAATTAGATTAAAGTACGTTACCGATTACTTGGTACTTTAGTCATACTTCGACGATGAGCGAAGCTTTGATATCTCCAACCTGCCGAATTAAAATTGAAATTAAAATTAAGATCACTGGGATAAGACGTTGATCGTCATGAAATTGGGGGAATTTAATTGAGTTGGAATTTGAGTATGACAATCAAACATAGAGTGAAAGAGAAGGACGAAGGGAAACTGAGTATTGTATTTTCAGTGAAGCTTCTTGAATATTGATTAGAAAAGAGGAGTATAAACTATAAAGGGAAAGGGTATGTTGGAATCAGGTACTCTATAGAAGATTATGTGTTTGAATTTTTTTTAAAATTTTTTTTTTTCTTATTTATGTTCTAAAATACGTTTATTATTTCTATATTAAATTCCTATATTTTTGTTGTTTAATTTTGTTCTATTTTGAGGTATATATTATTAAGTTGATAAGAGAAAATTATTTTTGTACATTATAAATTTACCTTGTAATTTTAGAAGGCGTAAAAATCTTGGGATAAATTTTAGAAAATATTTTTCATTACGAATCAATATATTTATAACTTTAGTCTTTTAAGATTCATATTTAACTTTTTGAATTGAAGTTTGATTGTAAAAAAATGAATGTAACTCGACCCATATACAAGTTATTATATTATTTACGAGTTATATCAATATAAGTATAAACATAGAATCTAGTCAATCTACTAATAATTTTAGGTCATTATTATACTTCATATAAAATTTTTTTTGAAATATACTTTTATTACCAAGTGTCTATTTATGTTGCGTCCAAGGCACAAGTGTCGTATTTGAATGCTTGGCTCGATACCATTGTATGGTATTCATTTCTTTTCATATATACTTGCACTTTATCAAATAGAAAAAGATGGACGATACCGTCTAAAATATACTCACAAGTCATAACATTACGCCTCGGTCCAAAAAATATATATTTAAGATATACTCAAAATATCAATTTACGTTATCACCCGTGCAATGCACGGGTTCAAAAACTAGTTTAATTTAACTCAACTACTATTTCTTAAAGTAAAAAATAAAGTAAAAAATTAAAAAATCATAAATCATCATACTTTATCTCCGACATTAATTCTATTTTCCTTTATTTTATTTATTTATCTGCCGCATACAGCTGCATACTCTACTACTATCACAATTACAAGTGAAAATCCAGAAAAAAATTACATCAAATTTAGGGTTTTTCTTATTATTTCAGATTTTAGATCGTGTTTTCCTTCAATTTTATTCATTTGATGAATTGGGTAAGACTTTAATTGGATTTTTATTGCACTTTTTTTGGTTATATTAATCATTAATTTCGTTAATTTTGATTAATTTCCTGGGTTTTTGATGTAATTTCACTATATGGGTCGTATTATAATGATGATTGTCAAGTGGGTTTTTAAAAAGTTTGGATTTTGATTTAGATCCATGAGGTTTTGTGCTTGATCTTGATCTCGATCAAATGGGTTTTGGTATTAATTAATACTACTATATATGTAATTAAGAATTTATGTCATTAAATAGAAAACATAAATTTATTAAGTAAGATTGAAGGTAGTTGTTTAAATTTTGTTATTAATCTTGATCTAGTGAGCTGTAATTAGCAATTAAACATGATTGATGATTGTATTGGTTTGATAAAGATTTAATAACAATTTAAGTGAATTAATGTGCATAATGAGTAAGCTTAAATATTAAAATAGTCTGATTTAAGCAAGTTGATTATTGTTTAAGTATGACATGTCCTAGTGGATTGTTGTTAGAGTTATGGATATGGCATTGTGAATTTCTGGAGAAGAGGATATTAAGAGATCGTAGCGAATTAGCGAATTACGAGTATTTGGTTATTTTGTAAGGATCCCGTGCTTTGTGAGGTGTGGAGGTCTAGATCAGTGTATGCAGACTTAGTGAGTGGCGGAACGAGGGGTATAGCATGGGGGGTTTCCCTCTAAGCAATGAAAAAGTTGGATTAAGTCACTCTGTTGTGTTACAAAGTATAAAAACGATTCACCAAGATAGATCGGGCATAAGGATATTAAGAGATCATAGCGAATTAGCGAATTATGAGTATTTGGTTATTTTGTAAGGATCCCGTGTTTTGTGAGGTGTGGAGGTCTAGATCAGTGTATGCAGACTTATTGAGTGGCGGAACAAGGGGTATAGCATGGAGGGTTTCCCTCTAAGCAATGAAGAAGTCGGATTAAGTTACTCTGTTGTGTTATGTGTTATTAATAATCCTCCTATAGGTTCAAAATTTATTTTAGGCTCTCAAATTCTAGGGTTTACTAGAAACGGTAATAACAAAGTATAAATATGACTCACCAAGATAGATCGGGGCATAAGGATATTAAGAGATTGTAGCGAATTATCGAATTACGAGTATTCTGAGGAGGTCTAGATCAGTGTATGCAGACTTAGTGAGTGGCGGAACGAGGGGTATAGCATGGAGGGTTCCTCTCTAAGCAATGAAAAAGATGGATTAAGTTACTCTGTTGTGTTATGTGTTGTTATTAATTCCTCCTATAGGTTCAAAATGTATTTTAGGGTCGTAAATTTTGAATCTTGGCTTGACCGTTTGAATTCCGAGATAGTGTTTGAAATTCATTGTGTTATATTAGCTTCACCTATCTTCGAGTGCATTGTGAAATTTGGGGGATTGTTGTATGTCAAACAATATGTATTCGTCGACTATGTTACTCAGACTCGTTTAGAAGTACCCGACACGGGTACGTGTCCAAGTGTCGGACTTTGCTATTTTATTGAAAAATATGCACATTTTGGTCTAAAATGAGATGTCCATGTGTCATACCCATGTCCGAGTGTCCAGTATCGGACACGGGTACGCGAGGAAATTAGAAGAGTCGGAGTAACATAGTTCGTCGATTGTGAGTTTGTTGTTTCCTTTGATTTGATGTGTAGTCTCTCTGGTGACTATTTTCAGGTTTTGTTTGATAGAACAATCTGAACTTTAATACGTGAACGATGGCGAAACAAAATCCTGGTGAAAGTAGGACTCGGTCGTCACTGTCAATATTCATAGTGATTGGTTTATGCGGGTTCTTCTATTTATTGGGGGCATGGCAGAGAAGTGGATTTGGGAAGGGAGATAGTATAGCTATGGATGTCACGAAGAGCGCAGCTGACTGTGCTGTCTTATCAAACTTGAATTTTGAGACACATCATAATGAAGAAATTAAGACCAGTATAACGACAAAAGTGTTTGAACCGTGTAAGGATAAGTACACGGATTACACTCCTTGTCATGATCAAAAGCGTGCAATGATGTTTCCGAGAGAAAATATGAACTATAGAGAGAGGCATTGCCCCCCTGAAGAAGAGAAGTTGCATTGTCTTATTCCTGCACCAAAAGGATATGTAACTCCTTTTCCATGGCCAAAGAGCCGTGATTATGTACCATATGCCAACGCTCCTTACAAAGCATTGACAGTGGAGAAGGCTATTCAGAATTGGGTCCAGTATGAAGGAAATGTGTTTAGGTTCCCTGGTGGCGGGACACAGTTTCCTCAAGGAGCTGATAAGTATATTGATCAGCTTGCATCTGTGATTCCGATGAAGAATGGCACTGTTAGAACAGCTCTGGACACTGGTTGTGGGGTAAGATGCAGACTTTATTATTCATTAAGTGACTGCCTTTTCCTTTGCTTAGCTGTTTTGTAACTTTCTTATAGACATTTTCCAAGTGTTATGAGATGGCTTTAACTTGTATTGTTGTGTTAGGTTGCGAGTTGGGGCGCATACCTTTGGAGCAGAAATGTTATTGCGATGTCATTTGCGCCTAAAGACTCTCATGAAGCACAAGTTCAGTTTGCTCTTGAAAGGGGAGTGCCGGCTGTTATTGGTGTTCTGGGAACAATCAAGTTGCCCTATCCATCACACGCCTTTGACATGGCACACTGTTCTCGTTGCTTAATCCCATGGGGAGCAAACGGTGAGATTTCCCTCCTGATTGATCATTTTTCTTGATCTCAAGCTTCATATCACTTTGTTTTTATCAATATGCGTGCACCAACCGTGTTTCTGAGATATTAGTCTCGGTTCTTTCCTTTTGCAGGTGGAATGGCTATGATGGAAGTAGATCGTGTTCTAAGACCAGGTGGTTATTGGGTTCTTTCGGGTCCTCCTATCAACTGGAAGACTAATTTCAAAGCATGGCAGCGTACTAAGGAGGATCTTCAGGAAGAGCAAGACAGCATTGAAAAAGTTGCGAAACTTCTTTGCTGGGAGAAGAAGCATGAGAAGGGGGAGATTGCCATTTGGCAAAAAAGTCGAAATGCTGATTCTTGTAGCAGCAGACAAGATCGGTCTCAGGCTACCATGTGCCAGGCTGCTAATCCTAATGATGTTTGGTAGGTTTCTATATACTCCCTCCGTGTCGGAGTGTTGGTTCTTGTTTCTCTTTTGATGCGAGTTTAGTGATGGTTCCTCTTTCCCTTTTTAGTAACTTTTTTGTGGTCCAAAATCAATTCAATGTGGGGTAGGGGTTCTGTGTGGCCTAAAATCATTTCCTTATTTTTTGTGCAAAAAGCAAAAAGAACCAATACTGCTGACTCGGAGGGAGTATATAACTAAAACTTATAGAATATGTAAATATTCTAAATTGTATATCTGTGAAAGTTGTTTTCCTTGTAAAAGATTGTATCGAATATCGATGCACATTTTATAATGAACCCTGTATTCATTGGCTTTACATCAAAGGCTACAACTTTGATGAGGTTTTTTTCTTGTTTTTTCATTTCTAGGTACAAGAAAATGGAGCGATGTATCACTCCATATCCAAGTGACATTGCAGGCGAGCAGCTGAAACCATTTCCTGAAAGGCTGTATGCTGTTCCGCCTAGGGTAGCGAGTGGATCAATTCCCGGAGTTACCGCTGATTCATACACGAAGGACAGCAATATGTGGAAGAAACACGTGAAGGCCTACAAAAGAATCAATAGCCTGCTTGACACTGGCAGATACCGTAATATTATGGATATGAATGCCGGACTAGGAGGCTTTGCTGCTGCCATTCAATCGTCAAAGTTGTGGGTCATGAATGTCGTGCCTACTATAGCAGAGAAGAGTACCTTGGGTGCTGTATATGAGCGAGGACTAACAGGCATCTATCACGACTGGTAATTCTTCATGAGCATAATTATTTTCTTCTTTGAAAGTCTGCACCGCGATGTTCCTGCTGACGTTTTCTCTCTTTTTTGCAGGTGTGAAGGTTTCTCCACATACCCGAGGACATATGACCTAATTCATGCCAATGGACTCTTCACCCTTTACAAGAACAAGTAAGTTCTTGCAACCCGAGTATTCTCTTATACTGTTTTGAAATATTTGGTCATACTACCTCTGATTTCCTATGATGTTCCCCTTTCCGTTTTGGTCTAATAACATTGATGTTCCCTCTTTCCTCTTTTGGACAACTTTGTGTGGTCCAAAATCAATTTCATGTGGGGTCCTGTGTATTGTGTGGTCCAAATTAATTTCTTTATTTCTTGTATGAAAATCAAAAGGGAACAACACAAGAAATCGGAAAGAGTATATGATTTCGTAGTTTCATAACGTACTTGTTATTCATAAGCACATATTTTGTGACGGCAAATGCAACTTTCATTTTCGGTTTCACTTCACTTCCGTTTCTTTTTTTCTTTTCTTTATTTTTTTCTCTTGTCGAGATGAGAGTTCACCCTGGACGGTTCCAAAGGATGATTCATGTCAGCCGACCCCAAAACATTTTGGGACTAAGGCTCTGTTGTTGTTGTTGTTGTTGTTGTTGTAGATGCAACTTTGAAGACATTCTTCTGGAGATGGATAGGATATTGCGCCCAGAAGGGGCAGTCATAATACGAGATGAAGTAGACGTGTTAGTCAAAGTGAACAAGATCGTATCTGGGATGAGATGGGAAACCCGAATGGTAGATCACGAGGACGGTCCTCTAGTTCCCGAGAAAATCCTTGTTGCCGTTAAGAAATACTGGACTCTCGAGGGTAACTCTACCACTACCACACAATGATCGCTGAACACCGTTACTTCCCTTGACAACACACGGCGTAATCTCTCCTGAACACCCTGCTAGTTTAGCTCGGGATGTGATTCAACTCGTGGCTGCCTTAGTTAGGTTAAGCCATAGTCATTAGGAGCATGCATGCTCGGCTTGGTAGTAGCAAGGTAATTCGTACCATTGGATTTTTGCAGTCGCCATTGCTGTATTCTGCGAGTTCTTTCATTCATTACATGTCTCTTATATCATCGTTTGTAAGACGTTTCACTTAATTATTAGTATTTCCATGATTTTGTAACTATACTAATAGTATTACTTTCAGTGTGTCGGTATTTGAGCTACCGCTAGTCGCTCAGACATTACTTTTAGAAACTCGGGTTCATAACAATCGCTCCCAGAACTTTTAAATTGCATCGTTTCTACTTTTACCTCTGTTTTTTTTTTCCGAGTTGCTCCGTTTCTAGCTTGCAAAAGATCAGAACAATTCCTAAAATACGGAATAAGAGCTAGTACTTAAATGATCATTGAGCTTGAACCAACCTCACTCGCAATCATTTGTCTGCTTTTGATTAAAATATTCCCGATGAAGGATAGAAAAGACAAATAAATGTACAGAGTATCAGAGGTGTCTTAAAATATATGGAGGTTAGTATGAATTAAGAAAATGAGGCACCAAATATGAATACACAAGTATATTATACTTCGAATTTTGTTTCGAATTGGTAAGTAATGGCTTCTTTTAATTGTCTTCTACTAGGGTACTGCCTATAGACACTTTTGCGGTTTGACCTTAGGAAAACGGTTTTGGTCTTCAAGTTAAGGTAGAATTTGACAGGTCTGGTCACATGTGACTCTTACATATGTTACACTTTTACCATTTTAGTAGCACGAGTAGTTCATTTTCGTTTTTTCATCAATTATGTTGTGAATAATACACGAATTATATTAAATAAAACTGTTTTCGCCCCAAGTCGAGACTTTGATTAATTAAACACTCATTTAAGCTATAAACGAATCATAAAATAAAATAAGTTAAGCTGAGAATATTTTGATTCTAAATGCACCATCCAAGATAAATAAAGAATCAAACCAATAGTTGCCTTGTTTTTTCATTCAATGATTCTCGTATAATATACGGAGTAACTTTTACCACTATACATTTATCGGAATTACTTTAAAACAGATAGATCACCCTTCTTATTTTACATTGGAAGTTATGACAAGGGCTATATGAATACATACATACGGAGTAAATATTGAACATATGCATACTGAATCATCCATTGAAGCATGTTGTCGAGCCACATTAAGAAGCAAAAGATGGACTAGTAGGAGGAGTAAGAGATTGTTCCCAAGCTGAATTTTGATCATTAGTCCCTGTAGCTTTTTGAAATGACCGACGTAGCATGGAGTACATAACATCTTTACTCATTTCCAAGCGATGTAACTCGGGAAATGATTTCATCATGTCATAGCAATCGAACTTTATCTTTGGCATGTAGTGAAGACGGAGTATTTTACAATCGACTTCAGGGTTAAGTTTGAAAAGATTACCTCCAATGATATACAATTTCTTGAGTGGTATTGGTGTAGTAGTAGTCTTCTTCTGATGAGCAATTAGATCTAGAATCTTCGTTGATGTGTCATCTGAGGCGGCCTCCATCTCGAATTTACAAAGTTTTGGTGGAAATTTAGAAGCAACATCAAATTGAACTTCTTGATTATTATCAGGAGAACACGCCCCGACCCAAGTTATTTTCAAGTGGGTAAGACTCTGTAACTCGCAAAGAGTTTTAAGATCGGTGTTTGTAGGAAAATTCAAGCGCCTTGTTCGTAATGTTAGCTTCCAAAGATGTTCAAATTGGGAGGGGTTAGAAATAAAAGAGTTGTGAGGATCATCCTGTTGACGAGGAAGAACGAATCCCTTAACCACTCTAAGCCGAATACAAGCATCAACAACATTGGCCGAGTGGTCAAGCTGCTAACACTCAGACATGTCCAAGTATTCAATTGCCGACACCGTGTTAAACTGTGCAATAGCTTCTAAATTATGACAACCTTTGAGAATCAAGACCCTCAGAAATCTACAATAAATGGAAGGCAATATTACTAACCCAGACACCCCTTGAAGACTTACATAATTCAATGTGAAATTCTTGAGAATCTTAATCAAGTAATCAATATCTTCAATCACAATGTATTTTCTGGGATCGTGATTCCAGTTACCCAATTGCATTATTACCATGCAATCTTTTGTCAGCATGTTTAGTCTTTCGGTAGTGAGATTACAAGCATCCGTGTTTACCACACACTCGGCGATTAATTCCGCAAAAGATATTGATTTCTGAATTCTAGTCGCATCAAAGTTTATCACTTTCGTCACTAGCTGTAATTTTGACCAAATTACATTGTGCATCTTATACTTAAAACGACCTTCCCTTTTATTATTTTTACTTACAGTTTCTGCAAATGTTACTACTGGTTCAATTATTTTCATATCCACAAACTCCCTTACGTCCTTTTCAAAATCCGACTCTCTACCATCGTCTTTTTTAGCAACAGGGTGTAGTCTATAATTGAGCCTAGCCCACCCCACTTCTAAATCCTGGATCCGCCCCTAGTTCGAACGGTCTGGTTGATGTTTACATTTGAGTAGCCAAGTATACGGTTCTCGACATAATTTTTTTCCCGAGTTGCTCCGTTTCTATCTTGTAAAAGATTGGAACAATTCCTAAGTTACGGAATATGAGTTAGTACCTTCCTTACTGGTTCATCGAACAAACCTAAAGAAATGATGGGGGACTTAATATATTGATTCATACTTCGTCTAAACTAACAACTTCTACTCCATTCGTTACAATCATTTGTTTGTCTTTAATTAAAATACTCTTCACGAAGAATAAAAAAAGCAAATAAATATACCGAATACCGAGTAGTCGAGAGTACTACATAATACGTATACGTGTACTAAGTTTCACTATGCGCCATTTTCGCATTAAATATTTTTCTTCCCAATCTCGTACTATTTTACTCGAAATTGACAATGTTGAATACGGCATGGTGGTGATCATGATGGGGAGGGAGGCCCTCCTTTCTCTTTGGTCCTTATCTTTGGTTTTCCGACACCATTGTCAGCAATCAGAAACCTATCTGTCACAAGCTGAATACGTACAAATACTGTCCCTCTCATAATATGTAAATGACACTATCCATGATGTACTCTATAAAATAAACCGTTTTTCACCGCAAGACGACACTTTGATTAACTAAAGACTCATTTAAGCTATAGACGAATCATAAAATAAAATAAGTTAAATTAAGAATATTTTGATTCTAAACGCACCATCAAAGATAAATAAAAAATCAAATCAATGCTTGCCTTGCTTTTTTTTTCATTCAATGATTCTCATATAATAAACAGAGTAACTTTTACTAGTATACATTTATCGGAATTACTTTAAAACATACAATTTGCCTTTTCTAGTTTCCATTGGAAGTAATGGTAAGGGCAATATGAATACAGAGTACATACATACGAGAGTACATATTAAACATATATATGCGTATTTAATCATCCGTTGAAGCATGTTGTCGAGCCACTTTAGGAAGCGAAAGATGGACTAGTAGGAGGGGTAAGAGCCGGTTCCCAAGCTGAATTTTGATCATTAGTCCCAGTTGCTTTTTGAAAGGACCGCCACAACATGGAGTACATGACATCTTTACTCATCTCCAAGCGATGTAACTCGGGAAATAATTTCATCATGTCATAGCAATCGAATTTCATCTTTGGCATGTAGTGAAGACGGAGTATTTTACAATCAACTTCAGGGTTAAGTTTGGAAAGATTACCTCCTTTGATATACAATTTCTTGAGTGGTATTGGTATTGTAGTAGTCTTCTTCTTTTGAGCAATTAGATCTAAAATCTTTGTTGATGTATCATCTGAGGCGGCCTCCATTTCGAATTTGGTAAGTTTGGGTGGAAATTTAGAAGCAATATCAAATCGAACTTCTTGATTATTATCAGGAGAACACGCCCCGATCCAAGTTATTTTCAAGTGGGTAAGACTCTGTAACTTGCAAAGAGTTTCAAGATCGATATTTGTAGGAAAATTCAAGCGCCTTGATCGTAATGTCAGCTTCCAAAGATATTCAAATTGGGAGGGGTTAGAGATAAAAGAGTTGCGAGGATCATCACGTTGTAGAGGAAGAACAAATCCCTTAACCACTCTAAGCTCAATACAATCATCAAAAACATTCGCAGAGTGATCAAGCTGGTAACACTCCGACATGTCCAAGTATTCAATGTCTGGCATCGTGTTAAACTGCGGGATAGATTCTAAGTTGTGGTAACCTTTGAGAATGAAGACCCTGAGTAATTTACAATCAAGAGAAGGCAATATTACTAACCCAGACACCCCTTGAAGACTTAAATATTTCATTTTACAATCATTCAAAACCTTAATCAGGAAATCGACATCTTCAACCACAATGTATTTTCTGGGATCGCGATTCCAGGTACCCAATTGCATCATTGTCCAGTAATGATTATATAGCATGATTAGTCTTTCGATAGTGAGATTACAAGCATCCCTATTTACTACACTCTTGCCGCGGATTGGTCCTACTGAAGATAGATATAAAGAGTTTATCTTCAGAATTCTAATCGTATCAAACTCGTCACTTTCGTCACTAGCCTGTAATTTGGACCAAATTACATTGTGAATCTTATACACCCTTACGTCCTTTTTATTATTTTTACTTACACTTTCTGCAAATGTTACAACAGGTTTAATCAATTTCATATCTACTAACACCCTTACGTGTTTTTCAAAATCCGACTCTCTGCCATCGTCTTCTTTTGCAACAGGGTGTAGTCTATAATTGAGCGAGAGATACCAAAGAGCTAAGTCATTCTTCTTAATATTCGTCCCACGGGGGAGCATAGCAAAAAGGTATAACAAAAATCGCCTACGAACATGTAGCTCTTTGAATAAACCCAAGTTAAAATAAATATCCGCATTATCATTATCATTGTCATTATCATTATCATTGGTAATATGGGCGGGAGTTGAAGTAGTAGTACCGTGAGTTGAAATAACATCAGTAGACAGACGGAACTTACCAACCATGGTAATGAGAGCTTTATATCTGGTTGCATAACACGGATTATCAAGTTTCTTTAGCTCTTCAAGACTTGAGATGGTTTTTCGTGCAACTTTGTCAAAACAATCTTTCGTAGTATACTCATCATCATCGAGCACATCCAAGTCTTTCATTAAACCATTAATGACCTTCTCGACTTCATCATAAATATTATTTCCGACTGGTTTCGGTTTAATATTAGGTTTACTACTATTTTGTTGAAACATAGTTTTGGCTATATCAAGTTGTTTTGCAAGAGATTTTCCATGATTCATAAGGGTGGAAACTAGATTAATAGTTGACATGGTAAAATAGATGATTAATTGTTATCGAATAATGATGATAGGTTATAAATTAATATCATAGTATAATATATCTTTCTTTGAATTTGTTGTGAGTGACAAGATAAATTAAAGCATCAAATAAAAAAGTAAAGAATTAAAGAATTCCTTACCTTGCTTGTTCTTTAATAAATCTTTAAAATCTAAATCAAAATCATTTTTTTTAATTTTTTTGTACCTAAATATATAGGTAAATATTAGTGTCGTCTTAAATGAGTTTTTTTTATATATATCTGAAACATCCATTGAAGCATGTCGTCAAGGCATTTCATGAAGCAGAAAGCGGACGAGGAGGAGCCGTATGAGACGGTTCCTAACCCGAATTTTGATTATTAGTCCCAAGACTCCCAATAGCTTTTTGGAAGTACCGGCGCAACATGCTGATTATAATTAAGTTATTATCAGCAACTAATAAATACGATACCCCCGACCCAAGTTACACTCCTTTGTAGTAATATACTCGTCATTGTCGACTTCATCCGAGTCTTTCTTTAAACCATTAATCATCTTTTCTACTTTATCCTGAATTTGGAATGATGTCTGCTATAACTGCCAAACAAAAAAAAATATTTGTATGTGATTTTATGTTAATCGTTAATTGAGTTTGTTGTGAGTGACAAGACGAAGCATGGAATAAAATAATTAGTTACTTGCAATGTTTAGGTTTTGAATGTTTGGATTCTAAACGCGACATCCAAGGTAAGTAAAGAATCAAAATATCATGTCTAGACGGTCTGGTTGATGTTTACATTTGAGTAGCCAAATATACAGTTCTCGACATAATTTTTATCCCGAGTTGCTCCGTTTCTATCTTGCAAAAGATTGGAACAATTCCTATATTACGGAATATGAGCTAGTCCCTTCCTTACTGGTTCATATTTCGTCTAAACTAACAGCTTCGACTCTCTCTGCTGCAATCATTTGTTTGCCTTTAATTAAAATTGACAATCTTTGAATATGTAATACCCCGTATTTTAGCCTCGGTCAACGGCAGTCAAACTCTGTTTTATACAAGTATTTCAAATGGAATGTTTATAAAGTATTTTACGTAAACTATTATTATTTTATATAAATCGTATTTCTACGATTGTTTCGTATTTGATAATCATTTTATATTGGATGATTATTCATAAAATGTCATTTCGTTCGTATTTCTTTATTTTGATAAAATATTTATAATTAGATATATTTATAATTAGATATATTTCCTATTTTATACTTATTTCTGAGATATCCTTATTTTATTATTTAAGTTGTAATTATATTTAAATTATAATTTTATATATAATCTTACGTAAGTACTAATAATCTTATAGTAATTATTTAATTTTTACTACAACTAAATTGTATGGTTAATTAGTATAATTCATTATATGTGCTTGCTAGTTTTAATTACGAGTCGGGAACGGAACGGGATGTAGGTAATATGATGCTTAGATATGCGTGGTGGACTATGGATGATGGGACTTGGACTTGGGTTAGACTATAACTCTTAAACGTGAAACATACAACAAAAACCTCAGCCTTAATCCATCGACACTCTACACAACAAATCTAACCCTAATCAACCCTATTCCATCGACTAACCAAAAAACCCTACTCACCCCTACATCTCGCCTGCCTCCTTACCACCTCTATACCCTAATCTCTGCCATGGTCTACTGTGAGATTTGAAGAGAGCAAAGGAGAAAGAGAACAACGCAAGAACAACCTTCACCATTATCGTTTCCACCTTCGCGTAACTGTAAGTTGTGCTTCCGTTTTCTTCAAATTTTGAGACCGTCTTCCTTATGTTCTATAGTTGTAAGTAATCCTTGTAGGGTATGCAACACAGTTATCGCCCTTAATTCACCATAGGACCCCCGTATTTGTTAAATCAAAGGCCAGAAAGTGACGATGGTAACTTCGATACAATGCTCTGTTTCTGCGTGTTCAAATGGCGTGTGATTGTTGCTTTTTCGTTCATGGGTTGAGTCAATTCGTGTCGTTGGTTATGAGTGTTAGTAGTGGTGTATTATTTGGTGCTGTTGGTGGTGGTCAGGAGGTGTGTGGGTGGCCGGAGGAGGCTGATTACGAGCCTGTTCAAAGTTGCAGGAACACAGGGGTTTCGAGTGTGTGCAGTGGGTTTTTGGGTGGTTGTTTCAGAGGGTGAGTGGCGTCGAAGGTGGGTGCTTGGCACCAGGGGGTAGTGGGTGACGTGAGGTGTCGTGGGATGTGGTTAGTTGGGTTGATGGTGGTGTCAGGAGGTGGTTAAGGAAGTGTTTGTAGAGGGTCGGAAACACGGTACATCGGAGTGATGTTGCGACCAGGGTGTTTTAGCACCGGTTTTGAGGGCTGTTTGGGTCATGTCGAGAGTGGTGGTTGGTGTCAGTAGATGCACCGTGGTCCAGGGGTGGGAACCACGGTGGTGTGATGGTGGTTCAAGCGGCAAAGAAGGTGTCGAAGGGGCTGTCTAGGTAGGCTGTTAGAGGGGTTTGTCATGAGAGCTGCTGGTGTATTTTGGCCTGCGTTTGCGTGAGAATGTAGTAGGGTAGTTGTTTGCTTTTGTCTACATGTCTAGTATTAT
Organism: Silene conica; assembly: GCA_029255685.2. NCBI lineage: Eukaryota > Viridiplantae > Streptophyta > Magnoliopsida > Caryophyllales > Caryophyllaceae > Silene > Silene conica. Next base: position 97,668,209 of record CM055312.2, read on the forward strand.
TACTATTATATATTATTACTATATTACTAGTACTATTATTATTATATGTATTAATAATAGTAGTAATATTATTGTTGTTGTTAAAGTATGGTTAGATAATTATTATTAGTAGTAAATGGTGTTCATGATATTTAATTATATGAGTTGTTAAGTAAGTTCAAAGTAAGAATGTGACGGATATCAATAGTTCGCTTATATTTTCTATGTTTGGTTATTTAATTGACTTTAGTTATAAAAGTAATAAGGTCAGGTTGGTTAAATTAATTGAAATAGTCATGTTTAATACGGTCTCGTTATGCGTAACATATATTATTTAAATCGTTAATTTGAAGAATTGATATATTATACTTGTTTACGTAGTTAATTATATTAGTTAGTAATTATGTGTATATTATATTGTTAGGTGACGATTTTGAGGTGGCATTATTCTGTTTACTCGCTGGCTTGTTTTTGGACTATATTGCTATCCAGGTAGGATACACTGAACTATTTTCAAAGATGTAAAATGAATGGATGTTTAAAATGTGTATTACGAGTGCAAGTATGATTCATATGTATTTGATGATTCAAGTATAAGTGGTTTAATATTGTATTCATAAGCATGTCATTTGCATTATTGAGAGGGAGGTGACAGATATTATTTGATATAAAGCCCAGGGTGGTCTGCAGGCCATGCCTGGTGTCTTCAGCTTTATGCTGGTATTCGACGACGGTCGATTATAGTCTGCCGGGAGGTTCGGTATGGCTTGGTGTTTCGGGTTATGATTGGTGTTTCGGGTTTGAGATTGAGAATGAGGTTGAGCTCGAGCATATCATGGCATTTGCATATCATCTTTGTTGCATTATTTGTTATTGTGTTATCCTACTCAACCGCGAGGTTGACAGTGTATTCGTGTACACCTACGATGATCCGGAATGGAGAGTAGATTCTGCAGGACAGAGACAGATGAGCTAGGAGCTGGGGCAGGAATGTGAGATGCGTACTTTGGACCGACTTAGAATTATATCACATCTAGAGAAGTCATCAGTTGTATTTTCTTTTCTGTTATGTAGTAACTGTCCTGACCAAGTTTAAATTTTATCGGTTTTTATAAAGTATTTTGGTTGGTTTACTTTGTTATTCACTACCTCGGATATTCCGAGATGGTAACAGCTTCATTTATTTAAGAATGTCTTGCTAAAGGCTCTTAAATAAATGGGGGTGTTACAGAATACGGCATGATGGTGATCGATGATGGGAGGGAGGCCCTCCTTTCTCTTTGGTCCTTATCTTTGTTTTTCCGACACCATTATTAGTAATCAGCAGAAACCTATCTGTCACAAGCTGAATACAAATAAGGTCTCTCTCATAATAATATATAAGTAGCACTATCCATAATTTACTCCATTTCCTCCCCACTTATCCTCCCACTTACTTTATTGTGAAAGAGACTCTATCTATTTTCAGCTTGTTACGGATAGTGTTCGGTACAAGCGAGACACTTTGTTAAGTAATGACTTCTCCTTTTTATCGTCTTCTACTAACTATCGAAATTTTCGGGTTTTGACCCTAAGAAAACGGTTTTAGTTTTCGGGTTAAGGTAGAATTTGACGGTGTGGTCACATGTGACATTTAACACGAGTTGAGTATTTTTTTAAAATATTTTTATACGTTTACCATTTTATGTAGCGTGAGTAGTTCATTTTCATTTTTTAATTGTGTTTTAAATTATACACGAATTATTAAAATAAAACCGTTTTTCATCGGAAGACGACACTTTGATTAATTAAAAGACTCATTTAAACTATAAACGAGTCATAAAATAAAATAAGTTAAGCTAAAAATGTTTTGATTTTAAGCGCACTATTCAAGATAAATAAAGAATCAAACCAATACTTGCCTTGTTTTTTTAATTCAATGATTTTCATCTATATAAGTATAAAAGAAGAACCGCTATTCATTATTTGGACACGTGTCGCTTTCACGTTAAAAATTTTCCCGCTCAAAGCTTAAAATCCTAAGATTATACTGCATATCTTTTATTTGAGCAATACAATTATGGACAATATCTTCTTAAAATATTTCTCTACCATATTTATATCTATTTATTTATATTAATAAATGAAACTTTTTTCGAGCGATTGCATAATCTCCAACTTTTACGGACTATTTATATATAAAATAAATAATGCATGAATTTTAATGTAAAAAATAAGTTTTTGCACATATATATTACTCCATATTTACGGTAAATTGTTACCGCAATTAATAGGAAGCACGTGTTTTGGGAAGAAAAGAGTTATTATCTTTCTCAAGCTTCAAGTCATTTTTTTTAAACTACAAACACACCCACAATTCAAAATTCAAGTTTTTTTTTGAATTCTTGCATAAATATTATAATATCAAGTCTTTACAAAAACTATTTTGATAATTTATGTGCAAGTACATTGTACGTGAGAGTTTATATAAAACATATTTTTTTAATACATTTCAGTTTTTGTTTTCCATTTCAAACCAATATATTTATCTTTCTTTTGTTTGTGAATCTATATAATCAAAATATTCATAAAAAACATCCAAATATAGAACGATAAAAAAATGAATGAGACATACTAAAATGAAACACAATTTTTCTCATTTAAGACGAAAATATCCAACTTAACCTTATGACGGTCAAATAGTACGGGTATGACAAAAATAATTTATTTAGGAACTAGCAAAGTATCCTATCTAATCAAGTAGGATAGTAGTTGACCTGTTTTATTCTTAAGATAATATACCTTCTTAAAAGCAACCAACTGAGAGTAGAATAGATAAACAAATAATCGAGACAGAATGAGTAATAAATTTTATTCACAATAAAAATATTTAAAGACTTTTTAAATTAGTGCATAAATATTTTAATATAAAGTCTTCTTGCAAACTATTTTGACAATTTTTGTGTAAGGATATTGTACGGGAGAGTTTATGTAAAGCGGAATTGTTTTAATAAATTTCAGTTTTTATTTTCCGTTTCAAACCAATATGTTTATCTTTGTTTTTGTTTGTGAATTCGTTATTTACACAAGATTAATGTAAAACGGTCTCAAACCTTATGTGATATGAATATTAATAAATAAATAAATTTAAGGTTTTTTTTGGGTTGGGGTCTCTACTTATGATACCCTTCTATTTTTAAGTTTTCAACATGACACCCTCTAATTTTTAAACACATGTGGTACGCCTAATTATTACCATAAATTAATCAGTGAGACCCTACCTAAGAATTCTATCAAATACTCCTGTTAATGTATTAATAAATAAATTTAATGACTTTGTTACTCCTTGATCCGAGAATAAGCAGCATATAATTGTTCAATTAATTAGGTTTTGAAATTTACTCACATTTAAAATTATCAAATAGGTAGAATATGTTCATAGTGGAAATTATCAACATGTTATGTTTGAATATCAAAATAAGAGACACGGATATCTGTACGTATGATACTCTCTTCCCTTCATTATTTTTTCCATTTGTTTTTACGCGGTCTCTAACACGCCAGTTTGACCGGGTTTTTAGTGATATGTACGTTGCTTATTATTTTCGGAAGTTATATTTTCTGAATGATACTTTCATAATAAATATAAATATTTCATTTTATGTTTGAACTTATTTTTGGTTTAAAAAATTCAATTTCGATCCAAAAGACTGAACGGGAAGAGAAATCAGAATGATAGAGGGTGTTTAGTAAAGGTAGAAGCATATGTTTCAAGACTAAGGTGATCTATAAGAAATTGATATTACAATTAGTAGACATTTTGTGTATAGATTACGACGGTGATTGGGAGAGAATCGTTTGTTCAAGCAAGATGATGAAATGTTACATCGTATATCACTATTATAGGTTTGTTTTCGTGTTGTAAATGATCATTACAAATCATTTATGATAATTTTTGAGCATCAATTCTAATATAATAATATGAATTGTTTATATAAAATTTGTGCGTTTAAACTAATAAAATGATGTAAGTATACATTTTATAACTTAATTATATATGTTATTTATTTATCTCCGTGCATTTTTACACGGGTGCTAAACTAGTATAATATAGAGAGTAACTTTTACTACTATACATTTATCGGAATTACTTTAGAACATATAGCTTGCCTTTCCTAGTTTACATTGGAAGTTATGGTAATGGTAAGGGCAATAATATGAATACAGAGTAAATATTAAACATATATATGCATACTTAATCATCCATTGAAGCATGTTGTCGAGCCACTTTAGGAAGCAAAAGATGGACTAGTAGGAGGTGTAAGAGCCGGTTTCCAAGCTGAATTTTGATCATTAGTTCCTGTAGCTTTTTGAAAGGACCGACGCAGCATAGAGTACATCACATCTTTACTCATTTCCAAACGATGTAACTCGGGAAATGATTTCATCATGTCATAGCAGTCGAATTTCATCTTTGGCAAGTAGTGAAGACGGAGTATTTTACAATCGACTTCAGGGTTAAGTTTGGAAAGATTACCTCCTTTGATATACAATTTCTTGAGTGGTATATATTGGTGTAGTAGTAGTAGTAGTCTTCTTATTTTGAGCAATTAGATCTAAAATCTTTGTTGATGTGTCATCCGAGGCGGCCTCCATATCGAATTTGGTAAGTTTGGGTGGAAATTTAGAAGCAACATCAAATCGAACTTCTTGATTATTATCAGGAGAACACGCCCCGACCCAAGTTATTTTCAAGTGGGTAAGACTCTGTAACTTGCATAGAGTTTCAAGATCGGTATTTGTAGGAAAATTCAAGCGCCTTGTTCGTAATGTCAGCTTCCAAAGATATTCAAATTGGGAGGGGTTAGAAATAAAAGAGTTGTAAGGATCATCCTGTTGACGAGGAATAACGAATCCCTTAACCACTCTAAGCTGAATACAAGCATCAACAACATTAGCAGAGTGATCAAGCAGGTAACACTCCGACATGTCCAAGTATTCAATGTCTCGCATCGTGTTAAACTGTGAAATAGATTCTAAAATATGACAACCTTTGAGAATCAAGACCCTGAGGAATTTACAATAAAGAGAAGGCAGTATTACTAACCCAGACACCCCTTGGAGACTTAAATAAGCCATTAGAAAATTGTTCAAAACCTTAATCAGGAAATCGACATCTTCGGCCACAATGTATTTTCTAGGATCGCAATTCCAATTACCTAATTGCATCATTTCCCAGGACTGGTCTACTACCATGTTCAGTCTTTCGGTAGTGAGATTACAAGCATCCGTGTTTACCACACAATCGCCGATTGATTCCGTAAAAGATAGAGATAAAGAGTTTATCTTATGAATTCTAATCGCATCAAACTCATCACTTTCGCTACTAGCCTGTAATTTGGTCCAGATTACACGGTTCATCTTATACTTAAAACCTTCCCTTTTATTACTTTTACTTACATTTTCTGCAAATGTTATTACAGGTTCAATCAATTTCATCTCCATTAACTCCCTTACGTGTTTTTCAAAATCCGACTCTTTGCCATCGTCTTTTATTTTATCAGGGTGTTGTTCATAAATGGGCGAGACAAACCAAAGGGCTAAATCATTCTTCTTAATATTCATCCCACGAGGGAGCATAGCAAAAAGGTCTATCAAAAATCGTTTCTCATCAGTGGCTAACTCTTTGAATAAACCCAAATTAAAATCAATATCCGCACTATCATTATCATTAGCATTATCAGTGTTATTATGGGCGGGATGAGTTGAAGTAGTAGTACCGTGAGTTGAAATAACATCATCAGTAGACAGACGGGACTTACCAACCCTTGTGACGAGAGCTTCATATCCCGTTGCATGACACGAATCATCAAGTTTCTTTAGCTCTTCAAGACTTAAGATGGTTTTCCGCACAACTTTGTCAAAACAATCTTTCGTAGTATACTCACCATCATCGATCGTACATCCAGGTCTTTCATTAAACCATTAATGATCTTCTCGACTTAATCAAAAATAGTATTTTCCGCTGATTTCGGTTTAATTTTAGCTTTACTACTACTATTTTGTTCAAACATAATTTTGGCTATATTAAGTTGTTTTGCAAGAGAATTGCCATGATTCATAAGGGTAGAAACTAGATTAATAGTTGACATAATAAATAGGTTATTAATTGTTATAGAATAATGATAAATAGGTTATTAATTGTTATAAAATAATGATTATAGGCTGTAATTTTAATTTTATAAACCGGGAATTTAAATTATATATTATGTTCTTTGCATTTGTTGTGAGTGACAAGATGAATTAAAGCATCAAATAAAAAAAAGTTGGGTTAAAAATATTTTGATTCTTAACCACCAATATCGAGACAAGTAAAGAATTTCATAAATAGTATGACTATATATCCAGATGTTTATAAATATAGTATGTCGAATATAAAATTGAATTGAGTTTATATGCAATTTTTTTTGAGCATTGCTTTAAAAATGTTCATCCAAAATTTAGGCTTAAAAAAGAAAAATTGAACATTGTCAGAATATATCACCTAAAAGTAAAATTTTGAGCAATTTATAACCTGATAATATTTTAAGGGCGTAAATTAATAATAATTGCCTCTAAATTCTAAATAAAAACTTCTGAAAATTATTGTTGACGATGGTGGGTTAGCTAGCGAAGCTAGATTATATATCTCTTGCTCAATCATACATATTCATATGGATCTATCAACTAAGTTATAATTTAACAGGTCTAGTAACATGTGACATTTAACTTACGTCAAGTTTCTCGTCACATATCTTATACATTTACCATTTTAGGTAGCATGAGTAGTCCACTTTCATTTTTTTCATCAATTATGTTGTGAATAATACACGAACTATATAAACTAAAACCGCTTTTCACCGCAAGTTGACAGTTTGATTAAAAACACTCATTTATGATCATGAATTATTTAAAGGAGATAATTAATACACAAACAGTCTGTTGTACACGATAATTATTAGGTGACAATGCAATTATGCGGTGCTTGTTTTTTTTAACAGAAAAAACAATTCGAGCAAATAGCTTTCCGTTGATAATATATTAAATTTCTTCATAAATAGGCTAATAAGGAAATATGACAAATTACTACCTAATAAGTTCAAAAAATTGTATATTACTACCTAATATAATTAATTTTGCAACTTACTATCTAAAATCACACAACATTAATCACTTTGCTACCTTTTTTATGGAAATTGAACTTGAGTTAGTTTTAAATGTTCGGAATACGTTTAATGACGATTTAACCCCTCCCTTAATATCCCCTCCCTCCTTCGCTCCCTCCCAACTTTCTCTATCACACTTAATCAATTAAATTCATTAATTAATTTCATCAGATTGATCATCAAAACATTGACTTACGCCATAGATGCTTCCTTTCTTCCCTTTTCTTTCTGTTTTACTGGTTTATATTAATATTAATTAATTAAGTTTAATTTATTGAAGTTTATATATCAGATTGTTTCATTTTTCTGGGTTTAGTCCCTTGGATCTTTGTTTGTGTAGAATTCTCCCAACTTATGGAGATGAGAATGGAGGGAAATTAGAAAATGAATGAAGTTACAGGGGAAAATGGAAGGAGATTTAGGGAGGAGTTAAAATCTGGAAATGAGTTTTATTGAATGAGAGAATCATTATTACTATAAAAGAAGGATGGATTTCAGCCTACGTGGCGCAGTTATATCGCAGCATTGGGTATTTCGAGGTCTCACATTCATCCTCAGCTTTTTCACTTTTTATAGACCAATCAGATTCACACATCTATGCCACCTCACATTAATTTAATAATTTAATAATTTAATAATCATTTCTTTATTATTAAATACAAAAACTGAATCAGAATAAAATCCTTCCAAATTTGACTCATTCTCATTTTACCAAATATAATCATCATAATCATAAAATCAAAAATCAAAATAAAAAATGTTTCAATTTGATTCATTTTGACCAGTGAAATCCCCAAATCAAATCCTACCCCTCTTCTCAATTTCGCCCAAATTAATGGCATCATTATTTCTCCCCTTTTGATCCACAAACCCTAATTTCAATTTCAATCCAACAAATTGAAATCCCATCACATGTTTCATTAAAAATCAAATCAAAATCTCAAACCCTAACCCTAACTTTCCAAAATAGGGTAAAATCAATCAAATTAATCCAATCAACGAAACGATGCCGTCGCATGGGGATGTAGATCGGCAAATAGAGCAATTAATGGAGTGCAAACCATTGTCGGAAATGGATGTGATAACATTATGCGAACAAGCGAGGGCAATTTTGGTAGAAGAGTGGAATGTTCAACCGGTCAATTGCCCGGTGACCGTTTGTGGAGATATTCACGGGCAGTTTTACGATCTTACTGAATTGTTTCGTATTGGCGGCAATTCTCCTGATACTAATTATCTCTTTATGGGTGATTATGTAGGTCTGTATACTCAAAACATTTTTGATTTTTGTTTTAATTATTGATTTTGATTAAAAATGCGGAAATAGTCTTAATAACATTATTCATCGGTTATTTTTAATTTAATTGTTTTTAATAACATTTGTTCTTAAACATCCGCCGTTATCTTCTTCTTTTTCTCGCTGCTTCCTCTACTTATCTTTTTTAATGAATACTGTATTGTTATATCTGGGTTTTTTTTTCATTGTTTCGATATGTAATTTAAAGAACTGGGGCTATTCATTGTTTAGGGATATAATTTGTGGGATTAAATAGATTGGTTGAATTTTTAACAAAGGTTTAGTTTATTATACTTAGATCAGTTGACTAATTTTGGATATGATCGATACCTTATTAATTTGCAGAGTGATCTCGAATTGGACGTTGACAAAGATTCGGGATATTAAGGAGCTCTCAATTGATGAAGGTAGGGGATTTTTTTCCCAGGTGTTTCTATGCTAGATAATTTGTAGAGTATTTATTATTCATCATTTCTTATCATTTTATTTCGAAATTGTTTTAAAAAAACCTAGATGAAATGAAACAAGCATCACTAATGAAAGTAATACTCTTTGGTAATTTTCTTTTCATAGCAAAATATTTGAGTTCTCCAAAAGGTTGAATATGGTGTGAATGGTATTGCGTTACTCCTGATTTTGCTTACTTAGATCTAATTATATATCTTTAATGGAGGATAAGTTTCTTGATATAGTTTTTCTATGCATTACCATGGTTATCATATGTTATATTGGTTATTTATCCAATAAGTTATCATCTTCGTCACACTATTATATTGATGCTATGTAGTCCGGTCACCGTTGGCTAATGATGCGGGTCCAATTCCATCTTTACTTCACATTTATCATGTGAATCATAAAAATCTTGGGTTGACTTGATTACCGTCTTTAATTTTTGGATGAAAGTATAAATCTGTAATTCATATTGCTATCAGTTTCATTTAGTATAACATTATTGTCTAATGCTTATACACGAAGTAAAGACTCAATCTTTTACCGACTCTTTCTCTCAAATTGTCCATATCCCTTATGCCCATGAAATGACATTGTTTTAGGTAATTCACCCTAACTGCTTCCAATTCAATTTATTTGGCTTTTTATATTTTTTTCATGATTGGTTATTGAATTCCGAGAATCCCAGCCTTTTATATTTGACTCAATTTTTTTTAACCCGACCTTCATAATTTTATTTAATATACTATTTTTTATGAGTAATTAAAACTTTTTGAGACGAACACAGTAGGTCTTAAGTCCGAACTTTTATACTTCATCCTTAACATGGTTTTAAATCTCGGCCGAGTCATCCTTAACATGGTTATTGAATTCCGAGAATCCCAGCCTTTTGCATTGAGGACAAAAGGAGGTTACTGGTGTACGAGTATATATGCAACAAATCCCTGGACACGCATTTGTACGGTAATGTACTTTTATCTCTGTCCATTCCGTTTTGCAGATATTGTTATCGTTGTGCAGTATGTTTCTTTGTATTCTGATATCTAAATGTTCCAATTGCTTTCTGAACTTACTGAGCTGAATGATTTCACTATTGCAGGGAGGACTCGGGCTCCACTTGAATGGTATGCACGCCAGAAGATTGCAGTCGGAGCTGCCCGGGGGTTGCGATATCTTCACGAAGAGTGCAGAGTTGGCTGCATTGTTCACCGAGACATGCGTCCTAACAATATTTTGCTCACCCATGATTATGAGCCACTGGTATGAAAACAGTACATTTTTTCATCTTGGTACATACGCGTGGTAGACGGTTTTACATTAGCAATGATGTAATACTGCATGCCGTTTATTTAGCAACTTCATAGAAAATACTCTTTCCATTTTTTTACGTTCTTCCCAGCCTTCCAAATTCGCCGTGGATATTTTGAAAACTGGAAAGAACACGCCTAGACGTTATTAGTTTTATCAATACGGACATACAAGGTAAGTTTGCGATGATTTTGACGTTGTGGATTGTGTATATGTCAGGTGGGTGATTTTGGCCTGGCAAGGTGGCAACCGGATGGAGACACTGGTGTGGAAACGAGAGTAATAGGCACATTTGGGTATTCCTTTGACTTTATTTGATGTGACGATTCCATAGTTTCTTAGAACTTGGGGAGAAATTCAATATTGCAGCTGAATTAGATTGAAATTGAGAACACAAATAATAGTGTTACAATATCAGTAGGTTGAAATGTTGAAATCAAGGATTGTGGGTTTTATTGCAGCTGAATCCCAGAGATACGACTGATGGATTTCTGTCATCATGATTATATATTTTTATCGATTTCAAATCTGCAGGAGCATCGAGGACAGAGTAAGATGTTATTTTTCATGTGGAACAGGGAATTATGTTGATGTTTGCTGGCTTTGTTGTGATTAAAACTGGCACAAGAACAGCAAGCGCCTAACTGACTGTGACATTGGCTTTGTAGAAATGCTATTGATGGACGGGATGGCGATTATATGTCGACACAGACCGCCACGTGATGTGGACACGGTTAACTCCTGGTATTTTGAAGCATGCTGTCATCCAAGTCGTATCTCTGGGATTCAGCTGCAATAAAACCCACAATCCATCAGATTATTCTTGCAGATTTAGTAATTATAATTTGACTGCCTGCAACATTGGGTTTTAGTTACTTTAGTTGCATGAATTAGAGAAACATTACAATATTGTAGGTTATTTCATTTTTGTTCGACATTGGTGTTTCTTATTTTTCACTTTAATATACTTAAAACTTTTGTATATCAATAATACAAATGACTCAGAAGCATAAAAATGGGTGGATGAGCATATTCCTTTGGTTAATCATTTTTTAGCAATCCATAGATATTGTTTTCAATATCAACCTACTGATATTGTAACACTATTATTTGTGTTCTCAATCTACATACATTGTTATAGAACTAAACTAAATATGTACCAGTGAACCAGTTAACCAAATAATGAGTTGATTTAAAACTTAATATGCCATTCATCATCGAAAGTCAAAACAATTTAACTACTATTCTTTTTTTTCAAAGCTAATAATGAGATTCCTGCAATTTCCGAGCCTCCTTGGCTAATTATTTGCATGTAGGTTTAATGATCAAGGAATGTGAATTAATAAAACAACTACAATTTCCTACTCATTCGGGGAACTACTTTGCTAGAGTTTTGGATATTATAAATAATTGTGATTCTTGAACGTTGGTCTGTGTTTTTATATTATGGAGTACTAATAATTTAACTCATTTTGTTACCTTTGTATTTTCTCCAGATATATCACACACAATGGGGAAAGATAAATAACTGAGAACGATTGGAAGTCAAACTGGCCCTACTTGGAAGCAATACTAAGTTAAACAGTTCGACCAACTCAAGATGGAGCATACCTTAAACCATTGGGGTTAAACCAAAGTAGAATTGATGAAGTTATTTTTGGTTATCAAAAAATGGCCATTAAACAAGCTCGGATCAAAATTAGAAGGAAACATTTTACACCATTTCACACTTACATATTCCTAGGGTTAAGAAAATTGATGAGCATGTTCATGTTATGACAGTGTGTTGCGTGGACAGGTGTTGCGTGGACAGGCATTTTCCTGAAATGCAAGTTTTATTTTTTTCAACAGTTTTTTCCGCTTTTGTTTTTATTTATAAAAAAAAGTTCATATAAAAGGCGAGACCAAATATTACTCTATAATTCCAAATAAAGAATTATTGTCTAACTAATTTTAACATATTAACAACACTATTATTCCGATTTTTTATATGTTTTAAACATTTATTTACATAGAACTAAAAATTATTCAACCATGTATTTCCATGCAATTTGCACGGGTTCTAAGTTTGAAAGAAGACAGTTTCCTTTAGCAGTTTGTTTCGCCATGACTATCAACAAAAGTCAAGGTCAATCTCTATCCCGTGTTGGACTTTATCTTCCAAGACCAGTCTTTACCCATGGCCAACTGTGCGTTGCTATATACAGGGCCACGAGTAAGAAAGGTCTAAAAGTGTTACTTCTTGATGAAGAAGGAGGGATGACTAATACAACAACAAATGTTGTTTACAAGGAGGTTTTCGAGAAACTGTAATTTTCGTGTTGGGTTATCGAATTTTAATACACCCATTTAATTTATATTTGTACCTGATCAGTTATTTTGTTCATCGTATTTGCCCGTCAAATTATGTTCCGTAAGTAATTCATCAAAAGACAGTAACTTTCCAAACTACTCATTATTAGTTATTTAATCTTTTTTTATTCGTCTATTGTTTTTTTCTTATATAGCTTATTCATTAATGTTATCATAAGTACTCCAAATATTATCATCATTACTAATAGTTATTCGAATATTAGTGCATCAGGAAATTCACCTTTTCACCGAATATATCTTATATTCAAACATCCCGTTAAAAAACAATTCGTTAGAATAAACACAATTGTTATATATTGAAATAAATATACCGACGTCGTCTTTAAAAATAAGTGTACACAACCCCGTGATTTTTCACGGGTGTTACACTAGTTATGTTTTAATGGAGGAAAGAGAGGGGAATGGTAATATAGGTATTAATTTAGGTTTGAAATTAAAAAAAGGGACGAAATAAACTGATTTCCGTCATTTTTTAGCAATTTCCGTCATATAGGTAGTAATCGTGCAAGTTTTACACTTATTAGGTTGTTATTTGAATAATTCAACATATTAGGTAGTAATATGCAAAAGTTTAGACTTATTAGGTAGTAATATGCTAAATAGCCTAATAATAATAATAATAATAATAATAATAATAATAATAATAATAATTTTTAAAGTATAGACATAAAAGAACGTGAAAAAACACATAAAACAAATTCTAAAATAAGAGATTTTTCAGTAGATTTTATATATCCCAAACAGGCCTTCCTATCTCGTTGCTCATAGCCTAAAAGTACACATCCAACCGTCACAAATTTGTGGTCGAATTAACGATATTTAAGAATGTTAATAGGGCGAGTACAAAAAATGTCGACTATTGTTAATAATAGGTCGTAACTCTTTCACTTCGCTCGGTTAGTATCATTAAAAATTTTGCGAGAATAAATTTGATTAATAATGGAGCTAATTGAGTGAAACCATGAATCTGTATGGCCGTATGGGCACTAATAATGTACGAGTATATGATTAAGAGTACATACATACGGCGTACCGTAAATGTTAAACATATGCATACCGAATCATCCATTGAAGCATGTTGTCGAGCCACTTTAGGAAGTAGAAGATGAACTATGTTGGGAAAAAACTCGTATTTCCCTCTTTGTGTAATTACGGGAAAATAAATATAATGCAGCGGAAAATTAAATTAGACAAAGACACAATAGAATTTTTGGTTACGCGGAAAAACCCGAATAGGTAAACAACCGCGGGACAAGTAGTCCAATTCTTCCACTATAATGTTGTAGTAGGATTACAAGTCGTCACCTTAATTAGGTGGGTATCTCTCACTAATAATAGTGTATTTCTTCTCTCTCAATGAGGAAAACTCTCACAATAATAATATTAATTATTGTGGATAAATAACATGTTTTGTATTTTTATATTTGATGATCAATACGCTCTTCAATCTCACGTATTTATATGTGATGATGAAGGTTTAACTTACTCCACTATTAAAGACTAAAATGAATGTTTTCCATACATCCATTTAGTAACTAGCTTTGTCCATCAATTTTTTTAGTAAATGCAACTACGTTTTTCATTACTAGATGAGTTTCAATGAGTTACGTCATGTGAAACATCTCATTCACTTATTGTGTTAACTCCCTCAATTAAAGAGAGAATAACCCAACAAATCTCCCCCTGCTCGACTTAATTTGAGGGTAGAACCACACCGGAACCATCACAACAATCATCGAATTTCTTAGTTGTAATGACCTTGGTCATCATGTCAGACCAATTGTCATCAGTGTGAACTTTATCAAGTTGTAGCTTCTTTTCATCTAACACATCTCGAATCCAATGATATCGAACATCGATGTGTTTGGATCTTGAATGGTAGGCTGGATTTTTAGCTAAGTGAATAGCACTTTGATTATCACAAAGTAGAACATAATTTTCTTGCTTTTGATCAAGCTCTAGCAAGAAATTCTTCAGCCATAACATTTCTTTACAAGCTTCGGCGGCTGCAATATACTCGGCCTCTGTAGTTGACAACGCAACACATTTTTGTAGTTTAGACTGCCAAGATACAGCTCCCCCTGCAAAAGTAGTCAAATAACCGGATGTCGATTTTCTGGAGTCGACATCACCTGCCATGTCTGCATCACAATAACCTTTTAGTAAAGGTTCGCCTTTTCCAAAACATAAGTATCTATTGCTCGTTCCCCGAAGATATCTAAATATCAATTTCACAGCGGACCAATGTTCCTTTCCGGGATTAGATAAATGACGACTAACTACTCCGACTGCATAAGCAATGTCGGGTCTTGTACATATCATGGCATACATTAGACTTCCAACAGCGGAAGAATAAGGGATATTCTGCATCTCGAGTCTTTCGTTCTCACTTACTGGACTTTGCTTCTTACTGAGTTTGATATGTCCAGGAAGTGGCATACTAACCGGCTTGGCATTGTTCATCTTGAATTTTTCAAGGACTTTCTCAATATATCTCTCTTGGGATAACCATAAGAGTTTCTTCTCTCGGTCACGAATAACTTTTATCCCAAGGATCTGTCTCGCCGGTCCCAAATCTTTCATAGCAAATGACTTGCTTAGAGCTTTCTTAAGTGATGCAATTTT
The DNA here is from genome assembly GCA_029255685.2 of Silene conica. Lineage (NCBI taxonomy): Eukaryota > Viridiplantae > Streptophyta > Magnoliopsida > Caryophyllales > Caryophyllaceae > Silene > Silene conica. The sequence continues at coordinate 97,683,425 of CM055312.2, forward strand.
GAGTTTATCTTGCCCAACAATTAACATATCATCAACATATAATAATAGTATGATAAAATCACCACTTGCGTACCTCTTCATGAAAACACAATGATCGGTCTGTGTTTTATTAAAACCATGCTCGATCATGAAGGAATCAAATTTCTTATACCATTGGCGTGGTGCCTGCTTTAAACCATAGAGACTTTTGTTGAGACGACATACGAGATTTTCTTTACCCGGTTCTTCGAATCCTTCAGGTTGCTCCATATAAATCTCCTCATCAAGATCTCCATGTAAGAATGCAGTTTTTACATCGAGTTGCTCAATCTCCAAATCTAGACTAGCAGCTAGACCCATTACAACTCGGATAGATGACATCTTCACAACAGGGGAAAATATTTCATCAAAATCTATCCCCTTTTTCTGATTGCATCCTTTGACAACAATTCGAGCTTTGTATCGAGGTTTAGGATTGTTCTCTTCATTCTTGAGCTTGAACACCCATTTACATCTCAACGCTCGTTTTCCTTTGGGTAACTCCACTAGATCATAAGTGTAATTCTCATGCAAGGATTGCATTTCTTCTTGCATAGCTTTATCCCATTCTTCTTTATGATCGCTAGTTAGTACTTCTCCATAATTCTGAGGCTCCCCTGCATCAGCGATAAGTTCATACTCTTCTTCACTATATCTAGAGGATGGACGTCGTTCTCTATCACCACGACGTGGTTCGGGTTGAACTGGAATATTCATATCATCTTCTTCAAATTGTTCAACATTTTGACCATGATTTTGTTCTCTTTCTTCTCTCCCTACATCATTTGGTACCACAGGGGATGGTGAAGAATTATCACGAATAATAATCTGAGGTTGAGACTTCTCAGACTCCTTAAGGTCTTCAATTGTTTGATCCTCGAAAAAAACAACATCTCGGCTTCTCACTACCTTTCTTTTGACTGGATCCCATAATCTATAGCCAAATTCATCTTTGGGTGAGCCAAGGTAAATACATTGCCGGGTTTTTGAATCCAATTTGGCTCGCTCGTCCTTCGGAATGTGGACAAATGCGCGACAACCAAACACCTTCAAGTGATCATAAGATATCTTCTTTCCCGACCATATTTCATATGGAATACCTTTATTCAAAGAGTTTGATGGCGAGAGATTAATAATATCAATAGCAGTCTTCACAGCTTCTCCCCAGTATGAGTTTGGGAGTTTTGCGTGAGATAACATACAACGAACTCTTTCACAAATAGTCCGATTCATTCTTTCAGCTATGCCATTTAGCTGAGGTGTCTTCGGAGGTGTCTTTTCTAGCCGGATACCAAAAAATTTGCAATAATCTTCAAATGGACCACGGTATTCACCACCATTATCAGCGCGGACGCACTTTAATTTCTTACCCGTTTGACGTTCCACCATGGCATGAAATTCCTTAAAGGATTGAAGTACCTGGTCTTTGGTTTTCAACAAATATAACCAAACCTTTCTCGAATGATCATCAATAAAGGTGACAAAATATGACGCACCTCCTTGAGATTTTTCAGTCATAGAGCAAACGTCAGTATGAACCAAATCTAGGATATACTTTCTTCTAGATGGCGAGTTGGATCTTTTAAATGAGACTCTATGCTGCTTTCCTGCTAAACAGTGCGTGCAAGGATCAAGAGATTTACCTTTCACCTTTGGTAGTAGGTCTTTTTGTGAGAGGATTTGTAATCCTTTCTCACTCATATGCCCTAACCTTTTATGCCATAATTGAAAGGAAGAATTATCATGAGCAATATTTGCCTCATCCTTGAATACGCGTCCATGGGTGAAATATAAGGTACCTTCTTTCTTGCCTCGGGCAATAATCATGTTACCATTGGTGAGCTTCCACTTGCCAGCACCAAAATAATTCATATACCCAACGTCATCAAGTTTACCAGCTGATATTAGATTAAGCCGCATATCAGGTACATGTCTCACATCTTTCAACATAAGCTTACAACCGGTACTAGTCACCAGTTGAATATCTCCTAAGCCAACAATTTTGCTTGTGACTTGATTTCCCATTTTCACCGTACCAAAATCACCTTTCTTGTAGGATGAAAATAACCATTCATGTGGGGTGATGTGAAAAGATGCACCTGAATCGACAATCCATAGGCTTTCATCAGAAGCTAGATTGAGATAATTGTCTTCTCCTATTATAAATATATCGGTTTCTTCCTCAATCGCAACAGCACTGGTGCTTGGCTCTTCTTTCTTCTTTGGGTCAATTTGATCTGGCTTGACCGTACCATTTTTCTGGTCTCTCTTCAAATTCCGACATTCGTATTTTCTATGACCCGGTTTACCACAATAATAGCAAGTGACGTTATCTCTAGAACGAGATTTGGATCGTCCTCTTGACTTGTCACACCCCTTGTTTCTAGAATAATCACGATTTTCACTCCTACCTCTGTTTTCAACAACATTAACGTCAGAATGTGTTGAAATTCCACGCTCCTTTCTCCTAGCTTCTTCATTTAGAAGACTGTCAGCAACTATATCCATGGTGAGATTTCCTTCAAGGGATGAGTTACTGAGTGTAACAACTAAAGTGTCCCAACTCTCAGGAAGAGAGCTTAAAAGCAATAATGCTTGTAGCTCATCATCAATCTTCATATCCACCTTGGTTAACTGGTTTACAAGGCCCTTGAAATTATTCAAGTGTTCAATCATGCCTTGACCATCTTTGAAATCTAACTTCACCAATCGTCTTACGAGAAGAGCTTTATTTCTAGGAGTTTTCTTTTGAATCATAGATTCAAGTTTTGTCCATAATTCATGAGCATTAGTGAAAGTAGCCACATGCTCAAATAAACTTCGGTCGATATATTTACGGATCATAGCGACCGCTTTCCGATTAAGAAGATCCCAATCTTTGTCCGATTTTCCTTCCGGCTTATCTTCACTAATGATAGGCTCATACAAATCTTTACAATATAAGTGATCCTCCATCATTGGTTTCCAATAGGAATAATTATCAGCCGTGAGTTTAAACATATCACCATCATAATGAGCGACGGTAGTCTCCATAATAACACAAGAATTTTTTTTTGAGCCCACTAACCTGGCTCTGATACCACTGTTGGGAAAAAACTCGTATTTCCCTCTTTGTGTAATTACGGGAAAATAAATATAATGCAGCGGAAAATTAAATTAGACAAAGACACAATAGAATTTTTGGTTACGCGGAAAAACCCGAATAGGTAAACAACCGCGGGACAAGTAGTCCAATTCTTCCACTATAATGTTGTAGTAGGATTACAAGTCGTCACCTTAATTAGGTGGGTATCTCTCACTAATAATAGTGTATTTCTTCTCTCTCAATGAGGAAAACTCTCACAATAATAATATTAATTATTGTGGATAAATAACATGTTTTGTATTTTTATATTTGATGATCAATACGCTCTTCAATCTCACATATTTATATGTGATGATGAAGGTTTAACTTACTCCACTATTAAAGACTAAAATGAATGTTTTCCATACATCCATTTAGTAACTAGCTTTGTCCATCAATTTTTTTAGTAAATGCAACTACGTTTTTCATTACTAGATGAGTTTCAATGAGTTAAATCATGTGAAACATCTCATTCACTTATTGTGTTAACTCCCTCAATTAAAGAGAGAATAACCCAACAAACTAGTAGGAGGCGTAAGAGACCGTTCCCAAGCTGAATTTTGATCATTAATCCCAGTTGCTTTTTGGAAGGATCGCCGTAACATAGAGTACATGACATCTTTACTCATGTCATAGAAATCACATTTCATCTTAGGTAAGTAGTGAAGACGAAGTATTTTACAATCGACTTCAGGGTTAAGTTTGGGAAGATTACCTCCTTTGATGTACAATTTCTTGAGTGGTATTGGTGTAGCAGTAGTTGTCTTCTTCTGATGAGCAATTAGATCTAGAATCTTTATTGATGTGTCATCGGAGGCGGCCTCCATCTCGAATTTGATAAGTTTTGGTGGAAATTTAGAAGCAACATCAAATTGAACTTCTTGACTATTATCAGGAGAACACGCCCCGACCCAAGTTATTTTCAGGTGGGTAAGACTATGTAACTCGCAAAGAGTTTTAAGATCGGTGTTTGTAGGAAAATTCAAACGCCTTGTTCGTAATGCCAGCTTCCAAAGATGTTCGTTCATATTGGGAGGGGTTAGAAATAAAAGAGTTGTGAGGATCATGCTGTTGACGAGGAAGAACGAATCCCTTAACCACTCTAAGCTGAATACAACCATCAACAACATTAGCAGAGTGATCAAGCTGGTAACACTCTGACATATCCAAGTATATAAGTCTTCTCGCCTTGTTAAACTCCGGGATAGATTCTAAGTTGTGGCAACCTTTGAAAATCAAGATGCTGAGGTATTCACAATAAAGAAAAGGCACTGTTACTAACCCAGACACCCCTTGAAGACTTAAACAATTTATTTCAGAATTGTTTAAGATCTTAATCAGGGAATGGACATCTTCAACCACAATATATTTTCTGGGATCGTAAATCCAGTTACCCAATTGCATCAAATCCAGTTACCCAATTGCATGTTTAGTCTTTCGGTAGTGAGATTACAAGCATCCCTGTTTACCACACCGTAGATACTTAGCGTTGCACATATAGATAAAGATTTTTTCTTCTGAATTCTATTCGCATCAAACTCAGCACTTTCGTCACTAGTCTGTAATTTGGACCAAATTACATTGGGCATCTTATACTTAAAACCTTCCCTTTTATTACTTTTACTTACACTTTCTACATATGTTACTACTGGTTCAATCAATTTCATAACTACTAACTCCCTTACGTGTTTTTCAAAATCCGACCCTCGGTCATCGTCTTCTTTAACAGGGTGTCGTCTAAATTTGGGCGAGAGATACCAAATGGCTAAGTCATTCTTCTTAATAATACTCCCACAAGGGAGCATACCAAAAAGGTGTAACAAAAGTCGCTTATGAACATGTAGCTCTTTGAATAAACCCAAATTAAAATCAATATCCGCATTATCATTATCATTGGTAATATGGGCGGGAGTTGAGGTAGTAGTACCGTGAGTTGAAATAGCATTAGTAGACAGGCGGAACTTACTAACCATGGTAACGAGAGCTTCATATTCGATTGCATAACACGGATCCTCAAGTTTCTTTAGCTCTTCAAGACTTGAGATGGTTTTCCGCACAACTTTGTCAAAACAATCTTTCGTAGTATACTCACCATCATCGAGTACATCCAAGTCTTTCAATAAACCACTGATGACCTTCTCGACTTGATCATAATTATTATTTTCCGCTGATTTAGGTTTAATATTAGGTTTACTACTATTTTGTTGAAACATAGTTTTGGCTATATCAAGTTGTTTTGCAAGAGATTTGCCATGATTCATAAGGGTAGAAACTAGATTAGTAGTTGACATGGTAAAATAGATGATTAATAGATTAGATTTAGGTTATAATTGTTATAGTATAACAATAGGTTATAAATTTAATTTTATATACCGGGAATTTAGATTATATAGTATGTCCTTTGAATTTGGTGTGAGTGACAAGATAAATTAAAGCAACAATTAAAAGACATATTCGTCGCAAACTTCCGACAGATCAAATATTAATGACATGGGCATATTAGATAAAAGTAAAGTGTCTAAGGAGCCGTATTTTGTTTTGTCTTATGAAACCATGTGGGTAGTTTGTGACGGATATTTCCGTCACAACACAAATTCTTGTTTCAAACGGCCACTTTTGGTCTAAAGTTTCAGACGGGTCATATGTGACCATTTTATAGTTAAATGTAACCATAATAGTGTGGTCAATGTTACCGCTTATGATAACTTTTTTTTCAATAATGGTCACATTTTGCTGTAAAATGGTAACATATGGCTCGTCTGAACCTTCAGACCAAAAGTTACCGTCTGAAGCAAGACCAACTGCTGTCACAAAGAAGATTAGCCGTAAAAGTTAGGTTAAAAATATTTTGATTCTAAACACCAACATCAAGCCAAGTAAAGAATCAAATAAAGAAAGTTAGGTTAAAAACTAAAGCGAATCAAAATCAAATTTTTTATATTTGTCGATAGTTTCTGAAGGAAAGAAAAAAAAGAGGTTTACTCTTTAAAGTTTTTTTTTTTTTTTTGTTTTTTTTTGTTTTTTTTACAAGGTTTAGTCTGGCCCATCTATTTTTTTATATACTCTTTAAAGTTTGTTCGAGGGATTTTCTTACTTCCACAAATTCTCTTTGTGGTTCATTTTGCTATTGTAAGATTACGTCTTGTTTGTGACGGTATTATCCGTCACAAGTTAAAGACGGATATTTTATCCTTATATTAAAAGTGGACATGTAAGTGAGAGAAAATGAAGCATCTTATACTCTTATAAATAGTGTAATTTGCATTTTGCACTAGCTATGTGAGAGAGACGCTCTCCGTCTTCAACTTGTGACGGATAGTGCCGTCTTCAATAATGATAATTTGTGATATTTACATGGTACTGTTATGTGGGTGAATGTCCATTAATTGTCGGCTTTCTCGTCAGTTCACTCAGTTGAGTTAATCATTACCCACTTGGAGCGGCTGTGGGTAATAATTTGATGGGTCGTGGGACGGAAATGGGTTTTAAAAGTGTCATTTGTCGCGGGTCGTGGGACGGGGCGGGTCTCATCCTATACCTACTCCACCCCACACCTACCCCGCCCGCCCGCCCCACATGTCCCCATCTGCTTATACCCACCTAATAAATAATACTGTAATATCTAATAACTATTTAATATATATAAAGAAAAAAAATATAACTTAAAAGATAAAAAACCTACCCTCGCTTCCTACCAACCCAGAGTCCAGACAAGGAAAATAACCCATGAACCCAGTAGTCTAATAGTATTAGTCACTACTCACAACTCACCCAAATTCCCCAAATACTTTGACAAAAAAACTCATCTGTATAAGTAGTACGACTATTATATTTTAGATTCAAGATTTACATAATAATTTGTGAGGAGATAAGTAATTTGGCGGGTAAACCACGGGTCCCCGCAGGACGTACGGGGATGGTTTTTAAAAGTTTAACCCGCTGCGGGTCGTGGGGCGGGCGTGGGTGCGCATTATAGTTCGCGGATGCGGCGTGGGTTACCCCTCCTCTGCACCCGCCCCGCCCCATTGACATCCCTACTCGGACATGTCCAAATACTCAAGTGTTCGCCTACGCATTGAGTTAAACCTGCGATATTGATTCTAAGGGGTCGTTTGGTTACCCACTAAAAAACGTAGGAATTTAAATTCACGTGAATTGCTAAATTGACCTCTTGTTTGGTTATCCCAATTCACGTGAATTTGTACTTGCCATGAATTTGCAATTCCTCCATAATGAAGGAAGTGGCTTACCTAGGCTCCCTTAGTTAAGTGGGAATGCCTACGTGAATTGCATTTCCTACATAGCAACCAAACAACATTTTCTAATTCACATGAATTTTAAAATCATGTGTTTTATGACTTCCTAGGCAATACGAATTCCTACATGTAACCAGGGGCGGATCCATGATTTAGAAGTGGGGTGGGCTAGGCTCATGTCCGCTATGGTTAGTCAAATAAAACCATCAAAACGTATAATTGATGTCACACATATGAGAAAGATGTTAGTCATTTGGGGTTGCTCCCTTTATCAGAGACTTACTATCATTCTCATTTGGACAAATTTTTATTATTTATAAATGATATTTTATTGAAAGACAAACAAATAATAAAGACAGAGGCTCCAAATATATAATACTGGGTTCGCCCTTGGTCATTTGGGCAAATTTTTATTATTTATAAATGATATTTTATTGAAAGGCAAACAATGGGCAAATTTTTATTATTTATAAATGATGTTTTATTGAAAGACTAACAAATAATAAAGACAGAGACCCCAAATATATAATCCTGGTTTTAGATAGAGGGATATTTTATAAAAATATACTTGTATAAATCTATTTGACAATATTATTCAGAAAAATACAACTAATAAGGTTTGAACCCCTACCAACTGGCAAAAACAAGCCCTTTTACTTATACTCTTACCAACTGAGCCATGTTACAACATTGAATATATTAAGATGTATATTATTTTTATTATTGAAAACAGGTTGGGCTGAAGCCCACCCAGCTCTGTGGGTAGATCCGCCCATGCATGTAACCAAACGACTCCTAAGTTGTGACAACTTTTGAGATTCAATACCTCGAGGTATAAACCGTCAAATGGAGGCAATATTAGTAACCCTGGTAATGAAAGTTGCATATCCGGACGCATATTGTGGTCCGTCATGTTTCTTTAGCTCTTCAAGAGTCGATATATATGGTTTTTCGTACAAATTTGTCAAAACACGCTTTCGTAGCATACTCATCTTTATAGAGTTCATCCAAGCCGTGTTTCCTCACTACGGGTCAAGATTTTGTCGATGTCAACTAATTTAGTTGGTATAGTCACGAGAAGGCGGGCTCCCAGGGTTTACTCATCACTTGGTTTAAACCCAATCGACATTATATTTGCCCTTTACATGGCATCATTCATTGTCTCAGTCACAGTATCAGATAGACTTTATACGATATAAGTCAGAATTATTCAAATTATACTCTGAACAATGAGGTTTGCGACTCTTAACCAATACCGGCTTATATTTCCTCCATAGCTAAGCTAACTAAGTCGACATTAAGTTCCAAGAAATGCCGCACAACGACTTAGTTTCACGATTGGATACTGTAACATGAATCTGTATTGGCATTAATAATGTACATAGAAATATTTTTGTGGAATAAATATATACGTATTATTATTCATTTCTCGGAATTAGTTTAGAACATATAGACTTCGCATTTTATAAAAACTCGAATGATAATATTGTATGTACGTGTATATATATATAACAACGCATTGCTTTGTACGCGGTATTGATATAGAGTACATACATACGGCGTAATACTAAACATTTGCATACTGAATCATCCATTGAAGCATGTTGTGGAGCGACTTTAGGAAGCAGAAGATGGACTGGTCGGAGGGGTAAGAGATGGTTCCCAAGCTGAGTTTTGATCATTAGTCCCTGTAGCTTTTTGGAAGGACCGACGCAACATGGAGTACATGACATCTCTACTCATTTCCAAGCGATGCAACTTGGAAAATGATTTCATCATGTCATAGAAATCGGATTTCATCTTAGGCAAGTAGTGAAGACGGAGTATTTTACAATCGACTTCAGGGTTAAGCTTCGAAAGATTACCTCCTTTGATATACAATTTCTGGAGGGGTATTGGTATAGTAGTAGTCGTCTTCTTCTGACGAGCAATTAGATCTAGAATCTTTGTTGATGTGTCATCGGAAGCAGCCTCCATCTCGAATTTGGTAAGTTTTGGGGGAAATTTAGAAGCAGCATCAAATTGAACTTCTTGATTACTATCAGGAGAACACGCCCCGACCCATGCTATTTTCAAGTGGGTAAGCCTCTTTAACTCGCAAAGAGTTTCAAGATCGGTGTTTGTAGGAAAATTCAAGCGCCTTGTTCGTAATGTCAGCTTTCGAAGATATATAAATTGTGAGGGGTTAGAAATAAAAGAGTTTCGAGGATCAACCTGTTGACGAGGAACAACGAAGCCCTTAACCACTCTAAGATAAATACAATCATCAACGACATTAGCAGAGTGATCAAGCTGGTAACACTCAGACAAGTCCAAGTATTCAATTTTCTGCACCGTGTTAAACTGCGAGATAAATTCTAAGTTGTGGCAGCCTTTGAGAATCAAGGCCCTTAGATTCTTACAATTAAGAGAAGGCAATATTACTAACCCAGACACCCCTTCAAGACTTAAATAAGTCAATGGGGAAATGTTCAAAACCATAATAAGAGAATCGACATCTTCAACCACAATATATTTTCTGGGATCGTGATTCCAGTTACCCAATTGCATCATTCTCACGCAATGTGTTACTAGCATGTTTAGACTTTCACTAGTGAGATTACCAGCATCCGTGTTTATCACAATCGCGGAGTTTAGTACCGGATAAGCTAGATTTAAAGAGTTTATCTTCTTAATCACCTCAAAGTTATTACCTTCGCCCATACCCTGTAATTTGGACCAAATTACATTGGGCATCTTATACTTAAAACTCTCCCTTTTATTAATTTTACTTACACTTTTTACAAATGTTACTACAAGTTCAATAATTTTCATATCGACTAACTCCCTTACGTGTTTTTCAAAATCCAACTCTTGTTCTTCAAAATCCAACTCTTTGCCATCGTCTTTTATTCTATATGGGAACAGTTCATACTTGTTCGAGACAAACCAAAGGACTAAGTCATTCTTCTTAATATTCGTCCCACGAGGGAGCATAGCAAAAAGGTATAACAAATTTTTTTTCACAAGGGCGAACTTTCCGTATAAACCATAGTTAAAATCAATATCCGCATTATCATTATTATTATCATTATCGTTGTTATTATGGGCGGGAGTTGAAGTAGCAGTACCCTGATGAGTTGAAATAACATCAGTAGACAGACGGAACTTACCAACCATGGTAACGAGAGCTTCATATCTGGTTGCATAACACGGATCGTCAAGTTTCTTTAGCTCTTCAAGACTTGAGATGGTTTTCCGCACAACTTTGTCAAAACAATCTTTCGTAGTATATTCACCATCATCGAGTACGTCCAAGTCTTTCATTAAACCATTAATGACCTTCTCGACTTCATCATAAATATTGTTTTCGATTGGTTTCGGTTTAATTTTAGGTTTACTACTATTTTGTTCAAACATAGTTTTGGCTAAATCAAGTTGTTTTGCAAGAGATTTGCCATGATTCATAAGGGTGGAAACTAGATTAATAGTTGACATGATAAATAGATTATTAATTGTTATAGAATAATGATAAATAGGTTATTAATTGTTATAAAATAATGGTTATAGGTTGTAATTTTAATTTTATAAACCGGGAATTTAAATTATATATTATGTTCTTTGCATTTGTTTGTTGTGAGTGACAAGATGAATTAAAGAATCAAATAAAAAAAAGTTGGGCTAAAAATATTTTGATTCTTAACCACCAATATCAAGACAAGTAAAGAATTTCATAAATAGTACGACTATATATCCAGATATTTATAAATATAGTACGTCGACTATAAAATTTAATTGAGCTTATATGCAATTTATTTGATCCTTTAAAAATGTTCGTCCAAAATTTAGGCTTAAAAAGAAAAAATTGAACATTGTCAGAATATATCACCTGAAAGTAAAATTTGGAACAATTTATATCCTGAGAATATTTGAAGGGAGTAAATTATTAATAATTGACTCTAAATTCTAAATAAAAGCTTCTGAAAATTATTGTTGACGATGGTGGGTTAGTTGGACACCACCGTCGTCAACAATATTGAGAGGTGATGAAGCTAGCGAAGCTAGATTATATCTCTCTTGCTCAATCATACATACTCATCATATGGATCTATCAACTAAGTTATAATTTAACAGGTCTAGTAACGTCGAGTTTTTTTGTTACATATCTTATACATTTTCCATTTTAGGTAGCATGAGTAGTCCACTTTCATTTTTTTCATCAATTATGTTGTGAATAATACACGAACTATATAAACTAAAATCGCTTTTCACCGCAAGTCGACAATTTTGTTGAGTCCCCGCAACGAGCTTATAGAATTAGGTGCATGAGACCGGCCCATAAGTAAGTGAGGTTTCATCCTAAAACCAATTGGTGGTGGGAGGAGTAGCTCACTTACTTATAAGCTAGTCCATTCACTATTATTCTACCGATGTGGGACAATGTCCCTCACAAGCATATGGGAAGAGACCTCAACAAATTTGATTAAAAACACTCATTTATGATCATGAATTATGTAAAGGAGATAATTAATACACAAACATACGGCGTAATACTAAACATTTGCATACTAAATCATCATTGAAGCATGTTGTGGAGCGACTTTAGGAAGCGGAAGATGGACTGGTCGGAGGGGTAAGAGATGGTTCCCAAGCTGAATTTTGATCATTAGTCCCTGTGGCTTTTTGGAAGGACCGGCACAACATGGAGTACATGACATCTTTACTCATCTCCAAGCGATGCAGCTTGGGAAATGATTTCATCATGTCATAGCAATCGAATTTCAACTTAGGCAAATAGTGAAGACGCAGTATTTTACAATCGACTTCATGGTTAAGCTTGGAAAGATTACCTCCTTTGATATACAGTTTCTTGAGTGGTATTGGTATGGTAGTAGTAGTCTTCTTCTTCTTATGAGCAATTAGATCTAGAATCTTTGTTGATGAGTCCTCGGAGGCGGCCTCCATCTCGAATTTAGTAAGTTTCGGTGGAAAACTAGAAGCATCATCAAATTGAATTTCTTGATTATTATCAGGAGAACACGCCCCGACCCATGTAATTTTCAAGTGGATAAGACTTCGTAAATCGCAAAGAGTTTCAAGATCGGTGGTTGTAGGAAAATTCAGGCGCCTTGTTCGTAATGTCAGCTTCCAAAGATATTTAAATTGGGACGGGTTAGAAATAAAAGAATTGCGAGGATCATCTTGTTGACGAGGAAGAACGAATCCCTTAACCACTCTAATCCTAGCACACCCATCAAGAACATTAAAAGGGTGATCAAGCAGGTAACACTCAGACATGTCCAAGTATTCGATGGATTTCACCGTATTAAACAGCGGGATAGATTCTAAGTTGTGGCAACCTTTGAGAATCAAGACCCTGAGCTCAAAAGAATAAATAGAAGGCAATGTTACCAACCCAGACACCCCTTGGAGACTCAAATAATTCGTTTGGAATTTGTTCAAAAATTTAATCAGGGCATCGACATCTTCAATTACAATGTATTTTCTGGGATCGTGATTCCAGTTACCCAATTGTGTCACTGGCAAGTACTGTTCTGTTAGCATGTTTAGTCTTTCCGTAGTGAGATTACAAGCGTCCGTGTTTACCACAGTCCCGCCAACTGTTTTCGTTGAAGATAGAGATAAAGATTTTATCTTAGTCATACCAAACTTATTACTTTCGCCTAATTTGGACCAAATTCCACTGTTCATCTTATACTTAAAACCTTCCCTTTTATTATTTTTAGTTACACTTTCTGCAGATGTTACTACAGGTTCAATCATTTTCATCTCCACTAACTCCCTTACATGTTTTTCAAATTCCGACTCTTTGCCATCGTCTTTTATTGCATCATGGTATAGATGACGAAAAGGAGGGAGATACCAAGGGGCGAAATAGCAAAGGGCTAAGTCTTCTTCTTAATATTCGTCCCACGAGGGAGCATACCAAAAAGGTGTAACAAAAATTGTTTCTCATAGGCTAACTCTTCGAATAAACCCAAGTTAAAATCAATATCCGCACTATCATTATCATTATCATTATCATTGGTAATATGGGCGGGAGTTGAAGTAGCAGTACCGTGAGTTGAAATAACATCAGTAGACAAACGAAACTTACCAACCCTTGTAACGAGAGCTTCATAACCGGTTGCATAACATAGATCATCGAGTTTCTTTAGCTCTTCAAGACTTGAGATGGTTTTCCACACGACTTTGTCAAAACAATCTTTCGTAGTATACTCACCATCGTCGAGTACATCCAAATCTTTCATTAAACCATTAATGACCTTCTCGACTTCATCATAAATATTATTTTCTGCTGATTTAGGTTTAATTTTAGCTTTACTACTATTTTGTTGAAACATAGTTTTGGCTATATCAAGTTGTTTTGCAAGAGATTTGCCATGATTCATAAGGGTGGAAACTAGATTAATAGTTGACATTGTAAAATAGATGATTAAAAATAGATTTGAGTGGGTAAAAACACTGTGGCTCTGTGAGTTTAGGTTAATTGTTATAAGATAACGATAGGTTATAATTTTAATTTTATATATTGGGAATTTAGATTATATAGTATGTTTTTTAAATTTGTTGTGAGTGACAAGATAAATTAAAGCATCAGACAAAAAAAAAAGTTAGGTTAAAAATATTTTGATTCTAAACACCAACATTAAGACAGACAAGTAAAGAATCAAATAAAAATAGTTAGGCTAAAATCTAAAACGAATCAAAATCAGAAATATTAAAAAAAAAAATTAAAAATTCAAGTTAAATTGAAATGATTTGTAAAAGTATTTTTACAAAATATCATTAATTTGCTAAAAGAATGCAATTTAATTGAGTAATTGGATATTTTTGTGACGAAAATGCAAAGGTTGGATTATTATTGTTTTAACAATAACCGAACTTTAGATTTTTTTTTTTATTCAAATAAAAAAAAGAAACTTCGGATTTTTAATAAGTACGGAAATGTTGGGTTATTTTTAGAAGACTTAACAAAGGTTGGGTTATTATCGTTCAATTTGCCTACAAATATACGGAGGGCTTTAAAAAAAAGTATCGGTATCAATCGATAAATGAACAACTGCTTTGGCCGTACGTATACACAGAATTAAACGCACCTCTGGATGTCGTCTGGCAGCAGCAGAATCATACGCGCGCACCCAGTCCGGGTGTAATAGTTTTTAGTTTCCGGATTGAGTAGAATTGTAACAGGATGGAATTAATAAGGCAGTCAGTTACAAGAATATGCGTTTATCATCATGTCAAATTCATGAAATACACTTCTATAAGCGGTCGCGGTCGCGGTCTCAAAGACATGAAAACTCCGAGAAGAGGTCTACACCGAACAAAACCTCTATATGAAGCATCTACGACTTGAAACGGCTTTTTATTTTATTTTTCGAAAACATAAAAAACTAGTTTTTACAAATTATACTGGAACAAGAACAGTAGAAGGGGTAAGCTATGTGGAAAACGGACAGTACAATTTACAGTCAAAGAAAAAAGGCACAAGGACACTTTTCTCCGATTTCAGAAGACGGTGTTTTGCCCAGAATCTATCATCCAAGCTAAGGGTCCAAATAATGATATTGTCGAAATACTAATGGGAGCGAATAAATAGTTACCGTGTTTTGCAAATATCTGCGCAACTAATGCACGTTTCATCCAGACAAGAAGTGCCAGTGATGATCTGTTGGGAGATGTTCCTTAACTTTCTCAAGTCTTTTAAGTATGTCCAAGAATGAAGGCCTCTGGTTCATGTCAGCAGCCCAGCACTGCTCAACTAACCTATATAGAAGGAAAAAAAAAACTACAAATCAGACTCAATAACGCGCAACTCAAACACTTTGTAACAACATTCCAAGACGGAAAGCCTCTTCATGTCGTATTGGCTCACAGGTATGTTAACAATGGCATACGATGATTGTTACTTCACAGTAATAAAAATAAAAAAACGCATCATGTCCATTGAACCTTTTTGCTTAATATTATCAGAAACATAACCCAAAATACTTATTAATAAAGCATCTTGCTTGTGACGGATAATATCCGTCACAAGCTAAAGACGGACCAATTGGTCTTGCTTGTGACGGGTCGGGTGGAGAGACGGATAATGACAATGACACTCACAAAACGAATAGGGGGACAAGGTGGGGCACCCCTCATGTGCTTCCCTCTCTCCTCTAAATGGGCATTTTGTGAGACAAAATGGTATCCGTCACTCCGAAGTGATGGATATCTCCCGTCTTCAATGAGATTTTGTGAAGACGGATATACTCTTCTCACAATAAATCAAGTGGGAAGGCAAGTGGTGGAAAATGGATCACCCCATGGATAGTGCCACTTGCTTATAGTGAAAGGGGCACTATCCATCTTCAGCTTGTGACGGATAGTGCCCGTCTTCGATGAGAATTTGTAATTTATTATAAAGGAAAAGAAATATAAATTTAGAAGTAAGATTTTGCATTCTTAAGCAATTCATATATGAGCGAGGCGTATCTATGAAATGGTGAACATTCAACTTACTCTCTGAGTTCAGGGATAAATCCCTTGGCCCTAAAATTAGGACGATGACCTTCTGCTACATATTTTGCTGCCTCGTAAGGTTCATAACTTGACATTGGGGGGTCTCCCTCAAGCATCTGAGAAGTTACAAAACGATGAGGAATAGAATTGAACGGGACTCAATTACCACTCCAAAATCATGATTATGAGCTCACCTCGTATAATATCATGGCAAAAGAGAAAATATCAACTTTTTTGTCATATTTCCGATGCTTAAATACTTCAGGAGCCATATAGCGATCTGCAATGACAAAAAATAGTCAGTACAGGTCAATAATACTGTCCCATTCAGTTCAGAAATAAGATAACCACTCACAGCTTCCTGTTTCTCCAGTCATTTTGTAAACGTCATGAGCATGTTGAACCCTGATGAGTTTGCTCAGTCCAAAGTCTCCAACTTTTAAGTGGTCTGCACTTGAGTTGACTAAAAGGACGTTCCTGATAATATTGCCAACGGCATCACATGAACAAAATGGGGGTCAGTCACATCTGCGTCAAGCTAAAAGCACTTGAAGATCCACATATGAAATGATAAACTGTTACAAGAAAATCGAAGAATATAAAATACACATGGATGCATTAACCTTGGCTTTAGATCGCGATGGATAATAACATTCGGCTCATTATGGAGATAAGCCATTCCTCTGAGAAAACAAAAGTCAGGAACATGGTTATTGCATTGAGATTATTGTAGGTATAAATAATGCCTTTTACATCTGGTAGAAAACTTAATGACACAAATATGCAGTCAATAGCTCCACGTGACGGACTGGCAACGTAACCACATAACAATAAAGACACATATTTGAGAATAGAGGAGAAAAAGGAAGCCCTCAATGATTTTTTTCTCCTGGTGCTTCACCATTGAGTCGCATTTATAAGAGTACTAAAGGGTTTTAGAAGTCAGTTGAAAGATAGAAATAGAATGTATCGCGCACGTTCTTATAGTTTTACTTTTTCGTACTGAATTTCTCATAAGCAGGTGGACATCTTTTCAACCACCATCAGGCCTCAAATTGTCATACTCCTTTTACAAATGAAATAGTCAGGAGTAGACTTTGGTTGTGTATCAGATGCACTATTCCGTATTAAGTTTCACAAAACGACCTTGATGTCTACTCCAGCTTCTGAAGTACTCTTTGAATTGACATGACGAGACAGGTAACAAATCGACCAATGTACTTCGTTAGTTTTCTTCCACTATTAAAACCTAGGAGAACCCTCCAAGGGCTTTTTTTCCTCAGTGATTTAAAACCAAAAAAACCTTGTTAATAGTGCAATGAAAGATTGAACTGAAATAATAAAAGTAACACGTTCCTAGAGCGCCTTTTTCTCATACTTTTTCTCTATTATTAATAACTTTCAAAAGATGATTAGAATTTACTAGGAGGCGCTTAACTCTGACTCCTTATATCAACTCAAATAAAACAAAACAAAATATATTTCAGCACTCGAGCAAAACTTTAAAATATCAGATGACCAAAAAATCAATAAGCATATTTAGCAGCAAAGTTGACTCCCAGATACCTTGCAATATCCATCGCAAAATTAATTGCTGTTGTGGGACTTAAACGGCCCTTTTCCTTGAGGTATTGATGTAGATCACCCTATCAAATCAATGAAAGCACTCATAAGAATAACTAATATGCTAAAACAGCCAGAACTTCTAATCAATGCATTTTCTGTCGCAGAGACAGCTTTCAGCTGAATGTAAAATCACTGTACCCCTCGTAAATACTCAGTAATCAACATTAGAGGCTTGTTATCCGTAACAGCTCCAAGGAATTGAACAATATTAGGGTGACGAAGCTTCACCAATAAATTGACTTCATGCCTGAAATCCTGACTGAACAAGAAGTCGAAAGATGAGCAGCAGGTAGATTACACATGCTCATGAAATGCTAGTTATTATTACACTGTTTGCTGGTTCATGAAACTATGAAAGTAAAGAGAAATTATCAAGTTGACCAGGCAGAGATATCCCATTTGAGCTACACACAAGTAGTATCTCTTGAGCATAAATTTCTATCTCATAAACACATAGAGTATACTCTTTACAGAATGGCATGAGCCTAATCCTTCAATAGCTGCAGCTTATGGTGGCACAAAGAGATTCACATGGACACAACCTTAAAAAGAACACACATTATTAAAATATAATTTTTAATTTAGAATATTCCCTCAAAATAAGTCTTTTATTCATAATAGAACTATAGAAGATATAAAGTTAGCATTTCTTCACTTAATTTAGTAATTCCCATTACATATAGTGGCTGATTATAGTGTCCATTATATCTAGGCACTTCGAAATTTAAAGATAGCCTCTAACATGTAATTAAAGATGATGGACACTAATTAGCTACTTACAAAATTGCCTCCAACATATAGTTAAAGATAGCCTCTAAAGTGTAAGCAGATAATTAGTGTCCATTATATCTAGGCACTATGAAATTTAATGGCATAGCAACTCCGCGTATTACATATTGTAGCTCCAAAGAGAAAATGTGATCAAAGTTAATAACCTACAGCATGAAAGATATTATATTTAAGGGTATAGTTGATAGGCTCATAGTGCTACCAAAAGATGCTATGTTTGAAGATTGATCTTACATAACCAGTTTATCTTGAGACAGAGACGGAAGAATGCGCTTGACTGCGACTGGAGTTCCTCGCCAATGGGCTTTTAAAATTTCTCCAAAAGATCCCTGCATAGATTGGGCTCATCAAAACCAAGTTTTAATAGAAAAGAAAGACCAACAACTGTCCACACATGGATTCAAGAGTCACGTCAATAAGTATACACAACTTAATGCAATTTGGAAAGCTTAAACGAGTGATTTTTTCCCCCCAAAATGTACCCAATATCCCAATCACAAAGAAGAATCCACCTTATTTTCTATTTTTTTCTGAATAATTGTGACATATTTCTTGTGAGGAAGATAGACGCCATTAAACTCTCGTCACTGCAAAAGATTTAGAAGAAAAAAGGCCAGTTTGGAATAAAAGTATCACACCTTCCCAATCATTGCCGAGTTTGAGAAGTCCAGCTCAGATGGGTCAATCTCCCAGTCACATTTGTTTGGCAGAGGAGGGGGTACAGCTCTAGGTTCAAAATGGCTCCCGTTTTGTCCCTGCAGAAAGATGTTAATGAGAAACTACACTAAATGATACAATAAAATATCAGGAATAATAACAGGGCACGGTTTTAATGTAGCAGTATGCGAAACAGCATTTACAGGTTCGCCTTCACGGACAAGCCTAATGAAACATACTCCGTGATTGTTCTCTCAACATAGTAACCAATCAAAACTTGATCATTGTCTCTCGTAACTAGTTTTTCCCAACGGGTCAAGGAAATTCCTTGCAAAACATATTTTAAGGGCATATTCTTACATTTTGACAAATGGAGTGAAACAAAACTGAGACCACACTGTCATATTCTTAAAAGTTCATCATATACCAATGCTTACAAGTTACACTTGTCACCTAATAGCAAGACTCTCCTTGGATACTCATAAAAATTAATGACAATGGTATGCCCTTGCCGAGTCTCAAATTAACACACATGAACATTTCAAATTAGCTTGGTAAAAAAGGCCTATGACCGGATGGGTATGCGTAGCAGTCACTAATTCACCTTAAGAAAATCAGCAATCTAATCAGGCGTGTCACTAAAATCTAAATCACTGGTGTCCTCAAAACTATCATACCGCATGAAACGAAAAGGTGGGATGCAAAAAGAAGCACAACAGTTATTTCAAGAGACGAAGTCACATTCTGAAACCGTCCAACTAAGAGATGAGCACAAATTCACTAAAATCACAAAAGCCA
The DNA here is from genome assembly GCA_029255685.2 of Silene conica. Lineage (NCBI taxonomy): Eukaryota > Viridiplantae > Streptophyta > Magnoliopsida > Caryophyllales > Caryophyllaceae > Silene > Silene conica. The sequence goes on from CM055312.2 coordinate 97,703,201, forward strand.
TGGTCCACGTGATAAATGATCACAACAAAGAGGAATCTGAAGGAAGCACCAATACATAACTCCAATGCAGAACATGTAATGAAGAGTCAAAAAAACAATGAAATGGAATTACGAAAGGACAATGTTACAAACACAAAAACTTACGTAAGACAAGCCGCCATATGTCTTTAGAAGCTCAATCATTCCATGTTTTTTTGCTCCTTCTGCATCAGCTAGAGGCTGTCACATAATAAAATAACCATTGATCAATCCAGCCAGCTGCATAATGAATTGTCTCAAAGCCAGCACAGTAACACCGTTATAACGCTAATAAATGGAATACAAAGTTTATAACCAATCACAAATTCACAAGTAGTTACCCTAAACCGAATCGAAGATAAAAGCAAGAATTAACCAAAACTTATTTGTAAATATATATGAAGGTCGTGTGAACTACATTGAGCTAGTAATAAACTGCAACATTCCAGTCATGATTTCCTTGGAGGTAGCATACTCGATTTGATGTTCATAATAAAAAAACTTAAAACTGGTTAACATGCCTTATTTAGATAATTACAATTCGTCAGAAGTAAAGAAAAAGGTTGCATTCACAGGTTAATGATTTCCACACTATGTGTTACTGTAGTACATACCAACCATCTCAGTAGTCAGATTCATTAGCAGGAAACACGACTTCATTAAAAGATGGCAAAAGATCCTTTCATTAGGTTTGTAATCAGTGTTCAGTGGTAACACTATGCCACTATGGCATTCACATTGAAATAGGGGGATAGCTTTATGGCATAAAGAACAATAGTACTCCAAAAAGAATCGATCTTTCTCAACTTAAACTCCTCCTTTTCCAAGAGATACATATTCCTACGGATTTATCAAAATGTTATGATATATATCTGAAGAGGATGCATATGGACGATATGGTCATATACTATCTACATGAACAAGTTTCCTGATTTCAAAACACAGTCCTTCAACTAAGATATGGTTTCTGCCACGAGACGGAAAAATTTCTCCATATATTGCATAGCCAAACAAAACAAGCAAGCTGAAATTCAAGCATATGTATAGAAATACAAACAACTAAAGCTATCACATCAACACCTACAAAACTGAAGTAGATATCACACATTTACACTTCAGGTAATGAAAGGAGACCGAAAAAAAAAGTAAATTTGCTAGATTTAGTAACTAGCTCTTTCGTCTAGAAGCTGCATTTGGTTATGCATAGTTGCATACCATAACTAGCAACAAAATCAACCTAATTATTGCAAAATTCGATACTTATCCAATCTTAATTTTGCTCGTTTTTTACCGCTTTTGTTAACATGAAATTTCGCAGTCAATTCAAACAATTACTCCATTTTATGAACGTGTACTACCAAATTGGAACACTGTAATTCCAAAAAATCCTAAATTCAAGCTTAGTAATTCCATCACACAAACATCGTAACAAAATCACTGGGAAAAAACATAAAGTAAACCTACATTACTCCGACACTCCACTAACTTTCGTAGTTTGGTTTCGTGTCACGTGGCTTACGTCTGGGAACACCGACACAACACGATACTTTGACACTTTAGTTTAGACCAAAAAATGAAAACTTCGAACAAATTAAACGTAATAATCATAAAATTAACAACAGAATTACAGAAATAAACAAATCATATTATCATATGACAGAAAAATGATAAAATTATGAAGAATTATTACAGTGTTTTTCCAGCGATCTTGAGCATTAACATCAGCACCAAACTCGATCAAACACTTAGCAACATTAATCCAACCGTGTAGCGAAGCGACATGAAGCGGAGTACGATTATCATAATCTCTAGCATTAACTAAACTCGGATCTTCTTCCAGAAGCTTCCGTACAGCAACGGCATCGTTTTGATGCGAATGCCACAAAATCGCCGACGTTTTACTTACTCTCGCTTTCTCCTTCTGCTTATCTCCAGCATTCTTTCCCTGCGATGGCTTCAGTGAATTTTCCGACGAACTTCCGCCGGTGTCGCTCATTTTCCGCGTTTTCCGGCGAGTCGGATCAAATTGAATTGAATTAAATCGTGTTAATTTGTGTTCTAGGGATTTGAAACGGAGGAATTTGGGGGAAGTTAGAAGAGAGAGAAAGAAAGGCGCGTAGGAAAGAGAGAGGAAATTGTTAAAATGTATTTGTCCGTTATTCTGTTGTTGATTTTATTTTTTAAACCTTTTCTTTTAAAAACAACTCCATATCAATTTCCGATAACCGTTAATCTTGTATAAGACGGTTTTAAGTAAAAAAAAGGTCATCAAAGACGGACACTAATCGTCACAAGAAGACGGATAGTATCTTGTTAAAATGTGTTTGTCCGTTATTCGGTTGTGATTTTTATTTTCCAAACCTTTCTCTTTTAAAAACGACTCGATATCAATTTCCAATAAGAGTTAATCTCGTGTAAGACAATTTTACGTAAAAAAAAAACATAATTTTTCATTGAAAACGGACACTATTTATCACAAGCTGAAAACGAATAGTATCTTGTTAAAATATGTTTGTTGTTTTTCTATTGTGAGTTTTATTTTTCAAACCTTTTTCTTTTAAAAACGACTCTATATCAATTTCCGACAGTTAATCTTCTGTAAGACGGTTTTACGTAAAAAAAATCATTGAATACAGACATTATTCGTCATAAGCTGAAAACGGCCGGAACGAGACAAGCAAAGCAAAATGGGTGAAGGATATTTGGTTTAGCTTTTGCCTTTTGGGAAGGTAAGTGCATTATGTCACACTCATGTGAATACAAACTCGGATGTCAGACTGTTTTATAGTTTCTCCGTCTCAATCATTTATTTACCTTTGATTAACATATCTGACACCCCGTACAGATAAAGGAATGACTGTGACGGAAGGAGTATGCTACAGAGCGACACTTGAATTGTCAATAGTCAAAAGTAGAATGTTCTTCCGGAAAGCCGGTGCATTCACACAAATAATTGACGATCAGGAAGAGAAGTATCAAGTATGCCATCACATATTCACATTGCTGAAGGTGGGAAGAAGAATAATCATCTGATATATTCATATATATCATGTATTCATGTCGAGTCATGTCACTATATTTATGTACCGGGATTTCGATTTTTCTATACATGTATAATCTATACATTGCCCTGTGGCTTCCTCCAGGGAAGCTTGGCCTGGTTTTTCCTACAATTTACGAAGAATATGTCAGTCTTCTAGGGATTGCTTGCGCGCTCTCAATTTAAGCTGGAGGCTGTCGGGTTGAGGTGGCGTCCTGCCTCTCCGGAAAAGAACGGCTAAAGCTCTTGAGCTCCGACAAAGCTCGAAAACCTGCACATTGAGTGGTTACTTCAGCGTATTTTCAGTCACTGACGGAATTACAAAAATTAACACGAGACCCTGTATCAACATATAACTGCCCGTATACCCCGTTTACCCATTAACCCACTTAAATCTGGAATCAAGAGATAACTAGTCCATAATACGAGTCAGTCTAACAATATTTTTATTGTGAGAGTGTGAGACCATCGCTTATAAGAGTTTGTGTTCTTACGTATGATGCTTCAATTTCAGCAACGCCTTCACAGCCTTGACCCCCGCCCTGCAGTAAATCACAGTATCTGGCAGCGTCATTTTGATCTTCAAATACCTGAAGCATATAGAAATCAATCATACTTTACTTGAAAGATATACTCCCGAAGAAACGACATTGTAAGCAGTGGCAGACCCTTAAAAAGTTGTTTATATTGTCCTGTTGAATTTTGCAAGTCAGAATGAAACAAGAATTATACTCGTTTCAATATATTCAATACCAAAATTGGGCAATACGCAGACACAAAAAAAGAGTTTTAATGGTGTCCTAGGAGGCTAGGAGTCTAGGAACCGATATTGTTACACAGGTATCCGCCAGTGATTGTAAGATAGGCAGGACTCGCAGCATAGAATGTAATGATTCTGAAATGAATATTTTTCATTTATTTCCCTTGACATATCGTTATGTCGTACAATCAAGCCATTGACTCATTTAAAAATGAGACAAATAACGAGAAATATGTATGCTGAATGCACACAACGGTCTCATATGAGTTTCTATCTATAAGAATAAGAGGGAGCAATGACTCACAAGTATCCCCTCCCTCACATCCTCAACGACCATTTGAAACTTTTTGCCACTTCGGGATTGCTTAGGCTGATTTCCGAAGTCAGAACCTCGTTTCAGTCCCTTCGAGAACAGCATTCCGAGCTCTTTTTCAACTTCACTGCAAAAAAATCCAAATATTATCCTCAGAAAGGCAGAAACTAATATGTAATCTCAGAGATCAAGATAAAAAAAAACAATAAGGAAAAACTTCTTATCTAACCTGCGATTCATCCGAGTTTTCATGGTGCATAGTTGATTTTCCTTTTGGGTGAGGACATAAACTGGTTTTGAAGTGTCCCTCCATGGATTAGCATCCAACACTGCACAAGTGTAAGTATATATAAAACTTTTGTGTCATCGTACAAAAACTTATTACATATATTTTGAATCACTTCTTGCACAGGAATCGAAAAATATATCAGCATTTAGAGCACCTTTTAGCTAGACTGAATATCTATAGAGGCTCTTGAAAGAAAATTGGCATTATAACAATGGGCTCAGTTGATCCTTCTCATTATACTTATTCTTTCACATTCTTATACTAATTAATGCACGTAAATGAACGAGTACTTGAGCAGATATCAAAAGGGTACGCCAATAGAACTGCCTAACAGCCTTTCTCACAAGTAATAGCGTCACAAAACATTTTCCAGGAGAGATGTCCACTATGAGGGAGAAAAAAATTGGTAGAGGACGACATTACTGACAGCTAACGAAAACAATCACGGCCAAAAAATAAAAAGGGAAACAAAGGAATGGAATGATAATGATGAGACAACACATCATGGCGGGATGCAATACTGCAGATATTGCCATAAGCCCATAAGGCTTTGTAGTTTTTGCCCCTCAAAGACTTATCTATGGCCAAATCCATAAAAAAACAATCCTAGGATCCTAGTTCATTAGAAGATAAATAGTCGACTTTATCCAAGTATTTGAGCACGATCCTAGCCCCTAGCCTCCTACAAATGTACAAATGATGCATCCAGCCCCAAAGGAACAGACAACATATGGATGATAACATTTCCATTCCTAGCTACGAAATAAGCACAAAATCTCATTGAAGACGGGCACTATTGCCCCTCTCACAATATGCAAGTAGCACTATCCATTGGTGCTCCATTTCCCCCTCACTTCCCCTCCCACTTGCCATATTGTGAGAGTGGACTATCCATCTTCGGCTTGCCTGTCACAAGCAAAACGCTTTGCAAAGTAAGAGTCAGTCAACTTTATCCCAGTTATTTGAGAACGAACCTAGTTCCTAGTCTCCTACGAATGTACAAATAACGCTTCCAACTCTATAACAAAACAGACAGCCTATGGATGATAACATTTCTACTCCCAAGTCCTAACTGCAAAATAAGTGTCTCCTGCATGAACAGAAAAGTTCTTCCCGGATGGCCGGATCCCAAACTAACACTCAAAATACAGCAAGTACACGGCTATATTCCGCCTGAATAAAACTCGGCTTACTTCTCGTCTTACTTTCTTGTCTAGACTCTACAATCAAAATGTGCTAATGTAAATACGTAATTCGGCATACTCCTACTAGCTAGGGTTACATAGATCAAAGCTTTGTTCTTTCTAGCTCAATTCTAGCTCGTCTCATTTCTGCTCAGCCTTATTTCTATTGAACTCTTCTTTTCAAAAGTTAACTCTTACTTCAACTTTATTCAACTTAGCTCCGTTTCATTTAATTAAGTTCACTTTAGCTCCGCTACATGAAATTCAAATCAGCTTTGTTCAACCGAAAAGAACAAAGTTAACTCTTACTTCAGCTTTATTCAACAATACTCAGTTTCGCTCAATTAAGTTTGCTTCAGCTCCACTACATTAAATTCAAAAAAACAACAAAATTAATCAATATAACTCAGTTTCGCAGCTCAGTTTCGCTCAATTAAATTCACTTCAACTCCGCTACATTGAGTTCAAATCAACTCAGTTTCGCAGCTCAGTTTCGCTCAATTAAATTCACTTCAACTCCGCTACATTGAGTTCAAATCAACTCCGTTCAGCCGAAAAGAACAAGGTCTAGATAGTTGTGTACTTGTGTACACAAATCGCATCGGGAATTGCATAGCGTCAATTATTATCACGAAACAATTAAAATAACATCATCAACATTATTGAAATTCTCAATTTACTACTTCCTCCGTCACCTCATTAAAATACGTCTCACAAAGAATAATAAAAACGTAAACAAACAATTGAGACGGAATGAATACCATCATAGCTAGAGGAATCAATAGACTGATGAAGATGACGTCGAATATCATATGCACGAGACGAAACCTGTTTAACAAACTCATCAGAAGTACCGGGAATCGTGCCGTCCAATCGTAAGGCTCTCTCCACCTCCACGTCATCTCCTTCCGATTCTCCTCCCTTAGCTTTACACGTCACTTGCAGCAGAACTCTATTCTTCCAGACGCTTCTAGAACGTTCGAAACGATGACGTGGAGGGAGGAGAGAGGATACCGTCCGGCGGCGGTATAGGAGAGTTACCGTGTGCGGCGGTAGCATGATTGATGGAGATACTGATGATAGTGAATCCATAATTAATATTTTTCCGGAAATTTCGGAGCTAATAAATTGTGAAATTTATTTGATTAATTTCCCTTTTAAATGGATTACTCAAAATAGAATATGTTGGTTTTTTTCTCCTTTTTTTATTTTAATTTTGTGTTTCTCTTTTATTGCGTGCTATTGTGTTATTTGGAGAACAATTTCAAGATTATAGCGATAACGATAAACCGCCGGCAACTTCGTCCAAGTTAAGTTAATTTTAGTCCAATTTCAAGTTTAGTTTAGCTAGTTTCAGTTAGACCTGGTAATTAGGTTATCAGGTCAGGTCATTTCGGATCGGATTATTCTCTGGTCAATTTTTGGGTAAGGACGCTTCGGGTCGAGTCATTTTGGTCGGGACGTTTGGGTCATTTCGAGACCTGATTTTCCGTTCAAGTTAAGTTCGTTTTAATCAAATTCAAGTTTAGTTTAGATAGTTTCAGTTAGACCTAGTAATTAGGTTAATCAGGTCTGGTTATTTCAGATTGGGTTATTCTCGGGTCAATTTTTGGGTAAGGACGCTTCAGGTCGAGTCCTTTTGGTCGGGACGTTTGGGTCATTTCGAGACCTGATTTTGCATTAATTCAGTCATTCGAGCCATTTTTATTCGACCGGATCATTTTAGGTCACTCCAGCCATCTCCAAATCACTTCGGGTCAGATCACTTTCTCTTTGGGTCTATCGGGATTCAGGTCATACATATGGGGTCAATTTCGAGTCTCGCATCAAACTTATCTTGTCAGGTCACTCCGTCACTTTTGCCAGGTTTAATTTCAGTGCAAAATAACCGGGGCTAAGTATGAAAATGGAGTTAGGAGAGACCAACAATCAATTGAACTCAACGGGTTAAAAGTTAAAACCAACGGAACTTTTTTGAGTTTTCCGTTACCCATACAATAATTAAGCATTAATCCCAAAATGATTTGAAATTATCGTCATTTAAAACAATCAAGCTGGGGTGAAACTTCTTCATTTACATGCACTTAACAATAATCGTGATAATTTTACATGGCAATACAAATTGAGCATTGGAGTTCTTCATTGTTTCGGGTAGTAGTCTGACTTGACATTCAAACATTAGATTGATATTAATAGAGCAGAGCGCTGGGAGTGGGACTAATGACGAGTAAACTTAAAATATACAATGAATATGATTGCAAGGAGTAGAGCACCGATGACTGAACCAAATATCCATTTGTTCTTGCTTATTCTTCGTGACATAGCCGTCAAAATCTTCTTACTTTTGTCAATGGCATTGTCTACCTCGTGAAGCTGAAAACCAAAATGACTACTAATTAATTTTCAGGACAATATAAGCTGTACAGAAACCTCGCCGAACAGCTTATTTAAGCACAACGTTCATGTCATAGACATTGTGATACACACCAATATCAGGGAGGGCAACTTAGTAATTTAACTCTTTTATTACTTATTCTCCAAGCTAATTAATCTATAAATAGTTGGGTTAGGTGTAATGCAAGGATTATCATGAATGAAATTATCAATTTTCTTGTCTTAACTCTCTGCTTACTATTTCAAGTTAGAAACCAAGTACTCTTTCTTTTCCCGAGTACCGCATTTCTTACTCATTTGAAGGCCTATCAATTATCAAATTGAACAGCTTTCCTCTATCATTTTCATTGTTTCCCTTTACTCTTATAATATCTCTCCATTTATTTTGGCTTGCATCACATTGGCTTATTATAGGAATGACAAATTGACAAATTGACAATTGAGTATGATACAAACGGAAACTGATTCACTACAAAAGAAAAAATTCCAGTCTCAAACTGTAAACCCACACTTGAACTGCGAACTAAAACTAAGAAACCCATTACTAAAAGGCAACAATAAGTCTCTCTTGTGACGGTTAGATCCGTCACAAACTTGCGAAGGATCAAGTAGACCCACTTGTTTATATAAGACAAAAATAAAAGTGCATAGAATACCACAAAATCTGTCTTTATCTCTCCAAATGGGTTTTACTTGGCCGTCGCAAGCTTGCAACGGATATTGCCGTCGCAAATGAGAATTTGTGAAAAGGCAAAAGCCTAAACTAAATCCACTACCGGTCCATTTTATACCCTAAACCGACACAATCCAACAACTATATTGGGTTTCGCAGAATATATGGTTTTGACTTTTGAGTTAGACTTTTCGATTTGAAATATATAAGTTTTAGGGTCCCTTCTGAATTGCCAACCGTACACAGTACTACTACCTTGTGTTTGGAAACATGGAGACATTTTTGTATAACTTATGATGAACATAGGACCGGGATTTGGGATCTTGAAGCTATTTTGCATAATCTGTAAGATTTATACCATTACTATGGTCTATAGCTTTCTACGCCTTAGATTGGTCACGATACTCCAGAAAGAGCTTTAATGGAAGAAAATGTTAGGACACAACTACGAGAATAAATAACAGCAAAGCATGAAATTTTGAGCAGAACACACTCAACACAGGTAAAAAGATACCCATTACTAAAAGCCTAAACCACACTTGATTCACTACAAAAGAAAAAATTCCAGTCTCAAACCATAAACCCACACTTGAATTGCGAACTAAAACTAAGAAACCCATTACTAAAAGCCTAAACCAAATCTATAACCAGTCTATTTTATACCCTAAACCGACAATCCAACAACTATATTGGGTTTTGCATGTCGTTTTTGGATTACATGAGAATATATGGTTTTGAGTTGGACTTTTCGATTTGACATATACAACAGTACTACACCTTGTGTTTGGAACACATAGACATTATTGTATAACCTATGAGGCTATGATGAACATTGGACCGGGATTTGGGATCTTGAAGCTATTTTGCATAATCTGTAAGATTTATGCCATTACTAATTACTATGGTCTATAGCTTTCTACGCCTTAGATTGGTCATGATGGTCCAGAAAGAGCTTTAATGGAAGAAAATGTTAGGACACAACTAAGCGGATAAATAACAGCAAAGCATGAAATTTTGAGCAGAACATGGGTAAAAAGATACCTTGGTATGCGAATGTAGGAGAGTTTCACGCTGCTGGCTCAAATCTTCAAGAATACTCCCGCCTATCTGCTCTGCCTCCAGAATAGCTCTCCTACTCTCCCTAAGTCTATCACTGGACTGATTTAATCTTTCTGTTGAAAATGTCAACCTTTCTCTCTGGTCTGAAGAAGCCTGAACAGCAGATAAGTAAATGTAACTTCCAATATATGTTGTTCAACGGACAAGGAAAAAAAACTACATTGTCAAAACGAAACAGCCTAAAAAACAGAAATAACACAGCACAGGCTAGCATAATGAAATTATTTCCTTGGTTAACGATTGCGGTAAAATTGAGTTTCGGCTGATGCAAGTGAAACTCCGATCATTTATATATGGTTAACATATAGGGGATATCAGGTGAAACAATTAACAGCTTCAGACCTCCTATAAGATATGGAGTATGCTTTACGAGGCTGCAGTCAAACACCCCTTACGAATGAAAAATACTCTGTATCACTTAAGACAAGCGATGCAGGCAGCTGGCAGCATAAGGAAATCACGATATCACATGAATATGCACACCATAGCTATATGACAACAGGAGAGATTCAACACTTCATCTACCCCAAAGGCATATGACATTGTAGGGCGTCGGATGTACACAAGTACACAATGTTACCTTGTGTTGTCCATCAACACGAAGGTTGTTTCTAGAAGACCAAAAATGAAAATTGCGTCATATGTCAATCACACAAGAATGATTCATGTTAGCTGACTTTGACTATTTTAGGATTGAGGCTCTAACGACCATGTTTATGTCAATCACACAAGAATTGAACATATGCCCGGTTTCCAAAAATGAAAACTTCCAAAAGAAATTATAAATCAACTAATACTTGTACAAGTAACATGTCAAAATTCAAAATACAAAGCAAATTGTGGCCAACCAAGCTAATGTTAGTAGTTAAGCAAACCTTGTATGCATCTGCCATTCCAGATTCTAATAACTCTTCACGAGAAGTCTGATCATGGTTAGGAGAACTGATTTTCTTTATCTCTCTTTTCAGATTATTTAGGTCAGATTTATATTCTCTCAGCTTTGCAAGAAGCATGGCCTTCACATTTGGTGGCAGGCTCCTTGCTTCAAGGTCCATTTTCCGTATCTGAAAATGCAAGAAAATGAATCAATACCAAATAATTCCTAAACTACTCCACAATCACGGGCAAACTGAAATTACAATACCAGCATATCTGCCTCATCCACGCTGGCCTTGATTTCAGTCACCTGCTGTTGTTTCTTCTCTGAAAATTTAACAAAACAATCATACAAATAAAATAAGAAACCAAATATCAGGTTTCCATACACAGCAAGTTGAGAAAGAGCCAGCTTGAAGGGAGCGCATAAATTACACAAAAAACTATGTCCAACTAACACAATAACAGATATAATCTTATTATTGGGGCTGCAACCTTTATTTGGCTGTGGAAGGCATGATCTGGTGGCTATGTGAAGTGTGGGGCAAGAAGCGCCAGAGGGGCGAAGCGGTGAGGCCAGATACGGCAATGTGTAATGGTTGGAAGGGGAGAGGTGGAAAGGAGAGAGGTAGTCGACAATGAATTCCAAAGAGGGGTAGGGGGGAAAAATGTCCCGGGAGTTGGAACTAAACATGAAATTAAACTAATTACAAGTCATCAAGCAGACAAGCACTGCCTAAAGTAAAATGGATGGACGGTGATCAACAAGCAAGGTGCCCTTTCTCGGCATGATAGGTCAAGCAATCAGTATTACGACACAGTATCAGAAACTCATGCAGCAATTTTCTCATCAAGCGATTCCCAAACGGAAATGATGATCCACAAGAGTACAAGCTCAAAGTACCTCTTTCATCTATGCACAAATGAAGCATTTCATACACTATGTCGTTCACATCTCGTCAACCAGCACATTACATAATATACATACATACATATACTGACATCTACCAAAAACATACTTCGACTACACCTACAATTATGTTTCCACCATGTCAAACTATGTGATCACTAGCTTCTCACGCAACTTCCAACCTCAATCAATCCCGCCACTTAAGCCTTAACAAACTTAGTCAAATGGAACTACTATGAATGAAAAGGCGCGAACTTGCACAGGCCTCAACAAATAGTTAACTTCAATCCTATACTTGGATTGAAAGATATGGAGGGAAAACACGGAGAGTGCAACAATTTCCCGTGTTAGTTACCAGAATTGGTTCCGAAACGAAATGTATGGATCCATTTTCCCTCTCCTATAAGCTAAATCGAAATTCTTCCAATATACGAAAACACAAAAGGAAAAAACATCACATCTTCCCAGTATCCAAACAAAGCCGAAGTCTCCGAAACCGGCTAATCTGAGCTAACAACCATCAAAGTAAACTATAACTATACTCCTAATTTCACCTAATTCAAAATCTACAAAATAAGAACATCAATTATTTTTAGCGCGAAGTAAGAATTCAACCAAAATCAACGATCTCAGATCAATCAATTAATCGAATCGATAAACAAACAATCGACGAATCAAACAATGATTTAACAAAACAAGAGAAATTGAAAAAGTTATTAGTACCTTGATCAGAGAGAAGAGAAACGGAAGAACATTTTCGGGAAAGATTAGCAGACAGTTCGCAATACTGTCGCTCATATCCATCAAATACTTCACTCATTTCCGAATTTGAAAAGATCAATTTGAGAAATTAGGGTTTTGTGAGAGGAGAAAGAGGGATGAGCTTGATTATGGTTTGATGACCAACCTTCGTCCCTTTTCCTCTCTTGCTAGTTGCTACTTTGCTTGCTGTCGCATCGACTCAAAAAATGTTAGTTTGATTATGTTTGGTTATATCGGTTCGGTTAATTTCCAACCTTATTTTGTTGGGTTATTTCATGGGAATAATCCAACCTATGTCCCATCTTCTCATATTAATGCATACTAACGATTAACTAAGAAAAATCTAACCTATAATCTTATTTATCTTTCATTGAACTTTGACTATTTTTAAACTCTTATTATCGGTAGGTTAGCACGTCACCTTCACTTACTTTTTGTCCAGGAAGAAGGAAAAACATAAAGTAAGTCAATGTGACATGCTTGCTTACCGAAAATAAGAGTTCAAAAATAGACAAAGTACAATGAAAGATAATTGAGGTCATAGGTTTGATTTTTCTCAGTTAATCTTTAGTAGGGATTAATATGAGAAGATGAGCTATAGGTCGGATTATTCCTATGAAATAACCCTATTTTGTTTGTGTTTTGAACTTATTATGTTTATGTTTGAACCAATCCCTATAATATAAAATGAATAGAATTTCAAGTATTCTGATTGGCTCTTGAATTTCATGATTTTTTTTATTGTTAATGTGGGGTCCCCATGATCCCTAAACTAATTAATTTCTCTATCTTTTTATTCTTTTATTAATTCAATGATTATCTTATCTATATAATTACTTAATCATTTCAGAAGCCCTCGACGCGCCACCTCATCAATGCAATTGTGATTTTTTTTTTTTTAATTATCTCAGGTGGGTCCCGCAATTTCTTTTATGAATTTACTAGGAAATAACCGCCTGAAATTCAAAATATATACATGATATCGTAGTTTAAGAAATATTACGTAACATTTTTTTATATAACTTCGTAAACATGAAATTTTACGAAAACTCGTGTAAAATAAACCGTAAATTTTACGTAATGATTAATAGCGGGATTGAATTTACCTGTGGATAATTAATAATTTGCACAACTGTTTTAACATTAAAACGGTTTATGGTATTAAAATTTTAGAATAAACCGCAATTTCATTTATGAATTTTCTGAGAAATAACCGTCTGAAATTCTAAATAAATACCTGGTAACGTAGTTTAAGAAATATTACGTAACATTTTTTATATAAATTCATAAACACGAAATTTTAATTTCTGGCAAGAGTATACCCGTTAAATATACCGGTGCATTTTTGCAATCGAAAAAAGCGACAATGCTAAATTTAAAAACAAAATTGAGTAAGTTAAAAAATTCCAATAAATAATTACAATACACAATATATCGATATATTTTATCGATGTTCTTAAAAGTATACCGGTTAAATATACCCGTGCATTTTTGCAATTGAAAAAAACATAATAGGTACAAAATAAACCTTGAAATAACATCTATATCTATTTAAAAAACAATAAAAGAATGGATATATAAATACCATTATTATTATCATGTGCATTTTAACGTATTATCAATATAATAGAAATTGAATGCACAATATTCACGTATTATTGACAATATTCGGTAATATTAATTATCCACCATAGTTTTTCTAAAAATATACCCGTGCAATTTTGCACGGGTTTAACACTAGTTTACTTCATAATTCAATAAATTGTAAAATCATTAAAGTTAATTAACTTTTAAAAATCATTAAAATTAATTAATTTTTATTTTTAAAAAACAAACAAGTAAATAGCCGAGAGAATGCATTGAGATAATGTTACTATTGTTCGTCGTATAGCGAGTATTATTCACTGTATAATTACCATTTTTTTAATCACATATTTACCTCTACAACAAAGATAAACAACAAAAATAAAAAAAATTATGAAAATAAAGTTGAAAAACGGATAGCAAAATTTTTAAAGATAGTAGATTTTGAACACATGCTTTATATCAAATTAAACACGCCCAAAAAATGAAGAAAATACATATATAATATAAAAATAATGAAGAAATTATAAAAGATAAAAATTGTAACAATAAATATTCAACATAACAATTTGTTTTATATATTTGACGGAGAAAAACTAATTTTTCGTTTGATTATTTCTCTTGCGTTAAGCATTAATTAACTATCAAATGAAAAAAGGCAGAGCCGTGAGTTGAAGTAAGGTGAAGCGGATATAATTTTATCAAATGAAAGAACATAGAATCCTTCACTTTGTTATACTCACTATATAAAGTTTAATAGCTGACAATTATCAATTGGACTCAATACATACTAATAAGAGATATACACCTGATAATTAATTGGTAAATTAGTAAAATATAGATAAATAAATTCATATAATTTTACACTGAATTTAATACAGAGATCTAGATTATAATATCTTGATGATATGAACAAAAAAAGATCAATTAAAATTAATATTGAAAATAAAAATTCTGAATAATTATTTTGCATGTGCAAAAAATCAATCTCATATATGGTGATGGTCAGAGTTTTTTTTGGATAATTATTGGGCGGAAGTTTATATTATATGGTCGGATTTTATTTTGGTAGTTATAGGATCGACCAAGAATTATTTTGGTTAATTAGGATAGTTAAAAACTTGGGATTTAAACCGTAAATATAATTTTCATATCTATACATATGTTTACTGACTATTATTATCTGTTATAAGTTTAAAACAAGTTAATTTCAACCCTTAGATATATAGGACAAATATTTTACTTTTTTTTAATGAATAATGCTATTGTTTTGTCTTATTAATTTTGTATATATTTGATACGTTTTAAAGAAGAATTTTTGTATTTTTATAATGTCGAGCTAATGCGCTATTTTAATTATATCTAAGTTAAGCCTATAAATCATGTTTACATTTTATTTATATTAGTATAAAAGTATTATTAAAATAATACTTTTCTTAAATTTATTCACTTCTTTATTGGTTTTTCAATTTAATAAAATTAAACCCGTGCATTTTTTGCACGGGCGTAAAACTAGTTTATATTTTTAAAGTTATATAATACTCCGTAATAGTTAATTATAACATATAATTTTAATTGTTAGCGTTGTATGATAGAGCTGATTAAGAAACTCCAATGTAAATATTGGTCAAGTTTGATAAATAGCATGTTGAAAGAAATTATTAGATTTCGGCATAATTAATAAGCTGACTAATCAATCTATTATTTTCATGGGTTTGATAAACAACATATTCTGATAGCATATTAGTCGGAATCTACTGTTTTTGAATATGCTGCTCATAACGGTATGTTGGATTATCATATTCAATTTAAATGTGAAACCGTTATAGTTATCCTATAATCTACTAACTAGGTTTGTGACCCGTGAAATTCACGGGTTTATATTTTTAGTTTTATTATTTTATTGTATTGTTAAGATTTGTTCGAACAATTAGTTTATCCATTTAAAAAGATAATCTTTAAATACATAAAAGTTAGTTAGTTAATGTCTTATTTTTTTGACATCTCTAATATATTTTTCAAACTATATATTGTACTTTATTTTGATTAATACTAATAGTACGCATGTAATTTTTAAAAAAACTATCTTCAGTGAGTCCATTAATTCATGACACTGATTTATAAACTCATTCTAAAAAGTATGTTGAACTCTTTTAAAGCTATCTACATTGAAACACATGTGAGATAAGAGTCCTTTTACTTGGGCGTGAATGAGAAAGTATCAACATTCAATGAAATATAAATAATAATTCAAATCGAAATTAAATTTTACATTATTGATCCTATAATTATAAATTTTTCACCTTCAAAACCACCAGCAGCATGGTGTCACGGGGTTATTTCTCGGGATGGGAAATGTCCGTGCGCCACTCGTGCCAAGACACTCGACTTGGTACAAGTCAGGCTCTCAAAGCGAATATCACTCGAGAACAAATGCAGAGTAGAAAGCAAAGTACAAGAATGCAGCGAAATATTTATATATGGAAAGATTCGTACAATGCTTGAGTATAGAAGGAAAAAGGTTACAATATTCGAAGGAAAGGAGTGTAAGGGTTTTATTATAATTCGTGAGGAATTATAATATATTACAATGTGTGAAATATAAGAAAATACAAGTATTGGAATCTATTGAATATGAGTAAAAATATGAATTACAGAATATGTGGAAATGAGGCCTAAGGCCTTCTATTTATACTATCTAAATGGTGATGCTTGGATGAACATGTGCGTCTTCATTCCTCTTCAAAATAACGTCCAAATGGTGTGTATTTGATGAAGGGGTGCGATCCTCGTTCCTCCTCATAAGTGGCGGCATCATCATGAACGAAGGGGAACCTTCGTTCCTCTTGGATGTGGCGGCAATGTGTAGAGGCCGAACCATTGTTCCTCTTCATGTAGTTGGCGCCAAAATGGAGTAAGGTAAGGGGGATGTATCTTGTAGATAAGGATAAGGAATATTCCTTATCCTTTAGGAATGGATTTTAAGTAAGGGAGATGTATTTGGTAAAGGGGAATGTATGATAGTTTTTGAGGTTAAGTATGTAGACAAGGTATCTTGTACATGGCATATTCTTCCTGTGAGCCACCATAAGTGACACCCGTCGTTGAGGGGTGCCAAAGATAAGATTTATAAAACCTCAGCTTAAACTCAGATAGGATAAGTCAAGGGTCGAACCACAGAGAGACAAGGTTAATTATGTTTGTGAATTTAAAGTCTATTGAAGGTAACAAAAAAGGGGGGTTTTGAATTGGGATTTAAACTGACAACTAAGGTAATTAACTAGCAAGAAAACTAAAATAAGATAAAAAGGGGATTAGGAACTTTGGTTCCCCATGGTCAAAACAAGTCAATGAAGGGTAAGAATAATCAAATAACACAATCCCAAGGAACAAAGAATAAACCTTTAGGTCAATATTCTACCCAATCCTTACGGTCTTAGGGTTCCTACAAAAGCACTAAACTTTCGTTCAAGGGCAATCCCAAAGTTGTTGTCAAACTAATCCTAATAATCTTTCAATCCTAAGGATGAGTTCACCAACAACAATGGGGGATTGGTAATTTAATCATCAAACTTATCAAAGTCAAGTCTTTACATGGTTCCCCTAATTCCTAATCACAAGAATTAGCTATGCATACTTTTAATAATGGAAATAACAATTATTAAGAAACTTAAAGAGATGAACATAATTAAAGAAGATAATAAAAGAGAAAACATAAAACAAGAAAGTAACAAAAAGATGAATAACAAGATTGAATTAAAGGAAAGGTTAATTAGAACAAACTTACAACTTGAAAGGAAATCACAAGAACAAAGATGAAAGCCTTGTGATCATATTCTAATTATGGAGTCTCTAAACATAAAGTACTTGAAAGAAAATTACTTAGATACCAACTTGCTGAAAAAAACTGCTTAACCTAATAGAAGAGTTTTGATCTCCTTAAATAAGAAATATTACAAGATTAGGAAAGCAGAAAAGAAAACGGAAGCCTCGAAAACAGCGTCTGGTCGGTCGACCTGTTTCTTCGGTCGGTCGACCGGTTCTGCTGAGACGGATTTATTTTCTTCGTATTTGGGCTTCCGTGGAGAGTTGGGCCTGATTATTTATTTGACATCGGTCGGTCGACCAGACATCGTGGTCGGTCGACCGCTTCTCTTTTCCTTAGGTTTTATCTGGCCCGTTGATTGTATATGAATGCACCATCCGAATTTATTGCTCCAAAAACAGCCTCCTAAAGGCAAATAAAGCTTGGTTTTGCTTACTTCCGCGTATTCCTGCATACAAAACATAGAAACACCAAAGTAGACGATATGGGAGAAAAAGCAACTAAAAAGTCACGAAAGTGAATGAAAATACGTTCCAAAAGGATAAATGAAATGCATAAAATAGGCACGTATCAAACTCCCCAAACCAAACCTTGCTTGTCCTCAAGCAAGCACTAAGACTCAAAAGAAAAATAAAAACTCCTAATGGAACGGACTTCATACTCTTCATAACTAAACATAACACTATGCTTAACCAATTTAATGCATCTTTCAACTATAATCAAACACAATGTCAAGAGCAAAACGAGTTAAACATGTTGGAAAAACATGATAAAATTTCGACCTTGCAAGACTCATTCTAATTGGACTCTCGCGGTACGCTCGAGACACTCATGAAAGCAAAGGGTCAAATGTATATGTGAAAGATAAGAAGATAAATAAAAGTAAGGACTCTCACCTATCTACGACCCGTAAGAACATGCCTGCAATCTAACATGAATAAAATCTCTACAACCGTACATATGCATTCCCACACTAAATAACCATGACACATGCCGAGGCAAATTTGGGATTGTGAGGCTAAAGGTAAGAAGGGGTTAAAATAAGTTATGGGAAGAGGGGTTAAGCCAAGCTATCATCCGTCTGTCCATACTATAAGATCACTTCTTATTGTTTTTTTTTCATACACGCCAATGCTCCACAATTCTTCCAACTTTTATTCCTTTCCCCTTTTTTTTTTCTTTCTTTTCTTTTCTGTTTTTTTATTTTTATTTTTTTTTTCGAAAAACAAACCTACCCAATGGTCCTGGTCGACCGACCAGGGGAACTGGTCGACCGACCAGCCTTGAAGACAGGCTGTTCCGTTTTTTTTTCATTTTTCCGTATCTTTTTTTTTTCATTTTTTTTTCAATTTCCCAAAATCAAAATTCATTGATGAAACATAAACCAAAGGATAGCAAGAAAAACAGTCCATTACTAAATTACTAGCTTGGCTAGGGTAAGCAATTTTTAGAATGTAGCTAATGGGTAAAAGAGTTCAATTTGGCTATGTGAGGATAATGGGAATAATGAGAAAGGGGAACCTCTACCACATGTGTCAACAAACCACAAAACCGAATGCATACAGGTATTAAGAAGACAAAATTCATGTTTATGCATATTGATGTAACATGCCTCAAGAGGAGAAACTACTCACAACCTACAAGAAATCGGTCATGGATGTCACCGATTTATAAAGCTCTAATCCTTAGAATATGTAGTAGTTTGCCAAAAAGGGAGTCAAGTCTAATAATTTAGCATGAAATCAACAAAAACTTGTAGATAATGCAAAAGACTAGCTTGAAAATTTTTGAAAAATGCAAGGCAAAGCAATAAATGTCATGTGAGGCATGAAATGTATTTATCCGTTCCGACTCGACCTAAAGACTTAAGACAGAGAAGAACGCGCGACAGGTCTGCATACGCGGCAAGAGAGGATGAAAACAAGAAAAACACCTAAAGGAATGAAAAACAAAAGACACAAAAACAATCGCATACTCACATAGGAGTATGCGAACACCCTCCCCAAACCAAAACGCACAATGCCCTCATTGTGCTCATCAGCATACAACCACAGCAAAGGGATGGGGGGGGTAGGCAGAAAAGAAGCAAACAAAGAAAAGAAAAGGAAAAAGACTAAAAACTACAAACAGAGTCTATGGAGGAAGGAGGGGAAAACTGGAAATCTAAGGAGGAAAATTGGAAATCTAAGGAGGGAAAACACTTACAAAGTAAATGTGGATCTCTCCAAACCAAACCAATCAATAGGGACCTCCCCAAACCGAACCCCAAAGAGGGTAAGGTTAAGCATGTCCCTATCCCGCTGAGTCGTAAAACGGCTCAGCGTTCTCCTCACCATCTCCCTCATCGCCATCCTCCTCAGACCCTACTCCTGTTCCTGAGGCAGAGCCTGAAGCTTCACCATGGTCACGACCGCCTGCGAGAGGTGTGTACCAGGAGGGGTGAGTCCACTGGCCGGTCGGGAGCCTACCCTGTGTGGCATACTCCCTGTAGACCGGGTACTGGTAGAGACTATCGTCCAACCGTTTTTGGCTGAACTGCGTGCAAAGACTCGCCAGCATCTGTGGCATAGATCTGTCATCAATGAAAGGAGGAACATAAACATTAGGAGGAGCAGTAAAATCAGATGGGTACCCTGTCCCAGGTGTGGCATGGTGGCCACCGGGAGCAGGGGCCCTGAAACCTCTAGAAGCGCCTCCCCTAAGCGGGAGGCGGTAAGACGGGAGTAGTGGTCGTGGCTCCCCAATAACAATAGAAAGGGGGTACATAGGGGGAGCCGTGGTGATGGGGATGCGGTCACTAAGATAGGTGTCTATTTTCCAAGCACCTCTACTGTTTACCCAACGCACAGACCTGACATAATCCATGTCCATGTATCGGGAGAGAGGGGTGACCGCCTCCTCATGGCGAGGGAACTGGGGTACAAAATAGCGGGCTAATCGGGTGACTAGCCCACCACAGACAATAGTGGTCAAAGAAGTTCCCTCACCCACTGACACAAAATGAGTGGCGACCAAAAGAGCAGTGTTATAAGACTGCTGACCCGTACGTCCGATGTTAAGGTAACCGGACATGATGGAGAGCTCAATGTTGTTAACATTCTGAGACTCTTTGCGGCCAAAAACAGTGTTGGCCAACAGACGCAAAAAATAACGGGGGGTAGGAAGGTGGATGGTACTGTTTTTCTTTTTCACATCGTTAGAATCAGAAATACAGGACCACATATCAGAATACGACCCCGTAAGGTCATCAGTAAGACCCTCAGAAGACAGACCCAAAATTTGAGCAAATTGGTTTAAAGTTAAAGCATAAGTTTCATTGAACATGCGAAAAGAGATACAAAAACTATCATAGCCGGGGTGAAGAGCCCCTAAATCAAAGGTAAAGGAGGAGAAAAACTCAAGAGTAAGAAGGCGGTAGGTGATCTCGTCCATGGAGACAAGGCCTGCAAACCCGGTCCCAATGAGCATAGCAACCACCTCATCATGGCATCCCAGGGCATGCAAAGCTGAAACACAAAGGAAACGGGTCGCCACTACCGCGCAATGGTCACTCAGATGGAGAAATCGGGCCTTCTGGGCCGGAGAGCTGAAGGTGATCTGCGGGTAGTCTGGTAGACTATCCGTGTCCTGAACTGCTAGCCCTCTCGACCTAGAGACACGTCCTCTAGACGTGCTAGCACCTGTAGTGCGTGCGCGCTTCCCTCCTTGATCACGGCTAGACATCGTAAGGCTGTAAAGTTCAATGAAAAATATAAGTCTTATGAGCATAGAAAACAATGCTTTAACTAAATTAGGTACGAAAATTTGCAAAAACAGAAGGTTTTTTTACGGATCTGGTCGGCCGACTACAGGAGTCAGTCGGTCGACCAGATTCTTAGACGGTCTGTAATTGCATTTTTTTTTTCTGCTGCAATGAGGAATCTGAAACTGAGAAAAATCATGAACAAAGCAGGTATGGTCGGTCGACCGTAACTACAGGTCGATCGACCAGAATACGAGAAAAATCAGAAACTGTTAAACAATTAAACTCAGGAAAACGCGACTTTGGTCGGCCGACCTCATTCTCCGGTCGGTCGACCGACCTATGTCAGAAACGAAACCCAGATCTGCGAAATTTTAAAACCCAGAAATTCGAATTTTGGTCGGTCGACCTCCGTTTCCGGTCGACCGACCGCAACAGTGACGGCGTCGGGTTTGAATTTCGCGCGGAAAAGGCATAAAAATTGTAAGGAAGAATTAAACTATCCTAATTAGCACAAAATTACCCAAAATTCTCAGATCTAAGCATAAAAACGTATGAAGAATAAGAAAATCAACATAAAAGTACACAATCAAGCATGAAAAAGGAACTAGGAGCAAAATTTGAGCTTACAAAGATGAATTAAAACTACCTAAAACGAAAATAAGAAGGTAAACACTAAAAAGAGAGAAAGAAAATGGAGGAAAAACTTACCTTGAGGATGGAAAAAGCAAGAGAGGAAGTAAAAATGGAGAAGGTGGAAGATGAGTGAATAGTTATTTTTTTTAGGGTTTTATGAGGGAGAGGGGGTGCTGGTAAAAAGAAAGAGTCAAAGCAATAATTTCATGTTCAAAAACCAACAACCCGTGACAGCTTTTTTCTGCACAAATAAAACCGTAAAAAAAAGGGTTGTGGTCGGTCGACCAGAAAAGCTGGTCGGTCGACCACTGTACTGTTACCTGTTCTGCAATTTTTACTTACCCCGTCAGAAAAAGTACAAATGCTGTCAGTCTGGTCGGTCGACCAGAGAAACTGGTCGGTCGACCACGATACTGACGAATACCTATTTTTTTTCTTTTTCTGCAGAGAATCCAATTTCCACCTGAGGATAAAACAAAAAGTAAAAGGAAAACGTAAATCTAAGACTAGAACACGGGTTGCCTCCCGTTTAGCGCTGGTTTAAGAGGTCCCGCACGACCTTTTACCTTCTAAGGAGCATCTAAAAGGGGTCAAAGTAAGAAACTTCGACTTTTCCGACATATTCATTTTCTCCTCGGAAGTGCTTCACATATTGGCCATTGACTTTGAACCTCTCACCAGATGAGGTTTCTAATTCGATTGACCCGAATTTTGAGACAGCTGTGATGGTGTAGGGTCCGCTCCACCTGGATTTCAGTTTACCAGGAAAAAGACGAATACGAGCATTAAAAAGCAGTACCCTATCACCTACCTGAAAATCACGTCTAATGATTCTCTTGTCATGCCAGCGCTTTGTTTTCTCTTTGTAGATCCTGGCATTGTCATAGGATAACAACCTGAATTCTTCTAACTCATTTAGCTGCAATAAACGTTTCTCACGGGAGAGATTAGGGTCTAAATTAAGATCACATATAGCCCACCAAGACTTACGTTCTAACTCAACTGGTAAATGACAAGTTTTACCATAAATTAATCTGAATGGTGACATTCCTATTGGAGTTTTGAACGCAGTTCTATAGGCCCATAAAACGTCATCAAGTTTTAGGCTCCAATCTTTCCTAGACTTAGAAACTACCTTGGCTAGGGTCTCCTTGAGTTCCCTATTAGAGATCTCAACTTGACCACTAGTCTGAGGGTGATAAGCTAAACCCCTACGATGTTGGACACCGAATTTATTTAACAAGTCACCTAAGCGTTTCTCCTTAAAATGCATACCTCCATCACTTATGACAACCCTAGGGACACCAAAACGAGGAAATATGATTTTTTTAAACATCTTAATAACAGCTTTTGCATCACAATGGGGAGTAGCAATAGCTTCTACCCACTTAGACACATAATCAACAGCTACAAGAATATACCTGTTACCTTGACTACTGGGAAAAGGTCCTTGATAATCAATGCCCCAAACATCAAAAATCTCCACCTCTAAAATACCTACTTGTGGCATCTCGTGTCTTTTTGAGACATTCCCAGTCCTTTGACAGGCATCACAGTTACCTACAAAATTTCTACAATCAGCATGTAAAGTAGGCCAATAAAAACCAGACTGTAATACCTTGGCCACGGTCCTAGATGGACCGTGGTGACCACCATAAGCAGAAGAGTGACATGCTTCCAAGATGTCCTTCACCTCCCATTGGGGGACGCATCTCCGGATAAGTCCATCTCCGCACTCTTTAAAAACGTAAGGGTCATCCCAAAAATACTGTCTTGCATCAAACATAAATCTCTTCTTTTGTTGCCAAGACAACTCAGGAGGGATTTTACCTGTAACAGCAAAATTAGCAAAATCAGCATACCAAGGAGGGGGATAAGAACCTGAACTATTAATGATAAATAAACTTTCATCAGGAAACGAATCATCGATAGGTAAAGAATCTTCCCCATCAGTCAGCTGCAGGCGAGATAAATGGTCAGCTACCACGTTTTCCGCGCCTTTCTTATCCCTGATCTCAATGTCAAACTCTTGGAGAAGGAGGATCCACCTTAAAAGCCTAGGCTTTGAATCTTTCTTTTGAAAAAGACCTTTTAAAGCTGCATGGTCAGTATAAACAATTACCTTATTACCTACTAGATAAGATCTAAATTTTTCTAAGGCAAAAATGACAGCTAGCATCTCCTTCTCTGTGGTAAAGTAGTTGACTTGAGTCTCATCCAGGGTGCGGCTCGCATAGTATATAGCATTAAGAGCCTTATTCTTCCTTTGACCTAGCACAGCACCCAGAGCATAGTCACTAGCATCACACATGATTTCGAATGGGAGATCCCAATCTGGTGGCTGAATGATTGGTGCTGAGACCAAAGCTTCCTTCAACCTGTTAAAAGCTGAAAGGCACTCATCAGAAAAATCAAAAATGGCATCTTTAAGAAGCAATTGTGTAAGTGGTTTAGCAATTTTAGAGAAATCCTTAATGAAACGCCTGTAGAAACCTGCGTGCCCTAAGAAACTTCTCACTCCTTTGACATTAACAGGAGGGGGTAATTGCTCAATCACCTGCACCTTTGCTTTATCAACATGTATACCTTTATCTGAAATTAGATGCCCTAAAACTACCCCTTCAGTAACCATAAAATGACACTTTTCCCAGTTTAAGACAAGATTTACATCAATACATCGCTGCAAAACTTTATCAAGATTAGCTAAGCATTGATCGAAAGCATTACCATAAACAGAGAAATCATCCATAAATACTTCCATAATGTTTTCTATAAAGTCTGAAAAAATACCCATCATACACCTCTGAAAAGTAGCGGGAGCATTGCATAACCCAAAAGGCATCCTGCGATAGGCAAAAACACCCTGCGGACATGTAAAAGTAGTCTTACTCTGATCGTCAGGATGGATGGGAATCTGGAAGAAACCTGAATAACCGTCTAGAAAACAGAAGAATTTATTAGAAGCCAATCTTTCAGTCATCTGGTCAACAAAGGGAAGGGGAAAATGGTCTTTCTTGGTGGCGGCATTTAACTGTCTATAATCAATGCACATCCGCCACCCAGTCACAACTCTAGTTGGTATTAACTCATTTTTATCATTCTTAACCACTGTGGTTCCTCCTTTCTTAGGAACCACCTGAACCGGGCTAACCCACTTAGAGTTGCCAACTGGATAGATAATACCTGCATCAAGAAGCTTCATAACCTCAGCCATAACTACATCCTGCATCTTAGGGTTCAATTTACGCTGTCCCTGTCTATAGGGCTTATGCCCTTCCTCTAAATCTATTCTGTGCATACAAACATCAGGGCTTATGCCCTTAATATCATCCAAAGAATAACCTAGAGCTTTTCTATTCTTTTTAAGAACAGTCATTAAGGCAGAAAGTTGGTCAGGACTAAGTTTAGAGCTAACAATTGCAGGGTATTGCTCAGTATCATCTAGAAAAACATACTTAAGATTAGGAGGAAGTGGCTTACGCTCTGGTGCTTTTACCTCAACTGCCTGAACAGAATTAGCATCTATAGAATAGTATATGTTTACCAGGCTTGTATTGGCTAGGCTCATGAGCTTCTCACCCTCTTCTTCAGTGAGCTCATATTCCTCTTCCTCTTCTTCTATCAAATCCAGCTTTTCAGCATCCTCAGCTGGATTACCTGCACACTTATCCAAAATTGTTAGATCATCTAAGGGATCCTTGGCCAAGGATTCCCTCCAATTAAGGATAACATTCCTGTCTACAATATCAATGGAACAACAAGTATCGTCAGTAGGAATAGTTGCCTTATGGGCAAGACTAAACTCGATAGTGTCATCCCCGATTTCTAAAGTAATGGTCCCGCGTTTGACATCTATCACAGCCCCAGCTGTGTGTAAAAAGGGTCTACCTAAGATAATAGGTATTCGACTATCCTCAGCAATGTCTAAAACAACGAAATCCACAGGAATAAAGAACTTTCCCACTTTTACTGGGACATCCTCCAAGACCCCTAATGGTCTTTGGGTTGATCTATCAGCCATCTGTACAGTAATATTGGTGACCTTAAGTCTACCTAAACCAAGTCTTTCACATACAGAATAAGGTATGACACTGACACTAGCCCCTAGATCACAAAGGGCTTTCCCTATTAAATGATTACCTATGGTACAAGGGATGGAAAAACTACCTGGGTCCTTTAACTTGGGTGCTATATTATCTTGTGAAAGAACATAACATTCTTCCATAAAAGCAACAGCACCGTCGTCCTGAAATTTCCTCTTACGACTTAAAATATCTTTCATGAATTTAGCATAAGAGGGTACCTGGGTAATTAAGTCAGTGAAAGGGATGGTTACCTCAAGATTCTTCACCATCTCTAAGAACTTACCAAACTTCTTATCCTCCTTTGAATTTTTCAGTCTTTCTGGATAAGGAATGGTGACTTTAGCCATAGGATCAGTAACCTTTGGCTCTTTCAGCTGTAAAATTTCAGTAAGGCCTTGAATAAAGGAAGGATCTAGCGATTCCGGAGTAAAAACGGCACCTTTTCCAGGAGCACTGGTCGGTCGACCAATATCAGTGGTCGGTCGACCAGAGTCTGCAAAATCCGTTTTTTTCTTTTTTTCAGAATCGGATCTCGCGTCAGGAACAGTGGTCGATCGACTTACCGAAGCGGTCGGTCGACCAGTATCAGTGGTCGGTCGACCTCCTGCTCCTTTGACGGGATCAGATTCGTTGGTTGGAATCCCGGCTGGATCATTCTCTTGAGTTGCTTCTGCACAAATACGGCCACTCCTTAGATTTATGACGTTCAGCGTCTCCATGGGTCCCTCAGAACTAGCTGGAGGGCTAGTTCTTTGGTTGGCTATGTTTATCAATTGTTCCTTAAAAATCTCCGTGGAAGTGCAGTGAGCCTCATGCATCTTAAAAACTGTCGTGGTTAAGGCATCAACAAGTGCTCTTAATCTCTCAATTTCTCCCGTGTTGTCGACCGTAGTAACAAGGTTCGCACTTTCAAGCTTCAGCTGGGTTGCTTCAAGCTTTTCAAAACGGGCTTCAACTGTTGTCTCAAGAGCCATCACTCTATTCATCTCTACATTCAGCTTTCTTGAATTCCCACGTGAACCCTTAAAAGTAGCCCTATGCACCGCCATGTCTTCAATGGTTTGCCAACCCTTCATATGATCGGTGTTGTTCTGGAATCTTCCATTGGCGGCCACATCAAGAATCATCTTATAGTCATCGTAAAGAGAGTTGTAAAAGCAGTTACACAGGTCCCATTCTGGAAGGTTATGGTGAGGGATGGAACGGACCAATTTCTTGAATCGATCCCATGCTTCACAAAATCCTTCATCAGGTTCCTGTAAAAAGTTACGGATTTGGTTTCTCAAGTCCTCAGCTTTTGCAAGAGGGAAGTATTTCTTGTAAAAGGCCAAGGCCAAGGTGGTCCAATCTGTAATCCCTTCACTTGTCTTTTTAAGGTCCCGGTACCATTCTTGCGCGTCTCCCTTTAAGGAAAACAAGAACAGAGTTGCCAGTACCTCATCTCTAGATACCCCTTCAGGTAGGGGTATAAAACAGCAATAATCTGTGAAGGTTGTAACATGCTTTATTGGATCTTCATTAGGTAGACCAGAAAATTGACTCTGCTCCACCAAATTGATATGAGTCGAGCGGAGTTCAAAGGTGCCAGTGGTGGGTTTAGGCAAGGTGAATCCTTTTGGTAAATCTTTAGGCTTCGGCTGTAAGTAGCTATAAATAGAATCCATAAAGAGAGTACTCAAGCCTTCCTCTCAAAAACCTGTCTTCTAAACAGCACTAGAAGAAAAGGTAAGAACGGTCTTAAGGAACCTAAGTTCCTTAAGACAAGAAAAATAAACTAAAAATTAACAAACAAAATTATACCGTCTCCCCGGCAACGGCGCCAAAATTTGACACCCGTCGTTGAGGGGTGCCAAAGATAAGATTTATAAAACCTCAGCTTAAACTCAGATAGGATAAGTCAAGGGTCGAACCACAGAGAGACAAGGTTAATTATGTTTGTGAATTTAAAGTCTATTGAAGGTAACAAAAAAGGGGGGTTTTGAATTGGGATTTAAACTGACAACTAAGGTAATTAACTAGCAAGAAAACTAAAATAAGATAAAAAGGGGATTAGGAACTTTGGTTCCCCATGGTCAAAACAAGTCAATGAAGGGTAAGAATAATCAAATAACACAATCCCAAGGAACAAAGAATAAACCTTTAGGTCAATATTCTACCCAATCCTTACGGTCTTAGGGTTCCTACAAAAGCACTAAACTTTCGTTCAAGGGCAATCCCAAAGTTGTTGTCAAACTAATCCTAATAATCTTTCAATCCTAAGGATGAGTTCACCAACAACAATGGGGGATTGGTAATTTAATCATCAAACTTATCAAAGTCAAGTCTTTACATGGTTCCCCTAATTCCTAATCACAAGAATTAGCTATGCATACTTTTAATAATGGAAATAACAATTATTAAGAAACTTAAAGAGATGAACATAATTAAAGAAGATAATAAAAGAGAAAACATAAAACAAGAAAGTAACAAAAAGATGAATAACAAGATTGAATTAAAGGAAAGGTTAATTAGAACAAACTTACAACTTGAAAGGAAATCACAAGAACAAAGATGAAAGCCTTGTGATCATATTCTAATTATGGAGTCTCTAAACATAAAGTACTTGAAAGAAAATTACTTAGATACCAACTTGCTGAAAAAAACTGCTTAACCTAATAGAAGAGTTTTGATCTCCTTAAATAAGAAATATTACAAGATTAGGAAAGCAGAAAAGAAAACGGAAGCCTCGAAAACAGCGTCTGGTCGGTCGACCTGTTTCTTCGGTCGGTCGACCGGTTCTGCTGAGACGGATTTATTTTCTTCGTATTTGGGCTTCCGTGGAGAGTTGGGCCTGATTATTTATTTGACATCGGTCGGTCGACCAGACATCGTGGTCGGTCGACCGCTTCTCTTTTCCTTAGGTTTTATCTGGCCCGTTGATTGTATATGAATGCACCATCCGAATTTATTGCTCCAAAAACAGCCTCCTAAAGGCAAATAAAGCTTGGTTTTGCTTACTTCCGCGTATTCCTGCATACAAAACATAGAAACACCAAAGTAGACGATATGGGAGAAAAAGCAACTAAAAAGTCACGAAAGTGAATGAAAATACGTGCCAAAAGGATAAATGAAATGCATAAAATAGGCACGTATCAATAAGCATCCTTAGTCGGTCACGTAAGCTTGAAATAAGCGAACCGTGACATTCTCCCCCGCTTAAAACGGTTGACGTCCTCGTCAACCTCGAGTATGGCGTGACCACGCTGCAGATGATATCAAAATAGTCTTCTTGCGGCCACGCCTTTCACAAACGCTAAGGTTTGCTTGAGGTTATTCCTTTGACAAACTTGTCGATCCTCTTCTGAGTCCGCCAAGGAATATCTTGAGAGTATTCAATAGTAACATTCGATCCCGGACTATGGATCGAGAATTTATGTCCGTGTTTCCTCTGGAGATGTGATGTTCCCGAAGTGGTAATGAGGTTAGATCGTGGATCATCGTACTTCTCCTGGAGGTTATGTAGATATCTGGGCTTCCGTTGTTTTGGGACCTTCATAATCATCTTTTGGAATCTCCTAATTTTTCCCACTCGGGGTCCGTCCAGTAAAACCTCAAGTGGACGGGTCTCTTGTCGTGACAAATCGGCAAGGGATCCGTTGTAGACCATTTCTTCTTTCATATAGATGTCGAAGGATCGACTTTCGACATTTAGCACAAGTAGATCTGGGGTCCACCTCCAAGATCCTACCTTTCTCAACAAATCGGCACCAAGTAGTACCTCATCGGTCTCGACATCCGCAATCATGAAATCGGCCACTCCTTGCCAATTACCAAGTTGAATGGGCACGTTGAAGGCCATGCGGCATTCTAAGTACTCCATGGAATCTTCTGGCTTGACAGTAGTCTTGACATAGGAATAGCGAATACAATCTTGAGCGGCTCTCTTGATGGTGAGAACGTTGTGCAATGCTCTTGGATCAATAGATATCTTGGCATCCACAAAGTTGACTTTCCCTTGAGTCGTCCATAGATGGTCATAAGGTAAAACATGGTTTACCTCTACGGTCGTCTCTTGGATTGGTGCTTCGTTGTTGTGATGTTCTTCTGGATAGGCATTACTTCCACCAACTTGCATCTCATTGGTGTTGGTTATACTTTCTCCATTTTCTTCCTCGGAGATAGTCGCCTCTCTTGAATCGTGGATGGCTAACTTTTGAAACAATTCCTTGATCGGGCAATTGCTTACATAGTGAGGTCCTCGACAGATGAAACAACCTCTCCTTGGCATAATATTGTCATCTGTACTGGGGCTTCCAAATGACCCCTTAAATAATTTGTCTTTCGGTCTCCGCAATCCTCGGTGTGAGGTTGAACCTTCCGTGAGATTGTTCGTTGTAGAACATCTCGTCCTTCCTGTAACTTTGATTGCTTTGACGGTCGAGAGACTATAGGTTTTCCTCTTCTGTGTTTGACAAGGCACTAGAGGAATCTTTATCCGGCCTTCAAGGGTGACGGCCTTCTTTCCAAATGTAACTGGCGCAGCGCTACGAATAAAAGTTAATCCCAAAACACAGTCGTGATCGTCCATCGTCACGACAATAAAATCTACCGTTGTACTATACCCTCCTATTCGGATAGGTATCTTGTGAGCGACCCCATGGATTGGTAGCGCCAATGAGTTCACGGCCTTCAAGAAACCGTGTTCAGCATCATACTTGATCCCCAATCGACGGGCTTCCATCATCGTCACGTAATTGTGGGATGCTCCACTGTCAAGCAGCAATACAGTGGGATTGCCCGATACAAAGCCTTCAACAAACACCAATTCTTCGGATTGAACGGTAACTTCCTCGAATGGGCTGTGGAAAGCAGGTGAAGGCGTCGGCCTCATTATCCCGACGTCTCCCCTAGACTCGCCCCAACATGTTTCCCTCGTTGAGAGAACAGTCGTGTTATCTGGTAAGTCTGTCTGAAGAGCCCCCAGTGACTGAGTGACATCTTCACATTCGGACTGTTCAAGGTCCTTACAATAACTGGCCATGGCATATAACTTCTGCTTCTTTGGGCAATTCTGAACATAATGAGGATCACCGCATAGAAAACATCTAATCGGTTTTCCCTCAACTGTGGACTTCTCCTTGGACTTGCCCAAGTCATCCTTGGAGAAAAATGTCCTACCGTTGCTTGGCTTACCCTTGAAATTACCAAACTTCGGCTTCTGATAATCTGGAGAATTCTTTGATTCGCTCTTCCCATCATATAGTGATTCGGCTACAGCAATAGCGTCACTCAAGGTCTTCACACTTCTACGCTTGAGTTCTTGCTCGGCCCAATTCTGGAGTCCGTCCATAAAGTAAAGAAGAGATAGTGACTCGGGCATACCTTCGACTTCAAGAAGGAGAGTAGTAAACTGATTCACGTACTCCCGTATATTTCCGGATTGTCTTAGGCCCCTTAGTTTCTTTGTGGCGAGTTCTGCGGCATTTTCGGGATAGAATTGCTTCTTGAATTCTGCCTTGAACTCGTCCCACGTACTAACGATACTGGCATCTCGTTGGATGTCAATCTCTTTTCTTCTCCACCATAATATGGCGTCATCAGTCAGATATAGGGTTGCGGTGCCAACCTTTGAAGCGTCATCCGTAATGAGAACATTTTGGAAGTATCGCTCCATACTCCATAGAAAGTTGTCAATTTTCTTGGAATTTCTATCACCACTATACTTGGGCGGATCAGGGATTTTGACCTTGACGGTGTTCGTCCCTCCTCCGTTCTCAATTCTTTTCACTTGTATGGAAGCAACCTCGGTCTTCAAACTATTAACAATCTTGGCGAGATCGCCAATCATGGTAACAACATCGTTGATCTGAGAACCCGGATGTGCGTCTTCGATGCGAGCAAGTTTTTCATTAACTTGAATCATCGTTTGTTGACAAATATCCATTCCGTTCTCAAGTCTTGTAAAACGGGCTTCGGTTGCGGCCTTCGAATTCTTGGCCTTGTCGGCCGTGGGGTTTCCTTCTGCTCCCGACATTCTCAATGAGTGATACTGCAACGATATGGGATGAACCAGGTTTAGCCAACCTGGCTCTGATACCACTTGTCACGGGGTTATTTCTCGGGATGGGAAATGTCTGTGCGCCACTCGTGCCAAGACACTCGACTTGGTACAAGTCAGGCTCTCAAAGCGAATATCACTCGAGAACAAATGCAGAGTAGAAAGCAAAGTACAAGAATGCAGCGGAATATTTATATATGGAAAGATTCGTACAATGCTTGAGTATAGAAGGAAAAAGGTTACAATATTCGAAGGAAAGGAGTGTAAGGGTTTTATTATAATTCGTGAGGAATTATAATATATTACAATGTGTGAAATATAAGAAAATACAAGTATTGGAATCTATTGAATATGAGTAAAAATATGAATTACAGAATATGTGGAAATGAGGCCTAAGGCCTTCTATTTATACTATCTAAATGGTGATGCTTGGATGAACAGGTGCGTCTTCATTCCTCTTCAAAATAACGTCCAAATGGTGTGTATTTGATGAAGGGGTGCGATCCTCGTTCCTCCTCATAAGTGGCGGCATCATCATGAACGAAGGGGAACCTTCGTTCCTCTTGGATGTGGCGGCAATGTGTAGAGGCCGAACCATTGTTCCTCTTCATGTAGTTGGCGCCAAAATGGAGTAAGGTAAGGGGGATGTATCTTGTAGATAAGGATAAGGAATATTCCTTATCCTTTAGGAATGGATTTTAAGTAAGGGAGATGTATTTGGTAAAGGGGAATGTATGATAGTTTTTGAGGTTAAGTATGTAGACAAGGTATCTTGTACATGGCATATTCTTCCTGTGAGCCACCATAAGCATCCTTAGTCGGTCACGTAAGCTTGAAATAAGCGAACCGTGACATTCTCCCCCGCTTAAAACGGTTGACGTCCTCGTCAACCTCGAGTATGGCGTGACCACGCTGCAGATGATATCAAAATAGTCTTCTTGCGGCCACGCCTTTCACAAACGCTAAGGTTTGCTTGAGGTTATTCCTTTGACAAACTTGTCGATCCTCTTCTGAGTCCGCCAAGGAATATCTTGAGAGTATTCAATAGTAACATTCGATCCCGGACTATGGATCGAGAATTTATGTCCGTGTTTCCTCTGGAGATGTGATGTTCCCGAAGTGGTAATGAGGTTAGATCGTGGATCATCGTACTTCTCCTGGAGGTTATGTAGATATCTGGGCTTCCGTTGTTTTGGGACCTTCATAATCATCTTTTGGAATCTCCTAATTTTTCCCACTCGGGGTCCGTCCAGTAAAACCTCAAGTGGACGGGTCTCTTGTCGTGACAAATCGGCAAGGGATCCGTTGTAGACCATTTCTTCTTTCATATAGATGTCGAAGGATCGACTTTCGACATTTAGCACAAGTAGATCTGGGGTCCACCTCCAAGATCCTACCTTTCTCAACAAATCGGCACCAAGTAGTACCTCATCGGTCTCGACATCCGCAATCATGAAATCGGCCACTCCTTGCCAATTACCAAGTTGAATGGGCACGTTGAAGGCCATGCGGCATTCTAAGTACTCCATGGAATCTTCTGGCTTGACAGTAGTCTTGACATAGGAATAGCGAATACAATCTTGAGCGGCTCTCTTGATGGTGAGAACGTTGTGCAATGCTCTTGGATCAATAGATATCTTGGCATCCACAAAGTTGACTTTCCCTTGAGTCGTCCATAGATGGTCATAAGGTAAAACATGGTTTACCTCTACGGTCGTCTCTTGGATTGGTGCTTCGTTGTTGTGATGTTCTTCTGGATAGGCATTACTTCCACCAACTTGCATCTCATTGGTGTTGGTTATACTTTCTCCATTTTCTTCCTCGGAGATAGTCGCCTCTCTTGAATCGTGGATGGCTAACTTTTGAAACAATTCCTTGATCGGGCAATTGCTTACATAGTGAGGTCCTCGACAGATGAAACAACCTCTCCTTGGCATAATATTGTCATCTGTACTGGGGCTTCCAAATGACCCCTTAAATAATTTGTCTTTCGGTCTCCGCAATCCTCGGTGTGAGGTTGAACCTTCCGTGAGATTGTTCGTTGTAGAACATCTCGTCCTTCCTGTAACTTTGATTGCTTTGACGGTCGAGAGACTATAGGTTTTCCTCTTCTGTGTTTGACAAGGCACTAGAGGAATCTTTATCCGGCCTTCAAGGGTGACGGCCTTCTTTCCAAATGTAACTGGCGCAGCGCTACGAATAAAAGTTAATCCCAAAACACAGTCGTGATCGTCCATCGTCACGACAATAAAATCTACCGTTGTACTATACCCTCCTATTCGGATAGGTATCTTGTGAGCGACCCCATGGATTGGTAGCGCCAATGAGTTCACGGCCTTCAAGAAACCGTGTTCAGCATCATACTTGATCCCCAATCGACGGGCTTCCATCATCGTCACGTAATTGTGGGATGCTCCACTGTCAAGCAGCAATACAGTGGGATTGCCCGATACAAAGCCTTCAACAAACACCAATTCTTCGGATTGAACGGTAACTTCCTCGAATGGGCTGTGGAAAGCAGGTGAAGGCGTCGGCCTCATTATCCCGACGTCTCCCCTAGACTCGCCCCAACATGTTTCCCTCGTTGAGAGAACAGTCGTGTTATCTGGTAAGTCTGTCTGAAGAGCCCCCAGTGACTGAGTGACATCTTCACATTCGGACTGTTCAAGGTCCTTACAATAACTGGCCATGGCATATAACTTCTGCTTCTTTGGGCAATTCTGAACATAATGAGGATCACCGCATAGAAAACATCTAATCGGTTTTCCCTCAACTGTGGACTTCTCCTTGGACTTGCCCAAGTCATCCTTGGAGAAAAATGTCCTACCGTTGCTTGGCTTACCCTTGAAATTACCAAACTTCGGCTTCTGATAATCTGGAGAATTCTTTGATTCGCTCTTCCCATCATATAGTGATTCGGCTACAGCAATAGCGTCACTCAAGGTCTTCACACTTCTACGCTTGAGTTCTTGCTCGGCCCAATTCTGGAGTCCGTCCATAAAGTAAAGAAGAGATAGTGACTCGGGCATACCTTCGACTTCAAGAAGGAGAGTAGTAAACTGATTCACGTACTCCCGTATATTTCCGGATTGTCTTAGGCCCCTTAGTTTCTTTGTGGCGAGTTCTGCGGCATTTTCGGGATAGAATTGCTTCTTGAATTCTGCCTTGAACTCGTCCCACGTACTAACGATACTGGCATCTCGTTGGATGTCAATATCTTTTCTTCTCCACCATAATATGGCGTCATCAGTCAGATATAGGGTTGCGGTGCCAACCTTTGAAGCGTCATCCGTAATGAGAACATTTTGGAAGTATCGCTCCATACTCCATAGAAAGTTGTCAATTTTCTTGGAATTTCTATCACCACTATACTTGGGCGGATCAGGGATTTTGACCTTGACGGTGTTCGTCCCTCCTCCGTTCTCAATTCTTTTCACTTGTATGGAAGCAACCTCGGTCTTCAAACTATTAACAATCTTGGCGAGATCGCCAATCATGGTAACAACATCGTTGATCTGAGAACCCGGATGTGCGTCTTCGATGCGAGCAAGTTTTTCATTAACTTGAATCATCGTTTGTTGACAAATATCCATTCCGTTCTCAAGTCTTGTAAAACGGGCTTCGGTTGCGGCCTTCGAATTCTTGGCCTTGTCGGCCGTGGGGTTTCCTTCTGCTCCCGACATTCTCAATGAGTGATACTGCAACGATATGGGATGAACCAGGTTTAGCCAACCTGGCTCTGATACCACTTGTCACGGGGTTATTTCTCGGGATGGGAAATGTCTGTGCGCCACTCGTGCCAAGACACTCGACTTGGTACAAGTCAGGCTCTCAAAGCGAATATCACTCGAGAACAAATGCAGAGTAGAAAGCAAAGTACAAGAATGCAGCGGAATATTTATATATGGAAAGATTCGTACAATGCTTGAGTATAGAAGGAAAAAGGTTACAATATTCGAAGGAAAGGAGTGTAAGGGTTTTATTATAATTCGTGAGGAATTATAATATATTACAATGTGTGAAATATAAGAAAATACAAGTATTGGAATCTATTGAATATGAGTAAAAATATGAATTACAGAATATGTGGAAATGAGGCCTAAGGCCTTCTATTTATACTATCTAAATGGTGATGCTTGGATGAACAGGTGCGTCTTCATTCCTCTTCAAAATAACGTCCAAATGGTGTGTATTTGATGAAGGGGTGCGATCCTCGTTCCTCCTCATAAGTGGCGGCATCATCATGAACGAAGGGGAACCTTCGTTCCTCTTGGATGTGGCGGCAATGTGTAGAGGCCGAACCATTGTTCCTCTTCATGTAGTTGGCGCCAAAATGGAGTAAGGTAAGGGGGATGTATCTTGTAGATAAGGATAAGGAATATTCCTTATCCTTTAGGAATGGATTTTAAGTAAGGGAGATGTATTTGGTAAAGGGGAATGTATGATAGTTTTTGAGGTTAAGTATGTAGACAAGGTATCTTGTACATGGCATATTCTTCCTGTGAGCCACCATAAGCATCCTTAGTCGGTCACGTAAGCTTGAAATAAGCGAACCGTGACATTCTCCCCCGCTTAAAACGGTTGACGTCCTCGTCAACCTCGAGTATGGCGTGACCACGCTGCAGATGATATCAAAATAGTCTTCTTGCGGCCACGCCTTTCACAAACGCTAAGGTTTGCTTGAGGTTATTCCTTTGACAAACTTGTCGATCCTCTTCTGAGTCCGCCAAGGAATATCTTGAGAGTATTCAATAGTAACATTCGATCCCGGACTATGGATCGAGAATTTATGTCCGTGTTTCCTCTGGAGATGTGATGTTCCCGAAGTGGTAATGAGGTTAGATCGTGGATCATCGTACTTCTCCTGGAGGTTATGTAGATATCTGGGCTTCCGTTGTTTTGGGACCTTCATAATCATCTTTTGGAATCTCCTAATTTTTCCCACTCGGGGTCCGTCCAGTAAAACCTCAAGTGGACGGGTCTCTTGTCGTGACAAATCGGCAAGGGATCCGTTGTAGACCATTTCTTCTTTCATATAGATGTCGAAGGATCGACTTTCGACATTTAGCACAAGTAGATCTGGGGTCCACCTCCAAGATCCTACCTTTCTCAACAAATCGGCACCAAGTAGTACCTCATCGGTCTCGACATCCGCAATCATGAAATCGGCCACTCCTTGCCAATTACCAAGTTGAATGGGCACGTTGAAGGCCATGCGGCATTCTAAGTACTCCATGGAATCTTCTGGCTTGACAGTAGTCTTGACATAGGAATAGCGAATACAATCTTGAGCGGCTCTCTTGATGGTGAGAACGTTGTGCAATGCTCTTGGATCAATAGATATCTTGGCATCCACAAAGTTGACTTTCCCTTGAGTCGTCCATAGATGGTCATAAGGTAAAACATGGTTTACCTCTACGGTCGTCTCTTGGATTGGTGCTTCGTTGTTGTGATGTTCTTCTGGATAGGCATTACTTCCACCAACTTGCATCTCATTGGTGTTGGTTATACTTTCTCCATTTTCTTCCTCGGAGATAGTCGCCTCTCTTGAATCGTGGATGGCTAACTTTTGAAACAATTCCTTGATCGGGCAATTGCTTACATAGTGAGGTCCTCGACAGATGAAACAACCTCTCCTTGGCATAATATTGTCATCTGTACTGGGGCTTCCAAATGACCCCTTAAATAATTTGTCTTTCGGTCTCCGCAATCCTCGGTGTGAGGTTGAACCTTCCGTGAGATTGTTCGTTGTAGAACATCTCGTCCTTCCTGTAACTTTGATTGCTTTGACGGTCGAGAGACTATAGGTTTTCCTCTTCTGTGTTTGACAAGGCACTAGAGGAATCTTTATCCGGCCTTCAAGGGTGACGGCCTTCTTTCCAAATGTAACTGGCGCAGCGCTACGAATAAAAGTTAATCCCAAAACACAGTCGTGATCGTCCATCGTCACGACAATAAAATCTACCGTTGTACTATACCCTCCTATTCGGATAGGTATCTTGTGAGCGACCCCATGGATTGGTAGCGCCAATGAGTTCACGGCCTTCAAGAAACCGTGTTCAGCATCATACTTGATCCCCAATCGACGGGCTTCCATCATCGTCACGTAATTGTGGGATGCTCCACTGTCAAGCAGCAATACAGTGGGATTGCCCGATACAAAGCCTTCAACAAACACCAATTCTTCGGATTGAACGGTAACTTCCTCGAATGGGCTGTGGAAAGCAGGTGAAGGCGTCGGCCTCATTATCCCGACGTCTCCCCTAGACTCGCCCCAACATGTTTCCCTCGTTGAGAGAACAGTCGTGTTATCTGGTAAGTCTGTCTGAAGAGCCCCCAGTGACTGAGTGACATCTTCACATTCGGACTGTTCAAGGTCCTTACAATAACTGGCCATGGCATATAACTTCTGCTTCTTTGGGCAATTCTGAACATAATGAGGATCACCGCATAGAAAACATCTAATCGGTTTTCCCTCAACTGTGGACTTCTCCTTGGACTTGCCCAAGTCATCCTTGGAGAAAAATGTCCTACCGTTGCTTGGCTTACCCTTGAAATTACCAAACTTCGGCTTCTGATAATCTGGAGAATTCTTTGATTCGCTCTTCCCATCATATAGTGATTCGGCTACAGCAATAGCGTCACTCAAGGTCTTCACACTTCTACGCTTGAGTTCTTGCTCGGCCCATGAAGAGTCTATTGATATAATATACTCAAGAAGGGGGGGTTGAATTGAGTATGCCTTCTTTTTGAAATCTTCTTCGATGTATGTGTAGTTGTATGATGATCGTTGAGTAGAGCAATAATAAAGTAGAGGCACGATATTTTTGAAGTGGTTCAGTCTCACACTCTGAGACCTACGTCCACTATTCTCGATTAATAAAATTAGTACCAACTCTGGATTACAATTTTATCAACCCTACTCGTGCGACTTTGATGTTAGTCACAACTCAATCTAGATACCGCTAAATATCTAGTTACGACAAATACCGTTAAATATTTGTCTTACAACGAGTACCGCTAAATACTCAATCTATCTTACGTGAATAAGATAAAGTCTTCAATAGTTTCTTGGTGTCACAATCTTGAATGAATAAGATCAATGCTTGAGCACTTGAATCTTGAATCGGATTTGACAATTAAAAGCTCGAATATGAAGAACAAGGATCGGCGGTTTCTCTCTCTCGATTTGCGTGAATATATGTGTTGTATTTCGTGTAAATTAATGTGTCATAGGTAGTCTATTTATATAGAATATGTATCTAGGTATTTCAAACCCTAGATGATTTAGGAATATTACTTAAACTAGAATACTAGTCTTTTAGTAATACTACCTTAAATCTAATCTTAATATATTTAGGAAAGATTTAATAATATACCATATGTATTATATAAGGAAACAATTTCCTAATTTATATTTAGGAAAGATCTTTATATAATAAACAATTAGTATCCATATTAAATCAACTTCCTAAACCATGTCAAAGATAATAAAATATATTACCATAATATAATCTTAGTTTATTTAGGACATTAAATAAATACATGATATTTATTTAAGCAAGTCCTACACGATTTGGTAATGTGGCATATCACACGATTTCCAAAATCGAAACAAACTATATTTAGATTATATATTTTTGACAATTAAAATCATATAAAAATCTTTAGTTTATTTTAGTAATAAATAATTATCTCATAAGATATTTATTTATTTCTTATTTAACCAAAAGATATTTTATATAATTCTATTAAGATTAATAATTCCATATTTAAATAGAATACCATTTAAACACTAATTCACACGACACAAATAAGGAAACCAATGTTTCAACTTAACCACATATATATTTCGATCATTTCTTCATAATGTAGAGGTATAGCTACGAGCTATAACTTGAATCAAACTTGTACTAAAGTTATAGTTGATAATCATAACTTTACTTCTTTATGCGCGCTTGTGATCTTCTATCAATCTTCGATATAGTCAACTCATTGACTAATATGCTTGAATCTTTTACACTTGATTGATTAGATCTTGTTACTAAATTTCTGTACACTTAGCACACGATTATACATACGAGTATATAATATATAAATAGCTAGACTTGTCATTATCAAAACATAAGCATATATACTATATATATATATTTGAATATATGGTTCAACAAATTCCCCCTTTTTGATGATGGCAAGTCTCTCTTAGATTTCGTGTCTAAGTGTATGTTCCCCCTCAATATAACAATGGTCATTCATAGCAAAGATCAACTTAGGGTTTTTATCTTCTATCTATTCCATATCCTTTAAGGACCCTAAGAGACAATGAATTACGACAAGGAGCAAGCTTAGGCAAATTCTAATCTAAGTCGCATATTTCCCCCTCTTGACATCATCGAAAAGATGAGAACAAAGACATGAAACGACTAGAATAATACACTACGAAACATAAGCAAGCATATAAACGAGTCGAAATAATATGAACATAGAAAATATCACATAACCACATACGGAATGTTAAAAAATATACACAATCAGTCCAAAATACTAAGCCAATGGGCCGAATGAAAATAGGCTAGTGTTTAAAAAAGAAAATGGGCCGGCTTAGGGACAAGTTCCTGCACAAGATAACAAATCGAGATGGGCCAAAGTTAGGTAATGTTAGATGGGCCACATCAAAACAATAATAGGGCTAAAAGTCGGAGATCCGAAGAAGCAAAAAGAAATAGGCTTCGGATTCCTTAATGGGCTAGGGTAGGAATTGGGCCACAATCAAAATAATAGTCTTATAAGTCCACCACCGGACTTATCCAAAAACAACAACAATACGATTGCTGAAAACAGAGACGAAGGAAGAGGATCAAGAACGAGAGCTTGAACCCGGAGTTTTGGCATATGGGTTCACATAATCGGGTCGGGTGCGATACTCAAGCGACTCCAGCCTATCCAAACAACTTGCTACGCTTCTTCCCTGAGCATTTAACGCGATTTCAAAGTTGAGCACTTTGAGAGATAGTGCTTTGACGGCCTCGAGAGCTTGAGAAGCATCTTCCCTTAATAACCCATGCTCCTTAACCATGGCTCCTCCCTGAGTCGTAATGAAAGAAAGTCGATCACTGATGCTCATTAATTCCGAGCACACAACTGATACCTCTGAGCCAATTTTAACTAGATGTTTATCAACCTTGTTCATCCATTCGTGCACATTAGTCTCAAAATCACGTCCTCTCTTCTTCCCATTACTTCCTGCCTCACCAGAACACCTCTGCCCTTCACACAAATTAATGACCCTATCCAATTTTGCCTCAAGAGTGGCAAAGAGAGGGGATGGAGTCGAAGCAGCTTCCTGACCAACAGCCTTACCAAACGAAAGATTGGTACCATCAAAGAAAATACCCATTAACTTCAACAAACGATCACACATAGCGTCCTTTGACTTAATTCCGAAACTAGCATTATCAACAACACCCTTTTTGAGCATTAATTCGGATACCCACATTCCATATGGGATGTCGATGGTAGAACAAAATTTCTCTTTAACAAGAACATTTGAAACTTGACAGATTTTATGGCAAAGAAGAGATGCCAAATCCACTTTCTGTCCCTCCAACCAGCTATACAGTACTATGGCCTCAATGCTAGCAAGCTTATCCTGACCACCCCGACGAGGTAAAATAGTATTCCATAAAAAGTTCAAGAAGAACTTCAATTTTGGGTTAAAATTGACAGTGAGCAAAGGGGAAACCTCAGTGGCATCGTCATCGAAATATTTTTTAATCACCAATTTCTGATCTTTAGTAACTTCACTCCATTCCTTTCTTGGGTCAAGAACTAACCCGTCTTGATCAAGCTTAAAGATTTCACAAATATCCGACTTAGTCACAACAAAGTCTTGACCATTCACAACACCCTTAATACCATCATCACAAGGTTTAACAGAGGCAAAGAATTGAACTAATTCTATCGGAAACAACAAACCCGAGAATTCACTTATATATTCCCATCCTTGATACGTGAGAAAATCTTTAAAGAAACGTAAAGATTTGGAACCACTGACCCACGACTTGGGATAAAACCGACCCGCATGAATGGCGTAAGGTAAAACGCGTTCAATTAACGTACCTTCTTGTTTGGTCATGCGCACTTTCTCAAGACCCTCCCTAGTAGCTTCGAGTGAATATTCGGAAAACAGGGGACGCGAATGCCGAGAAGGAGAACTCATTTCATGCATGTCATCAGGAATGGAAGGAGATGAACGGTTGAGTTTTCGTCTTTTGCCTTTGTCAGATGGTGGTGCAGCGGTGGCTATGGGTGTTGGAGACGGTGGGGGTGACGAAGTTGGAGAGGGAGGTGAAGGTTTCTTTTGTTGTGAACGGGTGGCGCGTGAGGGAGGCATGTTTGGTTGAGACGGTGGTGTTGGGTTTGGATTTGGTGATTTTTGTGTCGGAGGTTTTTATGGTGGTTTGGGTTTTTGAGGATTTTTTATGGTGGTTTGGATTTGTTGTAAGTTTGGAGTAATAATGGAGGATGGTAAATGTGAGTTGAGGGAGTGAGTGGTGGTAAGTTTGGTTGGGTTAATTATTGAGGTAGGGTGAAAGTCAAAACCTAGGGAAATAGGTTGGGGTACGTGGCAGTGGGGACCGACACACACGGTTTGTGTGTTGTGTTGAGGTAAGTTTTATAGTTTTATTTGTAATATTTGCTTATTATTTTTTTTTTTTTTTTGTATATATTAAAATATGTATGTTGTGAGATAGTTATAATATGTGACGTAATATTATTGTGAGATCGATTGTGTACACATTCATATGTAAATCATATAATATAACTATAATCACAAAATTTTAACATCGAATATATGCATACACATGCAGCGGAGTATACGGACACAGTCATATAATCTCATCTAAACCGTAGTCAATCATTGGGTTATTTTTGCTTTTAAGATTTGATTAGGTGCCACCGATTAAACCAATTTCCAATCGCAAAGTCTCAAAGCGTTCTCTAGCCAATGGTTTAGTGAAGATATCTGCCCATTGTTTTTCCGTACTACAAAATTCCAATTTTATATTTTTCTTTTCAACATGGTCTCTAAGAAAGTGGTGTCTAATTTCAATATGTTTGGTCCTCGAGTGCTGGGCTGGGTTTTTAGATATAATTATAGCACTCGTATTATCACATAAGATAGGCACACATCCAACATCAACACCATAATCATGTAACTGTTGCTTTAACCATAAGAGTTGAGAACATACCAGTGCGGCTGCAATATATTCTGCTTCAGCAGTTGAGAGAGCGACAGAATTTTGTTTCTTGGATCCCCAAGATATAATACAAGGACCTACAAAGGTAGCAAGTCCCGAGGTACTTTTTCTGTCTAATGAACATCCTGCATAATCCGCATCTGAATATCCTACTAGGTTAAAGTTACAGTCCATAGGATACCATAGATATAATTTTGAGGTTCCGATTAGGTATCTTAAAATTCTCTTAACTGCAATCATGTGTGATTCTTTTGGTGCAGATTGGAATCTCGCACAAACACAAACACTAAACATTATATCTGGACGACTTGCTGTAAGATAAAGAAGTGAGCCAATCATACCTCGATAAGTGGTTTCATCTACAGACTTACCATCTTCGTCTTTGGTTAACTTCTTATCTGTGACCATTGGAGTAGGCATTG
Source organism: Silene conica (assembly GCA_029255685.2). Lineage (NCBI taxonomy): Eukaryota > Viridiplantae > Streptophyta > Magnoliopsida > Caryophyllales > Caryophyllaceae > Silene > Silene conica. Next base: position 97,747,132 of record CM055312.2, read on the forward strand.
CATGAGAGGTTTCCATTCCAAATTTCTTTAGTAACTCCTTGACGTATTTTTGTTGATGAACTTTGATTCCTTCTTCAGTTTGTTGTATTTGAAGTCCAAGGAAGAACTTTAGTTCTCCCATCATACTCATCTCGAATTCAGAAGTCATCAACTCAGAGAAGTACTTGCACAACTTTTTATTAGTTGAGCCAAAAATAATATCGTCAACATAGATCTGAACTACTAGTAGATCTGAGTTTTCGCTTTTAAGAAATAGGGTTTTATCCACAGACCCTCTCTTGAATCCACTCTCTAATAGGAACTTTGATAATCTGTCGTACCATGCTCTAGGTGCTTGTTTCAGACCATAGAGAGCTTTGTCCAATTTGAATACATGATCCTTGAGTTTGCTGTCAGGAAATCCAGGAGGTTGTTCAACAAATACTTCCTCTTGGAGATAACCATTAAGAAATGCAGTCTTAACGTCCATCTGAAAAAGCTTCATTCCCTTGTGTGCTGCAAATGCAATGAGTAGTCTTATTGCCTCAAGACGAGCAACAGGAGCAAAGGTTTCGTCATAATCGATCCCTTCCTGTTGGTTGTATCCTTGAACTACCAATCTGGCCTTGTTTCGCACAATGACTCCAGTGTCATCCAATTTGTTTCTGAATACCCATCTAGTTCCAATGACAGTTCTGTCTTTAGGTCGAGGAACAAGATGCCAAACTTTGTTTCTTTCAAATTGTTGGAGTTCTTCTTGCATGGCAACTATCCAGTCTGGTTCTGCGAGAGCTTCCTTGATATTTGAAGGTTCAATGGTGGAGAGAAAGGAGTAGAATGAGCAAAAGTTATTTAAGCTCCTTCGAGTTTGAACTCCATCTGTCAGGCTTCCTATTACATTATCCAAAGGATGAGAGCCTTTATATCTCCAGTTCCTTGATTGATCATTTGCATTCCTTGAACTTGACTCGGGATCTTGACTTGTTCCCCCTGAATCCAAACCTGGGTTTATAGTAGGGTCAGGTATAACTCTGGCCTCTTCCCTTTGGTTTTGATTCAAAGTTACAGCTTCATTAGCTGTAACTCTGGGTTCCGAGTCATTGGTTTGAGAGTTATCTACAGTATCATCAACTGTAGTTTCATCTCTCGTACCATTTTTTCCCAAGTTGAGTTCATCATGCATTCCTTGAGGTTCTCCTTCTTCAATTTCCATTTCAGGAGGATCTTCCCTTGATAACCTGAAATCAGGTTCGTCTAGGTTTTCCTCTATATCCTGTAATGGCTTATCGAAGGCATTATTCTCATCAAAGATAACATGAATACTTTCCTCTATGCATAAAGTACGTTTGTTAAAAACTTTGTAGGCTTTACTATGATCTGAATATCCTATAAAGATTGCTTCATCACTTCTAGGGTCGAATTTGCTTAATCTGTTTTTACCATTGTTGTGAACAAAGCATTTACTACCAAAGCATCTTAAATGAGATATGTTTGGTTTACGACCTCGAAGAAGTTCATAAGGAGTCTTTTTAAGGATAGGTCTAATCATAGCACGGTTATGAATATAGCAAGCTGTACTAATAGCCTCAGCCCAAAAGTTTCTAGGTAGGCCACTACAAAGAAGCATTGTTCGAGCCATGTCTTCTAGGGTTCTGTTCATTCGTTCTACGACTCCATTTTGTTGTGGGGTTCTAGGGGCCGAGAAGTTATGACCAACACCATTGGTTTTACAGAACTCAATAAAGGCATGATTGTCGAACTCAGTTCCATGGTCAGTACGGATTGTTACTAGGTTTGATTTATATTTGTTTTGGACAAGTTTCATGAGACTAACAAATTCATCGAATGTTTCATCTTTAGAATGAAGAAAGATTGGCCAAACAAATCTAGAGTAATCATCAACTAGAACGAAAACGTACCTGGAACCACCTCTGCTTCTTACCTTCATAGGGCCACATAGATCCATGTGTACTAGTTCAAGAGCTTGTTCTGTGCTTACCACTCTTTTTGGCTTAAAGGATGATCTGACGTGTTTACATCGTGCACATGTGTCACACATCTTTTCTTGATCAAATTTGATCTTTGGAAGACCTTCGACCAAGTCCCATCTTTTCAGCTTACTTAGAATAGGTGAGCTTATATGACCAAATCTCTTGTGCCATAAACATGGATCATCTAACGTAACTTTCATGCATGATAGAGAATCAGTAGGTACAACATTTAAATCAATCATATAAACATTTTTTATCCTGTGACCTTCAAGTATCACTTTACTGGTGCCTTCTAAGATTATACGACATATATCTGAATGAAAGACCACTTTATTTCCTTTGTCACATAATTGAGATATACTAATCAGATTGTGTTTGAGACCACTTACAAGGTATACATCATTTATAGTATGAGAAGATGAGATACCTATCTTACCAATTCCGATGATCTTTCCCTTTTTGTTATCACCGAATGTGACTTTACCTCCGTCAAAAGGTTTTAGGGTTTGGAATAGGTTTACGTCGCCTGTCATATGTCTTGAGCATCCACTGTCGAGATACCATAAGTTATTTTCCTTGGCGACAAACTGCACAAATAATTTTAAAGACAGGATTTAGGTACCCAAGCATACTTGGGTCCTTTGTTGTTAGTAATCACAAATACGTCTTCCTTTTTAACCCAGACTTGTCTTACATAGGTCTTTCTATGTTGGTAGTAATTGGGTTTTGATGTTCTTATATAAGTCTTAGTTTGGACTCTTGGTGACCATTTTTTGTGTGATGTTTGAGGAGTCTGTTTGGTTCTGTTTTTCTTTTCTTCGTAGTCAAATGTCATGTCATAGAACCATCTGTGGTCAATGTTTCTTTCCTCAGTTTTATCATTATCATTATCAGAGACAGAATTAGTGTCGCTTGGAATTCCTAAGGATTTAACAAACTTAACTCCGGTTTTAAAATCTTGTGCGTGTTTTACACAGTTTTCTCGGAGGTGTCCAGTATGGCCACAATAAGTGCATATTAAATACTCAGGAAGATCGGCATATTTCCTTCTTCTAAAGTCTCTATCTGTTGGACTTTGTTTACACTTTGAGTGATCCCTTCTTCCATAACATTCGTGACCTAAACCCATCTTCATGTTGTTGTCAGATTGTTCAGTTAGGAAGTTTAGAACGTTAGTGCTTCCTTCCCACTTATCGTGAACTTTCCGAGCATGAAGAAGGAGTTCTTTTAAGGAGTCTATTTCTTTCTTACAATCACTATGGTCAGTGTTGCTAGACTCTTTTAGGTTTTGAATGTCTTTATGGAAGTCAGACACAATTTTGGCATGTTCTTTCTTGATTTTAGATATACTGAATTCTAGATCCATGATTTTGCTTTCGAGAATCTCAACTTCTTCTTAATGAGTCTCATCTTCGACCATAGTCGAGGATTCTGACTTAAGCCGTTCATTAACCTTTCTTAATTCTGAAGTTATAGCTTCATTAGCTATAACTTTAGATTGAAGCTCTTTAATGTTGAGTTTTAGTTTTGAGGTTATAGCTTCATTAGCTATAACTTTAGACTCAAGAACCTTTTTCTCAGACATAACTGTTTCCAACTTGGCATTTGCTTCAATGCTTATTTTGGATTTCAGTTTCTTAGCTTTGGCTTTCAGAAGTTGATTTTCCTCAGCAATATCGAGGATCTGCTCTTTCAAGTCATCTAACTCAAGATTTTGTTCATGACATTGGTCTAGGGTTTTCTCAAAATATTTAATTAGCATAGCCTTAGATAAGTTTTTAACTTGACTTTTAAGTTGAAGAAAATTTACCTCTTCGTCGTCGTCGTCGTCTGAGTCTGATTCTCCAAGGAGACACATATTCGATGCATCATCATCATTGTTGTTTGAGATTAGATCTAGGCTGACGTTGCTTAGGCACAGGTGTGCTACTTCTTCTTCTTCTTCAGAGTCCTCGTCATCCTCAGATTCTAATTCTCCCCAGCATGACGCAAGCATTACTTTCTTAAACTCTGTCTTGGTCTTTTCTCTTTTTGACTTGTCTTTGATTTTGTCCCAACTTGGACAATCTTTGATCATGTGGTCTTGTTGTCCACACTTGAAACATCCTCTTTTGAAGAATGTTTGTTTTGTGTCAGTTTTCTTTTTGTCGAACGTTTTGTTGTTAGGGTTTTTGTATCTACCCTTGAAAACTGCTTTCTTAAATCGTCTAGCGAATAGAACTGTTTCATCTTCAAGTTCTTCTTCGCTTACTTCGTTTGTGGAGGCTTGTAAAGCGACACCCTTTCCTTTGGGATCATCATCGTTTTTATTTAGAATGATCTCGTGAGCCATTAAGGATCCAATCAATTCTTGGTAAGTGATTTTAGATAAATCACGTGCTTCCTCTATGGCCGTGACTTTAGGTTGCCACTTTTTGGTGAGACTCCTAAGAATCTTACGAATGATATCCTCAGAATCGATTTTTTTGCCAAGGTTCCGCAGTTCATTAATAATACAAGAAAATCGTGCAGACATGCTATCAATAGATTCATTCTTTTCCATATTGAAAAGTTCATATCTTTGAACGAGCAAGTCTATACGATGTTTCCTGACTGCGGATGTTCCTTCATAAGCAAGTTCGAGACTATCCCATATTTCCTTAGCGGAACTACAGGATGAGAATCTATCGAATTCTGAGGTTATCATACCGTTCTGTAGGAGGCTCATGGCCTTAGAGTTTTTCTCTGCAATTTTGTAGTCACTTTCCACATAATCGCTTTCCATCTTTTCATAGGTTGTTCCATTGGCGGCGGCGACCAAGATCTTCTTTGGTCCAGTTTGGATGATCTTCCAACATTCCCAATCACAACCCTTGATGTAATGAGTCATCATATTTTTCCATAAACTATAGTTTTTGCCATCGAAGATGGGGCACTTGAGATGCTTGGAATCCATTGATAAAAGAGTATATAATATAGAATCAATAGAAGGATCAAAACTCACGCGGCTAGGCGATCAAGAGCACGAGGCTCTGATACCAATTGAAGAGTCTATTGATATAATATACTCAAGAAGGGGGGGTTGAATTGAGTATGCCTTCTTTTTGAAATCTTCTTCGATGTATGTGTAGTTGTATGATGATCGTTGAGTAGAGCAATAATAAAGTAGAGGCACGATATTTTTGAAGTGGTTCAGTCTCACACTCTGAGACCTACGTCCACTATTCTCGATTAATAAAATTAGTACCAACTCTGGATTACAATTTTATCAACCCTACTCGTGCGACTTTGATGTTAGTCACAACTCAATCTAGATACCGCTAAATATCTAGTTACGACAAATACCGTTAAATATTTGTCTTACAACGAGTACCGCTAAATACTCAATCTATCTTACGTGAATAAGATAAAGTCTTCAATAGTTTCTTGGTGTCACAATCTTGAATGAATAAGATCAATGCTTGAGCACTTGAATCTTGAATCGGATTTGACAATTAAAAGCTCGAATATGAAGAACAAGGATCGGCGGTTTCTCTCTCTCGATTTGCGTGAATATATGTGTTGTATTTCGTGTAAATTAATGTGTCATAGGTAGTCTATTTATATAGAATATGTATCTAGGTATTTCAAACCCTAGATGATTTAGGAATATTACTTAAACTAGAATACTAGTCTTTTAGTAATACTACCTTAAATCTAATCTTAATATATTTAGGAAAGATTTAATAATATACCATATGTATTATATAAGGAAACAATTTCCTAATTTATATTTAGGAAAGATCTTTATATAATAAACAATTAGTATCCATATTAAATCAACTTCCTAAACCATGTCAAAGATAATAAAATATATTACCATAATATAATCTTAGTTTATTTAGGACATTAAATAAATACATGATATTTATTTAAGCAAGTCCTACACGATTTGGTAATGTGGCATATCACACGATTTCCAAAATCGAAACAAACTATATTTAGATTATATATTTTTGACAATTAAAATCATATAAAAATCTTTAGTTTATTTTAGTAATAAATAATTATCTCATAAGATATTTATTTATTTCTTATTTAACCAAAAGATATTTTATATAATTCTATTAAGATTAATAATTCCATATTTAAATAGAATACCATTTAAACACTAATTCACACGACACAAATAAGGAAACCAATGTTTCAACTTAACCACATATATATTTCGATCATTTCTTCATAATGTAGAGGTATAGCTACGAGCTATAACTTGAATCAAACTTGTACTAAAGTTATAGTTGATAATCATAACTTTACTTCTTTATGCGCGCTTGTGATCTTCTATCAATCTTCGATATAGTCAACTCATTGACTAATATGCTTGAATCTTTTACACTTGATTGATTAGATCTTGTTACTAAATTTCTGTACACTTAGCACACGATTATACATACGAGTATATAATATATAAATAGCTAGACTTGTCATTATCAAAACATAAGCATATATACTATATATATATATTTGAATATATGGTTCAACAGCCCAATTCTGGAGTCCGTCCATAAAGTAAAGAAGAGATAGTGACTCGGGCATACCTTCGACTTCAAGAAGGAGAGTAGTAAACTGATTCACGTACTCCCGTATATTTCCGGATTGTCTTAGGCCCCTTAGTTTCTTTGTGGCGAGTTCTGCGGCATTTTCGGGATAGAATTGCTTCTTGAATTCTGCCTTGAACTCGTCCCACGTACTAACGATACTGGCATCTCGTTGGATGTCAATCTCTTTTCTTCTCCACCATAATATGGCGTCATCAGTCAGATATAGGGTTGCGGTGCCAACCTTTGAAGCGTCATCCGTAATGAGAACATTTTGGAAGTATCGCTCCATACTCCATAGAAAGTTGTCAATTTTCTTGGAATTTCTATCACCACTATACTTGGGCGGATCAGGGATTTTGACCTTGACGGTGTTCGTCCCTCCTCCGTTCTCAATTCTTTTCACTTGTATGGAAGCAACCTCGGTCTTCAAACTATTAACAATCTTGGCGAGATCGCCAATCATGGTAACAACATCGTTGATCTGAGAACCCGGATGTGCGTCTTCGATGCGAGCAAGTTTTTCATTAACTTGAATCATCGTTTGTTGACAAATATCCATTCCGTTCTCAAGTCTTGTAAAACGGGCTTCGGTTGCGGCCTTCGAATTCTTGGCCTTGTCGGCCGTGGGGTTTCCTTCTGCTCCCGACATTCTCAATGAGTGATACTGCAACGATATGGGATGAACCAGGTTTAGCCAACCTGGCTCTGATACCACTTGTCACGGGGTTATTTCTCGGGATGGGAAATGTCTGTGCGCCACTCGTGCCAAGACACTCGACTTGGTACAAGTCAGGCTCTCAAAGCGAATATCACTCGAGAACAAATGCAGAGTAGAAAGCAAAGTACAAGAATGCAGCGGAATATTTATATATGGAAAGATTCGTACAATGCTTGAGTATAGAAGGAAAAAGGTTACAATATTCGAAGGAAAGGAGTGTAAGGGTTTTATTATAATTCGTGAGGAATTATAATATATTACAATGTGTGAAATATAAGAAAATACAAGTATTGGAATCTATTGAATATGAGTAAAAATATGAATTACAGAATATGTGGAAATGAGGCCTAAGGCCTTCTATTTATACTATCTAAATGGTGATGCTTGGATGAACAGGTGCGTCTTCATTCCTCTTCAAAATAACGTCCAAATGGTGTGTATTTGATGAAGGGGTGCGATCCTCGTTCCTCCTCATAAGTGGCGGCATCATCATGAACGAAGGGGAACCTTCGTTCCTCTTGGATGTGGCGGCAATGTGTAGAGGCCGAACCATTGTTCCTCTTCATGTAGTTGGCGCCAAAATGGAGTAAGGTAAGGGGGATGTATCTTGTAGATAAGGATAAGGAATATTCCTTATCCTTTAGGAATGGATTTTAAGTAAGGGAGATGTATTTGGTAAAGGGGAATGTATGATAGTTTTTGAGGTTAAGTATGTAGACAAGGTATCTTGTACATGGCATATTCTTCCTGTGAGCCACCATAAGCATCCTTAGTCGGTCACGTAAGCTTGAAATAAGCGAACCGTGACATTCTCCCCCGCTTAAAACGGTTGACGTCCTCGTCAACCTCGAGTATGGCGTGACCACGCTGCAGATGATATCAAAATAGTCTTCTTGCGGCCACGCCTTTCACAAACGCTAAGGTTTGCTTGAGGTTATTCCTTTGACAAACTTGTCGATCCTCTTCTGAGTCCGCCAAGGAATATCTTGAGAGTATTCAATAGTAACATTCGATCCCGGACTATGGATCGAGAATTTATGTCCGTGTTTCCTCTGGAGATGTGATGTTCCCGAAGTGGTAATGAGGTTAGATCGTGGATCATCGTACTTCTCCTGGAGGTTATGTAGATATCTGGGCTTCCGTTGTTTTGGGACCTTCATAATCATCTTTTGGAATCTCCTAATTTTTCCCACTCGGGGTCCGTCCAGTAAAACCTCAAGTGGACGGGTCTCTTGTCGTGACAAATCGGCAAGGGATCCGTTGTAGACCATTTCTTCTTTCATATAGATGTCGAAGGATCGACTTTCGACATTTAGCACAAGTAGATCTGGGGTCCACCTCCAAGATCCTACCTTTCTCAACAAATCGGCACCAAGTAGTACCTCATCGGTCTCGACATCCGCAATCATGAAATCGGCCACTCCTTGCCAATTACCAAGTTGAATGGGCACGTTGAAGGCCATGCGGCATTCTAAGTACTCCATGGAATCTTCTGGCTTGACAGTAGTCTTGACATAGGAATAGCGAATACAATCTTGAGCGGCTCTCTTGATGGTGAGAACGTTGTGCAATGCTCTTGGATCAATAGATATCTTGGCATCCACAAAGTTGACTTTCCCTTGAGTCGTCCATAGATGGTCATAAGGTAAAACATGGTTTACCTCTACGGTCGTCTCTTGGATTGGTGCTTCGTTGTTGTGATGTTCTTCTGGATAGGCATTACTTCCACCAACTTGCATCTCATTGGTGTTGGTTATACTTTCTCCATTTTCTTCCTCGGAGATAGTCGCCTCTCTTGAATCGTGGATGGCTAACTTTTGAAACAATTCCTTGATCGGGCAATTGCTTACATAGTGAGGTCCTCGACAGATGAAACAACCTCTCCTTGGCATAATATTGTCATCTGTACTGGGGCTTCCAAATGACCCCTTAAATAATTTGTCTTTCGGTCTCCGCAATCCTCGGTGTGAGGTTGAACCTTCCGTGAGATTGTTCGTTGTAGAACATCTCGTCCTTCCTGTAACTTTGATTGCTTTGACGGTCGAGAGACTATAGGTTTTCCTCTTCTGTGTTTGACAAGGCACTAGAGGAATCTTTATCCGGCCTTCAAGGGTGACGGCCTTCTTTCCAAATGTAACTGGCGCAGCGCTACGAATAAAAGTTAATCCCAAAACACAGTCGTGATCGTCCATCGTCACGACAATAAAATCTACCGTTGTACTATACCCTCCTATTCGGATAGGTATCTTGTGAGCGACCCCATGGATTGGTAGCGCCAATGAGTTCACGGCCTTCAAGAAACCGTGTTCAGCATCATACTTGATCCCCAATCGACGGGCTTCCATCATCGTCACGTAATTGTGGGATGCTCCACTGTCAAGCAGCAATACAGTGGGATTGCCCGATACAAAGCCTTCAACAAACACCAATTCTTCGGATTGAACGGTAACTTCCTCGAATGGGCTGTGGAAAGCAGGTGAAGGCGTCGGCCTCATTATCCCGACGTCTCCCCTAGACTCGCCCCAACATGTTTCCCTCGTTGAGAGAACAGTCGTGTTATCTGGTAAGTCTGTCTGAAGAGCCCCCAGTGACTGAGTGACATCTTCACATTCGGACTGTTCAAGGTCCTTACAATAACTGGCCATGGCATATAACTTCTGCTTCTTTGGGCAATTCTGAACATAATGAGGATCACCGCATAGAAAACATCTAATCGGTTTTCCCTCAACTGTGGACTTCTCCTTGGACTTGCCCAAGTCATCCTTGGAGAAAAATGTCCTACCGTTGCTTGGCTTACCCTTGAAATTACCAAACTTCGGCTTCTGATAATCTGGAGAATTCTTTGATTCGCTCTTCCCATCATATAGTGATTCGGCTACAGCAATAGCGTCACTCAAGGTCTTCACACTTCTACGCTTGAGTTCTTGCTCGGCCCAATTCTGGAGTCCGTCCATAAAGTAAAGAAGAGATAGTGACTCGGGCATACCTTCGACTTCAAGAAGGAGAGTAGTAAACTGATTCACGTACTCCCGTATATTTCCGGATTGTCTTAGGCCCCTTAGTTTCTTTGTGGCGAGTTCTGCGGCATTTTCGGGATAGAATTGCTTCTTGAATTCTGCCTTGAACTCGTCCCACGTACTAACGATACTGGCATCTCGTTGGATGTCAATCTCTTTTCTTCTCCACCATAATATGGCGTCATCAGTCAGATATAGGGTTGCGGTGCCAACCTTTGAAGCGTCATCCGTAATGAGAACATTTTGGAAGTATCGCTCCATACTCCATAGAAAGTTGTCAATTTTCTTGGAATTTCTATCACCACTATACTTGGGCGGATCAGGGATTTTGACCTTGACGGTGTTCGTCCCTCCTCCGTTCTCAATTCTTTTCACTTGTATGGAAGCAACCTCGGTCTTCAAACTATTAACAATCTTGGCGAGATCGCCAATCATGGTAACAACATCGTTGATCTGAGAACCCGGATGTGCGTCTTCGATGCGAGCAAGTTTTTCATTAACTTGAATCATCGTTTGTTGACAAATATCCATTCCGTTCTCAAGTCTTGTAAAACGGGCTTCGGTTGCGGCCTTCGAATTCTTGGCCTTGTCGGCCGTGGGGTTTCCTTCTGCTCCCGACATTCTCAATGAGTGATACTGCAACGATATGGGATGAACCAGGTTTAGCCAACCTGGCTCTGATACCACTTGTCACGGGGTTATTTCTCGGGATGGGAAATGTCTGTGCGCCACTCGTGCCAAGACACTCGACTTGGTACAAGTCAGGCTCTCAAAGCGAATATCACTCGAGAACAAATGCAGAGTAGAAAGCAAAGTACAAGAATGCAGCGGAATATTTATATATGGAAAGATTCGTACAATGCTTGAGTATAGAAGGAAAAAGGTTACAATATTCGAAGGAAAGGAGTGTAAGGGTTTTATTATAATTCGTGAGGAATTATAATATATTACAATGTGTGAAATATAAGAAAATACAAGTATTGGAATCTATTGAATATGAGTAAAAATATGAATTACAGAATATGTGGAAATGAGGCCTAAGGCCTTCTATTTATACTATCTAAATGGTGATGCTTGGATGAACAGGTGCGTCTTCATTCCTCTTCAAAATAACGTCCAAATGGTGTGTATTTGATGAAGGGGTGCGATCCTCGTTCCTCCTCATAAGTGGCGGCATCATCATGAACGAAGGGGAACCTTCGTTCCTCTTGGATGTGGCGGCAATGTGTAAAGGCCGAACCATTGTTCCTCTTCATGTAGTTGGCGCCAAAATGGAGTAAGGTAAGGGGGATGTATCTTGTAGATAAGGATAAGGAATATTCCTTATCCTTTAAGAATGGATTTTAAGTAAGGGAGATGTATTTGGTAAAGGGGAATGTATGATAGTTTTTGAGGTTAAGTATGTAGACAAGGTATCTTGTACATGGCATATTCTTCCTGTGAGCCACCATAAGCATCCTTAGTCGGTCACGTAAGCTTGAAATAAGCGAACCGTGACAATGGGGTCTATGAACATGAACAAAATTAATTATTAATAAATATTTTAATGTAATTTTTTTTATAATTTAGTGTAGTTGTTATGTGGAAAAAAAATTAAATGCTTAAAGTTGTCTTTTAATTAGATTAGATTGTATAGATAAATGGTGTACTAAATTTTCTATATAAAACTTGAACGCCCCTTTATTATCTAGGCATATGAAGTTAGTGAGGGACGACAAAAGGACAAATTAATGCATAATGTTTGATTATTATTATTCTTTTTTTTGAATGATAAATTTTCCACGGTAAAGAGTTTAAAACATATTTTCTAATTAAATTAGTGGCTTTTTATCTCAATATTTTATTTCTCGTAAATCATATTTTTTAATAATAGCATATTTATGAAGTTTAATAAATGATAGTCTTAATATATCGCTTGTATCAATTTGCCCAAAAATCCTAAATTTTGCAAAACATTATAAGTTAAGTTAAATGGTAACCTACAAGAAATGGCGAGGGAAACCAAAAAGTTATATTATTAAATAAAAGAAATAAAAGTTAAATAAATATGTAGGTTAATAACAAAATTTAGGAAAGGAAAGTAAATAGTTTGTATTAATTTATTTTTTTGTGTTAATTTGCAACTAACATTTTTTATTTTTATTTTGTATTTTTAAGCATGTGAACATTATTTTAAATATGACTTTTTAATAACACATGATATACTAAAATACTTAGTATTATCTTTTTAACATCGATGTTCAAAAGTCATGAACCTTGATTGATATTTATGTCTATCTTAAATTTGATAATAATAGAAGAAAACGCTCAAAAATCATAAAACGTATCATCAGTTGTTTATATTTTTTTATAGGGACAAAATTTGTAAGAATAATTTTTCCTATCCATATCGTCAATAGAATTGTATGTGTCACTTATATGTCTTGTCTATCTATTCAAATCAAGTTAAGTGTATTAAGGTTTTAAATTAATTAAATAATTTATTTATTTTTATGTAAGTTTCATTGTTGGGTTGTGAAATATTCATCACATTTTCAAACTTTATCGTATCGTTTGTTTTGTTTAAATTTAAGGGCTATCAAGATTTATGGTATTAATAATTAGTCTTGTCTTTTTATAATATTTTACAATATTGTATAAATAATAGATAGCCAAGTAATCAATATAGATGAATTATGTATTAATAACCTATATAAAAATGACACTTGGATTAAAATTAAATACTTTAAGTAGCCTTTTAACTATATTGTATGCATAAATATTAATAATAATGTAAATTTAGCTATTAATTAATCATGTCAATAAGATTTATTTTGTTCAACTTTTAATATAATTGAGATCCTTGCAATTCCAATTTAATAATATGAGAGCTATTTTTCAAAGGAAGGTGATGAACAAAAAATAACACAAGCAAAAATAAATACATTTTATTTAAAGTTTATGAAATACTAATTTTTTTCATGAAACTAAAAATTGTTAATCATTAACATTTATATTATCAAACTTGTAGTTAGTTTATAATATAACATTGAGGAAAATAGAGGGAGTATTTGTTTAAGCAATTATAATATTCATCCCTTCTTCACATAATTCTCTTTTTGCAATGAATTATCCCTACAAAAAAATACACTGTGCGATTAATAACAAACAAAATGGTGGAATTTCATTTATTTAATATTAAGCTTATGATTATATTAGTTTAGATTTTATAGATTTAATTTATACATAAATATGGATCAAAGAGAAAATGTTAAATATTTACTTTAATATACATAAAAATGTAGTATAATTTTATTACTTTTGAGCATTATTTTTTCATTATTATAAAGTTATATAATTAGAGAATGTAAATTTTTATTTGAGATTTAAACTATTATAATTTTAAAAATTAAAAGGCTAATATTTAATGTTAAGTATGTTATTATTTGCCCTTAATATTTACAAATTTTTATTTTTTTATAAACGGCGTAAAAATTAGAATTATATGATATATATATTTTTCGCTTGAAATATTCTAACAATAAATATCGATATTTTAAATTTTTTCGAAATTTTGATTTTTAATTGTTATTTACTTTATCTAGAAATTTAAAAAGTCAAAAGGTTAATGTTTGTTATGCTATTTACATTTAATGTTCTAATTTTTTTTTTCTTTTTTTCATTTTAAATAAGAAATGATGACATGGCTACATGTCATGTATAATAAATGACGTGGCTTTTTGCTAATGCTAGGTGGCATCGTCTACGTGGCATTTTGTGTTACCCTTTTTATAGTATTGTATAGATGATGACATGGCTACATGTCATGTATAATAAATGACGTGGCTTTTTGCTAATGCTAGGTGACATTGTCTACATGGCATTTTGTGTTACCCTTTTAATAGTATTGTATAGATTACCAAACATCTTTCTTAACGTGTTAATTTAATTTAATAGTCAAACTTACTACTAAAATCTACTAATCGTATTTTGCTAACGTTATTGTAATTATGAAAATAAAATGTACATTTGCCATAAATACATTGGATGTACATAATTTTTTTGTTTGTTATAATAATATGACCTATAATAAATGTAATTTCGTAATTTAATTATGTATACCATAAGTACATAAAGTATTTTAGTCAATTTTTATCAAATACATTTAACTAACTGAGCATTATATTGATTTTATACTTGTACATTGAATACAAGTTAGACATTTAAAAATTATTTTAGGTGTATATTGATTTAACTCAAGATTTAGCTGACATATATATAACAAAAGAGATACTACAATTACACACAAATTCTCATTTGTGACGGGCATATCCGTTACAAGCTTACAACAGCTTAAATAATATCCATATGGGGTAGATAGGACAAAAGGGGGATTGCATAGAAATATTAATGTATTTTGTTTCATCTATTCACATGGATAATATTTGACATGTCGCAAACTTACAACGGATATACCCGGCGCAAGGGAGATTTACTGATAATTACAACTAGATGCTTGTGTCATAGTGGTAAATTTGTAATGACAAGTGCATTTTATTCAAGGGGTCATGAGTTTAAGCCCCACGGTGTTGACCGGTGGTCAAACCGTCGGTGTTGACCATGTTTGACTATGATTCAAAACCCTTAAATTAATAGAGCGATTGCCTAACTGTCGGCGTTGATCGTGCTTGACTATGATTCAAAACCCCTAAATTAATTAACTAAGGAACACAAAAATACGTAACTAACTTATAATAATATAACACCCGTTGTCGATAGATCATTTTTCTAAAGTGATATTTCATTATAGTACAGATTGCTACAGATTGTTTAAATCTGATCCTTCAACTATGCGGGTTATCGGAAATAGACTTTTGTATAAAACCGGTCATAGATAGTATTTTAAGGCTTTTTAGTTTTTTTCATTGTTTATCAATAAGCTACCGTCCTAGGCGTCTAACCTTGCTCAGGCAGCAATGGGTTAATGTTGTTTATCTATTTTTATGAACCTTGTCAAAAAAAAAAAAAAGAAAAAAAGAAAAAAAAAAACAAAATAAGAGCTCATAATATCTTCATCGATTTTCATTTTTAACCTTTTTTTAATCAAGGCAAAATACCATCAATGAGAGGAGATACCAATTTTACGCAAGTAATTTTATTAAAATAGAAAATTTTATGCGAAAGGCGAAAACTTTATTAAAAGCTCTAGTGCCGACATGATTTGAACTCGGCAAAGATAACTCACTACCGTCAGATAAAAATATACCAAAGGCCAAACCACGTGTCAACGTGTAAAGCTCGAGTCGACCTCCACCCGCCACGTATCCCTATGACTACTTGCTCCTTCAACCTCTCTATATATACACAACAATGTCGATAACACCATATATAACAACAAACAAACAAGCTCAACTCCAAAGAATAAACCATTTTCTTTCAAAAACCATAATATTATTACAGTCAGGGAAGAAATCCGCCATGGAAACAGTGAAGGAAGCAGCAGCAAACATCGCAGCCTCGGCAATATCCGGGAAGGAAAAAACCAAAGCAACCGTCCAAGAAAAGGTAGACAAAATCCGAGCCAAAGACGATTTCGAAAAAGACTTAGCTACCGAACGGAAAGACCAACGTATCACCGAAGCTGAGCTCCGTAAGCAGACAGCTCAGACGCATAACCTGGATGAGAAAGAGGCTCGGACAGGGACTGGGATAGGGACTGGGACAGGGACGGCGACTGGGTCGTACTCTGCTTCCGGGGTTCCTGGGGCAGGTACGGGTGTTCATCAGATGTCGGCTATGCCTGGGCATGGGACCGGGCAGCCGACTGGTGGGCATGTTGTTGAAGGGACGGCTGTTGGGTCCCACCCGATCGGGAGGGGGACTGGGACCGGGTCTACTACGGCTGAGAATAGGCGTGTTGGTGGTGGTACGGCTGATACCGGGTTAACGGGTGCTGGATATAGTGGTTAGAACTTTCAAGTTGGAAGTTGGAAGTTGATGTAATTGTTTTTTTTTAACGGGTTTGTTTTGATCGGTTATTCTTACTTGTCACGATCAGAAGTCGTGACGTCTCACAACCTTTTTAACTAAGGTTGTGAGTTTTGTCATAACTCGATCTCGTGACAAATAAGAATTTGTTTAAGAATAATGTACGTCGGAGGTTTTGAATAGTATTCTGTATTTGTAATGATGTATGGGAATATGGGATTCTCGTCAATTATCATTTTCTTTCGTTTGATTAAAATGAAGAAGTTTACTACCCCTCACAATCGTTTATTAGTAAGTCTTGCTTGCGACGGGTCGTTATTTATGACAGATATTTTATGACAGATATTTTGTGATTTAAAATGGATATAAAATGAGTTAGTGGAGAAAGGGGACCACAGGAATAGTGTTGCAGAGAGAGAAAAAGTGAGTATTTTGTGAGAGAAAACGGTATCCGTCGCATGCTTGCGACGGATAGTACCGTTGTAAATAAGAATTTGTGATCATTTATTCATTTATTTACAATTCATATGTTTGATTTCTTTTCGGTCATCATTTATTTATTCATCTGTTTACATTTCATATGTTTTGATTTCTTTTCCGTCCTCATTTATTCACGTTTGATGATAGGGGTGAGGGTCGGTTCAGGATCAGACCGGGCGAATTAAAAATTTGGTCATCCGTAGACCGGATATAAACTTTTGTTCTTAGATCGGACTAATCCGAAATATTTGGTCCGGTTCAGTTTTAGACCGAAATGGACTAAACTATTTTTTTCACTATTTTGTATACGATAATATATTCTATTTTTTTTTTTCACTATTTTGTATACGATAATATATTCTATTTTTTTTTTTTTCACTATTTCGTATACGATAATTATATTCTAATTTTTTAAATAAACTGCATTTAAATAATTTTAGACAACATTTTTTTATCAAAATCATTGCAATACTAATTTATAATATCTTTTGACGATAAAAATTAATTTAATTTAAAATAATTTTAATAATTAGTCTTAAAAAATTGAACTGGTTCATTCCGTTCGAAATTCACCGATCTTGGACCAGATCGACCAAAGATCAAAACTAGAAGAAAACATTAACCGATCTTGGACCAGATCGACCAAAGATCAAAACTAGAAGAAATGAGGACCGAGATCGGACTAAAACAATTCGGCATGAGTTTGGCCCGGTCCATTTTCTTGTCCGGACCTAAATTTGCTCATTCGATCCGGATTTGGTCCAGACCAAATGGTCCGGTCTGGACCTAAATTTGCACACCCTAATCAATTGTTTATGTTTGATATGTTCGTTTTTTCTCTCCGTCATCATTTGCTTACGTTTGATTTCTTCATTCATTGTGTCTAGCTTTGTGAGGGTTGCGGACCTGTGGTTATGATCTTTTCGCTTGATTGAATTGTACTCCTCCGTCCCATTGAAATATTTATTTACCTTTTTAGTTTTTTACTTTTGAGGAAGTATTTTAAATTTTAATCTAACCAACTTGAGCTAGTTAATCTTGTGACACAAGAGAAGAGTTCTCCATGAAATTCGGACCATTTCTTAAACCTTAAACCAGTTCTGTTATCCCACAACATACCGTCTTGTTGGCCGGTTAGTCGTCCTAAGCTCTGTGCTATTGATACATGCAGGCTGTTGGAACGGAGCCTTGAATCTCGATCATCGTTCCTTTAGCTTAAAACTTAATAGAAACTACGCGAGTACGACTTACAGCATCGCTTCACTAGTTCACTGAGATACCTCTTCTACTGCAAATTGCATCAGAAAACGAAACATGGTAGAAAGACCGCGAGATTCATAACACTGAAATTTCTGAAGTAGATGAATATGCCTAGTATATGCTTATATTTTACAGTACAAGTAGTATTGTCGCGTCTGCTGAAAAATTGCAGAAGTTCGAGGGCATGCTACAGAACTATCTCTTGCATCTCTGCTGTTATCAGGAACCAAGTTCCTGCATTGCAGGCCGAGAATCATGGAGGGTCGCAAGAGACACCACTGTACAGAATGCATAATTTAATTATATTGCTGATCTTCATTATGTCATTCTAATTAATCCTCAAGATTGGAACTTTCCGTCGTGCAGACAGGACCTCATTCATACGCGCTACTTGACTCAGCAACTGGCCGATTCTCTGCAGGATCAGATACCGTCTAAATTAGTACTGCATAGCTTTATAAAACACTCGCCAATTACGATATTTAAATGCAATGCAAGCATACTGTATACCAGTGGCGTATCTAGTATTTTCTGTTAGGGGATACAAATAGAGTATTAAGTTGGGCGTCTTTTGAATATTGTAATCAAAGCTAGTAGGGTTCAGAATCATAAAAGTCTCGATACCTAGACCTCATGCAACTTATTTCAGTTTCTATCCACTGCACTCAAAGAGGTTTATAGTTTTTATGTGTTTCTTTCTGTACTTATCAATTTTTTTCAGAACACAGAGGGGATGCAAGCGCACCCACTGCATCATCTCTAGCTACGCCTATGCTGTATACGTCTAAAGAGTGATGTAAAATCGTTCAAGTTCAGGCGTAAACTAGCTTAGTTGGTAAATTATTTACCTGGTCTTTCTCCCGGATCAAATTCAGAACGCGATTCTTCCATTGCAGAAACTTCAAACAGGCAAACAACGCGACTGCAAGTAACGCACCAGGAACGACAATAGAACCTCGTCTCATACTACTAATCTGGCATCGGAAGTTGGTACCAAAAACCTTCAAAATTCTTCCCTTTACTCTAGAAATCACCACCCTGACATCACGAACAACAACAGACATACTCGAATCATCTGTGTCTGGCAGTGAATCTTCTTCTTCCGAGGATTTACAGTCGACAGGTAAAAGAGGCAATCCTTCATGTTCAGTAGGTGGAAAGACTGAAGACCCATCACTGCAATAATTCTCCCGTAACACGAGCTTATACTCTAACAATTCACCCTCGTCTGGTTGAGACGAGGGTGACTGTTGCCCATATGGGTCTCGGAATTCTCTGACTTCTTCCCAGTCAGAGAATTCCGAATTCTCAGAACTACCCATATGTTTTTTTAATCGATTTTTTCGTGTTAATGAATTTGTTATGGTCAGTATCTAAAGACTACTGTAGAGATTATGAGATATTTCAGATAATGTAGACAAGATTTTATTGAAAGTTCAAGAGAATTCATGATCAGAATGCTGTCAAATTTCGGTCCAGAAGTGTACTGTAATGCTCATCAATAGTTCAGAAATATCCTTGGTCATTCTTCATGGGTCCCTTGGGCTTTAGGATTATTATTATTACGGAGTATTATTCACACCGGTCGAGGGTCGACCACTCAATTATCGAAAAAGACTCGAGGAAAAAAGAGGAGACGAGAAGGGACGAAGTGGAGAGGAAACGGATTATTGACGCTGTAATTTCAAATATTTTCGATTTAAATATATATGAATTTGATTTGTAAAAGAGAATGAATTTTTCCATTTTTATTCAATTGAATTATTTTAATTTTTTTGTTTATTATAGTGTCCTTCCAAATATTGGATAATAGTCGTTAAACCAACCTAAACCCGACTTCTAAGAATCGAATCTGACTTTGTGAGAGTCGGCTATGTGTTGATTCAATTGAACAATACGGACTTGGATGCCCGGGACACCATAAATTTTTGTTTCAGACGGACCAAATATCACCATCATTTTAATAAAATATAACCATTTAATAACAAAATGTTATATCGCAAATTCGTCACTTTTTACCTTGAAAATGATCGTAACATTTTATCAAAAAATGCTAAAATTTTATTGTAAAAATGGCTAAAATTAGTCTGTCTTATTTCAGACGGGAAATAACCCGCCTGAAATAAGAATTTGCCTAGGACATATGGGTTAGAATCGAGAAAAAGAACATATATCGGAGTATTACCTCAAATTTTACTTGTTGTTGAGTATATATGTATTATTCTGAATTTATTACCTTAAACTTTATTTTTCTTAAATTAGGTCGGGTCAAGTAATATCAACTTGTATAAATAAGACAAAAATGAAAGAAGGTAGGAAAAGCAAGAATATCTATGCAAATGGGTCATTCTTTGACCCGTTTTAAGTTTATGACGAAAACTTCCGGCTTAAATAAAAATTTGTCTACTTTTACATTTTTATGTTGAAATACTTCTGAAGCTAATTTAATCACCAGACATTCAAATTCTCATTTCAAACAACTAATTTCCTTTGAAGCCTTTTAACAGTGACTATTTTACTGCCAAATATGTGATTTTCTAAAGGTTTCAAACGGAAAAGGTCGTCTGAAGCCAAACGGTATTCTCCATTTGTGTCGAGGATCGACCCAAACAATTTGACTCGGAACCATGACCCGTTTGGCCATTTATTTTCTTAGTGCCGACCTGTTGCATAAAATAACATAAACATCAGTACATATCATTATCATGAATTTAATTACCTCCACAAGATTTATCTGACTTAAACCATTTTATGCAATTTAAGGTCAACAACCAGACAAAAATTGAGCCCCACCCATGACTTGGCAAGTTTCAAATACTCCAATTTTAATCCATTTCATGTTCCCAATTCAATTAAAGGTCACTTCTGAATTTCAGGTACTTCATTTTTCCGGGGTTTCTTTAATTTTGTTATTTGGTTGTAATTTTATTGTGATTAACATTGCTGGGTTTAGTTTCAGTATAGTGTTGCTAGTGTAGTTTGAGACGGGTTTTTTATTGGTTAAACACTCGTTTATTACTATCGACAAATGAGTACCTAGCTAAAGCTTGCTTGATCATGCTCAATTTACTTGTTTAGTATAAAATCTGTTGGTAGATGAATTTAGATGACTAAAGATTTGATCTTTGATAGTATTCCATCATAGATATTGTCAACTTCATGTTACAGTTAGTTTATAGTTTGTAAAAATGCGACACAAGGGCAGTTTTGATGCTAACGGGGTTTGAATCCAAGCTTGAGTACCCAACCCAGCAAATTATGTGCAACCCTTATTTTGATTGTTGATTAGCTTAGTATAAAATCTGCTGGAAGATGAATTAGATGACTAAAGATTTGATCTTTGATAGTATTCCATGATAGATATTGTGAACTTAGTGTTACAGTTAGTTTATAGTCTGTAAAAATGCGCGACCCAAGGGCAGTTTTGATGCTAATGGGGTTTGAATCCGAGTTTGAGTAACCCAACCCAGCAAGATATGTGCAACCCTTATTTTGATTGTTGGTTAGTTTAGTATAAAATCTGCTGGAAGATGAATTAGATGACTAAAGATTTGATCTTTGATAGTATTCCATCATAGATATTGTCAACTTCGTGTTACAGTTAGTTTATAGTTTGTAAAAATGCGCGACACAAGGGAAGTTTTGATGCTAACGGGGTTTGAATCCAAGTTTGAGTAACCCAACCCAGCAAGATATGTGCAACCCTTATTTTAATTGTTGATTAGTGTAGTATAAAATCTGCTGGAAGATGAATTAGATGACTAAAGATTTGATCTTTGATAGTATTCCATCATAGATATTGTGAACTTAGTGTTACAGTTAGTATAGTCTGTAAAAATGCAACAGCAAGGCAGTTTTGATGCTAACGGGTTTTGAATCCAAGCTTGAGTAACACAACCCAGCAAGATATGTCATATGTGCAACCCTTGTCTGCTGGAAGATGAATTAGATGACTGAAAATGTGATATTTGATAGATTCGATCATAAACATGGTCGCCTTCGTGTTAAAACTAGTTTACAGCTTGTAAAACCGCGACTTTCTCATGTTTTTTGGTGTAGAAGGCTGGACCAGGGCAGTTTTGTTGTTAACGGATTTTGAACCCAAGCCTAAGTACCCAGCTAGAGATGTGTAACCCTTATTTGATTGAGGACGTTAGGCGTTGTATTTGAGGCATGTCTCGTGCTAGAGATAGAGTTGGTTAAATGTTTTACCCCTTAGCTCTTGACGATTATTAACTTCATTCCACTTTTGTTGTTCTTCTTTCCATTTTGGGAATGAAGTAATGGCAAGTGATAAAATGACAGTGGTAGTAAGATATCAAGTGATAATTTTGGATGTTCACTCAATTCACTTGCTAAATTAGAAATGGACAGTAAGTTCGGGATAAACAGGAGTGGAATGAAGGGAGTAACAAAGACAGGAGTGTTGCTAGTGGATTCGGGAAGGATTATAACCCCTAGTTAGATAGTCACATGGATTGTAAAATCGGCAGTGCATGTCAGCTAGCTGATCACTGTAGTATACCGTTGATTTGGTGAGATCATTAGATGATGGAAGCTGTGTATTAAGGTGTTTATGGACCTTTAACTATTGATCTTGATTCTGTGCCTATTTTGTTTTACACTAAGGGGGATAAATAGCTTGTTTAGATTGCTTCCTTAAATTATGAAGTGGATTTAAGCGCGTTTTTTCAGTCCGTTTTTCGCTAGTAACAACTTCAGATGCATTTTTGCAGGCTGTTTATGGATGTTTGGTGAGATCCTTCAGAAATGATTGTGTCTGCTCTTCTAACATCTGTTGGAATAAACTCGGGACTGTGTGTATTATTCTTCACACTATATTCCATCTTAAGAAAACAGCCAGGAAATTCTTATGTGTATGTTCCAAGACATACACAAGTGGAAAAAGAGATTGAGCGGAGTAATCATTTCCTGAAACGTCTGATTCCTACCCCTACGTGGGTAAGAACAGCATGGAAACTTTCTGAGGAGGAGTTGTTATCTACTTCAGGCTTGGATGCTGTAGTTTTTATTCGGATTATCACCTTCAGGTAAATGTCGTAAAATATTTTATGGCTGATATTCAGGATAAAAGATGATGGGTTTAGAATAATACTCCCTTCAAGATCAAAGTGACAATGGTAGACAGACATGTTAATTGGAAACTGATATTACTCGTGATCTATAGATGCATCTTATTGTACTAGTAAAGGGTTTACATTTCTGTTTTCCTCTCAGAGTCATGATCACAAAAGTTAAACACGGAATTCCGGGTTCAAGTCTTTAAAAGTGTCTAAGGTATGCTCAGTAGGGCCTTTTCTTAAAAAAAAATCGACATGTTATTACGTTTTTCGGTGAAGTAACGCTGTGTCGCTGTCTATTTATTCGTAGAAATCGGATCTGATGTAACTATAGTTTTTGCATCTTCTTTACCGCACCATTGAGTTGGGTTCAGTTATCGTGAATTGAGGTTACATCTGATGAGCTTTCTCTTTTAAAGTTTCTAATTTATTGCTACATGTGTTTGCAGTTTGAAAATATTTATTTTTACTGGGGCTCTAGGTCTTTTTGTGCTTCTTCCAATACATGCCTCAGGGACTCAGGTTGCGACATTCGTTATGGCTGATATCTCCAGTGTTACCCTGGATTTGTTTACCATTACTAATGTGAACACTGGTTCAAAATGGTAATTACTGTTTGAGGAACCTCTGTTATTGATTTCAGAAAAGTACTCAGATTGTTCATTTTCTTTACCATAGTCTTCCTTCCTTCACTACTTCAAGTAGATTACTTACGATAAACCTGGTGTTTGTGGCAGGTTGTGGGTACACTGTTTTTCTGTATATTTGGTTACTGGCTATGTTTGTTTCCTTCTGTATCATGTACGTAGTCAACTCTCTCTTCTTTTTATCAATGTGACGTACTCATAGATTAACGGAATGTTCATTACGTGTTTAGACAAGGATTTACTTTACTGACTTCAAATAATTCATCATTATAATTTGCAGGAATATGATTATATTTGTTCAAAGAGGGTTGCATATTTTTATTCATCAAAGCCTCGGCCTCGTCAATTTACAATATTAGTTCGCGGAATCCCTGTGCGTCCTGGGAGTAGTATCAGTAAGAGCGTGGATAGTTTCTTTATGAAGTATTATCCTTCTACCTACCTCTCTCATGTTGTGATTCATCGGACAGATAGTCGCTGGCATCTTGTTGTAAGCCCTTTCTACCAATTTTATAATCGTTCGTCTATTTTTGTTTGGAGATGTTATGTTTTCTAAGTTATTGGTCTAGCATATCTGTAATTCCGAAGATACATTAATAAATAAAATAAACAAAAAGAGAATGCATCTAGATTGGGACATCAACACCAACACCATCGCCTCTCAAGAATTCCTGCAAATAGCAGGTTGAGAGTGATAGATGAACCATCTCAACCAAAACCTTAAGGTGATGGTTGAGGCCCAACTATTATTAATATTCCTAATACGCTCCCTCAATCGAATGCCCATTGGGCTTGAAGAGTGGTTGGTTTGCACA
Source organism: Silene conica (assembly GCA_029255685.2). Classification (NCBI taxonomy): domain Eukaryota; kingdom Viridiplantae; phylum Streptophyta; class Magnoliopsida; order Caryophyllales; family Caryophyllaceae; genus Silene; species Silene conica. The sequence goes on from CM055312.2 coordinate 97,771,649, forward strand.
GGCTCCCCCATACTGTGTGCTGGGTTTCCACTAGTTTTCGAGGGGTTTTGAGGTTGGCAGGATTCAAACCCGTGACCTTCGGTCACACTGGCTCTGATACCATGATAGATGAACCATCTCAACCAAAACCTTAAGGTGATGGTTGAGGCCCAACTATTATTAATATTCCTAATAGAGAGTTGTTCGCATCCGTACCCTTGTGAACGCAGAGAAGTTGTTTTTGGATGACCCATGAAGAAAATTGCATCAAAATTCCTTTGACGGGATTTTTGTTTCTGTAACTTGATATGATTTCTTGTTTTGATAATTCGTTGCTGTGTAGAGTTGTTAGTCATTAGTCAAGACGATATACGTGGTTGAAGATATAATGTTGATTAATTTTTCATCCTTGCACCTCACAAGATTTGTAATGACAACCTTCTTTAGTTATGAGACAATATTTGTATGCGCCTACTGACGACTTTTTCCCTCCTGGTGTTATGAATATTGTGAAGGAAGTTCGATCTGCTTTTGTATTCTTCAGATCTCGTTATGGAGCTGCAATTGCTTCACAGTTGCAACAATCAGAGAACCCCACGGATTGGGTCACGGAGAAAGCTCCAGATCCTGATGATGTATACTGGCCCTTTTTCCAATCATCATTTTTGAAAAGATGGCTTCTCAAGGTGCTGATAATTCTGACATACATTCTTGTGACGATTCTTTTTATATTACCAGTTCTGCTTGTGCAAGGTCTCACCAACCTGTCCCAACTCGAGGTTTTGTTCCCCTTTCTTCAAGGCATATTGTCTATGTAAGTGTTTTACATCGATCCATGAAAGATTTCAAAGTTGAAAATATAGTTTTCCTTCATTGCGACAGCCGAAAAGTTGCTGGAACGTCATTTTGTAAGTTTTGTTTGTGCTCTTGCAGGAAGTACATCCGCCAAACTGTTACAGGATATCTTCCAAATCTAATCCTTCTGCTGTTTCTACTTCTGATACCTCCTGTAATGGAGTTCCTTTCATCAATTCAAGGACATTCCTCTCAGAGTGCTATACAAAGAAGTGCATGCAGCAAGTTCCTTTGGTTTATGATTTGGAATATTTTTTTTGCAAATGTACTTTCTGGATCAGTTTTTACTCAGCTTTCTGAACTCCTTGATCTCAAAAACGTTCCTTCAAAATTAGCGGTTTCCGTCCCAGCTCAGGTAAGAGTTCAACAAGGTTTATTGAAAACTTGAAATTGTTTACCAGCTCAGTTTTTACCAAGGTTCGGTAGAAGATTTAATAGGAAAATTAATAATAGTTGAGCCTCAACCATTACCTTAAGGTTTTGGTTGAGACGGTTCATCTATCATGGTATCAGAGCCAGTATGACCGAAGGTCACGAGTTCGAATCCTGGCAACCTCAAAACCCCTCGAAAACTCACGAAGTGGAAACCAGCACACGGTATTGGGGCCTGTGCAAACTAACCACTCTTCAAGCCCAATGGGCATTCGAGTGAGGGAGCGTAATAGGAAAATTAATAATAGTTGAGCTTCAACCATCACCTTAATGTCATACTCGGTTACATGGTGAAAGTATATCATGTAGTTGATTTAGAATGACGTTTCCAAGTGTCATATTATATGAAAGTGTCGAGTGTCATATACGGTATGCGAAGCAATATGAAGAGTCGTAATGACATAAATGCTCGTGTTTATCCCCCAAACTGTATGCTTATAATATGCTAATGCTCTTGTTGGTATTTCTGTAGGCATCTTTCTTTATTGCTTATGTTGTAACTTCGGGATGGACCAGTACCTCATCAGACCTCTTCCGTATTATTCAACTTATCCAAAGTTTACTGCAAAAGTGCTGCTGCTGCTCTAGTGAAAATAATGATGATGAATATGAAGCTCCATACATTCGATATCATAAAGAAATCCCCAAGATTCTGTTTTTTGGACTTTTGGGTATTACATACTTCTTTCTGGCACCGCTGATGTTGCCTTTTTTGCTCGTTTACTTCTCCCTTGCGTACATAATTTTCAAAAATCAGGTAAGTTTGTTGCTTTTCTCTGCCCTTTAGCTGCTTTTTACTATTTAGTACTCCGTATATTCTTGACAGAACTTTTGAATGCTACAAATGCATTGCTACGTCGTTTTTTTTTGCCTTTTTTTGTCGTTGATTCATACCCTATTTCTTGACAGAACTTGTTGGTAGGTGTTACGAAAATTCATTTCTTTTTTTGTCTGACGCTGTTAGTTACACTGTTTAAACACTGATGCAGTTTATAAATGTATATTCACCAAAGTTCGAAACTGCTGGGAAGTTTTGGCCAAATGTTCACAATTCCATGATATTCTCTTTGTTGCTGATGCATTCTATTGCTCTCGGTATCTTTACTCTGAAGAAGCTTCGGATGGGTTCCACATTAATGGTCCCTCTTCCAGTGATGACGCTCCTGTTTAATGAGTACTGCAGGAAACGCTTCCTACCAAATTTTCTCGCCTATTCTGTTGAGGTATGCATTGCTGTTCATGTGCCTGTTCTGCACCATGTTAGTTTCAGCAGCTTACTGTTTTGAACCGACCTGACTGTAGTTGATATTCCACTTCCATTGAAGCCAATTTTTATACAGAATGAATTAAAATCTGAACCGTCTTTGCTTCTTATTTTGTGGAAAAGCCGTGGTTGATGCAATTTACTGCGGGATCCTTCAGGAAATGGTTATATGCTGTACAATTCTGCTTTACACTGAGCCCACGCACGTAGAGATGTCATTGGGGCGGGTACAAGTGGATACCGCCCCGTACCCGCCCCAGTTGGGGCGGGGACGGGTAGAGCTTTGGCGGGTGGTGGGGCGGGGACGGGTACGAAAATTGTACCCGCCGCCAAGGGTAGTGGGGCGGGGATGGTTTTTACGTGTTACCCACCTCATACCCGCCTACCCGCCAATTATTATAAAAATTAATACCATTATTACGATAATTTTACAAATATTATTTTGTTATAATTGAGATGTAATGTTCAAAATGACTATTTTATAAAATATTTTACAACTTCTTTGGTAAATAACTAAAATTATACAAACAAACTCTTGAAAATAGAAATTAACACTGATTAAACCAACTTGTACGAAAAATGATCGGAAAAATTTATGGTATAGCTAGGTGGGGCGGGGATGGTTTTGAAAACTTGTACCCGCCATGGGTGGTGGGGCGGGGATGGTTTTGGAAACTTGTACCCGCCATGGGTGGTGGAGTGGGGATGGGTACGAGGTTTTCTTGATGGGTACGGGTACGGGGAGCCTATATCCATCACCGCCCTCCCCCGCCGTGTTAACAATGAACGTACCCCCGACGAATTTTCAATGTAGTTTTAGTTACAATGATCTGATTAAGTGAAACTTTATGAACCGTTGTTTTGCCCTTTTTTTTACTGAAATGTATGTAGGAATCAACATTTTTGTTCGGTCTTTCTATCTCGACACCATGAATTAATCGAGTACACTATATTTTCCCAGACTTTGATAAAGAGAGACAGCAAAGATGCAAATAATCCTGAAATGCCCCAGTTCTTTGATCAGCTGATTAATGCCTACAAGAATCCTGCTTTATCGCCTGATCAGTTTTCAAACACCGGTGATCCGAGAGTTCCAAATCACTCCAATGACCCTACTGATTCGCTCCTTTCACCCATTTGAACCTGTATAAATTACGATCACCCCAGAAAATTACATTTTAGGAGCAAAATTGCGCGGTTTGAGTTCTAGGGACCACTGTGACAAGTATCCCCTGCTAACTTCCCTTTGCTCCGCCACTGCCCGCGAAGGTACGTCTCAAAATGGATGCACACTGTGAAGTCACTGTATGAGGCAAAGCATATCGGCATTGCCTATTTTTGTGTATAGAATTCATGGATCAGCGGATTTGTTATTACAAGGTCGAGACTCGAGTCAGACTGCTCGTTTGGTTGATTAGGGAATCGAAACCTTATTTTTATTTTTTAAAGCAATTTCGGTGTATAGGGTTTAAGTTTTTACGAATGAGTTCTTGAGACGGTTAATTAGGAATTTATCCCTTATTTTGAGGGTGTCGAACTGTCGATAATTCATGTAATTTCCACAGTTCGATAAATTATGTGATCTATATAATTTTCATACCGTGATTTATTCATATTTTATTTCCTACTTGTTATATTTTATTTCGACCAACTCACTTTATATAATGCATATACATGTATTATTATTATTATTATTATTATTATTATGTCTAATAATTCAGAGTAGACCTAATCATACTTATCCAATATTCTAAATTATTTCACATGTCTCACTCCATATTAAAGAGGAAAAAAATACTAAAAATAAATTGACTATAGTGATAGGTTGAACTTCTAAGCTCTGAATTACTCCAATTAGGCAATTATCTCTTTAAAATATCTCATAACCCGTAAAATAATTGGTGGATAAGCGGCTATGAAGTAAGTTAAATGTAAAATTCACCCATATCATACTATTCGTGGCCAGACATGATAAATTGACCTGACTTGATCCGAACTTGACTCAAACCCGAAATGACCTAAATGTTTATTGTCACAAATTGATTATTATTCCTAAATAACTTGAAAATAATTCACTCGAAAATGACTCGAAACTTAAATGATCCAGTCCAAACCTGGGTCGATTGACATGTATGTCAGGTCTACCCATAGCATGCAAAAATCTCGTAACCACGCCCGTTCTATCATCCGCCAAACTCTATTCATGCCCGCTTCAATCAAAGGCAATAACTAACCGTCATCCTAAATAACTAACCCGAACCCAAATCACCCGATCCAACCAATTCGACCCGCACTCCCTGAAATCTATACCGTCCCTAAAATCTATCTGATCCGATTAACCCGTTTGCCATAGCTTGAGTATAAGTTGTAACATGTAACTCTGTCAATGGAGCATGCGCATATACTCGTCTTAAATCTTAATAATGCCAAGATTGCCAACCCCAACTGTAATACATGTGCTATAACGAATTTTCAAACAATATAAACATCATTTTCATTGATTTAAAAATACCATAAGATTTGACTTGCTATCAATTTAAATCAATTTAAGGGTAACAAAGACAAAACAATGAAACACCTTCTGCAAGCTTCAATCTTTACTCTCAAATCTATCAAAATAAAGCTTGTTGATCACTTCTGGGGGTCAATTACTGAGTTTCAGGTTTGATTTCTTCTGGGTTTTTACTATTTTACTGAATTTCATTGTGTTCAATGTTCATATGATAATCTGCATAGTTGGATTAATTAATATATTGGGTTTTGTTTAGTATTGAAGATTAGCTTAATTTCTACTTCAAACTTGTGTTTTTAATTAGGTTTAGTTTGAATGTGATCTGGGTGTGCCTTATAGATTCAAGGGTAAATTCTAATGTGTTAGAATATAAAACCGATCTTGAGATTACAACGATCAGCTTAAGTTTTTGGTTGAGACGGTTTCTGGACGTAATGCTCGATAATTAGGCCTGCACTCTTATATAGTACTGTCAAGTCAGCTGTGTTGAGCTGTAAAATAGGGATATATATATATATATATATATATATATATATATATATATATATATATATATATATATATATATATATATATATATATATATATATATATATATATATATATATATATATATATATATATATATATATATATATATATACAAAAGATGAGGGTAGCTGAAATGAGAATGTTCTGCTGGATGTGCGGCCATACAATAAACACAAATTCTCGTTTGTGAAGGCGGTATCTGTCACAAGCTTGTGACGGATACCGTTTCCTCTCACAAAATACCCGTGAGAGGTGAGTGGAAAGCACATGAATGGTGCCCCACCTTGTCCCCTCTCCCATTTTGTGAGAGGTCACAAGTCACAAGCAAGACCTGCTGATAAATAAATGATAGATTGAGAAACGAGGCTGTTCGAAAAAAGGTTGATGTTGCGTTAATCGATTATAAGATGAAGGAAAATCGCTTAAGGTGGTTTGACCATGTGAGACGGAGAGAACTGGTTAGAGCCTTAGAAATGGGGAATGGATAATATTGTTAGGGGAAGTGGAAGGGGAAGACCACAGCATATCGGGTTGATCGGGAAAGTGGCAAATAGGCCTCAAACGTATGAACACCACAATTCTCGTACAGTATAATTTGTTCTTTTCAAAACGTGGATTAGAAAAGCAAGTTCCTCTTGTTGTTGGTATCGATCCAAAAGAATTGGGATTGAGACCAGTACCTTATAGCTTATGGTATACTTTTCTTAATACCTATATCAGTACCTCTTGCTTCTGCTACAATACTTGTGCACTAACTAATTTTCAAACAAAATTACCATCATTGTCATTGATTTAAAAAATCGATGAAAGATTTGACTTCAATAAGTTTTAAGGAAACAAATACAAAACCATAAATCATCCTTCCAAGCTACATTTTTTTCTCCAAATTCATCAAACCAGGTTTCTTCTTTTTCCGGGTTTTTATTATTTACTGAAATATTGGGTTTGGTTTGGTTTTTCCTTGCTTGTGTAGTTGTGTTAGTCAGTTGACTACTAGTCTACTATTGAAACGCATTTGTTTAGTTTGAAGCTGTGAATGTGCCGGGAGGTTATTAGGTATAGGAACCATTGATTAGGCCTCTAACATCAGCTTAAAGCTTAAGCTTTTGGTTGAGATGGTTTTATCACATAATTATTCAAGTACGATGATCCTCAGGTCACCGTATTATCCTGAGTAACGAGTTAGCTGTTACATGTTACCCTTAAGAAAGAGGGCAACTGGTTGACTATAGTGATAGGTTGATAACCGTTAACTGTGTCAAAGCACCGTGATTGATGAAAAATGCCTTTTTTTTTTGTTTTGCTTCTGAAAATTGGCAAGGAAGTTTACTAGCAACAGATTTGAGGTACACCTTCTATTAGGAATATTAATAATAGTTGGGCCTCAACCATCACCTTAAGGTTTTGGTTGAGATGATTCATCTATCATGGTATCAGAGCCAGTGTGACCGAAGGTCACGGGTTTGAATCCTGGCAACCTCAAAACTCCTCAAAAACCACGAAGTGGAAACTAGCACACGGTATGGGGAGCCTGTGCAAACTAACCACTCTTCAAGCCCAGTGGACATTTGAGTGAGGGAGCGTATTAGGAATATTAATAATAGTTGAGCCTCAACCATCACCTTAAGTTTTTGGTTGAGATGGTACCTAGACAAGAGTGTTAATAGTGGATTTGAGGAAGAATATAACTCCTAGTTAAAGAATCATTTGCACCGTAAAATCACCGAATGCATATGTCAGCTAGCTGATAATTCTAGTATATCGTCGATCTTGTGAGATCATTAAAAGGTGTAGGATTACCCTCATCCTCTGAAATATATATAAAGCTGTGTATTGAGCCTTTTATGAACCCTGATTTTCTGAAGTATATCGATCGCTTCTATTGAATCATGGGTCGATGTAAGTGAGCTATTTCAGTTTGTTTACCGTAGACTAAATTTCAGCTGGTCTGTACTCAAATTAAGTTCGTTTTTCCTAGTGACAACTTCAAATGCATCTTTGCAGGCTGTTTGTGGATGTTTGGCGAGATCCTTCAGAAATGATTGTGTCTGCTCTTCTAACATCTGTCGGAATAAACTCTTGCCTTTGTTTATTATACTTCACTCTATATCCCATCTTAAGAAATCGGCCAGGAAATTTTTATGTGTATATCCCACGCGTATTAGCGACAGAAGGGCTTGACCGGACTCATTATTTTCTGCAACATCTTAAATTTTCCACTACCTGGGTAAGAGCAGCATGGAGACTTTCGGAGGAGGAGTTATTAGCTACTTCAGGCTTGGATGCTGTAGTTTTTATTCGGATTATCACCTTCAGGTAATTAAGTCATAAAATTCTTATGTCTGGTATTAAGATGAATATCTGTTCCATAGAATCAAAATATTGTGTTAAAATTAATAATCCCTTCAAAGTCACAACCTTTGGGAGGTATGTTAGGTGGAAACAGATATTATTCTTGATCCATTGACGCTATTAGTTCACGAGAAGGATTTACATTTCCGTTTTTTTTTTTTTTTTTTTTTTGAGATGAGAGAGTTCACTCATGACAGTTCCAAAGGATGATTCATGTCAGCCGACCCCAAAACATTTTGGGACTAAGGCTCTGATGTTGTTGCCTTTTAGAGTGTTAATGGCACAATTAGTCAATCAGTAGTGTGCCTGAGATATGTGTACTGTTTTGTCATTTTCTTCCACCTAACCCCCTACCCCCGGCGGCGTACTTGTATTACGTTTACGTTTACGTCCGACTCTTCTAATTTCCTCGCGTACCCGTGTCCGATACTGGACACTCGGACATGGGTATGACAATGGACACCTCATTTTAGACCAAAATGTGCATATTTTTCAATAAAATAGCCGAGTCCGACACTTGGACACGTACCCGTGTCGGGTACTTCTAAACGAGTCTGAGTAACATAGTTTTTCAGTGTGGAGGTGTTACCTTATTTATCCAAAGATCTAAAATCTCTTGTACTTCTAGTTTTGCCATTTTCTTCACTGTACTATTGAATCAGGAGCAGTTGTCACAAATGGAGATTTCATCTGAAGACCTTTCTTTTCTTGACGTTTCTAATTTATTGCTACACGTGTTTGCAGTATGAAAATATTTCTGTTTGCTGGGGCTCTAGGTCTTTTTGTACTTCTTCCTATAAACGCAGCAGGGACTCAGGTTGCGTCATTCATAATTTACGATATCCCCACTGCAACCCTGGATCTATTTACCATTTCTAATGTAAACAATGGTTCAAAATGGTAATTACTTTCTGATGAACCTCTGTATTGATTTCAATAAATACTCAGACTAGTTCTGTAAACAGTCTTCCTTTTGGCTGGTAAAAAAACAGTCTTCCTTTCTTGGTATGGCTACGGACCACATTAAGTAGACTACTTAAGTAGTATTCCGTAGAGGTGGCAATCGGGTCACTCGGGTCGGTTACAGGTCGGGTCAAAGCAGGTCGGGCCATGTTTGGTTCGGGTTATGTCGGGTCAGTGACGGGTTCGGGTCGGTTCGGTTCATGTCGGGTCATCTTCGGGTCGGGTCAGCAACGGGTGACAATTCGGGTCGGGTTATTAGCGGGTCAGGTTATTGACATATATTTTATCTTATATATTAAGTTTTAGATGATAATTTTATGTTTAATTAATGGATAGATGTATTAATTGACGTTCAAGTTAGAATAATTAAGAAGAATTATCAATTTGGTGTCATTTAAACCATTATTAAGACAGTTCATTATAACGTCATCTTTCAGGTTGAGAAATATCGGGTCACGGGCCGGGTCGGTTCGGGTCGGACAAAATAATGCTGCTATCGGTTAGCGGGTCGGTTCGGGTCGGGTCAGTTCGGTTTCGGTTCGCCCAATTCTCGGGTTGTATCGGGTTGGGTTTCGGGCGGGTCTGGCCGGGTTCATCGGGTCGGGTCAGCTTTTGCCAGCTCTAGTACTCCGTAATGAACGTCGTGTTTGTGGCAGGTTGTGGGTACACTGTTTTGCTGTATATTTGGTTTCTGGCTTCGTTTGCTTCCTTCTTTATCATGTAAGTTCTTTCTGCCATTGTCCTTTAATATACAGCATAGTGCTTGTCACAACTGATTGGATCGACTACTATATGGATCATCATTTGTATCCGTTAAGAGATATAAAACGTGGATAAAACGGAAAGAAAACAAAATAAAAAAAAATAGTCAAAACAAATTAATGGCGAACATTTAATAGTATCAGTCTTCAACATAGGTTCATTCCATAAGAAGCACGCTGTTCGTTATGTTTTCAAACAGGGTTTATTTTCTCGACATAAGTTATGTTTATTAATGGTTTGCAGGAATACGATTATATTTGTTCAAAGAGGGCTGCATATTTTTATTCATCAAAGCCTAAGCCGCATCAATTTACAGTATTACTTCGCGGTATCCCTGTACCTCCTGGAAGTGGTGTCAGTAAGGCTGTTGACAATTTCTTTATGAATTATTATCCTTATACCTACTTGTCTCACGTGGTGATTCATCGGACGGATAGTCAAAAGCAACTTGTGGTAAGCCCTTTCTACCAATTCCACTGATTGTTTGTCTTTTCGTTGTTTGGAGATATGTTTTCTAAGATATCTCGTCATGGTGTTGTTAATGTTGTGAAGGAAGCTCGATCTGCTTTTGTATTCTTCAGATCTCGTCATGGTGCTACAATGGCTTCACACTTGCAACAATCAGATACGCCCACAGATTGGGTCGGAGAGATTGCTCCAGAACCTCATGATGTACACTGGGCCGTCTTCCATTCATCATTTTTGAGAAGATGGCTGCTCAAGGTCGTGATAATAGTGACATACATTATTGTCACGCTTCTTTTTATATTACCAGTTATGCTTGTGCAAGGTCTCACCAACCTGTCTCAATTGGAGGTTTATTTCCCGTTCCTTAACAGCATATTGTCTACGTAAGTGTTCTAACTCTGTAGAATGAATATTACAAATAGGAAACGTTCCAAAGTGGAAAATTTAGTTATAAAGCTTCGTTGTTGGAGCGTACAATTTACTGAAACATCATTTAGTAAGTTCTGTTTGTGCTCTTGCAGGAAATACATCCGCCAAATTGTCACGGGATATCTTCCAAATCTAATCCTCAAGCTGTTTTTACTTTTGATACCTCCTGTAATGAAGTTCCTTTCGTCGATTCAAGGACATGTATCTCACAGTGAGATACAACTAAGTGCATGCAGCAAGTTTTTCTGGTTTATGATTTGGAATATCTTTTTTGCAAATGTACTCTCTGGATCAGTTTATACCGAGCTTGAGGAATTCCTTGATCTCAAAAACATTCCTACAAAATTAGCCATTGCTGTCCCAGCTCAGGTAAGAGCGAGCTCAACGAAACTAGTCGAAATTTGACTTGTTTTATCATCGTGAGCCTGCTATGCTATGTTATTCAGGCGTAGTGAGTGTCAAAGTGTCATATTAGGCTTTTGATGAAAATATATCGGTTTAAACATGAAGTTTCCAAGGGTCATACCCATGTTAAAGTTCCGAGTGTCAGATATGGGTATGCAGTAGATGATAGATGAATCATCTCAACCAAAACCTTAAGGTGATGGTTGAGGCCCAACTATTATTAATATTCCTAATACGCTCCCTCACTCAAATGCCCGTTGGGCTTGAAGAGTGGTTAGTTTGCACAGGCGCCCCATACCGTGTGCTGGATTTCCACTTCGTGGTTTTTGAGGGGTTTTGAGGTTGCCAGGATTCGAACCCGTGACCTTCGGTCACACTGGCTTTGATACCATGATAGATGAATCATCTCAACCAAAACCTTAAGGTGATGGTTGAGGCCCAACTATTTTTAATATTCCTAATAGTAGACGCGAGGTAATATGAAGAGTCCGGAACAACATAGATGCTATATTCATATTGCCAAAAATCCCTCAAAATTGTATGTTTATATCTTTCTAATAGTCTTCTTGGTATCTCTCTAGGCATCCTTCTTTATTGCTTATGTTGTCACTTCGGGATGGACCAGCACCTCATCATACCTCTTCCGTACCAAACAAATTATTCAAACCTCATTGAAAAGGTGCTGCTGCTGCTGCTGTAAGAAAAAGAATACCGATAAATATAAAGTTCCATCCATTACTTATCATAAGCAAATCCCCAAGATTTTGTATTTTGGACTTTTGGGTATCACGTTCTTCTTTCTGGCCCCGTTGATGTTGCCTTTCTTGCTGGTATACCTTTCCATTGCATACATAGTTTTCAAAAATCAGGTAAGATTTCTCTGCCCTTATCCACAGTCTCATGACTGTTAACTGTCTGTGTTTCCGTTTCGCTTTATGTTATTTCATTTATATAAGGTTATCTACTGTTGGCATCAAATGTTTTAAGTATGTTGGTCAGACCGTTAAACTTTAATCGTTGCTGCAGTTCATAAATGTATATGCCCCAAAGTTTGAGACTGCGGGGAAGTTCTGGCCTATTGTTCACAATTCCACGATTTTCTCGCTGTTACTGATGCAATCAATTGCTCTGGGCATCTTTACTGTGAAGAAGCTCGAGATGGGATCCACAATAATGTTCCCCCTTCCAGTGTTGACGCTTCTGTTTAATGAGTACTGCAGAAAACGTTTCCTACCAAATTTCACCGCCTATTCTGTTGAGGTGCGTCATCATTGTGCCTGTACTGCACTGCTGCATGTTAGCTTTAGAAGTTTGATTTTTTTTGAATTTCCACTTCCATTGAAACCAATGTTTGTGGAACAGCCGTGGTAGACGTAAATAAGTATCCGTTTCAGCAACTGTTATTGTTTCTGTATTTCGACTGCTTCAACGTAAGCTCTGTTCTTTTCTTTTGGACTGAAACTGAACTGAACTGAACTTATAGAATCTGAACTGAACTGAACTTATAGGAACTGAACTGAACTGAACTTATAGGAATTGAAGGAACTGAACTGAACTGAACTTCTAGGATCTGAACTGAACTGAACTTATAAGAACTGAACTGAACTTATAGGATCTGAAGTGAACTTAAATTAAGTGACTTGAAGTCCAAAAGAACAAGGCCTAAGTATCCGTTTTATCTTTCAAGTTAGGAATAATCATCTGCCGACTTTAGAATGAACCCGTCTTTGACAAATTTTCGATGTTGTTCTAGTTACAATGATCTTTGTTTGTGCTTTCCATTTCGATACCTTGAATTAATCATACAGTGTACTATATTATCGCAGAGTTTGATAAAGAGGGACAGACAAGATGCAAACGATCCTGGAATGCCACAGTTCTTCGATGATCTGATGACTGCCTATATGGATCCCGCTTTAGCGCCTGCTGATTCCGTTAGTGTCAGAGTTCCAAACCCCTCCGATAACCATACTGCTCCGCTCCTGTCATCCGTTTGAACTGTGTACAAATAAAATCGCCCCATTTGCAGCAGGGTTTCAGTAAATAATTTTGCGATCATGCTTATGCAAGGGGTAGTAGCAGTAGTTCAGTGTATTTCTGTAAATTAGCTTATTATTTCTGTAAATTAGCGTTTTTCTGTAATCGTCGACAGAGATCAAGGATCATGCTGTATTGTTGTACAGTGTCACAATCGAGTCAGAGTACTCGTTTGGTTGATTAAGGATTGAAACTTCGTAAGATTTTCAATTTACGAGAATGAAGTTTTTACAGAAGACCCAAATTTACAGAGAGTACTCGAGGTTCTCGTGATCGGGCATCTACAAACACGTAAGTTCAATTACATGCCTCAGACACGATACTGACCCGTATAATAAAAAAACATCTTCACAGCTCGCACAAATAAAACCGCCTTACACAAGCAGTACCGTTAATGCTTGTTCCACTGTGGCACAAAACACCGAATAAAAACCAGAGACGGGCAGGGTTTAGGGTTTAGGGTTTAGGGTTTAGGGTTTAGGGTTTAGGGTTTACACAAACAGTACCGCTAATGCTTGTTCCACTGTGGCACAAAACACCGAATAAAAACCAGAGATGGGCGGGGTTTAGGGTTTAGGGTTTAGGGTTTACACAAACAGTACCGCTAATGCTTGTTCCACTGTGGCACAAAACACCGAATAAAAACCAGAGATGGGCGGGGTTTAGGGTTTAGGGTTTAGGGTTTACACAAACAGTACCGCTAATGCTTGTTCCACTGTGGCACAAAACACCGAATAAAAACCAGAGACGGGCGAACCAAACTAACTCGATAACTCCTAACACCAAACTTACGAAGTTTAATCAAGCTTCGACGACAATAACTCAACCCGATTTCAACAACAACACCACTTAACTTCCGAACTGATTTCGTGACCTTGTTCCTCAAGCCATCATCTCGACTAGGTCGAAAATGATAGCTACTTAAAAACGCCTGTCTAGCATGCCAAAACTCGCGACCCTTACATGACCGAGTTCCATACTCATCGTTCAAAGGATGAATTATGATTTGCCATATATCGCTTTCTTCTAGCAATAACTCGGTATGATTTTCAAACTCGAGCTCAATCATATTTCGAGTTTTAGACCGTAACAACACGACGCCTTTTATATATATAGGATCATGAAAAGGGAATATAGTTGTTGAACCAAAGTGAAGAAAAGTGTTGATTATTATCCATTTGGTACAGATTTTGTTGTACCCATGAACAACTAACTTAGAATGAATCGGAATTTTACGAGTTTTATATCTCGTCTCGAGTACGACAGCAAAATTTAATCAACGCACGAGTATCAACTAGGCAACTACCCGAACAATGGTCGCGAATCATTGGTTGTACAATCGTTGTCAAACAGTAATAATACTTGTAATAGGGCGATGGGACGGAATAATATAGTCGATATCTCTGTATTACGACAAGCTCCGTATAAGGTTTATCCTAACCTTAAAGTTGGGGGTCGATTCCCAGTCGCGACATAGTGCGCTCATTTGAAAAAAAAAAAACTAAGGCTTCATACGACGTATTTACATTCCATGGAAACCAATATACGAATATCAGAATTATCGAGTTCACTTAATTATAAATTTATATACAATGATATTCAAGAGAATATAATTATTGTTATCAATTCTTTAGACCCGTTTCGAGAGCAGCGAGCGCGTTAGGGTCTTCGTTGTCAGGTATGTATCGGTGCCAGAACCGATGACTCTTCCAAACCGTGTTCATTTCCTCGATTGGGATCCGCTTGTTACCGGGAAGGAAGAAGTATACTAGTTGCTCTTTTATGGACGGGTTTTACTTTTTTATTTTATGATTTATTTTTCGATAATATTGTAATCATCTTTAACTGTACACCAGGCCATTACTTTCACAAATAGGATCCTACCTCTAGGTGTAGGAAAGCATGGTACATTAGGCCCATATAATATCTAATCTACTAATTTTTTTTTATTAGAGCCCACTACAAAACAAATACATATTTATCTAATTAACATCCAGTAGACCCTTCTTAAATCTCTGTTGACGACAGTCATAACAAAGTTCTCTCCCACCAAAAATTTGATTTGAAGATGACTGAAGGAAAGCGATTGATATATCCAGCAAGACGGAAAAATGCATCGAATTATATTTCGGTAAACGAGAAGCAATTTGTATCGACATCAAGAAGGAAAAACGCATCAAACAACATTAATTTGAGGTAAATTTTTACACCAAACATTAAGTACTCAATAAAGTTTGATGATATATGGACGCATAAAAATACGAGCTATTACGATAATATTACGAGCTAACGTAAAACGTACATTTTGATGATATATTGAGCAATTAAAATTACGAGGTATAAATAAAAGAATACGAGTTACAAAATAAGAGCTAATATTAAAAGAATACGAGCTAATATAAAAATAATACGAGCTATTAAGCTAAGAATACAAGTTAAATGTAAACACAATACGAACTAATATTACAAGAATACGAGTTAATATAAAAAAAAACACGAGTTATTAAGATAAGAGTACGAGCTATTAATATAAGAATACGATCTTATGTAAAAGGAACACAAGCTTAACAAAATTACGAACTAAAAAATACGAGCACATAAAAATGCAAATCAGTACCCTAAGAATACGAGCTAATATAAAAGAATACGAGCCAATATAAAAAAACACGATTTATTAAGATAAGAATACGATCAAATAAGATAAGAATACGAGCTATTCATATAAGAATACGAGCTATTAATATAAGAATACGAGCTAATGTAAAAAGAATACGAGTTTACGAAAATTACGAACTAAAAAATACGAGCACATCATAATGCAAGTTATTACCCTAAAAATACGAGCTAATATAAACAGAATACGATCTAATATTAAAAGAATACGAGTTAATATAAAAAAACACGAATTATTAAGATAAGAATACGAGCTATTAATATAAGAATACGAGCTATTCATATAAGAATACGAGCTATTAATATAAGAATACGAGCTAATGTAAAAGGAATACGAGTTTACGAAAATCACAAACTAAAAAATACGAGTACATCAGAATGCAAGTTATTACGTGCTAATATAAAAAGAATACGAGCTAATATTAAAAGAATACGAGTGAATATAAAAAAACACGAGTTATTAAGATAAGAGTACGAGCTATTAATATAAGAATACGAGCTTATGTAAAAGGAACACGAGCTTAAGAAAATCACGAACTAAAAAATACGAGCACATCAGAAAGCAAGCTATTACCCTAAGAATACGAGCTAATATAAGAAGAATACGAGTTAATATAAAAAGAATATGAGCTGATATTAAAAAAAATATGAGTTATTAAGATAAGAATGTGAGCTATTAATATAAGAATACGAGCTAATCATATAAGAATATGAGCTATTAATATAAGAATACGAGCTAATATAAAAAAGAATACGAACTAATGTAAAAAGAATACGAGTTTACGAAAATCACGAACTAAAAACTACGAGCACATCAGAATGCAAGTTATTACCCTAAGAATACGAGCTAATATAAACAGAATACGAGCAAATATTAAAAGAATACGAGTTAATATAAAAAACGCGAGTTATTAAGATAATAATACGTAGGAGCTATTAATATAATAATACGAGCTATTAATATAAGAATGGGAGCTAATGTAAAAAGAATACGAGTTTACGAAAATCACGAACTAAAAAATACGAGCACATCAGAATGCAAGCTATTAATATAAGAATACGAGCTAATGTAAAAAGAATACGTGTTTACAAAAATCACGAACTAAAACATACGAGCACATCAGAATGAAAGTTATTATCCTAAGAATACGAGCTAATATAAATAGAATACGAGCTAATATTAAAAGAATACGGGTTAATATAAAAAAACACGAGTTACTAAGATAAGAATACGAGTTATTAATATAAGAATACGAGCTATTAATATAAGAATGCGAGCTAATGTAAAAAGAATACGAGTTTACGAAAATCACGAACTAAAAAATCCGAGCACATCAGAATGCAAGCTATTACCCTAAAAATATGAGCTAATATAAGAAGAATACGAGCTATTAATATAAGAATGCGAGCTAATGTAAAAAGAATACGAGTTTACGAAAATCACGAACTAAAAAATCCGAGCACATCAGAATGCAAGCTATTACCCTAAAAATATGAGCTAATATAAGAAGAATACGAGCTAATATAAAAAGAATACGAGCTAATATTAAAAAAAATATGAGTTATTAAGATAAAAATGCGAGCTATTAATATAAGAATACGAGTTAATAATATTAGAATACACGCTAATGTAAAAAGAATACAAGCAAGCTTAAGAAAATCACGAACTAAAAAATACGAGCACCTACGAATGCAACTTATTATCCTAAGAATACGAGTTAATATAAAAAGAATACAAGCTTATATAAAAGAATACGAGCCAATATTAAAAGAATACGAGCTAATGTAAAAAAACACGAGTTATTAAGATGAGAACACGAACTATTAATATAAGAATACGAGCTATTAAGATAAGAATACGAACTATTAAGATAAGAATACGAGGTATTAATATAAGAATATGAGCTAATTTATAAAGAAGATGAACTAATAAAATAAGAATACGAGTTATTAACATATATAAGAATATGAGCTAGTATCCAAAATATACGAGCTAATATAAATTTTGTATCAAAACGTTTGTTCAACATAATAATTCATAACAATTCCATAAATTTTACACAACACAGTATAAAAAGTATACGTAGTAATACAAAGCAATTTCACAAATTGTACTTTACAAAAGCAATTTATTCAGCATAAAAGAGTATACGTGTTTCAATTTCACAAAAGTATACAAAGCAATTTCACAAAAGTATACGTATTTCAATTTATTTCTTCTAATTGAACTTAGGGCTATAAAAAACTGTATACGGGTTATTATAAAAAATTACAGACACTGAGGCGTAATATGTAATTGTTTTTCCAAAACCACAGAATTAAAAGTACATGTTTCCGTATCCATTGAAGTTTCATGCTCCTTCAAAATTTCATATTGTTCCATTGATGATGACACATTTGGTGTTTCATTCGAAGTCGAAGCTTCGTTCATCATTGATGATCAAAATTATATAATGGTATTAAATAAACTATGGAGATATAATAATTAAAAAGATAAATCATTTACTGGATGATGAATGAAGACGAGTTAGAAAAACATGGAAGAAGTTACAGAAGAGGGGAAGGGGAAGAATGAGATTACTAACTTTTTTACTTTTTCTTTTTTTTTACAAAAATAATAAAGAAAAAGACTAAAATGCCCCTGGATATACAATAGCATTGTACATCTGGTGGTATAGTCCAGGAACTGCATTACTTTTAAATCGTTCGTATTCTAGTACGAGTACTTTTTCTTACCATTTTTAGTTTTGAAGTATCAATAAATTTACGTAATTGCTAAATCCCGCACACCCTTTTACTAAATCCTACACATTTTGCCCTAAATATTCCGTAATTACCCTTGAGCATAAAAAACCCAAAAAGAATTATCTTCCTTCTCTTTCACAATCCTAATCAATTTCAATAATTAACAATTAGAATAATTAACAATTAGAAAATTATGAATCGTAATGCGCACAAACGACAATTAATTTCTCTGTTTTATCAACAGTTTTATTAATATCGTCTTCTAAATGATTTGATTAATTTTTTGTAATCATTAGTTTTTTTTGTTAGGATTAGATTGATGGAATTGGATTAATATTGATGTAATATTCTAAAAGTGGTGGTTAATTGGATATATGCTCCACGAACTAGCCGGATTAAGATAGACGAGTGCACTGTGCACGACGGGCAACGGAATTCGTCGCAGCGGTGGAACATGGCTGAACATGGCGCAGTGATGTGCGAATTAAGTTGTTTGTGTCGCTGGGTGTTATGCTCGTGGAGTGGGTGGTCGTCATGGTGAAGTATGGTCCACACTGATATCTGGGCGAAGAATGGCGGTCGGTGGTGGGAGAGGTTGTTCGGCGGTGGTGGCCTGGTTGACTGGTTGGGTGTTTGTTTGTGTTTTCTATTTTTTGTCAATTTTTGTTTCTCTCTCTTGGTTTTTTTGATTGAGGGTGAAAAAGTGAGAGGGGTATAATAGGAAAAATAAGGAAAAATGTGCGGGATGAAGCAATTTGGTGTGCGGGATTTAGCAAGTTTGTTAAAATGTCGTATCAAAGAAATAAAAAAGATACAAGTATTTAGTGAAAGTTTAATGCAAAATAAAAAGATAACAATGACTCTGTATTAGTCTTAAAATGTCAAACTCTTACTATTAAATGCGACAACGGTTTTGGGCTATACCCGAACGGAGTAGAAAGAGTCCACAATATAAATTGAAGAAGGTTCAACTCTAAAATCAATTCGCAATAGAGGAAGTAATCATTGCCTTATAAAGTGATATTCTTCACCTCTTCTATCACCGTGGCATAACACCCACTTGTGAGACTTTCGGATTTCTTCGCACTCCCCTCATATGTGAGGCCCGCTTACACACGCAGACTGGACAAATTCAACCGAGCAACTTTGCTTGTCAGCTAAAATTTTGGCCTAGTATCAACTCAGACCAAACAAATTCAATATCTTTCACCATGAGCTCTAATACTATACTCTCTCCATTCAACTCCACACTACACTTATCTTTTTGCACAAACAAGATCTCACATTAATATATTTTCAATCATTATATATATTAAAGAATTATGTAATATCGCTGACGTGGCGCAACGTGGTTTCAGAAAACCACATTTCAAGCCCTCTCATTCACTCTCACAATTTCAAGTTTTCTCGGCCAATTAAAATTAGCCATGTCAGCAAGCGTGATATTCCTAGGATGACATTACATAATCACGTAATATTTAATATTTAATATTAAGCAAAAATATGTCACGTAATATTTCTTTGCCTTTTTTATCAATATGTCAACCGTAATATTAAGCAAAGATTTGTTATGGTAGCATTATAGTATAAGCTTCCCTTTTTAAAATTACTTTTTCACATACGGACTTTACTCTTTCACACACTTTTTCACAAAATTTTCATCTTCTACCTTTTTGCTAAACATAAACTCTCTTTCCTAAAAATAAACAAAACAACTCATATATATGATTCCTTAACCTAAATCGAATCAATTACTCTAAAATTTAAACAATTGATTAGTAATATTGTATTTTAACAATTATTAATACATTTTACTGAAATTATTAAGTTTATATTTTATTGAAATTATATATATAGGATTACCTGTGGTCGTCAACGTCTTTGAGTTGTCCGTATCCACCGGATTGTGGGTGTCGTAGGTTTATTGTTGATTGTTAAATCAACTAAATTGTTAATTGTTTGTTAAATTGTTTATGATACACTGTGTTCATCTTAATAAACAATACAACAGCAACAAGTTTCATCTTAATGAACGCAGCGCCAACTTGCGGCTTTGTTCGAGTTTCAATTTACTTTTTTTTTTTCTAAAAATTATATCTTACTTTTAATTTTTGTTTTTAGTTTTGGTTTCTTTTGTTTTGTTTTTCTTTCTTTTTGTTTTAGTTTTAATTTTAGTTTTTTCTTTTATAGTTTTAGTTTTTTTTTGTTTTTTTTTTCCTTTTTCTTAGTTTTTATTTCCATTTTTTAAATTTTGTTTTTGATTTTATTTAATTAATCAATTAACTTTATTTTTTATTTTTTATTTTTTTTACGGTGGAGCGGTGAACGAGGCAGTTGGTTTAAGGGATGGAGTAGGAGAGAGAAAATCAATAGAGTGAATGATAAAAGAAATGACAAGGACGGTGTGGTAAAAATCGTATATGAGAGTAAAATCGTATGTGAAAAAACACGTCCCATCTTTTTTTAATCAATATGTCACGTAATATTAAGATTCGTAATAGTAAGATTTCTCGGCCAATATGTCACGTAATATTTCTTTTTTTAATCAATTCTTACTAAATATTAAGATTCGTGATTGATAACAAAATATGATTTCAATTTAAGTCAATTCTTACTAAATTAATCTTCCTTTTCAATTTAAGCATAGTAGCATACCGCTATTAACATAATCACGTAATCTTATTAGCCTGCCAATCTTCAATCACGTAATCACGAAATCTTTAATAGTTGCAATATTATTTTAATAGTTAATGTATAACTAAATGTTAACATATATAACTAAAATATACTTTAATAGTCCTAGGAATATTGAAAACATTTTAATTGGCTATTAAAATTTATAAATATTTAACAGAATTTTGAAAAAATATTTTGAGAAATGGCACCCGAATGGAGGTAAATCATCTAGGAAATCGAGTGATAAGTGCAACTGTTATTTCTGGTAGTCATATTGGTAGCAAGGTCTATATTCCCCGCATCACATTGACATCTTCCGACACTACCAAGTTCCCAGTTAAGTTCGAAAGGAGACAATTTCCTTTAGCGGTATGCTTTGCCATGACTATTAACAAAAGTCAAGGGTAATCTCTATCCCGTGTTGGACTTTATCTTCTTAGACCTGTATTCACCCATGACCAATTGTATGTTGCCTTATCTAGGGTTACAAGTAAGAAGGGTCTAAAAGTCCTTCTTCTAGATGAAGACAAATGAGTGAGTAATAAAACATCTAATGTTGTTTACAAGGAGATTTTCGATAAACTATAAATTTGTCTTAGATTTTTCTTATTTGATACAGTATCATTATTACTATAAAAGCAAAATGTAAATTAGCTGACATGGCGCAAGCGTTTACTATTTCTCGCCCTCACATTCACCCTCACAAATTTATGTTTCGTAGACCAATCAGGATGTCTGATTTATGCCACATCATATATTATATAAATTTTTTAATAATTAAATCAAATACAAAATAAAATATTCCAAAAATCATCATAAATATACTAATTTGATTGAATATTCCATAAACATGTAAGTCAATATATGATTGAATATTTTATCATAAAATATACTAATTTGATTGAATATTCCATAATCGTGTAAATCAATATATATATGATTGAATATTTTATGATAAAATTAAATATACTAATTTGATTTTGATAAGCGTGTAACATACTCCCGTTTCAGCGTTATGGTAACTATATATGAGTATATGACAAAATAAAATATTCCATAAATCATAAAATATACTAATTTGATTGAATATTCCATAACCGTGTAAGTCAATATATGATTGAATATTTTATTCCAAATAATGTTTCGTAGAACCATCAGAAGTTCTAATTTATGTCACGTCATATATTCCATAAATTTTTAGCAATTAAATCAAATACAAAATAAAACCGTGTACATTGCATATTTTATTCCAAATTAAATATTCCATAAATATTCCCTACCAATCACGACTGATCCCAATCATGTATATCTTTGTATATGCCAAGTCAATATATTCCATAAATCAGAAACGTTTACCATATTTTTTTCGAAATCAAAATCGTTAAGTTATACAACCAATCAGATTATAAATTAAATCAAATACAAAATAAAATCGTGTACCCTAACATATTTTATTCCAAATTAAATATTCCTCACCAATCACGACTGATCCCAAATCTCAATCATGTATATCTTTGTATATGTCAAGTCAATATATTCCATAAGTATTCAACGTTTACCATATTTCAGTCGACATCAAAATCATTAAGATATATTAAGATATACAACAATCAGATTATAAATTAAATCAAATACAAAATAAAATCCTGGACATTGCATATTTTATTCCAAACAAAATATTCCATAAATCATATGCCAAGTTTTTTCACCAATTCATCACAAGACAAGAACTTTCCAAATTACTCATTTATTAATTATTTAATCTTTTTTTTAATCGTTTATTGTTTTTTCATTTCCTTATTCATTCCTGTTATCATAATTAATCCAAATATTTTCGTCATTGCTAACAAATATTCGAAAATTTGTGCACCAGGAAATTCACCCAAATTGACCGAACATTTCTTATATTATACGCAAAACAGCCCCGTTAAAAATCAAATTGTTCGAAAAAGTAGAATTGTTATATAATGAAATGAATTTACTTTGTCATCTTTAAAAGTAAGTGTACACAACCCCGTGATTTTTCACGGGTGTTACACTAGTTAGGTATTGAAAGAAAATCGAACTTAAAAGTTCACTTGTAAATAGTGTGCAAAATAGAAATGTGTAGTGTAAAGTTGAATGAAAGGGAGTATTAAATTTAACAACGGGTCCGAACCATACTCGTACTTTTATATCTCGTAAACTTGGTATCCATATCTTTACACTTACTGCTAGACATTTTATTAAAAAACACAGCACATGCGTTATACGTAGTCAGATTCAGCTGACTACCGACATTACGCACTACGCAGTTGCTTCTGATGACTTATTCTTACTTCAATTATAATTTTTCCCACAGATCATCGCCTTGTTTATGTAATTCGCCACTCTATTACTTCATCAAATTCATTTTAACCAATTAAAGGTATCATCTTTTTCATCAATTCAATCATTACTTCATCATTATCATTTATAATACAGTGTTAATATTGCTCAAAATTTGTAATTACAACTTGGGTTTCTGGTAAAAAGGTGAAAATTGAAGTGGGTGATCTATAATTGTCTGATATTATTATTATTTTATGTTCTTGTAGGTTAAAGATCTAATCTTTTAGGGTTAATATTGATCAGAAACTGAAATTACCAGTTGGGTTTGTGGTAAAAAGGTGAAAATTGAAGTGGGTGATCTGTAATTGTCTAATATGATGATTATGTTATGCTCTTTGAAGTTAAAGATCTAATATTTTTGGGTTAATATTGCTCAAAATCTGAAATTACCAGTTGGGTTTGTGGTAAAAAGTTGAAAAATGGAAGAATGTGATGGTAAAAACAGTATAGATGGTAATTACTGTGATTATCAGTTCAGATCAACTAGTGCATTGGAGATTTTAAGGGAATGTGTTAGGATTTTGAGGTTCAATTGTGCAGGTTTTATGTTAATTGCAGCATTACTGATTTGTCCTGTTTCTGCTGTGCAATTGACAAATCTGTTAGTTGATCGTACTGTTGTTAAGAGATTGAGTATAAGATTGTTGTTGATTGCTAGAACTACTGGGTTGCCTCTAAATTCTGCTGTAAAGCTGTTTTGTCAACGGTTTTCGGAACTGGCTGTTTCGATTGCTGTGTGTTTTCCATTGTATGTTACGCTGTCGCTTTTGTCGAAAGCTGCTGTTGTTTATTCTGTGGACTGTACTTACTGTAAGAAGCAGTTTGATGCAACTGTGTTTTCTGTGGTAGCTAAGAAGTTGTGGAAGAGGGTTATTATGACATATGTTTGGGGATGTATGACAATTGTTGGGATTGTTACTTTGTTCCTGGTGCTGTTCCTGGCGGTTTGCAATGTGTTTTTGATATTCGGGTTTGCATTGGATTTGATCGTGTACCCGGGAATTGTTGTTGGCCTTATGTTCTCTATACTGTTTGCAAATGCTATTGTAATTTGCAATGTTGCAGTGGTGATCTCGGTTTTGGAGGATGTTTCTGGTCTTCAGGCGTTGTTTAGGTCTAGGGTTCTTATCGGTGAACACACTCAGGTGGGTCTTGTTATTTACATTATGTCGACAGTAGGGACGGGATTTGTTCAGGGATTGTTTGAGCATAGAGTGAAGACATTGAGCTACGGGGACGGATCGTCTAGATTATGGGAAGGTCCTCTTCTGGTACTTATGTATTCCTTTGTGGTGCTAATCGATTGTATGATGACAGCGGTATTTTACTTTAGCTGTCGGTCGTTTAGTATGGATGCAACAGATGAAGAAGATCAGCCGATTCTTGAAATGGCTACTGCAGACATTAAGGCTACCTCTGATCACTGTGAGGAGGACAGTTAGGGTTCTGTCACTCGACTATCAGATAGAATCGTTTGTTCCGGGATGGAGTTGAAACAAGTAGCGGTCTGTGAAATCAACCCGTTTGCCACTAAACCATGCAACAGCGGCTTAAATAGTCGAGTTTCAAGTTGTTATCTGCAAATAGCCGTTGGTATACGTCTTCTTTGATCGACAGGACACATGATTCTGAATGCCTACATCTCTGGAATTATTTTTGCTAGTGAATTTCGAAGATTGAGAATGTAAACAATCTGTCTCGCTTAATTTTACGTTGAATATCCAATACATGTGAATGTCCGCTATATCATCTGTAAAACGAATACACCCATACAATGTGCATCTGTATTCCGTCTCAGGTTGTTCAGTGTCTAACTCGTTTCTACTGCCATACGACATCTGCAACGTGTACCCTCTGCTGCCTGCAGTCTGATGCAAATTTGCTCCAGTCGGGACTCGGGAGCACATTACTCGTGCCAATGTTCAATCCCCCCCGAAATGAGTCCTTTGCTGTATTACTACATGATGCAGAATTGCAGACCATTGGTTCAGAATGCATACCCGATTTGACAGCGTATTCCTCATTCTCAGAGGAAAGTGATATCCATTTATCCTCGCCTTCATTTGCATATATCGGAACACACGTAGCAGATTTACCTCGTCCCAACAATGGCGTAAGTTTTAAGTAATTTTAACTAACACGTTATTTGTTAACCTAGTTAACCTAATTTGAGTAACAATCAAAGACGACGAGTTCAACTTTCCGGAAACAAATATAGGAAAGTAAGGAAACCTTCCTCGACTCAGATTCGGACTCCTCAGACCGAGGAAGAAACCGATATATTTAAACCCTATAAATACACACCCTTATACACACATATTTCGAAAAACAAGAAAACAAAGATGGCAGGAGGACGTACTGTGTTTACTGTCGACATCCTTATTATTTGCATTGTCGCTGTGATGTGTAGTCGCGTCTTTGGTTACAACATCATCGGAATTTCAGGGGGTGTGACGTCCATGCCAATGTTCTTTTCCATATCGTCTTGGAAATTCACAGCTCTACTGTCTTCTTTGGTTGCATTAACTGTCACTAGGAAGTTTTGTCGAGGGCTGTCGAGGTTTTCCGCAGCTGCTATTTTTGGTGCCGGAGTTCTGATTGATACCAATGCTGTGAATGTTGGCATACTCATTCTTGGACGGATTTTGGTCGCTTTTGGTATCGAATTTGCTGTTAATCAGTCTGTATCGAATTAGTCAGCATCTTGATTAATAGGATTATATAGGATACTTTGTTCGGATAAATTGTTTACGTTTGCTTTATACGTTTATATGGATACTTGTTTTCTTTCGTTCATATTGTTAGTTTATACATATTGATTATTGTCTTCAATTTATACAATATATAACTAAGTGATTTTAATTAAAAAGTTCTTGTATACTATAAATATTTTCACTTCGTGACGATTTTTCTTAATCGTGCAGTCTCCACAACTAGAACGCACCAGCACTAGCCGCCATAACCAGGGGTGGAGCGAGCCTATAGGCTGTATGGGCTTTAGCCCTATAAGAATTTAGGAATAAATTAAATTTGTTGTTAATATAAGCATATTATTAAGGATTAATTGATAAAAATACTCTGAACTATGGCTGTCCTGCTCAAAATGGTACAAATTTTATTTTAACTACCAATATAACCAACTAATGCTCTCACTCGCTTTTATTATAATATATGACATATTACATGCTAATTAAGTGAAATAATTTCTAACCCTTCTTTAACCCGTCTTTCTCTTTTTACTTCTATGTTAATCTATTTACTTAATCACAGCATTAAAACATGCTAAAACATGCTACAACATGTTAACAAAACAACAAATTCTATTCAAAGCAAATGAGGGCATTAGTTGGTTATATTGGTAATTAAAATAAAGTTTGGAGTATTTTGAGCAGGACACCCATAGTTCGGAGTATTCTTATCAATTAAAGTAGCACATGTGGTTGTGGGGACTATAATTAGAGTTTTGTATATCAGTTTTGTATATCCGAATGTCATGTGTTCGAGTCCTACTTTCAGTAATTTTTTTTCTTATAAGTGTGTTATGCCGTCACTCACGTGTCATAAAAATCAAGATTGTTTAAATTATAAACTAGTGTATAAATTTCATGTTGATAAAAATTTAAATCAATATTCCTTTCATATTTTTATATATAACGTCTTTCTTTTTCGAGCTGAATATATATCTGACTTTGATTTTACAGAAATATATAAGTCGGGAAATTATATAATTATATAAAGAAATCCAGTTACAACAAGCGATCTTACAAAAACATATAGTTTTTTTTATGAAATAAATGAGTATTTTTTTAACAATTTCAAAATATTTAGTAATTAAAATATCTTTTAATTTGGGAAATGTGTTCATTTTTTTAAAAGTAATCTTATTATATTAATTCTTTTGTAGCATATATAAATGGATGGTTGAACGTAACAAGAGATTCTTGTCAATCGGGAACAACTTCTATTCGAATAAATAAATATTTCTCGTAGACGGAATTGAATACATTATTATTTTGACCAGTATTATAATATAGCTTAGATACCGGTTCCACATTTTGTACCAAAAAAATGTGTTTGTACGTTAGTTAAATTCAGCCCTATATAGTCTCGAATCCTGGCTCCGCCCCTGGCCATAACCAACCCACCATTAACCGCCATAACCGACCTACACTCCGCGGCTATAAACCGACCACCTCTTCAACAATCTAAAATCTAAAATCTAAAATCTCAAATCCCTAAATTTCAAACCCTAATTGTAAAAATTCTTTTTTTTAAAATTAAAAAAACATTCATTCAATTAATTAAAAGGCGTGTATTAATAAATTTGTTAATAGAACCACAAAATTATTTATGATATGTGCAAATTAAGATCCATAATTCGCTAAAGTATTAGCAATTTTTGAGCTTTTTTTTAGCAAAGGGTAAATTTGAGAGTGTACGTGATTATGTAAAATCGTGTACGGAATTTAACAAATACGAAAAAATCCAACATGAGTAATGGTAAAACAAGTTAGCTTGATTCCATCGCAAGGTTATCCGTGTAAAACCGTCTTACAAAAGACTAAATATAATTAGCGGAATAGGAGGCAGTCAAAGATTTGCAATTAACAAATTAAAAGTATTTTTACAGATTCAAGTTACTACACAAATCAGTCTAAGTTGACAGAAGAAAAAATAAGTCTACAGTCCTAACAAAAAACTACACAGGCAGAGGTCAATGAGTATGCTGTGGAACCCTAGATACCAAATTACTGGTGCAAAACCCATAATCTTCACTCCTTCATCTTCATTTTTCGAAGAACTTTGTCGTCGAGGCCACAGCAAATTGACCCGAATCAACAATTTGACTCAAAACTTTCTTGGGTTGCTTCCTTGGCTAAATGTCGACGATGACTTGATACTGCGGAATCTGGTTTCATCAGGGTTTGACCCGAAAAGCAGATTGCTCCAATTCACGGGCCTATCCGCGGGTCTAGAAGGGACCTGATCACTGTCTTCTCCACCAGAAGCTTCATATCCGTCACTGGTTGACCTTGAGAGAGGGATCTCAGGCAGTGCAGCTCCTGCGGAAATAGACATGCTAGTAAGCCGGTTAGATTCCTCGGCTCCAGAAGATGAAAGTCGGAATGGATGACCATCGGGGGATTCCAAGCTGCTTTCGGGTGAGGACCCCACCATGTTACCTACGCTCGACATGGCCATGCTAGTCCTGAAAGCACTCCTTGCTTCTAGTTGAAGGGGTGCCAAGCTAGTAGATGCTTTCGGAATTTTCACCAGCTGCTCTAGGGCCAGATCTGTAGGTAGCCTAACTCGTTTACTCGGCCGTCTTCTACTGTGGTCGATCCTTGGACCCATTCGTCCCGCACTGCTTCCAAAACTATTGTTCCTATCTATGTTTGGTGGTTGGCCCCCTCGTCTTATAACGGGCTGCAAGATCTTGGATTTCTTTCTTGCCTCGGCAGCTGCCTTTGAAACCTCTTCTGGATTTAAGCGGGCTAAAGTCCACGGACTGATCTTTACTGCAGGATTTTTCTTTTTGATTGGTTCTTCGACAGAAGTTTTTTTGCCATAAGAACTTACGGAACCCGTTTCTGGAGGGACTACATCAAACTGGAAACAAAGCAGGCAATTTCACAAAGTAGCAGTCAGTAGATTACATGTTACAAGGTAAAGCTCTTGCACGAGCATTCAATGATCAGCCGGCTGAGTTTTTATTTTATAATAACTAGTCATTTGACGATTTTATTGGATCGGGTCAGTTCAGGTGCAGAGTTACTTTCCGACGCTTTATTCAGGTTGAGTTACGACTTAGAACTGTCCAAATGCGGGTTTGGGCCGGACATGGACTGGGGTGAAGGTGAAAAGTATGCCCTATAAGACTATAGCGGGCGGGTTGGGCCAAAATAGCGGGCCACTTCTCTTGCCTTTACCCGCCCAACTGCTAAATTCGGGCAACCCGTGGACTGTCGGGCTCATATTTTTCTGTTAACTTTTGAGAATTCAATAATTAAGTAATTAACAACGTGATAAATTTGCAAAGCCGATATTGAATTAAGTTTTTAGTTCTTAACATCAATACAAGATATACAGACGACTAACTTGGTCATCTGAATATAAGTTCAAAATCCAAACAAGAGTAAAAAATAAGCAAAAATTAATTATATGCTAAATGCTCATATTACTTTAACGGGCTGGATGGGCTAACCCGTTTTACATTTCTCTTGTCCGTATCCGGCCCATTTACTAAAAGGGGCTGGGCCGGGTTAGCCCCTGGCCCATTTTTTCAGAAAAATGCTGATCAAACCCGGTAAAAATTTGGGCTGGATGGACCGGGTTTTCGGACGGTACCGGCCATGAACAGCTCTTGCTACGTTTACTAAAGTCTACTTGTAACATCGCTCTCAAAACTTACCAACAATATACGTAAGCAACAGGATGATGGACGTTTACCTGATCCTCGAGAAACAATCTTGGAGGTGTACACCATGCACCCCGTCGGAAATTGTTAAAAGAACTAGCGCTGCTCATCCCGGTAAGAGAGCTAACTTGGGACATTTGGGGACTTTGTCCACCACCGACCTCTTGTTGCTCCTGCTCTCTCAAAGCCACGATATAGTCATATGTGCTAAGTCCCTGGAAACCACATTTCCAAGGAAATAAATATAGATTCAATATCTGACGAAACCCTAACACATCATAAGAGCAAGTATCGTTAGAGTTTAGAGACTGTCGGCCACCTTCTTTATTAGGAGGATGTGGAAGAAGAAAAGCTGCGCCAATGGCAGAGTAGCTGTCATAGCCAAAACAGTACAAACAGCCTGCAAAAGCGTAGATCAATAGCAGGTTCGATGAAGGATTGATGAAGGTTTTAATGAAATCCGATGCATATAACTAGATGATGACGGGCACTAACCACTACAATGACAAAAGGAACCATTGAGAAACTGCTTCCAAGCTTTGCAACAATCTCCACGTTGAATCTTTTCCTCTCGACAAAAGAACAAACCAAGACAAAGATCCCAGTCGACCATTGAAGAATTAGCTGCAAGCCAAAGTCGAACATGTCATAGTTGAAGGCAACACAAAGTCACGAGCGAAAGAGGCAAGGACCAAAAAAAATACAAGAGTCAACGAGTTTCTTATATACTCACCAGAAGAATCGACGCAACCATGAGGGTGAAAAACTGTCTGTAGTTTCTTCTGCCAATACAGTTATTGAGCCACTGCAAACGAATCGTACCACAGACGAACTGTGTCAATAGTAAAATCAAGATGATATGAAGTTTTAGAAGGCAACAATAGTCTCAAATACCCGGCAATGGTGATCAAAATGATTAACACATTTGTCACAAACTCTGCAATGCTTGCTGTACTTGAAAACCTACATCAGAGACGCTGATTCAATACATAACTTGAAAATATAAGAACGCAACATGCTTAATGAGTAATTTTGTGCTATTCCGTCATAAATCAAAACCAAAGAATAGTCTTTTGCTACATACCTCTACTTCACATAAACTACAATAAAACATCCCATCTTCACTCGTTTGTTTCTCGGAAGATTCGTCAGATGGGCTGATGCAATTACAGAGGAAAGTACACGGAAAGCACAATATTCTCCAGAACCATGATGAACAACTGGCTGAACTTCTTTCATGCTCATGTTCAGCATCAAAATCTTCTGTGTAAACATCCGTGCTCTTACAATCTCCATCAAGTGATTTAGTACCTTTTCCACCAGAATTCACATTTAGCTTTGATGAAATGGTATTTCCACCTTGCTTCGGGTCCTTTGCTTTTGCATGTCCTCCTTTACCTGATGTTTTAACGTACTTCTTTGACTTGAAAACTCCTGGGTCGGCTGGATCAGCTGCTGCACACCAGATATACAGGCCGAAGGCACCTACTATCTGAGGAACGAAAAAGATACTAGTCTAAGTAGCCTAAATCATGATTTCTTACGACTTGCAACACAAAAAACGGGGATCATCGCACAAGTAACATCAGTTTCAAACCGTTAACAACAGATAATGGTAACATTCTGATGCTAAAATGAGCAATAAAATCACAACATTAAGGTAATACAATCAAACTAACCAAAGTTACCAATGTGCAGTGGCATATGCACAATTGCACATGCGGGTTACTGAAGGTCTTGAGACCTCATACCTTTCTCGACTGCCATACTCGAAAAGAAACGTGCAACAATGAGTCTACCAAGGACCCTACATCCTTGAATTTCCGGTTTCACAGCTGCCAATGTGGATTGGTTCCCCAGCCGAATTTTCCAAAGATAAAGACTACTCGTATCAATGTTATATAACACATTCATCATCAACTAATCCTTGGCTGCTCGAGCTTACAACCGTTATAACTTATAACTCGTATAATTAACAATGTACCTCAGCATTTTGTTAAATCAAAGCTAACTTCTTCACTAACCAGTCTGAAAGTTCGACAAATGCCATCAAATACCAGGGAACCAAACCACACCAGTCAGCAAATAACACTTTAAACCGTACTCGCTCCATCCTAATCATTTGTTTACCTTATTAATTCTTCTTTAAAGGGTATTTTAATCAAACGCAAACAAATGAATAGGATACAAAGTATAATTCTAACACCTTAAAACCAAACCAAATCAGTCAGCAAATAACACTTTAAACCGTACTCGCTCCATTCCAATCATTTGTTTCCCTTATTAATTCCTCATGAGGAGTCTTTTAATCAAACGCAAACAAATGATTAGGACGGAAAAAGTATAATTCTAATTTCTAACACCTTAACATGGTACATTTTGAATAAAATTAAGCTAGAAAACAAATAAAAGCACACACTTTCCCTTATCAAGAAGAAAAGAAGTATAGTTTCAAAATATGTGGTGACAAAAAGAACAATCAAGGAAAATATTCAAACACAAACCCAGAAAAGGAAAGTGGCCCATTTAACAAATAAATCACTAAAACCACAAGAATTAAACAACAATAACAAAAAATGCAGAAACTACCCAGATCTCAACTTTTTTACAATCCCTAAATAAACAATGATGGATCTCAATTATTATCGAGTTTATCTTATGACAGTACTCGTTCGCCAGTCTCGAAACATAAACCTAAATTATAAACATTTGATAATTAGTGTTGTGACTTACAAGAGGAGTGTAAACTCCCATGATTATGTACTGAAAAAGCTTCTTTTTTCCAACAAATGGAGCAAAGAATACATAAAATGCAAACCCCAATGCTAGAAACACTGCTACTGCAACAACCTGCAACATTAATTAAAATTAATTAATTAACTAACTAATTTAACTAATTAAATAAATACCCAATTAATAAAATTCAATTTTAGAAAGTGGGTTACTTGGAGTGGATGATAAGGAAGCTGCCATCCATGCTTTCTCATTTTTTTCACTTAAAAATTCCAAATTTGAAAAAAATTGACTAAAAACAGCTGAATTAAGTAAATTATGAGTTATTTTTACTTAATTACACTATAAATTAAGGGTAAATTAAGGGAAATGTGAGAGATGATCACTGTATTTTTTACAGTGAAAAATTG
This sequence comes from Silene conica, assembly GCA_029255685.2. NCBI lineage: Eukaryota > Viridiplantae > Streptophyta > Magnoliopsida > Caryophyllales > Caryophyllaceae > Silene > Silene conica. The sequence goes on from CM055312.2 coordinate 97,804,663, forward strand.
AAGTAATGAACAGCAACATTTATGGGGGATTGAAGAGGAATAAAAGAGAATAATAATAAAAATTTAGAAACCCAAAAGAATTGAATGTGAGAATTAAATTGGGTTATTAAATTTCTTGTGTCCTGTGAGATTATAATTAAAGACAATGTGGTGCTTGGAGATCTGTAGCAAAGCAAATATAGGAAGAGAGAGAAAGATAGATGATGAAAAGATGTGAGAAAGAGTGGACTAGTGAGTCTAGGAGCTATGAGCAGGTGTAGTGTGGTTGTTGTATAATTAATATCCGTCTTACGGTATTAAACCGTCTTTTATCCGTTAAATATTTCGCAAAATTTTATTGGAGACGGGCATTTTAAGTAGGAGTTGGTCATGCTTTAAATCATAATTTTGGTCTGAAATAATAAGACAGGATTTTGTAATCATTTTACAATCAAATGTAACCATTATTTACAAATAAGTTATCATAAGTTGTAACATTGATCATACTATCGTGGTTACATTTTGACGGTAAAATGGTTACAAAATTTCGTCTTATTATTTCAGACCAAAAGTGACGGTCAGAAACAAGAATCTGTGATTAAGTAGAAGACGGATAATGTCTATCTTACAATATACAATGACATTATTCATGTAGTGTTCCATTTTTCGCTCACTTTCTCTCACTTGTTTTATTGGGAGGAACAATATTTGTCTTTGGCTAAGGTAATAATGTCTACACGTAAGACGCTTTGTAAATTTTTATAGCTCTACATAGTTTTTTCAGTTAGATCGTGTTTCTTTTTGTTTAAAAAAGTTGAACGAAAGTGAATTTGATGGAGCTAAACAACATTGAATGAACTCGAGGTGGAATAAATTGAGGTTTACTGAGAATTAATTTTGAACATAGCTTGGTTGAGTTGAAGTGTTTTGAACGGAATGGAGTCGAATGGGGTAAACTTGAAGTAAAATGAGCTGAATATAAGCCAAAAAAATAAAGTATTAATAGTTACTTCAAAATTGAAATGGATGACGTTTTATCGGGATAGATAAGTGTAATAAACAATGAGTACTTTTATACGAGTATACGAATGCATGATCTCACACAGTAATACGATTTTACAGAATAATTGTTGTTAATACTATAATATTATACATTTATATTTTTGTAAATATAAAACCAAATATCACGATATGTATAATCATATGAATAGATATAACAAAACATAGAAACTCTCAAATAACTTTTCTTTTTTTATTCCGAATGAGTAATATTCGACTCCGTTACAAATTTACAACGGATTCATTCGAACTAGAATTTATGATTTTTTTTTGGGTTGGGAGGACCAATAACAATAAAGTATAAGGAAGAGAAAAAGGGTAAAAAGATAGCAACACTTTTGGGGTGATGTTGGCAGATTGGTATATCTTAGCCATGCCAGCTTTTAAGGCCTCTTTTCTCCAAATCTTGTGTGTGACAAAAGCTACAACAAGCAATATGTATTTGGAAAGGGTGGCTTTGTTATTTATTGTTTGCAAATATATGTATGGAATATTATTGTTTGATAATATGTGATTGCAAATACAGCCAAAGGTGACCAAGTTTCGGGTCCGGTCGGGGCTACATGACTCGGGAGTTGGGATCAACTCATCAATCCAGGGTGACCAAGTTTCGGGTCCGGTCGGGGCTACATGACTCGGGAGTTGGGATCAACTCATCAATCCAGGGTGGATGGTGACGCGAGTCTGTTTAAGTTCTTTTGTGGCTAACTTAATAATGTTTGGATGCGAGGAATTATCAAATTAGTAAATAAATAGTTTTTTTTTTTTTTTTTGGTGATTCTCAGGTGGATCGAGGTGAATAATTTTAAATTAAACTCTATAAAAGGCGGCCAATGATAATAGAATGGAACCGATGAAAAATAAAAAGAAATACTCCCTCCTATTCCATATTTTCTTTCCTATTTCCTAAAACGGATTATTCAGGTTTTCTTCCCCTTTCCTATTTTGGAAACTTTTATTCTTATTTTATTCATTTCTCTCTCCTATTACCAAACCCCACCAACTCTTTTTACTCCTATTTTATTACTTTTTTAATGTTTGTGGCCCACAAATTCTTATTTAATTCCTAATTATTCATCCCTCTCTCCTATTACCAAACCCCACCCAATTTTTTACACTTATTTTATTTCTCACCTTAATCCCCGTGCCCAACCCAAAGGGGAACAAAATATGGAATAGGACTAGAAGGGAGTACATCTTATTCATTTGTTCATCCTAAGACTCATTTTAATCATCAATTTGGATGGATTGCATGATCACTATATGTATCCCACGGTCTAGATAAATAAAATTTCATTTAAAAAAAATATAAATTGAACAAAATTTTAGCCTAAACGCCCTAAAGTGATGATTGAGAATATTAAAGAAACATTTGCTTTATTTGAGTCTTCATCCATTAATTTTAATTTTCACCCTTAATCTCAATCAATTATTTATATAGTTCAAATTAAATGTGGTAGTATACAATTTCATGGATGTAAGGAATATGTCGATACGTATGCGCATGACTGCATTAGTATTATTACCAAAGGGAACCATTAGTCCATTATGTTTGTATGGTTTAGTACATCAATTGTACATAGATCTATTCATATAAATGATTTTGAAAAAAGTGTCTCATTACTATAGAGTAAAAGCATATTTATCGAAATAGTATAATCTAAGATTGATAAAACCTTATTTATGACACACAATTGACAATTTCTATGAATTGAAACATTCTTTAAAAAATAGTATTATTTGTATTACTATATTATGTGACGGTAATAAATTAGAGAGGCAAGGAAAAAACAAGTTATAAAAGGTTAGGAGGAAATGGATGGGCAAAAAATAAGGAGAGCCGAAGAAAATGCATAGACTAATTGCAATTTTTTATCGTTTTTATTTCAATTCTTCCCTCGTTATTTACACAAATTTCTCTGCTCTTTATTTTTATTGACTTCCTTTTCTCTGTTTTTGTTCCCTCTATAATAATTTTATTTTATTTAGTGAACAATTAGGACAAAAAAAATAAAAAATAAAAAATTGCTGATTTGTTATTGTGAGGGATAAACAGATTACAAAGAAGGAAGTCAAAAGGAGAGAGGAGGAGAGAGCATTTTGAATTCCGGCGTTGGTGATTTTGGGAGGGCATTTTGAACTTTCGCCACCCAAACCATCTCGTTTTTTTCCCGGAATTCATTGCTACTCTTTCTTCTTAATTCAGGTTGGCTTTACTATATTATATTTATGTTTTTTTTATTATATTAGTTCATGAATTATAGTAAGAAAATGTTTGAAATTTAAAGTATCATCTATTCTCTCTTTTATGTAATTCTTTCTTATAAAATCATATTTTTCGAGAGAAAATTTATAAAATAATGTGTTTAGTAAAACTTTATAGTAGTTTTATTTTATCAACTTTTTCTCATATATTTTGAAATATATTAAAAAAGGGCCAAGAGATTTACTATGATACTCCATTATTTAAGAAGATTAAATTTATACTTTATGTCATAAACCTTATTTGTTATATGATATTTATTGTATATATATATTTCATCAACTATTGCATCACGAATGACCCTATTAGCCATCTTAAAAAGTTAAATCTGATCTATTCTACAATAACACTTTATACAATAATTTCAAATAATACCCCTTTAAACATTATTTTAATCAGTTATATAAACGTCACAAACTTATCACTCATGAGTTAGATACGATTAAACAATTTAAAAATGATTTTTTTTAAGTAGATCTTGTATATATAGTAGTATCATATTTGATATTACTTAGCCTATAAGCTAATCACAATCCTAAAATGGACTCAAAAGCTTAATACAAATAAAAATCATGATCAAAATAGATTTTAAAAAATATTATGATTTCTTGTGAATTATAATATATTATGGACTCAAATTAGATAAAATTAGACAAAATAATACAAATAAAATACATAATCAAAAGAGATTTCGATTAAATAGTGTACAGTCATATACGATAACATATTACACGTGACACTACCTATAAATGTCTCCTTCAATCTTATTCTTAATACTTGTAATTGTAATTTGCTTGAAATCTTACTAGGGTTGATTTATTACTTTTTTTTATAATTTAATTATATTATTGGGTGCATCAACATGGTTATATACAGTTTACTAGCTGCATAAATTTCATATATTTTATAGAGATTACCAAAAATTGAACTGTCACTGATTTGGAGGTATGTTAATCTCATGATCAAATTTTATCGATCACAAATTATAGAATAAAACCGTCTTACAGTATAAAACGCGATCCTTTATGTGCATGTTACATGTAGAATAAAACCGTCTTACACTATAAAACGCTCTTTTATATCCCTAGTGTACGTGCAAAAGACACTACTATTAATGATGGTGTTCGCAATGATGATTATTTATTTATTTTTCCACTAATTTTGTTTAAAAGAAATTATTTTTTATCAGCAATAATGTCTTCAAGAGATCATAAAGGCAGACACAATTTTTTAATTTATAAAAAGTGTGTTAATTTTAATTAAAGGTGAAACATTTGTGAAGATGTAAAGAACTGAAATTCTGAACTGTAAGTGTTTCATGGTTTTTTTTGTTTGATTTCATGTACGAGTTCACGTTAATCGACTCCAAATCATTTTCGGACTAAGGCTTTGTTTGCTGTTTGTATTGTTTTTTCACAAATTCTTGTTTCAGACCGTCACTTTTGGTCTGAAATAATAAGACAGGATTTTGTAACCATTTTACAGCCAAATATAACCACAATAGTTTGGTCAATGTTACAGCTTATGATAACTTGTTTGTAAATAATTGTTACATTTGACTGTAAAATAGTTACAAAATCTCATCTTATTATTTCAGACCAAAATTGTGGTCTGAAGCAAGACTTACTGTTGTTTTTTTTGCATGAGAGTCGTAGTGATGCAGTGTCACGACTCAGATTTAATATATGAGACGGTTTTTTGGCATGTGTAGGTACTAAGTATTTTCCGAGTGAGAATAATTTTCCGGCTATATTGAGTTTGCCGGGTTTTTAGTGTTTGGTTGTACCGGTTTTAAGGAGGATAAGAATGGGTGGCTGTGTTTCGACTACGTCCCACTCCTCGAGAGTTGTCCCACATCGGAAAAAGTATATCTTTAGGTCAAGAAAGGGGCATGGAAAGATGTTACCACCCATGTGTGATTCCCCAATGAAAAGGCTCAGTGATGTTGGAAGCCGAGTTTCAGTGACCGAGTTTCTTCAGATTGATTTTGAAAATGGAGGCACTACCACTTGCAGACGATCTGAAGTTGCCAACAAATCGTTTCTTCTTACTCAGGTCCACTGGAACCATGTCGATGAAAATGGTATTTCACCTCTCGTTACTTTACCAGCTAAGCTAGTTGACATCTGCTTGTTTGTTTGTTAGTCCTGATCATTTCTCGTGTTAATTGAATCTACAGGGATATATCAGGAAGAATGGTTTGATTCAGTGAGCATTTTAGAATCCGAGTCTGATGATGACTTCAGTAGCGTGTTTGGAGGTTAGGATATGCATCTAAATCGGTTTTTTTTTGGGTCACAGCATTGTTACAGACTTAAAGTATGCTGAATTGCTGATATTTCATGTATGTGGGTGTGGCAATGTGTGCTAGATGGGAAACTGCTCAACATGTCAAACATATGGGAAGGTTCACAAGTGATACGCCCGGAAGCAGGGCTTACAGTTCCATGTGCTACAGACGAGAAGGTAGCGCCAGCAGGTTCTTGGGCTGCCATTTCACCTTCTATGTTCAGGGTTCGTGGCGATAGTTACTTTAAGTAAGTTGCTGGTTTTATCTTCTGAATGTTTCCCATTTCAATGTCCCTGCAACTTCTTTCGATTTATACATCAAATGTCTAGGTAGTAAAGTCGTTGAGGGGTAATACTCGCGACTGGCACACAGGTGGGTCATTCGGGTCTGGTCAAATCAGGTTCATCAGTAAATGTCATTTCGGGTAAACTGGTGTATATTAGGAATATTAATAATAGTTGGGCCTCAACCATCACCTTAAGGTTTTCGTTGAGATGGTTCATCTATCATGGTATCAGAGCCAGTGTGACCGAAGCTCACGGGTTCGAATCCTGGCGACCTCAAAACCCCTCAAAAACTCACGAAGTGGAAACCCAGCACACGGTATGGGGGAGCCTGTGCAAACTGGGCATTCGAGTGAGGGAGCCTATTAGGAATAGTAATAATAGTTGGGTCTCAACCATCACCTTAAGGTTTTGGTTGAGATGGTTCATCTATCAGTGTTTTGGTCGGGTCATTTTGGGACCAGACTGTCGGTTCGCGCCATAAAATTTCAGATTCACTTGAGTCTTGGGTTATATTTGGGTTCATTTTTACGAGTACAGGACTGGTCAGATCGGATCAATGCAGGTGGGGTCTGTTTTGTCTGGTTTATTCAAACCAGTTAGCATCAATGTTTCCTATAGACTGATTAAATTTCGATGTGCAGAGATAAACAAAAAAATTCAGCACCAGGTTACTGTCCGTATACTCCTATTGGCGTTGATCTGTTCTCTTGCTCTCAGAAGATTGATCACATTGCTCAGCATCTCGAGCTTCCCTCTGTCCAGGGGAACGGAATTTTGCCTTCACTGCTGATTGTTAACATTCAGGTTTATCCTTTTGTTTTCAATCTCTGTATGATCCTAAATCTGTTCCGAGATTCTGATACAGGAAAGGACTCGGCCCATTTTATATGTATAATATTCATTTGGGTTGCTTTGCGCAGATGCCTGCATACGCTCCTTCCTTGTTCCTTGGTAACTGTGACGGTGAAGGCATAAGCCTTGTATTGTACTTCAAGCTATCAGAGGATATCGATGAAGTTCCATCAGACTTTACTGACAGCATCAAGGTACTCGTGTTCAGTTTATTTTTAATACCGCGTGGATTTAGTACAGGTCTCACTGAACTTCCCTGATCAATGACGCAGAGACTGGTGGAAAATGAAAGCGAAAAGGTTAAAGGAGGGTTCAGCAGCAAAGAATCGACAGTTTCTTTCAGAGAAAGGCTTAAAATATTAGCTAGCGTTGTCAATCCCGAAGATATGCAGTTGAACTCTGGTGAAAAGAGACTACTGAACGCGTATAAGGATAAACCGGTGCTATCACGCCCTCAACACGATTTCTTCAAGGTTCGAGAACTGATAACTCCTCTTAGAATGCTACTGTCAGTCTTTTGCAGTCTGCAACTTAAAATCTGCTCATTCTGGTGCTGTTGTTCCATGCAGGGACCTGATTACTTCGAAATAGACATAGATGTACACCGGTTCAGTTACGTTTCAAGAAAGGCTTTGGATTCACTCAGGGAACGCTTACAATTAGGAATTCTCGATCTAGGATTAACTATTCAGGTACAATTGTAACTACAAACCCGACTCAGAACCCGAACTTACCTGTACATAAACCCTACCAGAGGTCACTAACAAAAAATTTCACTGGTTTTTTTGGGGTGCAGGCTCAAAAGCAAGAGGAACTTCCTGAGAAGGTCTTATGCTGCATGAGATTAAACAAACTCGATTTTGTAAATCACGGTCAAATACCCACATTGATGGCGGTAAACGATGATTAACCATGAAAGAGCTTGCGAGATCCGATACTGACAGTCACAGCAACCTGAAGACAACAGTCAACACATTTTTTGTATAGATTATCTGTATTCTTCAATGTATTTTTAGCCAAAGAGAAGGTGCAAAAGACAAGGAAATCGGAAATCTATTCCGTATCCTAACATCCTTCCTAGGGGAAGCAACATTTTATGTTCATAGCGTTCCTATCAATCTATACAGATCCTTAGTTACTGACTACTCAGTGTGTCATTTCCCGTCTCAATATCGTGGACTAAATCAAAATGACTGAGTACCGAGTACTGACTTGATTTAGGGCACAACAACGGGGAATCAGTCACCGCGACTCCTCTGAAATCAAGAATGAAACTGATACTTAAAATCGGCACATGAAAAAACAAACACAGTGAAATATCACGAAAACTTCAGATGCTGACTGATAACGAAAACCAGATGAACATTGGCCGAGGGCAATGAAACAAAGCGAAATTGGTATTCAAATCCAAATTTTTTGCTTCAGAAGGAATGAAGATTGTTACAACAAATATATATATTTTTTATGGCATATACAAAAGAATACATGTCAAAAACAGTATGCTTTACTATGCTAGTGTACATACAACATCAGGGACTGTTAAATCGAGTAAAAGTACAAAACAACCCTGAGATTCAAACTGTTCCGACTTTCTGAGATTTTGAAAGCTAAGCATGTCCTCTGTTTCCTGTATTCGCGACTCTTTCTTGTTGTGTATAGCTAAGGTCCAAGGGGCGGGGCAAGACACGATTCAAGCCCAATTCCTGTATTCTGATTCGGAAGATTTCATCCTACCTGATTTGCCTATGCAGTTCTTTCTTCTTTTAAACGTAGAAGTGCAACAGGCTGTTGGTTGTTGTTATTGGTGAAGTCTGTGTTCCCGACAGAGGCCGCGCTACTGCCTGCTGAGCTGTAAGGTCTATTCGAAGCTGCGCTGTTGTGTGCTGTATTATGGCTACTCGTTCTAGCAGCCGGTACATCATGATTATGCTTTCCTTCGTAAGTCGTCACAACTGCTTTAGGGTCTGTGGCTGCACGCTCTACATGCTTGCGCACATTGCATCCTGCAAATGTACATTTATAATAGCTCCTGCAAAAAATTTAGACAAGTGTCAACCTCCGTTACTCAAACTACCCCCTCCGGTATGACTGCTTAAAGAAGTACATATCCATCGGATTCCCGCTAGACAAAGGTTGGCTGAACATTTCTATACAACAGCAATCGGTTCCTAGGATTAAGCTAAAAGTATATTCCCTTGAATGGGACACTCAGTTTATTAGCATTACTGCAAGTTTACGAGTCTTGTTCAATATCCAAGCAAAAGTAGGAACTATGAACCAAGATGACTATTATAGGCTTGTAGCATCGGTTTTATGACTATTGTAGGCATGTAGCACCGGCTTCATGTACGTACAAGGGAACAAAAATCACGAGAAACAAGTAAAATTCAGATATGGTCCAAAAGTCAAACTGATAACAGTCCTCGAGTAATCAGAAGAAGCAGGAAACACTGGTTTTTCTCGAGTAATCAGAAGAAGCAGGAAACACTGGTTTTTTTTTCAGGAATCTTAGCCTACACTAAATACCTTGCAACGGTTTTTAAACGCCGCTGATAATCAACCAAACATCACCAAGCAGAAAAGTAGCCGGGTAGCAGAAACAGCTCTAACATCACAGCCCTAAACTATCATCTATTCAGCTCAAACCATATATTCCGTTCATTACACTCATAGAGTCTTCATTTAGCTTTGTTGATAAAACGATGGTTTCAAATCAATGTTAGATCACAAAATCAAAAATTTTAAAAATCAATCAGGGACAATAAATTTGGGATGACGGTAGTATTAAAAATTGCAGGGAAATTGACAAGCACTAAACTAAACTAGTCTCCAAATTTGTTGAAACTGGAAAACATTAAATTATGCCAACCAAATTTAACACGGGATAAAAGCAGTACTGAATGTCGTAAAAAGCATCTTCTGTGGTGAAACGGTAATTTATCTAGACAATGCCTGTTCCTCTAAGCCCTTGATAGTCAAAAGTCGTACTTAAATTACATCATCTTGATCGCCCTGAAGTTTTTGCGCTTGGCCATCCTAGGTTTTATGACTAATCCATTAAGGTGGTTTTCAACACTACTAAATAAATGTGGCAAAGCACAAAAACCGTCATTGTTTATCACTTGAAATCTTGAATCCTCATCTAGATTCCAAGTCACCATCTAATTTCCAACAACAGTGACACATACCAGTATACCATGCATAATAAGTTTCCAAAAAGAAGGCAGTAAAAGAATGTCACTGCAAGCACAATAATAAATACTACCGCAAACAGTCAAAGGCTTAGATATTCAAGTGGCTGATATAAAAAATCGGGAATGAGAAGTTAATGTTAGACTCATACAAGCTTGACGCTTCTGAAATTGTCCTCAGATATGACAGTCTTCCTGTGCCATTTTGGTTAAAAACATAGTAAAGCAACCACTGTAATATATATGACATGGTACTCTGAGGCGAAACCGGCAATTTTTGCTTGGGGGTAAGATGCCAATTTTCAAAATTGTAGGGTAGAAAGTCAGGAAAGCTGCAAGGATTTGACTCGGTGAAAGCTTGAACTCAACTACCCAAGACAATCCAATTAAGAATGGAAACTGTTTTCTCATATTGCCACAAAATCATAAGCTTTAATTGATTCAATGGCAAAAACAACATAGGTGTAGGAGTGTTAGATTTAACAAAAATCCAAGAAGTTGAGCGAATAGGTCAGGAACCCATCGCGACTGCTCCTTTCCGTTGATGAGTTAGCCATGGTTCTTGCCGTAGTGTCACATAGATTAACTGTTTAGTATTGTAATAGTTATCAGTCAACGGGGCGGGATACCCCCTTCCCTCTTTATCCGCTATGGTTACCACTCACCAATCCCAGAGCAGAAGTGTAAGCTAGAACCTAAAACTTTTCGAGGGCAATAGCTCGATCAAAGATTAATGGATTTGAGATAATTATCTCGACACCAACAATCTGATCAGCAAAAGACATTACCACACATAACCATCATCCAGATTCCATCACATCACATCCCATCCCAAACACGATACTGATCAGCAATAGCCCTATCGGAAGTTATGCCACTAAAGCTAAACCAGTAAAATAGGCAATGCCTCAGATTGCCAAATTAGCTCACCCTAAAAAAATTTCGTGCAGGCTTCACTGCAAGTGCAGTAGCAAAGGGTAATTCGAAGTTACCCGTTCAGGCAAACATGAGTTGAAATGTTAAGAGTTCTTTCGTGAAGAACATAAAAATGATATTTTGACAAGAAAGGGTTTTTGGTAGTTTTAAACTCAACGTTAAGACAAGCTATAACAATCTATAATTTTTTTAACGGAGCCACAATTGTAACGGAGCCACAATTAATTTTGATATATTGGTCAACATGGAGATAACAAAAGCGGAGTAACTAACCTTGGATAAGGATTTCCTTTGACAACTTTCTGTCCATACTTGCGCCATCTATAACCATCATCAAGAAGGTCAACTTCACTAGTAGTTTGAACAATAATTCTGGGTTCTGATACTGTCCGGTGAGAGGCAGCTACAACTTGCTCAGGCACCCTAACTTCCGTGTTCCTGTACAAGAAAGTTCCAACAGAAAAATCAGATAATAACAAGATTTACGGATCAAGCTCAAGAAGATGACATTAACTCATTAAGTACCTTCTCTTGGCATCAGGTTCGTCTTCACAGCCTCCAGATTCTCTAGTGCCATTATTCCCAACTTCCTCCTCATCACTCGACAAATGATCCTCTGTGGCTAAACTAGATTCCTGATCCCTTCTAGAAGAGAAAGCCATGCTTTCACTTGCGCTACTCGTGTTTAATGCTTGCGAATATCCAACAAATTCAGCACTCCCTTGAGTTACCAAGTCCTTATTAGGATTAGAACCATCTTTGGAGCGCTTTTGAGGCGGGTCATGATTATGTTGCCCCTTGTATATAATCTCAGTCACTTGGCCATCAAGAGAGCGCTCCACCTTTTTTTTAACAGGACAGCTAGGGTGTGTACATTTGTAGTAACTTCGCGGGAATTCACTTCCTTTCACTTGTTTTTGTCCATATTTCCTCCAGTTGAAACCATCATCAGCAGGCTTATCAACGACAATCGTAGAGAGTTGTGATCTCTGATCAGAAATAGAAAACTGATTCTCTTTCGTATCTCTAGATTCAGGTGCAGAAGAAATTATATTTTGCTGAACTGCTGCCTCTGAACTAAAACCTGGAAATGAAGATTGAAAACCCGCTTGCATTTGCACATTACCTTGAACTTGAGCTTGCACAGCCTGTGCCGTCACTTGAGCTAACGCCTGCTGGTGCGACATCCCAAATGGGCCCTACAAGTACATCTAACATTAAAATTTGGAGTCTTTCTCACAATTCGCAACCTCCCAAACAAGAAGACAAAAAAAAAACAGATCATTGAACCACTCCCCCACAATCCCACATAGTCTCAACACTAATGTCAGCTCAGACACGCAGACAGCCCGTAATGTCAATGAGTGGTGATACTCATGACCCGATTCAAAACCAATTAACCTCATACTTGCACTCGTAGCTCCCTCGACACCCAAAACAATGTCACCCCAAGCTCCGTCTTTGCATCCTATAGACGTCCATCTACGATCTAAAGCTACTTCTAAATACTAGAACTCGAATTTCAATATCTAAACCAGCAAAATGCCATCCAGAACTAAATGAACATGAACATCAGCAAAAATCACATCTTTTTTTTCTTGCTCATCATATACTTCTGTAATAACACCACCCTCGTAACAACATTACTCGAGTGCCTCGAGGGCTCCCGCAAACAGCAAACTACATAGTAAGGGTTGTTTCCAAATTCCAGATAAATCGAGAACTACGTCAAATGACAGCTATGAAATTCCTCAATTTAAAAAAACCGAGTGATTTTGCTTTATTCCATCATAATCGAAAACCTATCCACATAATCCACATAAATAATCAATGATGAATCATAAATACACAGACAAACTTAAAATTAAGACAAACCAACCAACACCCACCTGACCAGGGAACAGTCCAGGTGAATCAAGTAGTGGGCCCGGAGACAACCCAGCTGGTATCATAAAAACCCCAACCTGCCCCTGCCCACCCTGCCCACCCTGACCCATCTGCCCTTGTCCACCTTGTCCTTGTCCTTGACCCTGGCCGACAACCAGATCACCAGGCCGGTTCTGCCTAAACCGAAGCTGAACCGGATCAGCATCATTCTGCAAAACCGGCGGCGGCGGACGAGGCGAGTTCATAGCACCAGCTAACAACTGAGAAAAAGAGCGAAAATCCGAATCCGGGTCATTCTCATTAAAAAAATTAGAGACTAAAGTCATCGGACCCGGACTCAACCCAAAACCCGACCCAGTAAATAACGCTTCCATACTTGACCGTGGTGGTAGGGTAAGTGTCGGACGTTGAGTCTGTCCCGACGACGGTGGTGGCGGTGGTTTAGTATTGGATACGGCGTCGTTTTCACCCATGATTAAGATGATTTATAGTAAGAAAGTAGGATTTTTGGGTTTGTTTTTGTCGTTGGTGTGATTGAAATTAAAAATAAAAATGAAAAATGAAAAAGAAAATTACGTGTGAAATGTGGAGTTGTGTTTGTTTTAGTGACAGACAGCTTTTTGTTTTATTTTGAGGGGAAAAAAGGGACGACGACTTTGGTTTGTAGCTTTGTATTTGTGTTTCGATTACTACTACATACTATTGTCAAAGCTAATGACATCTAAAAATGGTTGGTTGGTTAACTTTAGGAGAGTACTTTACAATCTTTAATCAATAATCAATAACTTTGTGGATTGGAATCGGAGGATTTGAGGGTCTATAGGTGGCAATCGGGTTTGTGTCGGGTCAGGTCAGGTCGGGTTGAATTATATTGGAATGGGTTATATTGAGTCAGCTTTGTTCGTTGAGCTTGGTTGGCTCAAATGAATTATTGGGTTGGGTGATCGGGAAATAGCGAGTATTCAGACTATTTTTTCAGGTTGAGTTGAGCTTGGTCTTTTTGGGTGAAATGAATTATCGTATCGGATTGAGTAATATTGGGTTTGGGTTATATTGAGATAGTTTGGTTTTTTTAGGTAGAGTTGAGCTTGGTAATTTCGGGTCAAATGAATTATCGGGACGGGTAGGTTTGGGTTTGGGATGTTATCGATGCAATTTCTTACTTAAAATTTTTGACCGTTGAGTATTGTCTTTAACCATTATTTCGTTTTGTTATTATTTTTAAGTCAAAAATATCAAATTAAACATTAAAGTATAGAGTATTCATTTTGATTAATATCAAGCTTAATAATTGACGAGTCATCAGTTTAATCGAGTTAAAATTGGGTCGGTTGAATTCATTGATCACCACGTCGTGTCGGATTATGAGTCAATCTCATCATTGCGTTAAAAAGGCATGTTTCACTTTGCAACATTCCCGGGTTTTATCGGGACAGGCTTGTGACATGTTAGTTATAGGAGGATGAAAGGTGAACGGGATAATCAGGTAAAGTCTAGATTCGACCAGTCAAATTATCCCGAGTTTCATTATTATCGGGTTAATGCTATCGAGTTATTTAGGAATAATGGTGAGTATGCATTGATTAACATTCTAATAAGATTACATAAGATCGAGTCCATTTAAACTATCGTTAAATTGGTGAATTCTTTTTTTTCAATTAATGGAGTACCACTTAGTAGTTAGTAACAATATTATCCCAAAACGTTATACTTCCTAGTTAATTGTCACACTAATACATTATACTCTATTTTTTTTAAAGCTGAATTTAAAATAAATTAATTTAATTTAAACTAAATTTATAAAATCTGAAATGAATTTAAGATAGGCAATTTTAAATAGAAAATAAACAAGGTTTATGACTCAAAAATTAGAAATGATTTTACATTTTTACCTAGTTAAGTTAACAGTTGGTCTTGCTAGTGACGGGTCGGGTGGAGAGACGGATAATGACACTCACAAAACGAATAGGGAGGATAAGGTGGGACACCCCTCATGTGCTTCCCTCTCTCCTCTAAATGAGTTTTTTGTGAGACAAATGGTATCCGTCACTCCGAAATGACAGATATCTCCCGTCTAGAATGAGATTTTGTGTTAAGTTAACTAGTTGCTTCAAGTCATCTTAGTAAAAGAATCGGTGTAGTTGCATCATACTCACTAGTCACTTCAATCGGTCACTCTTAACATAAAGACCATCAAAAATAAAAATAAAAATTAAATGGTAAAAAGAAAATAGCAACTTGTAGATAATGTCTAAACTTAAATAGATTTAAGTATGGTAGATAACATAATACAATAACGTGATTAGAGAATAACGAAATTAAGTTTCATTCTTAAACCAATTAACAATAGAATATAAAACTGTGGGTTACACTCAGGGGCGGATCTAGGATTTTCGTTTCGGGATGGCACAATTTTTTTCTTCCCGTAATTAGTAGATGGGATTTGAACCTCCAACCTCACCAAACTTTTAACCTATAGGCACTTTTAACCACTAAGCCTAACACATTTTCATAAAATTTATGTCAAAAATTGTTCTTATTTTTATGTTGGGGTGACACTTGCCAACCCTATCCACCCAAAATCCGCCACTAGTTACACCCAAAATGAAGGAGAAGTTCGTTTCATAAGCCTAAGAAAGTTTCTTCCTTAAACCAATTAAAAATAGAGATGCAACCTCATGTTCCAATACGTGGTCACTATAGCTATTCTCAACCGAAAACTTAAGTCGATGATTAAAATTTCGAAATCAATTTTATGAGAAACTTATTACTCCCTTTATCCCGTAGTATGTTTACAATTGTGGGGAATAAAGTAATGCAAACGTATCACTGTGGCGGAGAGAAAGTGAAAAATATTTACGAGTTTCGTTTAACGGTAGGTCTTGTGAAAGATCATTTTCTACTAACCAAGTGACTCTATCTCTCGACTCTTATCATGTAAAAAAGTTTTCAATAACGTTATTGAGAAACCGTTCTCTAAAGCTTTTGCAATGATTTAATAACACAACAAATAGTAGAAAGATCGTGGATAATCGTGTTTGTTGAGGATTATATGCCATAAATTAAGGAGTCGTTTGGTTGATTAGGAAAGTTGATTTTCCTAGGAAATTACAATTCATGGGAAATAAGTTCCCACATCCAATTCGGGTGAATTTGAGAAAAGTGTTTGGTTGCGCATGTAGGAATTACATTCCACAGGAACTTCGAATGACCAAGGAGGGGGTAGGTAAGCAAGTTCCTACATTATGTAGGCATTAGAAGTTCCTAGGAACTTGTAATTTCCTCCATTTTACAAAAATTATGGCAACCAAACAACCCATGCTTTTGCAAATCATGGGATTTTGCAATTCACGTGTTTTCAAAGTGTCAACCAAATAACCCCTAAATGTTGGGATGGTATTTTTCCCAAAAAAAAAGAAGGTAGGCGGCTGATACAGCAAATGGAGGGGCCATGACTGAATGACGACGGCAACTGATTACAACTTGACAATTTATTCTATTTATTGAGGTGTAACCTATATATATAACGTGGTTCACAATTTTGCGTATTACATGGCATGGGTCCCCTTTTTTATTTATTACACCAAGATATTTTAAATCGCTATAACGGATAATTATGATATCACGAATTCTCATTTGTCACATATAAGCATCCGTTACACATTTGTGACGTAAGATAAAGTTATAAGTGGAAAGACAAATAGGGAGAACAAGTGGGAGAGCCGACTGCCGAGGGGATGTAAGCGTCGCAAACAAAATGAATTGTTAATATTATCATATCACACCGATTTGTGTTTAAACCATTTTAAGTTGAAAAGATGGAAATAAAATAAGGATAGGAGAGGTCTTACGCAAGACCAATTAATGTTGTATACACTGTGAAATATATGTAAATTCTTATGTTTTACACCTTTATTAATTTTATTTAATTGTCTTTTATTACTGGACTAGAAAGAAAAGTAAGAATAGATTGGTCAAGTAGCTAAAAGTGGTACGGTGGAACGTGACAGTTAGATAATATTTTATTGGACTAAATGAACCTAAATTGAACTGAATTAAATTGAAATTAGATAAATGAGGATTGAGATTGATACGAATTTGTTCCACTTATTTTAATTTTGAATACACTAGAAACAAAAATTCTCATTTAAAACGAGTCACATCCATACCAAATCATCCCATTTATTGTGTAAAAAATGGTAATTTTTTTGTCTTTATTATCACCATTTGGTTGACCAATTTTAAGCTTAAGACAGGATAATACCCGTCTTAAGCAAGACTTATAACATCATCATCAATGCAGATATTGGGTGTCAAAAGTCGTTTGCGCAAAGTGTTGGTCAATGTTGTTATGGAATGATGGTTAACAAGATTATTGTTGATGACGATTGATGATTGACGATTGATGGATTGGAACGTTGAGAGCAAGCAACTTGTCTTTGCTATGAACTCGGATAAGATGTGATAACGATTTTTTGTTGATGTCGTTTCGGTCATAGAATAATACCGAGCATGGTAACGATATTTGAGCCCAGTTTAAACCCGAACAATCAAGACTCAAGAGGTTGAGCCAATTGTTCCTAGGAGGGATTTTGGCCCTCTTTGGTCCACTGACCGTATAACGCTGTTGTCAACAATATTTCCGTTGTTGACTAAGACACCAAAAGACTTGTTTTAAAACCAAATCACGAGTATTACCATTGATTTACCCGCTAAACTAGCTGACATTAGTTTGAGGCGAGGATAGAAGAGGCACAAAAACGGAAATACAAATAACACAGACGAGTCGTGGAGATTTAATATGAATACAACAGTCAACAGACGATAAGATAAATAAGGGCACTCCGGGTGGGGGGAAGGATAGAATCATAGAAGTCATGTTCGGCAAACTCTCAAACACATACAAATATTAGCAAGAGTACACGGAATAGTACGGAGTAGTATAGTATCATCGTAAAACCTCATGCAAACTTGAATAGATGTGCGATCATCTACTTGCCTCCTCCAATGTCCTTGACGCCACAAATTTGCTCCTCTCCCATGGCGCTCTGAACACTCACAATCAGGTCTTTCCCATCCGCAAAGCCAGCTTGTAACTGTATTCAATAAATACGGAATTGTTATTCATTGAACCGTACATTTTGAACAGGAGAAAACAGTTCCATGTCGATAGTGAAAATGATATGCAGATATGAGCTAAGGCAACGTCTTTGAGTATTGGTAGTGTACTCGTAACCTAGGTAGCACGGACACTTCTCTAAATTAGTCGTCCCGTGTCCGACACTCGTTGGACACATGGCTAAGCATATTATCGTTTAGATGAGTAATAAAATTTTAAAAAAAGATCGATTAGAAGATCAATTTGGGTGAAAAAATGAGAATTAGTTAGAGTAAAGGTCAAATTGTACCTTTACTTGTTTAAATCTAGTTTCAAAAACATGATACAAAATAAAATTATATGTTATTTATAACCATAAAATATAGTATATTTTATTATATTTAAATGCCGTGTCCCGTGTCCTAAATTTCATGGGATGCCGTGTCCGTGTCCGTGTCTGTGTCTGTACTACCTAGCTCGTAACTAGGTTCTGCCGTCATCATCAAACTGACTTTTTGGCTTCCTTTACCGTCTACAGTAAGAAATTGTTGCGAGTTGTTTAAGTATGCATGCTAGGGATTTACCCCTCGTAAGTAAATTTTCAAAGGGGTGAAAGTATCTTGTATATCATCCGTTAAAGCCAAAATTTAACTCTGCAAGTAGGTGAGTTCCTCTCCATGTCGATGCAAGTGAGTCAATCATAGCCTAAAACATAGTTCGCGTTCTTGCCGAAGAGCGGATACAACCAATACAAGAAAGCACGGATATGATTCCATAAAACATGGACTCAACACTTAACGAGTTAAATGATAACTAATGAAGCGGAAACTAAACAAGGCAAGAGAAGTATTAGAAAGTAATTCAAAGTTTCAAACCTGTTCGAGCAGTTTGTCATCTTCTGGCAGCTTCAAGTCATCCTTAGTGCCTCCATTATCAGTCAGCAGACTAACCTGAAATTGAAATGGTAAAGGTGTCACGCGATGGACAACAGAAAGTGATAGGTTCAAGCGAGAGAAATATCTAGACTTACAAAGCCATCCTCGGATATGTCAATGAGCTGGTAATCAGTACGATTAACATGTGGAATCTGAAAAGTAACGACAAAAGGCATTTAGCTTCAGAAACATGGCAGGCGGCATTACGAACCAGATAAAAAAAAACGAGAATCAGATCACATAGGACAATTACATCACAATTGTGGGAAGAAGGGACGATATCTTCAAGCTTCTTGCCATTGAAAATATCGATAGCAACAAAGTGACATTTAGCGTGACCGTGCTTGCCAGTCTTGGAAGTGGAAACTTCAACAACCTGCCACACCCGAAAACAAAGAGTGAGAAACTTCATCCCAACGACTCAACGAGCATCCCATCCCAACTTCCTCCATATTAATAAATACTACCTTTGACCACCTTCGGCGTCAATCAGTCCATAGCAAATAAGATATAAAGATATCAGCGATTTTCTATATTGAAATTTGAAACCCGATGTATTCAGAAAAATTTACAAAACTGAAACAATACCAAATAAACACTTTCTCCACTTAAAAAGCTCTTTTAGACCAATATTATCATTTACATCAGAACCAAACCAAAGATGCCTAAAATAACCAACTTGCTAGCATTTATTTCCCATCAACTTGAAAACTGTTGACATAAATCAAGAGTTCAAGACGATTCACACAAACATAACATCACCATGTACGGACATAGATCACGCACATAAATGCAAAATACATAACTGCAAATATCCGTCAAAACAAAAAGATCAGCAATTAAAAGTTATCCATAACATAGTTTAAACTCAGTTCCTACCAACTCAAATCCGTACTAAATTAATCGGCGTAAAAAAGCACAATTTTCACCAAGAGTACTAATGAAGAAACCGATTCTCATCAATCATATCAAAACACAACCAATGATGACCAAAATGATCAACTTACATGCTTCATATCCTATCTACCTTTCCCTTTTCACCTTCCCTCAAAGGTTCTCCTCTTCTATATACTATTAAAATACGGAGTACCCAAGTCCCAATACAATATCTTCCCCTTTCTACCACACAAGTTCCGAACATAAATCAACACAAATCATACAGAATTGACATATTTTAACTTCAAAACTGCAAACCTAAATTACTATTCGCATATTCAACCATTGATCGAGCCTCAATCATCGTCTCAAACCTTACTACTTACTTTTAAAATACGGAGTACCCAATACAATACCGTCCCCTTTCTACCACACAAGTTCCGAACATAAATCAACACAAATCACACAGAATCGACATATTTTAACTCCGAAACTGCAAACCTAGATTTCTAATCGCATATTAAACCATTGATCGAGCCTCAATCATCGTCTCAAACCTTACTACTTACTATTACCATATTAAACCTGCAATTTTAACATCAGTCAATACAAGCGTTACTTCACGAGAATCACTGAACCACTGATCGAACCTCAATCATCGTCTCAAACCTGAAATACTTACTAACAGAACATTAAACCGATATCTTAACATCAATCAATACAATATCACTACTTTACCAGAATCACTCCATGCTCCTAAATCTTACCAAATATCTTAATAATCACACAGAATTGATATATTTTAACTTCATATCTGCAAACCTAACTTACTATTCGCATATTCAACCATTGATCGAGACTCAATCATCGTCTCAAACTTTACTACTGACTATTACTATATTAAACCTGTAATTTTAACATTAATCAATACAATCGCTACTTTACGAGAATCACCCATCGCTATACCTGCAAACCATTGATTAAACCTCAATCATCGTCTCGAACCTTACTACTTACTAACAGAACATTAAACCTATATTTTAACATCAATGAATACGAAATTACTACTTTACTACCAGTCCTCGCACCTAAATCAAATCAAATATCCTAATAATCACACACGAAATGAACAAAACACATGCTCAAAACCCTAAAAATCACAGCAAAACTCAAAAAATTCATCATCCAAATCAGAACAAATCGGAAACGAATGATTCCACTCCAAAACCCTAAAATCAACGAAAAACCGGCTAAAAAAGGAAAAGAAAGACCTTGCAAGGACGATTTTTGATGACGATGTAACCGTTCTTACGGATAGTACCAGCTTGTTGAGGATAAGTTTTGGAAGCACCTGCATCTCCCTTGGATTCAAACTGGTGTTCTTCGTCCGACATTTTTGAAGCTTGATTGTTGTTTTTGGATGAAAATCAGAAATACGTCTCTTTGACCTCCACACAGTTGTTTAGTCGACTGGGAATTGAAGAGCTGTTTTATAAACACGGATATGATATTCTCTTTAGCGATGGTCGGTCAATGATGTTATCCATTTATCGGAGTGGGTTTTCTGAAAGACGGTTTTTTATTTGATTTAATGGTAGACGGATAAATTACATCTCTTTAAAAAAACGGGTTAAATGTCACCATGTGAAAATATAACCTTAATCGATCACTAAAAGTCTAAAATTACACTAAAATTTGAGAGAGACGGTCAATAAATTATTGAGAGCATTCTCTTGTACCATTTTATTTGTATTTCGTGACACTTTTGTCATTGATCGTACATAGTAATTTCATACTTATTTTATCTTTAATCATGATTTGTACTATTATATTACCTATAGTACCACTTTTTCTTAAACTTGTACGATAGTCTCCCAATAAATTTATTGAGGGACGGTCTCTCAAGAGACCTACGGTTAAAATTATACTGATTATATTTATCGTTAAAATGACAATATTTAACCCGTCTATTTTAAAAGACAAATTGTTTGATTTGTTTTTTATCGGTAATAAGAATATTAAATTTTTAAATAGTTTTGTTTATGATGTTTAATTTTCGGCTTTTACAATAAAGTTTAGAAAAACCGCGCAATATAAAAATTCGTAAACACAAATCCTTCACATTTTATTCATCTAATTATTCGATAAGAAGGGAAATGGAATAAAGTTCGGATATTTCTCGAATAAACACGAATATAGTCGATTTGAAGCGTAAGACGCCGTTGGATGGATCGGTATCGGATCCTGGTCAAGAGTGGGGATCTTTGTGAGTGGAGCATCCATTTTCCCCATCGTTGCGTAAATGGGACGCTATAGGGTGTGGGCAGCTGCAATGGTGCATCTAAAGGTCCACTGGCATACCCATGCTATACCATATGTTCATACTTTGGAATACCGAAAAGTTCGTATTTTGATTCGGGTTATTTCGGATTATGTGTATGAACTTCTAGTTCAAAAGCGCTTTACAACGCAATTTTCATTATAGGTCATTTGGCGACCCAAGACTAGGGTTGGCAATGGGTAAAATTTGGATAGGGTCCAGCAAAACCCGAATTCGACCCTGAGTCACATACCTTGGAGTCTTGGACCCATACCCGACTCACTGTCATCCCTACCCAAGACTCTCCCTAATTACATGCAACTGATGGAAGGCCCCTCTAGATGTTCATACTTTGGAATACCAAAAAGTTCGTATTTTGAATAGGGTTATTTCGGATTATGTGTATGAACTTTCTAGTTCAGAAGCACTTTACAATGCAATTTTCATGATAGGTCATTTGGCGACCCAAGACTAGGGTTGACAATGGGTAGGGTCCAGCACGACTCGGCCCCGACCTTGAGTCACATACCTTGGAGTCTTGGACCCATACCCGACTCACTGCCACCCCTACCCAAGACTCTCGCTAATTACATGCAACTGAGGGAAGGCCCCTCTAACATGGTTTTAAATCTCGGCCGAGTTGTATCAGATATTCACTCTACTGATAAGAGATATCGCCCGAGAAATCACCGAGATACACCTTGATCTGTATTCTGTCCACGGTGGCCGAGTAAAGTCCAATTATACCGCTACCACTACAACTACCGCGACTAGACCGATACCGAGATTTTAAACCATGCCCTCTAGCCTCTAGGGTAAACTGGTAAAGCAAACTGCTTTCGTAAGTACAACAGCATACGCACCATAGCGACAATTAGTTAAAACAAAGAAAGGTAATCAAAATGATGCAGAAGAACAGCACAACTTAGCCAATTTTATAAATGGAACTTCAGAGAATAATCAGTCAGAGAAACAGACTTTCTTAAATGACAACCTCGAAAAATTGAAATAACGGAGAAAGTAATCTTTCGATCCCTTTGGAAACACACCTTATGTACAGAACAAAAAGCTATCGAGGAGATATCACAATCTACGAAGCTTCAGCCATCGCGAAAGAGATCATGTAACTATGTTAACAGAAATTGTAGAAACTCTCACAGTCTCGGTCACGCTATTGAGTTTTCACTCGGAATGTAAAAATCAAACGTGACATCGACTGATCCTGATGTCTCGCCTCTATCTTTGTATTCCACATTCATGATTGACCCAGTCTCGTCGTCCTCTTGATACTCGGCTTTTACTCGTCTTACGGGGACAGTTACAGAGCAAACAGTTCCAAGACCCATATCTGTGGACACGCTTAGCTGGACCTTGTCCTGAGACTCTATCTCCACGAAATCTGATAGCGCATGTACTATGCTTTTCACTATTTTCTTTTTAGCCTCGTCACTGACAGCACATCGGTCCGCAAATAAGATCATTTTCAAGCGTTGCTTAGCAATCATGGCATTAGAGTTCTTTCTCGTGTTGGAAGGAGGGAAAACAATCTTCCAAGCTAAGTTTAGACGTTCAAAGAAGTTCAAGTTGATGGCATTCAGTAGAAAGGACTCGGCATCTTGGCTGAAGGAGTTTACTGAGGCTTTACCGTCTTCTGCCAGCCCGAAAGTTAGATTTGATTGGCAGCGCACAGTTAGACCATTTGATGCACTGGTCGACTGTTTTGGCGGTATATCGGGAAAACTAAGCCTGGCACCTGAGAAACGACAATGCCCTACCTGCATCAAGAGCAGGTAAATTTAGATCATGTGAGTGAGGTAGCATGAAGTGTAGTGTTCAGGAGTTAGCTAATCTTTTAAGTTCACATTATTTTGATACTGATTCCATCACAACCATGATCTACCACAGAGCATAACCTATGTTACTCCGACTCTTCTAATTTCCTCGCGTACCAGTGTCCGACACTCGACATTCGGACATTGGTATGACACATGGACACCTCATTTTAGACCAAAATGTGCATATTTTCCAACAAAATAGCTGAGTCCAACACTTGGACACGTACCCGTGTCGGGTACTTCTAAACAAGTCTGAGTAACATAGAGCATAACCAAACTGTTCATAGTACCGTGGACATCAAAGCCTGGTTTGTTACTTGCTTTCAGAATCGGTCGCTACGGTCTTTGCTTTTGGAATAGGTGGTTGTTGTCTTATACTCTTATCTAGGTCATGTTGTCATAAATAAAACTGAAATCACCACAAAAACGCAGTAAGGGTAACTTTCAAAACCTTAGAACTTAACCATAGAGGCCGAAAGAAGGGGTTTGACTGCTTCTAGCGAGCAAACAACGTTACTGATCAACAAAGCCAGTGGAAAGAGACGTGGGGCACGTAACCAGTTACTTCAGTTAGCATTTAAACATTGCTTTTAAAGTAGGTTCCCCGAGGCCCAACTAAGATATATCCACGATATGTTTGCGAAAGACAAGATAAGGAGTAACGTTTCAGATGAGAGCGTGTTCAGAAATAGAGATTCAAAGCACAAATCTTCAAACTACTGCATTCTTGTTTTGAATGCCTCACAAAATGATCAAGAGAAGTTTATTAAACCTTCCGATCAGAAGAAGAGAACATCCTTCTAGCAATCCACTAATATTACTTTCAAGAAAGAGTTACCACAGTACTCCAACCTAAGTATTTCCTCTTCACCTTCCCTCGCGTCTTCATCCTCGAACAATTGTCATTTAAAGACAACCTTTACAAGATATACTTATTACAATACCACCTTCCTAAAACCAACATCAAATTCAGTAAATTCATCCAATTATCTTTTATATAATATGTTTAAGAGACCAAGTAATTTGCAAATCTAGCTTAAAGCATCAATGTTTGCAGCAGCTGATTTGATCCTTTAGTT
Source organism: Silene conica (assembly GCA_029255685.2). NCBI lineage: Eukaryota > Viridiplantae > Streptophyta > Magnoliopsida > Caryophyllales > Caryophyllaceae > Silene > Silene conica. The sequence goes on from CM055312.2 coordinate 97,829,550, forward strand.
GCTATTAATAGCACATCCCGTATGTCCATTAACATACGACACACTGACTGTATATGTAAATTACCTACAGATAAAACAAATGTCTATGGTGTACTATTCGGGGTAAAAGTCAAATTTTGATCCCAATTATACCTGGGTCGATTGTCAAGTGAGGAAATGGGGTAGTCGATAACCAAACAAACCAAATATGACTACTAAGTCCGATTGTAGTAAAAACTCAAATCCTCCTACATTCTATCAATAAAACCCTTCCCCAACATTCGCCAGTATTTGCGAGAAAAAAGGTAAACAAGAGGCTCTCTACAAAATAATCAAAAGAAAACAACGATATGCCAAGAATATTCGAATCATCAAGACCCGCCTTCAATGTCATACATCATAATCCGTCAAGTTAGTTTTGCGGAGTTCAAATCAGTGGAGAAACTTAGAGATTGTAGAGCCTTAATTTCAAATCTGACAAATTTATTCTGGTCGTATTTTTGCAGACTCAGAAATATGCGCATACAGTACCACCACGTACCACAATCCTTCCTGAAACTACCTTCACGTGTAACGTCCTCATAAAATAGTCTTAAATCCCTTCCTTTCTCTGAAACTGCCTTCGGGGTACCCGATCAGTTATTATACAAAACCTCAGACTGCAACCTAATAACCTCTGGTGTCACACCTCAACCTTACTTATAACTCACATTCATAATCCAATGACGGCATCTCATCAAGCTCAAAAGATAGCAACTTTATGTCCATCCAAATGACTACAAACCAGATAACTACAATACTTGAATAATCTCAGATTTCCCGAAAATCCTAAAATTCTTGTGTAAGGCAAGAGTTAGAGTAAAACAAGTTCTTTGTAACCCTTTTTTCCACTTGTTGTTTCATTTAAACTAAAATGATTACGGTTTTCGTGGTTGTGTGAAACAGCCTTACAAAAGATGAACTGTTGAAAATCTTACCATCAACCTAAGAAAAAATTATCCATCCAAATGATTGTGACCCGGATGAGAAAAATGTAGTTATATCCATCTCATATAATGTCACTACAAGACCTAAATAATCTCAGAATTATTCAAAGTCTTTTCATCAACCTAACAACATTATCTTTACATCTGACCTAACCACCATAACCAAACACGAGCTGACAATAGAAATATAGCTCCAATGTAGACCTAATAGACAATATTCATCCCAAAAATGAAAATTATGCAAAGTCAAAACCCTAAATAAATTAAACTCCGAATCAATAAGATAATAAACTAAGAACAAAATCAAACACTACCCATTTCAATTCAATCATAATAACAACCACCCATTAACTCCAATTTAACAATAAACATGAAATACAATCAATCAATCAATGTGAACATGATAAAATATACAAAAAATTAGGGTAAAATGCGGAAATACCTTGAAAGAAGAAGAAGAATGTGAGAAGCTAGGAAAAATGTGAGATTTACGATGAGGTGCAAGTGCGGCGAAGATACCCAGATCGCCGGAAATCGCCATTTTAATTTGTGTTTATTTGGGGATTTTACTGTTGCTGGGTACTGTGGGTCTGTGTAGTGTTGTGGTGAACAGAAGTTCGGTTCTTGAAAAATGTTGCGAGAATGATTTTGTCTTATTTTACAACTACGACAACGTAATGTGTGATTGGTTCGTGTTTTACAACTAGACGGTTTTAGATGATGACTTATTTTGATCCATTTTCCAAGGTTTAATGGTTTATATAATTGTATATAAATGTATATAAATCGAGTTATATAGGTTATTTTAGTTTAGTTTTTTTTAATTTGTTTGACTTAAAATTAATATGGGCAATGATTTATGATGCATTTTAGATTTAGGCCCTATTTTTTTGACTAAACCTTTAAATCGGACTGAACTGAACTAAACTAAACTGAAATAAATACTGTAGTTAATTTGTGAAGAAAAACGCTGAACTAAATAGAGCTGAAGTGAATGAATAAAACTGAAACTAAGTCCAATAAAATAAGAAGCGTGGTGTATGATTGTATGGAGGTAGAAGTGTCTCCACATTAGTCGTCCTGTTACCAACAAAAGGTAAATCGATTAATGCTAGATTCAATCGTAAGTTAGATTCGGATGAGGTAATAAAGTAGTGCAATATGTTAATAGATCCAATCGTAAGTTAGATTCGGATGAGGTGATGAAGTAGTGCAATATGATACTAGATCCAATTATAAGTTAGATTTTGACGAGGTGATGAAGTCGTGAAACCGCGTCTCTTTCTGTTACATTGTTATACAGGAAGGAAATTATCTCGTGTAGTGGTGGAAAAAGTAGTGTAAACATATAACGAAATATGTATTTAACAAATTTCTTAAATAATGTTATTTGATCTAAAGAATGTCTTAATTATATTCTTTTTCCATATTGAAACTATCTAAATTTTATATTTTCTTTTTACAAAGTAGCCAAGTAATCAAAAAAAATTCTTGACATCAACACGAGCCACCAACACCTATTCGACGACTTCTAAACCCCTATTCATTCCTATATAGTCGAGTTGAATGTCCTTTAAGGCTTGAATAGTGGATAATGCATAAACTCTTCCACACCATATGCTGAAATCCTGCTTGTGAGATTTTGGTGACTCCCGGGATTTGAACATCGGACTCAAGGTCGTCAGACCTTGATACCATGTAAAAAGTAAAGAAAACTGTAAACACAAATTTGCGTTAATCTGTAAACAAGTAGAGAAAAAACACAAACAAATGTAACAAAATAATTATTTATTAATTCAAAAGATTTAGGGTACAATCTTCTAGGTATTCTACTGATTCAATTTCCGCAAATGTAAATGAAAAGGAGAGTCTTGATTTGAAGACTTGATTCTCCTTAGTTGACTTGACTTGCTTTTCTTCAATTGACGATGATGAATGTTTGGCGTCGGATTGAAGGGTAGTTTTCCTTTTTCTCTGGTTTTCTCTTGGGAGAGAATCTGTAGAGAGGGTTTGTTTGTAGTGTGATTTTCTTTGTAATTTTCTCACTAGTCTCAAGGTGAGACCTATGGCTTGTATTTATAAGAAATGAAAAGGCTTCTTTCACCCTTCATGGACTTGGTAGTCTTTCTCCTTTTTTTTAATGGACTTGGTAGTCATCTTGGCCCATTTGAGTGGATTTGGCCCGTCTAATGAATTTGTCCCATTTACCGGATTTTGCCACTTTGTAGAAATTGATCAACTAAAACAAAATTAAATTGGACTATCTTTAATTAATTTTCGTCCAAGTCAATTTCATTAGTTTACATTTCCTTTGACGAGTCAACATTTGACATTTGACTTCCGACGTGGCAGTTTACATTTCCTTTGACGAGTCAACCTTTGACATTTGACTTCCGACGTGGCACTTGTACAAAATTTACGTGCCTACAAAAACAATCGTAAATTTTCAATCTATCACCTTAAAATTTCGACTGATGTCCAATTAATGATTCAGTTGATTCTTATACCTTAATGATTCCCATACGAAGTTCCTTAGAAGAACAAGATTAGAATTGCCACTTACGGAGTATTTCGTAACACACATCGTATGGCTATCAGAGATAAGGTATAAGAATCATTGATTGAGCTTACGAAGTTCCTTAGAAGAACAAGATTAGATTTGCCACTTATTTCGTAACACACATCGTATGGCTATCGGAGATAAGGTATAAGAATCATTGATCGAGCTTCAGCTCGAGCTTTCGGCCATCACCTTAAGATTTTGTACACGTAGTACACTAGTACCAAAGGGATGCCAATGGATCGGGTTCGGGTTGGGTGAAGCCTCATCCGTCATCCATCCGTCCCTTTAAAATCTCATCCAACCCGTCGTCGTCCGCGAAACATATCATCCGTCGTCCGTCCATCCATCATCCATGGATGAAATGGGTGGATCGATTGATAAACGGATATTGTGTACTTATATGTTTCAAGTTATAAAAAGTAAAGATTTTTTATTCTAAACAAAAATAATGTTGGATAATTATTTTAAATAAACTTTTTAATGGGTAGTTTCACAAAAAAAAAATATTTTGAGAATATAAATATTTGAAATTTTGAATATTTTATATGAATTATATCTTAATAATGTATCATATTGTTAAAAAAAATTAAATAAAAAGTAATTAAATCGGGTGATGGCCGGATGGAAAGCGGGTGAAATTTCTTCATCCATCCGTCATCCGTCATCCGTTTCATCCGTTATCCATCCATCATCCATTTAAGTCGAGTTTTCATCCGTCTTTTAAAATCGGATGGATCGGTTTTTAATTGAGTGCGGGTAAAATTGACATCCCTACTTTGAAGAGCAATGTATGTAACTAACTATAGGGCTTGTTTGGTTACCCATTAAAATCATGGGAAGTTGAACTTCCTAGGAAGTGTAAAATGATGATCTTGTTTGGTTGCCAAGATCATGGGAAATAGAACTCCCCACATGAAGTAACTTCCTCCATTATGTGGGAAGTCACTCACCAAGTACCCCCTTGGTCATTGAAACTTCCCGCATGAATTAACTTCCCATATGCGAACCAAACAGTTTTTGCGAATTCACGTGAATTAGAAATTTATGTGATCTTAAAGTTTCCGGGAACTTTAATTTCCATATGTCAACCAAACAAGCCCTATGTAACCCTATGTATATTGTATACATATCTTTCGATAATTACGTTAATATATACATCATTAAATCCGCTTGCAGACGATCTACTAATGTCATCACAGTCCTATACTCGCACAGTCGTACCTTCAAAAAGTCGAGCTCACAGTAAATCAAGCATCCAATCCTTCAGAGAATCGACATTTATTCAGACGACTCCTGATACGGTGTTAGACTGTATATACTTCTGTGCACACTGTCATTCGTCACGCTACTCTGTAACTCCGTAAGTGTAGCTAAACACCGGCGGCCTGATAAATTTCCTGGTCTTCCTGCGACGTCTGACATGTAAACCTTGAAGTTCCATCAACCTCTTAGCCTTAGAATAAGCATTCATCAAGTATCCTCTGAATCTTGCTCTGTCAAGTCTCACATCTTGGCTTTTCAAGTAAACATTATGCAATGCAGACCAATTTTTACTAGCAATCAACCTCGAATCCCGTACCAAAACGTGTTCTTTCCCGTACTTATCGGATAAAGAACTCTCATTTGGTTCGATTTTGTACTCCGAGTATTCCAACTTCATTCCCTTAGCCAAATTCCTGAAATACGTCTTAGCGAGCCATTCACCGCCTAGAGGAACGACCTGGATGAACGCTCCACCGGGTTGGAGGAATAGCGAGTGAGTTAATGCAGCTCCGTGGACACCCATTATCGCGTGACTGCCATTAATCAGCCTGTAAACGTCGCAAAGGTAAGTATAGGCCGATGGCTCAAACACGACTACATCAAAACCCTCGTCTTGGGCCGCTTTTATGACCGCGTCTTGATTGATTATGACCCTGCCAACGTGCCCTGACCGGCTCACCAACACTAGCCTCGGCCTGCCCTTGATCTTAGGTGCGGGCCACACGAGGCATTTCCGGTATCCTTCCTCTAGGGAGGAACGGAAATCGAGGAAACTCTTTTCACCTGGTATCAGAGCAGGGTTAATTGTCATGGGTCCATGGGATATGAGGCCGACAAATACAGACGGGAAGCAATGTGTGACGGTTTGGTTGTCGAGGTTGATGATGGGATTATTCGAGAACTGACCGAGAATCGCCTCGTATTTACCATACCACCATTCAGTATAATCTGCTATGACAAGGGTAACATCTTGATTTGGGAAAATAGTGTTCTTGGTAATGAAAAGCGGAACAAATCCGTCATTGAAATCGTGGAAGAAATTACCCGTAAATCCACCAATGCTGAACACTAATGCAGGGGTGTCGTGTTCGATTGTACACGGAAAATCGAGTGGTTTTGTAGTTAAGGTAATTTCTTGGATGCTATCCATAGTGCCAATGTCGCTTTTTCGAGGGTAAGGACGGATTTTCTCGACTAAATGTGGATCGGTGGACGGAATTGGTGATCTTGTGAAGAATGTGGCTGTTTTTGGGTCTAATATGGTCGGACTCTTAAGACGACACAAGTCGTAAAGCTTGTGAGTTCGATCACACGAGATGGACCGTTTGGTCCGTTTCAATGCTTCTCCCTGACCATCGATTATAGCCAAATGACGGGTTGGTAACGGTGATGAGTTACTCGAATTTTGCAGATTAAACGACGAAATTTGTGAGGGTGAGCTCTTTGTTACCAATGTTGTTCTCCATCTTATATGATCTAGCAAAGAACATGGAACAACATAGTCAATTGAAATTAGACAAACAATAAGTCTGATCGAGGACGGACATATCCGTCAGAAGCTGAAGACGGGTCAAGTAATACTCAATTCGGCAGACAAGACAAAAGCAAATTGCCTAGGGACTAGGATTATGCTTTTGTCTTATCTAACCACTTTAACATTACTGGACCCATTTTCTGTGACGTGTATGTCCGTTTTCAATGAAAATTAAATTTGTGTTAGACAAAAGATAACTTGCTATTCAAAATTGTCAAATTTGGGAAATGTTAAATTTTCTTTGATTCAAAACATGACAATAAATAATAAGAAAACGATACCCACGTTTGTTCTTTTAAACTGAAACTATCCGAAATTAACAGAACTAAACTAAATTTATAGAACTTGAATTGAAACGTATCAACAATTAACCCTAGAAGAACATGATCTTAGTTAAAAACTATACTATTTTGAACAACGATATTATCTCAATGCCTAAAAAATGTCCCATATATATAGTGAAGGAGCCCGAATTTGATTCTAAAAGAACATCTCCTTAGTAAAAAAACTATACTATTTTGAACAAAAATATTATTTCAATGCCTAAAGAAACGACCTATATAGACAGTGACGGAGCCAGAATTTTTAAGTTAGCACGGTGACAAAAAATTTCAACAATCTAGAAATTTTAGAATGACTGCTAGCCTCCTCGCTCCACCACTGACGAGGTTTAGCGTAAGTATGTCACCTTTAACCTACAAGGAGTGGTTGAGATTAAGGTATCGTGATAACAGATCACAAATTCACGGGTTTGAAATTTGAATCCCCTACAACTCTACAAGGTAACATAGTAGTGACTGATTATTGTATAAAACCGTCTCACAAATTACGTTTACGTACCTTGATGATGATGAAGAGTAGAAGTTTTGATGAGGTAGAAGAAAGCAAGTTGAATACCCAAAAACATGAATACACGAACACATAATTTCTCTACTTTTATTTTCTTCTTCATCTTCTACTTTATTTGTCGGTAGAAACAAATGATCAAATATTCATCACAAAACCTTACCTTTTTTTTTATTCTTTTTGTGTATTAAGTGTGATCAACCGTATGATATGTGAACGATAAATTTGTGAAAAACCGTCTTGTAGATACAAATATTTGTGTTATTATTTATTAAAAATTAAAGAAGGGAAAAAGTAGAAAAGGATGGACGTTTGAAGGCGTTTCTTTGACGGTACGTTGAGGAAGCAAGGCAATGATAAAGAAGTAGGGTGGAGCATGTAATTAATAAATCACAAATTCTTATTGAACACGAATTAATTTCGTGTCCTCGATAAAATGGGCAAAAATATCACCATTTTAAGGATAAATGTGACTATGTGAAAAAATAACCCGTTAACTCAAAAATTTATACTGTTTACATTTAACATTAAAATGGTAATATTTGGCTCGTCTTCTTAAAGAGACAGAATGTGACCGTCTTTAACAAGTCTTGTTATAAAAAATAAAAAAAAAATTAAAAGGACAAAGAGACAAGAGGTGTTGGATGGTCATTAGTTTTCATTTGGTATCTAATTAATTGTTCTTGTTCTTGTACATTCACGTTTAATTGCTTCTTTTTTAACGTTTAGATTAGATTTTTGGGTTATGTGAATTTAAATATTTTTATGAGTTAGTTAATGCGGATTTAATTGTGATTATTGATAATAATATGAGTAGAAAGTAGGTTTGAATTTTAATAATTTTAAAATTGCATGTTGATTTACTTCGTTTTATTTATAGTTATTAATTAATTGTCGAGATGAGAAATGTAAAAAGAAGTTTTTGACCAAAGTCCTATTTAATTGCCATGCGGGAATTATTTTTCCGGGTAATTTATATGAAATGCTTAAAGCTCACTTCTTTGACCATCGTGGAGTTGAATTGACACGGGAGTTTTCAATTACCTATCAGAAGTAATTAAAGATCTAGTATTTTTCAAAATTACGAGATCTTCCAATTCACTCATTTTTATAGAGGGATGACCTAATGTTATGGCATTAATCAGGGTTATATTTTATTTTCACAAATTTTACAATAAGACGGTCTCACACCATGAGACCATCTATTTTTATAATAAAATTCTCATGTAATACAAATAAATGAACTTGTTGTACGCATGAGACTGTCTCACACAATAATTACCGATTTATTTTGGTTATGTAGTGTTTCTAAAATGTTAGGGTTCACAAATTTTCATTGAACCTGAATACTGTTTGTCACTAGTGAGGACGGATAGTGACATTCTCGTAATATACAAGTGATAATATTCATGAGATGCTTCATTTACTTCCAACTATCTCTCTCACTCGTCTTATCGTGAGAGGGACATTATCCGTCCTCTTTCGCTTATGACTGGTAATATTCAACTTATTATGGATAGTAATATAGTATCCGTCAAAAATAAGACTTTTTTATTATTTTTAAATGGAAATGGAAATGGAAATTAAGGTCAAGTAATTTGAAGGGCCACATCTTTCGGTTGGCCACAAAACCATACGGAGTATGTGGTTAGAGCCTAAAGGCGTATAAGCTAGTGCTTAATATCTTTATAATTAATTAGTTAATATATTTCATTGAATTTAGTTTTTCATCCAATTTTTAAGGATCAATTATCGAACTTCTCACTACTTATTTACGAGATAAGAATGAATTCTTATTTCTCATAACAGACATAAGTCCCGATACGATAGTTATATTCAGTAGATTAGTAATTTTAATGGTGTCAGAGTTCAAACTTCGGTTATTAGTATAACTGCTTAATTTTACAAATTAAATTAATCTTTTTTATAATTAGGTAAGGACTAGCTTGATATAACCAATCTAAATTAAATTGGTTGTTATTTGCAATAAATGAGTGACGTTAGTCCTAATTTTCGGAATGGTATAGATACGATGAATTGATGTGGTAACTAGTAAGTATGTGCAAAATGCAGGATTAGTGGCGCAACTTGTGGAATGTGTTAACATAAGGATGCTAGATAACAAAATAGATGAGCATATTGTAATATCGGTTATAAATTCGTGACGATTAAAATCACTTGAATAGATAAAGATACTTAAATTATATTTTATAGATTTCGAGTTGTTATCCTGGGTGATTTACCTGGTATATTATATGTGGTTTGCAGGCTATTATATATACACGAGTGTTTACCAGTGCACATCAAAGATAGCAGTTGTGGTTCCACCGTCACCAAAAGCAGAACAAAAAAAAGGATACGCACTTTTACTTTTATCTTATCTACCAATACGAGAAAAAGGAACCTATGTTACCTTAGACATTTCTTATTTTTGAAAATATGAGTATTTTTTTGAGTTTATTACCTCAAACTTTATTTATTTTTGAGCATATGAGTATTTTTTTAGCGTATTGGTATTTTTTTTTTGTGTTTATTACCTCAAGCTTTATTTGTTTTTTTAGTATACGGTTTTTTTTAGCTTATTAAATTTTATAAATTAGATTTTAATTTTTTTCCCGTCAAAAATAAAATTCAAGGAAGTTTATATGTAAATGTTTTTTAGTTTTATTGTAATATTTCGAGTTTAATGTTTTAATAACACAACTCAAAACTTTATAACAATACTCGTAATTTTTAAATAAAATCGATAAACATTATTATAATGCTTAAAGCCCATATAACTGTTGCTAATACATCGAATGTATCATCCTTCTACTGGTATTCATAGCAATAATACTTAACCCGTCACAAAGAAGACGTACGGAAAATCAGAGTATTGTAGCATGTGAAGAGCTCTCACTTTTATGTCATCTACTCTTAAATATTTCTGTCACTTTCCGTTTCACTTCTTCTCTTCCCTTCTCTTCATTTCTTCCCCCACCCACCCCACTAATCTTGGAGATTCTTTAGCCAAGTGTCATTAACTACTCTACACTTTCCTAATAACCCATGTGTTTCTCCAACTGTTTATAAACTTTATTACGGGCTCACTTTCCTAGTTATTAAACGATGATAATAAGACTCGGTCATCGGGTTCAATTCGGTTATAAATTGGGTCGGGTTTATTTGATTTATTATAAAGTTAAACCATCGTATAATTAATAAATATGATACATAACTATCAACTTACATAGATTGGTTTTATCGTGTGATAAAATAGGCGGTCATTTAGAGCTGGTAAAAGTTGATCTCACTCTATAAAGCACGAAAATTACGGGCTTAAATCGACAAAGCCCAAAGTCAGACCGACAACCGAAAATACTTTCTTTGACCCAATTTGAACCTCACTTGAACATATATGAAGCGAGCCGTGATCTAATATCAACTCAACCCATCTTGACATAATCATCCAACTCGACCTGCACCTATTGTCAACCTTATATAACCCAAACCGCTTTAACCCGGCGAATAAGCGACTCCAATGACCTGATTACCGCCTCTTAGTGAGGCTAATAATTTTGTTTTGGACATTTTTGACCTAATCATATGAACCGACACATCTTTATGAGATCAACCTACCATGCATGGCAGTATGGCACCAAGACAGAAAGAAACATTTCTTTTCTATTTTTCTTTTATGGCAGAAGAAGCAAAAAAAATGCTCCAAATGTACTTGCTTTCCACTTTATAGGGTGATTTACGTCAAAATGTTAGTACTATCCGTCTTCAACTTGTGACAGATAGTGCCCCGTCACAAGCTAAACGCTTTCATGTTTGTATTACTATAATTAGTAAAAAGCAAGATAATGATATAAACACAATTAATAATGTTGTCACTATCCAGTCTTTTTTCATGAATCTCTTGGCTTTCTTATATGCCCTTTTCATGTACTTCCTGAACCGAACCAAATCTAGTTTAATATACAAATCAAGAAAGGGGCAAAAACCGGAGAATATTCAGAAAAAACGGTTGAGGGCGAATTGTTTGTCGAACGCTACCTTGGCGTGCAAAAGCTGTCGTCTCTGGTAAAATTTGGGGAGCAAAAGGGTAGAACAATATATAGCCATGTACCTCAACGTCTCTGTCGCAAAATGTATTTTTTCTCAAATCCACGACGACCGTATGTTCCTCCGACAAAATGGAAATTTGCCCACCAAAAATTAGGCAATATAACTAAAACGGACTTGACTATAATAATAATTTTTTTTCAAATCCGCGATGAACATCAAGCCGACCAATCTCCTCAAAACACCGAAATAGAACGAGTTTTGACCTACTTTCCAACATAAAATACTGAACTACCAAATGCAAAATGGGACTATGGGGAATTATGTGTGCCCTCGTGAGCCGTGACTCGGAACTGGCACAGCAATAGGAACCTGCAAGAGTGTAGACCTACTCATGCATCATTCCCAGCAATAAGATCGGAAATTACTGACACAAATCACGACACTTGCTTCAAACTAAAAATAAGAGAGCACAGTATGAGGTATAAGATAAACTACTCAAGAGACCTTTCGGGTTTCACTACATGAAGCGGGAATCAAGACTACCAATCGTTAGCTAACTTAAGAGGACCTGCAAAACATTGACTACACTGATTTATAAGATTAAACACATGCTTATAGTTATACCCTCTCAAGGAGTTTCTCAACATAAATTTTCTGTTCTCCGGGGCTTGAAGACCCTGACTTCATGATTGCGTTGCATACGAGTATCACTTTAGCTGGAGATTCAGCATTCACCTACGATTGAGAAAGAAAACGAAAACTGCATTATTGGACGGGCACTCTAGATCACTTATTTAAAGATGCTGAAACGAACATAGGAGGACCTTTTTAGCCACAAGGAGGGAAGCGAGTAAAGTAAAGAACCAGAAACTCAAGGAAATAAATAGACGGCTTCTAGAACAGTACCCAAACACGGCCGTTTAAGCCCACGGCAATTTCGAAAGATAGCTTCTTTCCAAGACCCTCAAGAAGTGGACATGGTGGAGAACTCAGGAGGCTAATCACAGAAAAAGGATAATCAGTAGACTTTTAATGGAAACAACTTATAGCTTCAGAAGGGGGAGAAAAAGTGAATTTTAATTCTTGAACCCAGTAGCGCTTTTTACGTAACTATAATTTAGAACACATACAACACTCGTGTATTTCCCGGAAAAAATGATGCCATTGATAGAGGTTCTTACATTCGTGAAAGGCCAGTTGAAGTTTCAAACATAAAACCGTCTTTCAGTGGTCCAAATTCTGCTGCTTTGCCGCTTGCTATTTCAACAAATTTTAACAGAAAGGCATAAGAAAATGTGCTTCTTCACGCTTATCTAGAAGCAAGCAGAAAGATATTTAATCCTTCGGGGTTTTCTTCAAAAACAAAAAAGAAGCAAGCAAACAAATAATTCAGACTACAAACCATCTGTGCACGATAACTCCGGGTTCATGCCAGCATTTGCTTTGACAACACGGGCATAAAGTAGAGTCCCAATCTGCAAAGGAACAAAAAAACGGGGGGATTGGGGTTAGATATAATCTGCCTAGTCAAAGACAGCTTTCAAATGACCATATTGAAAACTGCATAACCTGATCGCTATTTCACAGCATAAGAAACATTCTCGGTTTAGTAAGTCATTTTCCTTTATTCCATTATACTCCACAGTCACAGAAAGGTTTCTTTGGCTCAACTAAAAATGATCTCTCATAAGAAACAACAATATTACATAAGTATTTCCTTATTTTCACCATTTCTTTCCCTCTGGTCCTGTTCTAGTTGGAGATTGAGGATGAACTAAGCGAGGTAAACTCTTTCACCAGTTATAGAGAAAAATAAAGATAATGGGGTGGATAAATTCATACATCTACGAATGATTTCCTGATATTATACACAATGATTGCAGATTAACTATATTCTTAGACTTGAGAAATAAAAGTCGCATACCTTATGTGCTCTTTTTTACTACTCGAAACCTCTATTCGGGCCCACTTTTTTGTGTGAAGAAATTTGAATTATCGGTCACTTGGATTTGAAGGTGGGGACTAAGGTAAATAAATCAAAGTATAGGGAACTAAGCATCACAAAAGGAAGAAGTGATTTAGATCCAAAATTTTCCATATCTTGTTAGAAAGAGATGTTGGGATGGAGGTAGGATACATGAAATGAAGAGGATGAAGAAGGTGGTTGGGATTTGGGGAGAAGACTTGGGACTTGGGAGATTACGATAATGACTATGAAAGAAATACATTAGTTCTTCACATTTACATCACCTATTTCCCTACCTCTACGTTCAACATCTATACGAAAAGCACTTGTTGGATTAGGATTCAAAATCAATCATACCCATAAAATTTTGAGCAGGTTAATAACTTTTTTAAGTTTAAAATTAATCGAAGTCTGCAGAGTACAGACACCTGACAAAGGTAATTTGAGAACAATCATGTGTTCGGAGACAAACCATCATGGCCTTGAAGACAAACCTTCACGAACTACAGAAACAAGATCGAATATGACAAATAAATGGAAAGAAAATAGATTGTGTGAGACCATAATCATGGAAATGCTTGGAGCAAACTCATCAAATACATGAACGAAACAGAAGACAACTTAAATCAGAAAAGTGAGAAAGATAAAAGCTTAGTGTAGCCATCCTAACTTAATAGTGTCCAGTCTAATATCCATGCAGCTCTTCAGAATGCGTACCTCAAATTTTGGAATACTTTTCCTGATAACGCCTTCAAAAGCCAACACAGGCAAATATGCCAGTGTAGGTCCTTTGATGTCCACAAGAAAGTACTGCTCGCAAAGAAAAAATATCACAGTATTTTTAGCTTTAAGTTAAGAAGTTTATATGAGATGATAATACAGAGAAGCAAAAATAAAGAAATAAGGTGTTCAGTTTCGATAGATATAGATGCTTACATCTACTCGAGTGTCCAAAACGATGCCAAGGACATGATCCTCCACGCAAGGAACATACTGCACAAAATCACAAAAATAAGTTTATGCATCCATGCCCATTGCACCTCAATGTTAAATAAAATGTTATCAAACTTGCTTAAACTAGCAAAACAATTCAACATTCACCTTTCACAGTTCATTTACAAAACCTAGTAACTGGAACCGAAATTGTTGATGTACATTATATCTCATTTGTCTCGAACTTGAAAACCGATAGCAACTAAACAAACATCTTAATTTATTTTCATGGACCCATATGACAATTTGGAACTGAAAGGGTTAACCAATATGATTCAGAGAAATAACATTAGAAATTCAAAAACCACAAATTCGACTAAAAGTTACAAAAAAGGGGCTTAATTTAGACCCTGTCGAAGTAATGGTATTGCATAGTTCTAGTTTAAGAAAAAAAATTCTTACTCTTTTATGAGATCCTTCAACCCAATATTTGTTTGGCTTTGCAAATCTCAATTTGCCAGCTTTTATGACAGAAATCGTATCACCATCCTGACATAATGCAAATCCGAAAGTCAAATCATCAATAAAAAGTACGTATGTTTCTTATCAGTTTCATGTGTAGAAGAAATGAGTCGTACAAATAAATTGTCAATAGAAATGACTTTTAAACATTAGAGACACAATTATTCCACAATGCTAAATCTTACTTGTAGCTTTTTAAAGACCAATGCTAAACTGCAGAGCCCCACAAAGATCGCACTTAGCATTGTGTAGAACAAACATACAACTCAACGTATAAGACTAAAAACTTGTGCAATTTAACATCCATTTGGTATCAAATAATAAACTACTATGGACTTATGGAGGACTAGATACCCCTTCCATCCCATATATTGTCCCCTTTGACATTGGATAGTCAACTGTGATAGTTATTTTCACACAATATATAATAACTACCAACTTCTTAAAAAAGATAATTTGAAATAGTTGTCTCGATAAATCAAATGTAACCAAATCGATAATGTAATTTTCAAAATATTTGGAGAAACTGGTAATCAAAGTTGACAGCTAAAACCAATACAGGGCAATAATTTTGGGATGGAGGGAGTAACTTTTCAGTGCCAATGAGAAACACTCCATATCTAATTAAAAAAAAAAAAAAAAAAAATGGCTTCCATGAAAAACAACTCATGCTCACAGAGTATACCATAAAAATGAAATTTGTAAGCGATATGACTATCTCTATACTCCTCTCTAATTCTTCAATAGTTTACAAGTTGAGCTAGGCTCCTTGTGCTGAGTTGTTGAATTACAGTGCATATTCTCATTCTCTGTGCTGTAACATACAATTATAGTCACAGCAATTGAAATACGATCATCACACCAAATAACCATGATGAACAATTTATGCTAACTGAAGGTATCAGAGCACGGCTGGTTCAAAATTTGTAGCTTTAAACACACAACATTGTTTACGACATGTAGAAAGTAATCACACAACAATGGCATCGAGGGTCAACACTTGTAAGCGATATCGACTATCCAAATCAATCCATCACAGCACCACCAGACAAACCACAGCTACTCTGCCTTTTACACAAAGTTACAATCTTTCACGCCTAAAATGACCGAAATTCGGCATAACGTACTTCAATGGATATAAATCACGCACTAAAGTTAAAAATAATTAAAAAAATCGCTGAAAAGACAATTAAAACAAGTAGAAAACCCTTGGAGAAGAAAAAACCTGACGAAGGCCGCCACCGAGTTTAATAGTTTGGTGAGTTAATGTAGAGAGGTCCAAAACGACGTCGCCTGGAACCTAAGAATGATAAAAAAAATAGATAGAATCGGGGGAAAAAGAAAGTAGTTGAAATGAATAATCGAAAAAGAGGAGAAAACATACAACAAATTGATCAATGAAGGTTTTGCTTGCAGTCGAAGGATCTTCTTCCATTTTTGAGGAACTGTAAAACTCTAAAACCCTAAAATATTCTCGTTTTGGCGCGGAAGTTTTGGGAGACTGAAAGAGAAAAGGGAAGAAGCAGGAGAAAAGAGTCAGAGATAGTTTACTCGAATCCTCGCTTGAGTCGCAACCAACGAGAAAAGGGGCGGTGTTTAGCTAACAAGGGTATTCTGCTCTGGCCTCTGGATGCTATTGCAGCCTTGGATGCTAATAGAGTGTTCTGTTAGATCTAACAGGGGCAACTCTTACTACAACTGTCAACCCTTATCCAACCCTTATACAGTTACACTCGGCTATTTCTGCAATTCTGCTAACCCTAAATCCTAATGGCACTGTCAACCTAATAGAGTATGGATGCTAATAAAATAAAATAAAAATAAAGCTATAGGTACTTCGAGAAAATGAACATGGAATTATTCTCGTCCCATACAAAAAAGTCGAGTAATCATACAGTCAAGTATGGCAGCCAAATAATTCAGAAAATGATAATTCTAAGAGCTAAATGATATGTGGAGTAGCAGTAGTAAATTAGTTAACATTAAAGAAACCTTGAAACCGAATATTCAACTGAACTGCACACAATTCTTCGTCGTGTATCTTTGTAAGCATAAGGCATACGTTCAGCAGGATCTAAACATTTAAGTTGGTTTATAAATTCTACAGTTATACTCGGCTATTTCTGCAATTCTGCTAACCCTAAATCCTAATGGCACTGTCAACCTAATAGGGTATGGATGCTATTTCTGCAATTCTGCTAACCCTAAATCCTAATGGCACTGTCAACCTAATAGGGTATGGATGCTATTTCTGCAATTCTGCTAACCCTAAATCCTAATGGCACTGTCAACCTAATAGAGTATCAAATCAACAATACACAACTAAATTACCAAACATTCAATCAAATTCAATAATCAAATTTGGGGAAAAACGTATGAACAATAAACATACCAAAAAGAGGTCTTTAATGAGGGCGGCCGTTGATTCGCTACGCGGCGGTTGAGGGCGGCGAGGCGGCGGAGGCGTGGTTATGGGTTGGATTTAGGGTTTTAATTTGATGTATGTTTGTTATTTGTGTTTGGGTTGTTTCACTTGTCTCACGCGTTTCTCATCTGTTTTCCTTTTTTTTCAATTATTTTTTTTTCCTTATTTTCTCACGTGAGGCACGTGCCCCCACTTTCATTCCCCAAATCCGTCGGTAATTGAGATAGTGAGAATTGAGAAATGGGAAGCTGCGTGCGGGCGTGTGGCGTGCCTATTTGTTTACTCTTCGACTATCCTCAAGCAGTGGTCACGCTAACTAGGTCACGATCCGGTTTTACCGTTAATCACATCTTAATTATCTCGACCTACTTTCACCCTCTCAAGCAAAAAGTCACGACCTAGGTCATCAACCCAATCATTTTTCAGTTTACATCCTTCTCAATCATTGAAAATTCAACCATTAATTAATGTTTTTATTATTTTTTATTTTTCAACCAATTACAAGTGGTCACAAATATGGTCATGATTGTTTGCCAAAGGTCACAAATTGACCTTGGTTGGTCATAAGGTCACAAATTAGTGAATTTGGTCACCAATTAATTCTCTTAATTACCCATTAACCATGACCAAACAAGGTCATGACCTACCTCATGACCTTGCTTGGGGATGGTCTTAAGGTTTGGTTAATTTTTAAGTTTATGTTTTTAGATTAATTTAGAGTTTAGATGTATGGTAACTGGTAATAGACTAATGGACATATGGTATTGGTAATGGTATCTATCTATAAATATAATAACAAGACAAACTAAAGCATTACATTTAGGCCCGGTTTGACAAACGACGTAAGTAGATTCACAATAACAGATAACGTTAGCATAATACGGTTAGTAGATTTTAATAGCAGGTTTGACTATTAGATTAAATTAGCAGATTAAAAAGGGTGTTTGGTAAATAGCACATTACAAGATAATTAGAACGGTTTCATATATAAATTGAATATGCTAATACAATATGCTGCTATTTAGCAGCATATTAAAAAATCCCGCTTCTCTTTTAGTTTGAGTGTCTTTTCGTTTGTATGTTCCGGGTAATCCCGCTTATCTTTTACCAACAAAAAAAAAATAGTAGATTCCGACCAATATGCTATCAGAATACGTTGTTTACCAAACACATGAAAATAGTAGATTAATCGGTCAACTTACTAATTATGCCGGAATCTACTAATTTCTTTCAATATGCTGTTTACCAAACAGCGTCTCAATGTTTGTCCATGACTAATATGGACATATGGTATTGGTAATGTAATGGTAATGTCAATGTTAAATGTTTATTTTACTATTATTAATTTGCATTTAACGTTTACTATTATGATATTCAATGTCCAATCCATGGCCGGACATTGCATTCAACGTCCCGCCAATGGAGCACAGCCGCCTATCTCTCTCCTAGCTTTACGGCTTCTTTCTTTTAGTCTGTCTGCTTGCTACAAAGCACACAAGAAAGAAAACCCCTCGATCAGACTTTTTTTTTGTAATTTTCGATTATTATTCATGGACAGACATTGAATGTCATTGTCCAATCCATGGCCGGACATTGACATCCAATGTCTGCCCACGGAATGAAAAATGAGATTCAATATCTGTCCATGGATAGACATTGAATGTCATTGTTCATTCCTTGGCCGGACATTGGCATTCAATGTCTGTTCCATGGACACACCGTGAATGCTATGTTTGCAACATATTGAAAAAATCGATTTCTATCATTATCTAACACGAAACTATAAATTAAACATAACATAATTAATAAAATGTTAAGAATTTGGTAACTAACCGAAGAATTGGTTGAATGTGATGCCGCCATGAATTTTAGATGATTTTCGTGTTTTAATTTTTGTGGATTTTAGATAAATTAATCGGGTTTTTACATGAATTTCAGTGAATTTTTCTAGTGAGAGAAAGTGGTCAAGGACATCTTCGTCTGTTTTATGAAAAACGCCATCTACGTAATGACTACGTTTACTAAAATGTCTTTTACATTTACCAACCCCCATATATATTGGTATGAGTATTTTGTCGGGTCGTTTTCGAACTGAGCGGTTTCGAAACGGGTCAATTCGGGTCGGTTTTGTTATCGGTTCATCAATGCTCGGGTCAACTCGGCCCTCAGATGTCATTCGAATGTGGTAGTTTGGATCGATTTCGGATTTGGAACAGCCTTTTCGAATCGAATTGATCGAATCCGGTTGATTTTACCCCTTCTACCAAATCCAGTATGTGCAAAACTGCAAATACAGCATTACTGGCGCAACTTGTGGATTGTGTCTAACACAAGGATGCTACAAAACAATATAGATAACCGTTTAAGACATTGAACTAATTGACTTTATAAAAAAAAAGTATTATAATAACACAAATTCTCATTGAAAACGGACATAATCCGTCACAAACTGAAGACGGGATTGTGCGCCTCGTGCAATATGCACGTGGCATTATCCTTGGGGTGCTTCATGCCTTATTGTAAAAGAAAGATTATCCGTCTTCAACTACACAGCGACACACCTTATTGAGCTCGACCTACCCTGCATTCCACTAAGACAGAAAGAAACAATACTTGCTTTTATGGCAGAAGCAAAAACAATAAAAAAAAAATACTCCAAATGTACTTGCATTCCATTTTATAGGTTGTTCTACATCAAAATGTTCGTATTTGTGTACTAAAATTAGTAAAAAGCAAGATAATAATATAAACAAAATTAATAATGTTGTCAGTAACCAACCTTTTTTCATGAATCTCTTAGCTTTCTTATATGCCCTTTTCAAGTATTTCCTGAACTGAACCGAATCTAGTTTAATACGAATCAAGAAAGGGGCGAAAACCTGAGAATATGGAGATATAAGCAAGTTTGGAAGCGGGAAATGGTTTGTCGAACGCTACCTTGGCGTGCTAAAGTCGACGTCTCTGGTAAAATTTAGCGTGCAAAAGGCAAGAACAAAAATGAGGGCCAAACACATTTCACAAGTTAAAAGAATAATTTTTGACAGGAAGTCAGGAACTGATAAGGGTTTAGGGTTTAGGGTTTAGGGTTTAGGGTTTAGGGTTTATACTAGTACTACTCATCAAATCTTCAGTAGTTTCAAACTCGGATAAATAAGTCTACAGAATGTATTTTCTAGAAGAAATATCGAGGATGGAGTAAAACAATGGCGTTTAAAAAACAGAGAAGATAGAAACATGTAAATTAATCCGTAGAAAGAAAAATATATAGCCAATAAGCTATGTACCTTGAGTAAAGCAAAGACTGGCATTTCGGAGAGCCAATATGTTCATACAAGCATCAAATTTGCGAGAATTTTATGCAGTGTCACGCCGTGATCAATAACAAATACTCTCAAATAGTCCCTTCTGGCTTAGCATTTACTTATAAAAACCTTGAGTCGTTGCGACATTTAGGGAGTCCTGATGGAGGCAGTAATTCAAAAGCTTTACATTAAGCTATGAAAGCATAACGAAGTAAACCAGTCATACCTCGTACCTCTTCGGGCCAGGCCAAGCCATTTCAGTTGGTTTTATACGTTTTCTGCGAAGATTACTCTTCCTTATCTTCAGCTCTGCATTCATAGGCCCAAGCCTGTGAAATAGAGGAAGATAAACTCTATATGTGATACTATGTTACTCCGACACTTCGCTTAACTGCCGTGTCGCGTGTCAGACACGTGTCGGTGTCCGACACTTGGACACTCCAATTTAGACCACGAAATAGGAAAATTCACCCAAAATAGCCGTGTCTGACACGTCGGCGTGTCTGAGTAACACTGGTACTGATAAATGACAACTAGCAAAGAAATTTGAAAAGCAAAGTGAAGGCTTAAAATGTAGGTTACATGGTAGAGCATCCTGCGCCTTTTCTGAAGATATGGGAAACATCAAGACCAATGTCTTTCCAATGTATCAAGTTTCTTGCAGCATGTCCAAAATCTCTAAGCAAGCATGACATAAGATCTGCTGGAGTTGCAACCTCATTTCTATGAGCCGTGACGGAATTCACAAAACTGCTTGCAATGTCTAACAAAGCCTCTGCATCTGCTAGCTGTTCCGTAGGCTTCCGAACTGAAATCAAATTTGAACGAAAAACAAAATAAAATACAAATACAAATACCCATGTGTTTGTGATGCAAGGGTCATTTCAGGCAATCCAAGTTATAGTGATAGGCCGTGACTATATCTTCTTCTCTATCAATGGATCCAAATACTGATGTTCGCCAGATCGGATTTGTCAAACGATCCATTTCATTCCTAATCAAGTAAAAGGATATGACAGGAGGTCTGATGCAATACTAAAGAAGGTCTATTCTTATCAGATCCAAATAAATGCAAGATCCTTCAGTTACAGAAACCCTACCAGTGTTGATCAGGGAAACTACATCAACATTACTCTGGTGAGTGTGGACTCGTTCAACATTTGCTTAATCTACGAAATTTCTTGAAAAAATTTGGCCACAGATGCAACAAATCGATACCAGATTACCAGGTATCGATCCTTTACCTGATCTGAGATCAGGTTTCATTCAACAGAGCAGGCAACGAAAACATTCTTCAACCAGTTTGAAAAATTACCAAAGCATTATTCTGATACAACTGGATCCTCACAATTTTGCATACATATGATAACTGACGGTCTGGTAACTGCCATCCGTATGATTTCATCGAATTAAGATAACGGTGACTAACAATACACGTATCTGAAGGCGATTAAAGGAAAAGCAAAACAACCATGCGTGCAGCGTGCCATATGGGTTTAACTTTGCTAATAATATTACCATATATGCATAACTGATTGTCTGCATGACATTTATACTGCGGGAAGTATAAAATTCCAACCTAAATCACCACGTTGAGCTAAACCCAACTGATCATAAAAAAATAACATGGCACGAGATTGAGTAAATCATAAACACAAAATTCAAAGCTGTTAATAACAGTACTGATAATAAACAGATAGTAACAATATTGCTGGATATACCTTCAATTTTTGTCAGTGACCTTCGTAAATCACCACGCTCGTCTTTTATTGTCAAGCTCTAGGCCTCTAATGGTGGAATCTGCAGCATTAGTTAAAATACAAACAGGAAATACAGCATAAAACAGCAATTTGCAAACATGACCGGTTTTTATGCCCCATGTAACCAAGGCCTGAGTCCTTGGGGCCGCATTCATATGTTGTTGATTCAACCAAATGTCAATATCGGAAAATGCTAAATCTGTGCTTTTAGAGATGGGCTTGAATGCTGATAAGTGATAACTCAAGGGTGGTGAATTTCACACACTAGCAGTTGGTTGGTTTCCAATTATTTCGAAGAACAGAGATCAGAGGAGACTCGTATTCCACGAACCTTCTACCCAACGATTTCTTCCGAGAGATGTAAGAAGCTTACATATTTGCTTTTCGTGAAGCCTTTTCATTTGCGAAGAATATACTTCAAGAATGAGCAACAACGTCTACATTCCACGAAGGATTGATGCTCATGGTTCTTTGTAGCAACACCTGAACTATTGACACAGCAATATAGTACAGTCTGCACTACTTCAGAATGTTATTGAAAACAGTGTTTGGCAGAGGTTAACTACACAGCATAATTGCAAACTTTTGACTGTGAAATGATATTTTTGAATCAGGGCCTTAGTTTGAAGAGGCGCAAGGCGCACCGAGGCGATGAGGCGCAAGGCGAAGGCGCGCGCCTTTTGAACGCGAGGCGCATCTTTTTTGTATGAGCCTCTAAACTAGTTCTACACACCAAGTATTACTAAAACACATTAATTCACATCAAAAATATATTAAAAGATAGTTAAAATTAGGTTAAAGAATGTTTTTTTAATCTAAGATATTATAAGTAAGGAAAGTCACATGCTTAACATGTGACTTTTAGTGAAAAAGTGTCTACTAGAGCCTAAAGTGAATAAGGCGCGCCTTGTTGCGCCTTGAGCCTTCACTTGAGGCGCGCGCCTTTTTGAGCCTTTTGCACACAGCCACGCCTCCTTCCTCTGATGCCCCAGGCCCTGCGCCTACCCTCGCCTTGCGCCTAGGCGCGCCTCAGGCGCGCCTTTTTAAACTAAGATCAGGGCAATGATAAAATTGATGTCACTATTAGTTGAACAATTCGTAAATAAAATTGGATAAATGATGGGTATAAAGAAAATATAAAAAGGTACATTCTGTTAAATAACCTATACCCAGCTACCAACAGAAAATAACTGCCTAGTGCTTATAAGCTGAGTAACTCCAATTCAGAATTTCAGATCACTTCGCCTACCCATGTCTAACACTTGACGTCAGACACTAGAATGACGTCAGACACTAGAATGACATCTGAACACTATGAGGATCTTTCAAAAACGAGCCAAGTCAGACACCGTGGTGCTTTAAGCTGAGTCTGAGTAAAAAAATCACATTTACCAAAACTTATAGGATGTGATCATGCCTTCGCGAAAATATTAGAAAGTTGGGGCTTAACCTTAACATTAACCTCGTCTGTGCTTTTCGGAACCCTAGTAGCACAAAGCCACTGTCTAGGTGTTTCAAGGTCATCACCTGTTACAGTTGGTAGATGCCAACTGCCTCCTTCAGATTCTTGGATGACAATAGAGTAAGGCGGAGGCATGTGGAGATCGAGCCCTTTTTTTGAGACGGTTATCCTGACCTGATGTTTCTCCTTCCATCTAGGAAAAATGCTATTCCCTAGAAGCTGGAACAAGTGGTCTCTCATTTCATCATTAGTGATGAGCAAACACTTGTTACTAACGGCAGCATATAACCAATACCAGTCATCATTTGAGCCTTTTGGGGTTACATACAATGAACCCGCCTTATTCCAGTTTTCCAAAATTCTTTTGGCATTAGGATTAATGGCAGGGCCACTAGAAACACGTCCTGTGTGAAGTATAATAAGTGGCATTTTCTTTGAAGGGCTGATTTCTCGTAATTGTTCCACAATCTTATTAAGCTGCCTAAAATTAAAACCCGGAGTTTTGACCATGCCAACATTAGCACCATCCACGACCGCATCAAAAGGTCCGTGTCTCTTAAGCCACGCTTGAAACTGCACAAAATTAGCCCTCTTTTCTTTCTGGCTGGCCAAAGAACTCAAGGAAGTAGCAAAACCTTCAGTTTCGTTAGGATCAATGTCGATACACACAAGTTTCTCCCCACAAGAGCTACACACCCCTGTCTCATCCATCACCGCCTTCGCCACCTTCCACTTACCACTACCAAGCCAGCCTTGCCCATGACACCCACCTCCACTCCTCGCAACACCTTCCTTCACCTTCTCCACATCCCAATTCTCCAACCCAACACTACTACCCGTCTCGGACAAAAACCAACCCTCCACAATCTTCACAGTTTCCTCAGAAACCTGTCTCACACTCGCTCGCAACCTATGCAACATCTCATAAACCTTATCTCCCCTCTTAGCATCCACACTAACCTTCAAAAGAGCAGCCAACTCAGGCTCCTCAGCCACCACCCCACATTCCAACATATGAGCATCGACATCATACGCTCTATCAGCATCACCCTTCCCACAAAAACCAAACAACACCGGCTCATACGACCTAAGCTTAGGAATTACACCACAATCCTTCATCTTCTTAATCAATTCAAAAGCCATTTCTGGGTCATTCTTAGCAGCTGCCAATCTAGCTAAACTAGTAAAAGTCGCTTCATTCGGGTCAATCTTATTAACACCCATTTCCCTATATATCTCAGACCCCATTTCCAAAGCATGATTACTCACGGCACTATCATTACTAGCAGCAGATTGTGAGCACAAATAAAGCAAGACATTATAATGATAAACAGAAAGCGATATACCGTCGATTAAAGCGGATTTATACAGAGAAAGAGCCTCCTTAAGGTCATTGTACCTGGAACACATGTCCAATTTAGCTTTGAACACAGATTCAGGCAACTCATAACGAACTTTTTTCGACGTGGGCGGCCTTGAATCCCCTTCTTCTCGATTTCCGTAAGCTGAAACTGCTAATGTCGACAAGTAACGGGTTGACTTGGTGGGAAAAGAGTTAATTTTTGTAAAATGTGAAGAAAATTGGGTAATTGGGAAATTGATTGAAGACACTGTGGGATTTCTGAGGACAGTAAAAAAAGGACGACAATGAAAAAGGGTAATCGTAAGAGGTATCCTTGACATGATTTACCGCTAAAATCTCCAGATTTTGTTGCTGGTCGTCAATGGCGATGGGGTACGTTGTACAAGGGGTTAGGGTTTATCCATCCAATTGGTCTTGCTTAGTCCAATGCAATCTTAAGTTTGAACACAAATTCTGGTTTAAGACCGACATATAAATTCTGTCGGTCTAAAGCGAGATTTGCTGCTTCAATTAAGACGGTTTAAATTAGAGTAGGTATTTAACAAAACTAAACCAATTCGATACTCGAACTCAAGATTTGAGTTTGAACTGAACTCAAATTGACCCAATTAAACTCAAGTTAACTCGAAATGACGAGTACCAAAATACCCGGATTGATCCGACCCAAATTATTGCAACCCAAATTTGACACAACCCGAATCCGTTCCTGTTAGGAATAGATAATATTCCTAATGCCTCGGAAACTTCAGCATATGAGTATGGGAGAAAGAGTGCCTGAGCAGTGAGCAAAGACGACTAAACCACGATAAGCCGAGGCCGGAGAGTGAAAGTGAGGGAAAGAGAGAGTGAGAGAGTGAGAGAGGCTGACTGAAATTTTTTTTCTAGGGTTTTCTATTTTCAATTTTTCGATTCGGTTTTTGCGTTCCAGTGTTTTATGACCACCCTTAGAGACGACTGACGGCATGACGGGTATAGAGAATTATAGAATGTTTGTCTTTACTTACTTAAATGGGTATTATCCACCCGTGGATGTGTCCGTCACAAACGAGCATTTGTGACTAATTAATTTTTCTGGAGTTATGTGGATTTAAATACTCCGTATTTGTTTATTACGAAGTAGTTGTTAATGCGGTTTTAAATGTGATCATTGCAATATTTGCAAATGACATAGTACAATTTATTTTTATTTATTTTTCGGAAAATAAGAGTGATATTGGATGGTATGAATTATGATATACTTATGTAAGTCGGTCTAAATATTTGTTATGTATATTATATATTAGAAAATGAGTTGACACTTTTAGTATAAACTAAAACATTAAACTGATATTATTAGTTTTTACAAAAAATCATAAACATAATTTGAGAAAAATTATTATTTATAATTCTTTTAACTTTACTGAGTTTTCTTGATTAGTTTATAGTTCAATTTTTTCATATCAAAATATGATAAGATATATGATAAATTAATAATGTATCAATTTAAAACATTTGAATAACAATTAAAAAAATATCTATATTTACCGCAAACATACAAAATATACGCTGATTTTTATATAAGGAGAATAGAATAAAACAGGATATAAATAGGGAAAATTACGTAATATAAACACAATTTATAATGTTTTCATTACCCAACTTTTTTCATGAATCTATTAGCTTTCCTATATGCCATTTTCAAGTATATCCTAAACCTAATCAAGTCTAAATTAACATCTTGCTCTTTCAAGTACACCTTCTTTAATAAGGACCACCCCGTTCCGTTTAGGCTATGTTTGGATAGGGGGATTTGGAGGGAAAGGGAGGGGAGGGAAAGGGAGGGATGAAGTTTCTCTTGTTTGGATACAATATTTAGAGGGAGGGAAATGAGGGGGGAAAGAAATGAGAGGATCTATTTTTCCTCCCTTAGTTCAAATTGTTTTCTTTCCTAAGGAGGTGAGATTTGGAAGGAAAACACAACTTCAAAGCTTCATAGATGTATGAGAAGTGTATTATTGCCATTATTCATCATATTCCGTAACATCCTCCATACAATACATCATGTCCTTTTTTATCCCCTCCCATTTCCCTCTTAAAATTTTTATTATCCAAACAACCACAATTCCCCTTCCCTCCCCTCCCCTCACCTCACCTCACCTCACCTCCCTTTCCCTCCCCTCCCTTTCCCTCCTAAAATTGTATCCAAACACACCCTAAGAGAATTCGGGTTAGTAAGGATCGGGTCATATTTGTTGTACTTGTCGACTAAACTGCTCTCCTCGATTCCAATTTTATACTCCTTGTAATCTAAACCCATTTCCATAGCGGGTTTTCCGTAACATAATTCCGCTACCTCGTCCGTCCCAATAGGTACCACTTGAATAAAAACGGATCCGGGTCGGAGAAATAATAAATGTGTTAATGCTGCTCCATGGACCCCTACCAAGGCATGACTTTGATTCATAAGCCCAAATGCCTCCTGTATTGATGTATTAGGCCTTGGCTCAAAAATGGTCACGTCAAAGCCCAATTCTTCTGCCATGGTCTTGATTTGGGCCTGGTTTATAATCACCCGGCCCACATTACCCGTCCGACTCAATAACACCAACTTCGGTCGCTTCGACAAATCCTTTGAAATCGGGTAATCGGCATTCGAATAAACCCGATTTAGAAAATTATGGAAATCAACAAGTGTTTTATTAGGCAACAAATGTCGATTAATAGTCATAAACCCATGACATATCAACCCAACCGTAACAGACCTAAAACAATGTACATTAGTTTCGTTATCAAGATCAACAATCGGATACACACTAACCCCACGTAATACATCACCATACTTCCGAACCCACCAATCCCTCGACTTCCCAATCACCAACGTAACATCCCGATTAGACAACACCCTCGACTCAACCGTAACAAACAAGGGTAAAAACCCTTCATTAAAATCATGAAAAAAATTACCCGTATACCCACCAGCAGTAAACACAACCGCAGAGGTATTATGAACAACATCGCAAACCGGGCTCGAAGGGCCCGAAACCAAACTCACTTCCTTAATTCTGGACATAATTGAGATCTCAAATTTTCTCGGGTAAGGCCGGATTTTAACAAAATGGTAAGCGGGCCGGGTTGACCCGAAAGTATAGAATGTTGAAGTGGTGGGGTCCAGGACAGTTGAGCCGTTAATTGTACAGGTGTCGTAATGATAGTGAGTTCTGTCGCATGAAATTACTGATTGGATATTTGATGAAATAGTTGTTTGTGGGACCCAGCGAATCACAGGTTTCTGTTTTTGACTTGTTTGATCTGCAGATGAAAATCTTGGTAGGTTAGACTAGTCACTGAACACGGATGCTTGTTCCGAACGGACATTATTCGTCATAAGTTAAAAACGAATAGTATCATTTATACAATACGAGTATATAACAATACAAGTGGTAAATTAGGTTGAAAAATATTTGTGTTTAACCGTTTAATTTATAACAGATAATATCCGTCTTGAATGAGACAAGTTAACAAATTGGTCACTAAATTGGTTGATTAAAGTATTTTAGCTCATATTCTTCTGAATTATCGTGTTTATTTAAAGTATTTATTGTGAATTTTATTAAAGTGAGGAAAAGTTATTGTATTAGAGGTGAATATTAAGAGTATTATTGTTGTTATTTTAAACTTGAAATAACTTAAATAGTTAAAATAAAATAAAAGCAGAATATGTAAAAAAAAAATGGATATTACATGTTCAAATCGAGTCATTTTATATTGGTTATATTACGTGTTTTTGGATTTGAGTTATTGTTTTAGTTTTGAATATGTGAAGCATTGATGATTTTGGAATTAGGTTAACAGAGTTATTTGGGTATGAATTAGTTTCGAATATGATCAATTTATATACTATATACAATCATTTTTGTTAATTCTTATTTGTAAAATAGAAATAGTTTTGCCAAATTATTTTTATTAACAGGAGAGTATTTGGTAATTTTTTTATTTAATATAAACAATAATTAACCTGGTTTAAGTTAGTCGTTGGAGTTAAGTAAGTTACTTAAATCGGGTATATAAATGATAACTGGTTTGTTTTTTGAACTCCTAAAAGTGGATTCATTCATTTTTCACGATTAGCAATAAAAATGTCAACAATATGTCCCGTCAAATAAGTCTCCTAGCTACATTCATCAAACTAACATGCATGACAACTAGTTTTGATCAAGTAATTTATGGTCGATTTAAACTAGAGTTTGACAAAGCTTAGGTATACAGAACAATACAACCGTGTCAGAACAAGTTACGACAGACTCAAGGTAGTATTTGGACTGTTACCCCCGCGAGTATCATATCTCAGAGTTACCATTATTGAGTTGTGACATTTTTTTCAAGTATCAAAACTCAACAAATATCATTATAGGTATATACACAACACAGTTTTTCTTTTAGATCTTATAAAAATATAAAGGTGATACAAACTTTTATTCGCAACGATTATAAATAGGAATCTGAGAGTGAGCGTTAGTAAAGCACATTGCTAAATTTAATCTTTTCTACATACGAAACGCATTGTTCTAAGGTTTCCTATACTCGAAGAACACGAGTGGCATGGTGTCATTGTACTTGCTAATCCAACAATTTTATGAAACAATGAGCTAATGTACATATAATATTTTCCGTAATATGTATTTTAATTAAAGAAAAAAATTAGAAGTGCGTGATTTGTTTGACATCAAAGGGAACTCGTAGTCACCACCTTAGATGCGCACACGATAAACTCATTAGATGCACGTAATAGCCTGTAAATCCCGTATACCAGATAAGCCACCTTTTTACAAGGATAAAAGACACAAAATCTAGAGGACAAATCCTCATGATGTATTACTCCCACAAAGTGCGCAATTTTATTATCGCAATTTTATTATTCTTTAAGACTTTAAGTATAAAGTATATTATAAAACTTATTGGAATAAAAGAAGCGTGTTATAAACTTATTATATTGTTCAAGTCTTTAGTCTTAAAAAGTAGTGAATCTCCAAATTAAATTCTACCCATTAAATTGTGATTGAGATGATACATATGCAACGTATATATCTAGTTGTTTATATATAAAATCTTTAGAGAAAGATTTTTTAATAAATTATTTTTCTCCTACCCTTTTATGTATTCTTCAAACTATTTTTTTATTGATTGTGACTCAAAATATCTTTTATTTAGTACGAAGTATTTTCATAACAATGGTACCTATTTATCATATACTCCGTATTATAGGGTAACCATTTTTATCAGGGCCATATTTCATAGCACATGCACGTAGTTTGTTACTTTATTTATCTTTTTCCGTCAATTTGTAAATGATAAAGTTTATTAAGAGAACGTCTATCAAAAACACTTACTGATCATCTATAATAAAAACAAGGAGTCACATAACCCAAATAATGAAAAAATATCAAAAAATTATTTGCAAATTAAATGAAATAATAAATTTTGCTTCAAACGGTCTAATATAAAACAACTAAATATCATCATTGTTTTAATAGAATATAACCATCTAATCACAAATAATTCTACCCAGTATAATGCTAACATTTTATCATAAAATGACTATATTTATATTTAATTTGTCTTAAATAACCTGTCTAAAATAAGAATTTGCATAATAAAATAGCAGTGGTTTTGCTTCAGACCACCATTTTGGTCTGAAATAATAAGACGATATTTTGTAACCATATTACAGCCAAATGTAACCATTATTTACAAACAAGTTATCATAAGCTGTAACATTGACCATACTATCGTGGTTACATTTGGTTGTAAAATGGTTACAAAATTCCGTCTTATTATTTCAGACCAGAGGTGACGGTCTGAAACAAGAATTTGTGATAAAATAGAGTAAGAAATGTGTAAACAAACCTGAATAGTTTCTGAAAGAATTTGAAGTCCAAATGGAAGATGAAAGGCTGATTTTTGATACAGAATTTAAATGTAAAACTGAGAATATGCAAAATAACACAACCAACCCATATGTTAAACACATAACACCAATCGAATTTGATCTTAACTTCATTAACCCGGAAAAATATTTGTCGATAGAGAAGGAATCAAACCGGAAAAATGTCGTTTCAAACGACTAAACTGAACTGAATTGAGTTGAATTGGATTAGATTGAATATACAATTTCTTTCTTGATAACTTGTAGAAATTCAATGGTTTTATTTTTGGATTTTCATGACTTTTGGAGTTAATGCATTAAGGAGAGCAAGAGATTTCGAAAAAGAGTGTGTATGTGTGTATATATGGTATTGGTAATCTACCTTGAACGTCACCCAATTAGTCAAACATGAATGACCAATTACGGTAATTCTCGAAGAAAAAAGAACCTACATCGGATTTATTGTCTCGCATTATTAGAAATAAGATAGAGAATTGTATAAGAATAATCGAGTACTAGTGTAACACCCGTGAAAAATCACGGGGTTGTGTACACTTATTTTTAAAGACGACGGAGGTATATTCATTTCAATATATAGCAATTCTATTTATTTGAACGAATTATATTTTAACGGGATGTTTGCATATAAGATATATTCGGTCAAAAGGTGAATTTCCTGCTGCACTAATTTTCGAATAGCAATTAGTAATGATGATAATATTTGGATTACTTATGATAACATTAATGAATAAGGTATATAAGAAAAAACAATAGACGACTAAAAAAAGATTAAATAACTAATAATGAGTAATTTGGAAAGTTATTGTCTTTTGATGAATTGCTTACGGAACATAAGTTGACGGACAAATACGATGAACAAAATAACTAATCAGGTAAAAATATAATTTAAATGGGTGTATTAAAATTCGATAATGTAGGAGGAAAATTACAGTTTCTCGAAAACCTCCTTGTAAACAACATTCGTTGTTGTATTAGTCATTCCTCCTTCTTCATCAAGGAGTAACACTTTTAGACCTTTCTTACTCGTAACGCTCGATATAGCAACGTACAATTGGCAATGGGTAAAGACTGGTCTGGGAAGATAAAGTTCAACACGAGATAGAGATTGACCCTGACTTTTGTTAATAGTCATAGCGAAAAAAAACAAAATTAAATTAAGTTTTATATATTACAAAATTAAACCCACCACTACAATATTCGTTCGATCTAAACAAACCCCAAATAAAAAAATGCAATCTTTAGGTCTAAAAATTTGCCCAGATTTTAACATTGAAAGATGCTTTACAATTTACTAGATAAGATCGTTCAAATCTTCTTTATCAATTTTGTTCTTTTTTTCGAAATGAAGTTGTTGGAAAGTGCTCCATTGCTTGTCAAATGTTGAAGTGCTGCAGACTTGACTCAGGATTCTGATAGCTACTCTTTGTAACATCGGCGCTGAATCCCCATACTGCTCCCACCATTCCCCTGTACAATGTACATGTATTTGGATAAAAATTCAGAAATTCGCTAAAATCTCGAGTTTCTCAACAGTTCAGATTACAGGTCTACTTTCAGTTGTACTGTACTGTTTAGGGTAATACTCGGGTTTTATTCGGGCCAATTTTTACCCCCTTTAATGACACTATCACCCCATTTTTACAGGGTTAATTCACCCAAGTCAACTGCAGTAAAAGCTGATATTTCAGGGATGCTAATACTTACCAGGTGTCACTGCATCTCGTGCTTCCTTAGCTAGGGTACAACCAAACATTCCACTCGCCCTTGTAAACAAAAGCATTTGTGCAGTAATGTCGCGCCTCGACTCAGGTGTCGGAAGTAGTTTCTCCACCACATTATAGAAATCCTCTTTGAGAGCATACAGGAATTTGATTTCAGGGTTATACTGAATGCAAGGGTTCAAAAAAGCAGCAGCTGAATGCAATGGTGTATGGAGCTGGTTATGCCATTTCTTATCGACTATATCCAAAAATGTCTTACATTTTCCCTCGTCCATTATATAATACGTTCTGATCGATTCCTTGGCTTTCATCATCAACTCATAAATTAAACACACAGCCGGTTTAACATCGGCTATTTCCCTAAGAATCCTTAAAAATGGCTCAGAAATAGCCACACATTCTTCTACTGCTCTCCAAAATTCATTATCCTCCAAAACAGCTTGTGATTTGGTTCCACAGCCTGAGTAAACAGAATACTCGGGACTGTTGAACATTTGCTTCAATTTCGGTCTTTGTCTGAATAACGCTTGTAACTCGGGACTGTTGAACATCTACGTAATTTACGGGGTAATGTTCTAATCTAAACCCATTTAGCAGTACCAGCTCCAAGTTGCTCTAGCAAAAATCAATGCTTTACAATGCACCTATGTTGCTTGGACTCTTCAATATGACCTCGTGTACCCGTGTCGTACACTGGATACTTGACACTCGGACATGAGTAGGACACTCGGACACTTCATTTTAGACCAAAAACATGATTTTCTTCACAAAAA
Organism: Silene conica; assembly: GCA_029255685.2. Lineage (NCBI taxonomy): Eukaryota > Viridiplantae > Streptophyta > Magnoliopsida > Caryophyllales > Caryophyllaceae > Silene > Silene conica. Next base: position 97,862,921 of record CM055312.2, read on the forward strand.
TAGAAGAATCCGACACTTGGACACGTACCATGTCGGATACTTCTAATCGTGTCTGAGCAACATAGCAATGCACTACCCCCTCCCTCCCTCTGTCCCAATCATTTCTTTGCCTTTGATTAAAATACCCCTCAGAGTAAATCGAACTCTCAAAACATGCCATAATCAACTACATTAAAGATCAGTAAAAGCATAATATAAGATGCTAACAATGTCCTGAACCCATTCAACCATCCCAATTCAAGCTAATACTACAACAACGAAATTTCCCCAGTGCCTCAATAACTCCCGCAAATAGCCATTATACATTTATACCCCTTACGTTAGGGGCACAAAGAGACTGTTCCCGAATAATTCAAGCTAACACTAACAATCAAAAGCCAACAGTTTACAACTAACCAACATAAACACACAATTACACAAACATAACCTTCAAAAACCATTTTCCATACCTCATGACTGGATGAATGAACAACAACATTAACACCTTTGAGAAAAACCGACTGATCAAACCGCGAAAACTTAGGATCAATGACATGATCTAAGGTAACAACATTCATCAATCTCAAAAACCCATCTTTCAATATCCCTAAACCATCACCATATTTACTCCCAACACTTTTTAACTCAAAATCATTACTTATATAAACAACTTTATTCCCATTTTTAACATAATTTGGCATTGGCCATATGTTAATCTGCTCAACATTTCTATCAGCAGCATATACTAACACAACTTCAATCAAAAACACAACAAAAAACTGCAACTTTTTCAACATTCTTTTCTCCATTGTTGCACTTTATTTCTATAATTATCATAAACTATATGCTAAACTAATAAATACCCAATTCATATATATAATCAAACTACAAACCCTTTAAAGAACATGACATTACTACAACAAATAAACAGCTCAAAAATGATATTACAGAAAATGGGTAGCTAAAAATACTAAAAAAAAGAAAGATAATAATCACAATTCACAACCAAATCTGGGTTGATAACATTAAATTTAATACTCTATTAATAATATATGGGTTTTTGGAAATGATAGAATGTTGCTTAAATTGATCATGTGAGCTGCATTGGTCCCAACTCACAAGATATATTTGGGGTTCAAAAAGCGTACTAAATCGAATGGTACTATTAATAAATAAACGAATAAATAAGGGATTCGGGTTCAAATCGCACTCGTCGAATGATATAAATAAATAAATAAATAAGGAAAATTATGGATAAATTAATTAAATTCACGTGATTTTGTATGGATAAATTAATTAAATTCACGAAATTCCAACAATTACAAACAATCAGATTGCTTAAATAACATCCAAAATTAACAATCAAAAGTAAATAATTGATACTCACATCAACAATTTTGGCGACAGGCGACTCCTTGAATGTTTTAACCCAAGGAAATTGAGCAGAAACAACACCAGCAAACGCGCGTCCAAAGAAATCAGCAAATCGCATCAATTGTACATCCTCCTGTGCTTCATACGTAGCCTAATCCAACACAAAACCACAAAAAAACAACAATTTTCAGTCAATTTAATAAAATTCAATACAATTAACCCTAAATCCCCAAATCAAAATAAAATCAAATCAAATCCTCACCGAAATATCAACCAAAAACGCAGCCAAACTCTCAGAATCAATCTTCGATCCAGCATCAGTAACAGAAACCTTAGGTTTCTTCTCCGCTTTCGGTTTCTTCTTCTTCTCCTTCTTCACCTCATTAACACCACCAACATTACCATTTATAAGCATACATCAATAAACACATTTATAAGCATACATCAAGTGAATGGGAAAGGATTGTATAACTGAGATAGAAAGCGTAAATTTTACCTTCAAGGGTAAGGGTTTAGGGATGTAAGGGACATTGCTGTTTCATAACCAATTCATGTAAACTTGCAAAATTGTTGACATCTGTTGACAAAAAACAACATAATCGCCAAACAGAAATACTCGTATAACTTCCACCAATTCATTGATGTTTAACACAAATAAGACATATAAGTAAAGTTGTAGATAAGAGTATAAGATAGCTTTTGTGTCAATTCATATTTCAATTAAATGAAATTAAAAGACCCTGAGACATAATCATTTAATGATATGCTTATAGTATTGAATCTGCAAAGGTAAAACAATAAAAAATTGCAAACCTTATACTGTATAAACTAAAATTGGATGAACCTTTTAGTATCAAATGCCCAAATCCACAAAAATATAGAAACACACTGTTATTTGGTGTAAAAGGGAAACAACGGAGTAATCTAATAACCTCGTAAATTAAAATTGCAAGCTTCAGAGAAGATCAATGGCGAAAATATGCAGACTCTTTTTTAGAACTTATTTAACATGAGCATGATAGAGAATGAAGGAGGAAGAGTTGTTGGGGGAGGAAGAGTTGTTTTCGTCTTCTATAACTCGACGGCGGAAGTAGTAAGATAACATTTAGGGTTTATGGATTATTAGATTTTGCATAGGCAGGAAAAGAATTGTTCTGTGCTTGAAACGTGTATAATAGAATCTTTAAATTATTATTAAATTAGTAAATTATTAAATTAATATGAGGTGACATAGATAAGTGAATCTGATAGGTCTAAAAAAATTGAAAATGCTGAGGATGAACGTGAGAGCTCGAAATACCCAATGCTGCGACATGATTGCGCCACGTAGGCGGAAATCCATCCTTCTTTTATAGTAATAATGATTATTGATATTGTTTATTCGTCCCTCTAACAGTCTAACCATATATTACAACGATTTTTCCAACGTGTGCCCTAAGCGCACACGTTAATAAACCGAATATGGAAATACTCGTAAGATATTCTTATGGTAAATTCAAGTATTAACATAGTTTTATCATAATTAGTGACAATATCTTATGAATATTTCCATATTCGATTTATTAACGACCGATAGTACAATCGCAATGTATATATAATACTACTGAACATCACATAATATTGCAAACTGAATATATGTTATCCTAGAAAATTATAATATCATGCTATAGGATATATTACGATGCCATATTTCTTAATTATGAATATGTCGATATCTCAATATATACCGAGATCTCGTAACATGGATTTTATTTGTTTTTTAGCATATGTATATTTTTTTCGAGTTTATCACCTCAATTTTTTTATTTTAGTATGTGTATTTTTTTTTAGCTTATTAAAGTTTATACGTTAGATTTTAATTTTTTTCCCGTCAAAGCTCAAACTAAACTTAACTTATATATAATGTTTATGAATTTTATTGTAATTTTTTTGAGTTTAGCGTTTAGGTGAATCAACTCATAAACTTTACAATAAAATTTAGAAACTCAAACAAAAATAAAAAACTTTATTATAATGCTAAAAACTCACAAAATCAGTGGTAAACCGGTAACACATCGAATGTTTGATCCATTTATTGGTAATTCTCATATACAGGGATTTTTTCATTCTTTTGTTGCATAAAGAGTGACCATTTTTGTTAATGTTTATTAAAAAACTATTTTTAATTGTGAAAAGTTGTTATTATTTAATAGAAAAATGTAATTTGAAATTGTAGGAATTCTCCTACACTGAAAACGAATGACTAATTTAGTCAACATGAATGACCAATTAGTAGTATTTTAATTGATTCGGCCATAGATTGAGATAGCTTGTTTGACATTGTAGTAATTCGGTTATATGACCGTCTTTTTTCCGTGTTTTATTTGTAAAAAATGATCATTTTTTATCAATATTTATTCAATGCGGTAAATAGTGATTACGGTTAAAAAGATGACCTTTTTAAACCAAAAAAGTAGTCACTATTTATAAAAAAATGGTCACTTTTTATTAATCGCATGTACAATTGTTGTACAAGAGAATTTGCGTTGAAATTGACTCGAGAACGTATAAAATCATAATTAAGTTAATTGGATTGAACATACATTAATGGAATATGTAATTGAGGGGATATCAATGGATTTCATTGCGATTTGTATTGAATTAAAGGCAAAATAGATTAAAAATAAAATTGCTCAAATTATAAATTCGCATAATATGACTCGATTGAATTAGCAAACGCGCAAAAGGTATAATAAATCGACTAAGACTCTGTTCTTCTAAACTAATTTTTCTTAACTTAAATAAACTAATTGAACTAAACTGAACATATAACATTAACAATTGTAATTAACTTCAAAAGAAGATGACCTAAGTTGACCAAACTATGAACGAGTCAAATTAAGGAAGAGTAAAGCCGAGTTAGAAAAAATTACTTAATTTAAAAGTTAAAACGATCTGATCAACACTATATATGCCGGGTCTTTGGGTTTAGTAGGCCCATTTTATCCATCAAATATGTATTTTTATTACTAACAAGCAGATTGAACCGGCTTTAAAATTAAAGCCCATTTTCAAATTGACCCAATTTCATTATTCTTTAACACCCACTAAGAAACCACATTCTATGTATATACCACTTTCGTTGTTCCAATATATAAAGTGAGGGTAAATTATTGACTGAAACGAAGAAAATATATTGGTTTTATAATAATATGGGTTAATGATAACAATTGTATTTTCGAATTACTAACTTGTTTAAACAGATAGCGCAATTTACAGTAAACTTACAACAATTTTATGTACCTAATATTCCGATGTAATGATAAATAATGAGGTGTGTACGATATTACAAGATCGTTGTTTATCCCATGATGGTTATTTCGAATCGAGTGAAATTAATAAACTACTGCAATTAATTAGCAATAACAAGATTGAATGTGAATGCATTTTTGAGTTTTAGAAGATGTTTAGAATTTTTAAATGTAAGATTTTACTAGTATCTCTTGACAATTAATGCAAGAAATTAAAATAGAAAAATATATAGAAATCAAACTTGTAATTTGATAAATAGTATGGAGTAGTTTTTATCTCAAATAAGATTCACAAGAGTCGCAACCTTGGATGCAAGAATTAGATACAAAATAAGGGGTATACTATATATGTTAGTGGAATATCCGATACTACTACATATACAGGAATAAAATGAGTAAATATTACGATTTTATTACGATGAAAACGACAAAAAATAGAAAAAGATTGTGAACCATTTTGTGCAACTATGACTCTATATTGTAAACAAATTAATATATAAACCTTATTTAAAGACCGACATAACCACAGTTTTAAGACAAATAGGATTATACATCCAGATGTATATGAGCATCGTATATTTAATAAAAATCTAATTGAGCTTATATGTAATTTTTTTAGAGTTTTAAACAATGTTTTATTGCACTAAAACTTTTTAGTGTTAAAATTAAAATCTTTGGGTTTTTATATGTATTTTTTTGAGTTTTAATATAATATTTTGATTTTATAATTTTTTTATAAGACGCTCAGATTCTTTTCGATAAAACTCGTAAAATATATACATAAGCTCAAATTATTTGTTATAAAACTCGAAATCATGTATACATCTAGTTGTATAATCCCCTAATTGCAATTTCAACTTAACAGCAAGACAAACAACTAATGGTACAAATTAAACTCGAAAAAAAATTAATTCTCCATCTAATTTTTTTTGGATTTTTATTATTTAACAGGGACGAACGCCTTGCTAACTCCCGAAAAACTCCATCGTTATTGAAAGACATGTTGACCAATTATTAGAGTGCAAAAACCTCAATAACTCCATAAGTGATCCTAAATCGTGTACTCTTGTTACCCTCTTATGGGCTTATGGATTTAGGCCATACTCCTTATGTGGGCCCAATGATTGTCTTTAGTTTGTAATCAAAGCATCAACTAGTTTAAACACTTAGCTTAAAGTAGAAATTTCAAAGCCACTTATACCTAATTTTGTTTACTACAATGTTAAACAATATCTTCTTAAATAATACTAATATCCATGTTATTTTTTCGGGTACGGGACAAAATCCGTCACTTTAAATTGAGATAAAGTTGCAATTGGAAGAATAAGTATAAAGAGTTTGTCAAAGATTTTTTTAAAAAAGGCTGTCACAAGACACATTTGATTTCAAGCAAGACTCTTTATAATAGTGGACTTAAATTTGATTTCAAGCAAGACTCTTTATAATAGTGGACTTAAATTGTTAGAAAAAACATAATTAGTTTACTTGAAAGACTTTAATATACTTCATCAAATAAGAAAAATGTTGTAATTTCAATATTAGGAAAACTGAGGGAATAACTAATAAGGTAGGACATCCTTGATATTTTTATGGTATATAACATATCATAGTACAAAATTTGAAACAAATACTATGAATATGATATAGTGATTTAAAGATACGGGTAAAAATAGAATGTTTTATCTTTTGAGAATGACAAAATATCGGTTATATCTCAACTATAACGAACGTCTATAACCCGTGTTATAGTATAAATATAAATTGGTAAGATTATGTTGTTTTTGGCGGAAAAGAGTTATAATGAGCTAAAACTAATAAAGTTGAATTGAACTAAATGATGTTGAATTGAATTAAACTAAAGTAATAGCTGATTTGTGAAGAGAACAGAATATAATTAAACCGAACTACAATATGTTAAAATTAAGTACAGAAGAACATAACATAGCCTAATACCCGTGACTTAGATACGTCCCACATATTCACACTAATCAATTATGATATTACGAGAGTACTTCACGTTAAAAGTTACGATTTCCCCAAACATTAATTATAAATCCATCACACAAATATACAAAAATGGAGAATTATCCCAAAAATTCCTTGACAATTCAAAATTATAATCTTATTCTATAATTTGAGATAAACTTTTATACACATAAAAAGTAAGAAATGAATAGAAAATGCAAAGAATTAAAACAATCATGATATTGACAATTTTCTCATTTATTTCTTTTTCCTTTTTTATATAAAGAACCCCGTTTTTTTACACAAATTATAAAATAAGACAGTTTTATACCGTTAAAATATACTTTCCTAGAAAAAAACCTTCATTTATTGCAATCAGCCAATCAATAAAAGAATGATTTTATACCAATAAACCGTTTCACCCTTTAAAACGGTCTCCCACAAAAAGTACTTAATCCAATTTATTCATTTCAAGATTTTTCTTACCTAGGATCTCTCCCTCATAAATCTTAATAAACTCTATCTATTTCCAACACAAAATCTCCAACAAAACACATTTATTTTCCTTACTTCTCTCTCTAAAAAAAATAAACGAAAAAAACACTTGTTTTCTTCACGTCTTCATCTCTCTCTCTATATCTAGAACTACTACTTATTCTTTTACTTTCAGATAGTGGGCCCATCAGATCGAAATCTTTCATCTTTTTTTTTTTCTTTTTTTTTCAATTCATGATTATCTAAATTACTCATTTTTATATCCATTTACTACCTAAATTCTAGTATAATTTTAGTGTTTTTCACTGTTTTTCTTGTTAATTTGAACTGGGTTTTTGATTTAATTTTGTGGGTTGATGATATTTTTCACTTTTTCATACAAAATTTAGTGTTTTTTTGGTGATTTGATGTGGGTTTATAATGTTTTTCAATTTTTTTTCATGAATAAATTATAAAGTTGATTTTTTTATTAGTATTTTTAATTTTTTTTGGTTAATTTGAGGTGGGTTTTTGATTTAATTTGGTGGGCAAATAACAATTTTCACTTTTTTTTCCATGAATAGTTTTAAAAGTTAATTCCTTTTTTTGTTTTTTGTTTTTGTTTTTAATAAATGTGATTGAATTTTAATGATGGGACTTTCTAGGATTGTTTTGGTTTTATTGTTAAATAGAGAATAATTAGAGTGAGAGAAGTTGCTACTTAAATGATTGATTTTTCATTGAAAAAAATTGTTTAGAGAGAGAAATTATTAAGCTAATTATTCTAGAGAGAGAATTGAAGGTGATTGGAGGGTGTCTTGGTCTACTCTTTAAGGTAATATAAAATAAAATAAAATATAAAATATAAAATATAAAATAAAAATCATTTTATATTTATTATATTTTGTTTTATTTAATTATTTAATATTTTTAAACACTTGTTGTATAAATTAGATTTGTGGGTTTTTAATTTGTGGTTTGTAATTGTGATTATTGATCATCTAACTCTGTTTCTAGTTTATGATTATTTGTTAGTTCTTTTATTGAATCACAAAAGCTAGTAAGTTATTGAATTTAGTTTATTTCATTTGATGTGTAATTCAGTATTGGATGTATTAAATTCTGAATTTTGGTACGACTTTGCATTTTATTTCATTTGATGTGGGAATTTTGTTTTGTTTTGATTTGCTTGTTGGTTTGCCTATTGGCAATCAGTCTTGCTTAAAACCGTCTTAACTTAAAGACCGACCAGAATAGCCATTTATTTTCACCTCTATTTTAATCGAGCCCGAGTACCGAGTAAGACGGTTTTAAACAAGAATCAGTGATCTATTGGGTATTTGTTGCTCATTTTTTAAATGCAAAAGTTTTGATCTTTTTGTTTACCTTAAGTCTTGCTTAAGACGGGTTAAATACACGAAATGGGTTATTAAAAACAAAAAAGTTGCATTTTATAGGTAATAAGTGGGGTAATTTGGTATGTATTTGACCGTAAGCGTAAGCGGGATAATGACGGTCTGAAATGAGAATTTGAATTATGTTTAATAGTAGGGTTTTGACTCTTCAAGGTCTGAATTAGGATATTTTTTGATGCAGAAATCTAGTGTAGTCACTTTTTAATCTTTGTTTATTGTTTATTGCATTACTGTTCTTCATTCTGTTCTGATTTCAATGTATTTCACTGTTGTAATAAATTTTGTGAAGAATCCTGTAGTCTATTCCTCCTAGAATTAGTCGTAGACCCGTTTTAAGTTTTAAGACTGATATTCCCGTCTTAAACAAGAATTATTTAGTTGGACACAAATGTGATTCTTGTTAGATTGAGTAGTTCTTGAGTGATGGCCAAATTTTATTTAGAACTGGATTTGAAATATTAAATGTTCAGATATGGGCTTCGCGTATTCAAATTTCGTTCCATATGTAGTTTGTGACTGTAATTCCGTTCCATATGTAGCAGAAAAGGCGGTAAATCATCTGTATATGCCATTCATGATGTTCGGTAGTCACCAGTTACTATATCGCCTTTTTTTGATGCTAATAATTACGGAATTGGATTTTTGAGATTCATGAACCTGTGCCCTGATTTCTGATGCATAAATGTAGCGGCTATTAGGAATATTAATAATAGTTGCGCCTCAACCATCACCTTAAGCTTTTGGTTGAGATGGTTCATCTATCATGGTATCAGAGCCAGTGTGACCGAAGCTCACGGGTTTACATCCTGGCAACCTCAAAACCCCTCAAAAACCACGAAGTGAAAACCAGCACACGGTATGGGTGGGCCTGTGCAAACTAACCACTCTTCAAGCCCAATGGGGATTTGAGTGAGGGAGCGTATTAGGAATATTAATAATCACAAATTCTCATTGTAGACGGAAGGTATCCGTCACAAGGAGAAGACGGATACCATTTTGTCTCACAAAATGCCCATTTAGAGGAGAGAGAGGAAAGCACATGGGGTGCCCCACCTTGTCCCCTATTCATTTTGTGAGTGTTATTATCCGTCTCTCCACCCGACCCGTCACAAGCAAGACTAACTGATTAATAATAGTTGCGCCTCAACCATCATCTTAAGGTTTTGGTTGAAATGGTTCATCTATCAGCGGCTTTAATGTTTTGTCATGACAATTGCAGTTAATATTCTGTTGAATGAAATCTGTATCAGTGACTAAACGTGATTTAACGGATTGACAGGAATGGGAACGAAAGTGCAGATTGAAAACTACTTGTCTGGACATCACTCAGCTAGGGACCTTAGTCGTGAATACGACTGTTACAATGATGTCAACTTGCCCAATGGCCAGTTTTATTACGGTTTTCTGCAAGGGAGGACTGCAGATCCGCACACTGGCTTTGACAAGGAAGTTGTGAAGCAGACGATGCTTAAGCATGAAGCCATATTCAAGGAACAGGTATACTATACTCACCAATCACCATATTTTCAAATATCAGCGTGCATTTTATTCGATAGCAATATCTTGCTGAAATGCTGTCTGTGTAAAATAATTTTGGGAGTTGGATTTGGGGAACAACGGAACGTGGGTTATGTGATCATGTCCCGTATCTAGCTTGGTGCCATTGGAAAATTTCCGAACAAATATATCAGCGTGCATTTTATTCGATAGCCTATGCTTATATACCCGACCCCTCTCCCTGTTCTTTTCTGCTGAAAAGAGCTGAATTGAATAAATTGGAGTTGAGCTTAATTGAACTAAATTGGGTGAAACTGAGGCGGAGTGAATTTAGTTGAATTAAAAGTTACTTTTGTGAAGAGATTAATTGAAAATAATTGATTGAACGTAAATAAAACTTAACGGAATACAACCAAACAAAATTGAAAGGAGCTGAAATTAAGCCAGAAAGAACAAGGCATCATTTGCAGGCTGGTTGTGCAGAGATATTCCCGTTTTTGAACTAAATTTTTTATTGGTATCCAGGTCTATGAACTGCACAGACTATACAGAGTGCAAAGAGACCTTATGGACGAGGTTCGGAGACAAGAAACGCTGAAACAACGTATACCTTATGAGGAATCATCCTCTTCGAGCCCTCTACCGTTGCATATGCAATCTGAAGACGCACAAAGATGTAACGGTACAAATTTTGCATCTACAAGCCTAATTTCTGGCAGGCCTCTTTTGTCAGTCCCAGATAATTACCAATCATCTCTAAATTCCGCAAAAGGAAAGAGCATACAGGCTGGCCCTAGCGCATTCCATAGTTTCCAACCTTCGAAATTGCGGACAGGAATTTTTGACCTGGAGCTTCCAGCTGATGAGTATATTGACACAGATGAAGTGAAGCAACTTGGGAAGGCTAAAGATGAAAGCAGAAAGCCGACATCTTTGGGTGACTTAAATGAGCCTTTGAATGCTGAAGGATTTGCTGCATTCTCATCAGCTGACTTCTTACGCCGAAATGGCAGTCACACTGATGCTCTCAATAGGGATTTTCCTGCAAGATCGATTATTTCATCTAGTAAGGATATTCCACCGTATTCCATGAATGGCAGCTTGAACGGGTCACTGAATAATTTACCCGATAGTGGAAGAAATGCTCAAAACTGGTTTCAAATGCTTCAATCAGGTAAAATAAACTTAATTACACCCATTTCTATATCACAAATTCTTGTTTCAGACCGTCACTTTTGGTCTGAAATAATAAGACGGGATTTTGCAACCATTTTACAGCCAAATGTAACCACGATAGTATGGTCAATGCTACAGCTTATGGTTACATTTGGCTGTAAAATGGTTACAAAATCCCGTCTTATTATTTCAGACCAAAATGGTGGTCTGAAGCAAGACCCACTGTTTCTATATAGGAGTCTGTTCTTTAGTATTTAACCTGTTGAGTAGAATACTTAACGGGTTATCGAGTTGCTTCAGGGAGTAGTGGCATTTATATCTGGTAGTCAGATTGGTCGGGCCGGAATTAGGTACGAGTCATTTCAGGTTTGTGTCGTTTTGGGTTTGGGTGGCTATGAGTCGCGTCATTTCAGGTTGTGATTATTAAGATTTTTGTTCTGATTATTCGTTTTGATTGTTTCGGGTCAATTTGGATAGGATTGTTTTGAATCGGTCCATTAGTCTGGTCTAATGATCATCTATCATCTGTTACAGAACAATATAAAGACAGTGTGAAACCCATCAGTCAAGGAGTCGTTCCACAAAACGCTCCGGTGCCTTATCAGCCAGTGCCTATTCCATGGGATCAATCTGCAACATCTTGGGGAAAACCCGACATTTTGAGTCAAAAGCCCACATCAATCCCGCCAAGCCCATTTCTTCACGGGGTTAACCAAAGCAACGACTCGCTTGGTTACAATTGGAACCCAAATAACTCTTCTGGAGCTAAAGCAGCTTTTTTCAGTAAACCACCTGTAAGAAACGGGCTTCACCAAGGTTCATCGGCCACTGCCGGTGTTGATATGAAGGAAATGAACTTGAACGTGGCACTTCCAAATGGCAAGTCAGACAGTGACCCTTATGCTGTCTTGCCGTGGCTTAGAGGAAAGGGTGCTTGTAACGGTTCTGAACTTTCCAGGAATGGACTTGATAACGGGTCTTCAAGCAGCCTGAAAATTTTAGGGGTGTCTATATTTGACAACAGTCCCGTGCCAAGGGAGGAAAATCACGTTGCAGCTGCGAACCCTCCTGATATTCATCGAGGATCAGGGATCTCTATATTTGATAATCGTCCCATGCCTGTGAACCCTCCTGATATTCATCGAGGATCAGAGTATGAAGAGATTGACGTCGGTGGAAGTAGGAAAAGAAAAGGGTTATTCGATATGAATGTTCCTTGTGAAGCTAGTGATTCTGAACCAGACAAGATGTCAGTCGATGAAGCTGCGGGTTCAGATCAGAAAAAGAATTTCAGAAATCATTTTGACCTCAATTCGTGCATAACCGAGGAGGAAACATGTGGATCCTCTCTTCTGGGCACTGGTATTGATCTGGAAGCCCTGATAAATCTTGAAAAGGAAGATTCCTTAATAAACGAGACTGGTGATGGTGATTCTGAGCTAGCCAAGTCAGCGGCTTCAGCCATTGTTGCCATGTCGTCAATGGAGGGCACGAGTTGTCTTCCAGTAGAAGCCGAAGGAGATGATCCCTTGCATTGGTTTGTGAGTATAGCTTGTTCTAGTCTCGAAATGGTCGAAGATGATGCATTACCGGAAGGACTGGAGGATTTTGAATACATGATCTTGAGACAGAAAGAGTGTACCCCTGAGGAGTACTTACCCAAACCAAGCACCCCCGATTTCCCGATTATCGAGAACGGTACTTGTGTATTAACAAATACGAGAACACGCAAAGGACAGGCTCGGAGGGGACGGCAGAGACGGGATTTCCAGAGGGACATCCTACCCGGCCTTACCACACTATCAAGGCATGAAGTGACCGAAGACCTTCAGACTTTTGGCGGGCTTTTGAGGGAGACGGGTTATTCATGGCAATCAGTGTCCAACAGAAGGAATGGCGCCCGAACTGGTCGGGGCCGAGGGAGACCACGATCAGTCGTGGCAGAGCCTCCGCCACCTGTTGTGACAACGAATACTGTATGTGCCCTTCCATTGAGGCAGAAACAAGAGGTACATATTAATAATGTCGAAATAAGTGTCGAGGATCGAAGCCTGAGAGGTTGGGGAAAGACGACTAGACGCCCCCGACGACAAAGGTGTCCTGCAGGTAATCCTGACCTTCTGGTGCCCTTAACCTGATAATTTGGTGTCGAGTTTTGCATTACGAATCCCGGAAGTGAGAAATTATAGAGGATACAGTAACTGATCTCTTTTCCCCCTTTTTATGTTCCTGATCTTTTACATTTTTAGCCAAAAGGGGATTGATTTGCCTTTGTACATGGTTCTCAACCCGAATAATTGGACGGTCGAGTACATACATTTGTACAGCCAGATTAATGTAAGATTTGTGGCATTTCAATGCAATTGTAGACGGAATTTCTATTTTACGTCATTTATAAACCGTCTCTTTGTACATCCAGCCCTGCGCGTGGATAGATGGAGAAAGAATGCATCGTAATCAATGCTTATATTGAAAACCGTTTCATACAAAAATTTACAAACTGGGTATCTCTACGTGAATAAGGGGACATAATGTCGATAACAGTATAACACTACTACCGTCTAGGTAAAATCTAATAAACCCGTAAGATTAGGTACAAGCTTCACGAGTCACGACGACAATGAAGGGAAACGGAGGGTATTACTCGACACCGGCTTTCTTCTTTAACATCGCAATGAAGGCATCTCGTTCATCCGGTGCCATTCCTGCTGTTGAGCAATCCCCGACTCCCCATTCCGCTCCTCTTAAACAGTACTTATCCATTATTTCTTGCTTGTTCCTGTTAACGTGGTCATCAGTCGACCATCAAAGTTAAACGAGGACAATAAATATGAGACCGGAAAGTATTAAGGATATGAAAGGAAGAATTACTTCTCTTTGTTTAGTTTCGAGCGCTCGAGTAGCTCTTTGATGATCGGGGATGATTTGATTCGCTCATCGTTATCAGTATACTTCTTTTGGTAATCATCTGCAGGAATTACAAATCAAAATTACTGAATCAAACGTAAATAAATGATTAGAACAGAGTGAGTAAGATATTACTTAAAATTACCATTGTAACGATTAAGGAAATCGACAGTAGGTAGTTTAGGACCAGGAACCGATTCTATCCCAGGAAGCCCTGAAAGAAACCCTGCTTGTGCTGCACATTTCGAGGCCGACATGAATCATCATCTGAAACCGTCATATGACAAATACCGTGACATTACAAAAGCTTACCTGGGTTAGACCAGAAGATTACTGAAGAAACAGCCAAAGGCACACAAAAACTTTGCAAAATTTTCTGAGGTAGTTTCAGTTTAGCAGAAGATGAACAATGTTTTTCGACACGATCAGCATTTATTTGTCGATAATTATGATTCGAGACGGAAATCTTAGATGGGAATTTCTTGGTGTTTTGAGGAGAAGGGCTCAAGAAGCAAGATTGCAGTGAAGAAGCCATTGATGCCCAAATCCTTGGTTTTTTTTATGCCTTTGTGTTGCCTTCTTAACCCATTGATAAAGGATAAGAAGGGAAGAAAGGCAATCTAATAAATGGCTGATATTTGTCGATAATTATTTTGTTGTTCTAAGTTCACGATTTGTACTTCCTCCGTCTCGATCATTTCTTTACCTTTTATATTCTTTCTGAAGAGTATTTTAATCAATACAAATATTAACACGAATGATACTTGTGATTTCGGCTCAAAACCTGAAAAAGAAAATATTTTTCCTTAATGATGATATATGTATTGTTCCGAATTCCGATGCACCTAACGGTTAACACAACTCCAAACATTTTCACGGTCTCACTTGATGAATACATAGCCGCGAAGATGTGAGCTATTTTAGCTGATAAAGTTACCAAGGAGTAATACTCGGTATCCTGAGTTGAAACCGTCAACGAAATTTGACACATTAATCACTTCATGAAAGGTTTAAAAGCCAGCAAAAACATGGCCGAAGGCCGAAGCCAAGGACAGGACGACAAATCCTTAAACGTCATTTACAGTTCCAACAGTTTGTCGGGTCAACACGAAGCGTATGAACTTAAGTTAGACTATAACAGCCTAGAGCTCTCGACATAGCAAACCGCGTGGTTTAGCCTTCCATCATGGCTTTGGCGGCGTCTATGATTGCATCTCTAAAACCAGCTGGCGCACGACCAAGCACTGTATACCCTTCTTTGTCTTCAATATCCACATCAGCTCCATGTCGTATCAAAAGAAACGCCACCTGTCACCGCTTGAATTAATTAATAAAAAACCTATATGCTGTTTTGCAACATCAAGGCCCTGTTCTTTCTGGCTTAATTTCAGCTCATTTCAATTTTGCTTGGTTGTATTCCGTTGAGTTTTATTTACCTTCGATCAATTATGTTCAATTAATCTCTTCAAAAAACTAACTTTTAATTCAACTAATTTCATTTCAATTTTACTCAATTTAGTTCAATTAAGCTTTAATCCAATTAACTCAATTCAGCTCGTTTCAGTCGAAAAGAACAGGGCCTAACTGCTGATATCCATCACGGATTCGAGGCAACAATACAAGACATAGGGGGGAGCGAGCCTTTATCGTTACATTTGACCAAGGTAGACCCATAATGGAGAAGGGCGTCACCGTTTATAATTACCTCTTTATTCTCACACATGACTGCATTCATAAGAGGCGTTTGATCGCTTCTATCGAGAGCATCAATTTCAGCACCCTCCTCAATGAGAAGTTCACATAATTCCGCGTTACCGGTGCTAGCTGCTCGATGTAATGGTGTGCACCCAACCTGGAACCAGAAGTTGAAAATTAAGCACAATTAAATGATGCACGGTCCTTGACGCTTCATTGCTACAATAATATCCGAAGTTACTCATGAATCATGAACCTTATCCTTGGCATTGATCTTTGAACCATGGGAAAGCAAGATTTCAGCAATCTTCACCCATCCTTTGCTAGCAGCATAGTGAAGCGGAGTCCGTCCACCATCGTTTTTCATGTTCACATCGGCTCCTACTCAAAACGTAAAGTAATAATGTTAATAAATGAGTAATTGCACCTACATTGTTCAGCTTGGCTGCAAGTACCAAACACGACATCTACACCGTTTCGAAAATTAATAAGATACCCTGTTGGAGGACACACTAGGACTCTCTCAAACTTACAGAATAAGGCATTTGTGCCTTGACATCTACACAAGTTTATGACGGAAAGCTGAAAATTGAAAAGACGCTCTATTCACATCGACTAAGCCATTTAAGTAAAAATCCTACCGAGGACTACCTCAAAATAATTTGGACAAACCAAGCTATAAATGACTATACACAAAACTAGTAACGACTTTTCATCGTCTAAGGATCAGTTTACCACAACTTTGCAAATAGAATCAAATCCCCAAAGTTTTATATTTTAGTAGTGTCCTAAAGCCGCGCTCATGCTCTTTTGAACTGAAACCACCGTAACTTAACTGAATTGAACTTAGGAGTTACGGCCTTACTAGACCTGAAATGGAGAGCAAAAATGAATTGAACTGAACCTAACAGAACTGAATCTATAGGAACTAACTTAACCTAAACTGAAGTAAACGGAAATCGAGTTGAAAAGAACATGGCTTTCGAGGATTCTCTATGCCCTCGTCAAAGGATATGCCTTTTGAGAATTCTCTATGCCCTTATTGGCCTTATATAATAAAAGGATGTTCTTATCTACCCATAAACATAGCAAAGAAGCTTACTTTTTTAAAAAACTGATTTTACTGAATAAGATTAAGATGACATTCACTTGACTCCGTCTTTCGGCCTTCTACATTACTCCTTATAAACATAAGAATACCGCTGAACTAAAAAGCTGAATTCTTCAAATTCCACAGTCTGAATTCGTAAATCTTGTAAATTAGGCGAATTGTCTCTTAAAAGATGGCAACGGTTTCCAATCACAACAGCCAGACACTCCATCATTTTAATGATCACTAACCTAAACTCATAGAATTCTGTACAACTACAAGGTCAAGAGGCAGAGTGAGGGATGCTAACAGCTGTAACAAGGTTCGCCGCCTCCATAAACATTAAAAAAATTCTCGATTTTTCCCAAGTTACTCATTACATTACTAATTTGCTCCATAAACATCGAATCCTATCTCGGCTACTGCGTAAACCCATCATCAAACAGTCAATATAATTCCATTACTGATCACAACAATGCTAACAACAGAATCCCAAAAACCTAAACCTTTATACACAATATTTTGAACCAGGGGATTAGGGTTTATCACAGCAATTCAAACCAGAACCCGAAACCGAATCAAAACACAAAACAATTACTAACCACCCAAAACTTCGAATCCTGTCTCAGCTACCACGTAAACCCATCATGAAACAGTCAATATAATTTCAATACTGATCACAACAATGCTAACAACAGAATCCAAAAACCTAAACCTTTATACACAATATTTTGAACAAGGGGATTAGGGTTTATCACAGCAATTCAAACCAGAATTCGAAACCGAATCAAAACACAAAATAAGTACTAACCATTAATAAGCAAAGATTGAACAACATCAATATTGCCAATACTAGCAGCAGAATGAAGTGGAGCCCAACCCTCTTCATCCTTACTATTAATCATCATCTTCCCTGCTAAACCATCAACTTCTGCTAATTTCTTCACCACCTAAAAAAAAACCAACACAAAATTCAAAACCCTAGATCAAAATTCAACACCAAACCCAGAAAATAACTGAAATCAAAAGTATGAAATTTAGGGAAAAATACCTGAGTATGAGATGAAGAAACAGCAACATGAAGGAGAGAACGACCATCTTCATTGCGAAGAGACACAAAGTTTGAAACTTTAGATGAAGGGAGAGAGTTGAAGAGTGAAGTATCACCAGATTCCGCAGCCTTGAAGAGTTCTTCTTCTTTGATTTCTAGTTCTGTATCGGTTTCCATCTCCATTGTTGTCTGTGTTTATTTTTTTTGTGTTTGGATGGAGAAATAGAGTTGAAGAGTGAAATTGTGAATGTATCGTTTAGAGATGGAAGTGGGCTTTGCCGGTCTACTGTGTTCGGATGAGAAAATGGAACGGTTCGAGTGTGGGAAGATAGTCTTTGTGTCGTGTCGTGTTGGTGAAGTGAAAATGATGGCTCAAGCACAACCGCACAACAGCACAAGTGCACAACCCCATGTCGTATTTGGATGTGCTTTAATAATTCTTACATTTTAGCTTGATTCTTTGCGTGCTGGACTGTGTCGTGTTAAGCATGTTATTTTTGGACTAGATACAATCTTTTTTCTCAAACTTCTAACTTAACACGACGCACGTTTCAGAATAGTGATTTACTAGTATTTTTGCCTGTGCTATGGGTCGTGCTGGACCATGCCAAAGTGGACTTGTGCCTTACTGAGCCGTGGGTCGTGTTAGGCCATCCCAATCACCGATATGTGTACTTGCTTCCATTGACCATTACTAATCTCACAAGTCACAAATAAAAAACAAGTTTTATAAATTGTTGTGTAGGACAATTTATACATAAGATTAGCCAAATAACGCAAAACCCAAGTAATTAATGAACAGAGTTGTATAAAAATATTTTATTTTGAAAATCCATTAACTTATTTTGATAACTTGTGCATTTAAATATGTCCATATAAAGTTAAAATGTATATGAAATTAAATGTTATTTATGGGTTATTCTCCTTTTAGGTCAGTCTTATATTATAGGACGATCTTATAGGAGAACTGACAGAAATGTTATTCTACTTGCCTAATCCCTTTTTAATAGAATCTAATAAAAAAAATAGTTAGGCTTCCTGATGATTTGAAAGAAGGAGGATTGCTTCTCTCATCTAGGGGTGAGCAAAACTCGGTCTAGACCGGAAAAATGGACCGAACGGACTGTTCGGTCTAGACCGAACCTGGACCGATTGAATTTCGGTCCGATCCTAGGTCCAACTATTTAGTTGTTCGGGTTTCGGTCCGGTTCGGTCCAAAACTGAAAATTTCGGACCGAATTGAGTCAAGATTGTAATTATTGAACTCTTGACTTCTGAATTCTAAAACTGTTTAATACTTTAATGTGTTATTTTGGCTAGTTATTACTTATGTGTTCTTCTGAGTGATGTGCAAAGTACTACAAATTAGACTATTAGAGTATGAGTTTTTCATTCAAGACTTTTATTATTAGTTAAATAAAAAAATTTGATCAAATGGAATATTGGTCCAGATGGTCCGGTCTCGGGTTAGTCCGATTTTTACCGGTCCGGTCCAGGACCGATTCATCGAATCTTTCAATCATGTACAAACATACCAAATTCATAAAAAAACATTGTATATACTCGCCTTTTTCCACAACAAGGTAAACCGATTCAATGAACTGGACGACTCACCCAGTCACACACTCACACCTCGTAATCCAACTCTGATTTTAAAATAGTAAACGCGGTCAGATTTCGGTAAACAAACCGGGACCAAACACAACATGTAAAAGCCTCAACAAAAAACAGATCAAAAGTTCGTTGTATTTTGTTCAATAAAAAACAGAGAAAATTAGGGAGGAACACAAAGATCTGTTTTTTCATAATTGTTCCTTCCTCTCTTCTCATTTCTCTCTACATTCTACATAATCTGTTCTTCGTAAGATTACTTTCTTCATTTAAATCATGTTTTCTTACTATTATTTCTTGCAATTTATTGATTTTGTTGGTTAATTGCATTCATAGTTTAATCTATGTTGGTATTATCCTTTGGTTTTGATGTGGGTTTGATTGAATTTGTGTATATTTTAATGGGTTTGTTTTAATTTTCTGGGGTTGTGTTTGCAATTGTTGGTGTATAATTGTTATCCTAATGATGTGATTTTTAGGGTTATGTTGTTTGCTAGCTGTTTTCTGTAAATTGGTGAAAAAAGTTTGATTCTTTGTTGTTGGATTGCGGATTAGATTTGTGTAAGACGGTTTTATGAATAGAATAAGCCGTTAATGTGATTATAGAAGGAGTTTTAGAGCATGGAATGTGCTTTAGGATTCACATTTAGCTTAATGTAGTTTGCTGTCCGTTTCCTTGTAAATTGGTCTAAAAATTTTGAGTCTTTGCTGTTGGATCACAGATTAGTTTTGGGTAAGACGGTTTTATGAATAGAATCGGCCGTTAATGCGATTATAGAAGGAGTTTTATGGCATGGAATGTGCTTCAGGATTCACATCTACCTTAATGTAGTTTGCTATCCGTTTCATTGTAAATTTTTCTAAAAATTTTGAGTCTTTGCTGTTGGATCACAGATTAGTTTTGTGTAAGACGGTTTTATACTTTTATGAATAGAATAGGCCGTTAATGCGATTATAGAAGGAGTTTTATGGCATGGAATGTGCTTCAGGATTCACATCTACCTTAATGTACTTTGCTATCAATTTCCTTGTAAATTGGTCTAAAAAGTTTGAGTCTTTGCTGTTCGATCACGGATTAGTTTTGTGTAAGACCGTTGTAATAATACAACAAGACACCAACGCGATTATAAAATGGGTTTTTTGTATGAAATGTGACTGTTGGTGTAATTCTTGTAACAGCCTCATATCAGTTTTTGTCATCAGAATCCGATTGCTCTTGTCATATTTAGTTTATAATGACGCGTAAGGTCCCGTACAATATACACACAATGGGGAGGGGGGATTTGTAATTGGAATGCTGATGTTGATTTTCAGAAAAGTTAATGCCATATAGTATTGGTGTAGTTGTGAATGTTGCGATTTATTGGATCATGGACCTCTGTTAGAAAACCCAATAGCGAAATCTTTGATTATTTTACACGGGGAAGCGATTGAGCTGATTAGATCTATACGGGCAGCGGAATTTGTTGATTGTTTGTGATCCAGTTATTTTTGTAGCTCACTTTGTGTTCATTTTCTGTTAGCATCTGCATCTGTGCGTAAAAAAGATTATCTACATTGTTACATATAAATAACAATATAACCTAAGAAGATGTAACACCTGGCATCGATATGACGTGGGTTTAGTTTTTGCATTGAATCTTTATATATAATATGTTTGGAGTAAATATTTGATGTACTGATATAAGCAACTTTTCAATGACTAGAATGTGGAGTTTTCCAAATAGTATATCAAATCTTCGGCTCAGGAAAGTCTCAACCGAGCCAAATTTATGCTGCAATGATTTATCCGATGATGATGCTACATCAAGTTCCAGCAGAGAGGAAGGGCTAGAATGTCCTATTTGCTGGGAATCCTTTAATATTGTCGAGAATGTGCCATATGTATTATGGTGTGGCCATTCCCTGTGCCAAAATTGTGTTTTAGCGCTTCAATGGGCTGTACTGAAACTTCCTGCGCAGAAGATTAAGCTCCCATTTTTCGTCTCCTGCCCATGGTGCAATTTGCTATCACTTCGTTTGGTCTATCGAGGCCATCTTAAGTTTCCCCGGAAGAACTACTTCATTCTTTGGATGGTTGAGAGCTTGAATGGAGAGCGATCCAAATCTTCATTTTCACTGCGCAGTGATAATCATATTAGTCAACCGGTTTTCTCTCCAAGAATAAGCTCACTGACTAGGGGATCTGCTAGCAACTACAGCCCAAGGTCGACTCGCGTTACTCATTCTCACGGGAGGGTATTATCCAACAATGATGATAGTCGTGGCAATGGGTATGTTAATGTGGATCGGTCTCAATTCTCACTTCACAAATCTCTCGACTACGTCATTCACGTTGCAGCTAAGTTCCCATTGGTTATCATTTTCTTGGTCATTATATTCCTCGTAATGCCTGGAAGTTTTACCATCTTGGTGCTGTATATTCTGATCAGCGTACTAGTAGCTCTTCCGTCATTTCTTATATTGTATTTTTCATACCCTACTTTGGAGTGGCTGTTAAGAGAAATCGCCAGCTGAGTTTGGTTTGCTACATTCATTTTGATGTCGTAGTGATAAGTAAGTCGGTTTCAGTGTGATAGTTTCTCTCAAATCAAGCTTTTCAGCTCTGATTGTTTTGTTTAATCATTCTTTGGTTTATTAAGGTTCTGAGATGGGCCGAGACATTTGATAATCCTATATTTGTATTTGATTTGTAAATTATTTATGCACTGATTTTTCAACAAATAAATGCTGTAGTGATTTTTCAGAGCCTACAGGCTCTTGGTGATTTGCTTGTTTCAAAATTTTATTCCGATAGATTATTTACAACTTTCAAAGTACGAGAATAGGAATTTGAAAAGCGTAAACAACTTTGGCTTAGCAAGCTGAAGCCTGAAGGAATACCAGGATGTTGTCCAAAAAAACATCAGTTAATTAACCATAGGTAAGCAGATTGACGTGCCGAGGATTGTCAGACTCATGCCTCGTCATTTCTGCTGATGTCCGACAATCTAGGTGTACAAGTGAGTTCTGTAGGAATGAAAGAGCTGGAATGGCAGCGGCCATTTACATTAAGATTACTGCCAGAATCCTGTCATACTGTATACTGTCAATAGCTACCAATTTTCAGTATTCTTCAAAGAAATAAATTTTTGTTCTGTTGTTTTTCCTGGTTTTGAAAAATGATTGTATCTCGCTATCTTGTGCTTCAAGTTTAAGTATAACTTCTTGAATTTTGCCAATCATGGGATTGTCTACTTACGGCGGTGTATCAGTTTACCAGAGACCTTATTATTTGTTACTGTAACAAGATGGTTCTGAAACTGATGCTCAAAGGGTCAATAATTTCACCAGATAATTTTTTTTATTCAGAAAAATGAAGGTTTGGCTGCTTTTTTAACCTTTTCTTTTCTGTAAATGCCATGTTTTATGAACGCAAAATAACTCATACTAAAAATGTCACGAGATGTAATGTGTAGATACGGTACATCATAATATGTGGACTGTATAATGTAGAAATGTGTCGGAAATCTTGTTTTTGTTCTATTTACAATACATTCATTATGTCTTTCCCCTTGATTTTCTTTTCGGGGCCTCATCTTTGCGAGGATGAATCGTAAGGTTGGAAAGAAACGAACTTTGACAGCGTCTTTAACTTGCTGAATGGGACCCCGTTTGTCCTCACAGACAAAGGCACATTGGAGGAAGAGGAGGTTCCCCTGTTGCGCGGTACCTGCTAGCCTTCTCCCTCACCTTCATTTCTTCGTTTCTCTGTTTGTCCTTTGCCTGTGCCCTTGCCCCGTCAGCAATTTGCTTGATTCGTTCCATCTCTAGTTGGTAATTATGCATAGCTTTAACCCGTTTTTTGTCTGGATCTCTCTGCGATTCTTGTAAGCATATCTTTGTTAATATCGCTTTCCATATTTTTTCACAAGGGGAGTAGTAGTTAAATTTAACTCGAACCTCTGTCATCTCCAGTTTGCGCCTAGCTTTCTTCTTCTTCTTGTCCTCCCATTCTAGAATGGTCGCATTTAGTTTCTCGTACCTATGCATATTATTATTATCATTAGACTCTTTCTACTGCAACGATTTCATGCTGTTAGGTCTTAGCATATTCTTGAAGTTTGACAGATACCTTTGTTTGATTTTATCCATCTCTTCTCTTTCCCAAGCATCTGCATCATATTCCTGATCTCTGGGTTTTTGTACCCTTTTTGTCGGAACTTCTGGATATATCTTAAGTGGTGGGACTGCTGGTGGTGGCGGAATAGGGGGTGGGAAAATGGGTCGTTTAGGTGATCTCATTCTTCTAGTTTCTTCCATACTTTCCTCATCGAAAGATGGTGTCTTTCTCACAGTTGGTGTTTTTCTGAAGGACGGAATGGAAAAAGATTTCTTTTTTTGGACATCTTGCGTTTCAATTTCGCCAAAAGATGGATTCTTTTTTATAGATGGTGTCCTGAAGGACGGCGTGGAGGTGGTTCTCATTCTTTCGACTTCTTTCCACTCTTCTTCACCAAAAAGCGGGGTTCCATACGTTGAAGAAGGTTTGCCTGGATCTTCAGCCAACTCGTCTGCAAAGGTAAGTCTTTTCCTTGGTGTGGTCGGAGCTCTTTTGATAGATGGTACTGGATGGATTGTTCTCTCTGGAATCATCCTACTCGCCTCGTGATCATTTTCATCTGACATAATAGCACGATCAGATTCTATCATTCTGTGATTAGGCTCGGGGATCAAGAAATAAACTAGGAAAAACTTGACCCGAAAAAACCATGTGACCCAATTAGCCATCTTGGCCCGACTTGTCGGCACAATGATCACTTCTAACCTGTGTTACTTAGACTCATTTAGATGTACTTGACACGGGCTGCTATTTTATTGAAAAATATGCACATTTTGGTCGAAAATGAGGTGTCCATGTGTCATACCCATGTCCAAATGTCGAGTGTCGGACACGGTTACGCGAGGAAATTGGAAGAGTCGGAGTAACATAGCTTCTAACCGTTACCTGCATAGATTTTTGGTGACTCTTCAGGTTCGGCAGAAAACGCAGAGGATATTAATCCACTTATGATTCTTGGGAGCGAGGCTCGTCGCTCTGGCTCTGGTTTTCTTTGATCCACAGCATATGAATCAAGCTCAGCAACTGCAAAAGCAGCTGCTGCTATCGCAGCTGCGTACTCAGCTTCTTCTATGGAATGGGTGAAACTCATCTGGCGCGACATCTGTCTCTTTAACCAATTCTGAGGTTTCCTTTCTGTACACATTTACAGAATTACAGTTAAAATTTCAGCATTCTGAAATTTGCAGGAAAAGAAAAGAAAATAAACTCGAGCATCAATAACACCTCCTCTAAAGGACGGAGTTCTTCCTTCCCGAAAGCTGCCGTTTTCTTCTTCTCCTTTAAATTTTGATCTGCAAAAGCAGCAGCCATCATTAGTAAACAATCCTTATCATACCCTAAACAAGAATTCATGACCGGAATTCCAATTTCCAAATGTACCTTACTTGTTTGAGCAGATCTTCCATCAATCAAAAGACGGAGCCGTTTTTGGAAGAAACATGATGGGTACTGTGAAATTTATAGGTGAAAGTTTGTTGATTTTCTGAGGTTAATTGCAGGAAATACTGTGGTTTAGGGCAAGCAAAGGTAGAATATTCTTTGCTGCAGAAAATCCTTTTTCATTGATTTGCAGGAAAAGAAAACAGAAAGATTGTCTTGCAGGAAAGTAAGTTTCCTTTCTGACTTTCTGTTGATGATTGCTATATGCTGAATCCCCCTTTTTAAATTTCAGGGTTATTCTGCACACCCTTCATCTTTGAGATTCCATGCCCTAGACCGCATCCAAAAATAGCGCAAATGTACGATGCAGATTGCAGACCATGCAGTTGCATCATTTACCGTTCACCAAACTTAAAAACGCCTTCATTTGTAGACTGGCTATGACCAAGTGCGGTGCGACCGCGCGAGTTCACTAGGTTAACAAATTAGTAACAGAATACATTAGTCTTAAAAACAAGTTAGTTCGATTCCATGGTGCAGGGTGGCTATGACCAAGTGCGGTGCGACCGCGCGAACCGGGCCTCTATATTTTTGGGCCTTGTGTTCATATAAATTATGAAAAATTAGTGATATATACCTAATAATCTCCATGTATAGTAACAAAAATGTGATAGCACATTAATGAATACATGTTTTAATTGCCCAAGCCATGTTCATATAAATTCGAGACGCCCCTCCCATGGTGGTTAGATCCGTTTTTTAGGTTATTTGTGTAAAACCGTCTTATAAAAGACTAAATATAATTAGCGGAATAGAATGCAGTCAAAGATTTGCAATTAACAAATTCAAAGTACTTTTACAGATTCAAGTTGACAGGAGACAAAATAATTCTACAGTCCTAACGAAAAACTACACAGGCTGGTCAATGAGTATGCTGTGGAAACCTTCATTCCAAATCAATGGTGAAAACCCATCAACTTACATTCTTACTACGGTAATTTATGGACGGATGGACGGATGGAGTCGGCCAGTCTACAAATGAAGGCGTTTTTAAGTTTGGTGAACGGTAGTAAAAACGCCTTCATTTGTAGACTGGCCGACTCCATCCGTCCATCCGTCCATAAATTACCGTAGTAAGAATGTAAGTTGATGGGTTTTCACCATTGATTTGGAATGAAGGTTTCCACAGCATACTCATTGACCAGCCTGTGTAGTTTTTCGTTAGGACTGTAGAATTATTTTGTCTCCTGTCAACTTGAATCTGTAAAAGTACTTTGAATTTGTTAATTGCAAATCTTTGACTGCATTCTATTCCGCTAATTATATTTAGTCTTTTATAAGACGGTTTTACACAAATAACCTGAAAAACGGATCTAACCACCATGGGAGGGGCGTCTCGAATTTATATGAACATGGCTTGGGCAATTAAAACATGTATTCATTAATGTGCTATCACATTTTTGTTACTATACATGGAGATTATTAGGTATATATCACTAATTTTTCATAATTTATATGAACACAAGGCCCAAAAATATAGAGGCCCGGTTCGCGCGGTCGCACCGCACTTGGTCATAGCCACCCTGCACCATGGAATCGAACTAACTTGTTTTTAAGACTAATGTATTCTGTTACTAATTAGTTAACCTAGTGAACTCGCGCGGTCTTCCTCTCAACCCCAACAAAATTGTTAATAATTAGTCTTATTAGTGGTTAACTAGGTTAACAAAGAACCGGTGTAGTCAGAATAGTATCAATAAAAGCAACGAGTTCATACATATTACTCCGTGATGCGGGAATAATTAGTCTACTAGAGTATGTGTGATGCGGGAAGAAGTTCTGAGTTATTGGTGTTTTTTCATATTAATGTTTATTTTAAGGGCACATATTAAAAAAACCGTGTGCGTAGTAACGGCACTAACCAATAAAAAAATGCTCTCGTTGAGAGTCGAACTCAAGACCTCCCGCTTACTAAACGGGTGCTCTAACCAACTGAGCTACGAGAGCTGTGTGTCTAATAGCTAATTAATTTACTACATATAGTGTAGCAGCTGAGGCAATAACAAATTAAGGGCTTGGATATGAATGTCATTACTCATTAAGGCTTTGTTGTTTCTAAGCTTAACTTCAGCTTATTTCGGTTTTATTTAGATGTATTCTGTTACGTTTTCTCTACGTTTAATCAGTATATTCAGTTAATCTCTTTACAAAATTAACTTTTAATTCAACTAAATTCACTCAATTTAGTTCAATTAAGCTAGTTTGAAAACGTTTTTTAGTGATTATAAAACGATCTTTATAAAACGATTTTACGATAAAAATAAAACGATTCATAGTTTCATAACTAAATTCATAGTTTCATACTTGTGCAAATCTTTTATAAAACGATTTTACAATAAAAATAAAATAAAATTATCTACAAACGATAGGGACGCGGTTCTCATGAAAATAAGATAGTCCGAAGACGTTTTAACTTTTTAATTAGCTAAAAACAAGTAATGTAATTTCTTCATCTACACTTGATTAAAATTCAAAGACGTGACGGATTGATCTTAAGAACCAGATCTCTCTACATGGATAAAGAATACGGGGGTGTATGTCGCTTAGACCAAGAACTCGGGGGTGTCTGTCGCTCAGACCAAGAACTCGAAGGTGTATGTCGCTTAGACCAAGAACTCGGTGTCTGAGACTTCGAGGACCTTGTGGAGACCAATTGGGTTTACACCTTGTCTAAATGCATTGCCTTCAATATACCTGCATATACACAACACCGACAGCCAATAGACATAAGATTGGATCGTTTTATCTCCTAGACCGCAAATGGTTAAGAGTTCGCGGACTTACATTTCCTTCAAAAATGGATGCTTATAGAATGCATCAGGAATACGTCCGCTGAATTGATTGTGATCCAAATACCTGCCATTTGAAATAACCGACTTAAGGAAGGGGTACATCGTCACAACTCACAACTACAGTAACATTTAAAGGAATCGCCATGAGAAATTTTAAAGGTCGAAGTATGTTGCTTTTCACATTTGTTGCTACATGAGAATTTCAGAAGTGCAGTTATTGGAGAAACCCTAAATCGAGGATTTCGGATTTTTGCCAACAGTAGGTTTACACTAGTATAAGAATATACGTGGCTGCGCTACCTAGCGGCTGCGGGTTCCCTCGTCACCAAAAAAAAAGAATACGATTTATTCAACTGTTAGAACGAGCCGAGTATTTTCATTTCTCAATTCGTGCCACACGATTATCATATATCTCCGTCAATTATTCTCGGGAAAATCCTGTAATAATGCACCAGTTTAGGTAGAAGAGTAGAAGACAGAAGTACTTACAGGTATGTCAACTTGGGGAGGCGGGATAGAGCGGATGGTATAATTCCGGTCATTTTGTTGTATGAAAGATGCCTAGGATAACATAAATTTCCACAGTAAGTTCCGAGAAAAAACAAAAATAAATTTATTTTGGAATACAACTACGCGAACAAATCCATTACTTACAGTATTTCCAAGTTTGTCAGGTTAGACAGTTGAGCTGGAATTCCCCCAGTCAAATAGTTATTATTCAGGTAGCTACGGACAAAATGGAAAGAGTTAGTAGATGCAAACGATGATTTAAGAGAAAAGGCGGAAGACAATAGTCAGCGGACAGCTTACAGGTTACGGAGGGCAGGAAAGCACCCTTCAATGCGTATGAGTTCTCTAATAGTACCCACTAGGTGATTGTTACCCACGTCCCTACAAGTCATTCAAATAGCATCATCAAATATAAATTCTCGAAAGATGACCAATTTAAACAGGAAAAATGTATCGGATATCTAAGAGTAAAGAAGCTCACAAATGCCGGAGATTTCGTAGAGTACCCAACTCTGCGGGAATGCGCCCAGTGAAACGGTTTTCATGAAGATACAAATACCTTAGTTGAGGAAGATTTGCCAATTCCCTGGGAATTTCTCCCTTGAAACTATTGAAGCTCAGATATCTGTGAAAATATGTATTGCAAGATATTAAAACGAGACTTCACGAAAATCACAAGAGAGCCCAACAATGAGATATGCTAAGATATATTACTCACAAGTGAGTTAGACTTTTCAGTTCACCAATTTCAGGGGGTAGAGTGTCCTGCAGTTTATTCCATCTCAGATTCCTACAAGAAAAACAGATATCATTGAAACGAGAACTACCAGAATTTACAAATAATCTAGTTTTACCGAAAAAGTCCTCGAGTTTGAAAGACAAATGCAGACATGATGTAACACTCCAACCATTTGGCGTGAAGTGTGACACTGCATTATTGCAACAAACCAAAAGTTTATCAAACTATATCTATGAACTAGACCTCAGCAGCAAATCCTCTGACAATTGCGCTTTCAAATTATCCTTACAGTGAAGCAAGAAGCCAGAGACTCGGAGAATCATTAATTTCAGTAGTTGGTAGACCATAGATCCCTCAAAAAGTTCTAAAGGTTTTCAGGGGACCTACATCTTCACTTCCAATTTCATTTTATGTAGGAGTACAGCCCTGGTTGCTGAGTAAAACATTTACCACAAGATGCATAAGCTATAAAGTGTAGAAGTAAGATGGTAGTTTGACAGCTTTTCATGGTCGCAAGAGGGGTGGATGTACCACAAGATTATACAGGTCCCTCAAACTCGTACATAAAATAAATTGAAATTGGGCTCGAGTACAATGCGAAACTAAGAAATTTTTTTTTTTTTGGCAGCGAAACTAAGAAAATTTTGAAAATATGTAATACATGAACACAAGTAAAGCCTCTTCAATAATCTACTACGTAATACTTTATGAGCCTTAATCTTATTAAAAACCCAACACTGATCATTCCTCATTTAAACTCTAAACAGTAATCATACCATAACACAAAGTCCCGTCATAAATCAAATGATCAAAGATCAACAACTCAATGCCTTAGAATAGTTCCTTCACATAAAATCTTACGCCTCCGTCAACTTTATTTCCCCTTCTCATAAGGTAAAATTTCTTGTCAGACAAAACTTCCAAAACAGATCTCCAATATCGATACGTCACCATTTTAGAATGCATCTTTTATCTCAGAGAAAATCACTAAGTCTGTCCGTCTTTAATATAGTGCATGACAAGCCTACTATCGTCTTATTCTGAAGATCAATGAGTTGCTTATTGCTAACTGCTAAGATCATATCGTACCGCCAAATCTTACGTTTCAACTCTAGAGAACCCCTTCAACAACTTCCAAGCTAGAATTGTCTGAAAACCGACAAGGAAGACTACACTCTACAGTGGATGGATTGGAAGCTACTGCAAATATTGAAGTCTAGGCTATCACACCAATCAGAATCCCCCTAATGACATGAGAAAGCCAGAAGTATCATAGACATAAATGGAAAAACATCTTACAGAATTTTCAAACGCCTCAATCGTCCAATCTGTGGAGGAATTGGCCCTGTCAACTTATTGTTGTGGAGGTCCCTGGCATAAACGTTTTTTCATGTTAATTAAAAGCATTGATGACACGAAATAATAACATTACGAATCAACGCTGTTAAAGACACTTACAGCCTCTGAAGATCCAACAGATTAGTCACAGCAATAGGAAAAGGCCCCACAATTGACACTGCGTAAACTTCCCTGCAAAATGCACATACTCATATTCTTGCTTGTCAAACCCCCCACCCCACTTCTCTAATTCTCCCCATAAGCTACAACATGCAAGAACTGTTTACTTGCGGAATTTTGTCAAGACACAGTTGGTTCTTACAGCATTATGCTGACAAAGGAATAACAAGATTACAAATAGCTACGGAGTAACAAAGTTTGCGAACAACAGCTGCCCCCCAAGTGCCTCATCCCTCAAGGGCAGCCACACAGCTGCTTAGATGCACGCAACTTTGCCCGCATGTTTCAAATGAGGCACGATGAAATTGCTTTCACAATCACATTAAATGATGAAGCACAATCAATTTAATACGACATTTTGCTTAGTTTATCATAATTCAGAAACCGGAGAATAGCTAGTCCTGTCCCTACTGAAAATAGAAAAGAGAGTCTGCAAACAACAATGCTGCAGAAAATTACTTACAAATCAGTGACAACTCTATAATCCCCTTGAACAGAGCAGGTAACCCCAGACCATGCAGGCAAATCACCATCTCCACAAGGATCATCACCGACCCACGAATAAACAACCCTCCATCCAAGCGACGACTTTATCTCATTTAATGCTTTAACTGTTAATCACACATCAAGAATAAAATCGCATTACAATACAATAAAGAGACTGCATCAAACCCAAACACCAACAACAAAACATCGCGATTCTAGCAAACACAGAGGAATCAATCACAATTCAACAGATGACAATCACATTACAATGCAATAAAGAGACTGCACCAAACCCGAACATCAACAACAAAACAACGCGATTCTAACAAACACAGAGGAATCCATCACAATTCAACAGATGACAATCACATTACAATGCAATAAAGAGACTGCACCAAACCCGAACATCAACAACAAAACAACGCGATTCTAACAAACACAGAGGAATCCATCACAATTCAACAGATGACAATCACATTACAATGCAATAAAGAGACTGCACCAAACCCGAACATCAACAACAAAACAACGCGATTCTAACAAACACAGAGGAATCCATCACAATTCAACAGATGACAATCACATTACAATGCAATAAAGAGACTGCACCAAACCCGAACATCAACAACAAAACAACGCGATTCTAACAAACACAGAGGAATCCATCACAATTCAACAGATGACAATCACATTACAATGCAATAAAGAGACTGCACCAAACCCGAACATCAACAACAAAACAACGCGATTCTAACAAACACAGAGGAATCCATCACAATTCAACAGATGACAATCACATTATAATACAATAAAGAGACTGCACCAAACCCGTTACCAACAACAAAACATCGCGATTCTAGCAAACACAGAGGAATCCATAACTATTCAACAGATGACAATCACAAACCTTATACCATTCATTCCCTTGCAAACTAGGTAAAGGCACGAATATCATCAATATCATAGTGTCGTAATTCGACTCCCTCCGTATCAATCATTTGTTTAGCTCTGATTAAACTACCCCCTCACAAAGACTAAAAAAGGTAAACAAATGATTGGACGGAATGAATACTTGTGTAAGACAGCCTTACACCAGTATACTGCAAACGAGTTCTTTGATAACTACGTTTACACTAATACGGGCATGATTTTCTTGCGATTCGGATCCATTTTACACAATATTTGCGTAAAACCTTCTTTCGAAGCTAATTGGATTGATTATAACACCAAATTAAGCTCCTTCTTAAGCCAAATCTTACTAGATCCATCTCAACAGATTCAAATACAATAAACAAACCACTAATTACACAATACAGTTGAATTAACATCAAATCATACATGAATATGAACAGAATTTAACAGAAAAAGAAAAAACAATAAAATCATACCATCACGCTTGAGGGTTTTAGAGAGTGCGACATTAAAGAGAAGCGAGATCATAATAGAGCATAATATAATCGAAGATGGCGAATTCGCCATTTTTGATACCGATATATCAAAATCAACGAATCAAATGATAATCAGTAGACACAGAAATCAATCGAATAAGATTTGATGATTGAGTGAGATTAACATTTAGTGTTAGTATCAGTGTATGAAGATCTGTGACAGTGTAACAATGGAAGTGGTAAATTCACAGTAATGGAGTGTCGGTTTGAGTAAAGTAGTATTGCGTTGGGGTTTGATGTGTTTCTTGATTACGATTTTTGGAGGGCAATCTATCTATAATCACCATTCTTATTTGTGACGATCACAAACACAGCTTTGATCGGGTTACTCGGATTCGTTATAGTTCGACCAGATTTTTACTCGGGTTCGAACTCGGGTTACTCGGGTTCGTTATAGTTCGAACAGAGCTTCGATCGGATTACTCGCGTTCCTTATAGTTCGACGTAAGGCGGATTGAAAATATGAATTATATCGGGTTTGGATTTTGTCGATCTATTAGGTTGGCTATATTTTTGGATTGAATACGGTTCATGTTGGCTTATACTTTAATTGGTTGATGAGTCGAGTCATGTTCAATTTGGGTCACTATTAAATCGAGTATATACATATATTTTAAGTTAATATAATTGATGATTTCATGCTAAAACAAGTAAGAAATATATTTGACTTAGTTTTAAGGATAATTTGTGAGAAACTACCTTATATTTATGTACATTTGTGAACAACTACCTTGCTTTTTATTTTTGGTTAAAAACTACCTTTTATTTTAATTTTTTGTTAAAAACTACCTAAAAAAAAGTTCTGAGGCCAATTTCTATTTATGAGTTGGATTTCACACGTGTGAGTTCTCTAAATTTTCATTCTTATTCACGAATAGCATAGAGTTTATACGATTTAGCCCAGGTTCATCATCCGGACCAATTATTCAACATGCTTAAAGAAAGAAATTGAAGCTAATGGCAAGAATTCCCTTTCGTTTAGAACTTTAGATAAGAAGGATAAGCTTGAATATCAAGTTTAACGACAAAATAAGAATGAAAATCTAGAGAACTCACGCATGTGAAACCAATAATAAAAAGAAATTGGTCTCAAAACTTTTTTTAGGTAGTTTTTAACAAAAAATTAAAATGAAAGGTAGTTTTTAACCAAAAAACAAAAGTAAGGTAGTTGTTCACAAATGGACATAAATGTAAGGCAGTTTCTCACAAATTATCCTAGTTTTAAACTTATAAAATTAAGATGAATGTTGATTTGATCTTATTTGCACGATTGTTAAGTTAATTTTGTCATGGGGTCAAAGTTGGATTGAGTTAATATGAGATCACGAATTAGGTTGGGTCGGTTAAGGCCAGGTTTTAGTTGTGGGTTGTGGCTAATAAGGTATTTTGACCTCCGGTCAGTTTTAGTTCACCCAATTTTCATGTTCTATCATGTTGCTTTTTGGAACGATTCGTGTTGGAGAAGTCTTTGCGTGCTCTATCCACAACTTATGATGATTTTTCACAATATGGATGAAACTTGTTACGACCTAGGAGCTTGGAACAATAATATCATGTGGAATCTAACTTGACTAATTAGTTTCAGGATGAGATGTGTGGGAAGGAAAAAGAAAGTATTAATAACTAAATTTGCCTTTTAATTCCACAAAATTTAGGCTCTAATTGGTAATCAACAAATTCAACTTGCTCCAAATTCCAAAAGCAAATTATAAATGACAGATTATAAGGTTTGACTAGCATGTTATACTTAGAAAAATTAGTTCGAGTGTTTGATAATGACAGATGAGCGAGATGACGATTAGTAAATTCTTAATAAGTAAAAAATGCTAAAAACCTTAAATTTTCTAATAATCGATCAATAACATTGTACATCTGGTGGTATAGTCCAGGAACTGTAACTAAACTAGAAGTTAGTGAGCATGGCGTAATTTCTAAATTAATGATTTACAAGCCCCTTCTCATTCTTTTTTTTACTTTTAAAATTACTCCGTATATTGCATCTTTTCTCATTTGGATTTAACTTATTATATTATATATTATGCTATTATATATTTACTATAGTTATGATAACCATAACGTAAATTTAAAAGTGATATTATAATTAGTGAAATATTATACATATGTGCAAAATACTTCCATCAACAAATCATCAATGTGAAATATAATTCACTAATTCTTATTTCTGATGAACTAATTTCCTGTCTGAAATTTGACGGATCAAATGTAGTTATTTTACACTAAAACGTTACTATTTTTTGGTGACCACTTTAGTTATAAAGTTTTGTTATTAAAAGGTTATATTTTATTAAAAAGATGATGATATTTGATCCGTTCTATTTCAAAACGGTCTGAAGTAAGACTTTCTGAATATAATTAGCACCAATAACAATTCGACTTGATGATCTGTAATGTTATGGGAACCAATCAATTAAATGACAGAGTACAAAAATTTATAAATACCAAGAACTTTACATGATGATAATAAATACAACCGTGGATTCCTCATGAAGATGGTTGAAATTAATAAAAAATAATTAAAAATAATATGATAATGACAATTTTACCCTTTGATCACAAGATCCTAACAAATTTGTTCATCTCCCGACCCTCCAATATTTATGGAACACATGAGATTCTTCTGCTTTTCTAAAGGACTGTTATTCATCAATTGTTCAATAATTATTGCGTAAAACCGTCTTAATAAAATAATCTATTTGTAAAAGAAAAGTTTTGAAGTCTAAAACGATATTAATCCATAATTTGTGGACGTAATTCTGATACAGTCAAGAAATTACGAGTACAACATGCAAAATCGTCTTACAAGAATAATAACAAGAAGATTGATACTCTAGTAACAAATGTTGGATAGAATTAACCCTAACAAATGTTGGATAGAATTAACCCTAACAAACAGTAAAAAAAGATTATTAATCTTCTTGTATTATACTAGTAGTACTAGACTAGTAAATATTTCTATACAATAAAAAAACTAAAATACACGAAAAATAAAATTCCCTTAATACACTTTGCAAGGTTTGTAAAAAACCGTTTTAATAAAATAGTCGTTTTGTAAAAAAGAAACGATATTTGTCTATTAATCTATAATTCGTGGACGTAATTCTGATACAGTCAAGAAATTACGAGTACAACATGCAAAACCGTCTTACAAGAATATAATAACAAGAAGGTTGATACTCTAGTAACAAATGTTAGATAGAAATTTACCCTAACAGACAGTAAAAAAAATTATTAATCTTCTTGTATTGTACTAGTACTGGACTAGTAAATATTTCTATAATATATAAAAAAAAACTAAAATACACGAAATTAAGAAAAAGAAAACTCCATTAATTAATACACTTTGCAAGGAAAAAATACGTTTGTATAAAACCGTTTTAATAAAATAGTCCGATCTAAAACGATATTAAATCTATAATTCGTGGACGGTAATTTCGTTACAGTCAAGAAATTACGAGTACAACATGCAAAACCGTCTTACAAGAATATATAATAACAAGAAGATTGATACTCTAGTAACAAAATGTTGGATAGAAATTTACCCTAACAAACAGTAAAAAAGATTATTAACTTCTTGTATTGTACTAGTA
Organism: Silene conica; assembly: GCA_029255685.2. NCBI lineage: Eukaryota > Viridiplantae > Streptophyta > Magnoliopsida > Caryophyllales > Caryophyllaceae > Silene > Silene conica. The sequence continues at coordinate 97,899,088 of CM055312.2, forward strand.
CTAGACTAGTAAATATTTCTATTATATATAAAAAAAAATAAAATACACGAAATTACGAAAAAGAAAACTCCATTAATACACTTTGCAAGGAAAAAAATACGTTTGTATAAAACCGTTTTAATAAAATAGTTCGATCTAAAACGATATTAATCTATAATTCGTGGACGTAATTCCGATACAATCAAGAAACTACGAGTACAACATGCAAAACCGTCTTACAAGAATAATAACAAGAAGATTGATACTCTAGTAACAAATGTTAGATAAAAATTTACCCTAACAAACAGTAAAAAAAGATTATTAATCTTCTTGTATTATACGAGTAAATATTCTATACAATAAAAAAACCTAAAATACATGAAAAAAAGAAAATTCCCTTAATACGCTTGTATAAAACCGTTTTACACGAGTACTCTAAAAATAATAGTCTAAACACATTTGGAGTAGTACTAGGGTACGTAATTGAAAACAAAACAACCTTTCTTGATCAAGAACGCCACGAATCGACGATAGTACTAGTTGTGAAGAGGGTTAGGGCCGCTAGGGACGAGACGTTTTTCAACACCGTAGCGAGGGTCGATCTCGTGCGAGGAGGAGGAAGACGGAGACGGAGGAGGAAGGTGGCGAAATTGGAAGCAAAGTGAAGTAGGGTAATTAGGGTTGCAATAACGGTGGTGTATGGATGAAGGTAAGTAAACGGTGTTCGAGTTCGAGTTTGAAGACGATAATGGTGGTGGTGACGGTGATGGTGATGATAATGATATGGTGAAAAAGAAGGAAATTGTTAGAATTATTATGAATGTGATGGGTAGAGGAGTCTTCTTGTTCTTCATGGTTGTAATTTTGTAAATTTGTAAACTTGTTTGTTTTTGTGTTAAGAAGTTGGAGGTTTATGGAAGTGTAGAATTAGTTGGATTGTGAAATGAGGTATTTATGTGTATACTCTCTCCAATTCGGGTCGATTACTAGTTTTTGAGCCGTGTAAAATTGTACGGTATATTTTTAAGAAAATTGTCGTAAATAATTAACATTAATAAAGTAAAACAGATTGATTACTGGTTTTCGATCCGTGTAAAATTGCACGAGTGTATTTTTAGGAAAATTATCGTAAATAATTAACATTTACAAACTATAATCATATTACGTCAATGTTTTGTAGTTAATTTTTTTTATATTGATAATATATTATAATATACATTATTGCTGTAAATTGTTATTTAATAATAACTTACAAATCATCATTATATTTAATATATACGTTAAAATTATAAATGTAATGGTTTACAAAAAAAACGTAATAATTTACGTTTAGAAAATAGACATAGACGGACAAGGCGGTTATTTGGTGCTTAATTCATTCAATTTTATTGTGAGATCCATTTCAAATGATTTTAAAGAAAATTAGATGTATAATCTGAATTAACCCGTATATTGAATGTTTGTGTATTTTTATTGAGAAGATGAGTGTGTAGTTGACTAGTTGATCGATCTAAGTGATGTTTGTGTTTGTTTGATTGTATTGCCGTGTGACCGTGTGATGTAAGTACCCTCAATTTAAGGACTCTTAAGAGTCCTACCTGATGGCAAAATTGGATCGTATTGTCATGTGTCGGGTTGGGTCGGGTTGTATATGAGTATAGTTTTGGATATTGGGTTTAGCTTGGTCTAGGCTCGAATTGGAAACTCGATTAAAGGGTTTGAGACGGTAGAGAATACAAGAGGTACTACTTATGTTACTCTAGGGGAGAGTAAAATAAACTAGAATTCCTTTTATACGGTTTACTTCAAAAATAAAAAAATTGAAACCGTCTAAATACTTTAAGCTAAAATTAGATTTAACTTTATCAAGAAATGTATTGAACCCCACAATTTTTATACTTGGGCTAAATATGTTCACAAATTCTTATTTGCAACGGCACTATCCGTCGCAAGCTTGTGACGGATACCGTTTCCTCTCACAAAATACTCACTTTTTCTCTCTCTCTGACACTATTCATGCGGTCCCCTTTCTCCACTAACTCATTTTGTATCCATTTTATCTCACAAAATATCCGTCACAAATGGTGACCCGTCTTAAGAAAAACGGACTGAAATATGTTCTATTCATTATTATCTAATTAATTCAATATATGTATCTTAAATGTTGTAAATATTTTATTTTAAACGTATGCAAATTTTACTCATATTATTAAAATTAGTGAGTGCTTTTCACTTTTTTATTCTTTAAATTTGCTACTCCGTTATTGTAACAAAAATTACAAAAATAGTTATATGTTTCATTAGAGGCTTTAAATGCATAAAAATAAGCGTAAGTTTTGTAATTAAACAAGCCAATCTTATTTTTTTAACCTAAACTTATTCAACGAAAAATGGTTGCAGTTACATGGTCAATTTTATTCAGAGTAAAAATGTAAAATTTACTCTATTTTAATTCTCAGTATTATACATTAACAATTGTAAATAATTTAAAACAAAATTCAAAGTTCAATTAATATATTATTGTTATTTCTATTGTTAAGCTTTTATATAAGATAATCTAAAATACGGTGTATTTACACAGGATCTACTCTAATGCAGAAAATACAAGAGAATGACGATACAATAAACCAGAGTTAGCGGGGCTGGGATGTTACGATCAGATGCAACGTGTCGGGATTCTAGTGCACGACTGTAAATTATGAATTATTATTGTTAAAATGTCGAAATTAACCCGAGTTAAATATATGATTATAGATGGTAGATGGTATCGAGTAACGGTGCCATCCCTTAATCCAAATTAAAGTATAAAAACCATTGCAATGAGCTAATGGGTGAGACGATAGAGTGATAATGAGACTTGATATTATTTGTTGACGTCTTAACACGTTGGCTTTTCAATTGCAAGTGTGACATGACATTTAAATTACTTACAATCAATTTATCGTAAAAACTTTAAAGAGATGTATTATTATATTATTTTATCTTCTGATATAAAAAGTTTCTTTGTTTGTTCTATTAACATAACTAGTTTTACGCCCGTGCAAAAATGCACGGGTTGAATTTTAATAAAATGAAAAAATTAATGAGTTCAATATCACTACAAAACAATGCTCTCTTTGCGACGGAATTTTCCGTCGCAAAAAGGGTGAAATCCGTCGCAAATGATGTTTTGGCGACGGATTTGCGACGGACTGCGTCTGTCCCATATTTTTGTCGCAAAAAGTTAATTTGCGACGGATTTTTCCGTCGCAACTTATTTGCGACGGATTGACCTCATTTTGCGACGGACTGACCTTGACCAGAAGTCAAGGTCAGTCAAGATTTGCGACGGAATTTCCGTCGCAGATGGTCCTCTTTGCGACGGATTTTCCGTCGCAAATCTTGACTGACCTTGACTTCTGGTCAAAGTCAGTCAAGGTTTGCGACGAAAAATCCGTCGCAAAGAGGACCATTTGCGACGGAAATTCCGTCGCAAATCTTGACTGACTTTGACTTCTGGTCAAGGTTTGCGACGGAAAGTCCGTCGCAAATTGAGACATTTCCGTCGCAAATTCCTGTGTGATTTTCGGGTTTCAGCCGTTTTTCCAGCTCCCCATTTCCATTGAAATGATTCATTTTTTCCCTTTTGCATGATCTGTAAACCTGCAAGTTCAGAAAAACAACCCAGCAACAAAAACTTGTCGGAGACAAGGGTTTTTAATATCTCTTTTCATAACTAATAAGAAAGTTTTACAAATGATAATCCAACTAAAAACTAAACATAGTCCGCGGTACATCAACTAAACAACCTAATGAAATCTATCTAACGGTCGTGTCGGTGGGTTGTGGGGTGGCGAAATGACTGGCCGCCCTAGCATTGTCGCCGCCATCATCGTCAAAGTCGCGTCTCGGCTGAGAAAAGCCTCTCGGGTTGCAGCTCTGAGTAGTGAACTCCGCCCCCTGTTGACTTAAGTATTCTTCAATTGCCTTCAGCCTTTGGGATGTCTCGAGATCGCGTTCTCTTAGCTGAGCATTCTCTCGAAGAACTCTGTCGACGATACCTGCAATGAATAGTCAAACATGATATTATATTCATTTAGTAAACGGTTAAATAATTGGTTAGTCTTAATTTTTAATAAACTATAAAATACAAACCTGGGGTGTATTGTGACTGAGTCCCAGCACTTGAGTGGCGACGACGCTCGTAAATGACTGGGGCTGCATTATATTTCCCATACCGAGTATCAACCCTTTCTTGTTGAAACCGCCTACTTCTTCGAAGTAGATCTCGTTGTCGTCGATATCTTGCTCCGGGATCCCTTCACTTATCATTTTGTTCTTTCTTGAAAAAACTTTTTCCTACAAAACAAAAATAAAATGTTATTAGTATACGTTAATTAATTAGTAAACCAAATTACTAAAATATAAAGAAAAGTTTCTGTTAACTTACAAATAGTGCTTTGGGTTTCGTTGATAGCCAACCCTTCTTGGCATTCTTTTTTGTCCTCTCAAGCAACTTCAAGGCCGATGGTACATCCCTCCCATCTTCTCCAGCCTGCAATTTAAATCCAACGACACTTGTTGAAAAAAACATTCAATATTGTCAAAGGGTGAAAATTATTGAAGACAAGAAAAATCACTACAAAAAAAACGCGGTGTTCTGACCGAAAAAATCCGTCAGAAAAGGGGAAATCCGTCAGGAAATTCGCGTTTCTGACGGATAATCCGTCAGAAATTTCCGTCCCAAATATTCGTCACGAAAATCAAGTTTGTGACGAATTATCCGTCAGAAAATTAATTGTGACGGACTTCTGACGGTGTACCCGTAGAAGAAAAAATTCCAGGTCAAATTTTTTTTGACTTATAGTGACGGATAATCCGTCAGTAATTTGTCATTTGTGACGGATAATGCGTCAGTAATTGCTCATTTGTGACGGATAATGCGTCAGGAATTTTGTTCATTTGTGACAGATAATCCGTCAGAAAAATGGTCAACTGTTGACTTTTGTGACGGATTATCCGTCAGGAATTTAGTCAAATTTTGACTTTTGTTTGACGGGTTATCCGTCAGAATTTAAAGCAGTATAGGCTGAAAACAGCTGCTTGCTGTCCAGCCCAATGCGATTGCATTGTTCATATTTACAACCTCCAAATCACCAAATCCTGCAAAACATTCATCATCCGCCAAACGGAGATTTATATTTCCAAGTCGACCGCTAAGCGGGAACCAACAACAAAGAAAAAACATGGGTAAGAAATTGAATTACATAAAATAGTCTTCATAAATTCATACACTAACATAAAATATGTTCTAAAGTTAATAACTCATAATCTCAGTTTGCATTTGACTAAACTATCCTAAGTGGTTGGAGGATCAACTGACATGTTATTACATCCAAAGCCATGAGGATCGTCCGAGAAGTCATCACGTCGTTGATAATTTGGCATACTTGAGCATGACTGAGTGGAAAAGAAAGCCTGCATATCACTCCAAGCTTTTTTCATTTCCGCCATTTCCTCTTGAATTTGTTTTTGAGATGCTTGAGTGCTTTCAACTTGTTCTTTAAGACGCATATTCTCAGTTTGCATTTGACTAAACATGGTTGGTCGATAAGAACAAGATCGACGATCTCCTCTTTTGTCCCTAGGATTCTCAAACCATACCTCTTCACCCAATGGACCGATCCCAAAAAAACCTCCTTTCTTGTCAAATCCTCCAACAGCTTCGTGGTAGGTCTGAATCTCATCCCGAGGCTCTCCGGTTGGCGTTGGTTGACCCAAAAGTTCTTTGTAAGCAGCCTGAAAAAAAGAGAAATTATTAAATAAAAAATAAATAAAATATATTGTAAAATTATCATTTTAATATGAAAAATATACAATAAGTTGCTCGATTAGAAATACTTACGTCTGTCCGAGCAGCTCTAGGGTTAATCCACTCCCCCTTCTTGTTTTTCTTCGTCTTCTCAAACACCTTGTACGGTGTAGCCGACTCGCCCTTTAAAAAGCAAAGAAAACTTATATGTTAATTATATCCGACAATAGAATATTAATTAACCAAATTTAATATTTTAAAAATTTATGAAATACTTGCCATTTCTTTGAAAATATCAGAGCAACTCTTGCGGCCTAGAGTGTGGGTGCCCAACGCTTTCCCGTCCTTAGCACCAGACCTTCTATTTGCCTTGTTTATGTCTCATTTTTTTTTAAATTCAGGATTGTTCTCGTACCTTGCGTCCAACTTCTCCTTCCAACTATCGGGCACCCAATCCGACTTCTTCTTTCCGTATTTGACACCATTCACCATGTGAGTAATCAATCTCGTGACCCTCCTCTTCCACTCAGGATAAGGGTCATACCGAGAATCAATGGACCTCACATGAGTCTGCCATAAAATAAAATGTTATTAGAAATAGAAAATATTAGTTTAATTTCAAAAACTAATGTGGCTTGTTTATTTTTACATTACCTTAAAGTAGATCCACATCTTTTCTCGTTGCGCATAACTCGCTTCAGTCCAGTTGGTGAAGTACTCATCGGTAAGATTTTGAGTGAACGAGGCAACCACGTATCTCTTTACAATCTTGTCATTCCACCTGATTAAAAACAAACACATATATATAAATATGAATATTATAAATTTGAAGGATATATTTTTCATTAATGGAGGATAAAAAAAAATACTTACCAACAACCGTTAACTACCGAAGGATCAGAAGTGAGTATAATCGGTGGATTTCGGTGGGGCACATTGTCACCGGTCAAATGAAGGTCATCATCATTCTCCTCCACTTCTTCGTTCTCATTTTGAGAACGCCTACCTGATCCACTCCCCAATATCTTTCGTATAAATCTCGACATTTACCTGCTTCAAATAAAGCTAACAATACAAATAAACATAACACTAGCAATAATAAATGTTAACCCATGAAAAATAAAACAAAGTTTTCATACATTTCTTATGAATGTATAACCAAAGGATAAATAAAACATGTCTTACAAATGTATGCTCAAAAGATAAATAAACAATTACAAGTACTCCCTATCACCCCTAACTATCACTATCACTAGAAATTAAAAAAGTTTCATCATCCGAAAATAGAATTCCGACTTCTTCTTCTTCCTCCTCATTTATCTCAATTGTGGTGTTTTGAACTAAATCTCTATCCTCTTCTTCCGCGACATTCCCGTCATATTCATCTTCACCTATTTCACCTATTTCATCTGCAACCACTTGATACTCATCTTCAGTATCTGTCTCTTCTACCAAAATTGATGAAATTGAATGATCATTGAGAACCACATCTTCTTGGAATTCAATTTCGTCAATAGGAGCATCAACATGTGATCGTGCCTTGATTTTAAAAACCGCAGACCATTGATCACCTTTCTTAGTGGTTGGATAGCTAGCATAACAAACTTGATCGACTTGAAAAGCTGCCACAAATGGGTTATGTCCTTTGAGTTTTCTTTTCTCATTCACATCGACAAGTCCATATATCTTATGGATACTAAGTCCTTGTGGGGAGTTATCAAACCAATCACATTTAAACAATATCACTTTATAAACCTTGTGCTCGGTATAATAGGCAAGTTCAACTACTTCATTTAGAGTTCCATAATAATCCAACCCATCTGTAGAATTCACACAAACCCCATTGCTTATGGTAGCTTTGGAAACATCAACTCCCTCCTTAAAAGCTCGAAATTTATAACCGTTGATAGAATATCGTCTCCATGTCTTCACCATGGTACAAGGACCTAATAATAGACCTAATACTAAAGGATCCTTCCATCTATTAGCCTACCAATAAAACAATATATATGTTAATTAAGATGTTTAATTATAGATTCTTTCAAACTGGTTGCTTATTTTAAAAGAAAATGTATTACTTACTTCATTTCGTAACCATTTCGGAAAACGTTTCTCATGTTTCGTCCAAACATCTTCAGAAGAAGTAACATCAGGAAATGATAATTTGATATATTCCTCAAACTCCCTATATGTACAACATATATAATAATTAACTATTAACTAAAATTATACCTTAATGTAATTATTAAAATAATGTATGTAGAAGTGACAAAATAATGATTAACTTACTTTTCATAGGACTCCAAAAAGTTTCCACAGTTCCTTAGCACATAAAAATGAGCGTCTTCATACTCTTTCTCGTTCAAGTACCTCTCTTTACATTTCCCGGTTGTAGTTCCCATGTCATCATTGAATAACTCAGGTAATTTTGAAGTGAGCTGGTCATCGAAATTCACACCAATGTCTAAGTCTTTCGCTTTTGTATCAATGTGATCTTCGAAATACATCGAACAAAAATTCGAAATTTCCTCTAATAAATAAGCGTTGCATATGGAACCCTCCACCCGAGCTTTATTGCCAATCTTTTTTTTTATATGATTAAGAAATCTCTCAAATGGATACATCCATCGATATTGAACTGGTCCTCCAACCTTCGCCTCATAAGGCAAATGCACAGGTAGATGCTCCATGGAATTGAAGAAAGACGGAGGAAATATCTTCTCTAACTTGCATATTATCTCTGCAATGTTTGATTCTAGACGTTCCATAGAATCAACCTTAATCGTAGAGGTACACAAGTCTCTAAAAAATTGACTTAACTCAGTTATTGCATTCCAAGGACCCGTCGGGAGCAAATGTTTTAAGGCAACAGGAAGTAACCGTTGCATAAAGACATGACAATCATGACTTTTCATGGAATGCAACACCATATTTTTATGATCAACACACCGACTCAAATCCGAAGCATAACCATCCGGGAATTTCAATTTGGCAACCCACTCACATACAGCTTTTTTCTCCGCGGCGTTTAAAACAAACCTAGATGATGGGGGCCGTACAAAGCAATGCTCTTTAAAGTCAGCTTTACCATTAACTCCGAACTTAGTTTTATTTGGTTCATTCATCACCGTACTGATAAGATGTTCAAAAATGTTTTTCTCAATGTGCATAACATCTAAGTTGTGTCGAATCAACAAAGTTTTCCAATAAGGAAGTTGCCAAAATATGCTTTGTTTCCACCATCCTTCATTCTTGTCTTTTAATTTTTTCAATTCTTGATCAGAAGCATCAACAATTCTTGGCATATCCTTTACCGCATCCCACACTTCTTCACCAGTTAATCTCGATGCGGCAATGCGATCTTCAGTTTTTCTAATCTTCAGAAAATGCTTGCAGTTGTTGCGAAAAAGATGATCAGGTCTCAAAAACACACGGTGACAATCGAACCAACTAACTTTCTTGCTATGTTTAAGCCAAAAGGAGTTATGATCTTTGTCTTGACAATAAGGACAAGCATGGTATCCAGACGTGGACCAACCGGAAAGCATGCCATATGCCGGAAAATCATTGATAGTCCAAATTAATGCAGCTTTCAGTTGAAAATTTTGTTTCTTATAAACATCGTAAGTGTGCACACCCGTTTCCCAAAGTTCTTTCAACTCTTTGATCAACGGTTGAAGGTACACATCTAGATTTGTCTTGGGGTTCTTAGGACCTGGAACGATCAATGATAGAAACATAAATTGTCTCTTCATGCATAACCAGGGAGGTAAATTATACGGAGTGACAATCACAGGCCAACATGAATATTTTTTCCCAAATTGGCCGCCATGTGGGGAAAATCCATCCGTACACAACCCCAACCGAACGTTACGAGGCTCACTTGCAAATTCTGGATGCTCTCGATCAAAATGTTTCCACGCTTCTCCATCACTTGGATGTGCCATTGTCCCTCTTTCTCTTAATCGTGAATTTCTATGGTGCCAACTCATCTCACCTGCTATGCTCTTGGTTGCATATAATCGTTGTAACCTTGGTGCAAGCGGGAAATAAATTAAGGGGTTATTCGGAATTCGCCTCCCATTACTTGAATTATTGTTACCTTTGTACCGAAATGCATTACACTTTGTACATTGCTCGAGATTGACATTTTCCTCCCAAAAAAGCATACATCCAGTAGGACATGCATCGATCTTCTCATGTGGTAGTTGTAGTCCCTTAAGAACACTCTTAACCTCATTGAAATTGCGTAACATGTCATTTTTTGTTGGAATCATGTCACCAACAAACGACATAAACCCATTCGTGCATCGAAGGGATAAGTTGTTCTCACATTTGAGTGCTATCAACCTAGCAGCGGCTTGCAATAAACTTATTTTGCTTCCCTCATACACTGGTTGTTCGGCTTTTTCTAACAATTTATAGAAGGAAGAAACTTGAGGATTTGGGGTTTCATGACGCACTTCCTCATCACTAAGGTCATCAGGATTGAGTCGATCCTCCATTATTTGTTCAATATTATCACGTAATGCATTTTCCACGAGCTCCCGATAAGGATTATCACTAACTACAGTACTACTGCTACTTTCTCCGGTTGGCATTTCCTCACCATGATACGTCCAAACATAATAACATGGGGCAAAACCATTCGACCAAAGATGCAGTTGAACATCCTTAATCCTTTTAAAAGCTCTGTTATTACATTTCTTACAGGGACACCTCATTTCACCTAAATTCTTATACACACTACTTTGTGCAGCGAATTCAAGAAACTCTTTTACCCCATTTGCAAATTCAAGCTTAGGTTTCTTTTTCTCATCTAATCTTTCATACATCCACTGTCGTTCTAATCTTTTCATCTTATTATGTATCTACATTCAAATAATCAATCAATTGACAATTATTAATTAACTATCACATATAATACACAAAAAAACAATATCATCAATGAATATATAATAATTATTGTCAAAAAATTAAATAGTCTTTGAATTAGGTCCTTATCACTCCAACCTAAACCCATCAATGTACATTTCAAGTCATTAGCAAACACGCACTTGTTATTTATTAATGGGGAAAAAATTCGGCAGCAATTCCCCTTTATTCTCCAAATACAAAATATGGATTATATTATTAGTCCATATATGTATTCAGAGAATATTAAAGGAATCGTCACCGAATTTGTACCCTCATTAAAAAAATAACAAGTATCTGTTTGCTACCTAAATGACTTGAAACGTACAAAGACAGTCCCAAAATGGGGACTATTCAAAAATTACTCCTAATCAGTAATTTTTGAACGGGTACTAGGTCAATATTTAACAATTCAGAATTATCAATAACTAACAATTAACAACAATTAACAATTATCTACAATTATCTACAATTAATAACTAAAAATTAACAATTATCAACAACAACAACTAACAAATAATAATTCAAAATTAACAACTAATAACTATCAACAACAACAACAATTAAGAAGTAACAACACTAACAACAACAAATTATTGGCAACTATCCTAAATCAATTTTTCTATCTAACCGGCTACTATCCTAGGTCATTTTTTCTATCTAATTGGCATTATCCTAAATCAAAATTTCTAACTAATTATCTATTAACCTAAATAAGTTACACTAACTAATTTCTAAACTAATTCATTCTTAAATAAATAATTAAGTAATAAACATAAACAATTACCTAATTAATTTTGCAAAGTAGTGTTGGCGCGTGGTTGTCACGGTGGTGGTGCTTGTCACGGTGGTGGTGGTTGTCACACTACAATGTACAAACAAATCAATTATGAATTGAAATAAAACGAAAATAAAACTGGAAATTAATGAAAAAAACAAAAATACATTACCTATTATCAAGGTGGAGTTAGTAGTGTGGTGGTGGTTGACACGGTGGTAAGATTGGTGGGGTAGAAATCGGAGTTAGGGAGGAAATTATGGGGTTCGATATGTTTTGGGGTAAAAAAAAAAGAAGGCAGAATGAACGCGTGAGGGCTTCTGAAAGTTTTTAAAAAAACTCCTGACGGATAACCCGTCAGGAATAGCGAATTATTAGTTAGTGACGGATAATCCGTCAGGAAAGAGGATTTATTTTAAGTGAGAAATAAAAAGAAAATTGAATGCAGACGTGGGTATTGGAAACAGTTGAAAAAACTCCTGACGGATTATCCGTCAGGATTAGGGAATTACTAGTTAGTGACGGATAAGCCGTCAATAATTGCGTACGTGGACTTATCCGTCAGAATATATTTCTACTTTTCCAGAACTTGCAGGCTTTTGTCAGTCTTTTTTCTGACCGGAAATTCGTCATTATAAATTACTGACGCATTATCCGTCAGAAAATATAACCAAAATTTCGCGGCTTTCCAATTTTTTTCGCGGTCTCCTATTTTAACGGATTTGTGACGGGTTATCCGTCATAAATCATTTCTGACGGATATTCCGTCAAAACTTTGTCAGTACACCGAGACATCTGACGGACTGTATATTCCGTCAGAAATTCGGTCAGTACACCGTGTTTTTTTTGTAGTGAATGAAGTAAAAACTAAACAATTACCATTTCATCCATCATCTGTAGGGTGTTTTTACGACCCATAATGTGAGTACCTAAGGCCTTGCCTTTTTCGGTACTTCCCGACATCCGGTTGGTCTTGTTTTTGTCGGATTTCTCTTGGAATTTTGGATCGTCCTTTCTACCCTTCAGTTGGTCAAAAATATCCGCCGGTATCCACTGCGGCCTTTTCTCCGTTGGTTTCTGCATAGCGTAGTGGATTCTTTTGCGAAGGCGGTCTTTCATCATGTCTTCCCACGCCGACCTAACCGCTGCTCTATCACGAGGGTGAAAGGTAACTTTTTTCTGTTTCAAGAAAAAAAGTAGTTAAATAAATATGAAACAATAAATAGGTAATAAATAATAAAACGGAAATAGGTAGTAAACAGTTAATAAATACCTCAAACCAATTCCACCACTCTTCCTTAATGTAATCCGACGCTTCTAACCAGTTGGGCGCATACTCCTTGTAGTTGCAAATAATGGTCTGTGTTATAAGATTAGAAACGTCTTTGTCACTGAACCTGAAAAATAGTTAAATGTGAAAATAAAATAGTCAACAAGTAATCATATTATAATCAATATATACATATATATAATCAATTATCCGTAAACAAATAAGATACTTACCACTTGGCGCCTTCGTAATCAGTCGGATCGAGGTGTACTCGATGTGTAGGCGGCTGAGTCTCAGGTACAATCTCGTCCTCATCATGATTAGCTCCCGATCGTCCTCCCTCAGGCTGACGACTACCACCACCTCGTCGTCTTCCGCCCGACATATTATTATCAAACTAATATAGCAACAATTAGAAAGAAATGTTTTACGTAATTAAAAACTTGAATAATAAGATTAATAAGATAATTTCATTGACATTAAGCCATACGGCATCTACAATAATTTCAACAAATACAAGATTATCGAATCTAATAGATAGTAGTCCTAATCATCATCATCATCACCACTTGAACAATTTATTCCTACATCCTTACAAAGAGAATCTATAATATCTTCATCTTCATCCTCATCCTACATCCTTACACTTCGTTTCGTTTCAATTCATCAGAATCGCAGTTCGATAAAACGTAGAGGTGTGCACGCTCATATTCGTTATCCTCTAAAAACCTTTCACGACATTTTCCAGAAGTTGTGCCATCATGATCTTGAAATATCTCAGGCAAGTTAGATTGTGTCGGCTTTTTTGAACCAACGTCAAGGTCCTTTGCCTTGGTGTCTATATGATCTTCAAAGTATAGGGAACAGAAATTTGCTATTTCCTCAATTAAATATGCATTACATATAGACCCTTCAACATGAGCTTTATTTTTGATTTTCTTTTTCAAATGATTCAAAAACCTACAAACAAATTAATTTAGAATGAAAAATATGATGAAAAATATGTATTATGTAATATAAAGAATTGAATAAGGATGATATTACCTCTCGAAAGGATACATCCACCTATATTGCACAGGACCACCCACTTTTACTTCATAGGGCAAATGAATAGGTAGGTGTTCCATTGAGTTGAAAAAAGAAGGTGGAAGGATTTTCTCTAATTTGCAGATAATCTCCGCAATGTTATTTTCGAGACTTGTAATTTTTTCAATCTGTACTGATGAAGTACACAAATCTCTGAAAAACTGACTAATTTCAGTTATGGCATTCCACTCATTTTTTGGAAGAAGATGTCTCAAAGCAACTGGGAGTAATCGCTCCATGAAGACGTGACAATCATGACTTTTCAAACCGTGTATCTTCAATTCATTCATATCGACACACCTTCTCAAATCTGAAGCATAACCGTCGGGAAACTTCAGTTTGTATACCCATTCACATAGGACCTTCTTTTGTTCCTTTTTCAAAACGACCGAATCCCCTTTTCTTCTACTCGAACAAAGAAGTAACATGTCTTTCTCTGCATTTGAGTTTAATTTCGTTTTTCCTTTCACGTCCATGACAGTGTTAATTATTTGCTCGAAGAAATTTTTCTCAATATGCATGACATCAAGGTTATGTCGAATTAGTAGCGTGCTCCAATAGGGAAGCTCCCAAAAGATGCTTTGTTTCCACCACCCAATCCGTTTCCCTTTAAGCAAATTCAGTTCACGTTCAGATCCATCCACAATTTTCGGTAGATGTTTGACACAATCCCATACTTCATTGCCTGTTAACCTCTTCGCAACAACATCGTGCTCAACTTTCCCTTTTCTAAAATGCACCTTATCGTTACGAAAAACATGATTACTGTCTAAAAACTGTCGATGACAATCAAACCAACTCCATTTTTTCCCATGTTGTAGCCAAATTGACTTAGTCTCATTTTTCATACAATATGGACATGCATGCTCACCTTGAGTTGTCCAACCAGATAACATGCCATATGCAGGAAAGTCGTTTATCGTCCATAGGAGTGCGGCTCTAAGATCAAAGTTTTGCTTCAGGGAAACGTCATAGGTTAAGATCCCCGTCTCCCATAATTGCTTCAACTCGTGAATAAGAGGCTGCAAATAGACATCAAGGTTTTTCTTTGGATTGTGGGGACCGGGAATAAGTAATGTTAAGAGCATAAACTGTCTTTTCATACAGAGCCAGGGTGGTAAATTGTATGGAGTAAGTATCACCAGCCAACATGAATATTGCTTCCCGAATTGACTAAACGGTGCGAAACCATCAGTGCAAAGTCCAAGACGGACATTCCTAGGCTCAGATGCAAAATCAGGATGCAGCCGGTCAAACTGTTTCCAAGCCTCCCCGTCACTTGGATGAGACATTGTTCCACTAACACGAGGGTTTTCATAATGCCAACGCATTTCGCCCGCGATGTGCTTTGTGGCATAAAAGCGTTGCAACCGTGGTCCTAATGGAAAATAAGTTAAGAACTTTTCGGGAACTCTTTTGCCATTTGCATTTTTCTCTAATTTGTATTCGTACCACATTTTCTGCACTTATCAAGGTGAGCGTCGTCCATCCAGAAAAGCATACATCCTACCGAGCAGGCATCTATCTTCTGATGGGGAAGTTGAAGAGCTTTAAGAACTTTTTTGGTTTCGTAGTAGTTACGCGTCATAAGATTATTTTCAGGAATCATATCTCCGATATATGACGCAAAACCATCTACACATTTTTCAGCTAAGTTGAATTCACATTTTAAAGTGATCAACCTTGAAGCCGACTGTAGCAATGTTATACGACTTCCTACATAAAGAGGTTGTTCGGCATGTTTTAGCATTTGGAAAAAAGCTAATACATTAGGATTTGGAGATTCATCGACAACCTCGGCGTTTAGAGCATCTTCCCTAATTTGATCAATGCTATCGCGTAACGCATCTTCTACCATATCTCTATAAGGATTGTCGGAGTGCATTGATGAGCTTCCCTCTTCCTCAACGGAGAATTTCTTTCCGTGACACACCCAATCGTAGTAGTTATCACAAAACCCTCTCAAACCAAGGTGTTTCCGTACTTCTTGCTCAACTAAATACTTTGTATTTTTACACTTAGAACATGGACACCTAATTTCTCTATTCCTAACGTATTCGTCTTGTTGCTTAACATAGTTAATGAATTCATTAACACCAATTACGAAATCCTGCCTTATTTTTTTCCTAGAATCCAACCTTTCATACATCCATTTTCTTTCTAATCTCTTCATAGTAAATCTACATATTTTAACAAACAATAACAACAACTAATTAACAACAACAATTAAATAACAACAACTACATATATATATAACAACAACTAACAACAAAAACTAGTTAACAACTTATTAACAACAACAACAATTAATTAACAACAACAATTAAATAACAACTACATATATATAACAACAACTAACAACAACAACAACAACAACTACCAACAACAACAACAACAACAACACCAACACCAACACCAACACCAACACCAACACCAACACCAACGTGCAAAAAAAAACAATTTACATATATTGGTCTGGGGTCCTTATCTCTCCAGCCTAAACCCATCTTTGAATCTTTCATACCATTAGTAAACACTTTTATATTTTCTTAATTGTAATGAGACAAAAATTGGGCAGCACTTCCCTATTGTTCTCCAAATACACTTCCCTATTGTTCTCCAAATACATTATATAGAATGTATTTGGAGAACAATAAGGAAGTGTTGCCCAATTTTTGTTTCATTACAATCAAGAAAAATATAAGAGTGTTTACTACCTAAATGGCATGAAAGATTCAAAGACAGTCCCAAAACGGGGACTATTCAACAATTACACCTAATGTGTAATTATTGAACGGGTACTATTCAAGAATATTCTAAACAAATCAACAACACTAACAATCAACAACAATGCAAATTTTATATCAAAAATCAATCGTCCTAAACATCTTAACAACAATATGCGACGGATTTGGGACGAAATTAGCTACTAACCCAATATCACTAATCACCTAACAATACTAACTAAACTAATCAAATAACAATTAAACTAAACTAACTATTCTTAATAACAATAAAAAACAATAATACGGAATTTGCGACGGAATTTTGCGACGGACTAAGCATAACTAATTAAGACGATACATAAATAACGAAAGTTAGTATACATACATAAAGAGAAATGGAGAATGAATAAGGAAGTGGCGGCGGCAAGGATTTTCCGGCGGTGAGGTGGTGGCGGCGGTGACAAAGGAGAAGGAGATTAAGGAGGAGAAAGGAAAGAGAAGGAGGAAGGAGGAAGGAAGGATGTTGTGGTGGTCGGTGGTGGCGGCGCGGTGGGGTGGGGTGGTCGGCGGTGGCGGCGCGGTGTGGTGGTTGCCTTACGGTGGTGGTGGTCGCTCGTCGAAATCGCCTTTAGGTTTTAAGAAATAAAATTGAAATTGATTTGGGGAAAATGAATCTCGTGGTCTGTATATAAAGTGTTTGCGACGGAATTTTGCGACGGAATTTCCGTCGCAAATCTGGTCAAGGTCAAATGTTGACCAGGTTTGCGACGGAAATTCCGTCGCAAATCTGGTCAAGGTCAAACTTTTTTTTTTGCACACATTGGATGACGATTACTTTCGACTGCTCGGGATTGGGGAGTTTGGTTATAAGATCGGGTACTTGACTTGCAAATGGTTCCCATAAGGTGCATGGGAGCTTTGTTCCCCTAAAACAAAATAATAATTTTGTAAATAGATAGGCGACAATTACAGAACATTCGAAATATCAGAAAATGATTTAAATAGTGATGTAGAGATGAATTAACTGATAGTCTTCCAGCCTTATTGTGCGACACACATGCTTACTCGGAGTTTCCGTTATAGGACCAATCTCATAGAGTTTTCCTATAACATCTGCATTGTCAAATATGTAAAAAATTAAAATCATAGTCGATAATTAATAAAATAGAGTAAATTAATATAATATGTAAGAGTCGTACCTATATAATGGGTGGGTGGAATTATACCATCTAATATGTCTGTAAAAGCTGAAAAACGATATAGACTATTTGGTATGGTAGGATCACTGATTTTCTGCACTCGTGTTGAGTATTCAAACCTCAACCTATAAGGATGAGGTGTTGCCTTGTCAAGGCCTGTGTTGTTGTCTACGGTTATGTTTCGAATAGTGTAAATTTCACCGACACACAACTGTGATCCAAAGTGTGAAATCAATTGTTTCCTTATCGTGGCTTGGATAAAATCATTCTGAAAACAATATAAATAAAATTCAGATCAGTTTTTGTATATATAAAAAGAACACATAACGTATAAAATTATTGTAGAATAAATGGTAGAAAAAAGACAAACCTTGGATTCCACAAATAGCAACTCTATTGCATCGAGTTTCTTTTTGTTAGAAGTATCGGATTTTTTTTCGAAATTTTTGTTTTTGAAAGCAAATTCGGGTCTCTCCCATTTGTGTACCACTCTTACGTTCATCTGAGTAACGCGAACCCCGTACTTGAGGTCGCTAATAGTCATAAAACTTGTCATAGCCATTGATATGAATAATTGTTGAGGTACTTTGTATTAGAAGGCTGAATAAAAAACGTGGACGCAGGTACTTTGTATTGCTTGAAGTCTCTATTTATGATTTGGGGATAGTTCTTATCAAGTGAAATTCTCTAGAGGTAAATCTCTGTTTATATGTAATATGATTTGGTAACACCCTTAAGGACTCTGTATTTAGGTAACACGTTTTTTATGGTAACACGTTATTAAATATAACAGGTGATAAGATTTTATTCACATATTTCTTTAACATATAAACTAAATAAAATATATTTAGTTTGGTAACAGAGATACTATATTCTTGAAATGCTTGAAAAACTGTGATAAGATACACTGAAATTTATCTTCACATATTTTAGAAATAAAACAGTGCTTTTTTAATAATTAATTTAGTTGATAAAGGGTTTGATAAAATTATGGAAAGATTTTATAATCTTGTTACACGTTTCTTTATGGAAAGATTTATTTAATCATAGAAAAACGGTTAAATACATAAGTGATTAATATTTTATAGCCAAATTTTATGGAATATTAATATTTAATATTTTATATGCTTTATTAATATTTTATATGCTTGATTTTATGGCATAAAATATAATATTTTGTTTCTTATTGTTGGAAACTAAGTTCCACATTTTATACTCAAATCTAATATGAGTTTTGTTTCTTTAAGTTTAGTCATAAAACTTAAATAGATCTTATGCATGCAAGATGATATCATAAGATGAGATAGTCCTTACATTGGTTTTAGAAGGTTTATACTCAATAATCACCTATTATTTGAGTCTTCAAAAACCCGAAATCCTCTTGTAACGATCTAACAAAAATCGTCTCCTAAAGGTGCGTATCAAGGACCCGATCTCAAACTAACACTAATTTTGTTACTAGAAAATTAATATTAGTATACTAGAAATAATAATAATATTACTCTTAATATTATTAATATGGAAATAATAATTTTCTTAGTAAAAACTATTTTACTTAGAAAATATAGAGAGAATGGAGTGGTAGTATGAGTATGTGTTTTGAGGAGAAATGACCAAGCATGACACATAACCATCAATTGAGTGTGTAGTGTAGTGTAGTATTTAAAGGACAAAATGAGCTTGCTTGCTCTTTGTTTTGGCCGGCCATGCAAGCCTTCTAAGGCCAATGCATGCCTTTCTATTTCTTACACAAAGGCAAGAATATGCCTTACAAAGTCTTACACTCTTACACATCCACTTACACACACAATCACTTTGCACACACACAACCCATATACTACACATTTACACGGCTGAAATGTGAGATAAAATGGACCCATTTTATCTTTGTCAATTGTGTTAATTTGTAACATGTCACACATGTCCCATAACACATGACCCAATTTGTAAATTGTGCAATCTTAACTATTAAAATTCATAATTTACAAATTTTATTACATTTAAATATTTACACTAATAATTTCGAAATTATTGTTGTACAAAAATGTAATGTCATAATTTGATTACAACTCTTTGTAATTTTATGATCAACCGTGTTCATTCTCAATTTAATCGTTTCCCAAACGAATAAATAAAACCGAGTAATAAAACGATTTTATTACTATGACTTTTATTATTATAATCCTATTATAAAATATTTGTCATATAAAAATATTTCCAAATTTCCAGTTATTAATTAATTCGTATCCAATACAATATTAATCAATTATTCCATTGAGACGGAATTCCCTAAAGATATGACCTTAAGGGATCAACTGATCACCACCATCATATGACGATAATGTCAAACTCTAAACAGCCAATCATTATCGATAAATGTTGATCAGTTGACTTTGAAAGAGTAACACTCCCAGTTGTGTTTCATTCAAATGAGTTTTAATTATGTCAACACACTATTGTCGAGGACACTTCCTCCAACAATCTCCCACTTGTCCGAGACAAGTGTGTGTTACCAATTCTCTTGCCCTATTACTATCTCCCACTCAATGCATGGCGTCCTCTCAGGTCGTGCCGGCAATTGATTAAAATCTAGAGTGGTTTATCTCGATCTGGAGTTATAACTACTGACCGGAATTATCTACCATAGATACCTTCCTAGCGTGGCCACGCATTTCTAGTTATTATTCTCCTCGAGTGGCCTAGAGATATTTCTCAACCCTGACAAGGGGTGGACAATTCCTAATTGACTTATTCCTTCCGGCTGGCCACAGCCCATCATAACCCAAAATATGTCCTTATAAACCCCAGTTACGAAGGTGTTAGGACATAAATCAAAGTTAATCTGAAAACTATGCCACCTCAGAGAACAGTCATCAGTCCAAGAACTGACTCATGTGAAACACGATAGATGCTCCCACCACGACCAGGCAGTCTTTTAATAAGAGTACGCCAGAGCTCTATCAGCGGTCATTAGCCCGGCAAATGTATCTTAACATGTCTATGCCTAGGTGATCGATTAGTCATCCCGTATGACTCTATGGCAATTGAACTCGCCATCAATCGCATCACACATCTGGTTACATTGAGATGTCACCTCACTTAAGCAACTAGGGGCGAGGTCATGATAATTCAATTCACTTTAATGGGGTTCAATATGGTCTTACCATCCCATTTGAATTTTACTTGACCTTTCGTGAGTTATAAATAACTCAAATGATGAATGCATTATCACATATGTAAAATTGATACCATATCAATTACTACATAAACTATAATTCATACTTGTATAGTATTACATCTCGACTCAATTGAAATGACATGATTTATCATGTTTAAGCCTATACGAAGGCCTTTGGTTAGTAGGTCTTATCAACTTTTGTGCTTCACATAACCTTACTATAATTTCCCTTGGTTATGCATAATCTCATTATGCTAACCTTACGAGTACTTGTCTTGATCCATATCTAGACACAAGCTTTCTAACAATAGAATAGCTCCCACTGTTTTCACAGTGTCTGAGAGACTCTTCCCTCTATTATATCTCATAGATATAAGTGTACTCATATTTGTTGAATACCTTCATTGTTCTACTGTCTATTTGGTGTAAATTACTAGGCTTAATTAGATCATTATATAATTCCAAGAACATCTTCTTGAGCCAATGCACAACATTCTCAACGTGAATTTCTTGCGCACTAATTTCCTCAATTGAAGAATTAAAATATCTTTCAAGATTTGAAATTTCACTCACCTACACACCTTAAAGTGTTTATAGGGTGAATGACTTGCTTTGAATGCAAGATTCGCATATCCCATGAGATTCCTAACCTCAATTGCGACTTTCAATCGAGAAATGAGGAAAAACATTGGGGCACCAACTCGAGTTTTAGGGTACATATGACATTTCCACCTTAGTTTTGGAATATAATTACCTTGATTCGTATGGCCTAGCCATGAATCAATTCGTGGTAACAATGAGTACAACATTTGTTTCAATTGCGTAATGGTAAAAGTTTTACCTTTTATGCAAAACTCAAATTATATTTAGAGATAATTGTACATAATAACTATTATTTGTGTATTACTCTAAATCCAAAACTTGGTTAAGCATAATATGACATGTAAATGTCATATTAGATGAAGTGGCAACTACTTTAGTTCCATTTACGTTTATCATTCAAATTGTCATACGATTTTCTTCACGTTAGGACGATAGGATTTACAAGAACCCTCGGATCGTGTCATTAACACATCCTCCTCTAAATACCCATTTAGAATAGTAGGTCTTGTCATTCTTTTACCATAGTTCAATCATATGAAAATGGAATTTCTAACGTGAATCATTAATTTGCACTCAAATGCAAACAATGTAGAATGAAAACTTAATGTCATAAGTATTACCTAAGAAATATGTTGGAGTCATATTACTTCCAACATCCTTAGACTTTACAATTTGGAGTAGTTTCTAACTTCGTGTCTTACACGATTTTCTCTCAACCTCGTTCTCTTCTTAACTACTTAAGAAAGATTTGGTCTTCTCATAGCTCCCACTTACTTCAAGAATTATTACTTGAAGAAGACCTTTTCTTCAATTAATTCCAAATTAATTCCTCATAGGAGTTAATGTCTATGAAGTGAGGTGGTATTGGTTACAATGATTTTCTTAAATCAATTTACCAATTTATATCAACTTCGTCATGTTCTTAACCCTTAAGTTTTAGACGATAAGTTATTAAATTGAGCAACAAGACTTTAGAACCATGTATGAATAGAAGATTTAATCAACACTTTTTGACTAAAATCACTTCTATTTAAGTTTCTTTATAAGAAATCGTAATGGTTTAATAGAAATTTTAAGATGTTAATCTTATGTTTGCATAGGACCTTCCTATCAAATTCTATGGAATAGAATAATTCCTACGGACCTTGTCCATAACCAAAGACACGGTTTTAAGTGAGGAGAAAGAGATTCTATTTGTCGATATAGCATAAGATGTTTAGCGGAGATATTGGTTACAATCGAATGATAATATATAGGAGTAAAAATGAACAATTATAAAACAACAAATTAAGGAAAAAACAAACATTCATCATTTTGATTCAACTTGTAAATATTTTACAAGTTAAAGCATCTATAAAATGACCTCTATCCAATTTTATAAATGATTCCAAGACCCAAACCCATACCACCGAAATCGTGAACCACTGGAACTCCGACCCAACAATATGGTTTGGTGGGTTAAAATAAACCGGTTCTACCATAGAACTCTTGGTTGATGACAAATCATTATTTATTCATCTTAGCCCGGAACACATTGACCACTGGTCCTCTACACTTCCGTTGAGTACTGATACGTGCCTATTTTATGCATTTCATTTACTCTTTTGGCACGTATTTTCATTCACTTTCGTGACTTTTTAGTTGCTTTTTCTCCCATATTGTCTACTTTGGTGTTTCTATGTTTTGTATACAGGAATACGCGGAAGTAAGCAAAACCAAGCTTTATTTGCCTTTAGGAGGCTGTTTTTGGAACAATAAATTCAGATGGTGCATTCAAATACAATCATCGGGCCGGATAAAAACTGAGAAAAAGAGAATCGGTCGACCGACCGAGATATCAGGTCGACCGACCGATGTCGAATATGTAATCAGGCCCAGCTCTCCACGGAAGCCCAAATACGAAGAAAATAAATCCGTCTCAGCAGAACCGGTCGACCGACCGAAGAAACAGGTCGACCGACCACTGGCTGTTTCGAGACTTCTGTTTTCTTTTCTGCTTTCCTAATCTTGTAATATTTCTTATTTAAGGAGATCAAAACTCTTCTATTAGGTTAAGCAGTTTTTCAGCAAGTTTGTATCTAAGTAATTTTCTTTCAAGTACTTTATGTTTGGAGACTCCATTGTTAGAATATTATCATAAAGCTTTCATCTTTGTTCTTGAGATTTCCTTTCAAGTTGTAAGTTTGTTCTAATTAATCTTTCCTTTAATTCAATCTTGTTATTCATCTTGTTGTTACTTTCTTGTTTTATGTTTTCTCTTTTATTATCTTCTTTAATTATGTTCATCTCTTTAAGCTTCTTAATAATTGTTATTTCCATAATTAAAAGTATGCATAGCTAATTCTTGTGATTAGGAATTAGGGGAACCATGTAAAGACTTGACTTTGATAACTTTGATGATTAAATTACCAATCCCCCATTGTTGTTGGTGAACTAATCCTTAGGATTGAAAGATTATTAGGATTAGTTTAACAACAACTTTGGGATTGCCCTTGAACGAAAGTTTAGTGCTTTTGTAGGAACCCTAAGACCGTAAGGATTGGGTAGAATATTGACCTAAAGGTTTATTCTTTGTTCCTTGGGATTGTGTTATTTGATTATTCTTACCCTTCATTGACTTGTTTTGACCATGGGGAACCAAAGTTCCTAATTCCCTTTTTATCTTATTTTAGTTTTCTTGCTAGTTAATTACCTTAGTTGTTAGTTTAAATCCCAATTCAAAACCCCCCTTTTTGTTACCTTCAATAGACTTTAAATTCACAAACATAATTAACCTTGTCTCTCTGTGGTTCGACCCTTGACTTATCCTATCTGAGTTTAAGCTGAGGTTTTATAAATCTTATCTTTGGCACCCCTCAACGACGGGTGTCAAATTTTGGCTCCATTGCTGGGGAGACGGTATAATTTTGTTTGTTAATTTTTAGTTTATTTTTCTTGTCTTAAGGAACTTAGGTTCCTTAAGACCGTTCTTACCTTTTCTTCTAGTGTTCTTTAGAAGACAGGTTTTTGAGAGGAAGGCTTGAGTACTCTCTTTATGGATTCTATTTATAGCTACTTACAGCCGAAGCCTAAAGATTTACCAAAAGGATTCACCTTGCCTAAACCCACCACTGGCACCTTTGAACTCCGCTCGACTCATATCAATTTGGTGGAGCAGAGTCAATTTTCTGGTCTACCTGATGAAGATCCAATAAAGCATGTTACAACCTTCACAGATTATTGCTGTTTTATACCCTTACCTGAAGGGGTGTCTAGAGATGAGGTGCTGACAACTCTGTTCTTGTTTTCTTTAAAGGGAGACGCGCAAGAATGGTACCGGGACCTTAAAAAGACAAGTGAAGGGATTACAGATTGGACCACCTTGGCCTTGGCCTTTTACAAGAAATACTTCCCTCTTGCAAAAGCTGAGGACTTGAGAAACCAAATCCGTAACTTTTTACAGGGACCTGATGAAGGATTTTGTGAAGCATGGGATCGATTCAAGAAATTGGTCCGTTCCATCCCTCACCATAACCTTCCAGAATGGGACCTGTGTAACTGCTTTTACAACTCTCTTTACGATGACTATAAGATGATTCTTGATGTGGCCGCCAATGGAAGATTCCAGAACAACACCGATCATATGAAGGGTTGGCAAACCATTGAAGACATGGCGGTGCATAGGGCTACTTTTAAGGGTTCAAGTGGGAATTCGAGAAGGCTGAATGTAGAGATGAATAGAGTGATGGCTCTTGAGACAACAGTTGAAGCCCGTTTTGAAAAGCTTGAGGCAACCCAGCTAGAGCTTGAAAGTGCGAACCTTGTTACTACGGTCGACAACACGGGAGAAATTGAGAGATTAAGAGCACTTGTTGATGCCTTAACCACGGCAGTTTTTAAGATGCATGAGGCTCACTGCACTTCCACGAAGATTTTTACGGAACAATTGATAAACATAGCCAACCAAAGAACTAGCTCTCCAGCTAGTTCTGAGGGACCCATGGAGACGCTGAACGTCATAAATCTAAGGAGTGGCCGTGTCTGTGAAGAAGCAACTCAAGAGGATGATCCAGCCGGGATTTCAACCAAGGAATCCGATCCCGTCAAAGGAGCAGGAGGTCGACCGACCGCTTCGGTAAGTCGACCGACCACTGTTCCTGACGCGAGATCAGATTCTGAAAAAAGAAAAAAAACGGATTTTGCAGACTCTGGTCGACCGACCGCTGATACTGGTCGACCGACCGCTGATACTGGTCGACCGACCGCTGATACTGGTCGACCGACCAGTGCTCCTGGAAAAAGTGCCGTTTTTACTCCGGAATCGCTAGATCCTTCCTTTATTCAAGGCCTTACTGAAATTTTACAGCTGAAAGAGCCAAAGGTTACTGATCCTATGGCTAAAGTCACCATTCCTTATCCAGAAAGACTAAAAAATTTAAAGGAGGATAAGAAGTTTGGTAAGTTCTTGGAGATGGTGAAGAATCTTGAGGTAACCATCCCTTTCACTGACTTAATTACCCAGGTACCTTCTTATGCTAAATTCATGAAAGATATTTTAAGTCGTAAGAGGAATTTTCAGGACAACGGTGCTGTTGCTTTTGTGGAAGAATGTTATGTTCTTTCACAAGATAATATAGCACCCAAGTTAAAGGACCCAGGTAGTTTTTCCATCCCTTGTACCATAGGTAATCATTTAATAGGGAAAGCCCTTTGTGATCTAGGGGCTAGTGTCAGTGTCATACCTTATTCTGTATGTGAAAGACTTGGTTTAGGTAGACTTAAGGTCACCAATATTACTGTACAGATGGCTGATAGATCAACCCAAAGACCATTAGGGGTCTTGGAGGATGTCCCAGTAAAAGTGGGAAAGTTCTTTATTCCTGTCGATTTCGTTGTTTTAGACATTGCTGAAGATAGTCGAATACCTATTATTTTAGGTAGACCCTTTTTACACACAGCTGGGGCTGTGATAGATGTCAAACGCGGGACCATTACCTTAGAGATTGGGGATGACACTATCGAGTTTTGTCTTGCCCATAAGGCAACTATTCCTACTGATGATACTTGTTGTTCCATTGATATTGTAGACAGGAATGTTATCCTTAATTGGAGGGAATCCTTGACCAAGGATCCCTTAGATGATCTGACAATTTTGGATAAGTGTGCAGGTAATCCAGCTGAAGATGCTAAAGAGCTGGATTTGATAGAAGAAGAGGAAGAGGAATATGAGCTCACTGAGGAAGAGGGTGAAAAGCTTATAAGCCTAGCCAATACAAGTCTGGTAAACATATGCTATTCTATAGATGCTAATTCTGTTCAGGCAGTTGAGGTAAAAGCACCAGAGCGTAAGCCACTTCCTCCTAATCTTAAGTATGTTTTTCTAGATGATACTGAGCAATACCCTGCAATTGTTAGCTCTAAACTTAGTCCTGACCAACTTTCTGCCTTAATGACTGTTCTTAAAAAGAATAGAAAAGCTCTAGGTTATTCTTTGGATGATATTAAGGGCATAAGCCCTGATGTTTGTATGCACAGAATAGATTTAGAGGAAGGGCATAAGCCCTATAGACAGGGACAGCGTAAATTGAACCCTAAGATGCAGGATGTAGTTATGGCTGAGGTTATGAAGCTTCTTGATGCAGGTATTATCTATCCAGTTGGCAACTCTAAGTGGGTTAGCCCAGTTCAGGTGGTTCCTAAGAAAGGAGGGACCACAGTGGTTAAGAATGATAAAAATGAATTAATACCAACTAGAGTTGTGACTGGGTGGCGGATGTGCATTGATTATAGACAGTTAAATGCCGCCACCAAGAAAGACCATTTTCCCCTTCCTTTTGTTGACCAGATGACTGAAAGATTGGCTTCTAATTAATTCTTCTGTTTTCTAGACGGTTATTCAGGTTTCTTCCAGATTCCCATCCATCCTGATGATCAGAGTAAGACTACTTTTACATGTCCACAGGGTGTTTTTGCCTATCGCAGGATGCCTTTTGGGTTATGCAATGCTCCTGCTACTTTTCAAAGGTGTATGATAGGTATTTTTTCCGACTTTATAGAAAACATTATGGAAGTATTTATGGATGATTTCTCCGTTTACGGTAATGCTTTTGATCAATGCTTAGCTAATCTTGATAAAGTTTTGCAGCGATGTATTGATGTAAATCTTGTCTTAAACTGGGAAAAGTGTCATTTTATGGTTACTGAAGGGGTAGTTTTAGGGCATCTAATTTCAGATAAAGGTATACATGTTGATAAAGCAAAGGTGCAGGTGATTGAGCAATTACCCCCTCCTGTTAATGTCAAAGGGGTGAGAAGTTTCTTAGGGCACGCAGGTTTTTACAGGCGTTTCATTAAGGACTTCTCTAAAATTGCTAAACCACTTACACAATTGCTTCTTAAAGATGCCATCTTTGAGTTCTCTGATGAATGCCTTTTAGCTTTTAACAGGTTAAAGGAAGCTTTGGTCTCAGCACCAATCATTCAGCCACCAGATTGGGATCTCCCATTCGAGATCATGTGTGATGCTAGTGATTATGCTCTGGGTGCTGTGCTTGGTCAAAGGCAGAATAAGGCTCTTAATGCTATATACTATGCGAGCCGCACCCTGGATGAGACTCAAGTCAACTACTTTACCACAGAGAAGGAGATGCTAGCTGTCATTTTTGCCTTAGAAAAATTTAGATCTTATTTAGTAGGTAATAAGGTAATTGTTTATACTGACCATGCAGCTTTAAAAGGTCTTTTTCAAAAGAAAGATTCAAAGCCTAGACTTTTAAGGTGGATCCTCCTTCTCCAAGAGTTTGACATTGAGATCAGGGACAAGAAAGGCGCGGAAAACGTGGTAGCTGACCATTTATCTCGCCTGCAGCTGACTGATGGGGAAGATTCTTTACCTATTGATGATTCGTTTCCTGATGAAAGTTTATTTATCATTAATAGTTCAGGTTCTTATCCCCCTCCTTGGTATGCTGATTTTGCTAATTTTGCTGTTACAGGTAAAATCCCTCCTGAGTTGTCTTGGCAACAAAAGAAGAGATTTATGTTTGATGCAAGACAGTATTTTTGGGATGACCCTTACGTTTTTAAAGAGTGCGGAGATGGACTTATCCGGAGATGCGTCCCCCAATGGGAGGTGAAGGACATCTTGGAAGCATGTCACTCTTCTGCATATGGTGGTCACCACGGTCCATCTAGGACCGTGGCCAAGGTATTACAGTCTGGTTTTTATTGGCCTACTTTACATGCTGATTGTAGAAATTTCGTAGGTAACTGTGATGCCTGTCAAAGGACTGGGAATGTCTCCAAAAGACATGAGATGCCACAAGTAGGTATTTTAGAGGTAGAGATTTTTGATGTTTGGGGCATTGATTATCAAGGACCTTTTCCCAGTAGTCAAGGTAACAAGTATATTCTTGTAGCTGTTGATTATGTGTCTAAGTGGGTAGAAGCTATTGCTACTCCCCATTGTGATGCAAAAGCTGTTATTAAGATGTTTAAAAAAATCATATTTCCTCGTTTTGGTGTCCCTAGGGTTGTCATAAGTGATGGAGGTATGCATTTTAAGGAGAAACGCTTAGGTGACTTGTTAAATAAATTCGGTGTCC
This sequence comes from Silene conica, assembly GCA_029255685.2. NCBI lineage: Eukaryota > Viridiplantae > Streptophyta > Magnoliopsida > Caryophyllales > Caryophyllaceae > Silene > Silene conica. The sequence continues at coordinate 97,928,195 of CM055312.2, forward strand.
AACATCGTAGGGGTTTAGCTTATCACCCTCAGACTAGTGGTCAAGTTGAGATCTCTAATAGAGAACTCAAGGAGACCCTAGCCAAGGTAGTTTCTAAGTCTAGGAAAGATTGGAGCCTAAAACTTGATGACGTTTTATGGGCCTATAGAACCGCGTTCAAAACTCCAATAGGAATGTCACCATTCAGATTAATTTATGGTAAAACTTGTCATTTACCAGTTGAGTTAGAACGTAAGTCTTGGTGGGCTATATGTGATCTTAATTTAGACCCTAATCTTTCCCGTGAGAAACGTTTATTGCAGCTAAATGAGTTAGAAGAATTCAGGTTGTTATCCTATGACAATGCCAGGATCTACAAAGAGAAAACAAAGCGCTGGCATGACAAGAGAATCATTAGACGTGATTTTCAGGTAGGTGATAGGGTACTGCTTTTTAATGCTCGTATTCGTCTTTTTCCTGGTAAACTGAAATCCAGGTGGAGCGGACCCTACACCATCACAGCTGTCTCAAAATTCGGGTCAATCGAATTAGAAACCTCATCTGGTGAGAGGTTCAAAGTCAATGGCCAATATGTGAAGCACTTCCGAGGAGAAAATGAATATGTCGGAAAAGTCGAAGTTTCTTACTTTGACCCCTTTTAGATGCTCCTTAGAAGGTAAAAGGTCGTGCGGGACCTCTTAAACCAGCGCTAAACGGGAGGCAACCCGTGCTTTAGTTTTAGATTTACGTTTTCCTTTTATTTTTTTGTTTTATCCTCAGGTGGGAATTGGATTCTCTGCAGAAAAAGAAAAAAAAAACAGGTATTCGTCAGTGCCGTGGTCGACCGACCAGCTTTTCTGGTCGACCGACCAGCCTGACAGCTTTCTGTACTTTTTCTGACGGGGTAAGTAAAAATTGCAGAACAGGTAACAGTACAGTGGTCGATCGACCAGCTTTTCTGGTCGACCGACCACAACCTTTTTTTTACGGTTTTATTTCTTGCAGAAAAAGCTGTCACGAGTTGTTGTGTTTTTGAACATGAAATTATTGCTTTGACCCATTCCTTTTACCAGCACCCCCTCTCTCTCATAAAACCCTAAAAAAAATAACTATTCACTCATCTTCCACCTTCTCCATTTTTACTTACTCTCTTGCTTTTTCCATCCTCAAGGTAAGTTTTTCCTCCATTTTCTTTCTCTCTTTTTAGTTTTTACCTTCTTATTTTCGTTTTAGGTAGTTTTAATTCATCTTTGTTAGCTCAATTTTTGCTCCTAATTCCTTTTTCATGCTTGATTATGTGCTTTTATGTTAATTTTCTTCTTCTTCATAAGTTTATATGCTTAGATCTGAGAATTTTGGGTAATTTTGTGCTGATTAGGATAGTTTTATTCTTCCTTAAATTTTTGTATGCCTTTTTCCCGCGCGAAATTCAACCCGCGAAACCCGACACAATCACTGTTGAGGTCGGCCGACCGGAAACGGAGGTCGGCCGACCGAAATTTAAATTTCTGGTTTTTTACACTTTGCAGATCTGGGTTTCTTTTCTGACATATGTCGGTCGACCGACCGGTAAACGAGGTCGGCCGACCAGGGTCGGGTTTTCCTGAGTATTAATTGTTGTAGTTTCTGAGTTTTTCTCGTGATACGGTCGACCGACCTGTTATGCCGGTCGACCGACCATACCTGCGTTTTGTCGTGATTTCTTTCCAATTTCTGATTTTTTCCATCGCAGCAGAGAAAAAAAATACAGACAGTCTTAGAATCTGGTCGACCGACTGACTCCTAAAGTCGTAGTCGGCCGACCAGATCCGTAAAAAAACCTTCTGTTTTTGCAATTTTTCGTGCCTAATTTAGTTAAAGCATTGTTTTCTTATACTCATAAGACTTATATTTTTCATTGAACTTTACAGCCTTGCGATGTCTAGCCGTGATCAAGGTGGGAAGCGCGCACGCACTACGGGTGCTAGCACGTCTAGAGGACGTGTCTCTAGGTCGAGAGGTCTAGCAGTTCAGGACACGGATAGTCTACCGGACTATCCGCAGATCACCTTCAGCTCTCCGGCCCAGAAGGCCCGATTCCTCCATCTGAGTGACCATTGCGCGGTAGTGGCGACCCGTTTCCTTTGTGTTTCAGCTTTGCATGCCTTGGGATGCCATGATGAGGTGGTTGCTATGCTCATTGGGACCGGGTTTGCAGGCCTTGTCTCCATGGACGAGATCACCTACCGCCTTCTTACTCTTGAGTTCTTCTCTTCTTTTACCTTTGATTTAGGGGCTATTCACCCCGGCTATGATAGTTTTTGTATCTCTTTTCGCATGTTCAACGAAACTTATGCTTTAACTTTAACACAATTTGCTCAAATTTTGGGTCTGTCTTCTGAGGGTCTTACTGATGACCTCACGGGGTCGTATTCTGATATGTGGTCCTGTATTTCTGATTCCAACGACGTGAAGAAGAAAAACAGTACCATCCACCTCCCTACCCCCCGTTATTTTTTGCGTCTGTTGGCCAACACTGTTTTTGGCCGCAAAGAGTCTCAGAATGTTAACAACATTGAGCTCTCCATCATGTCCGGTTATCTTAACATCGGACGTACGGGTCAGCAGTCTTATAACACTGCTCTTTTGGTCGCCACTCATTTTGTGTCAGTGGGTGAGGGAACTTCTTTGACCACTATTGTCTGTGGTGGGCTAGTCACCCGATTAGCCCGCTATTTTGTACCCCAGTTCCCTCGCTATGAGGATGCGGTCACCCCTCTCTCCCGATACATGGACATGGATTATGTCAGGTCTGTGCGTTGGGTAAACAGTAGAGGTGTTTGGAAAATAGACACCTATCTTAGTGACCGCGTCCCCATCACCACGGCTCCCCCTATGTACCCCCTTTCTATTGTTATAGGGGAGCCACGACCACTACTCCCGTCTTACCGCCTCCCGCTTAGGGGAGGCGCTTCTAGAGGTTTCAGGGCCCCTGCTCCCGGTGGCCACCATGCCACACCTGGGACAGGGTACCCAACTGATTTTACTGCTCCTCCTAATGTTTATGTTCCTCCTTTTGTTGATGACAGATCTATGCCACAAATGCTGGCGAGTCTTTGCACGCAGTTCAGCCAAAAACGGTTGGACGATAGTCTCTACCAGTACCCGGTCTACAGGGAGTATGCCACACAAGGTAGGCTCCCGACCGGCCAGTGGACTCACCCCTCCTGGTACACACCTCTCGCAGGCGGTCATGTCCATGGTGAAGCTTCAGGCTCTGCCTCAGGAACAGGAGTAGGGTCTGAGGAGGATGGCGATGAGGGAGATGGTGAGGAGAACGCTGAACCGTTCTACGACTCAGCGGGATAGGGACATGCTTAACCTTACCCTCTTTGGGGTTCGGTTTGGGGAGGTCCCCTTTCCTTGGTTCGGTTTGGGGAGGTCCACATTTACTTTGTAAGTGTTTTCCTCCCTTAGATTTCCAATTTTCCTCTTTCGATTTCCAGTTTTCCCCTCCTTCCTCCATAGACTCTGTTTGTAGTTTTTAGTCTTTTTCCTTTTCTTTTCTTTGTTTGCTTCTTTTCCGCCTACCCCCATCCCTTTGCTGTGGTTGTATGCTGATGAGCACAATGAGGGCATTGTGCGTTTTGGTTTGGGGAGGGTGTTTGCATACTCCTTTGTGAGTATGCAATTGTTTTTGTGTCTCTTGTTTTTCATTCCTTTAGGTGTTTTTCTTGTTTCCATCCCCTCTTGCCGCGTGTGCAAACCTGTCGCGCGTTCTTCTCTGTCTTAAGTCTTTAGGTCGAGTCGGAACGGATAAATACAATTCATGCCTCACATGACATTTATTGCTTTGCCTTGCATTTTTTTTCAAAAATTTTCAAGCTAGTCTTTTGCATTATCTACAAGTTTTTGTTGATTTCATGCTAAATTATTAGACTTGACTCCCTTTTTTGGCAAACTACTACATATTCTAAGGATTAGAGCTTGACAAATCGGTGACATCCATGACCGATTTCATGTAGGTTGTGAGTAGTTTCTCCTCTTGAGGCATGTTACATTAATATGCATAAACATGAATTTTGTCTTCTTAATACCTGTATGCATTCGGTTTTGTGGTTTGTTGACACATGTGGTAGAGGTTCCCCTTTCTCATTATTCCCTTTATCCTCACATAGCCAAATTGAACTCTTCTACCCATTAGCTACATTCTAAAAATTGCTTACCCTAGCCGAGCTAGTAATTTAGTAATGGGACTGTTTTTCTTGCTATCCTTTGGTTTATGCTTCATCGGTGAATTTTGATTTTGGGAAATTGAAAAGGAAAAAAAATGAAAAAAAAACGGAACAGCCTGTCTTCAAGGCTGGTCGGTCGACCAGTTCCCCTGGTCGGTCGACCAGGACCATTGGGTAGGTTCGTTTTTCAAAAAAAAAAAAAAAAAAAAATAATAATATAAGAAAAAAAGAAAAAAAAAAAAGAAAAAAAAAACAGAAAAGAAAAGAAAGAAAAAAAAAAGGGGAAGGAATAAAAGTTGGAGGAATTGTGGAACATTGGCGTGTAAAAAAAAAAAAAGAGAACAATAAGAAGTGATCTTATAGTATGGACAGACGGATGATAGCTTGGCTTAACCCCTCTTCCCATAACTTATTTTAACCCCTTCTTACCTTTAGCCTCACAATCCCAAATTTGCCTCGGCATGTGTCATGGTTATTTAGTGTGGGAATGCATATGTACGGTTGTAGAGATTTTATTCATGTTAGATTGCAGGCATGTTCTTACGGGTCGTAGATAGGTGAGAGTCCTTACTTTTATTTATCTTCTTATCTTTCACATATACATTTGACCCTTTGCTTTCATGAGTGTCTCGAGCGTACCGCGAGAGTCCAATTAGAATGAGTCTTGCAAGGTCGAAATTTTAGCATGCTTTTCCAACATGTTTAACTCGTTTTGCTCTTGACATTGTGTTTGATTATAGTTGAAGGATGCATTAAATTGGTTAAGCATAGTGTTATGTTTAGTTATGAAGAGTATGAAGTCCGTTCCATTAGGAGTTTTTATTTTCTTTTGAGTCTTAGTGCTTGCTTGAGGACAAGCAAGGTTTGGTTTGGGGAGTTTGATACGTGCCTATTTTATGCATTTCATTTACTCTTTTGGCACGTATTTTCATTCACTTTCGTGACTTTTTAGTTGCTTTTTCTCCCATATTGTCTACTTTGGTGTTTCTATGTTTTGTATACAGGAATACGCGGAAGTAAGCAAAACCAAGCTTTATTTGCCTTTAGGAGGCTGTTTTTGGAACAATAAATTCAGATGGTGCATTCAAATACAATCATCGGGCCGGATAAAAACTGAGAAAAAGAGAATCGGTCGACCGACCGAGATATCAGGTCGACCGACCGATGTCGAATATGTAATCAGGCCCAGCTCTTCACGGAAGCCCAAATACGAAGAAAATAAATCCGTCTCAGCAGAACCGGTCGACCGACCGAAGAAACAGGTCGACCGACCACTGGCTGTTTCGAGACTTCTGTTTTCTTTTCTGCTTTCCTAATCTTGTAATATTTCTTATTTAAGGAGATCAAAACTCTTCTATTAGGTTAAGCAGTTTTTCAGCAAGTTTGTATCTAAGTAATTTTCTTTCAAGTACTTTATGTTTGGAGACTCCATTGTTAGAATATTATCATAAAGCTTTCATCTTTGTTCTTGAGATTTCCTTTCAAGTTGTAAGTTTGTTCTAATTAATCTTTCCTTTAATTCAATCTTGTTATTCATCTTGTTGTTACTTTCTTGTTTTATGTTTTCTCTTTTATTATCTTCTTTAATTATGTTCATCTCTTTAAGCTTCTTAATAATTGTTATTTCCATAATTAAAAGTATGCATAGCTAATTCTTGTGATTAGGAATTAGGGGAACCATGTAAAGACTTGACTTTGATAACTTTGATGATTAAATTACCAATCCCCCATTGTTGTTGGTGAACTAATCCTTAGGATTGAAAGATTATTAGGATTAGTTTAACAACAACTTTGGGATTGCCCTTGAACGAAAGTTTAGTGCTTTTGTAGGAACCCTAAGACCGTAAGGATTGGGTAGAATATTGACCTAAAGGTTTATTCTTTGTTCCTTGGGATTGTGTTATTTGATTATTCTTACCCTTCATTGACTTGTTTTGACCATGGGGAACCAAAGTTCCTAATTCCCTTTTTATCTTATTTTAGTTTTCTTGCTAGTTAATTACCTTAGTTGTTAGTTTAAATCCCAATTCAAAACCCCCCTTTTTGTTACCTTCAATAGACTTTAAATTCACAAACATAATTAACCTTGTCTCTCTGTGGTTCGACCCTTGACTTATTCTATCTGAGTTTAAGCTGAGGTTTTATAAATCTTATCTTTGGCACCCCTCAACGACGGGTGTCAAGTACAAACCAAATTTCAATTGCATCGAGATGCGATCCGCCCACTGGACTGAATCCACCTCATCGCCCCACTTATCCTACGTAATGGGGTTCGTACTGCCCACTGGACTAGCACCACCCCACGAAATAGAAGCTCATGGGTTCTACTATTTGGTAAGGCTAATTCTCAATTGTTTTTGTTTAATATAGAGGTCTTGTCAATTTATTATCTATCTCCTTTAAGCGAATTAAATCGGTGAACTCGATAATTATAATTGACACGGTCGTTTTTAACGATCTAAACTAATATGCATGTTTATGGCGATTTGGCTATGCATGCAAACATATAAATAATGCAAAATAAAAGCAATAAAGCAATAAAATCCTAGTATGGCCTTCCTAGTAATAGTAAAAACTATTTAACTATTACAAATTCGGAAACCAACTCCATGGTCCCTTGAACTTCATTGGCACGCCATCCAAGAAAACACCGTCTTGTCGGAACTCCTTTCCGTATGGCACCGTCTTTTGGATCTCCGGAATTACAATAAAATAATACAACTATTCTATTGTAAAACTGAAAATTTAAATTAAATTACAAACCCGTGATACGAGATCACATAAATTACAACCGAATCAATATTCCCTTTCATTACGGGTAATATTGATTAAAACTAAGGCCATACTAAGAAAAATTACATAATTCCAAATTATATAAATAACATTCAAAATATGACATTCATATTAAATAAATTGCAATAAATAAAATATGTATGCACATGCTCAATTTTTAATGCCAAATCGCCTTATGGGAGCAAATATCTCATATTTGTTTACGGTTTTTACGGATATGCGCGATTTTAACTATTAAAATCATCAAAATTACATAAATCTCATTTATGTCCAAGTTAATCATCCTAACTTACTTTAGGAATCAATGTTTAGTCTCCACTAATATTTGATCATGATCTAACTTGATTTTGCATTATTGTTCATAAATTACTTGTATTTTCGGGAAAAATAAACAAAATATGGCCAAATGAGTCAATAAAATTCAAAATTTAAAATTCAAAAATTTTAAACTTTTTGGAAATTTTCTAAAAATTCATAAATTAATAAAATGGTCTTTTGCATATGTTTATGGTTTATTTCTTAAATAAATCGTATAAAAGCCGTTTTTATGGTTTAAAATCCGATTTAAATTATAAAAACTTGCAATAATTTGCCATAAAATTTTAGTCATCCTAAAATATATATATATATCTGAAAATGACCAAAAATTACAGACCATACCCGAAATTTTATTTTTACGACTCATAAATTACGATTATTAGCTAATTAACTCATTAAAAATTAATAATCATAAAAACAGAAACTTTTTGATATCCAACTTTTAGATCTGATGTTCCTATCATATAAGACATCTATGGGTAAAATTTCATGCCATAATATTAAGATTAACTATTTTTTAACACAATAAGTCACTATTTATCCGATTTTAACCATTAAAATCATAAATCATGCATCACTTGAGAATAAATTCCCAAAACTTACATACATACTGTAAATATTTCATGTGACATTGTGTAAAGTTTTTATGGCAAAATTCCAACTATAACTATTAAAGTCGAATTTAAGTCACTATTAATCCGATTTTTACCATAAAAATCATTAATCATGCAAAATAAGTCCAATAATTTCGAAAATTCATAAAGGAACTTTATATATTGCATGTGACTTCTCATAAAATTTTTAAGGTTAAATTCGAAATATAACCATATATACCCATTTTTACTCATATTATGACTATTTATCTCATAAAATTCATAATCCATGCATATTAACTCCATTTCTTACGAAAAATCATATACAATATATTAAATATGCATGTGAGAACATATCAAAAAATCTCGGCCAGAAACTATTTTTAGCTATTTTTCCCATTAATTGTTGTTTAAAACCGATTTAAACTACAAAATATACCAATAAATATAAAAATGAACAATAAAAATCCATAAAAATTATTTTTATGTCCTAAAACCATTTTAGAAACAGAAACTTTAACATGCAAAATTATTTTGTGATTTATCATAATAAATACAATAATTTGAAAAAATCGAAATACATATGTTAAACCGATTTTAACATAAATCATGAATCCGATCATGCATGCAACAACCGTAATGCTCTGATACCAATTGTTGGAAACTAAGTTCCACATTTTATACTCAAATCTAATATGAGTTTTGTTTCTTTAAGTTTAGTCATAAAACTTAAATAGATCTTATGCATGCAAGATGATATCATAAGATGAGATAGTCCTTACGTTGGTTTTAGAAGGTTTATACTCAATAATCACCTATTATTTGAGTCTTCAAAAACCCGAAATCCTCTTGTAACGATCTAACAAAAATCGTCTCCTAAAGGTGCGTATCAAGGACCCGATCTCAAACTAACACTAATTTTGTTACTAGAAAATTAATATTAGTATACTAGAAATAATAATAATATTACTCTTAATATTATTAATATGGAAATAATAATTTTCTTAGTAAAAACTATTTTACTTAGAAAATATAGAGAGAATGGAGTGGTAGTATGAGTATGTGTTTTGAGGAGAAATGACCAAGCATGACACATAACCATCAATTGAGTGTGTAGTGTAGTGTAGTATTTAAAGGACAAAATGAGCTTGCTTGCTCTTTGTTTTGGCCGGCCATGCAAGCCTTCTAAGGCCAATGCATGCCTTTCTATTTCTTACACAAAGGCAAGAATATGCCTTACAAAGTCTTACACTCTTACACATCCACTTACACACACAATCACTTTGCACACACACAACCCACATACTACACATTTACACGGCTGAAATGTGAGATAAAATGGACCCATTTTATCTTTGTCAATTGTGTTAATTTGTAACATGTCACACATGTCCCATAACACATGACCCAATTTGTAAATTGTGCAATCTTAACTATTAAAATTCATAATTTACAAATTTTATTACATTTAAATATTTACACTAATAATTTCGAAATTATTGTTGTACAAAAATGTAATGTCATAATTTGATTACAACTCTTTGTAATTTTATGATCAACCGTGTTCATTCTCAATTTAATCGTTTCCCAAACGAATAAATAAAACCGAGTAATAAAACGATTTTATTACTATGACTTTTATTATTATAATCCTATTATAAAATATTTGTCATATAAAAATATTTCCAAATTTCCAGTTATTAATTAATTCGTATCCAATACAATATTAATCAATTATTCCATTGAGACGGAATTCCCTAAAGATATGACCTTAAGGGATCAACTGATCACCACCATCATATGACGATAATGTCAAACTCTAAACAGCCAATCATTATCGATAAATGTTGATCAGTTGACTTTGAAAGAGTAACACTCCCAGTTGTGTTTCATTTAAATGAGTTTTAATTATGTCAACACACTATTGTCGAGGACACTTCCTCCAACACTTATTTTATTATTTTATTATTAGAATTAGTAGCAGTCAGGGTATTTGAATTTATATTTTATATCATGGCATAAAGTATAATATTTTGTTTCTTATTTTATTATTAGAATTAGTAGCAGTCCATAAAATAATTGGTGAAAAATCATGGCATAAAATATAACGTTTGCAAAGTGAATACAAAATAAATACTGGGATTACTTAAAAAATCGTAGTCATAACGTGTAGAATTACATACTCGGATGAAAATGGACTGAATATACTCTTCGCTTATGAACAGACTCTTCATATACCTATGGATGGAGCAGTAGAACTTCGAGTGAAGCTTGGAGACGCATTATTCACCAAGTTAATGCGTTTCATTTATCAGAGCTCTAAATATCTTCTGGAAACTCTAATTCCAAGTTTTCATTGTCTATATAAACCTGAATCAGTGCAGCAGCTTTATATGCAAACAGTCCAAACATCGCCGGCACAATCTGATAAACGAAAAAGCTAACACTATTTAGAGTTCTGAAATTGATTTAATAAAACTTCTCGAAAACGTGTTGACATACCTGAAATGGATGTTTCATCAATGATATAGAAAGGATTTGGCAATAGTTGGACTTTGATTATGATTTTTGAAAAAGACGAACAATCAGTTTTGGGTGACGTTTTGATTTCTTTCATCATTATTCAAAATATAGAAAGGATAATTGTTTGGAGAATGATTGTATTCAAAATTGTATTCAGAATGATTGTGATGATTATAATCTGGTAAAATGAGAATGAGTCAAATTTGGAAGGATATTATTCTGATTCAGTTTTTGTATTTAATAATAAATAATAAATAAATAAATAAATTATTATTAAATTATTAAATTAATATGAGGTGGCATAGATGAGTAAACCTGATTGGTCGAAAAAAATTGAAAATGCTGAGGATGAATGTGAGAGCTCGAAATACCCAACGCTGCGATATGATTGCGCCACGTAGGCGGATATTCATCCTTCTTTTATAGTAATAATGATGATTATTATATTATCTAACATTAAAGAATATTTTTTTTGTATAAAAACGTTTAGTTACACAGATTTTATTGTAAAATAAAGATAACTTTTACCAACCGTCATTTTCTCATATTAAAGACATTAATGTAATTTATCCAACGGTTTTACAATATTTTTTTAATAAAACCGTTTTACAAAGAAATTGCTGTTTTCTAGAATACATTGTAATTATTTTATTATATTCCATGTATGTATATTTAATTTTGGTATGTAATGTATATGCATTAATAAGAATGTACACAAATATTTGGATAATCAATGATGGTTGAATATCTAAAATTTTGGATTTCACATTTAAAATTTGAAATGATTTACTTCTAGTCATTAAAAGTGTTGACTTTAACTTTTTTTCAAAATGTACTACTCGTAATTCCGTATTTTTGTAATTCACAATAAGTATATTGTATTATAAATAAATCGCTTTAATGTTGCTAAAAAAGAAAAAAGATTTACGCCTTTTTTTAACAACTGAAAAAAGAAAAAAGGTTTATGCCATGTTATAAGCTAGGTAGCACGAACACTTCCCTTAATTAGCCGTCCCGTGTTCGACACCGTGTCCGACACTCGGACACTCGACATTCGTTAGACACATGGCTAAGCATATTATAGTTTAGACGAGAAATAAAATTTTAAAAAAGATCGATTAGAAGATGAGTTTGGGTGGAAGAATGAGAATTAGTTATAGTAAAGGTAAAATTGTACGTTTACTTGTTTAGATTTAGTTTCAACTACATAATAAAAATAAAATTATACGTTATTTATAACCTTAAAATATATATTTTATTATATTTAAATGTTGTGTCCCGTATCCTAAATTTCATGGAATGCCGTGTCCCATTATCGTGTCCGTATCTGTGTCCGTTTTGGTGCTACCTAGGTTATAAGTAAACAGGGGTTTTTACACCCTCAAGGCCTTCAATTGTGTATTTGTGTGTCCATCCTTCTTCATAGTTGATTTTGTTACATTTTTGCTTGGGTTTCACCTATGACCATTTCAACTCATTATTAATCAACGGATTTTAAAATTCATTACGAATCTCACGTACTAAATTTTCTGGCTATGTCACTGCAAATCGATGAGTGACTAATTCTAAATTTCTAAGTTACTCTTGTAAATTTCTCTAACATTTCGAATCAAAGGTGTTACAAGAACAATTTCGATACTTCAAATTTCATTAATAATTTCATAAGTGTAAATACTTACTTTTATAACACAATTCTTCATATGTCTCAACATATACAAAAAGTCAGGAAAAAAGAAGGTAAAAGACTTAAAAGACAACTAGTTTAAAGCACGCTGCCAAAGAATAAAGACCCATATACCACATTTCGAGCCGGGTTGACTTTCAACACTAAAATAACATGTTATTTCGAGTCGGGTTGGCTTTCAGGATTTAGGAGCAGGTTTAGAAAACAGATTTGACTAGCAGAATGATTTAGCATGTGTTTGACCCTGCTTTTCAACTGTTTTTTCAGCCAAAGAAATAGAAGCTGGATCAAACACTACTTTTTAAGAAAACTAAAAACTAATTTTATTAAACAAAAATTCTAAAACTGACTCCTAGAAGCACCTAGAAACAGAAGTAGCAAATTGTTACTTCTGTTTCTCTTTTCACGTTGCTCTTAAATTATTTGAGCCCAAAATCCAAAAAAAAATTGATACAAACTAGTTAGGCCAAACACGATAAAACTGATAAAAATAGTTTTTAAAAAATTTTGGCCAAACATGAACAATTTTATCAAGAACTAGTTTTATAAAAACTCCTTTACAAAAGTAAATTTTTTTTTCCATAAACAAGGCCAAACATGCACTTATAGTAGATTTGACTAGCAAATTTATTTAGCAGAATTGTTTAACATCTTTGTAAAATGATATATAAAGACATAAACAAATTATTTATTAAATATATAAAAGAAAGTTATATATAATATTGTATCAAATGAATATAATATTTCAATTTGTCGTTGGCTCTGTTTGATAAACAACTGATAAAGTTTAGCATAAGCAGATTGTAATGGCGAATTATAAATGACAGATTACAATAGAAGGTTTGACTAACATATTATAATTAGCATAATTAATTTGAGTGCTTTGTTAATGGCAGATTAGGATTAGTAGATTCTTAATTTTCTTTATAAAATGAAATAAACTTTCATATTTTACAATATGCTAACCAATATGGTGGGGTAAGCTGCATATTGTAAAATAGCATAGTGACCCAAAATATGTTGTTTTAATATGATGTTTACCAAACATGAAAATTAACATATTGACTGGTCAAACATGCGTTAGCCTTCAATATGCTAAAAATTGGTCAATATACTGTTTACCAAACTTTCTAAATAACATATTGCTAAGTCAAACATGTTAAATTTCTCCAATATGCTGAACTTTGCCTAATATATCATTTACCAAGCATAACCTTAATCACATAAAATTTACGAATCAGATCTAATTTTGACAAGTCTATTCCACTTATCCGTCCTATTTTATTTTCTTGGTAGTTTTTTTTAAACTTAAGGCCACATATATTACATAGTGTCCCACAATACAATAAAAGTTCAATACCAACATAGTCAGGTGTATTGAAATGATAGTGGTGGGTGACCATACCATAAAAAACCTTCACTATTTGACACACAATGCCAATTCCTTTAAAGTTTTGTCAATCTTGATTGCTAATTATTTCATATCTCAATCATGTTTGATCATCCTTCACAAGTGATTGAACTCTAGCCTAACTACTACTAGTTCTATGTAATATTACCCTACTTGTGGGACCCTCTTACCCAATTATATACGGGCGAGATTGCGTATATTTACATCTACCGTCAACAGAATACTGCTTAAGTCAGAGTACGAATGGATACTTGATACTTAGATAGCACTCACGATAGGATTATTATCGATGTATGTAGCTTGGATCAAATTTCACATCTGGATGGTCGTTATAATACTGGAATAATGTTGTTGCAAAACTAGTTACAGTAAACGGAGTTCTTCTTGATTAAGTACACTTACATCTACATCTACTATCAACAGAATACTGCTTAAATTAGAGTATGAATGGATACTAAATAACACTCGTGATAGGATTGTTATCTTTGTAGCTTTGGACTTGATGTCTAATCCACTGTCGATCTAACCTCACGTTGTATAATCCCCTCATTGCGGATGCTCTCACAAAGAGGTAAACGACTGGTCAAAGAGTTTGCCCCATTCTCATGGATAGGGATTGAACCCCTGATCTCATGGCTAAGGGATGAGGTGAGCAACCACCACACCAAACACAATTGGTTACCAAGGAATATATAATGTTGTTGTAAAACTCGTCACAGTAAATAAAGTTCTAATCTCACCAATCACTAAAACTGAAAATATATAGTAATATATAGGCACTGGAATAATATTGTTGCGAAACTAATTACACAATAGACAAAGTTCTTACTTGAAGCATTGTATTTGTGTATCTTGTGTCCATACTCCATATGCATCAACCATGATTTATCCAGAAAGAACTCCCAACACAATGATCAAGTTGTCTTACCACTCCACCCCCATTCACCAACCAACATTTTTTTAATAACATTTTAATTCTGTTAATTAATTAAATATAATAATATTCTGCAGTAATCACGTAATTACACCAAAGAAGCTACTAAAATCTAGTCAAGTCATACAACACATCAGAAAAGTTCTCGTTTTTTTCGGGACGACTGTACTCCTTACACTTAAGACACGATTTTTCCTGATTCGAGTCATACATCAGGAGTTCAGGATGGAACATGGATGTCAGAATTAACAGATGAACTACAAACACAGATTAAAAAGATGACTTCAGTTTACCAGATCAATGATTCAAAGCAATTATTTAATAACATAAAACAGCATCAAAGAATCAATGTAATACTAAGATAATACCAGTAGATATGTATGTTCTAATCATAGAATTAATTAAACCCGAAACCCAAAAAAAAAAAAAAAAACCAGCTAATGTTCATCCAAAATTCGGCTTTTTGTTTCCGACTAATAAGCACCCAATGGAACAGTTTCGCCTTCACTGTCTACCGCCTACATTGTGACAAAATGGTACTGAAACTCGATATTTACCAGATTAACCAGCCAATTGAAGAGTTACCCTCCACCGCCAGGCACCAACATTGTCTAGCAATGCAGGTGGAAATATGATACTGAAACTCGATATTACCAGATTAAGCAGGCAATTGAAGAGTTACCCTTCAAAGTGTACCGCCAGGCACCAACATTGTCTAGCGGTGCAGACGGGAAGACGGGAAGATGGTGGTACTGAAACTCGATATTGAATTTCCAAGTAGCCAAACTGCATGCAACTGTGGTACAGTACACACATGATCTGCTTTCCACTGTTTCCAGTGGTACCCATTATATGACATGACCCACCTTCAGAATATCTCCCTTTTTGTCCATTTTTTGTGCAATAAGGAAACCTCCAAAAATACATAAAAAAAAAACTCCAACCTACCAAGACATCATAAACTGGGAATTACCACTACCCTCTTCCTCCAAAGGAGCAGGAAGATTCAGATCAATTAAAGGTTGTTTCAACTCGGGTTCCGGTTCTTGAACCGGAACCCTTGAAACCCTCGAAACCCTCGAATGTAACACAACATTGTTGTTGTTGTTGTTGTTGTTGTTGCTGCTTCCCATCATATGAGACCTTTTATGACCTCCTAATGCTTGGCCAGACTTGAAAACTTTAGGACAATAAGGACATTTATGACCTTTAACTTTCTTTGATGCATTTCCTTTCTTAATTGTTCCTCCATTGTTGTACTTTCTTGCTTGATTATCGCTTGTTTCGAAGACGGTTTCACTGGTTTTTCTGTGACTAATTATATGACCTCCTAATGCTTGATGTGTCTTGAAACTCTTGCTGCATATCCAACACTCATACTTCCGAGTATTAGTATTAGTATTAGTATCAGTATTAGTATTATTACTCGAGTAAAAAGAATCGTTCCTGATCTTTTTACTCGAGTAATTCTGATTCGATTCAACCAAATCTTGAATCTTTCTCTTGGTTTTGACAAACCCATCAACAGAAGCATCAGATTCAAGTTCTTTAGCACCAAATTCAAAATACCCGGAATCCGAATTCACCATTTCAGGAGTTTTAGTTTTACCCTTAATCATCATTCTTCTTCCGACTTTCAATCCACCTTCTAAAATGACAGAATTGTTATCAGAAGACTCAGAAACCCGAAACTCGAAACCATTATTATTCTTATAATTACTACCAGATGAATCCCTGGATAACATCATCAAACACATTGCTACTTCCTCCTGTTCTAACTGATCAATCTCAGAATGATTAGATGATGAACCACCACCATTAACATTAACAGAAGATCTTGTTAATCTCTTGGAATTGTTAATATTATTATCAGAAGAATGAGAATCCATAGCTAAATAAAGTTGATCAATACTATCACTACACCATGAATTATCATCTTCATCATCTTCATTTTTATTACTATTATTATTATTATTATTATTACTACGCTGATGAGTAAAATACGTACTGCGAAAATCCGTACTCATATTATTAATATTATTATTATTATTAGAAGAAGAATGTATACTCATATGCCCACACAATGCTTTCATTGAATTAAACCCTTTTCCACATTGATCACATACCCTTAATTTCTCTTGATTATTATTATTATTACTAATATTATATTTATAATTAGAATTAACAATTCTCCAAGTTTTTTTGGGATTTTCTCTAAGACCATACCCTGAATTTCTGTTGATTTCATGATCATCATCTTCTTCATCAACATCAACATCTACATCATCATCATCTTCTTCATCATCATCATCAACAACATCATCATTAACATGATTATTAACAATAAAGTTTGAAACTTTATTATTATGATTTTGAAGATTCAAGAGTTTATTTTTTCTTGCTTCAGCAATAACATGAGACCTCATATGCCCACCTAAAGATTTCCCACTTGGAAATCTTTTCTTGCAAATTCTACAAACATGCTTAAATTCCTCCATAATTATAATAATAATAATCGTATTGCTTATTTTTATCGCGTTTGTGTATGGGACTTTGATAATCGTTACTAGGATTATATAAAGATTGAATCTTTAGGGAGTTTATGTAAAAAAAATTGAATTTTGAAGCTACATTTAGTGAAAAAAAAGGAGTAAAAAAGTGAAGAGAGTTGTAGAGAGCTCAAAATTTGGTAAAAATGGATCACGAAATTTAATGCTAATTGATGTGTGAGAAGAGTATGACCAGGAGAGATCAAAGTTTGAGATGTGACTGTTTTTTTATTGTTGTTGTAAATAAAAGGTATCCGACCCATATCCGACCCATCATCGATTTAAATAGAATTAAAAACGGTTTTTTAAATTGTAAAAAAAGTGAAAAAAAATGGGTGTAATTGGAAATATTTTGTCGAAGGTAATTGGTCTTGTTAAAACGATTATTTCTGTTTTAAATGTATAACGAATTATATACAGTGTATTATTCAATCATACCTCAAAAAATTGGTGAGTTGGTCGAGTTTCGGACATTTTTGAGGAGACGGTCGGGGTTTACAAGAATTGAATCGTCTGGGTCGTTATTTTCGGTTTGCTACGATAAACATTGGAATCAGATCATAATATAGGGTTAGATCCATTCAAGTTCGGGGAGTGGGGTGAGGTCAACCGCGTGTCGGTCAATTTATACCATGTTTATTATTTTTCATATAGGTAGCTGAGAGATAAAGGTATATGATTCCTATGCAATCTATTTTTTTTTATCTCATATCTATCTATTTGACCTGTTCATTTACCAAAATTTTTGATGGTTCGTTCAATGATGAGTCGATGCTTGATCATTTTGTACAGCTGTCTCGACAACACGACAAGTGTAATTTGTTTCCAATTTGGTAACGATAGTTAAAAAATAGTAAAAGAAAAACTATCTTTTAGGTATTTTTGTTACTTTTCGGTAAATTTGGCAAGATTTTGATTTAAAAGTAATAAGTTATCCTATCATTTCCGAAACTTCAATTTTAGCTACCTTTTAGTGTGTCAGTAAGTTTCATCAGAAACCGTCTCTCCACTATTTTAGTGTGAGATAATCAATAAATATACTAAAAATTCATTACTTGTTCCGTTTATACTCCTTAGTCCCCATTATATTTTCCGTTTTTAGTCAGCACACCATTTTTCAATTATCTAAAATAATTTATCAAACAGAGTATAATTAAACCTACTTTGATAAATACGTTTTAAAAAATTCACAAATTAAGTTTTTTGTAAGAATTTTTTATTCTAAAAAAATGCTCGAAATTTCTCTTTTTGTATTCACTTTTTCCCTATATTCCAATACTAATTTCCATGTAATTTACTCGTACAAAAATGAAAATTAATTTGAAAAAAAATGCAAGTAGTTTGTTTATGTGAAGTTTGTTAAGCTTTGAATCTAAGGAAGGGGTAAAATGGTAAATGTATTTTCAACTCAAGCTAGTAAATAGGATCTCGGTTATTGTAGTCAAACTTGCCTACCTTAAAATAGAGTGTTGAAAGTTACTGAGTATGGAGTAAAAATTTTGGTAACTTTTTATGATCTTTAATAATTAATAATTAAGACAGTGAAAAAAAGTAACGTATGTAACTAGTAACGAAACTTACAAAATTCTGAGTAACATGTTGATATTCTTAATAAATTACTTATGTTTCATAGCTTTTTCTTAAAATTGAATACGGATTTTATCGACTTAATCTCGTAGGAAGATGACGTAATTTATACGAACTGTTAATTTTATATGTGAATCGATTTGACTGTCACCTACATGAAGTTATAATCAATTGTTTTAAGAACGGGTAATTTACTAATGTCAATTAAATTACCAAATCGGATAAATAGTTGTATTATTTGAAATTCGCAAGCTTTTCGACTAATTTAAAATCGAAAGGTTGCAAATATAATTACCACGGAGTATGTATTACGTACTTGTATAGATTTAAGGACATATATGACACTAAGGAGGTTTAACTCAGGTAATATATCCTGTTTTTTATCGAGTGAAATTGAATTAAAAGAGTTGAGCAGAACTCAACTGAAGTGAATAGAACTGAAATAATAGCTAATTTTGTGAAGAAATAAGCTGAATATAACTGAACTGAATAGAACTATGTTGAACTAAAATAAGTTGAAATTAAGCGAGAAAAAATATAATCTAAGAGTCCTCACAACTTTACCAGTTAAACTAGTCGATATTCTTTTCATGCCAATTGCCAAATATCAAAAAAATGATTTAATGACTATATTTATGAGTATTGTAAATGAATGTAATGTTGATGAGCAAGTAATTAATTTGGGAAAAGTCAAATTTATGACTTTTGTATCACCAATTCACCATAATCCATGGTCCATAGTGGAATTCCATGCATGGAAACCCAAAAAAAAGTTAGTAGAAGATCAAACTGAATTTATGAAGAATTGAGTAAATGTTATCCTTTGAGGATTTTGCGATTTGTCGAGCACGAGGACGACGACGAGGACGAGGACAGGCTGGTTGAGGTTATAAAAAAATCATCTCTTTAGTTAAAAATTACATTCGAAAACTTAGTTGATAAATATTCAAAATATTGATATTTTTACGCGCATAAGTTTATATGAAAAAAGAGATTATCGTAATAATGAAATGTATATTACGAGTATATCTCATTTATTTCTCGAGGCATATGCTCATATTTTGAAAATTAGTGTAAAATAAATGAATTTTAGAAATTTTGGGTATCTTCATTTTATGTTGATCACATGTTTAGAAAACAAGAATTTGTGTACTTTTATTAGACATAGAATAAGACTCGATTTTTAAATTTAATTATTAAGGGAGAATAAAAATCAGCTCAGGTGGTAGAAGCTCTTCTAGTTCAACCATGAAGTTGGGGTTCAGTTCTCACCCGCGACATAGTGCGCTCATTTGAAAAAAAAAATTAATTATATTGAAGAGTGGTTAATATATATAATCTGAGTTTATTTTCCGGTGTAATCTCTAGCAATTTATACCACCAGTTGTACGATGTATAATCTGAGCAATCATAATTAGTGATGGGATATGCAAGTATTTTAGTTGGTATTGTTTGTAAATCCATTTTATATCAAAAATATGATTTTTTATTTGCGGTGATAAGGAAAATCTCCTATTGACAATTAGGATAATCTCCTTCGGAGTATTGAAGAAGGCTAGACTTTTCTCAAGTTTATTTTTTTTCATTCGCAAGAGTCGGGAATTGAATTCCTCACCACTTATAAAATAAAAGGCCTTATCTCTCGCATCAACCAACTTTAATGCATATAAAAATTATGATTTGGAATTTTTTTATTATGCATTTGCTACAATTTACTTTAGACTGTATTGGTTGTGATCTCTCAGAGACCTTTTCCCTTTTGTCCTCCCACTTGCTCCTTGTGAAAGGTTATATGCTTAAGACGGAATAATATCATCATATCTGACAATATCATTCCCGGAGAAGAGATTATTAGGAATATTAATAATAGTTGGGCCTCAACCATCGCCTTAAGGTTTTGGTTGAGATGGTTCATCTATCATGGTATCAGAGCCAGTGTGACCGATTGTCACGGGTTCGAATCCTGGCAACCTCAAAACCCCTCAAAAACACGAAGTGGAAACCCAGCACACTGTATGAGGGAGCCTGTGCAAACTAACCACTCTTCAAGCCCAACGGGCATTTGAGTGAGGGAGCGTATTAGGAATATTAATCATAACTGGGCCTCAACCATCACCTTAAGATTTTGGTTGAGACTCGATATATATGATGCTTGCGAATGAAAAATTAAATTTGAGAAGGGTACAATTATTAAATTGACCTCAGTATTTTGATAGAGACTTTTCCGATTATCAGAAGGGAATACTTCTAATCAACACAAAAAAAAAAAATTACTTAGCTATTTTTGAGGTGGTAGGAATTCGCATGTGGACAAGACTATGAAGGGACCAATTCAATTCAATTAGAAAAAGAATTCGAAAATGAGTTGATAATGAACACGTGAATTTTAATAATTTTGTAGTTTTTTTAAAAATTTTAATGATATAGTTTGTTTTTTATTTTATTTTTTATTAAATAACGTTGTTTTAATATAAATCCAAAATGTATAAAGTCTGAAAATGAGTATTGTGCATAAACGGATGATTAACATCGAGTATTCAATATTATTTTTTTTGGTGAAAATGATGAAGGTACTTATGGAGTTAATCCCCATTTGTGTATTAAGCATCAACTTACTAAGCGAAGTAACTCTCATCTATATGGGCGCGTCTAGGAAAAAAAAAACAAAAAAATTTGATTGATCCGATTCAGATCTGACCCGACCAAAAACCTCTAATAAAGCAAGGTTACTTTTAGCGATTTGTGTATTTGTGTCATCTTAAGAAATCCTTATAAAGTGCATTGATTATGTTAGTTAAAACTTCAGTATGATTGAGATTTCTAGCCTAATAGTGAATTTGTGATCATGATTTTTAGCCTAATATCCAACAAGAATGTCAAAAGTGATTTTTTAGATCGCAATTCAGTCATAAATTCTTATTTTAGTAGCTTGTGTCGGAAAAAAAATTACAAATCAACTGACGTTACAATAAAAATTAACGACAATGATTAATGAGTAGGTCTCCCTTAAGACAAACATGTTTGTTTTAAAGTTAAAACGAGTTAAATAACATCCACTTGTTATAAGGTTACTAACTTTTTTTACCGACTTTATTTACTAACTTTTAGTCCTTGGTGAAGTTAGGAAAAGGTTAGAAGGGATGGTCGTTAGTCGTCACAGCTGAAAGAAGAAATTTTGAAGTTTTTAGTTGTAATTTTTAAATTTTCGATCATAAGCTTTTTGCCGTTAAATGTCATTCGACTTTCAGTTTCTATCTTATCGGTCTTAAACAATAAATCGGGACGGAGGAAAGAATATACCACATGGGAGATCTCTTGGCATATCAAACATAGATTCACGTGAGAATCATTGATTCAATAATTTAGAATTAAAAAAAAATAATGGAACAAATCTCAATTTTATTGAATACCAATAGAAGAACTAATACAAACAAAGAACAAACAAACTTAGATTCTGCACTAGTATACAAATCCTATGATCTGATACATGCAGAAATATAAAACCTTCATCATAATTGATGCTAAATTCCGACACTAATTCTTTTATGAGACGGTTTTCCAATAGCGAATTATAATAATAGGCGATACGATCAAACATATAAGATGTTAAAATCTCTTCAATCTACCCAGAAAGCCTTTCTCTAGTTTTCTTAAGCCACAGCAGGCATGTCCTTAAGCCATGCATCAAGCGGTTTTCCGATGGAGTAGACGATAAACCCGATTTTCCTCATCTTCTCAGCGTCGACAACGTTCCTTCCATCGAAAATGAAAGCGGGTTTTTGCATACTGTTGTAGATCTTCTCGTAGTCGAGTTTCCTGAATTCATCCCACTCAGTTAGGATGCAGAGTGCATGGGCATCCTTGGTGGCTTCATAAGCATCCCAGACGACGTTAAGTTGTTTGATGGCGGTAGGGCTTGTAGGCTGGAGATGGGCAGGGTGGTCCCAGTCGAACTTTTTCATCGATAAATCCTTTTGGATCTGGTCTTCGGATACCTGAGGGTCGAAGATGCTCAATTGGGCTTTGTCGCCTAAGAGGCCCTTGCAAACATCAATGGCCGGGGTCTCTCTCGTGTCACCGGTATCCTTCTTGAAGGCAAACCCGAGGATAGCAATCTTCTTGTTAGCAACGGTGTTGAACATGGATGCAACAACCCGGTTCACAAAACGGGTCTTTTGGTAATCATTCATCAGGATGACCTGCTTCCAGTAATGAGCGACCTCAGGAAGTCCGTTGCATTCACAGATGTAAACCAGGTTTAAGATATCCTTCTGGAAGCAGGACCCACCAAACCCGACACTTGAATTCAAGAACTTTGACCCGATTCTAGTGTCCTTACCAACAGCGTGAGAAACCTCAGCCACGTCAGCTCCAGTCGCTTCACAAAGTGCTGACATGGCATTCACAGAAGAAATCCTTTGTGCCAAGAAAGCATTAGCAGCGAGCTTTGACAGCTCGGCTGACCATAGGTTGGTGCAAATGATTCTGTCTTCAGGCACCCAATGAGCATACACATCTTTCAAGGTCTTGACGGCCTTAGCACCCTCGGGAGTTTCCCGTCCTCCAATTAGAACCCTGTCAGGCTTGAAGAGGTCCTCGATGGCAGTACCCTCAGCAAGAAATTCCGGGTTTGAAAGAATCTGGAAGTTGATGCCTTTGCTGTTGTGGGTTAGGATCTTTTCAATAGCCTCGGCTGTTTTGACAGGGACTGTCGATTTCTCAACAACAATCTTGCTGGATTTCGACACATCTGCAATCATACGGGCAGCACTCTCCCAATACGTCAAGTCAGCTGCTTTGCCAGCTCCAAGACCCCGAGTTTTTGTTGGGGTGTTGACTGATACAAAGACGATATCAGCCTCACAAACATGCTTCTCGACCTCAGTGCTAAAGAACAGGTTCTTCCCTCGGCACTTCTTAACCACCTCGTCCAAACCAGGTTCATAGATCGGAAGCACATCACTGTTCCAAGCATTGATTCTTGGCACAGAGATATCCACAACAGCAACCTCGATTTCAGGGCACTTGAATGCAATGACAGCCATCGTAGGGCCACCAACATAGCCGGCACCAATACAGCAGATCTTCACCATCTTTTGCTCTTCTATAACCTGCTTATCATCATACATTTCACAAAAAAAGTTATGTACGCAACATTCCAAGGCCCAATTTCAAGTTTTGCTTACTACCCACGAGGGTAAAACATGGATCTCACACGTTTAAAGATTCTAGACGAGTCCAAGAAACAAATCGCAAAAGAATCAAGGTTACATTGAGTCGCACAGAAACAAAACACGGAGTAATATTTTGTCGGTGTTAAAACAAATAGGATTTTACAATAAGAACAGAATGTGTATCAGATCCAAAAACAGGAAACAACAGAAATGAGCAACTACACAACAATCAATTTGCACCCTACTGAAAAACATTGCGGGGCCATTTTCTAAGTGGTCTCTAGACTCTCTACTCTCTACTCCAATAAGCGGATTATACCACCAGATGTATACAATTTTCTGTACATATTTTGAGCTTTTTAATAGAAAATTCGAGCTTTATTAGAAAGAATATGAGCTATATGGTAAAATTTATGAACTTCTTGAGAAAATATTGAGAATCGAAAATTATTATACAACTAAAACACAATACATATAAGTTGAACTATATTTTAATTTTAATATAAAAAACTAAAATGTAACTCAAAATAGTTTAAAACTCAACAAATATACACATAAGCTCAATAAAATACACCATGGTTGTACGATGCTATTATACATCTGGTTGTATAATCCTTTTTGTGCTACAAAACGTACTACTGTCTCCTGATACTCTGATAAGCGCGATTCAAAATCCGTAACTCTAATTGGAAAATAAGATGACGTCAACACTGGTGGTACCAAGTGTCGGTAGTTGGTACCACCCTCTCACGTACAACATCTAGGGTCCATTAAAATGACGGAGTTTACATAAGGGCACGTGAGAGGGTAGTCCCGATAATCAGTAACACCAGGTGGCGACCTAGACACCTGACACTCGGATGTGGGTAGGACACTCGGACACTGCATTTTGAGACCAAGAACACGAATTTTTCCCCTTAAAAATAGATAAATACACACTTCTAACCGAGTCCAAGCAACGTATTTTGAAATTATGAACAAAATGAGGAAATTCTATACAGTAATAGATCCAAGAACAGAATCACCAAAAAAGCCATTTTAAGTGAAGATCCAATGATCCGTCTCGTTCATTTGTTCACCGTTTTTATTCTTTGTGACGATTAATTTAATCAAATGTAAACAAATGATTTGGATTCTGGAGTACTATTTATCAAAGTGAGTGCAACTGTACAAGTGTAATCATAATCACTATTTTCTACACGTATGCAAACTGAATTATGAAACAAAATTTACATAAATTTAATTATTTTGAATCAGATCTACTCCGTCATTTCGAATCATTTTCATACGTTTGTTCAAAATTCCGCTCAAACAAAACCCGCCATTTTCGACACACCAAGATCAGATCAAATTCAACAAACCAACAACAATGCAAGCCAAAACAAAACACACCCACTAAAATTCACACAACAACAGTTCAAATTAACCAATACCCACAAAAATTTATCCCAAAAAACAATCAAAATTCATGAAACAAACAACATACATAAGCAAAAACAATGGTAAATCGTATAAAGTTTATACCTTTTCAGTGAAGAAATGATGAAAAGATTGTAACTTTAAGAGGGAAAATGAGAAAAAAGATGAATTAGAGTGAGATGATAGATCTGAGAAGCGAGAGAAGGAAGAATGTGAAGGAGAAGCAGAGAGAATTAAGAGAGAGAGTCGTTATTATGCCGACGAATGAGGAGAGAATAGACAAGTGCAGTGTATTTATATGGTTTTATGTAATTTTTTTTTGAAAACAAAGAACAATTCATTAATAGAACGCCATACGGCACTTACAGAGAATAAGAATAATTGAAAACAAATCTAATGAAAACCAAAGAAAAACAATTTTCTTATAAACTAAGGATCTCAAAACAGCATCTGACAATTCGGCTCGTCCTATTATCGCTATCTTCATGTAGCTTTTGAGGGGATCCTTCGTTTGATTTATGAGATAAAACATAAATCTGACTAGTTTCAAAGATCGTCGACCAATTACTTGTACCCTTTGAAAGAACACGCTGCGAACCATCAGCGAACTACTCTTGACAATATTATAGATGAAACTAAACCACGAATAAAAGGACAAAACCCCGAAATAAGGGACGAAAACCCTGAAATAAGGGACGGAAAAACGATTCTCACCAAAAGGGAGACTTTTATTGAATAGATTAAAGATAGACATACTATTAATTGCAACTTAATATAAATTTGGGGCTTACCATCGATCGATTGATAATCGATGTAATTTTTGTTGTCCGTAAATTTTAAGTTTTGTTTCTTTACTATTTTTTCAACCAGCTGAGTATTCGTTTTAAATATTAAAACGGGTTAAATATCATCTCTTTTGTATAAGCATATTTGTTTTAGCTTCGTGCAAATATACACGGGGTTACTTAAATAATATTTTTATTTTAAACAGTTCTATTAATAATTCAAATATATTTTTGATAATTCAGTCTAGGCCATGCGCTAAAAATTATTACGATTTCTGTAATATAATTGACTATGTAATTATTTTTTTGACGTTATTGTTATTTTAATTTATTGTTATTGTTATTTTTTTTGATGACGAGAAGGTTTGATACTCCCGGGCATGAATAATACCATGATAATCACTATTATTTTATTTTATAATGTCGTGGAAATTGTACTGAAATTTTGGTCGTATTTTTATCATTTTTTGTAATTTGTTATATTTTTCTATCAATTATTGTAATTTGTTAGTATTTATTATAAATATGTATTCTGTATTTTAATATTGATTATTAGTCATGAATCGTTATTTAATAATTATGGAGAGATCGACATTGACATTATATTTTAATATATGAAGTAATACATAAGTTGACGTTGTGAAAGTAATCGTTTACGTAGAATCTATTATTTACGAAATAAATCTGAACGTAATATTTACACAAAAAAATAAACATAGACAGTTATTTGTAAATTAATTCAATAAACTTTGTTGGAGGTGATTTTTAAAAAAAATGGCTAAAATAACGACCTGGATTTACCAGAACTCATTAAATGTTTCTATATTAATATAAATAAGATTGTTGTCTCCGTTTTGATTATTTGTTGTTCTACTTTATTATGATTATTTTAGTCAATTATTGTCCTTTCTATTTTAAAAATGCATTTGATGAAAAATTTGATTATCTGCACTCGATTTGATCCACTTGTTATCTAATAATTGACACCCTCCTCTTTTCTTGGTTTTTTGTCATAACCGAAGGATAACGATTGAGAGGGACCGAGGGAGTAGTAGATATACTCCCTTCTTCCCGATTATTTGTTGTCCTATTGCATTATGAGATGTTTGATTCAATTGTTATGTACAGTATATTTTAAGATTATTTTTTTACTTTTTATTTTTTTAAATTTTTTACGTTCTCCCCTATTCCGGCTAGTTTCCCATTTCCTTTTCGTGTTATTCGGGTTTTGTTCCCTCTTTTTTATTTGAAATAGTACAAATTTAATTTCATATGAAATAAAGTACATGTAGTTCAATTTATTTCTTTAACTATTGTGTAGAAAAAAAGAAAATAATAATTAAATAAATAGAAGTATATTTTAGTTTTCTTTTATTTATTCATCCGAGCCCATTATAAACTTGTTATGAATATATAAAAATTTGCCAATTTGAATTGATTTGGTAAAATTGAAATGACGGTGTATGGGAGTGTGAGTGTTGTTTCGTTTTCAAGCAGGAGGTGTCGAGGGGAGAAGGATGGAGGAGGGCCCTTGATTGTTTTACACGTTTTTAATGTCTACCAATTGAGCTACCAACCTATAGTCTAGATCCGGTAAATGGGTGAGTTTGAGTCACATTTTAGTATTGTATTTAGTCGAGTTGGGTTAGATCGGGTTTTATATATGTTTTGATGGATTTTGCTATTACTATAATAAGATTAGTAGTATATTAAGATTTCAGATGTTTGTTTTTTTTTTTTTTTTTTTTTTTGACAGCCGTAAAATGAAAACCTAAAATCTAAGGCATCCTCGCACTATGAGCAAGATTATGAGCAATCCTATTCTGGCTCCGAGGAATAAAACGAAAACTTAAACAATGAAAATGAGGAAAAAGACTAGAAATATTAACAATTAGATCCTTTGTCATCCGGTGATGTTGCTCGCATCCTGTAATTTGTAGAAGTAATTGAAGACAATCAGATGCAATTTGAAGATGATAAATGTTGGATTTGATGGCCCAAAGAAGAATATCGCGAATAACCCAAGCTTCAGCTTGTCCTGGCGATTCTGCCATGAAGTTGAAAGAGTGTTGAAAAGTGATATTTCCAAAGAGATCATACGAAATCCACCCACCTGCACCATGAAGAGAAAAAACCCAACTAGCATCCCCCACAACCTTGACAGGATTGCAATTGCTGATAGATCCCATGACAGCAAAAGGATGACCACTTCTTATAATGTCTCTAGTCGAACAATCTTGAGGGAGAATAAAGGAGCTAGTAGTATCTTTCATACAGACATCATAGTTTATAGCCTCAATAGCTGATGATGCAATACTATTTTGATAATTGAAGAAACCCGCAATAGAAAAAGACAGACCTTCAAAGTTAGACTTATTTCGGAAGATCCAAATACTCCAAAGGATGGAGATGAAATTAATAATTTTGAAATTGCAATCCTCCTTTTTAGCAAAAAAACAAATCCAATTGACAATCCAGTCAGAAATCGGGACTGAGTCCATATTATTTACACGAATCCCCAGAGTTGAGGCAGCCCACACCCTTTTTGCAGTACTACAGGTTCTAAATAAATGATCTAGCGTTTCAGGATGATTACTCAAACCACAAAGAGAACAAGAAGAATCTAAGTTAAAGTTCCTTTTCCTGAATTCATCCTTGACAGGGAGATTTCCTGTAATAATTTTCCAGAGAAAAATTTTCCAGTTGTTAGGGCCTGAAAGAGACCATAGCTTCCTTTTGCAGAAAATACTAGCAGACAGAGTCAATCTAGATTTATCCTTAAGAGATGCGTGCTCAAGGAGAAATTGATTAAGACCAAAACCATAGGCACTTTTAACCGTATATACACCAGAAGACGAAGCCGACCAAGTAAGATAATCCTTTTCCGTTGTTGGACATAAAGGGATAGCTAGAATACGAAGGCCCCAGCATTCTTCAAAAACCTCTAAAATAAGATCTTTGTTCCAAACGCAATTCGGAAGAACCAGGTCCTTAACCAACAAGTTTTGAAGAGAAGGTGGATAGTGAAAGCCGAAGCTAGTAATAGGAGATGGCGAAGAACCATTAATCCATTTTGATGACCAAACATTAAGCGTAGAACCACACCCAATATTCCATGAAGTAAGAGGAATGACTAAAGACGCTCCATGCGCTATACTTCGACACCCCCATGAGGATCCAGTCAGAGATTTTAAAGAAAAGGAAGAATCATCCTTAAAAATTTTAGGATATAAAATACGACTTAAGAGTGAAGTTCTATTAGACATAACTTTCCAAGCTAATTTTCCAAGAAGAGCTTGATTTAGGATTCTCAGATTCCTAATACCAAGTCCGCCTTCAGACTTTGGTAAACTAATGAAATTCTTACTGCACCAGTGAATAGTACCTGAGTTGATGTTTTTAGTACCCGCCCACCAAAAATGTGATATTAAAGACTCAAGCTTTTTAATCACACTTACCGGAATCTTAAAAACCGATAGAATAAAATTGGAGAAAGAGGAGAGTACCGAATTGATCAAGGTAAGGCGACCGGCTGGTGATAAGAAGATACCATTCCAAGAGCTTAAACGTTTTTTAACATTATCAATCATATCAGCATAAATAAGTTTTTTGTAGGAACCCATCTCCGTTCGAATACCCAAATATTTGCCAATTCCCTTAGACTCAGAAATTTCCAAAGTTCTCAAACCATTAGTCGCAGATCCCAAAGAGGTACTAGGACTAAAAACAATACCTGATTTAGAGAGGTTAAGAGATTGTCCAGAAGCTAAACAAAAAGCATCAAGGATATTTCTTAGATTATGAAAAGCTTCATCTTTATCATCAAGGAAGAAAACTGAGTCGTCCGCAAAAAGCAGATGAGAAATAGTTGGTGAGTTTCTGCCGAGAGAAACTCCCTTAAAAAGTTTCTCACGCTCAGCCGCCTTGATATTTATAGATAGGACTTCCATGCAAAGAATAAATAAAAAGGGGGATAGAGGATCCCCCTGACGTAGACCACAAGAAGGAAGAAATTGTCGTAAGGGCGATCCGTTAAAAAGTACCTCATAAGAAACAGAAGTTATGCATTCCATAATAACTGTAGTAAAAGAAGCTGGAAAACCAAAAGCATTTAGCGTATTCCTTAGAAAAAGCCAATTGACACGATCAAAGGCTTTACTCATATCGGCTTTAAAGGCGAATTTACCAGAATTGCCATATTTATGATTCTCAATCTTATGAAGCACCTCATGAGCAATAAGAATGTTATCAGAGATATTCCTTCCTGGAACAAAAGCATTTTGGGCGTCCCCAATAAGATACTTCATAACTCTAAGGAGCCGATTTGCAATACATTTAGTTATGATCTTCATAATAACATTACATAGGCTTATAGGCCTGAAATCTTCGACTTTTTCAGGTGATTCCCTTTTAGGAACTAAAGTAATAAAAGTGCGATTGAATTCCTTTAATACTTTACCCTTGTTAAGGGATTCCAGAGCAGCATTTGTCACTCGAAAAATACGAACAACTGAAGTAGTGCATCCAAAGATTGAAATCTCGGAAAATATATACGAATTTTGAGAGTGTTTTAGGAGTTTAGAGTTTAGATTTTAGAGTTTAGACTACTATTTTACACAGCAAAATGTTTGCTTAGACTAGATCGAAGATAGGTGAATGAAATTAAGGGACCTAGAGACCGAACCAAATGAAGGAGACGGTCCGGGTCAAACCAGGTCGTTCGACCTCTAGTTTGACATAGGATCGACCCGTAATAGAGCGGGCTTTGACAGCAGGCCAGGGGTGGGGGGGCAGGGGTGGGGATGTTTTTTTTCATGGCTTAGGCAGTCAAATTGAAGCTCGGGCCCGATACTAGTGGTGAGACGAGTCCGCCAAATTCAGCTAATGGAGACGGGCAAGGCTGATGAGTTAGCGTCCACCTCTATTGGTAGTCAAAGAAGTTTAAAATTACATTATTGTAACACGCTCAAAACAAAGTTAAAATATATATCACATTGATCCATCCTAGGCAGTTCGAAGTTTGTCACACCAAAACCCTATTATATGAAGATTGAAGAATAAAAGGAATACTCTCTCCTATTTCTTAAAATCATATAGTACCATCTAAATAAAATACTTCTCAATTCTTATATATATTCAGTTAGTTATATGATTCTAATGATTTAACTAGGAGGGATTACTATTTTGTATTTGTTACATATTTCAAAATTTCAGATCTACAATAAATATAATAAAATTCCTACTTTAAACAGTTACATGTCTTTTACCTATTATTAATTATATAACGGAATTTAATCATCTCATTTACAAATATAATCAACATTCGTTCATCTTACAAAGATACTACTCGTAATCATGGGCGAACCGACATAATAGCAAGGGGTGGTGGCCGCTACCCCAAAATTACAAAAATTGACTTAAAAGATGTATTTTTGCTACCCAAATGTTATTGATTAGTAGATAAATAACTGTTATTTCATTAATTATATGGTAAATGTCTTATGGTTTATGGTAAAGGTTTTGTTTTCCTTGCTGCTCTGGGTTCAAATCCTTATACACGCATTTTACCATTTCAATATTTTTTGTTACCTCCAAACATATAATTCTAGATTCGCCGTTGCTCGTAATAATCACGACTCATACAAACATTTTTAAATGAGGTTAACCATATAACTGTACAATTTTCGGTATCTTTCTATATACTATGACAAAATTGAGATCTACAAATTGAAAGCTTAGGAAATGAGGGAAATAATGATGTACATGGCTTAGTCCTTAAAGATTGTGTATAATTCAAGCACTATGTTTAGTACGCAATGAATTGTTTACATCCTTAAACGTGTAGGGAAGACGAGAAACAAGCCGAGAGTAAAATCTAAGTAAAGGTGACTGATTTATAGTCAACCAATACGACTTGGAGCCTTCAAACTTTTTCATTACCATATATACCAATAAAATAACTCGAAATATCCTTTATAATACGGTTTTTTCGTTTAAAAATAAGCTGAAAAAATGTATTTTATTTACGATAAAATGAGACTATTTTTAATAGAAAATTATCAGATAATATGTGATATGAACAATTTTTGTTGTAATTTTAACTGCAACATTTTGACATTAAATAATCAATTTTTATCACGAAATAATGATAATATTTTTCCATCTTAGTTTCAAATAGCCTATGTCATAATACGGCTTTTTCGTGTGAAAATAATGTGAAAAAAATGTGATGTATCTATGATAAAATGTTATTATTATTTTGATAAAAGATACCAGAATAATTTTATTATATTATGTGATATGAAAATTTTTCGTTGTAATTTTAGCTGCAATATTTAACATTAAATAGTCAAATAATTTTATCATTTTATAAGTAATTTAAACGGCAAAACAAATAAAGCTACTAAACGATACTAATTTTATCATTTTATAAATATCTCAAATTATTGTAACAATGTTTTTTGCAATTAAGCTAGTAGTAATGGTTTATGATTTATTTTTACGAATTATAGTTTATAATTTAATGAATAATATATAATTTAATGAAAAGATTATATCATCATAAAGGAACATTTAATTTTGTTTCCTTATTTTAGTATGTACATTTTGGATGGAAATTGTTTTAGTAGACTACTAGACGTCTAGACTTATGTTTTTAGTATATAAAAGATGAGATGTAAGATACGCGTAGATAAAATAATTTACTACTTATTTATATATATATATATATATATATATATATATAGGGGTCATGATGAGTCGAGCTGAGCCGAGCCAGAGATTGACCCTTCCAGGGTTGTGCTCAAGAATTAAAACTCGAGTTCGAGCCAATCTTGAGCATGCTTGGGCTTGACAAAAATGAGCTTGCTATTAAGCTTGCGACCTTTAATGCGAGTCCTAGTCAAACTCGAACCAAATAGGGCTTATATATAATTGTTATTTTTTGATTTTTTTTCCTTTCGATATTCAAGGCCGAAAGATTATAGCCTATAGGTAAAAATATCTAGCAAATCAGTGAATATTTGATAGGTGTGAAACAATTATATAATCATGATACAATATTTTATAAAATATCACTAATATCTTATCTAATTACACAAGTTTAAGCCGTTTCTGTGCTAACTTTTCGAGTCGAACCAACCTTTACTCGACTGGACTCGTTAAACTCTCAAGTCAATCCCAAGCCTAAGTCAAGCTCTAACGAACATTGACCGAGCCGATATCAAATCACTAATTTATTTTGTCTCATTATCACCCCTATTTATTAGCGTAAAGTTGAGTTGTAAGAACAATTTTAATGGGAACAATTATAATTTTTTTGGGCGGATATAATAATGTTGTCATTTTTTCAAAAAACCATGGGTTAAAATGGATGAACCCGATTCAAAGAGAAATTGGGCCTCACTCCTTTTAATGGGCTGGACTAGTATTATGAGCCCAATTAAATAGGCAACTAGTTTACTACTAACAAAAGTACACGTATGAGATTATGAGCCATGGTCGGATTATGGTAATTCAAATCGGGATTCTGATAACAATAACCGTTAATCAAAAAAAAAAAAATCGTGCTAGTTTTTTAGTTAAACCACATTAGAAATTCCAAGAAATTTGTTAGTCATCATCTCCTATATATATATATATATATATATATATATATATATATATATATATATATATATATATATATATATATATATATAGTTAAATTTGTCCCATTTTTGACATTGTTCACATTTTAAATTGTCCAATTATCAAATTGTACACATGTTTGATACCGGTTTGATAATTTTCATATAACACTACCTCTGAATAATTCTCGTTAGAACGGTTTTATATAAATGTCAACGAAATTTACTTGTAATAATTAACAAATTAATAGGTCTTTTGAAAGACCGCCTCTTCATAAGTTTATTGAGAGACTATTGAATAAATTCAAGAAAAGTGGTAATAAAGGTAATAAAATAGGTACAAATCATGATTAAACATAAAATTTGTACATTTATTATGACAAAAGGGTCACGAAATACAAATAAAATTGTACAAAAGCATAGTCTCTCGATAATTTATTGAAAAACCGTCTCTCTCAAATTTTAGTGTTAACCAAACTACCATATAAAAGTTTAAAAAAACAAGGTCATCATCAATAGATGGTATTTTCATTATTTATTATAAAACCATTTTACATGACACTTCCTAAATTGATAGTCATCGACTTAGAAAAACCTCAGGGCAGTAAGGAAAGATATCTACATTCAATTAATTATGTTTTGCCTCGGGCAACAACACTTGGAGATATATACCCTGTTATTTCTGGCTTAATTTCAGCTCTTTTCAATTCTGTTTGACTGTATTACACTAAGTTTTATTTACGTTCAATCAATTATGTTTAGTTCATCTCCTCACAAATTTAACTTTTAATTCAACTAAATTCACTTCACCCCGGTCCACTCAATTTAGTTCAATTAAACTCTACTGCAATTAATTCAATTCAGCTCGTTTCAGACGAAAAGACCAGGGCTATACTCTTGGTTAAATTCCATATCTTATGAACTTATGTTCAATATATGTAACAACGTAAGGAGATATATTTTAATCAAATGTACGGAATTCAACAGAACACAAGGAAGAAGTAAGACTTGTAAATAAGAAAACTAGTTTTTGTGCCCGTGCAGATGCACGGGATCATTTTCGTATTTTAGTACTTGTTTTATTGGTTTTGTTGTCATTTTTGGTGAGTTCTAAAACTTTTGGCTTTAACTTTATCAGTAAAGAAACAAAGGACGGACATCTAAGTATATTCCGTATTACATGTAAAATCTCTAAATAAATGCATAGTAATAATATTTTATCACTTTTCATATTGTCTTTCGTCTATTAAAGACGATATGAATAATACATAGAATGAAAACGCTATGTTAAAATACAATTTATTTTCATCTTACTAATCAGGCTAAAAATTAGTGTTTAATTTCTTAACTACAATGTAGTTTGATAAACCTTTTCAGCAAATACGTGTACAAAATCATTGTAATATCCTCCTTGTCATTTCAATGAATTTTCAACGTATAGGCAAAAAAATTGGTGATGTGAAATGATTTTTATATATCATTTACTTGGATGAAAATATTTATATAGCTTATCAATTTAATGCTTACTTATATAATATATTTATAGTCTAATTTGTACCCACTAATTGTCACTTTAATTTCAACAATTTATTTAGGGAAATAATAAAAGTTTTCTGGATAAAAGGGAAGGTAAAAAAATTAAGATAAAAAAATTACAAATTATAATAATGGTGACTAACAAATATACATTAAATAAAAGATATATATATATATATATATATTTTAAATACATATGATAGATTAATAACCAAAGTTGGGAATGGAAAATAAGAGGTCGGTATTAATTTAATTTTTGTGTTTGCAATTAATATTTTTATTATATATATATATTTTTGTACTTATCATGTATGTGACTCTTAGGCCATAGCATTTAAAAATAATTTTAAATGACACGTGACTTAATGAGATACTTAGTATTATTTTTTTATATAATATTGTAGAGGATTTACCCTTTAAAGGGATTTTATAGATGAAAATTATGATTTTTGTGATAGTTACATAAAAAAATGTGTAATTAATTTTTGCTTATATAAATTTCAACAATATATTCGAGAGAAGATTTTTTTTGTGAATGTAGACAAAAAATTACGATAATATGTATAGTATAATAATTAGCAAAACTTTAGAAGTGGATTTATCAATTTAGTAGTGAAAAATTAGCAAAACTAACGGCACATTTTCTCAAATGGCATAATTATTAGATTATAAAACATACATAATATGATTCAAAAATATTTTGTACAATTTAAGCATAGTTGTTTATTTTCATTCATCCAATATTACAATCATAACAATACTATTATAATTTTTCAGAACTATTAATTTTCTTGATTCATGAGAAAATAAAATATACACAAATAAAAATAAAAATAAATCTCGAAGAAAAATATACATTGCAAGTGTTAAATGAATATATTAAGTGGGGAAAAATGACTTAAAAGTATGAAAGTATTCAAAGTTCAAATAACGAATTGGAGAATGAGCATTGCATTACCACCGATAACTATAAAATTTACTCACTATATGACGCTATTAAAAGGTTAGATTGACATATTTGTAGCATACTTTCCCACTTCAACCAAAATATTTGATTTATAACCTGTTTGACAAAATACAAAACAGAATTAGAAATTTTACATGGAAAACTAAATTGCGTGAAAGAGTGAAAAACTGTCCAATACAATTTACAAAATTTGTCTATTAATAAATTAAGGGTTATAATATAATATAACATGTCACCATATATGAGAGATTCATACTACCATTTTATATTGCACACGCCACACGCCATAGTAAAAAAAAAATGAAAACTTGACAAAGCAAAAAAGTATTCAAACCAAAGGAAAAGTGGAAAGAAGATCTATTACCATTATTTTCCAATTCCATATAATATTATAATGCTATTGATGATATAAAGATGTTAATCTCCTGAAATTTAAGTACAAACACAAAATGATAATTAAATTAGATTCCAACTCTAACTATTTATTCAAAACATAAAAAGATAAAAAGCGAAACAATTTATTTATTTATACTTTACCTACCAACTTTCTAAATAAAAATAAAAATTAGGATTAGTGTCATAGTTATATAAGATCATTTTGGTAATTAATTCTTGCATTAATTTCAACATCTATTTAGGGGAAGACGAAAAGTTGTGAATGAAAAGTTATAAAGATTATGATAACATAACTATAAAGTATAATAATGGTGCTTAAATACATACCATTAAATAAACACTAAAATTTGGGAGAGACGGACTTTCAATAAATTATTGAGAGACCATTCTTTTGTAGCTTTTTATTTGTATTTCGTGACTCTTTCGTCATTGATTGTACCATAGTAATGTCGTACTTATTTACCTAATAAATGTACTTATTTTATCTTTAATCATGATTTGTACCTATTATATTACTTTTAGTACCACTTTTTCCTAAATTTGTACAATAGTCTCTCAATAAACTTATTAAGAGGCAGTCTCTCAGAAGTACATGTTAAATAGAATATCATAGATTAAGACCCAAAGTTGTGAGTGAAACTAAAAGGTTTGTATTAATTTATTTTTTTAGTTTGTAACTAATATTTTTGAAGTTTTTGTACGTGTAAACATGTGACTCATAATATTTGGAGATAATTTTTAAATGACACGTGAGCTAGTAAAGTTCTTAGTCTTTTTTAATATAGTGTTGTAGCGGAGTTTATTATCGTCGTGCCATTTTTTGTAGAGGTAACATCATTTTAAAATTTGTTATCTCGTCAAATATTTAATATGAATAATTAATTTATGTGTATATGAAAGGGTACTATATGGATAAGTGTCACGTCACAATAATTTTTGTCATGTCACAATAAAATTTTGTCATGTCACAATTTATTTTGTCACGTCACATTAATTTAATATTTTAGTTTATCCTTATAATAAGATTTTATAGATATTAATTTTCTAAATTCAAATGTCAATTTTAATTATAAATCATGACACTTAATTGGATGTGAATTTATAGAAGATTTTATATTTTTTTAGTTTAATGAATATTAAATCACATATTTAATTTGAACAATAATGATGTCCTTTGATTTGCTTCATCTTATATATATGTTACAAAATATGACATTTTTGTAGGAAATTTGAATTTTGTTGAAGGTTATTTGCGTAATTTTACATGGGTGTGACGTGGCATCACCATAAGCTAGAAAATACAAATACTTATCAATGAGGCACTCAACATGCCTTTTTATGTTATTATATAGACCAGGATTTTTTTCTGTTTGCATTAATTAGGATTAATTACGTAACTCCTGCATGGCTTTTCAAAAATGGTAGATTCTCCTCTAATTAACAAATTATTAATATAAATACAACAAATTTGTATATAATTTCGACAGCAAAAAAACACACTAAGAAAACGATCAAGATTAATAATAAAGAATAATTATGGGGAGGAATACTAATTTAGAAACATTAACAATATTATTATTTTTATTATTAGCCCTAATCTCATTTTTTAGTACTATCAATGCTCAACAACCCGGCGTAGACGGTTGGGAATCCGCCCATGCAACATTTTATGGAGATATGGTCGGCAATGAGACCATGCGTAAGTTTTTTTTGATGTCGGAATCATCCATTTAACTTTGATTATTAAATAGAACGACAATAAATATATATAACAATTTTATTTGAGCTTATTACGATATGATAAATGATTTTTTGTGGGAGTTTTGAGTTGGTTTAATTTGATCGTAAATTGAATTGACTATAATTTGTTAAAATTCAAATAATGTGGTACTCCGTATTTGATTAAATAGAACGACAATTAATGAGAATTGGACAATTGGTATTCATGAGTCACGACTCACGAGTTAGGGTTCATATCCCGACAAGTAATGCCGAGGTTTTATAAATAACCACGTATATAACTACTTCCTCCATTTTTATATAATGTACCCATTTTATTAAAATACTACACTCATATATTTAACAAATGGGAACATTATATAAAAACGGAGGATAGTATATTGCAAAATTATTTTATGACCCTGTTTGGTAAACATTAAACAACCTATTGAGTGAAATTAGTAGATTTCAACCTAATTAGTAGGTTAATTTATTAATTTAGCATTTCCATGTGTTTGTTCGTTAAACGTCATATTTTGATAGCATATTGACTAGAATCTACTATTTTTTGAATATGATGTTAATTAGCAGTATATTGTATTAGCATATTCATTTGATTCATGAAATGATTCTAATTATCCTACAATCGGTTAATTACCAAACACTCTTTCTTAATGTGCTAATTTAATACTCAAAGCTTCCACTAAACACTACTAGCCGTATTCTGCTAATTAACGTTATCCGATATTATGAAACTGCCTATGACATTTGCCAAACAGGGCCGATGTCCTGCTAATACCAAAATCTGTTAGCCATATTCTGTTAACGTTATCCGCTATTATGAATCTGCTAATGGTGTTTGCCAAACACGGCGTATGCCTTCCTTACACAATGCAAACATGTTGTTTGGTATTTATAGAAGGAGCATGCGGCTATGGCGACCTCTTCAAACAAGGTTACGGCCTTGAAACGACAGCGTTAAGCGTAACCCTCTTCAACGACGGCCGAGCTTGTGGCGGTTGCTACCAAATTATGTGCTACAACACAACATGGTGCCTAAAAAATGGACCAACAATTCATGTCACAGCAACAAACCTCTGCCCTGCAAACTACTCTAAACCGAAAGAAAATTGGTGCAATCCTCCATTAAAACACTTCGATCTTTCACAGCCTATGTTTCGGACAATTGCTGAATACAAGGCCGGAATTGTCCCGGTACTGTATCGCCGTGTACCATGTGCAAAAAAAGGAGGAATGAAGTTCGAGATGGGAGGTAATCCATGGTGGATTAGTGTATTAGTTTATAATGTGGGTGGTGATGGCGTTGTAAAAGACGTAAAGGTCAAGGGTTCGAATACTAGCTGGCTACCCATGAGTCGGAAATGGGGTCAAATTTGGGTAACAGAAGCTCGACTTGTAGGTGATGGCATGTCGTTTCAAGTGACTACGATGGATGGGAAGATGGCACAGTCGGACAATGTTGTTCCTCCTAGTTGGAAATTTGGTGATGTTTTTGAAGGCAAACAAATTAAATGATTTAATTACTCGTTCTGTTCCATTTTAGTCATTTGTTTACCAGTTTAATCAAATGTAAGTAAATGATTGGAACGGAAGGAGTAATTGTTATTTAAAGTAATGTGTTTGATTGAGTGATGTAGAATTGTTTTGTTCTATGAGGATGAAATGAGAATTGTTTTGAGTTACCTATTTGGCGAATTCAAATTATAATCTAATCGTATTTTATATCTTATACTCTCGAAAAACAAATTTTTGTATAGGATAACCTTACAGAAGAGAAAACAGGTTTTAAAATCGTTAACGCATTACAGGGAAATTTTTGCTTAAATAAGGTAAAAAAAACGAAACTATTTAACAGAATGCGATTGTTTTCAAACTATTTACCAAAAAATGGGTTTATGTCCATCAGTTTTAAAAAGAAAAAAAAAACAGAAATGATGACGTGTACCCATTTTTTTGTAAGTAGTTTCAAAACAACGGCATTCTGTTAAATTGTTTCATTTTCGACCTTATTTAAGCAAAAACTTACGAGTATTTCAATTCCGTAAGGAGAATATGAGGAAGATGAGTTTTGTATATGAATAATTTGGTTACAATGCAATTGTAATTTACAAGAGATCAATGGCTAGATGAAGTAAGGAAGGTCTTGAACCAGAGAGCAGAATTTTTCGGGTATCGTTTCAAATTATCATTGCGGTCGACATAATGAAGCCCAAACCTTGAAGAATACCCTGCTGCCCATTCCCAGTTATCCAACAGTGACCATGCAAAGTATCCCTTTACGTTACATCCGTCCTCACTGCGACAATTTTAGGAATTTGACGGGTTTTAGCAGTAGATTTGACTATCAGCGCTACTGCGCTTGCTTGTTAATTTTATAAAAATGCTTAGAAGGGGTAAATAAGCGGTTTTAATTAGTATAAAAAATCGTGTTTCTAAATGACTTACTTGATAGCTGCAGCTAAGTTTTGAAGATAGTCATGATGGTATTGAATTCTTTTGTTGTCGTTTAGAATCGCGCTTCTTGGCATAAACGGTACATTGGGATCGTCCATTCCTACATAATAACACAACATCAGGGACGTTTGATCAGCGGTTTAGTCCTGAAATGAGACGGTTTGGTTAACATGAATCATCGTTTAGAACATCGTTCTGAGATGGGACGTTGAAAGTACCATTTTCAGTAATAATAACAATAGGATTTCCGTATTTGGTCTTGATGTAGTTCATCAACCGTCTCATTCCTCCGGGAACAATGTATAACCATATCGAGTTAGCCTGCATGATTAGGATATTAGGAATATTAATAATAGTTGAGCCTCAACCATCACCTTAAGGTTTTGGTTGAGATGGTTCATCTATCATGTGTGACCGAAAGTCAGGGGTTCAAATCTGGCGGCCTCAAAACCCCCTCGAAAACTCACGAAGTGGAAACCCAGCACACGGTATGGGGGAGCCTGTGTAAACTAACCACTCTTCAAGCCCAATGGGCATTCGAGTGAGGGAGCGTATTAAGAATATTAATAATAGTTGGGCCTTAACCAGTGTATAAGGTTCATGTCATGAAATTTACCTTGTCTCCTATCGGTTTTAAATCATGCCCGATTGCTGAAATACCATAAGAAGAAATAAAAGTTAGTCTGCGACGTAAATACATGTAATCTGTTTGTTCAGCAATCAGCAAGACTCAGTACATACGAGAAGTGGTCGATCCAGAGTCTGATTGAGCGTCTTTGAGCACCATCCCGATCAAATTGATCTTGATATCCTTTGCATAGTATGTTGTGTAATGATTTATACCGACAAAGTCTAATGACCCTTTAACGAGAATTGAATCCGCTTGAGAAAACTTTGGTAAACGGTTTCCTACTCGCTCTTTCATTGAACTTGGATAATCTCCGAACATTATTGGATCCAGAAACCTGATTCAACAGTACAGCATTTGTTAATCTGTTATGTACTACATAATGATATATTATTCGTTTTTTTTTGGTGACAAGGGGTTTAATCCCCAGCCCATGCATTCCCGCACCACTACATGGACCATGTAAGCCACCCCTTCGGGGGCTGCAGTGGCCAAGTGGTCATCACCCCAGCTGGTAATCGAACCTGAGACCTCTCAACTCCTGCATTTCTGCAAACTTTAAGGTTTAACTCAGTTACCACTGAACTAACACCACTTGGTTATTCGTTTTGTATTTACCAGCCGAGTTGAAAATCCATAGCTCGCTGCGTTGCCTGGACGTTCTTCGTGGTGTTGGTATCTGGCTCGTACCATATCACATCAAACGCTGCGCCAATTGACCCCCGCTGTTTAGCCTGCCAGTCGAGTGAGCGTTGCATTTAGCTTCTGTCATTCATCCTAATCGGTTTGTGTTAACTCTGCAAACATAACAAGTTACCTTATATTTTTGTCTGTAAATCTGCGCAGCAGTAGCATGTGCGAGAATCAAGTTGTGAGCAACAATGTAAGGCTCAGTAGCGGAGTTTCCTGCTCTGCAGAACAAATGCAGTAGAATAGAACACCTTCCTGGTGCTGCAATGCCCACATCATAACCATTTATCGCGAAATTATGTGGTTCATTCAATGTAATCCAATGCTTCACCCTATCTCCGAACTTCTCAAACAGCGTTTCAGCATAGAATCCGAAATCATTTCTGAAGCAAACATCAAAATTTACGACTCTGCAGGATACTAACGAATGTCAAAAGTCGGAAACAGAGAATTGGAAAATTACATGATTTGTGGACTAAGCCAGCCATTATATCCGTCTTCCAATGCTTGAGGAGTATCCCAATGGAAAATTGTTACATACGGTTCTATGCCTGCGTGAATTTGTCGACTGAACCATATAAGAAACATAATCATTTCGGCCTAAGTTACTTTCTAACTTCAAAAGAAACCGTCTTGTTTGACTTTACATGCTTAGACAGACGGGAGTATTAAGACAAATCTTTCTACGACATGCTTAGTATTAGGAATATCAATAATAGTTGGGCCTCAACCATCACCTTACGGTTTTGGTTGAGACGGTTCATCTATGGGTTCGAATCCTGGCAACCTCAAAACCCCTCAAAAACCACGAAGTGGAAACCAGCACACGGTATGGGTGGGCCTGTGCAAACTAACCACTATTCAAGCTCAATGGCTTGGGCATTTGAGTGAGGGAGCGTATTAGGAATATTAATAATAGTTGGGCCTCAACCATCACCTTAAAGTTTTGGTTGAGACGGTTCATCTATAACTTAGACAGACGGGAGTATTATGAAGAAGCCGATACCTTTAGCTAGCAGCGCGTTTATCAGATTATTGTAGAAATCGACACCAGCTTGGTTAATCTGTCCAGTTCCATCTGAGAAATGAAACATAATATCATAATTTCAGTATGCTAGTAGAGGCTTCGGATTAGCGTGGAAGCGAGATTATTGGGAGTCGTACTTGGAAAAATACGAGTCCAAGATATCGAAAACCTGTAGGAATCCATTCCCATATCCTTCATAAGGCCTATATCTTCCTGTATACAGACCAGAAAACGATCAAATGAGAGTTAAAGGATTCGGAATGAAGTTCGAGTAACATTGGTTTTCGACTTTTTGTACAAATTGAAGGACTCACAGGGTATCTGTGGTAATGATCCTCTGCAACATCAGCATTACTGAAATCCAAAACCTTACCTGATATACATCAAGAATTTTGTCATGTACATTTTTGTGAGAATGTTTTTTAAGGGCAAATATGAATATATGATGGTGACGGGATTTAAACCCAAATACATGAGACCGACTCTCACGACTTTACCAGCTTAGTTAGCTGACATGCATCAAATCTAATTCGAGTCTTTGAGGACTGAGAGTCTGAGATTGTCTTTTTCTCCTTAATGGGTACGGCCGACTCGGCTCCTACAACAACATCAGCGCCATAATCCAAAAATGGTTGGGGTCGGCTGACATGAATCAGCTTAGCTAGCTGACATGCATCTATATCTAATTCGAGTCTTTGAGGACTGAGATGGTATTTTTTTCCTTAATGGGCACGGCCGACTCGACTCCTACAACAACAACAACAGAGCCATAATCCCAAAATGGTTGGGTCGGCTGACATGAATCGGCTTAGCTAGCTGACATGCATCTATATCGAATTCGAGTCTATGGGGACTGAGATGGTCTTTTTTTCCTTAATGGGCACGGCCGACTCGACTCCTAAGTCCTACAACAACAACAACAACATAGAGTCATAATCCCAAAATGATCGGGGTCGGCTGACACGAATCATCCTTTAAAACCGTCCATGATTGACATGACCGACTCGACTCTGTTACGAGTTTTTAATAGAATATAATGAGTTGTAAGTTTACCAAATGAGTGTGTAAATTTGTCCCATACACAAGGGCCTCTGCCATCCTCCTTTACAGCTCCTTCATACTGCTCATCAACAAAGTTGGATTATTCAAATATACATCATTTTATACTACGAATACGATATGGTATACGGTTTGAGTTTATACTATGAGTGAACACAAATATACGATACAGTTTTTTAATGCGAATAGGATATGGTATACAGTTTGAGTTGTAGATCGTGAAACGCATCGTATTCGGGTCGGGAAAAAACAAAACTATATAAGGTTTTCGACACGTTTGAAGTTTTTTGTATAAAAATTTTTAAAAAGCGCAAAGT
Source organism: Silene conica (assembly GCA_029255685.2). NCBI lineage: Eukaryota > Viridiplantae > Streptophyta > Magnoliopsida > Caryophyllales > Caryophyllaceae > Silene > Silene conica. The sequence goes on from CM055312.2 coordinate 97,972,600, forward strand.
TCCTCTTTGAGTTTCCACTCCTAATGTTTTTTTATGGCTTATTTAACTAATTTATTCAATAAATAAATCATTAGCTCCTCACAAAATATATTCATGTTAGAGCTAATTATTAGCCATTAAATAATTACAATCTTTAATTGAGAATTTCTCACCAAACAGAATCCGTATATATACGGATTCTGTATACAAAGTTTTTCTAGATACCTGAAAACCGTATATATAGCTAAATTGTATCGAATCCGTATAAAGAGTTTTACCATTTTTAAAACCGTATCAGGTATACGGTTTTACTCACCTCTAACGTACAATTTCTTAATAGTGATCTGCTATTAACCATTCATACATTATCCTATATCCATCAACAAAAATTCCAAGATATATAATTAATTCCATATTTCGATAATGTTAGGGTGTTATCGGGTGATATAAATTTCATGAATTTCAGGAATACCGACTCATTTTAATAAAATTATATTGTACACTTTACGTGAGAGGGTGATATCGAAACTCAGTATCATTACGATTTACGAACCTGGTAAGCTGAAGAAGCAGTTCCAAAGACAAACCCATTCGGAAAACTTCCTCTATTAAAATCATCAACCGCCATTGCGAAACCCGAACCCGAATTATAATCTCTACTCTCCATAATCATACTTATAACCAACAATAATAAAACAGTAAATAAACCAAAAATGTGTTTATTTGTATTATGAAACATTGCTTGTGTTTTAGATTGCCAAGAAAAATGGTAATAGTTAGCAAATAAGCAAAGTATTTAAGTACAAATTAAGGAAATTAATTAATTAGTGAATGGAAATTTGGTTAATTGGGATGTTGAAGTTAAGTATATAAGTGGAAATACAGTTGGAAGTAATGTTGTAAGTGGAGAAGATGATGCATAATTTCGGCTCCGTTTTTTCTGGTTTAAACGAGTTGAATTGAATTAAATGGAGCAATGCTGAATTAAACTAAATAGAACGAAACTAATACTGTACTGAGCTAAACTCTAAAATAAAAGTTAATTTCATGAATAAATAAGCTGAACAAAATTAAACGAGATAACAGCGAGCTGAACTGAAACGAAGCCAAAGAAATGGCCATAGTTATTGCATAACACAAATTCTCATTTCAACATATAAGGGATCTCAAATACATACCAAATCATCTAATTATCATCTAAATAATTGCAATTTTTTATCTTTATTACCTCACTTAATAGTATTTAACCCGTCTTAAAATTCAGACGAATGATACCCGTTTTAAGTGCAATTTATTGATTGCATAAAACAATTAAGTGCACATGACAGTTGGACACTTGGACCGCATATTTATTTTATTTTCTTGTGTTCATATCATGATTTTGACTTATTTTTGACTATGTTTAGTCAACAAACATGTAGACATGGGTTAAGAGTGTTATATTCATCTACCGTCTTGTTTATTACGGGTGTGAATCCATTATAAATGTAACTATATATTTTTTATGATCATAAATTTTTATTGAAGACGGATAAATTTCGTCTCCTTAAAAAAAACGGGTTAAAATATCACCATTTTAAAAATAAATGTGACCATGTGAAAATACAATATGTTAACTTAGAAATTTATACTTATTACATTTGACGTTAAAATGGTAACTTTTGGCCCGTCTTCTTAAGAAAACGAATTATCACCGTTTTCAGCAAGACTTGCTGTTTCATAATTTACTCTAGTTTATTTATGATGGCAAGTGTTTTTTTTGCCAAAATTAGATGAATGCATGATAAATGGGTCCGGTTTTTCTCGGGTGGCTAGCGCGGACTTAGTCACAATAGTATTGGGCCTACCCGATATTCGTTTTTTTTCCGGAGTGGCTAGCGCGGACTTGTCACAATAGTATTAGGCCTACCCGTTGCTATCCGGTTTTTCCGGAGTGGCTAGCGTGGACTCGACAATAAAATATTGAGAACCAAGTATACCTTGGTGGTTTTTTAAAGATAAACAAACGATTGGGACGGAATGAATCTGCGAATACATTGAATTTCATTTATGAATAATTGGTTACAAGAGATATCAATGTGTAGATGAATTAAGGAAATTCTTGAACCATTTAGCAGAATTTTTGGGATATCTGGTCAAATTATCATGGCGGTCGACATAATGAAGACCAAACCTAGAAGTATACCCTGCTGCCCATTCCCAGTTATCCAACAGTGACCATGCAAAGTATCCCTTCACGTTACATCCATCCTCACTGCATTTTCATCACAAAAAGATTAAATCCACGTTCTTTTGGTATTCAGCAGGTTATTATTAGAATATTTTGTTGTTTTCGTAGTATCTTTGACTAGCAAATGCACATACCAAATTTGTAAATTAGCGACTTTTAGTAAATAGATTGTCATGGTTTGAATAAAAAAGTAGAGGTGGGAATCGTCACTCGGGTCGGTCACGGGTCAGGTGAAAACGGGCTAGGTGAAATCGGGTTTGGGTTTGTTTGGTTCATGCCGAGTCATCAATGGTAGCAAGTCGGGTTGGGTGTCAAGTTATCCCCTAGACCTGGCAAACAGATCGGGTCATGCCGGGTTCGTGTTCGCGCCACATGTAAACGGGTCACAAAACCTTCAACCCAAACCCGACCCAATTAAATTTCGTGTTGTGTTCGTGTCAACCCACTTAGATAAATGGGTCATCAAGCCTCAACCCTAACCCGTTAATTTCGTGTCGGGTTCGTGTCGGGTTTTCTTATCATGTCCATATTTGGAAAGTTTAAGTATATTTACGTGATGGAGGATAAAAAAAATTAGGATAAATTTAGTAACAAGTCATTCGTGTCGGGTTCGTGTTTAAAGAACTCAACCAAAACCCGACCCAATTAAATATCGTGTCGTGTCGACCAACTTACATAAATTAATGGGTCATTAAGCCTCAACCCAAACCCGCTAATTTCGTGTCGTGTTTTCGTGTCGTGTCATTATTTGTCAGTTTTAGGTTATCGGCATATATTTTATCTTATAAATTAGTTTTAGATGATTATTTTATGTTTAAAAAATGGGTATGTGTATTAATTGTAAATTTAAGTGAAAATAATTAAAATAAATGTCAATTTATTTAAAACATTATTATGCCAGTTCATTATTAGGTCATCTATCGGGTCACGGGTCGGGTTCAGGTTGTTGTTATCGGGTTTCGGGTCAGTTCGGTTTCGGTTCGTCCAATTTTCGGGTTGTTTCAGGTCGGGTCAGCTTTTGCCAGCTCTAATAAAAAGAACGGTTTTCGGTAAAACTAGTTACGGTAAAACTAAATTTAATATTCTTAAGATATTCTCACTAGTTACGGTAAAACTAAATTTATACTTGAATTTATCATGAGAATATCTTAGAATCTTTCTATATTGGTTAGAAAAACCGTAAAAAGAAATGGATACATGAAGACTTACTTGATAGATGCTGCTAAGTTTTGAAGATAGTCATGATGATATTGAATTCTTTTGGTGTCATTGAGAATCATGCTTATTGGCATAAAGGGGACATTTGGATCATCCATTCCTACATAACACAATTGGCAAAGAAGAGCAGTCAAGGTTTTAGTCCGAAAATGATTTGGGTCGATTGACATGAATCATCAGAAAAGTTTTCACAGGTCGAAGTTGTATCGTGTCTGGTACCGTTTTCAGTGATTATAACGGTTGGATTTCCGTATCTCGTCTTAATGTAGTTCATTAACTTTCTCATTCCCCAGGGAACAATGTATAACCATATGGAATTAGCCTGCATTTCGAAAGACCCCTGAGTTAAACGATCAACGTGATAATTGATTCATATATAAAACCGTCTCATAAAATTTTCTGCATCGTATTTACCTTGTCTCCTATGGGTTTTGCATCATGTCCAATTGCTGCATTACATAACAAGAAATAATCAGATTAGTTCAGACAGTTTCAGTACATTTTATGGTTTCTCAGTAACAGTTAATTCAACCTGACTGAACGGTCAATAGGGCTGCAAATGATCTAAGCCAGCTTGTAGAGCCCTCGGAATCAGCTCGGTCAAAACTCGGCTCGAAATCGGTCAAAACTAATTCCGACCCGATTTTGAGTTGGGGTGGACCAAATCCGAGCCGATTCCGAGCTTAGTAGAGTTTGAAATCGGAAGTTCGATTAGGCTCGTTTTATCTATTATTTTTAGTTATTTTGTCATTTTGTAATTTTTTTGTTCATAATAATAAAATGTCATTTTAACATTTATAATCATATGTTTCTTATATTAAGGATAATACTACCAAGTCAACAATGTAAATCTTTCAAGTGTAAAAGCTCCTATTATTTCTCCTAGTCTTTTGTTTTTAGTTAGTCAATATCCTAGTCTTACTAAACCACGTTTGTAGCTTCTGTTAGTTTAACATCAGTACTTAGCTGTTAGTATTAGTTTTGTATAAATAGCACCTCCTGTATTCTATCTTTTCATCAATCAGAATTATATTTATCAATCTCATTCTCTTCATGGTATCACGAGTCTAAAACGATCCTCACGATCACTATACCTCGCGTCTAATCCGATCCTCACGATCCCTATAAATTCCGTCTTCATTCTGCTACCCGTTTACTTGACCTTTGAATTCGACCGCCATGGCTAACCACCAACTTCAACTTGTCAATGCTTCTGACCCAACCCATCCTCTCACCCTCGTCAACTTCACCAACTGTATCCAACTCAAGGACACAATCACCTTCCGTCAATGGCGATTTCAGGTTCGAGCCATCATGAACGGACTTGAACTTTTCACCTATCTTGATGGTACCACTGTAACACCCCCCAAAACCCTCACTGTCACACCCACCCCTCCCGAAACGGCCACGACCACTAAACCCAACCCGGCCTATTCCACTTGGTATAGGCAAGACCAACTCATCCTCGGCGCCCTCACCGGTACCCTCGCACCTCCGATTGCCGCACTCATTGTCAATGACATAACCTCAGCCGCTGCTTGGACCACCCTGAACCGTACTTTTGCCAACTCCTCACGAGGCCACTGACTCCAGATTAAAGATCGCCTCGAGAATATTACACACACCGATGACATGACAATCACCGAATATATGACTGCCATCAAAGGTTGCACCGATGACTTAGCTCAACTCGATCACCCTATGGATATCGATGATATCACTGCTCGTATTTTACATGGTCTCAACTTTGACAAATATCGTTCCGTCATTGAACATGTCCGTGCACGAGATACATCGATTTCATTCGAGGATCTCCATGAGAAATTGATCCAACAAGAACTCCGTCTTAAACACACCTCTGCTTCGTCTATCTCCACAAACTTCACCCCCTCTGCCAATATTGCCACCTCTCGCAATAACCACAACAATAACTCCAACTCTCGTCCTAACTACAATCAGCGCAACAACTATCAAACCCGTTCCTCCTATCCACCGAAATCCAACTCTCAATCTGGTTACTCCAAACCGTACAAAGGCCGCTGTCACTATTGTGACGAAGTCGGCCATGTTGCTTCTGATTGTCGTGACCTCCTAGCCAAATATCCCAACATTGTCTTTCCTACCCGTCAACGTCGGAGTCCCACGCCTCAAGCCCATACTGCCACTCACCCATCCAATCATTCACCCAATTCTTGGACCGTCGACAGTGGTGCCTCGCATCATATCTCCGATGACCTCAACACGCTATCTCTCCATCATCCTTATGACGGTCCGGATGATCTTCTGATTGGAGATGGCTCTCCACTACAGATTACACATACTGGTTCTTTTCAACTTTCTTCTTCTGCCTCTTCTCTTTATTTTACAAATGTTTTAATCGTTCCGTCTATTTCTCGAAAATTGCTCTCCGTCTCTCAATTTTGTGCTGATAATAATGCGTGCTTACGCTATTTTCTCACCTACCTCTTTTTGTTTCAAGGCCAATCCGACGGGAGCGGTCCTTCTTCAAGGCCTCCTTATTAATGGGTCATACGTTTGGACGCCCACTCCGCCTCAAGCACAACTCGCTGTAGCTCCTGGTCAAGATTCGTGGCATCATCGACTTGGCCATCCTTCCAATAAAGTCATTCAAGTTTTAAATTCTAGATTCAATTTTCGCATTTCTCCTTCCGATCCATGTATTGCCTGTCAAATAAATAAAAGTCATAAACTCTCTTTTGGTCAATCTACGTTGTGCTCCACTGCTCCTCTCGATTTAATATTTTCCGACTTATGGACCTCCCCCGTTCTCTCCCATGAATCTTACAAATATTATGTTGTTTTCGTTGACCACTTCACACACTATGTCTGGATTTATCCCCTCAAATGAAAATCAGATACCGTTACTGTCTTTCAAAAATTTCGCGCTATCGTTGAAAAATTCTTTAATACCCCTATCAAACAATTTTATTCGGACAATGGAGGTGAATTTGTCACATTAACTTCTCATCTCAACATTCACGGTATTACTCACCTAACCTCCCCGCCTCATACTCCCGAGCATAACGGGTTTGCCGAACGTCGTCATCGCCATATTGTCGACACCGGCTTATCTCTTCTTACCCACGCCCAACTTCCGCCCTCTCTCTGGCCATATGCCTTTTCTACAGCTGTGTATCTTATCAACCGTCTTCCTACCCCATCTCTTCAAAACGACTCCCCATACAATAAATTATTCCACCAAAACCCAAATATCACTAAACTTCATAACTTCGGTTGCCTCTGTTTTCCTTGGCTTCGTCCGTACAACACTCACAAATTACAACCCCGCTCCATTCAATGCGTTTTTATCGGATACTCCCTAACCCAAAGTGCGTATTTATGCCTGGACCCTATTACAAATCGAATTTACACCTTCAGGCATGTTCGATTCTTTGACCATCTGTTCCCGTACCCTTCGCTCCTCAAACTGCCTTCACCTCCCTCTTCTATTTCGTCTGCAACTTGGTGCTCTCTCACTGTCCCTCTTCTTCCCTCCTCTGATTCGTCCCCTGCCCTACCATTCACTCCAGCGGTTAACCCCAATCCTACCACTATACCGCCCCGTGTTCCAGCCCCCGTCACCAGCCCATCACCCGTCAACCCTGATACCTCCACTCCTTCCCCAAACGAACCCTCCACTCCAGCCCCCGCCACCAGCCCATCATCCGTCAACTCTGATTCCTCAACTCCTTCACCAAACGCCCCCTCCCCTCCTCCTCTTCCTCCTCCACCTCCCCCACCACCTCCTCCTACTCGTCCTGTCACCCGTCTCTCTAATAATATTCGCAAGCCAAATCCCAAATATATCAAGCCCACATCCTCCTCAACCGCAGCTACTGCTCTTGTCTCCAATCTTAACCCGACATACACTACCCCATCCACTGTAAAACAGGCTCTTGTTGATTCGTCTTGGCGTGCCGCGATGCAGGCAGAATACGATGCTCTTTCTCGTAATCAAACCTGGTCATTAATTCCCCCCGACTCTGTCCCTAATGTCATCGGTTGCAAGTGGGTTTTCCGTATAAAATACAACCCAGATGGTAGTCTCAAACAACGTAAGGCACGTCTAGTAGCCAAAGGATTTCACCAAAGACCTGGTCTGGATTATACCGAAACCTTTAGCCCTATTATCAAACCCACCACCATCCGACTTATCCTCTCCCTTGCCGTTACCCATGGTTGGTCACTTCGACAGGTCGATATAAACAATGCTTTCTTGCAGGGTACTTTGAATGAAGATGTATACATGACCCAACCTCCCGGTTTTGTTGATTCCACTAATCCGTCACATATATGTAAATTAAGTAAAGCGATATATGGTCTCAAACAAGCTCCTCGAGCTTGGTATAATGAGTTAAAACGCTATTTTCTTTCCTATGGTTTTCGAAATTCTATCTCTGACCCGTCTCTATTCATTTTTGCTAATGCTAATATCCGATTATATGCCTTGGTTTATGTCGACGATATAATTGTTACAGGTCCTGATGCCACTGCCGTTACTAATTTTATTGCGTCCATCTCCAATCGATTCTCGCTCAAAGATCTTGGTTGTTTATCTTATTTTCTCGGGATGGAAGTCACCCCAACACCGTCTGGTTTGCATTTAAATCAATCCAAGTATATTTCTGATATTCTCACTCGGTACAATATGCTGGATTGCAATTCGAGTACAACACCTATGCTCTCCTATCCGCCCCTCATTCGACAGGATGATCAGCCCATTGAAAATGACTCCGACTATCGTGCCATTGTCGGGAGTCTCCAATATCTATCTCTTACGAGACCTGATATTGTGATGCTGATCATGGAGGTGATCCATCTACTTATGTTTCTACTACCGGGTATGTTGTGTTTATTGGTCAAAATCCCATCTCCTGGTCATCTAAAAAGCAACGCGCAGTCTCTCGCTCTTCTACCGAGGCCGAGTATCGAGCTCTTGCTGACACAACTTCTGAAGTTCTTTGGTTAAAATCTCTTATGTCTGAGCTCGGTATATCACTGTCGAAAGCTCCTACAATTTTCTGTGATAACCTTGGTGCCATTAATTATTCTGCCAATCCGGTTTTTCATTCTCGTATGAAGCACCTTGCAATTGCATTTCATTTTGTTCGGGAACAAGTCCAATTGGGTACCATACGTGTCCAACATATCAACGGCGATGATCAAATAGCGGATACTCTCACAAAGCCGTTACCCAAGTCCCGTTTCCTTCTACTTGCATCCAAGATCGGTCTTACTCTTCGACCGTCCATCTTGCGGGAGCGTATTAAGGATAATACTACCAAGTCAACAATGTAAATCTTTCAAGTGTAACAGCTCCTATTATTTCTCCTAGTCTTATGTTTTTAGTTAGTCAATATCCTAGTCTTACTAAACCACGTTTGTAGCTTCTGTTAGTTTAACATCAGTACTTAGCTGTTAGTATTAGTTTTGTATAAATAGCACCTCCTGTATTCTATCTTTTCATCAATCAGAATTATATTTATCAATCTCATTCTCTTCATCTTATACTCCATGATAAGTATTTTATATTTGCATTTGTATTAAAATATATTTATTTTTATTTTGACTTGCAAGTTCAACAAAGTAAAGAAAAAAAATATTTAATCGAGCTCAAATACAGCTCGAGTTGAGCTCGAGCCTAATCTAAGCTGATTCAGAGCTTTGATTTTAAGCTCGGATAATTTCGAGCCGATTCCGAGCTCAAGCTCAAGCTTCTGAGCCGATTCCAAGCCAACCCGTGCTCGAACTCAAATCGGCTCGGTTACAGCCCTATGAACGGACAATAGCACGTATTTGAAGGCGAGAAAGAAAACATACGAGAAGTGGACGAGCCAGAGTCGGACTGAGCATCTCTAAGAACAATCCCTTTGAAATCGATCTTGCTATCTTTTGCATAGTTAGATGTATAATGATTTATACCCACAAAGTCTAATGACCATCTAACGAGAGTCGATTCAGCTTGAGAAAACTTTGGCAAACGATCTCCAACTCGCTCTCTCATTGAACTCGGATAGTCCCCGAACATTATTGGATCCAGAAACCTGATCAAACAGACAAACAGTACAGCATTCGTCAATCGTCATTACTCTGTACTGATATTTTCGTAGTTGCGTTAATTTCTTAAGTATTTGGGTTTACCAGCCGAGTTGAAAATCCATAGCTCGTTGTGCAGCCTCGATATTCTTTCTGCTGTAGGTCTCTGGCTCGTACCATAATGCATCAAATGCTGCTCCAATTGAGCCCCCTTGTTTAATCTGCTCCAGTTGATTCGTTATTCATCTTAATCGGTTTGTGTTTACTCTGCAAACACGATAAATTACCTGGTATTTCTGTCTGTAAATCTGCGCAGCGGTAGCATGAGCGAGAAGCATGTTATGAGCAACAATGTACGGCTCAGTAGCGGAATTTCCTGCTCTGCACAGTAAGTGCAGAAGAATTGAACACCTTCCTGGTGCTGCAATGCCCATATCATAACCATTTATCGCGAAATTATGTGGTTCATTCAATGTTATCCAATGCTTCACCCTGTCTCCGAACCTCTGAAACAGCGTTTCAGCATAGAATCCGAAATCTTTTCTGAAGCAAACACCAAAATATACGAAAGATACTAATGTATGTCAAAAGTCGGAAAACGTACAGAAAACAGAAAATGGGAAAATTACATGATTCGGGGACTAAGCCAGCTATTATATCCGTCTTCCAAGGCCTGAGGAGTATCCCAATGGAAAATTGTTACATACGGTTCAATTCCTGCGTGATTTGTCGCGTGAACCGTGTAAGAAACGTAGACAGTCATTCTACGCCACGCTTAGATAGATGGGAGTGTTATTCAGAAGCCGATACCTTTAGCAAGCAGCGCGTTTATCAGATTATTGTAGAAATCGACACCAGCTTGATTAATCTGTCCCGTTCCATCTGACAAATGAATATCGAAAGCATCATGATTTCCATGTTAATACGGTCTAAACGAGATTATTGAAAATTGGAAGAAAAAAAAAACGTAAAGTATACTTGGAAAAATTCGAGTCCAAGATATTGAAAACCTATAGGTATCCATGCCCATGTCCTTCATAAGTCCGATATCTTCCTGCATCCAGTCGATAAAATGGCCGTGTAAGAGTTGAATGATTTGAAACGAAACACGATGAACATTGGTTTTCGACAAATTAAAGGACGTACTCACAAGATATCGGTGGTAGTGATCCTCTGCTACATCGGCATTACTAAAATCCAGTATAATCTTACCTGAAAAAAACTCGAATATTTATCAATTACTCCGTATTTAAGTCTGAATTGTGAAACCCGTTTGATGTAATTCATGTGAATGTCGCACGTTGATAAGATTACGACGATTTGTTTTAACATAAGTCGTAGTTTGAGCTTACGATGTTGTCTTGGTCGTATAGCTCTTACAAGACGAGGTCATATCATTTTTACGCGTTTATAATAGATACAGGTGTCAATTAGATTAGTAATCCTGTCAGCATTAAAATCGCTCGTGAGTACTTAATAGAAAGTGAGAGTTTTATAATTGTGGGGTGTAAATTTACCAAATGAGTGTGCGAATTTGTCCCATATACAAGGCCCTCTTCCGTCCTCTTTTACGGCTCCTTCATACTGCGCATAAAGAGTAAAGTACGTGATCACGTTATGTATTACTGTCCGGGTTATATCGAGTTTCAGTACAGTACATAGTCAGTACTAGGGCTGTTAATGAGATGAGACGGCTCGCGAGCAACTCGAGATCGCCTCGGTCAAAGCTCGGCTCGTGTGAGCTCGACTCGAGAGCTTAACGAGTCAAGCCGAGCAAAGGCTGGCTCGACTCGAAAAGCTCGCAAGCGGCTCGAACATTCGAGATTACATAAGATATTAATCATATTTTATAAAAATATGGTCATATTTTATAAAAATATTTTATCATTATTATATCTTTGTATCATATATATCAAATATCTTGTTTATTTGCTTTTTTTTTACATATAATCTTCGAAACTTGTTATTGAAAATATCGAAAGAAAAAATTAAAAAAATAAACCATTTTATATAGGCTCGATTTGGCTCGAATTTGACTCGAGCTCGTGTTAAAACTCGCAAGCTTTGTAACGAGCGCATTTTTTTCAAGCTCGGTTAAGATCGGCTCGAGCTCGAGCTCGAGTTTTGATAATCAAGCACAAGCTGAGCAAGGCCAAGCTCGGGCTCGGCTCGGCTCGTTAACACCCCTAGTCAGTACCACTTACCGCCTCTCACGTAGTGACATAGGGTTTACTAAAATATCATGTCGTTCTAGCTGTTTTATATAAAGGTATGTGAAAGGATGATACCGAAACTCCTCTATTATTATTTGGTAGGGGTTATTTAACATGGACCGGACTAAATAATGAAAAGTTGGATTTTTAGTTAAAATTTACCCAATTACATTAACAGTTTGGTCGCTCTCGCTGGATTCTTAGTTTTTTTTCCCCTTTTTAGGGCGATTTTAATGTTAAAGAGGTTTAAATTTTGATATTAAAGGGATTTGAATTGATTATCGTATCATCATTTATGATTTTACCAACTAAGTTAGTTTACACCTGCACTCTGAAACATGATTGAATCATTCTAATGACTCGATGTCCAAAGGAAAAACTAAACCGCGATATGTCATTTGACTCATTTCGTTGAAAATGTACTCCATATATATCATGTCACCATATATTTTACCATAATTTATTACCATATATGAATAAAAATGTGCATATGTTAAAAACTTATTACATAAAAAACTTCACATAATTTTTTAATGAAAAAAATTGTACTGTCAACTTATTATTAGTTTGAAAAACCGATCTAATAAAAATGAAAATTAACAATTTTTTTATAAAACGTTTTACATACCACGTATATATGTATTAGTGATATTTTACCTAAATAATTACTTTTTCATAATAAAAACATAAGATCATTGACATTTGATTTATACGGAGTAATACTTTACCGTAGAAGTGTAAAACCGCTTTATAAAAGACTTAGCGCAAAGTAAATGAAGAGAACAAACCTGGTAAGCTGAAGAAGCAGTTCCAAAGACAAATCCTTCAGGAAAACTTCCTCTATTAAATTCATCTACTGCCATCGCAAAACCCGAATTATAATCTCGACCCGTAACCATATTCATTACCAATAATAATAATACGTTAAATAACCCGAAAATGTATTTATTATTATGAACCATTGTTTCTCTTTTAATTCCCCAGAATAATGGCAATGTTGAACAAACAGATGATTATATTTATGATTATGATTACGATTATGATTATATAATAGGAAGTATAGTTGGTGGAATGTGGAGAACATGATGCATAATAATTTAGTTTAGTATAATATCAACAGCACATTAATGTTGGGAGCGTCTCTTATGTGATATGACGATTTAAAAATGACCATTTTATGATAAAAAGTAATTATTTTACGATAAAAAGAAATATAAACAATCATTTTATTAATAATAAAAATAGTGATTTTTTATATCGTTGTATCGGATATAAATAATTATTAGGACGGTTTTTGATCTATATATAGAAGTATGGTGGATGGGTCCGTATTTTGTGACTTTGAAACTTCGCTTATTGAGTGTTGACTATATTTGTAAAAATTAATTAGTAATAAGATCCTTATTTGTAGATTTTATGCGTAAGATTATTATATATATAAGAATTTGTTATTTATTGTGTTTTTTTCTCGAGTTATAAATTATAATTAAGTTTTTTAAATAAATAAATGACACACTCTAAAATAGAATAGATAAATAAATAATCAGTACATCGGGGTGTAGCATTGCTTTCCTACTAGTTTTAAACCCGTGCAAATTGCACGGGTATATTATTTAAGAAGTTATTATAAAAAGTTGTAAATGTAAATTAAGCTTTAAGGTAAAGTAATAAAATCCCCCTACTTGTTATTTGACAATTTAATTGGCCAATGTAATAATTGGTTAATTAAAAAAATTATGAATTTTATTTGAAACTTTCACTTGCAAGTAGTATAAAATGATATGATAGGGTTAATTGGTCGAGTAATTATTATAGTAAATACACATTCTTGTCAGCTAATAAATTTGAATTTCTACTTAGGCGTTGTTACTTAGGCGGCGACCTACAAAAATGCTGACTTATATAGATAAAAAAAAATTATTCTTGCGGAAATTATCATAAAATTAGTTAAATTACAAATTGTTAACCTGTTTTTTCATTTAATTACACCCGTGCACAGGGCAAAATGAAACTTTTGACCCGTAATATCCTAAGATGCAAATTCTAACTCAATTTTCATTTGGTACAAAATGTTACTTAGTAAATGGAACAAAATTAGAATAGACTACTTGTGCACCTTTAAAATGGTTTAATCAATTTATTATATATTTAAACCCAATAAAATTATCTTATAAAGATATATTATAAGGTGTTAGAAAAATATTTCAAAAATCTCATTAACATGTACTACATAAAAAATACTATCTCTGTTCATGTGTTAGAAAAATTACATGAATAATTATTGTTAAAAAAATTGTAAATAGTAATTCATATTTATCAATACCTGAACAAACAATTACTCCATAAAATAATTACCAAATACTATCTCCGACCCAAACCGGTACTATGTGGAAAGTAATATAACTAATGCAAAAAATAATAGGTTAGTCTCCCTTAAGACGAAGATATCAATCTTAATATCAAAACCGGTCAAATATGATCCTTTTAAACATAACAAAGTTGTTTGACCCAATACATTACGTTTTTATCTTACACACATTACCTAACGCGTCCTAAACTTAAGACAGATACACCCGTCTTAAATAAGAACTTGTAAATATCGAGTAGTACGCGTGTAGATTTGTTTTCAACAACGGGTTAAAACGAATTCAATATTACTCCGTACTTTATAAACTATACAACCCACCTCCAAATAAGTCATATACATTTATGTTCATATTATAAAATCTTGTAAACAAATCCCGACCCTATATTTACTCTCTTTCAAGCCTCTCAACTACCAATCAGCTATATATCACTCTTTCGGGTATTATACTCCATGACTAATCATTACCCTCGAATATGATACTTATCACATATCTAATTTTTTTATTATTATTTCATCAGTTTAAAAGACTTTTTAGTTTTTTTTTTTCGCTTATTCTGTATTAGTTAAAAAGTGTTGCGATTTTTTAGTTCAATTTTTACTTATTTCAAATTTATTTTACAATATTTTTATGTACTTTTTTCATATTGTTGCCCATTAATTACGAAACCAGTTAACTACTTTTCATTTAACTAATGTGTTTCACTCAAATGAAAAAAAAGTCGATCTATGAATTCATATATTTTATAAACTATTGTTTTATAGAATAACTAGTTTAGAACCCGTGCAAAATTGCACGAGCATATATAAATGATATATAAAATTAAGTTCTACATTGTTATTTTAAGTAATGTATTAATTTGAAATTTTGAATGTCCATGACTCCCATGGTAGAGTAATGACTTATATTACATGTGAGATATGTGCTCAATACATAAAATTTGAATACTTTATAATGTTTAGCTACTCAATTAGTGGAATATATAACCAGTTGTATAGATCTGGTAGTATAAATTTGTAGTTGTATAGACTTTTAGCAAATGACTTGATCTTATATGTATGCACATTTTACGAACATTATTGGAAAGAATCTGAACGCTTTTATAAATAAAATAAAAAAACTCAAAATATTATATTGAAACTAAAAACTAATACATATTTTAGCTTTAACACCTAAAAAATTAAAATGTACTCCCTCCGTCCCAGTCATTTGTTTACACTTCATTTATTTCCCCCTCACAAAATAAAAGAAGTGTAAACATCCCACTGGGACAGAGGTAGTATGTCGAGATTTTTAAAAGCTCAAAAAAATTGCATATAAGCTTAATTAGATCTGTACTGAATATACGATGCTCATATTCATCAGGGTGTATGGTCTTATTTGTGTCAACTACTACACCCTATAACAAATTATTCTCTTTAGTTAGTCACAACTTGTATAATAATCTATATAATATCTATTTTTCGACCTTTTCTTTATTTATTATTCCTATAATAATTTATGGAAAATGATAAATATAACCCTAAAGGCCTAAGGGCTGTATTTAAGGAGTGGAAATAAATCCTTAATATTTAAATTAACTACAATGAATAATGTGTAATTTAATTTTGAATTCCTAACTTAATACCACATTAAGAAGGTATTAAATACTTAAATACAACAGAAGTTGTATTTAACATCACCCATAATTTATCTATTTATTAGAAATTAGAAGACCTGCTTATTTTTCCTTTCAAGTTAACATTGTCACCTGAAAATATGTTTAAACCCTTATCACATAGTACTATTTATTTCCCATGTGAGTCATGTCTCATATCTTTGATCCTAGAATTTATAATCCGCCATATTAACAATGTCATAGTATTTTAATTTAGAATGTTAAATTTAAATATTCTTACGAAATTTAAGAACAAAAATATGACATCATAAAAGAATGTGATTTCGCAGAAACAATCATATACTCTGCATGATTCACCGATAACTTTTATAATCACATTGATATTCTTTTTGACCGATTAAACCATTTTTCTCATCTAATAAAACACATGTAATTTAACATACTTTTATAATTAAATATCATTATAATGTCATGATGTTGTCATAATTACGCACCACATATATTGATTGGTTATTGATCTGATCTGTTTGTGAGTAGACTTGTTTTAGGTTATTTGGATCGACTCATTTTCGATCGAGTTAGTTTTGGTTCAACAAATTATCGGGACATTTTCAGGCTAGGTCACTTTGGACCGGATCATTTTGGGTCATGATTTTGCATTAATTCACTCATTTTGGGTCAATCGGATCATTTTAGGTTACATTTAGGTTTGGCCACTTCGGATTGGGCCTCTTTAATTTGAGTGTCCTGGTCATTTTCGGTTCTTGGGTAAGTCTTATCGAATCGGGTCACCAAGTCTATTTGTGAGTAATTAAATAGAGATATCCCTTAGTCGAGTGGTTTAAAATTATAGGATCATAAACCTCATCTTATACGAATTAATAAAAATGGATCAAAGATATAAATATAAAACATAATAAATCTTTTAAAAGAAAAAATATGGAGGCAATTTGTTGAATTTAACTATATGTAAGAAAATACACATTGAAATAATAAGAAAATAACCAAAATAAGAAGCCCGGCAATTAAAATAATAGAAAAATAATCTATTAATGTTGTTGCCTTAAAAGAAATAATTAATATTATCGGTAAAAATAAACACACACAATACAAAGTGTATGCATTTTTCACTCTACTAACAACTAATGAAAAATTTCGTTGACACCCATATTATTTGCCAATTCAGAAAACTTGCTATAGGCTATAGCAGCGACTTTAGATCAAACATCAAAATATAAAATGATTCGAAAATGTGGAAAAGATGAGTACTTTTAATAAATTATGGAAAATTAGAATTGATACATGGCTAAAATAATTTACACTACATTTTCGCGAAAATAAGGGTTGGATTATACTCCGTAAAACTGAATGAATCCTTTTAACAGGGCGATGCAAAAAGTATAATATATGAAGATATACGGGAATTCAAAATTTTAGTTGGATATATATTATGCAGTTATAATAATCTTGAAGAAAGATATGAAATCTTTTCTCTTTTTTTTGGGTACGTAAAGATATGAAATCTTTTCTGAGAAAGATAATTTAGGAATAAGATGATGGTAGTGAAAATTAGTAAGGATCATTATTAAGGTTTTGAGTTAGGCGGGAAAATAATTCACCATTGTTTGACACGTGTACAATAAGATATTTAGTGGTTTCTGTTTTATACTTATATATAGATAGATATGTTCTTTTATTTAAACTTTAATCCCTTTTAGGTGCAGTATAGTTTTAATTATTTTTACAACATTAGTATTGATCTGTAGTTTTTCTTAAGATTTTGACCCTATTGAGTTAATTTATTTTATTAGTTTTTTATATTTTGACCATATTTTCCAACACTTGATTATATCATCGTTAATTTTATCACGCAGTTTGTTTCATGATTGGCTTATATATGATGTTAGTTTTGGACTTTGGTAGTATTGCACTGTGATTTAATAATATCACGTAATTCATTCAAATTGTATATTCTATGTAATTCACACATTTCTGATTATGCAACTAATTTAGAAAAAAATATGTGTATTATTTTAAATTAGACCGCAATTTTGACTGAATGAACGTATCCCGTCTTTTACTATACAAAATTATCATTATGTATTTACTTAATAATTATGTAATCCTAAATTTTTATTTTATTCATTTATTTCGTTTATATGATATCAATAAAATTAGTAGGTTGCTTTTAAATATCTAATACGACCACACGACGGTTCAACGTGATTGTTGTATTACGAATTGTCTATATAAAAGCAAAAAAATATGTGAGAGTAGTGGGGGACATTGTGGGGCTTATTAAGAAAAACAAAAAAAATTAATGTACTTTAAACCACAGAGTGACACGTCAGCTCTGTGGTTGTTGCTTTTATAAATTAGATTACTTTTTCCTAAAAAAAGACATTTTTAAATAAGGAAGATATTAATAATTTGAGTTTACGTTAAACTTTAAATTATAATCTTATAATTAAAATATAAATAATACTCCCTCCGAGTCATAGTAATGGTTCCTTTACCTTTATGCACAAAAAATAAGGAAACTGATTCTAAATCACACAAAACACCCTACACCACACTGAATTGATTTTGAACCAAAAAAAAGTTACTAAAAATGGAAATAGGAACCATTACTAAACTCGCACCAAAAAGGAAGTAAGAACCATTACTCCGACTCGGAGCGAGTATAAAATTAGAAACGGTTAAATCTTTCATTAATGGTAATATTTAAAAGTATAATCTCATACTCCTACCTATAAATAAAACTATAGATGGTCTGATTATTTGACAATATTTTTTAAAAAATATATTTGAGCACGTTATTCAATTCTCTTGAATTAATTTTCATTTTTTTCTCAAATACCGAGTAATATACAACAATGAGAAGGATGAACAATTAATGAGATACCGCTATTATTTAAATATCTTATTAAAAATAAAAATTATATATATGGTGCATCTTTTGCATGAGTTCTAAACTAGTTATAACATTAATAAGTATCAACTGGACTAGACAGTAAGTCCAGTAACTCTTGCGTGAGACAGTTAAAAGAAGCGACAAGGGTTTGACGGCATTTAAATCAAAGTTATTTTTTTCTAAATGGATCGACCTGATTTCAGCTACATCCGGAGTCGCGGGTGAGAATCGAAACTCCAACTTCATCGGCTTCTACCGTTCTTTTGGAACCAGTTGCTCTCCTTTGAGTCTCCTACGAGGTCTGTTTAAAGTGTAAGATCAACTGAACGAGAGTAGCCAATACGAGATTGGTACTTAGGGTAAGGCAGAATGTCGTAATTCAGTGAGTTTTATTTGCTGATCTTGATGAGACAGTCATACTTTTATATAAAACCAATGAGTTCCCTTATGACAGATATAGCAAGCTTGTAACGGATCAGGTTCTCCACTTGTGTATATAAGATAAAACATTGAAAATCTCAAATATCTTGTCTTTTCCTACCTAGTAATATTTGAACCGTCGCAAGGTTGCGACGAATATCTCCGTCGCAATTGAGAATTTGTGATATAAAAAATCTCGGTGTACTGCATTGAAGGTGATCAATGGTTGACATTCCACGAAAGAGCGCAATTTTGCTGCTGCTTTATCAAGCCAGGTTTTATCGGTAGCCTCCTTAGTGCGGTGATTAGTCCGCTGACTCGTGGAGGGACCGCAACTACCAACAGCTGCAATAGGTTAATCTTAAGAGTTAAGACCACATATAGACTTGGCCATGATGGCGAACGCTGATGAAGGGCGGGTTGAGGCAGAAACAGGCTTAACTACAAAGGTGTTGGCTAGCTCAAGATAAATTAAACGGAAAATTCGCGCAGTACCTTTAAGAAGCTATAACTCGTACGGGTGAGAATATGTCCAAGACCGGACCAAACCGAACTAGGCCGAAGATCGAAATTAAAAGTTGACCAGACCTAAAACTTTCGGTCTTAGGTTGGACCAAATCCTAAATATTTGGTCTGGTCCAGTCTTGGACTGAAATGGACATAAACTTACTTTTTCACAATTTCGTATACGACAATTACATTTCAATTCCGCTAAATAAAATGCATTTAAATAATTAAACGACTTTTTATTAAAATTAGTGACAATACTAATTTATAATGTCTTTTGAAGATAAAATGTTAATCTGATTCATAATATTTTAATTATTAGTCTTAAAAATTATAAAATTTGGTTCATTCGGTCCGCACCTAAATAATCCAATCTTGGATGCGAAACTTGAAAAAATGAGGACAACGGACCGGACCAAATTAATTTGGTCCGGGTATGGTCCAGAGTCAAGACCAAAAGGTCATGTTCGGTTCATTTTTCCGGTCCGAACTTAAATTTACTCACCCCTAATAACTCGTCTTTACAAGACATAAAATGATGTTTTTCTTTTAAAATCGATCATGTTTCTAAGAAATACGATATACGTGATTTACATCTAATAGTCTATAAGAAAAGTTTTACCAAAACCTTTAAAAGGGCACCAGACTCGAGATAAATTATAAGGAAAGTTTTACAAAAAATTAATAAGGAAAATACAATATTTAAACTAACACAAATTTAATATATCCGTTGTATTCATATATATAAATACGGAGTATTAAAATATAACCATAGTTTTCTTTATTGTTTTCATAAGTGACACTTATTACTTATTTTAAAAGAGACGGTCACAAACAAAACTTATTTAGGGGTCGTTTGGTTCGGCATGGGAAGATAAAATTCCCGGGAAGATAAAAGTTGAATGTAGTAATTTCAATTCATGCGGGAACTTCCAATTACCTAGAGGGGGCTAGGTAATTGACTTCCTACATAATGTAGGAATTAGAACTTCCTGTGGAAGTTATAATTCCCATGAATTGGGCAACCAAACAAGAATAAATTTCCCCATTTCCCATCATTTTCCAATTCACGTGATTTTAAAAGTCAACCAAACAACCCCTAATTGTATCCTCTTAAAACCCTTTGTCACCAAACCTCAAAAATCTCCCGCCCTTAACAAAAACCTCTAAAACCTTCCATCTTCAGGAAAAACAAAAATCTCCAGAATCTTCAATTCGTCATTATGATTGAACAAATCAGTACGTTTAAATTCTACTTTACTTTTAATTTTTTTTTATTAATTTTCAGATTATAGTATTAATCATCAATTCGTTATCTGTTATTTTGAATTTGATTTGTTTTTTTGTGTTTTTATTACTGTGTAAATCTTGTTGCTGTTGCAGGAATTTATTTAATTTGTTTTGATTTTGATGATTAATTAGTATAATTGCAAAAAAAGGAGAAAATTAGAGATACAATTTGTTATTACGTTTAATTTGATGTTTTTCATGTGAATTGACATTCGATTCATAATTCCATATACTAAATTGCGCGTTTTGATCACGGTCGCAATGTCGGTTTTTGTGGCTTATTATCGCTTAATGTGGCCGACTTCGAGTACTCCCTGTGTTGCAGTCATTTGTTGTCTTTTCCGTTTTGGGTGTCTCAGTCAATTGTTGTCGATAGAACAATTTAATCATTCACGCTCTCAGTTTGTTCCCTTTGTCATTCGGTAATTGGCCGCCTCCTCTTTCTTTGGTCTTTGTGCCGAAACCAAAGGACAATAATTGACTGCCATTCATGCTCAGTTTGTTCCCGTTGTCATTTGGTAATTGGCCGCCTCCTATTTCTTTGGTTTTGTGCCGAAACCAAAGGACAATAATTGACTGCCATTCACGCTCAGTTTGTTCCCGTTGTCATTTGGTAATTGGCCGCCTCCTCTTTGTCTGGTCTTTGTGCCGAAACCAAAGGACAATAATTGACTGTCATTCACGCTCAATTTGTTCCCGTTGTCATTTGGTAATTGGCCGCCTCCTCTTTCCTGGGTCTTTGTGCCGAAAGCAAAGACAATAATTGAACGGGATGGAGGGAGTATTTGACACCGCATCCAAGACCAAGTTTGTTCACCTTTTTTTTTACCACGACCGCATTACCAACTCTTGAGACGATATGGGCTGCATTTAGCGAGATTAGGAGGTGACAACTGATATAGTAGCCAAAACTGAGGTTTTGCACTATGGCTGAATGATTTGTGTTTAATATTTTTTTTTTTTTTTTGAATGACGTGGGAACCCACAGCCGCTACCTTTGGTGCGCACTGGGTAAACCCCCGAGCATACGTGATGGCGCCTGCAAACCACGTACACTAGGTTAACCACCCTTTCTTACGGGGTGACAGGCTCGAAATCTAGAAGGCATAGCCTCAAGCCAATTTACCCCACGATTGCTCTTGGTGAGGCTGGAACCTGAGACCCTTGGGAATGTGACCCAAGTTTAATTTGTATGGAGTATATTGTTAGTAATTTCGGCTGCAATTGCTTGGTCTTTGTATATTACCATGGTTTCGTACCTTCAGTGAACTATGTTTCTGTTGGGTTGGTTTGACGGAATTTTGCTTCCTTTAACGGGGGATTAAGTTTGATAGATAAGATGTTAATTGCTCATAACTAATACTGTGACCGTGATCATCAAATGTTATTGTTCATAACTGATGTAATTTGTCTAAATTAGGGGATGAAGGTATTCAATACGGTTTGCAGGCGGTAGCCAGACCAACTTTTGATGATGCCCTAGCTTATATAAGAGTTGTGAAGAGAACATTTTCCGACAAGTTGGAGATTTATGATGGATTTCTACAAATTCTGAATGATCATAGACATCACAGGTCTGATCACCATTGAAACTATTGATGGTTTAGTATAGTATTATACTTGTGCTTTCTTACGTGATATGTCTACCTTATCATTTCCGTTTCTGTTTTGGGCGTTTGCAGAATCGACACTGCTATTGTCGTAGAAGAGATTAAAGAATTGTTTAAAGGGCATCCGCAGCTAATGTTGGGCATCAATACTTTTTTGCCCACTGGATGGGAAGTCCAACCTTATGACGAAATAAGTGTGGGGAGTTGTCCAGGTGCCGAGAATTCTGGTTCTTCTGGAATGTCCGATTCTTCAGATGATGAGATCAGCAGCATAAATGGTACAATCCTAAACTTTGTTTTGAATGCTTATAAATTATATTGATGTTTCCTTTATGACACTGAGAATCTCATATTGGGATTTTGTTGCAGCTATGTATTGTCGAGTCTGTAAGAAACCCCGACTAGAGTGACCACCCTGATGGAAGCGAGCTGTATTCGAGTAAAGAGGTTGAAAATATCCGCAAATACTGAAACTTATTATGACTTGATTGTCCTCAGAATGTAAGGATCTCTCTTTTAATGTTCCTCACAATATTTGTAAACATAAATACTCAGATTGGTTACAATACAGGAATTCAGAAAATTACAGCATTTGCCCGACTTCAGTTGTTTTTTGTTTTGCGAGCCTGCGTTTTTGGAATCGATTACTCTCTGTTCAGTTTTCTTAAAGACGGAATGTTATAAATCTCATCTTATATATTGATGAATGCTGAGATTGTCATGCTTTTATACAACCATTTCTGTATTGCAGGACGGAATTCCGTAAATTCTGATAACAGGCATAGTTTCTCGGAAAAAACTTTTTTTATCTTTTGAATTTTTACAGTCTAGATATAACTTTAATCTTCTGTTAGTAAAAAAAACAAAGAGATGCACACATAACTCAGTAGCTCGAAAACAAAAAATTATGGTGGTTATGTGGCTCTGGACCGTGACCCGACCCAGATTGATATTGAGTTGAAGGCGGCAAACGGGTTAACGAGGTTGTTTTGCCGGGGTTGAGAGGGTACGCTTTATTTCTTGTCGGGTTTGAAACGGGTACTCAATGCTGAAGGCCGTGGTGACCTAGGTAGCACGAACACTTCTCTTAATTAGCCGTTCTGTGTCAGACACCGTGTCCGACACTCGGACACCCGACACTCGGAGGACACATAGCTAAACATATTATAGTTTAGAGGAGGAATAAAATTTAAAAAAGATCGATTAGAAGATGATTTCGGGTGGAAAATGAGAATTAGTTAGAGTAAAGGTGGAATTGTACCTTTACTTGTTTAGATTTAGCTCCAAATACATGATAAAAATAAAATTATACGTTATTTATAATGATAAACTATATATTTTATTATATTTAAATATCGTGTCGCGTGTCTGTTTTGGTGCTACCTAGGTGGTGACTGTGAGGATGATTTTGTGGTTCATAACGCTAGGGGTGTTCGCAATAATCGAACCGAAAAATCGAAAAGCCTACATTTTTAAGGTTCAATTAACCGAACCGTTTTAACAAAGCGGTTCGTTCGCTGAACTGAACCGTTAAATTTATCATGGACACGGTTCGGTTGAGCTTCGCAATTTTAGAAAAGAGGTTAATCGCGAACCAAACCGTTCACAAAAAAGTAAGCAAAAAATCAAAATGTTATATAAAAAATTGTTCTTTTGTTTAATTAAAAAGTGTTTCCAGATTCAAAAATGCTTAAAATGATTAATATTAAAGTTTTGCTTATTAACTTTATTGTTAAGTATAATTAAATATTAACTTTAATTAAACTACGTACTAGATAAAAATTTGGAAAACGAACGAAAAAAGTATATTTAACATGTTTATAGGTTAACCGGTAACCGAACCGCAAATAACCGTTTAAAGTGGTTAACCGAACTGCAAATAACCGTCAGGAACGGTGCAGCTTAGGTTCGGTGCTTTGCCAAACCAAACCGTGTGCGAACCAAATTAAATATGCGGTCGGTGAACCGTACAGTTTTAGAGAGTGAGACATTATTTATTCTATGATAATTGATAATGTGACTACTTTTTTCATAAACTATTATTACTTTTAATTAAATAGTACTGTAATTACTTTTTATGATTGAAAAATAACCTATTTTTTAAACTAGTTATTATTTACAAAAAAAAGTGGTAGCTTTTTTTAAAAAAATGGTTATATTTAAAAGAAAAAAAATACGGGATAAGACCGTCACAAACTCACAGAAGATAACTATATCTAATCAATACTCCCTTCGAGTCACGGTTCTTGTTTTCCTTTTGATACGAGATTAGTGATGGTTCATCTTTTCTTTTTTAGTAACTTTTTGTGGTCCAAAATCAATTAAGTATGAGGGGGAGTGTTCTGTATGATTTAAAATCATTTCTTTTTTTATAAAAAAAAAAGAATTAAAGTTCGTGACTCGGAGGGAGTGTTATTTATGGGATATAATCAATACCATTAATCATGCTTTACCTAATTACCACATTTCTAGGTCTTAAATGCTAGATTATGCTAGTATTAAGCGACACCTTGAAATAGATTTTTTTTTTAAAAAAATTTAGAATTACATCTGAGATTTGCAATAAATTACACATGGCATTTATATGCAATGTGTAATTTTTTTATTTAAAATAATATGATATGATATGATATAATTATGGTTGATGATTTATGTAACCCGTACCATATTATATATAATTTGTTACCTTTTCACGATACAAAATCACAAAATACATCAATTCTACAAAAATAAAATGCCAACTAATTTTCCCCAAAGTTTAATTATTGAAATTCTATCATGGTTACCCGTAAAATGTTTGTTACGGTTCAAAACCCTAAACAAATCATGGTATAAAATCATCAAAAGTCGATATTTTATATCTATGCATCTTAAACACGGTTATAATCGTCGTAGCAATTGTTTCATTGCACAATATATCGTAACACGACCCCGTGTGTGTCACATACGAGACTATGTGTTTGAGTCTCATATGTTGTGGCACGGTAAAAATGATAAGGCTAACTTTACACGTGAACCACCTTATAATTACGATATTTGTGGCCCTTGTCACGGGATATATTATTTGTGGCAACGTAGTTGGGTGGATGAAGATCATCAACGTCTTTTATGGAATCCGGCACTTAACGAGATTAAAAAATTACCACCGATAATTATAAGACCTAATATGACGTATTATAATGAATTTTGTGGGTTCGGGTTTGATCCCGTGTCTATGGATTATAAGGTGGTTGTTATTGTCGGGTATTCGGGTGGTAAAGAGTACGAATGGGAACATTTATTGAATCAGCCTCTTTCGATCATGGTTTACTCGTTAAAGGCCGATTCTTGGAAATACTCGGGGGATTTATCAAAACGGTACTATATCCGTGACAATTCATGTCACACTTTTGTGAATCGGACTTTTTATTGGCTGGGATCAAATGGGCAATTTAGTTTTAATAAATACGATGTGATAATTGTTGTCGACTTGACTACGGAGAAGTCCCAAGAAATCGGACTACCGAATATGGATATCAAAGAAGAAATTGATGGGTACGGGTATTTGATAGCTTTAAATATAGCCTCGCAAGTGCACGATAACCGTAACAAATAGTCGAGGGTCGATCCTCAGGGAGTAGTTGTTGAGTACCTCTCGTTTTACCTTTATGCTTAGCTAAGTCGGATAAATATTGAGTTTGATTGAGATTAAGAAACTAAAACTAATGACTATAAGTAAACGAAAGTAAGGAAAAACAAACTAGATTAAGATTAAAACGAATTACTCAAATTAAGAAGGGACTAGGAAGTGATTCGACCATTTCACATGTTACTTCCCTTAATGGATACTTGTTCGATTGTTTTAGGTAACGGGGTTGAGAGGTGACTCCTCTAATTCGTACCAAGACTCCCTCTCGGGCTCACTAGGTATCACTAGGTTTGCCTCCCCATACCCCTCTCGGGTTCATGAGTTGGACTACTCCGGGTTCTAGGATTAAGACGACTAAGGTTGGCCAAACCCCAACCCCCCCTCTTTCCTAGGCCGAAGGATCAAAACAAGTCAAATTTCGGTCTTCCCACTTCCTCTCTCGAGAACCGCTTTCTAACCGAATACCAAGGGTACCCAACCCAAATTCCCCCTCTCGGGTTCAATCTAGGTCGATAACTAGCCTAACTAGGGTGGTCAACTTCTAAACCTAATCAATTCTCATTGATGGTCAAGGGTTAAAAAGTCTCCCGATTCAAAAACCCCAAGTCAAACATTAATCAAGTCAAACCCCTTAATAAACCTCAACCCCTTCACCTTTTACAAAAAAAACATAACACCCATTTTAAGAAGTCAACATGCTTAAGGTCAAATCACCCCCTAGAAGAGGGTTTACTCACTAATCATAATTAATCTAACCCAAAGCACATTAAATACTATACTAAACATAATGCTAGAACAAATGAGATTGTAACTTTAATCTAATTTAGTGACTAAACATAAATAAACTACATTAAAATTATCTAAACAATAAAACATAATTAAAAACAATAATAAAGAGTAAGGATGAGAAATTGATACCAACAAATTAAATGAGAGGAAAATGCATAAATAAGGTAAATCTTGTCTTACATCCCCAAAAGATTAAAACTTGACAATAGTTAATCTACTCCTATCCTAATTTAAAAGAGAAAATAAAAGAGGAACCCTAAAAATAAATCTGAAAAATTGGAACTCTCTTGTGCTTTCTACCTCCCGTCATTCTACTCTTCTTGCTCTATTTATATGGGCCCAAAATGAAAATAACCAAATTCCTCACAAATCTAAGGGCCCACTAATAAACACTCAAAAATAAAAATAAAAATAAAAATAGAAAAAAAAGGAAAAGAAATGTCAGCATTAGTTCCATAAAACATAACACGTGACATACAACAAACACAATAAGCATACACCGGCCGTGGTCCACTTGCACCGGACGAAGTCGAGTTACGCCGGATGGGGCCTAGTTACACCCGGCTTCCTTATTTTGTCTTATTTTTCATTCCTCTTGGGTGTAGCTTGGACAAGTTAGGTGTTGGAACACCTGACTGTCTGAATTACGCCTGGCTTTGATTTTTTGGTGGGTGTAGGAACACCCCACTGCCCGAGTTACGCCCGACTTTAAGCTAGATACACCCATAAAGGTTTAAAGAACGGTTTTTCGACTTGTAGGCTTCTCGACACTTCCGCTAAGACCCCGAAATACCTATAACAACGCAACATTGCTACAAAAACATAGAATTCGCATGAAAATAGCATGTAACGTTATTTAAGGCTAAAAAGGGCATGAAGCCGGGAGAAACGATATGAAAACTAGACAAAGTAGAGGGAAATAACAATGAGAAAGAGGTCGATAACGTAGTTATCAGTATTCGGAGTGTCTTATGGTATATAAGGGTTCAATTGGGTTGGTTGCCCTTAACAAATGGGAATGTACTTTAAATATATGGACGTTAAAGGGTAACACCTGGAATACGGAATTAGCTTTACAACTTGTTATTCCGAATCATTGGATTACGAGTTTAATTGGTCATTATTGTGTGGATAATAATTTGGTGATATTTGATTGTAATCAAGAGTATTTAATCTCATATGACCTTGATACGGGAGAAATGTTGAGGCTCGAGGTGAATATAGATGAACACTCGGGATATCATTGTAAATCAGTCTCCGCTTATATGGAGAGTCTCGTGTCACTTAATGACCGCGACTTTTGGGGGTCGGAAGGATCCAGATTGATAAAACTGCCGTTATAAGTGTGTTTATTATCCCTTAATAATAATGGAGTATTTTTTTGTATGAGACGATCAGTGGTCACAACTCACAAGATTGTCAAAGTTTAATTCCCAAATTGTGAACAAATCCATAAAGGCTAATTTCCTAATTTTTTTTTTTTTTATGGAATTAATTTTCTTATCAATAACTATCTATCGATCTTAATAAAAAAGAAATTTTTACGAGCGATGCAAAAGTCGTTAAGCTAGTATCATTTGCGACGGATTTATCAAAGTATTTAGGTTACCGTGACTGCATTTCACTTAATTTTGTGACGATATTGGCCTCATTTAGCTAGTATAATCTAAATAATCAATCTCATTCTATCCCAATTGTTTATTTATGTATTTTACTATGATGTTTTAATCGAAAGTAAACAAATTACTAGAACGAAGAAAACATTAAAAATAATAACATAATCAATGTTACACAAGACACTAAACATTGTTATTTAATGACGAAATTAATTTAATAGTTAGCCTATAACCTATTGTGAAACAATTTTACGAGAATAGACTAATATCGTGTAAAACGGATTCATTAACAATTTTTAAAGAAACATAGACAAACAAAAATCGACTACAAAATATCCGTTTTACACAAACTCTTATGTAAAACCGTCTTAATTAGACAATTCAAAAACAAAGATAAGATTAAATCATTCTTTTTTTAGTTTAATATAATAGGAAAAACATGCCCTAATTTGTGATATACGAAGTAATAATTACATACCAGAAGGTAATGAAGCTGCCATTATATCGTTTTCAACCTTATCCATAAACCTATAAACTCGATAACCCGATTATATGAGTGTGCACTCCGCACCCCCCTAACTCACATTATATCGTTTTCAAACTTAAACCGATATTGGTTTAAAAACCCGAATACACTTAAATGTTTTCTGATCAAAATCACCAACAATTTATCAAACAGAGCCTTAATCCAATCTAATCAAAGCTATTCTAATACTCGCTTTATCTTAGTCGTTTGTTTACACCATTTTATCCTTCATGAGAAATACTTCCTCCATTCAAATTCAGGTTACATGGGGTTGCGAAACATCGTCGACGTTTTGCGAAAAATCGTCGACGTTTTTTAAAAAAAAGACAACTCTTGCCCTTTTCTCTTTCTCTCTCTAGCTTTTATTCTCTGAAACGAAAACAACAAAAACAACGTAAATTCCTAAGAAACGGTTTCAACGTATCGAACATCAACATTAAATAACGACAACGATTTAATGTCAAACGACGACAACGATTCATCGATAACTAACTTAAATCTTAGATTTTTTTTTCAATTAATTTTTGTTGGAATACATGTTTAAGCCTTGAAATTAGGTTGAATTAATCGTACACCATAGACAAATTGAACGAGAATCGAAATTTTGAATAAGACTTGAAAACTAGGCGTCTATACATGGTATGGACGTGAATAGTACACGTCCAAACCATGCATGGACGTGAATAGTACACGTCCATGCATGGTTTGGACGTGTACTATTCACGTCCATACATGGTATGGACGTGTACTATTCACGTCCATACCATGTATGGACGTTAATCCTGGACGTCCATACATGGTATGGACGTGAATAGTACACGTCCATACCATGTATGGACGTGAATAGTACACGTCCATACCATGTATGGACGTGTACTATTCACGTCCATACCATGTATGGACGGCCAGTTTTCAAGTCTTTATATTTCCGTCATTTTAACCAATTTTGTTTACGTTGTAATATTGAAATGTAACCGTTGTGATATCAAATTTCAAAACGTAACCGTTACAATTTGAAAATGTTACCGTTAAAGCAACCCCTATAAATACTGGTTTTCATGTTGATTGTAATCGCAACAACCACAACATCATTCACTACTAAAATCATTTCTTTTAATATGGCTCTCACAAATGTTCAAAAAAACAGAGCCTATCAGCTAAGGATCGATCTTATAACTACGCAGTTCCCAGTACTAGTTTCTCGCCTTGAACTAGTCATTCCGAGTGACACTGTCTGGGACCTGGTTGAACATCCTCCAATTGCCAACCTTTTTGGCATCCTACACGATAACCCCCTCTGCAGTCCGGTTGTTCCAGACGATGAAGTTACTGATGAGATTGTAACTATGAAGATGTGGGAGTTCCGCAAGTTAAGAAGCGATTTCCTTAAATATATCGAGCTTATACTAAACTTGATAGACTACGCAACACTATCTGATTTGTGTGCCGGTAGAGTGTTCAATCTAGGTAATGTCCGTCTGCGCATTTTAATGTTTTATGATCATTACGTGGCTAGTCAACCTGAAGTAATTGAAGCTGGAGATTACGAAGGAGATCTGGATTCTTCATCTTCGTCATCTGAAGATAATTAAGTATTGTAAACTTGTATTTGATGTTTGATGTGTTTTCGTTAATGTCTAATGTATTCTATGTTTTCATCAAATTTTAGTTACGATTTATGTTTTATGTGCTTTTGTTAATGTCCGCTGTAAGCTATGAGTTCTAATAAATATTAAAATATGCATAAAAAAACTGATAAACTAACAAGGAAGTCACGAGAAAAATAAAATAGTCCGTACGAAAGACAACAAATAAAGTCCAAGCATAAAAAAAACTAACTAGTAAACTACATCATCATCATCATCGTCCTCCTCCTCCTCATCATCATCAGCCTGATCATCCTCAACGTCATCCCTCGATATGTAGAACCGCTCTATATCATCGACCAAGCGTCGCACGTACGGCCATTTCTGGTCGGGGTCTTGAGTATAAATCTGCGAGAAATGACGGCTAAGAGCCCGGCCAACCTCCGGCTCCTCGGCGAAAGGGGGTGCTTCCATCTCAACACGGCGTGCAGGGGGGTAGAAGTGTGGGTGAGAAATCTTCTTGTACCAACTCATGTAACGTGGATCACACTGAAACGGCATCACAGCCCGGTCATGACGCTGTCTCAACGGAATCTCAGCCTCTCTCAAACCCCAATCCAAATCAGCAGCATCACCGTACGACAGCTTGTAACCCTGAGCCGGCTTCGCCGGACGACTCTCGGCAGCTGGGACCCGCATAGGGTTCGGGTAATCCTGAACATAGCCAAACTGACGGAGACACCTATCAGGCTGGTACGGCTCCACTATATCCAGAAACCGGATCACCCCCGAGTAGAGCGTACTCCGACAACCCCTGTGTGGGCTAACACCGTAAGGGAGCCACCTCACCTGCTCCGCCCTCAGCCCGTCCAACCTCTGCCTGTGCTGCTCCAACAACTCCTCATCTCCCCTAAACCTAGGAACCCGTGACCAAGCCTCGACAAGTGGTCGTCCCGTAACATAATATCCCGAGTGAGGCCTGAACGTCGGAAAGTACTCGTATATCCAAGCCTGAAGCAACGGTAGACAACCGCTAACCCCAGCTGCCTCCCTACGCGAAGCCATCCCCAACTGTCGGTACAGGTACGCCAATGTCGCGGCCCCCCAAGCATAACCGCCTAAATCATCTAAATCATCAAACAACGGCAACATACGAGCGACAACCCTATCGCTGGACTTGTCGGTGAACAAAGTCTGTCCAACCAACAACATCATGTACGCCCGTAGGGAGTCCTCCTGGCTCCCCTTCTCCACAACATCCATCAGCTTCCTCACCAAAATCCCCCCACTCCTGTAAATGGGTGCAGTCACGGCCGCCACGTCAACGCCAAACAAGGCCGCGAACTTCCCCTTCAGACCAATCTCCCCCCTCGTACTCTCGTCCATAACCCTAGCGCCATCCACCCGTATGCCGAGGATCTTGTGAACGTCGTGCAACAGTATCGTAATCTCACCAAACGGCATGTGGAAAGTGTTGGTGTCCGGCTGCCACCTCTCGACGAACGCACTAATAAGGTTCTCATCCAACCCGGTGGTCAAACAGGTCCTAAGATGACCAAGCCCGCTCTCGGCAACTCTATCCATAACCGCAGAGCGGACCCTCATCTTACTCATCCTCTCCATAGCTCCCGGCCTCTCGTAACACGTGATCCACTGTCTCGCGCTCCCCTCATCCGTCCAACTACTGCGAGCTACGTGGCCACCAAAGCTACGTAAGACAGTAGGTACAGACGGCCCCCCTACAACCGGACCCTGTAGACGCCATGAAAGATCCGGAGTCTTCTTCCTCCCGCCCGTGCTACTAGAGGCCCCACTCTCCACGAATGGCCTATATCGGCCGCTACCATCACGTACAATCACCTTTGCTGGTCGATCGGCTGCCTCCTCGTCCAAAAACTGGGGGTCGTGCTCCTCCTCCTCCTCCACCTCCTCCTCCTCCTCCTCCTCCTCCGAACTACTAACTCGGGGGTCCCTGAAAAAAGCTCTCGGTAGCTGTAGCTGGTCCTCGGGAGTAGGGTCGGGAGTCCTTATTAGGAGACCCTTTCCCCTACCCCTACCCCTACCCCTACCTCCCCTACCAGCTCCTGGTGCTGCTGCTGGTTGTGATGCTACCGGGACACGACGTTTAGATCCCGTCACTCTTCGGCCTGCGGTACGGCCAATCGCAGGCATGATATCATCCTCATTGTAAGACATCTGCATTTACGAGATTACAATAACGTTAAATTAATATAATTAAACAAATAAGAAAAATAATGAAAACTTAAATAAGAAAAAATTCCCAACCCTAATTCCCTAAACCCTAAACCCTACCTAACCCTAAACCCTAAACCCTAAACCCTAAACCCTAAACCCTAATTCCCAACCCACCATAAACCCTTAACCCTAAACCCTAATTCCCAACCCACCATAAACCCTTAACCCTAAACCCTAATTCCCAACCCACCATAAACCCTTAACCCTAAACCCTACCTATACCCTAAACCCTATACCCTATACCCTTAACCCACGTCCCAACCCACCCTAGCCACCCCAAACCCACGGCCCCACCCCCAATCAACCCCCCTAGCCCACGTCCCATCCCCCCCCCCCCCAACGCCCGAAGCCCACGTCCCATGCCCCCCCAACGCCCGAACCCCACGTCCCATGCCCCCAACAACGCCCCAACCCCACGTCCCCATCCCCCACCAACGCCCCTATCCCACGTCCCATCCCCCCACCAACGCCCGAACCCCACGTCCCCCCTACCCTAAACGTGCGATTCCCACGTCCCTCCATTTTTCGCAAATCGTCCCTAAACCTAACATTCGGCTTTTGATTCAAACCCCAAATTCAACTTAGAACTAATCTAATAACAACAATCTAACTAACATCATCAACAACAACAACAACAAACAACAATATCACAAAAATTGAATCAAAATCCCTAAAATTAACAAAAACAATAAGAAAACCAAAAACAATAACAATTAACACTACAACTAACAAATCTAACATAATTAACAAAAAATAACAACAACAACAACAAAATACAACATTAATTAAAACTAAAACTAAAACAAAAACTAAATTAATTAAAAAAAACGACTAGCATAACAACTAACCTTGGTGGTGGCGCTTGGTGTCGGCGGTGGGGTCCTCGGCGGTGGTGCTTGTCGTCGGCGGTGGGGTCGTCGACGGTGGGGTGCTCGGCGCTGGTGGTTGCTGTGGTGGTGTTCTTGGTGATGAGGGGGAGGTGTTTTTTGTTTTTTTGATTTTGAATGAGAGTGTGAGTGTGAAAGGGTAGAGTTGTCTTTTGTTGAAAAAACGTCGACGATTTTTCGCAAAACGTCGACGACCTTTCGCGATTCGGTTTCTATTTTGCACAATATTCACAAGTGAATCTTGAATTTCATTTTTCTCTTAATATGTAAGAGCAAATATATTCATGTGAAATCTTATTTGATTAATCTTTACGAGTGATCGACTACGTTGTAAATATCTAACTTTTCTAACTTTTGTAAATACGTATCAAAGGATTTAACACGTAAAGCGTACGTTGGGAAACATCGATAAGTGTTTTAATAAACTAAAACACAATACATATAAGTTAAATTATATTTTAATTTTAACATAAAAAACTAAAATATAACTCAAAATAGTTTAAAAACTCAACAAATATACACATAAACTCAATAAATTAAATAATAGTTGTACAATGGTTGTATAATTTTTTGGGTTCGCCCTTACCTATCGAGTCACTACTCACTTGAATCACTGCCATAATTTACTGCCACGTTTTTTCACCGCCTGCACACTCAACCTCCATACTTTTACCACTTTCACCATTTTTACCCCTATCTCTCTTTCTCTCTCTTCATTTCACCTCCAATCCCTAACCAAGTAACCATGTCTTCTCCCTCCTCCGGTATCTCTCTCACCATTACCTACTCTTTTAAAAAAAATTACCGTATAAAACGTCTTGCACAATAATTTTCATAATCCGAACAACCAAATTTACTGTTTATTCAATTTCCTTTTTCGCTAAAATAATACAGTATTAGTATAAAATCGTCTCACTTTTAAGTTTTATTTACTTAAACAACACAGTATTAGTGTAAAACCGTCTTAATTTATCGTCTTACTAACAAAACACATTTTATTAATGCAGAGACAACAGGAAAACCCCACCCGTACCAAATGGACAGATTAACCGGATCACCAAAAGGAGCATTCGAAGCCCGAAAAGTCCGAACCGGGTTGTACATTCGGGTCGACATGCCAGGTGTCCCAAACGACGTCGTAAAGATAGTCAAATACGAGGAAACATCCACAGTTACTTTCTCTGCTAAAGCTCTTCCTGGTTGGACCGGGTTCGATTCTCCTGATGACGTCAGGGTTTACGCTGGTTATGTCGTCATCGATCGTCATCTTGGTGACGTAGACTTTGTCCATTACCTTAAAAATGGTTGTCTTAGGTTGTTCTTTCCTGGTTGTGATGGGTCCCTCCATTTTCTCTCTCCAAAGGGTGGTTCTGTTGGTCAAGAGAATTGCGTTGAAGAAGGTTAGTCTTGACTCTTGATTATGTTGGTTTCATTGATATTGCCGAGTTCGAGTAAGTTTTCTGAGAGACGGTCTTTTTACGGTTTAGAGACTTGGGCTGAATTGAACTTAATTGGACGGAACCGAGTTAAGTTGAATAGAGCTCAAACAAGAGTTAATTTTTGAAGAGATAAACTGAACTGGAGTCGGAATGAAATTGAATTGAATTGAATCCAATAGCGCTAAGCAGAAATGAGATGAGTTGAAATTAAGCTAGAAAGAACAGACTGAATTCAATAGCGCTAAGTAGAAATGAGACGAGTTGAAATTAAGCTAGAAAGAACAGACTGAATTCGATAGCGCTAAGCAGAAATGAGATGAGTTGAAATTAAGCTAGAAAGAATATACTTAATTCAATAGCGCTAAGTAGAAATGAGACGAGTTGAAATTAAGCTAGAAAGAACAGACTGGATTCAATAGCGCTAAGGATAAATGAGACGAGTTGAAATTAGTCTAGAAAGAACTGCCTGAATTCAATAGCGCTAAGCAGAAATGAGACGAGTTGAAAATTAAGATAGAAAGAATAGGGCTTGAAGAGAGGAGAGACGGTTTCATAATGACTTAATAAGGTGGTTTAATTGATGTAGTTAAAAGACGAGTAAGTCTCTTACTAAGAGACGGTCTCATCATAACTTAACAAATTGGTTAAGACTTGACTGACTTGTGTTGAATTTTAGTCTTAATTGATGTAGTAGAAGACGAGTAAATCTTCTAAGAGACGTTTTCATAATGACTTAATGAGACACCGTGTTGAACTTATAGTCTTAATTAATATAGTTAAACTTAACGACGAGTGATTATCCTTGCAAATAGTCTTGCTCGTGGCGGATAATATTCGCTGGAGACGGATACACTACTCTCACAAGAAAGCAAGGGGACATGGGGACATGCTAGTGGGAGGAAATGGAGTATCTCATGGATAATACTACATGCTTTATGTGAGAGGGTACTGTCGTCCTCAGCTTGTGACGAATACTCAAATAGTGTCTGTCTTCAATGAGAATTTGTGTTATCCTGGTAGATGGTTTGGTAATAATTTAGGGAGAGACGGACTTTCTAATACTTGTGAGCTGTGATTAGAGATTATGAGAATGTAGGGATTTTCCATGTTTAATTGATTAGTGGTTAAAAGTTTGTGTTTTTGTTGTTTGTTTTTGGTTACGATAGGTGAAGATGAAGAAGAGAAGATTGATGTAGAGCCATTTATCGCATTCGTTTCACATGACCCTAATAATCCTCAAGGTATTACATTCAGCCATTTATTGCATTCATTTCACACGACCATTTATCCCGTAACAACAAATCCTGGTTTTCGCCACTGTTTATGCTCTTTACTCTTTGCATTATCTGTGTGTACAATAGTTGAACTAGCGAAAAATCATTGATACAATGATTGGTGATCTGATAAGAATACTTATGATATGTGTTTGGATCATCGTCGATTAAACC
Organism: Silene conica; assembly: GCA_029255685.2. Taxonomy (NCBI): domain Eukaryota; kingdom Viridiplantae; phylum Streptophyta; class Magnoliopsida; order Caryophyllales; family Caryophyllaceae; genus Silene; species Silene conica. Next base: position 98,009,197 of record CM055312.2, read on the forward strand.
ATCTTCATGATTTCTTTCGCGCAAAAGATACAGCATTCGGTTTATGATGGCTATACTTGACTTTGTTTGTTAAAAGAGGGAGACTTTACGATTAACCAATGTATACTCTACTTCATATATTCACCGCTATGTTACTCCGACTCTTCTAATTTCCTCGCATACCCGTGTCCGACACTCGACACTCGAACATGGGTATGACACATGGACACCTCATTTTAGACCAAAATGTGCATATTTTTCAATAAAATAGCCGAGTCCGACACTTGGACACATACCCGTGTTGGGTACTTCTAAACGAGTCTGAGTAACATAGATTCACAGTTCATTTGAAATAAGGTCGGAATGTGGAGCGGAGGTAGTACTTCATTGTCTTGAGATCTTCTATCTCTATGTTGCTTGTGCAGCTGACCCTAGTGGTATCTCCAAGTTTACTAGTAGGTGTTTCGGGATTGTCTTTCGATTGGGTAAAGTTCAGATGTAGTTTGGTATATTAGCAGAGTTTGTGTTGTGTGAGTTTCCCCCCCAACGTATACGATATGCTCATAAACTAGTGCATGCCCATTTCCAGTTCTCCACTCTTGAAACTTGAATCTTAATTGGACAGGGATAAGTTTGGAAGGCGGGTCTCGAGACCACATAAATCCATATCTCCTGAGTGGCGTAAAAGGGGTGTACGAGCAGAAGGCCGTGACTCTTGATAGTGGAGAGCAACTGATCTACTTAAGGCTAGACGTCCCAGATACCTGCGAGAAATCAACAGGTGTCATAGAGAATTTCGGAAATGCCATCTTGTTAGGAGCTTTAGCTACCAAGAAAGAATACTACTCCCGCTTTGACGAGGCTGCTCGAGAATACCAAGGCGTTCTAGCTCCAACATGCCAGTGCTGCAATTACAGTGTGGTCAATTTCGAGAACACAAGTGGCGTTCTTAGGGTTTTGTTGCGCAGGACTGGTAATGGCAACCCCGGTCCAAAAACAAAAACTGTTTTTCACTGCCGCATCCCTCCTAAAAGGCACAGCAAACGTTTCCATCACCCGGTGGTCAATCTTCTTGGGGGCCCGCCTGGTCTGCCTCCGATATTTAGACATCATCCAAGGAATCGGGGTACCCTCAATCCCTGAGGACCTGTTTCAGACTTTCAGTTTGAAGTACTTTGGTTGTAATATGGAGTATTGTTTTCTTTTGGATGTATGTTTAGATCGGAACTTTTGACCTCCTGAGATGGCTTTCTGGCTAGGGCGTCGGTGTACAGCACTACTGTGACAGTTACAGCCAGAGCATCTGGCTACTGTCTGAATGATTATTATTATTATCTGTTGCAATGACACTGTCAGTTTTCAAAGTTGTTTATCTAGCTGGGCCGTGGCTCGTTGTACTTCTGAGTTACGACTTCTGATATTGCTGTTTCGTGAGATACCAGAGAATGTTCGCTCTCGTGTATGGCGAGAAGAAGAAAGCCAACTGAATAGAATTGTATGCATTTGGTACGTCATACCAGTTTGACGGATTGTTTCCAGCTGAGGTCACAAACTTGTAATCGTCACAAACTAGACGGATTGTTTCCATAAGAATCTCAGGTCATCGAATACAGGTGAGGGAAAAAAAAGAAAAAGGCGAAAAAAACTGCTCTCGTTGAGAGTCGAACTCAAGACCTCCCGCTTACTAAACGGGTGCTCTAACCAACTGAGCTACGAGAGCTGTTGATGTTAAAAGCTTATAAATAAAATAAGACTTATTCTGATTATAATCTGAAAAACTCCTGGTAAATGAAAGCTGAAAAACACCAGAGAGAGAGAAGACAGACAGCAAAAACAAAACTAAAATAAAAAATGGAAGACGATGAAGATATTCCAATGGCGGTAAAAATCGAAAACCCTAATTCCATCAATCATCCCCAAAACGATGACGTTTCAGTCGGCGTAACCGTAATCACCGGTTACCTCGGTGCCGGAAAATCTACCGTAAGTATTTCGCACACAATAATTTCAAGTTTTCAACTGTAATTTGTTCATGTAATTAGTTAGTTTATTAATTGATTGTTTTATAATATAGTTGGTGAATTATATACTGAAGACGCAACACGGAAAGAGAATAGCAGTGATATTGAATGAATTTGGGGAAGAGGTAGGTGTAGAAAGAGCAATGATTAATGAAGGAGACGGCGGAGATGGCGGAGAAGAAGGTGCGGTGGTTGAAGAATGGGTTGAGTTAGCTAATGGTTGTATTTGTTGTACTGTTAAACATAGTTTAGTTCAAGCTTTGGAGCAGCTTGTTCTAAGCAAGCAGAGGTCTGTTAGTCATCTTCTTTTTGTGATCGGTTTTCCTCTGTTCGTGTTGCTGTCGTTGTTGTTGTCGTTGTTATTTGTCGTGTTTACGAGTGTTAGTGTAGCTGATTAAGTGGCAATGTGATCTGAGCTAGTTTAGAATGTAGCTATGCAAGGTTAGTTAGTGTGTTAGCTAACCTTCTTCTTAATCATAGTTTGTATGCTTGTTAGGTCATTAATCGTTTTCTTGAATTCCGGCTTTTGGTGATTTTGTTGGGTGTGTTTTGAGTGAGATTGACTGGTGAAAGGCTAGTTGAGAATTGAGACATGAAGAGGGTTTTATAAACGAGTTAGACTTGTCGTAGGATGAGGCCGTCTCAATTCTCACACTAGTTATGTATTCTAAAGGTTGTGGTTAATGACGAATTGACGGTGTATTAATGTCATTTTAGTGGTTTGAGCCATTTTAGTATGTGAAATTGTTAGGTCATTATTCGTTTTCCTGAATCCCGACGTTTGATGGTTTTGTTAAGTGTGTTTTGAGTGAGATTGTCTGATGAAAGTCTAGTTGAAGTTGAGATATGAAGAGGTTTTTATAAACGAGTTAGACTTGTCGTAGGATGCAAATATCTTAATTCTCACACTATTTATGTATTCTAATGGTTGCGGTTAATGACGAATTGACGATGTATTGATGCCATTTTAGTTGTTTGAGCCATTTCAGTAGGTGAAATTGCTGTACTTTTCATATCTGTGCTTATGTCAATATGTCCTTCATGTCCGCTTGTCCTTTTTGGTATTGTGTGTAATGGACTAATGGTGTATATGTGTTGAATAAAGTTTGCACATAAGATAGTATGATTTGATTGCTGGTTTAGCTGATTGACGGCCTTCGGAGTTTCATCTGTATTTACTGATCATTTTGACTGTTGAATGCTTGTTGTGCCACTTAAATCCAATTCTGATTGGATCCTCAAAGCCGTGCTATGCGTCTTGTGGTATCGTAGTTGGAACTTCTGTGACTTGGTGGTATGGACGAGTGAGAAAGTGAAGATCACAGAGTTATTGACTTAGAGTATATGGCTGTGTAAGGGTAGGGCGTAGGCGGTGATCAAATAATCCAGTAATAATCCTCAGCAACGCAACTAATGTAACGCACAGAATAGTTTGACTCCTGGCACGGAAACGAATGATTTTTTACATCTCAATGAAGCTTAATGAGAAGTCAGTAGTTTTTCAGTCTCTTTGTGTTGTTGATGCACTCTCGTGTCTTGTTAACTGGAAACACTTGGAAGCGTATAAAGCTTTTGGAAAGCCTTAATAAACACATAAGCCTTGTTGGTGATCTTATCTTGGTGAGATTGAGCAAGGTCTGCTAATGAAACCTGGGAAAAAAGCGAACCGTTGTCTCAGATGAAATAATGAAAAATAGATCGTCAAAGTTGATGTTCAGATATGTTCAGTATTAAGTCGGCTTTCCTGATAACCTTCTTTAAGTAACCTAGGTTTTTTTAGAGTCTTATACTACACGGTAAAGTATATAATTTGGTGGATAATAGTCTTTGTTATGTACTCCGTATATGATTTGGACCTCTCGTTTCTTTTACTTTAAAGTTAATAAGATGAAGTCATTTTCTGTGTTCTGTGTTTGAATTCATATGTAAAGGATTCCGTATTTATTTTTTGATCCCTTTGATTTCATAGAATTGATCATATATTACTCGAGACCACAGGATTGGCAAACCCTGCTCCTCTTGCTTCTATCCTCTGGTTAGATGATCAGCTGGAGTCTTCTGTAAAACTCGATTCCATTATCACAGTAAGTCCCATCTTATGATATTTAATGCTTTTATACGTCTCTCTTGGTTCTGCATCTTGAAGATCTAATTTTTCCTTTTGACATTAATCTTCTCTGGAAATATACACGAGACTCAGATTGTTAACCGTTGCTCATTCATGTATGCTTCTTACCATGTCAATAAAAGTATGCTTCTTTCTCTTAGGTGGTTGATGCCAAGAACCTTCGTTACCAGCTGAAGCAACGTGACGACTCATCTTCGTTTCCTGAAGCTTTCCATCAAATAGCTTTTGCGGTAATTGTCTACTGCTTCCTGCAAGTTGCAACTGCTTGGTTTGAAGATAATAGTGACTGACACGTTTCCTGTTTTACTGAGCATGGCTGCAGGATGTTGTAATTCTTAATAAGGTTGACCTGATGTCTCCAGAGGACGGTACTATTGAGGAATTGGAGAAGGATATTCACAAGATTAATTCACTTGCTAATATTATTCGTTCTGTTCGCTGTCAAGTTGACTTGTCAAAGATATTGGATTGTCGTGCCTATGACGCTGCTGTTAGTAGTCATCGACATTATTCCTAGCTCTTGAATTCTACTGTCACCTCATATAAATGATGGAAGTTTTTCATAAAATGGGGTTGTTTATCGCAGCATGCTACTCATCTAGAAGCATTACTTGAAGAAAACAAATCCATAACTACCGGGGATCTTCATGATGCGACTGTGAGGACGTTATGTATTTCTGAGCCTGAGGCAGTTTCTCTTGAGAAGGTATGATCGTAGATACCTGCTCAGTGTCGTTTCTACGGAAGGTTTTTACGTAATAATATACATTCACCTGTAATTGAAATTATCTGAAATTGAAAGGTGCGCACATGGCTTGAAGAGATCCTTTGGGACAAGAAAGGCGGCATGGATGTTTATCGTTGCAAAGGAGTTTTAAGAATACATAATTCAAATGAACTCCATACCCTACAGGTATAGTCTCTAATTCTGATTATTTGTTGCGATTTGGTTTTCCGTGTAGTTATTCTCATACTTCATGTGTAATAATAATATCATTCATTTCTTTGATAATGTTTTACAGGCTGTGAGAGAGATATACGAGATTGTTCCATCTCGCGCATGGCGAGAAGAAGAAAGCCAGATAAACAAAATTGTATTCATTGGTAATGTTTACTGATTTAGTTAAACTTGTCTTGGACTCTTGGTACAACCTTACTATTATGAATATTAATAATAGTTAGGCCTCAACCATCACCTTAAGAGTTTGGTTGAGACGGTTCATCTATCATGCATGGGTTCGAATCCTGACAGCCTCAAAACCCCTCAAAAACCACGAAGTGGAAACCGTATGGGTGGGCCTGTGCAAACTAACCACTCTTCAAGCCCAATGGGCATTTGAGTAATTAATATTATGAATATTAATAATAGTTGGGCCTCAACCATCACCTTAAGATTTTGGTTGAGACGGTTCATCTATCACGTACAACAGTACAAGTTACAACCCGTCTGAGCTTATTTAACCCTCGTATTGTTTTCAGGTCAAAATTTGAACGAAACGTTCCTGGTTGATTCTTTCAAAACCTGTAAAGCAACTTGTTAAACATCAGGCGATGAACGTTGCTCCATGGTCTCGGCATTTTTAATGACTGTAGACCAAGCAGAGTAACATTCCAAGAAGAGTTAGTCGCAGTTGGCTCAATGAGCAAGAAGTCGGGAACTTTGTGCAGACTGTGCTTTTGTACTTGCCATCCTCTGGCGCAGTTCAAAGGTTTGACTCGCTAATCTTTAATACAAATTGCTGCTCGTATCAAACGGAAAACATCCTCGGTGTGCTGTGTTAGGCGCTTGATGGGAATCATGATTGCACAACGCCTCGTATCATCTGGAATTGCTTCCGTGAATTGATGTACGATGTTAGAGCTTGAAATCTAGCTATGGTCTGATTTTAGTGTTCGCGATTGTAAGAGTTCTAGTGCGGAATTTTGATATAGGATTATCACATCGAAAGAATTCACTTTGCCTTCGTCCTAAAAACTTTTGTTTTCTGAGTCGAGATTTTGAGTGATCGGTCGATTTTCCATGTTCAAAACAATTGAAGATGAAAATCTTCTTTTTACCGTATTAACGGTGTTTTGGTCTATTAACGCGGGTTTTATATGATGCTCGATATCTGTATAAAATCGTCTTTACATTAATATTTTCTAATTTTTAACTTGTGAAACTTAACTGTGTAAGTTTGTAAAGGAAGAGAAAAAAGCCGGATTAATTCTCGTAACTTTATCGACTAAATCTCTAGAGAGAGGACTTCTTGATCATTAATCCACCAATGTCTCATTTTTTTACTCCCGGGTCGTAAAGTGTTACCCATATTACAAAATTGGCCGCTAGATAATACTATGAGACACGAAAATGAACCGGACAACTTTCTAGAGTCATAGGCCTTGTTTGGTAAACGATAGAGACAAGTACATAAGAGCGGATAAAGTTATCAAAATATGGTTAGCAGGTTTTAGTAGCAATTTAACTATCAAATTAAAATAGCAGATTAAGAAATAATGTTTGATAATTAACAAATTACTAGTGTAACCCGTGAAAAATCACGGGGTTGTGTACACTTTTAAAGACGATGAAGGTATATTTATTTCAATATATAGCAATTCTATTAATTCGAACAAATTAAATTTTAATGGGATGTTTGCATATAAGATATGTTCGGTAAAAAGTGAATTTCCTGGTGCACTAATTTTCGAATAGCTGTTAGTAATGATAATAGTTGGATTACTTATGAGAAAATTCCGAGATTACAATCTTTTACCATCAATCAATCAATATTAGTCAATATTAGCAACTAATTTTTATGATTTACCTTGACCGAAAATCTTGCCTTATGCAATTAATTTCGACTACTTCCTAAAATATCAGGAAAGACGGATACAATATACGACTCATATATTTCTTAATAGATTTTTAATCAGACTAATATTTGGAAAGAGTCGTATATTGTATCCTCCTACTGTCATACTAAAGGCTGACTAACCATGTTAGTTTAAGATGACTATTTTATGATTTGTGGAATATTATATGATTTGGTTTCTTATTATACGATTTGGTTTCTTATTTATGGAATTATGGAAAGATTTAGATAATTTAGTTATGGAATATTTCTTAATTATCGATCCCCGAGATTACAGCTAATATTTGTGATTGTACCTAAATAAGAATTCCATAACTAACAATTATCGATCCCCGAGATTTAGTTATTGATGTTCATATTTTTTATTATTGACGTTCATTTAGAAAATAATAATAATAGAATATTTTTATCAAATAAAAACGGACCAGTAATAAATCATAGAATATTTAGATAATAAAAACGTTTTTATTAAATCAGAGAATATTTTTTTTATCAAATAAATCATAGAATATTTTTTTTATTCGATTCTATCATTTATATTAGATCCTACACATTTTTTATGGATTTATGGAATATTTTATATTTAATTATTAAATTATTATTAAATTATTATGATGTGGCATAAATGGGGAATGATGATTGGTCTACGAAACATAAATTTCTGAGGGTGAATGTGAGAGCGAGAAACACTAAATGCTGAAACCTTACTGCGCCACGTCAGCTGAAAAACATTCTTCTTTAATAATAACTAGGTTGTAACCCGTGAAATTCACGGGTCTGTTTTTTAAACTTTAGACGAATATAGTTAATAATATTGGAGATAAGCAAATTAATTATTTACTGTGGCCTGTTTTTAACTTTAGATGAATACCGTAATTAATAATATCAAAGAAAGCTGATTAATTATATACATATAAATAAATTTTGAATTATTTATGACACATGTCGGTATGGCGGTATACATGAGCTATCATATAGTTGTTCATTAAGATGATCAAGACTTACAATAGAATTTGTATACTTTTAATTACTCATTGGTCATTGCACCATTTTTAAAATATGTAACCCATATATAAAATAAAATTTTATATTACATATCGTACAATAAAAGCAAAACGTAAATAATCTGATGAGACGTGAGTAGTAAATGTATAGTTGGGTTAAAAAACGTATTTTTAATTATATTTATTAAAGATGTTCATATACTAAATAACAGTTATTGCGCGCGACATCTTACACGAAGACATTCCAAAATTATTAAATGACCACTCATTTCCTATTTACTATATTAAATAAATACTCCGTAGTTGTTAAAATGTTTCGCATTCACGTGAATAGTCAGATGTCTTACAATAAATCGAAAATGTAGTCTAATAAATCACGACGCTCACATAAGTGTATATACCGATGGAGAGTAATTATTCCGACCCATATTTAATAACGATTAAACCATAAAAAAATGTAGTCTAAAAAATTCTTGTAGGTATTCCGACCCGTAATTATTCCGACCCATATGTAAATCGAAAATGTAGTCTAAAAAATACTTGTATGTATTTTTTTGTTCGGTGATTATGGATTGGTAACTCTAAGATTTAGGCCGTGCTACGGAATTAATCTTCAGCCAAAACTGTCATTATTTATTGTTTCAATATATGGAATGAAATCTTGTGATTCCATAGATTTAGTCCGTGAAATCTTGGAATAGTTATTATACCATTATACCATATCTTGAATCTTATTGGACAATAGCTCTAGGATGAATCTAATTGGACAATAGCTCTAGCATGCTTTACAACGCGACACGTAGGACAAAGCTTTTTTCTAGTGATGCCACGTCAGCAGCTTGGCTTCTGCATTAGATAAATATATGATAATGATGGCTCTGTTTGGTAAACAGCATATTGGCCAAATTTCCGCATATTTGAGAGATTTAGCATGTTTGACTTGTCAATATGCTATTTAGAGTGTTTGGTTAATGACATACGAAGTATTAAAATAGTATATTGGGGTCCAATATGCACTAGTAGAAAAATCACATTTGGCAAGCACAAATAGCTACGGTTGTGGTTAATAACCGTAGCCGTAGAAATTTTGAGAATATGCTTTTGTAAAGGCTACGCTTGTTTTTAAAAAACCGTGGCCAAAACTATTGAAGAAAAATAAGGCTACGGTTGTAGTTAATAACCGTAGCCAAAACAATTTTAAAAATTGTCTAGTGATGCTATTTTACAATATGCTACCCCTACCAGCATATTGGATTAACATATTAGAAAGAAAAAATTGTCTTATTTACCCTCTTAATAAAATATTAACAATCCTTTTATATATTTAATAAATAATTTTTCATGTCCTTATATGTCATTTTATAAAGATTTTAGACAATCTGTTAATCTAAACTGCCAATTACCAAACACCTCTAAAATAATTCTGCAAAATAAATCTGCTAGTCAAATCCGCTAAATCATTCTGCTAGTCAAATCTACTTTTGAAATCTGCTTCTGCCAATATTAATCCGCTGTTTACCAAACAGGGCCTATGACACTGTTTGGTAAACAGCATATTGCAACAAATCAGTAGATTCCGGCATAATTAGTATTTTCATGTGTTTGGTAAACAACATATTCTGATAGCATGTTGGTCGGAATCTACTATTTTTGACTATGCTGCTAATAACAGCATATTGTATAATCTGCTATTTAGCAAACACCCTTTTTAATCTGCTAATCATATATTTATCTAATGCAGAAGTCAAGCTGCTGACGTGACATCACATAAAACAATCTCTGTGTTACGTGGCGCGATTTAAAGCCTCCTAACATATTACTAACCTGATTGTCAAATAAAATTTTAGAATCCGTCAAACATGGTCAATATCCGTGAATCATGCACAAAACAGATTATGATTTTAAATTGTTTCCTAAACTGAAAAGAATAATAATAATAACCTAAAGATTTGATTGAAATTAATATCCAAAACCAAAATTTTTAAAATCCGTGAATCATGTTGAATAAATTTACTAAACTGAAAAGAATAATAATAATAACCTAAATATTTGATTGAAATTAATTTCCAAAACAAAATTTTTAAAATCCGTGAATCATGGTCAATAAACTAAACTGAAAAGAATAATAATAAGAATTTTGTGAATCATGGTAAATTCCGTGAATTATGGTTAGATGAATAGTTAGATGATTAATATTGTTTTTTCATTTTTTTGTCTTTTAACTTATAAATATATAGGCGGATTAATTTAATCCGACTCGATTTATATATTATGTATGCGTCTTAATTTATGCGAACGCATTTTAGTTTTAATCTAACACTATTTTTCACATAACGTTATGTAATTTTTAAACTAAAAGTATTTATATTTATTTAATATTATTAACAATATTAATTTCATATTATTAAAGTACTAAAATAATCAATTTCTTTATCTTTATATTAATTTCATATTTTAAAATTCTAAAATAATTAATTTCTTTATCTTTTAATTATTAACAATATTAATTTCATATTATTAAAGTTCTAAAATAATTGATTTCTTTTTCTTTATATTATTAACAATATTAATTTAAATTACTAAAAATAGACCCGTGAAGTTCACGGTTACAACCTAGTTTAATATAATAGTCAAACCTGCTATTAAAATCTACTAATTGTATTATGCTAAGTTATCAATAAACTGACCGAATATGTTAATACAATATACTGCTATGTAGCTGTATATTCAAAAATAATAAATTTCGGCCAATATACTATTAGAATACACCATTTAATCATTTATCAAACAGAGTCGGTATTAGTTTCGGGTTCTATTCTCAATTTTCATCACAATTGCTCGTCAATAGACAACAGCAACAATACGAGCAATTAGCATTATCGAACTTAACTCTAACACCATAGTTTACATTTTACAGTGAAGAACTACACACTACACAGGTACGTATCTCTCTTTCTCCTCAACTTTCGAACCCTAATTAATCTTTTTCAGCTTCAGTTATTACTCGATTATTTTCTGGATATGAATCTAGGGTATTTGATACCGTTGTTCTTCCCGCTTCCCTTTAATACTAGCTGCTTTTTAACTACTGAAGTTGCTATTGCTCTTCAGTTTGATTTGCATCAGTTTTATTTGATGTAATAGCTCGGATTGTGATGTTAATTTGGGGTTTTTTTATTTTTTTTTAATTTAGGGTTTATGATTAGAGAATTTTGGATTATTATTGTCGTGTCTTGATTTCGGTGTCGATGATTGAATTGGGATTTTTTTTTGGAGGGTGATTGAGTTGTTGGTTTAAGCTTAATTTTGATTTGGGTGTTAGACTGTAAAGCTGATCATCATATGCAGAATTAGGGCAATTTTAGCAGTAGCATATAATGAAATTGATTGTTGTGTAATTTTGATACGAGAAAAAAGTCGCCATCTTTGGAAGAAAGGTTGTAACGCAGGCTCTAAATGGTCAACCGGGTTTGCTTCAGAATACTCTCGGTTTCCGTTTGTGTTATTGTCGTAAAGGAGAGTATAAATGGGGGATAGGAATGTTCGATTGTGTAAGGATAGGCAGAATCAGGGTTACCTAGTTCGCTCAACCAGGCTGCGAATTACGAATTTGAATTGCATCGAATTGTGGTGTTTGGTTATAATTTTATCGAATTATGCTCAATTTTGAGCGAATTGCGTATTGGTTTTACGAATTAGGTAATCCTGGGCAGAATTGGGCGATTGAACGTTGATTAATACATAAAAGAAAACTTGAAGATGTTTTGAGCTCAAGAATTGGTTACTTTTCCTCTATATGAATGCTGATGACTTGTGTTGCCCACATATGATGCTGTTTTCTTGGGTATAGACGTATAGTGGCATAATTAGGATTTGAAGCGGAGTGTGGCAAAAATGTCGAATTTTCTATAGCTCAGGGAGGTGGGAACTCTTGTTGTCTCCTTGCTTCGCCACTGCCTGGACATGGAATGTTTTACGAACTTTTACTTAGATTATATCTGGATCTGTTTCTCTTTCTAGGTCACAACTATTTAGCACTGCTGAATTACTCTTTCGGCTGGTTCCCACGACATACAAGCTTCTCTCAAGAATAACGTCAAAACATCTGTGGAAATTTAATTAGTTTTTTTTTCCAAGCTTCGAGTCTTATAGGTGATTGTTGGTAGAGGAAATTTTGTTGATTATGAATTGTTTGGAGTTGAATCATGTGACAGTGTGACGGTAAAAAGCTGAGGTCCTGCTCCTAGTAGTCCTGTTTCTCGTAGGCTTCAAACCGACAAAGGAAATAGATGTTGCGTTGAAGGAATGGTCGTTTGGGTTGAAGTCTATTGTGTAATCTATTGTGTGTATGTTTTGTTTTTCCAGAAGCAAAGGTTCGTTCATCTTCTCAAAATGATGAGCAGAAGAAAAGCCGTGGGCAAGGGTGAGGCTATGGCAGCTCAATATGCTTTCGGTCCTAATGAAGATGACATGATTATAAAGCACAGACTTCTGACACGAACAACCACCACGAGGGGTGAACCTCCCTTAAAAAAACTACAGAAGAAATTCACCTCCTTAGTCGTGGAAGTTGAAAAGGACTCGGATAATTACAATGATTGTGAGAGACTTGCAAAAGCCTTCCTACAAGAGCTTACAACTTTTGAGATCCCGCTTCTGAAGAGCAAAGCAGTCGTTGATGCTAACTTGAGGGAGAAGGAGAATTTCAACGAGTTGAAGGATGAGATTAATAGCCAGATTCTTCAAGTTCAGACAGAAATCGAAGACCTAAAGAAACTCCTTGAAGCTAGTAAAATTGAACGACAGCATAAAGAGGAATGTGAGACCATAAGGAAATTGATTGCCATGCAACCGCCTAGATCCGAAACTGAGAAGATGATTGCAGAACTTGAGAAAGAGATAGCTGCCTTGGAAGCAGAAGATACAGCTTCTTCTAGGCTTTTAGAGCTCCGCAAGAAACAGTTTGCCCTTCTGCTACATGTGGTATGCCATCGCTCTGTCTTTTTACTTTCGTCACTTGTCATTAAAATGAAGAGATGATATCAAGGTAGAGGACTATAGGAATGAAAATTCTTTTCGAGTAATTATGGGTCACCCGGAAGTAGTAGTATCTCCTTATTCAACAAAGGGGTAAGGTTACGGACATCCGATCTCCTTTACCTAGCCATGGCAGGGAGCTTTTAAGCATGGTATTGAATTTAAGTTTGATACTTAATCTCAGAATTGATTGTAACAACCTGATTTATTCTTGTGATACCTCCTCAAAACACGTTCTCAAGAACCTGCAAATTCATGATAACCCGGTTGTGACTCAGTATTGCATACGAGATTTAATACCATGCTTTTAGACTCAGGTAGTGTTGTTGGTGTTCTAATAGTAAACTCCGAGGTAGGAATGTAGCCTGTTATATTCATGGACAGTCAAATATGATCGCACAGATAGCGTGTTGATACTATCTTCATCTAGTTGTCCACCTTGGCCTTATGTTACTCCGACACTTCGCTTAACTGCCGTGTCACGTGTCAGACACGTGTCGGTGTCCGACACGACACGACACTTCGACACTTCAATTTAGACCACGAAATAGGAAAATTCACCCGAAATAGCCGTGTCCGACACGCCGACACGTGTCGGTGTCGGCGTGTCTGAGTAACGCTTAGTAGTGGCTTGGCCAGAATGTTGTTTACAGTACGACTATCTACCAAGGGACTAGCAGACACTATCTTGATTCTTAGTCGATTGTATTTGTATAGGTTGATGAGTTGCAGGCTACAATAGAGGACGAGCAGAGGAGCCTAGCTGAGGAGATGAGAAATTTTTCAGAAGAGCAGAAGATTGGTACTGAAAATCCTGGTGGGAGCGCAGATGCCATGGCTGTCGATTAGCATATTTATCTCTTTGTACTGCGTAGGGATGTGTAAACTGCTCAAGATTGTGATCGATTTAATCATCAGATCGCACTCTTAGCTGAAGAACGATCTTGTAGGACAATTACAACAATAATGTAATTTGAATTTTTGTCATTCCAAGACATTCAAGGATCTTGGAAGCAGTGGCGGACCTAGGAAATTGGAGCCGAGGGGGCACTATTTTTTTTAACGCGCATTTTTATGCGCGTCTAAGACTACATTTTTTAAATTTTTTATTTAAATTAGTTATTATTATACACATAAAAGAATAAAAATACTAATAATTAGTCTTATAGATATTTTTTTAAAAAAATAATGTCTTCTCTAAAATATTTTAAATTTTAAATATATGTAAAAACATTATACTAAATATATTTAACAATAAAAGTAAGTGGTTTAATGGTTTAGAATTTGTTAATTCATTCAAAGGTCATGTGTTCGAATCACAATTGAAGCAATTTTTATATATATATTTGAACAAAGTGGGCTTGGGGCCCAAAAAAATATAAACTTAGTGTAATGTTGCTAGCAAGGATTGAACTCAAGACCACCTAGATATGATTCACTACCTTCACCAACTATGCCATGACAACTTCACACACATATAAGATACTTATAAAAAATTTATTCTAAAAATGTTACGGGGGCACGTGACCCCGCGGGACCCCTCCTGGGTCCGCCACTGCTTGGAAGCCATACCGTCATGGTTTTTGTTCATGTTTAAAACAACTGCAGAGGAAGGGGGAGCTATTGGTGTGAGAAATCCCAAGTTCACTTTCAGGTTGGGTTGTAGCCTGCAGAGCCATCTTGCTGTGTCAGTTTCGGGTTCACAGAAGTCAGGCAGGTCTGGGCAGAACAATATGTTCGGTTATTTTGTTCGGGATATGCTATGTGGCATGTAATTATCACAAATTCTCGTTTGTGATAGATAATATACGTTATAAGCTTGCGACGGGTTAAATAAAATTTTCTCTATGCACTTATTTTTGTCTTATTGAAATGAATCTGAACGCATTTATAAACAAAATTTAACTCAAAATATTAAATTAAAACTCAAAATTAATATATACTTCGTATAAACTAAATTTTTTAAAAGCTCAATAAAATTATATATAAGCTCAATTAAATAATAAATATGGTTTTTTTTTTTTTGTCAACGGTAAAGAAAGGTTAATACAATTGGCATTCGCCTCATATGGTCGAATGCACCTTTTACTAATTAGATAAACTAAAATACAACAGTAACTATATCGGTTAAAACGTTTATGTTGATGGCGTATAGCTCGTTCAGCCCGGAAACCACCATCTTCATCCTCAACTTTCATGACGGGACGCACCAAACTCTCCAAATGACAGCACGAATCTTCACTCTTTCCAACACCTGGAAGTCAACAACCCCCTTGATCTACCGAGTGGAAGCAAAGTGCACTTACGCCACAAGGACGTAGAAACAAAAGGTGGAACATAGACCATGAAAATCTTTGTCCGATGGAGAAACAACTCCTACACTTTGACACCCACTCACAACAGGCAAGTAAATCGTGATGTATTGTCCTACGAAGATAAATATATGTTAAATATATAATATCTATATACATCTTGATATATTGTCCTATTTATGCAAGCTTTTGATTATGTTCCTCGACTCCTTGTTTAGCTTATACGATGTACTTAACATCAACTCGGAATTGAATTTAAAACAGTTTGGTAAAACCGAAAGACTCCTTTCCGAACTTTGATCGAACCGATTCTAAAAGAATGGGATATTCTACGGTGTACCCCGTGTTTTTCGGTTTTCTATGTTGTACCCCTAAATTTTATAATTTATATCGTATACCCTTAAACTTCTTACTTATTCCCCATAATGACTCATTCAAATCGCCAATAACTTTATCACTATAAAAAGTCATAATTTGACCTTTATTTTGACTCATAAAAGTGGTATCACCAATCTATATATTGAGTATCACAAATAACTTTAAATAAATACAAACTTCTATTAATAACATATGTTATGAAGAATGAAATAATAACAACAATTTGATAAAATTGAGTTAGATTTGTATACTATTTGGTTGGTTAATGGTAATTCGGTGAACAATAAGTAAATGAGTAGGTTGTCGAGTAATTGAAATGTTAAATAGACGATTTAATAGATAATTTAAGAAATTAAGCTAACAAAGTCAATAAATAAGGTCATTGTATAAACTAATGTATAGAGTTTAAGGGCATACCATAGAATTTAAAAAATGTAGCGTACAACATAGAAAATTGAAAAACTCGAGAATACACTGTAGAATATCCCTAAAAGAATTTATAAGTACAGTCACGTCAAAGCAACGAAAAGTCAAAACGAAAACACAAACAAAACAAAAGGGTGGGGAAAAAAAGAGGGAAACATCTGATACTTCGTAGTAACGACGCCATTGCAGTATCTTACACTGAACCATTGCAGCTACATACAGCCATACAGGTACGAATCCCTTCCCTTTGCGCTAATCTACTTACCTAATTTCATTATTCTCTTAATTACTGCTTAGGGTTTATGTTTCTGATTTTCTTGCCCTTTCTATGTTAATTTGTTTCCTCTAGTTATTAATTTGCGTTTGTATGCTGGTTGATTTTGAATTCTGAAGAAGTTATTAGTTTTTAGTGGATACGAATGTATTTGAATTGATTTTTGAGGTGGGTTTTGTGAATTTTTCTAGGGTTTTGTTTATATAAGGTTGAAATTGATAGACAATATTTTAGAAGTATAGACAGTATAGTGAATTGGAGATGAGAAAGTTTGGATTGTGTTCATAGTAGTAATGCAATATAGCAGTAGTGACTTACGAAAAGTCGAAAGCTTTCACTAAAAAGTGAGGAATTTTTCATTGCTTTTGAGGCCCAATATTCATATTGGGAGTGTTAAGAAACGGCCTCTTTGTGTTGCGAAGACATGTGTAAGGTTGCGTACATCAGACACTTGTAAGCTGTTGAGACATTGGGGTAATGTGGGCGTGGGCGTGGACAGCAGCCCTGTTGCTCTGCCGCGATAATCATGGGTGAATGCATTATTAAGTGTTATTAAGTTGCTGATTTGAGCATAACATTGTTCTTTGTACGTTGCGTTATAAAGATAATATATGCAAAGAAAGAAAAATAAGTAAAGTATGCTTGTGATTTCTAGGGTAGTGTGTATTGCATCGTAAATCATAGCCTTTTGCTTGGTTTCCGTTTGTACGTTGCGTCATACGGGATATGATTGTTATCTTTGTCTGTTTTTTGTTCAGTGGGACGGGGGATAGCCGGGTTTAGGTGATTGTAGGCTTATTAAGATTACTAGAAGGGAACTTAAAGAGAGTTTGAGTCCGAACAAGTATTGCAAAATGCAAACATATGCAGTTGTTTTAATACTAGTCATTCTATTATTTCTACGGCGCTCCAAGGGCCGTTCTTTCCTAGAGATGAATTATTTCATCAGCTTTTACCTAGATTATATGAGTACTGAATTTTGTCTTTCTGAGTGCTTTGAGACAGTGGTTGATTAGGTTGGGATTATTGATGCTTCGAAGTTAGTCACTAGCCTGGCTCCCATAACATGTTTTCTCCTGATGATAACTTCAAAACAATGTTGGAAATTTAAATACTTTGTTTAAGGAGTCTAATTTTATGAGGATTTCAAGGTGAAATATGCATCGTATTCTACTGTACATTTCATGGATGTCGAAAAGTTTGAGTATGCTATAAAGTTTGTTGCTTTTGGTTACTGTAGCTAAGATCTCTGTACATACATGTTCATGCTGAGTTTGAGTCCGATTCCGTGTTCTTTAAAATATGTAAAAACTCTTGTGATGTTTGCTCCTTCTGAATCTTTCCCATATTGGAAGGGTTTTGCCGTGGCTTTTAGGAAGTAAAATGGATCTCTCCCTTTCCTTTTCTTTATTTCTCTACATCAGTAGGGATTTTTTTCCCGTAGCTTCCCTCCAAATACATCCATCCAGACAAAGGGCAGAAGTGTTTGTTTTCAGCAAGATGAGTCAAATAAATTTGTGCCTACCACACTGACATGCATCTTATGAGTAGTGTATGAGTAAACACTCGCCAAGTGTTGGGAATCTTGGGATGCCAACTTTTATGTGACATGTATGTGGCTGATGTCGCTATTTAGTTATAGCTTTTTCAACGAATCTACGAGTACTACATGCTTCCATTGAAGAGATTGTAACATTTAACTTTGCAGCAATTGGAAAAGTCGCTGCTTGTGACTATTTACTGTAACTGCAAAATGTGTTTCTTGCATTTTGATGAAGTACGTAATTAGGGGTCGTTCTAGGTTAAGTTGTTAAGTAATCTCACATGTTTAACAAATGCCATCATCACGGGAGTACACCTTAATAATTCCTTAAGGCATTGTTTCGATAGAATATTAGAAGAGAAGGAAAGAAAGAGGGATGGATTGTGCCCTCCAAATGTTTCCCTTCCCCTCCAACCCAATTTAATCCAAAGAAAAGGCGATTGGATCCTTCCCTGTCCCTTCGTGTCATTTGCCTTTGAATCCCTCCTGAAAAAGGCGTAAGTTTATTTTTTGTGAATTCTGTCAAGGTTGCATCTTGTTAATAGGCGCTATCTTCTCATCCTTTCTCTAGAAAGATCTTATTCACGAATGTGAATTCTCTGTTTATATTAAGCTCGTCACAAGTACACAGGCTTCCAACTTTTTATTCTCAGCCATGAGGGTCGGACTTTTTTCCTCATTCCGCCCCCTTGATTATGTGAAGTTCTTAAATCGGCACTTTAGGGTTCTCCTAGACATTTTACTTCTTTTTTTACGTTATGTTCTCAATCTTGATTTTGGTATTACTACAATCCTCATTGTTTGTCACACTGATTCATTCTGTTTGAATTTCAGTTGAAATTGTGGAACTTAAGTCGTTGACATTCCAGTGATAACAACGATCCATTGTTCTTCCTGGAAAATGGCATTGGTAGTGATCTGTGGGCAACCGTGTAGTGGTAAATCAACAGCTGCAACATGCCTAGCTGAAGCTCTGAGAGATTCAGAATCTAACCCAACTGTCAGAATTATCGACGAAACTTTGTTCCATCTTGATCGCAACCAAAGCTATGCCAACATGCCTGCTGAGAAGAATTTGAGAGGAGTGCTGAGGTCTGAAGTTGATAGATCTACTTCTAAAGACAGTATCGTGATAGTAGATTCGTTGAATAGCATAAAAGGTTACAGATATGAACTATGGTGTTTGGCACGTGCAGCTGGAGTTAGATACTGTGTCGTGTACTGTGATGTTGAAGAAAGTGATTGTTGGAAATGGAATGAAGAACGCAGAAACAAGGACGAACCTTCTTATGATGAGAACATCTTTGAAGATTTAGTAAGAAGGTTCGAGAAACCCGACAGTAAAAACCGATGGGATTCTCCTCTATTCGAGCTTCATCCATCTAGAGACGGGATAGACAAAACAGCACCTGCCATGTTGGATGCCGTCTCTTACTTGACAAAAAAAGTGGACTCCAGAACGAAGGATGTGAAAGTCTTACAACCCACAATCGCCACACAGAGCGCGCGACCGTCCCAGGCAAATTCCCTATATGAGTTGGACCGGGCTACACAGGAGGTGATGACTGCCATTGTAGCAGCCCAATCACAGGCACTCGGAGGACCGTTGAACGGAATCTCCCTTGGCCCGGGACTACCAGTGATTAATGTAAGGAGTTCAGTTGGATTACCAGAATTACGTAGATTGCGCAGAACTTTTATAAAACTGACAGGACAAACAAGCTTAAGTGGCAACCCACCTCCTGCAGATGCCGAAAGTGCAAAAAGGATGTTTGTCGATTATTTGAACCGTGAACTCGGAGTTTAGCATTAGAACTGGCAAAACCGATCTCACCAATCCGACTCAGCCTGAAATCCAAGTGACCCGTTTGCAGATTCTGCTTGTGAGTTATGACACACGGATTTCAGCCACTGTTCCAATCTGTCTTTGGCTGCTCTTGAGGTCAGTTCCCTCTTCATTCAGAAATTATAATTTACTTGGTGTGGCAGTGAAGCCGGAACCAGGCGGAAGCAGAGTCTCGGACTCTATTTATCTTCTCCATTGAGCTTCTTTCTATGTCGAACCAGAACACACTTATCATCATGTACCTTGCACCTTGTACACATTACAGAACAATTGCCGGAGTTATTTCTATCAGTTTTAGAACAATTTGTGGAACTGATATTGAGCTTTCTGATTTGAACTTCACATTTGATTTATACGATGAGCTTACGACTATACTGTGAAGTGTGATCTCACACTAGAGCGATAACTACTCTCCGGTGGGGAGTCGGTCTAGCTCAACACGAGGTCTCAGAAGTACAGTCTCCCCGAATAAACTAGGTCGGATGTTGATTGCGATTTTCTTAAAACCGATTTTTGAATCCGACCCGAAATTTAATAAACTAAAGAAATAAGAAAAAGGTAAAAAAAAAAAACACTACAACAACACATCAGCCATCTAGGTAGCACTAAAACGGACACGGACACGACATGGACATGGGACACGGGACACGGCATCCGAAATTTAGGACATGGGACACGGCATCTAAATATAATGAAATATATATTTTATGATTATAAATAACGTATAATTTTATTTTTATCATATATTTGACGCTAAATCCAAACAAGTAAAGGTACAATTCGACGTTTATTTAAGTAATTCTTATTTTTTTACCCAGATTCATCTTTGAAGCGATCTTTTTTAAAATTTTATTCTTCATCTAAACTATAATATGTTTAGCCATGTGTCCAACGAGTGTCGGACACGGTGTCGGACACATGACGGCTAATTAGGAGAAGTGTCCGTGCTACCTAGTCAATCATCACACTTGAAAACAAATCGACATAAACTCTAATCTATCTCATCCCGCCTCCTTCTATCGTTTTTCACCAAATACAAATCTCAAATCGTCAATTATCAGTCGTCATTATTCACAAGCCGTCATCTATCATCAATCATATTATTCATCAGTTCTATTTCTTTCTCTTGTTCTTAATCAAATACGAGAACTATTTTAAATTAAAACGATCTTAAAAGGAATTAGCGGTTAAACAAGTAGTCCAGCAATGTGCGTGCCGTTATGTACACCTACTTTTATATTCGTCGACCTAACAACATAACAACATTTATAAGTGGAAAGTGTGGTAGAAAAAGTTGACAACAAACATTTATAGTACTATAAAAATATTAAAAGCCATCAACGCAAGTGTATTAAAATAGAAATTGATAAAAAGAGAAAGTGTGGCAAAATGAAGACTTTAAATCTGTTAACGGATTAATTTCAGACGAAGATAACTTTAAATCTGTTAACGGATTAATTTCAGACGAAGATAACAATTTTCTTACAAGTAATATTAGTGTGGAGGAGGTTAAACAAACTGTGTTTGGTTTAGCCGCAAATAAAGCTTCAGGTCCCGATGGATTCCCTATAGAATTTTTTCAAAAATATTGGAATATTGTAGGACATTCAGTAACTAAAGCGGTATTAGCTTTTTTCCATTCAGGAAAATTATTAAAAGAAATAAATCATACTTTCATAGCTTTAATTCCTAAAATTGATAATCCTCAAACAGCAAATCACTTTCGACCTATTAGTCTTTGTTCAACAATCTATAAAATTATTTCGAAAATCTTAGCTACTCGTCTTCGTAGTGTCTTACATAAGATAATTCACCCGTTTCAAGGAGCCTTTACTCCTAATCGCTTTATTCAAGATAATATTCTTCTTGCCCACGAGATTTTTAACTCGTTTAAACGTAAAAAAGGCAAGGGGGGATGGATTGCAATTAAACTTGATATGGAGAAAGCATACGACCGACTAGAATGGACCTTTATTGAAGAAACCTTTAAGCAAATGGGTTTTAATGTCAAATGGACTTCCTGGATTATGGAATGTATAAAAACTATCTCATTCTCAGTGTTAGTAAATGGAAGACCGGGAGACGTTTTTAGACCCACTCGAGGAATTAGACAAGGAGACCCACTCTCGCCGTATATATTTATTATGTGCGCCGAAATTTTAGCAAGATCTTTACAAAAAAATAGTGATCTTAGTTCTAGTGATATTGGTATTAGAATTGGATCTGGGATTGAGAAAATTCCTTTTCTCACGTTTGCGGATGATACGATCATTTTCGCTAAAGCCTCTAATCAAAGTTGTAGAACCATTAAGTCTATTTTAGATAAATTTTGCACAATTTCAGGACAGTTTGTTAACTTTGACAAATCCACTTTTCAATGCACTAGAAATATTGAGCGATCTCAACGGGAATCCTTTAGAGGTATTCTCCGTATGAATGAGGAAGCTCATTTGGGTAAGTATTTAGGATGTCCTTTAATAGATACCAGAGTGACTAAAAATACTTTCGAAAGTATTATTCAATCTTCTTGCGCCCAATTATTGAAATGGAAAGCAAATTCTTTATCACAAGCAGGCAGACTAGTTCTGATCAATGCTAATTTAGCCTCGAAGGGAACTTTTCAAATGCAAAGCTTCCTTCTTCCCTCATCAATTCATAAGAGATTAGATAAAATTAATATAGACTTTCTTTGGAATAAGAATCCTTCACAACGCTCCCCTAATTTGATTGGTTGGCATAAAGTTTGCTTACCGAAATCGATTGGTGGATTGGGAATAAAATCTTCTGAAGCCGCAAATAAAGCCCTTCAAATGGAACTTCTATGGAAAATCCTTATGGATAAGGAAAGTATATGGGTTAAAGTGATAACTAAAAAATACTTGAGAAATTGTTCACTATTTGATCATAAGCCTAACTCGGTCTCTTCTTGGCAATGGCGAAAACTTATGAGTCTTCGGACTCTCTTTAGAAAAGGATTGAGATGGCAGGTAGGTAATGGTAGCAATATTAAGTTTTGGTCTGATAATTGGGTTTTCTCGCAGCCACTTACCAGCATTACGAGTGATGATGATAGTAGTCGTGACCTTAATCTTTTGGTTAAAGATTTCATAACCTCTGACAAGCAATGGGATGTTTGTAAATTAGCCAATTTGGTAAATAACGATATTGTGAATCAGGTTACTAACATTCCTTTGCCACATAATGACATTTCGGATACCCTCATATGGGGGTTGTCCGTGGATGGAAATTTCTCTACGAAAACAGCAACTTGGCTAGCGCAAGGTTTATTCGATCACAATCATGAAAAATGTAATTTTCAGTGGGTTTGGAAATTGAATATTCCACCAAAATTGAAATTTTTTTTTTGGAAAGCATGTGTTGACGGCCTCCCAACGAAAGATAGACTTCTCAAAAGTCATATTAATGTCCCACCTCATTGCATTTTGTGTAACTATCCTAGTGAAAATAAAGATCATTTCTTTTACGAATGTCCTTTGATTGGGTCTGTTATCCAAGAAATGAACATTACTAGCTATAACAATTTTGTGTCAAATTATGATGATATTGCAAGTCAAAATTTTTGTTTGAAGCTTAGATATCTCAAAGACTTAATTCTACATGATGATTTTGTTAAGATCATTTTTATTTGGTGGAATGCATGGTTTTATAGAAATGATATTATCTTTAATAATGTTAATTTCAATATAAACAAACTTATTACTTTAAGTAATAATAGCATTAAGGTCTGGAACGAAACTAGACATAAAGATCTCAACAATCCCGAGAAAGAAAAGTCTGCTAGAAATACTTCTAGTAAGAAGGAAATCTGGTGGGAGAAATGATGCGGATATGGATGACATGGGTACAGGTATGTTCGACATAGCGAAGGATGGTCCAAAGCAGTCCGTATTATTGACAAAACAGAATCTCTGGATAGGTGAACTTGCGGTTGACAGTGTGTGTATGATTACCGCATTAATCGAAGGCAGTTAAGGCGGTCATTGAAGTCGTCGATTTGGGCTGTTATGGCTGAGTTATTACGTTGTTTATTTCCTTAGTAATTGTGGAATAAAGTCGTGGGTTTGGGCAGTATGGACAATTCGAAATGAGAAACTATTTGAAGAGACGAACAGGCAGCCGCATACGACCATCTTGGGCTTTTCGCGACTGGTGCAGGAGTATCAAGGATATATGTTGAAGGTGGGTGTTAACGGACGAGAAATGCGTGAGGTAGCGGGCGATTCATGGGCTCCTCCCACCATGGGTACGATAAAGCTTAATACGGATGCGGCTGTTTGGGAGAATGGGTCAGTGGGGCTTGGCGTGGTGGGGAGAGATTGGAAAGGGCAGGTGGTGTTGGTCGCGAGCAAGAGGGTGGCAGCGGGGTGGACTGTCGATATGACCGAGGCTAAGGCTTTGGTTTTCGCGTTAGAGGAAGCTCGTGGGATGGGGCTGTCTAATGTTTGCCTTGAGTCGGATGCGGTGAATGTGGTGCGCGAAGTCCATATGGTGAACGAGAACCGTAGCCCATTTAGTTTGTGTATCCAGGAGGCTCGCGAGATGATGAGGGTGTTCCCATGTACCGATGTCTCCCACATTAGACGGAGCGACAATACAGTTGCACATCTGTGTGCTAGGCTTTGTGATACCATTGGTGATAATGTTATGTTTGTAAACGATTTTCCTGTGTCCGTCCTCAGTTTGGCGGAAATTGATTTAATATAAGTTCGTTTGTTTGCTTTCAAAAAAAAAAAAAAAAGTCGTGTCATTAGTAGAGGCATAATTAGCTTTCATTGGCTAATTCAAGTCTTGTTTAGCGGTTACAATTAGCATTGACTACTTGAGTGTTTTACTTCATGTTGTAAGCTATTTAAAGCTTTGTTTTTTGTAGCTTTTATCATCAAGAATTTTAATCAAATCAAATCGAGTCTTGCTTGTTTGCAAAGATAATTTCTGTTTCTATTCAAACGTGTTTTTGGATACAAACTAAGTTCGTTCTCAATAGGTCTTGAGTACGTTCCTTATTGATAAGTTATAGGTCTAACTTACCAAATATCTAGTTGCGACGATCTTTTCGTTGTAACAAATTGTTCGTTAATTCATTATTTCGCTTCCGCATTTAAATTCGCTTCGGCTCTTGATTGTCCATTAATCGAGACGGTCCTGTAATCTCGCTTTCCAAAAAAAAAAAAAAAAAAAAAAAAAAAAAAAAAAAAAAACCCAAAAACTTTCAGTACACAAAAATGTCCGGTGAACAATTTGACGACGAGTTTTACGATAAACTTCAAGATTTATTGCGAAACAGGCCTACCGGGAGTCGAAGCGGTGGGAAGGCAAAACTTGACGAATTTAAGGTTTCGGACCTACCCGAATTCGTCGGTGGTACCGACCCGGAGGATTATTTGGATTGGGAAAGAAAAATCGATCGTATGTTCGATTTCAAAGATCTCAGTGACGAGAAAAGGTGCAAGTATGCCATATTGAGATTGAGTCGAGGAGCCTCGTTATGGTACGAGGGATTGAAGGCAAGACGGTCGCGCGCTGGGAAGGAGAAGTTGAAATCTTGGGAGTCGTTGAAAGACAAATTAAGGAAGAGGTATGTACCGGCTACGCATAGACTTAGTGTTTATCGTAAAATTGCGGATTTAATGCAAGAAAAATTGAGTGTTGCCGAGTATATAGAAGAGTTTGAAAAATTAATTTTAATGGGAGAGTTAGAGGAAAAAGAGGAACAAAAAATGTCTCGCTTTCTACGTGGGTTAAACCGAAATATTGCCAATTCCGTTGAACTATACCCTTATTCAGATTTTGACACACTGTGTAATTTGTGTCTAAAAATTGAGGGCCAAGGAAAATTCAAGCCCGGGGGTTCAAGTAGAGAATACAGTAGCCCAAATCCCAACCCTAAACCCGTGTTTTCTCCTAAAACAATACCTACCCCTAACCCAAATAATTCAACCAAAACCACCACAAAAACACCTGATTCAGTTAAGGAGACTAGTTTGTCGAAGGTCCGTTGTTTTAAATGTCAGGGGTTCGGTCATTTTCAGAGTTCGTGTCCTAATAGGAGGGTAGTGACATTAAGGGAGGCTAGGGAGTTTCGAGATGATCTAGCCGAGGAAGAGGAGCGGTTGGGAGACATATTCAATTTCAATGAGGGTGAAGAAGTTGAAGAAGGTGACAGTAATGTCGAGTTTTATGCCGCCCCTAACTACGATTGTGCCTTAGTGCTCCGTACCCTACAAATTCAACCAGCAACGATTGATTCCGAACAAAGAGATCAAATTTTTCACACCAAGTGTCAAGTGAACGACAAGTGGTGTAGCTTAATCATAGATGGGGAAAGTTGCACTAACGCGGCGTCGAATGAATTGGTCAGTAAGTTGGGATTGGCCACTATATCTCACCCTCGGCCTTATGCCTTGCATTGGCTCGATGACGGAAATAAGGTTAAGGTCACTAAACAGGTGCGGATAACCTTAACCATGGGTTCGTTGGTTGACGAAGTGTTGTGCGATGTCGTTCCCATGGATGCTTGTCACGTCCTTTTGGGTCGTCCTTGGCAATTCGATCGTAATGTAATTCATCATGGTCGAAGTAACGAGTATGAAGTAACTGACAAAGGGAAGAAGCTAATTCTGAAACCAATGGCTCCTAGTGCAATTCGTTCTATGAATACCAAACGGGGTAAGGCATCAAATCTGTCCATATTTGCTAGTGAACGAGAAGTTTCTGATGCTATTGTTAGTGGTAGTCTTGTATATTTATTGGTGGCAAAAGAGGTACAAAAGGGCGAAGTGTTGAACGAGCAGATGGTTGAATTATTGAAAGAGTATGAGGATGTATTTCCTGATGATTTGCCACTTGGCTTGCCGCCGGTTCGAGGGATCGAGCATCAAATAGACCTCGTTCCCGGAGCCTCTCTGCCCAACAAGGCTGCTTACCGGTGTAATCCCATGGAGACAAAAGAATTGCAGCGCCAGATTGAGGACTTGATGGAGCGTGGCTATGTCCGTGAAAGTTTGAGTCCGTGTGCGGTTCCGACACTTTTGGTACCGAAAAAAGATGGGACTTGGAGGATGTGTATCGATAGTAGGTCGGTCAACAACATCACCATCAAATATCGTTTTCCGATTCCAAGGTTGGATGACATGTTAGACGAATTATATGGCTCGGTTATTTTTTCGAAAATCGACTTGCGGAGCGGTTATCATCAAATTCGTATGAGGGAAGGAGATGAATGGAAAACCGCATTCAAAACTAAACACGGTTTGTATGAGTGGACGGTTATGCCATTTGGACTCACGAATGCTCCAAGTACTTTCATGCGCCTTATGAACGAGGTACTGAAGCCATTTTTGGGTAAATTTGTGGTTGTTTATCTTGACGATATCTTGATTTATAGTCGCAGTTTTGAGGAGCATATTGTACATCTTCGAGAGGTGTTTATTACACTTCGTGGGCAGAAACTTTATGGCAAGAAGGAGAAGTGTTCGTTTTGCGTGGAAAGTGTAGTCTTTCTTGGCTACGTAGTGTCGAAGGAAGGAGTCTCGGTCGATCAGACTAAAATTGAAGCTATTAAATCATGGCCTGCACCCAAAACTATAACAGAGGTACGATCGTTCCATGGCCTTGCTTCTTTTTATCGAAGGTTTATACGCGATTTTAGTACCATTACTAGTCCTATTACTGAATGTTTGAAGAAGGGTCCATTCGTTTGGTCCGAGGCTGCTCAACGAGCTTTCGAAGTTATCATTCGTAAGCTTTGTGAGGCCCCTGTTTTAGCACTTCCAGATTTTACGCAGCCATTCGAAGTCGAATGCGATGCGAGTGGGGTTGGTATAGGTGCTGTTTTGGTGCAGGGAAATCGACCAATTGCATACTTTTCAGAAAAATTGGGCGGAGCTAGGCTTAATTATTCTACTTACGACAAGGAATTTTATGCCATTGTACGAGCTCTTGATCATTGGAGTCATTATCTTCGTCCGAATCATTTTGTTTTGTATTCGGATCACGAGTCATTGAAGCATATACATGGGCAATCTAAACTTAATCCAAGACATGCTAAATGGGTAGAATTCCTTCAATCCTTTAACTTTTCGTCTAAGTACAAGGATGGGAAAAGTAATGTCGTAGCCGATGCCTTATCGCGACGTTATTCGTTATTGTCAGTACTCGGTATTCGGTTACTCGGATTCGAAACTCTCAAAGATTATTATGCGGGTGATTTGGAGTTTGGGGAGCTGGTTGTATATTGTCAAGCAGGTGCTAAGGGGGAGTTTATGTTACAAGATGGGTTCTTATTTAAGGGTAATCGATTGTGCATTCCGAAGCATCCTATTCGGGAACTATTGATTCGAGAAGCACACGGTGGGGGACTAGCAGGACATTTTGGGGTTGCTAAAACGTTGGAAGTGCTTAAGGAACATTTTTATTGGTCAAGGATGCAAGGGGATGTTCAGACCATAATCCGAAAATGCATAACTTGTCATGCGTCGAAAAGCTCTTTTAAGCCTGGTGAATACACTCCTCTGCCTATTCCAAAACAGCCATGGGAGGATGTATCAATGGACTTCATCGTAGCATTGCCGCGCACACAAAGAGGGAAAGATTCAATAATGGTGGTAGTGGATCGGTTCTCCAAGATGGCTCATTTTGTGGCCTGCCACAAGACCGACAACGCTAGTAACATAGCTGATTTGTACTATCGTGAGGTAGTTCGATTACATGGCGTTCCTAAAACTCTTGTGTCCGATCGAGATTCTAAATTTTTGAGCTATTTTTGGAACACTTTATGGAGGAAATTAAAGTGGGTACTAAACTATTATTTAGTACGTCCCATCACCCACAAACGGATGGGTAGACAGAAGTCACGAATCGAACGTTGGGAGCATTGCTTCGTGGTCTTGTCAATAGAACTCAGAAAGATTGGGATTTGAAACTTGCTCATGCCGAGTTCGCATATAATAGGTCGCCTACCTATGCTACTAACCATTCTCCTTTTGAGGTTGTATATGGGGTAAATCCTTTCTTGCCTTTGGATCTTATTCCTTTGCCAAAAGATGAGTTGGTGCATAAGGATGCCGAGTCTAAGCTTAAGTCTATGTTAAAGTTACACGAGCAAATTCGAGCAAGAATCGAGTCCATCAATGAGGTGTATAAGCGGAAGGCAAACAAAAATCGTCATCCTAGAACATTCAAAGAAGGCGATTTAGTTTGGTTACATTTGAGGAAGGAACGGTTTCCGAGTAAGCGTAAGAACAAATTGATGCCACGCGCTGAAGGACCGTATAAAGTGGTTGCCAAGATCAACGATAATGCCTACAAGGTCGAGCTTCCGGGAGACTATGGGGTACACGCTACTTTCAATATTGGGGACCTCACTCCTTATGTCGATGAGGACGGTATTTCAGAATTGAGGTCAATTCCGTTCCAAGGGAGAGGGGATGATGCGGATATGGATGACATGGGTACGGGTATGTTCGACATAGCGAAGGATGGTCCAAAGCAGTCCGTATTATTGACAAAACAGAATCTCTGGATAGGTGAACTTGCGGTTGACAGTGTGTGTATGATTACCGCATTAATCGAAGGCAGTTAAGGCGGTCATTGAAGTCGTCGATTTGGGCTGTTATGGCTGAGTTATTACGTTGTTTATTTCCTTAATAATTGTGGAATAAAGTCGTGTCATTAGTAGAGGCATAATTAGCTTTCATTGGCTAATTCAAGTCTTGTTTAGCGGTTACAATTAGCATTGACTACTTGAGTGTTTTACTTCATGTTGTAAGCTATTTAAAGCTTTGTTTTTCGTAGCTTTTATCATCAAGAATTTTAATCAAATCAAATCGAGTCTTGCTTGTTTGCAAAGATAATTTCTGTTTCTATTCAAACGTGTTTTTGGATACAAACTAAGTTCGTTCTCAATAGGTCTTGAGTACGTTCCTTATTGATAAGTTATAGGTCTAACTTACCAAATATCTAGTTGCGACGATCTTTTCGTTGTAACAAATTGTTCGTTAATTCATTATTTCGCTTCCGCATTTAAATTCGCATCAAGAAACCTAGTAATGGTTTCTTAAAGCTAAATTTTGACGGATCGAGGATAAATGACAATAAAGCTGCTTTAGGATTCTGTATAAGAGATCATAATGGTGAAGTCGTGTTGTTAGGAGCAAAAAAGTGTGGATCTAATAGTATTCTTGTCGCATAAGCACTCGCTTTAAAAGAAGGTATTTTAGCCGCTAAACAATTAAGAATCTCTAAGTTAATTGTGGAGGGTGATAATTTATGTGTTATCAACTCACTTCGTAGCACTTGGCAGATCCCGTGGGAAATTTCTAGTATTATCAAGGATGTGAAACTTGATCTTCATCTTTTCGATGAAGTGATAATTAAACATTGTTTCCGTGAAGCCAACAAGGTTGCTGACTTCATGACTTCTGTTGGACATTCATGTCCAACTCTTTCGAGGTGGGTTGAAAGTCGGTGGCTTCAACTTACCTTACTCATTCGAAAGGATGAGATAGGTTGGTCCTATTCAAGAGGATTAACCTAGTTTCCTTACCTTATCAGAAAAAAAAAAAAAAAAAAAAAAGAAAAAAAAAAAGTGTCGCAATTGAATAAATGGGGCTCACATGTTATATACAATCATTCATTTATGGCCTCATCATTTAAATCTTTTATCTTTCCACCATTTGCAGGCTGTAGACTTGTAGAGTATCTCTTCTAGGCACAATGTTTTTACAAAATCTGGGTGAAGAATGAGCCCTCCCAAGCTGAAAATGAAACTCGAGCAGATTTTAAGAGACGTATTTTAATAAATTTATTAAGAGATTGTTGTACAAATTTAAGGAAAAATGAAACTAAATTTAATAAATAGGTATACATCAGAATTAAAAATAAAATTGGTACATTTATTACGTAAATAGGTACGAAATCAGATCAACGATTTAAAAAATTATGAAATACAAGCAAAAGGATACAGATGAGTGGTCTCTCGATAACTTATTAAAAGATCGCCTCTTTCAAATTTTAGAATGCTTCGTTCTCCCCCTACTTGTCCTCTCAGTTGTCTTATTATAAGAGGAACACTATACTCCATCTTAAACTTTTGACAGCATTGTCGGTCACACTCACAACTTCACAAGCAAGACGATTTGTTGTTTTTATATATTAATATTAATAAATAAATAAATAGTGTGTGTTTATATAGGGAGTGTATATAAAAAAAATCGTTTATATAATATTTAGATAGTCTTATTTAAAAGAGTAGTATTTTGAGAGAGCGTTTTTCAATAAGTTTATTGACAGGTCATTGTACAAATTTAGAAAAAAATTGACTAAAGGTAATAAATAGCTACAAATCATGATTAAATATAAAATAAGTACATTTATAATGTAAATAAGTACGAAATTACTACATTACGACCAATGACAAAATGGTCACGAAATACAAATAAAAGGGTACAAAAGAATGATCTCTAATAACTTATTGAAATACCGTCTATCTCAAGTTTTAGTGTATTTTAAATATATTCAAAGCAATTGTTTTCCTCTTATTGTTTTATTTAGCTGTAAATTCATGTAAGAAATAACTCTGTAAATAGAATAACTGTTAATTTAAAAGTGAATAAAAATTAAAAAGTTGATAATTTTTGTCCATATATATACCATCACTTTTTCTATGTTTCATTTTCCAAAATATATATCTTAATACGGAGTACATTTTATTTTCTGACACGGGTTTAAGGCGTAGACGCTATTCTCTTAACAAAACCGATTGGGTCACTTAAATCAATTGTATTTAACATTTTTGTCTAATAAAAGCATTGATGTCCAATAATTGTATGTTAGTTGTTGTAACCAATAATCCAAAATTAAAAGCAAGTTGATAAATATAATCATAAAGTAGGTGATGACATAGACAAATTAAAGAGCGATATTCAAATATAAAGAATATATTTGGCCAAACAAAATCTAAAGATACCTTTGTCAATTTTTCTATTTCTACTACTCTTTACTCTTTATTCATTCAGACTTCAGGTTATGCTATTGTTCTTTACTTACCTACTCTACTTCCCTCTATTATTTGCCTACACTCAATAATTTAAAACAATCATTTTTAATTCCCCGATTTGAAGGACTTGTTCGGTAAAATTAAACTGGAAAAAATAGTAGAAATTTGAAAAGGTTAATTGAAAATTGAAAAGTTAATTGAAATTTGAAGTAACTAGTTTTACCCCGTGTAAAATATACGGGTCGATTTTATAACAATGATATACTGAGCGTATAACATAATATTTATTTTATCGGCAATTAAATTGAAAAAATATGAATTAAAATTAAATTGGATAATTGCACCTTTTTTGAATTAAATTAAAATATAAAAATAATGAATTAAATACATTTTGTTGTATAATTTTTATTAAATATAGACTTAGCTAATTAATGGGAGAGAGGGTAATTAAATCAATAAGGAGAAAGGTGGAGGTCTCTACCACAAAAAAAAAAATTAACTCTTTTATTTTAATAAATAAAAACCAATCAAATCTCTTTAAATTCTATAACTTTTATACTATAGAGATTGATAAAGTAACTGAAAATTATGAGGTGATAAAATAATCGACTATAAGAAAAAAGATAAATTGATAAACACTGTCAACGTTAGTCCTCTTTTCATAATCAATACCAACACAATTAATAATTAGTAATCAATATCAAATAGTATTAACTACGGAGTATTTACTATGATAGGTACCAAACCGCCTTATTACTTTAGTTTTTTTTCTACTTTAAAAGATGTTTTCATCTAAGAGAAGGATTTTGGAAGTGAGTGAGCGGAGATTTGTACTCAAATGATGGTTTTTGGACCTTTCTTAAGTCGGTTAATGTAACATTTTCACGCAACTTGGTACTTATTGTAAAAAAAACTGATGATATTGGTACTTATTATGAAAAAGGGTCCTTATATTAATAATGTTTTTCAATTAACCCAACAAAAATGTTTGACAAACTAACTGAAAAAGTAACTGATTTTGATAAAATGATGTAAAATCTGGTAATTATTTAATTTAATAGTACAAATTTAAGGAATAAGAAAAAACGAAAACAGCTACTTAAAATCTCAAATGTTATTTTATAAGTATAACTAGTGTAACACCCGTGAATTTTCACGGGGTTGTTACTAATTTTTAGAAATTAAATTTTTGTACTAAATTTGCGAAATAATTGTAGCACGGTGAGTTTGATCGTTATACGCATATATATAGTTTTCGACTTTTGGTGTCCCCACCTTCCTTGATATAAATATTAAATTGAGTTGAACTGTCTAATTCATTAATTTAAAATTTATGATACATGTTTTAAACTATGATTAATATAAAATCTATCATTTTGATTATGAGACGTATTCACTTGTCTTTCGTTGTTGCGTACTATTGTTACCTCACTACCTATTCAATTTATATCCTTAGTTTCTTTATAATTGTTGTATAACTATTATTTTCACAACTAATTTTGTTGTTAATACGTATTATTATTTTACTACCCCTACAACAAATAATACGTACTAACATCCCTACTCAGGTTGTTATCGCTACTCTTGTTGATATTATTGTTATCTTTATTACTCGCATTATTGATTATAATTAAGAGTTTTTTTTGTGAGAAACTACCTTATATTTATGTCCATTTGTTAACAACTACCTTACTTTTTATTTTTTGTTAAACACTACCTTACATTTTACTTTTTTGTTAAAACCTACCAAAAATATGACTCGGACCAATTTTTGACGATAACTTGGATTTTTTTTTGTTAAAATATTTTATATTGTTCATCCGCTTCCCCATAAATCATTTTTAAAGTCTTTTCCTTAGCATAATATGCCATGTAATAGACTAATAACCACCTCAATCCCCAACTCTTTTAACAACTTCTTCTAAAAAGTGTTTACCTTCGTCTTAAGTTGAAGCCTGTAATAATCTATGTATCTTTCTGCCAAATAGAGGGAAGTACACTTGCTGTTGTGGTCAATTCAACCACAATTATCATCGGAACTTGGCCCGAGTCATATTTTTGGTAGGTTTTAACAAAAAAGTAAAATGTAAGGCAATTTTTAACAAAAAATAAAAGGTAAGGTAGTTGTTCACAAATGAACATAAATATAAGGTAGTTTCTCACAAAAAACCCTATAATTAAATTTACGTCAAAAATGAATTAATTTCATATATTGTAAAGATTTTGAAATGTAAATAGAGTGTAAAAGTGTTAACAGTGAATATAACACATATAAAAAGAAAAAAAATGATTTAATGTTAGTATCTAATTTAAGCTAAGTCGTGTATATCCGGTTTACGAAATTATTATTTTTAAAGCACACGTGTACCACATCTGTTCGTGTAGCCGCTTTGTTGGATGAGTTCTTAAGAAAAGATTGAGATGATAATCTGATATTGTAAAATTGTTTGAGATTTATTTTGGAAAATGGTATATTTTGAAAGCACCATTTTTATTTTTGGAAAATATTTTTGGATGATTTTCAAGAACATTAATTAGTGGTTCTATAATTAATTTTCGAGAAAGTAAACCGGTTTTTATTAGGTTTTGAGAATTGATACCCATATTAATTAACACGGTTAATTAGGTGGTTCTATAATTAATTTCGTTTTTTTATTTGTTTTAGTTTGCTGATGTGGAAAGATGACCAACATGGTTTTGCATGATTGGCCAAAACAAAGCATGATTTTTGAGGTTGAATAAGAGAGCTTGAATACCTTCATTCTTGTACCACATTGTGCCACCTAGGCAGTTTTACAAGATTCTTTTATATATATAATGATATTTCATTTCAGATGATTTATTTAGTTTAATAAGACCGACTTACCTAACAATTTATCCTCTTACTAATATACCTATTTCGAGATTTATTGTAAAGAATATGAGCTACGTATATTGTGAAATTCATGAACACTCCTACAAAATATTGAGTTTAGAAAATTATTATACAAATAAAACATAATGTATATAAGTTCAATTATATTTTAATTTTAACATAAAAAGTTAAAAAATTAAAATATAACTCAAAATAGTTAAAAAACTCAACAAATATATAAATGAGCTCACTTAAAAGAATAATAATTATACCGTACCATACTACCATTTATACATCTGGTTGTGTAATATTTTTTGTGTCTAATCTATCATTTTTTTCGAAAACAAACATAAAGAATTAATCGAGACGGGAAAGTTATTTTACGGAATACAAACAAAAAAACTGTTTGTTCCGAATAACACTCAACTCTCAAACTTTCTCTCTCTAGTTCATCGCTCTGAATCTATACACTCCTCTCCCTCTCTCTTTAATTCTCTACTTTCATTCATTCATTCATCTCAATCAATTTCTTTTATGATTAATTTTGTCTTGATTTTTCTGTTTATTTTTGATAGCATTAATATTTTTTTAAATTTCGTATTTTTTTAATTTTCACTTTTTGCTTTTTACTTTTTGGTTGTCGCATAATTGCGTTGTTCAATAAATTTTTTGTGCGATCCGAAAATTCGATGATCGCAATTAATTTTTATTCTGTTTTGATGAACCCTAGAAATTTGGAGCAATTTATGTGAACTGTATAATTAGTGATTGGACGAACATACTTAATTCCGTTAATTTTCAGGTACGTAGTAATAGTAATTTAATTAATTAATTAATTAATTAATAATAATAATGCATTTAATTTTGATGATTGTTGCTTTCATTTAATGTTATATGATGATATGATGATTGTGTGTAGCAGTTAATTAATGTCAAGTTAATTTTTTATTCGATTGCGGAATTTATTTGGATTTGATGCAATTCTCGATGCAATTTTTATTTGTGTTTACGTAATTTTGTGTTATTCGGAAACAGTCTATTGTTGTTTCTGACACGTGGCTGAGGCTGCGTATATCCGACACCCTTGTATTGCAATTGCGAGAGAGCGTTGAGGTACTGGTGTAATGTTGTTGTTTAGGGTGGGGTTAGAATGTTAGATATGAAATTTTGTGTAGCTAACTTTCCCCTTATTGTTTTACCTCTATATTAAGGTCTCTTGTTACGGATTTTGGGTAGCAAATATCGATAACCTTAGCTATTTTTGGGGGGTTTGGGTAGCCAGTGCCACCCCATTGGATAAAGCCAACTTCGCCTTTGGTGGTGGTGGACTGGTGGTGGTTGTCTTAGCTTTTTTAGGTAGTGTTTTGAACTTTGGTATAATGAATCTGTGATTCTAATTAGGTTTTGTTGTTGAATTTGTGGTGTTTATAGGTGGAAATCGAGGAATTATTACAGTTAATTGTGAGAGGGGTATGGTTTTCGTAATTCTTGGAGATTTGGGATTATTGAAGTGGGTTAAATTAGGAATTTGGTTGTTTCGGATGAGTTGTTGAAGGGAAGTGTGGTTAGATATTGGACATGAGAAGCTCTTTGTCTAAGAAATTGTCGTTGCTTTTCGGGTACAAAATCCGGCGAAATTGGTTTCTTTTGTGCCTCGTTAGTGTTCTTGTGTTAGTTACACTCTTACGGCCATTGTCAACATCACCAAGAGATTTTGATCCCTTGGCTGGCCCTCGATTACATGATGTCGTTGTCAATTATAGGAAGTTGAAGGAGCAAGCGGTGGTTGATTATTTTGATTTGAGGTATCTTCATTCGGGGAGTAATCCTAGGCAAAAGGAGCAGCCACTTTGCGGGAGGGAGAGGGAGAATTATGTACCGTGTTATAATGCTAGTGCAAATTTGTTGGCGGGGTTAAAAGATGGGGAGGAGTTTGATCGTCGTTGTGATTTGTCGAGGGATGAAGAACGGTGCTTAGTTCGACCTCCTAAGGAGTATAAGATTCCCCTACGATGGCCTGCTGGCCGAGATGTGATTTGGAGTGGAAATGTCAAAATTACCAAAGACCAGTTTCTTTCTTCTGGAAGCATGACAAAGAGGTATAATTTTTTCTACTTATCTGGTGTTGTAGAATTATGAAATTACGGACTTTTTTGAAGCTCAAGACATTTTATGAATTGATTTAACTAGGATGATGTTACTGGAAGAGAACCAAATTGCTTTCCACAATGATGATGGTTTAATCTTCGATGGGGTTAAAGACTATTCACGACAACTTGCAGAGATGATAGGGCTGGGCAGTGACTCAGACTTCCCTCGAGCTGGTGTAAGTTGTCTGATGCTTTTCATCATCTCTCTGGCAGCAACCTTTCCATGAGCAATGTCTTGGGAAGTTTAAAACTTTCATGAGTTGACATTTTTCTTTCACAATTATAGGTACAAACGGTGCTTGACATAGGCTGTGGTTTTGGAAGTTTTGGAGCCCATTTAGTCTCACTTAAAGTAATGCCTGTTTGTATTGCGGCGTATGAGTTGACTGGTGGCCAGGCTCAGTTGGCCCTGGAAAGAGGTCTACCAGCCATGATTGGCAATTTTATCTCTAGGCAACTTCCATATCCTTCACTGTCGTTTGACATGGTGCACTGTGCTCAGTGTGGTATTGATTGGGATGGAAAAGGTAATTGATCACATTGCACATTTTATTATATATCTTCTTAATTGCTTGGCCTTGGATGTATTAATGTGCTTTTAGTCTTTTTCTGATGAGAGAAAATGCAATGAAAGAATTGAAAGTACTAGTTTTCTTCTTCTTCCTTCGGTTTTATACTAATGTGCTACATCACATTATGAAAAGATAAAATTGAATTGGATTCCTTCATCTGTAAGAGAATACATGTTTCCTTAAGTGATTCAAAAAAGTTCACTTAATGGCATACTCTATTATTTTCTGGTGCAATACAACAACTACTCTAATGTCTCTAAAGAGGCTCCATCCTGGAAGGGGCACATGTAGGTAGCTTTTGACTTGCGGTTCCATTGAGGGAGAAATACATCAGCTATTTCCTATGTGCTGGGGCCAAATATAACAGCTTTGTAATTTTCAACAATACCCTGTACTACTTGGGCTGATTATTGAAATGGCTCCTCGTCAGCCCTTTCCTGCTGTAAAATCAGGCTAACGTCTTTGTCTGGTATCAGTGTATCGCTATGGTGGCGAGGAGGGTTCCGTGTTCAGTGATGAGACTGATGACTATATTTGTGCTTTCTGTGTATTGGAAACACTAGACTTGGTGAAATGCTTCTTGAAAATGGTTGTATGCTTATCAATTGTAACAGTAGCCTCGTGATGCAGATGGAATGTTTATCATTGAAGTCGATCGCGTCCTCAAGCCTGGAGGTTACTTTGTTCTTACTTCTCCTATGATCAAGCCAGAAGGGAGTTTGTTGGCAACGAAGAAAGGGAACATGTTAACACCAGTTGAAGATTTCACTCAAAAAATTTGCTGGAGTCTTCTTGATCAGCAAGATGAAACTCTTATCTGGCAGAAGACTGCTGATGCACAATGTTATGCTGCTAGGTAAGATAATGCACAAACCACCTTAATTATCGAGACAATATTTGTTTAATATAGGGTTTATGTAAATGTCTCTCCTTATATGTTCTGACTCGTTTAGCTTTTTCATTGGACTTGATCCCATGGGGTTATTTATGTACTTACTGTCTCTAAAGTTTCAGTCTTTATTTCCTTCTGTTTATAGGAAGAAGGGGGTGCCTCTTTGTCCGGATGCACATGGAAACCAGCCATATTACTTCCCTCTTGCCAAATGCATTGCTGGATCAAACAGTAAAAGATGGATTCCTATTCATAACAAGTCCAATGGTGTTCGGGTTACCTCTGAAGAACTTGAAGTTCATGGAAAGTATTGTTTGAATGTTGTAGTCTCGGGTTCTCACCGAGTTGATTTAGCTTCTCTATTTTTGATTAGTAGTTTGGCTTCTATTGAGTTACACAGTACAAGGTTGAGTTAAAAGCTAGCTTGCTGATTTTTTCTTTTTAAAAAATTCTTCAGGTGTTCAATCTGAGGACTTTTATGAAGACAGTGAAAATTGGAAATCAGCTCTTAGAAATTATTGGTCATTGCTTACTCCTTTGATATTTTCCGACCATCCAAAACGGCCAGGCGATGAAGACCCGTTACCTCCATATAACATGGTACGCAATGTGATGGACATGAATGCTCATTATGGTGGTTTTAATGCTGCTCTTTTGGAAGGGAAGAAATCGGCGTGGGTTATGAATGTAGTTCCTGTTGGGGCTCGCAAGACACTTGCTCTGATACTCGATCAAGGGTTTGCTGGTGTTTTGCATGACTGGTAATGTTATATGCTAAACAATCATTTTCTCATTTGAAGGATTAACTATCATGTGTACTTCACTATTTTCCTGCCCTTGCATAAAGTATATACATCTGTGAGAAAGTTTATAACTTGCTCCCGTCAAAGATGCATATTTTAGTTGATGTGTAAAATGTGTGCCATAGTTTCTACAGTCGAAGGGTGTGCTATTTTGGATTTATGACAGGGTGAGTGGAAGAACTATAGAAGTCCATGTATTTGAGGCTAACCCTCCAATCACGTGGCTTTTGTTTAGGATTTAGTTGCCTAAGTTCTAACCTGCAAAGCTCCTGAAGTACCCTTAACCCTTGGCATGTTTGAAAAGTATAGCTTGTTATTAGGTCCTTTTCTCCCCGTTTATTCCGGTTTTTGATTGTATGGCTTTAACAACTACCTATCTTGAATTAGAGGTGGCTCTTTGTTCGATTTGTTTTCAAATAGATATCCTCCTTAGTAGATTCTCTTTCTTTTCTTTAGCAAGGGGTGCTAATCTGACATTCTATTTTGTAGGTGCGAACCTTTTCCTACATATCCTCGAACTTATGATATGCTTCATGCCAATGGGCTTCTCTCTCATCTCAGTACACAGAAATGTAGAATGATGGATTTGTTTTTGGAGATGGATAGAATTCTACGACCAGAGGTATACCTGATAACCTTAAGAATCCTTGCTTTCTGTTCTATTTACAGTGAATTCTCCTGGTGTCGCTGTTATCACATTTTCTCATGCTCTTTTCTTGATTAGACATTTACACTGATTGTTACTCCCTCTTTTGTATTACTCGTATGCCTTTTTCTGCATTTCTATCATTATGTTTTAAATTCAAACTTCTTTCATCAGAAATTGGAGGTGTAGAACCATAGAATAGTTAATTCAGATATTTGCTCCAAGTGTGCAGACTGTCTCTTTCTTCTCCGAAATTTTCTTCTGTTAATTCAGATATTTGCTTAGTGCATGTCTCTTGATTTCCTGCGTGAAGATTTAATATTCATATCATGCTTGTCTGTCTTACAAGGGTTGGGTGGTCCTTTCGGATAATGTTGGAGCAATAGAGATGGCACGAACACATGCTTCTCAGGCTCGGTGGGAAGCAAGGGTAATCGACCCCCAGAACGGGAGTGATCAGCGGCTACTTGTGTGTCAGAAGCCATTTCTTAGAAAATAATAGTTTTGTTCTCCAGAAATTCAACAGAGCAACAACAGCTTGGGGATTCCATATCTGGTAAAAATCTTCAATTCGTTTAAAATTTAATAAATACACACGCTTTACATGCGCCATAAAACAGATTAGTGAACGTAGTGATGCTTTTTATACGCATGGTCACACAAATTTGTCATTTATGATCTATGTTACTCCAACTCTTCTAATTTCCTCGCGTACCCGTGTCCAACACTCGACACTTGGACATGGGTATGACACATGGACACCTCATTTTAGACCAAAATGTGCATATTTTTCAATAAAATAGCCGAATCCGACACTTGGACATGTACCCGTGTCAGGTACTTCTAAACGAGTCTGAGTCATGGTTTATGATTGTTAACCCTTAGTTCTCTCAAGTGTGCACTTAAAATCTCGTCAAATATACAGATTACCTCATATCGGACTGTACCTTACTGAACTAGATCACTGGAAATAAGGTTATAATGTTTTAAATCTTTTTTCCACTGGCTTTTTTGGTGACCTCGATGATCTTGTTCAGATAAACTTGGGGCCATGGGGTGTAAACAATAAACTTAATAAAACAACGATGAGACTCAGTTTACCCATTTTTTGTGATAAAAATATAAGAAAACAACCGCGATTGCTTATTTGTGTTCAGTTTTGGTGACATTAAGACTCGGTACTTGCATTTTTGTGCAGGGCGCAGTAAACACGAGTGAACATACATAAGCAGGTTGGTTTCTTGATTAATTTTGAAGATCTTCATCACAGTCGGGGTGGAAATTGTAGATTAGTTATTCATTGCAGACAGTTGCTGCATTTTTTCCTGTACTTATCAGGACATCATTTTGTAGGAATTCGTTCATCTCTTGTTAATTTTTGCCTTGGTTATTTTTCTTTTGGGTAAATGGTATCTGTAACGAACTAATGGCAATATTCTGAAAGGTAGATAACACGGAAAAGTAGCAGGTTGTTATTTATATTGAATGAAAAAATGAAGTCGAGTTTGATCTGATTTGACTTGATCTGTCTTTTACTTCTACTCGAGAACAGAATGCTTAATAGAGATATCGTCTACAGTCTCAGTTTGATTTGATACATGAATTACTGAATCGAGGATCGTCTCAGTTTGATTTGATACGAGACGCTGAAATGTATTTGCTGCAGCTATACTTGTATTCGTCAGTCATAGTTGAGTTTCGAATTCAGCTTCTGAAAACTTTGATTTTTTTTCGGAGTTACCTTCTTTCGTAGTTCAACTTTTCTAAGATCGCGATATCATCTCCAGTCTCTACGCATACAGAAAAGAGGGACATGAGAGTTGAGTTTGTATTAACGACACATCTACACTGTATAAGTGTATAACTCATCGCTCTTGTAGCGGCAACTCGTATATGAAAAAAACAGAGTGATTTTGCAGAACGTATAGAATGGCATGAATTATACATCAGATGTACTATTTCAAACTTTATTTATTATCGAACATTTATGTATTTTTTTCTAAGCTACAAACTTTACTCGATGTTGGGTATATATATGTTTTTTCCAAAATTTAAAAGGACCTTGAACACTCGGTAAATAAATCGTGAGAAATGTAAACGTGACCATGTAAGTCATCCCAAATGGCTTAAATTGTAGTGTACAATACACTATTTTCAGGATTTCAGGGTACCGAAACAAAATTGTCCTTGGTTTTCGAGCATCTGTGTTTTTTTTTTCTAAGCTATAAACTTTACTCGATTTTGGGCATATGTATGTTTTTCCAAAATTTAAGAGGACCATGAAAACTCGGTAAATAAATCGTGAGAAATGTAAACGTGACAATGTAAGCCATCCCAGTCATCCCAAACGGCTTAAATTGAACTGTACAATACACAATTTTCAGGATCTCAAGGTACCAAAACAAAAATATCCGTAAATTACACAAAAACTTCCTCATGTCATATAAAATGTCCAAACGAATTTTAAGGAGTAACTACTAACTACGACATTTGGGTGTGTCCGTATACGATAATATCAAGCTCGACCGAAAATCGAATAATCGTGAAAAATAAATGGAGTATTAATAATATATATAATCCTCTAAAAATTCCAATAATTTAAATCCATAATCTATTTTTATTTAATCAATAATTTGTGCTTGTTAAATTGCTCAATTTGCTCAATTATAGTAATAATATGAATGGATGAAACAGCACAAAATTTGTGACAAATCCGGAAAGCGCGCTAAAACTTTGAATTTTTAAACTCAGAATTCACGCATATAAATATCCCTTCCCTTCATTTCTCTCTCCTTCCAATTTTACGTTTCTCTGAAATCCCTAATTTTGAAACAATTTCTCCCAATTTAATTTCCCTATTTTAATCACCGTTTTTGACGATCGACGTATCCAACAATGGCGTCGGAGAAGGAACGAGAAACGCAAGTTTACCTCGCTAAGCTCGCCGAACAAGCTGAACGCTATGAAGGTTATTGCTAATTTTCGCCTTTTTTTTCGTGTTTTATGATTTGGTTAATGTGTTGATGATATGGTATGATTGTAAATTAATTTTGGCTGATCCTTTGATGAATTTTTTTTGGTAATGTTGTTGTAAACATACGATTCGTGATGAATTGTTCAATTGATTTCACTTGTGAGAGACTATCTGTTTGATTGATTGATTGATTTGAGATGTAAACATATGTTTTCGATGAACAAAGCATCTTGCTTGTGATGGACACTATCCGTCACAAGTTGAGGCACTATCTGTCCTCAATGAGAATTTGTGTTCGATGAATTGTTGAAATGAGTTCTTTTGTTTATCGTTACATTTATTTGATTAGATTGCTGAAATTAGGGAATTAGGGGTGAACGGGGGTTGTTTTCGGAGAGAAGCAGTCGTTTTTAATCCGTAATTGGGATTGGTGAGTTGGTGACTAGTCAATTGTATAATTTATGCTTGAAGATGGTATTTTTGGGAATTTAAATTGGACTATCATAGATTATGTTTTTTTGATGATCTGATTGAGACAAATGGGTAGTTTGTATGGCTGATAATGAATGCAGATGTAAATTTTCCATTAGGACACTCTTATAGTTTCTTTTGTTGGAGGTAATTTTCGAGCAAATATAATGTTTGTTCCCCGGTGTTGAATATGGCTTAGATCCGACTCTATGGGACTTTTTAAAGGTTGATCACTTGTAGACGTTGTAGTTTTATTTCTCGTGCCTAGTTTGTCTGTCGTGTGCGGATCTAGCAAACATGATCTTAATAGCTTGGACTTTGGCATGTACTCATGAGCGTGCTTAGACCGTCTAGTGTGTATCTACATGATTCTTTTGTCATGTAATCAAGGGCGCATCTTGTAAACATGTTTGGTACGCTATGTGAGACAATCTTCATTTGACTGGTTTACCAATTGTTTGTCTCTGAATGCTTTGGGCTTTTGGTTCGATATCCTTAGTTAATAGATAGCCTTTTGATGGCTCTTCGCCAGATCAGACTTATTGCTCTTACTAACATTTAATTTTTGAATCAATGTAGAAATGGTTGAGTGCATGAAAACAGTAGCAAAACTAGATGTTGAGTTGACAGTCGAGGAAAGGAACCTTCTTTCTGTCGGTTACAAGAATGTCATTGGTGCTCGGAGAGCCTCTTGGCGTATAATGTCTTCAATTGAGCAGAAGGAAGAATCAAAAGGAAATGAGAACAATGTCAAGCTCATCAAGGATTACCGTCAGAAGGTAGAGGATGAGCTCACTAAGATATGTCAGGATATCTTGGCTATTATAGATACACATTTGGTTCCTCACTCGGGTAGTGGAGAGGCAACTGTTTTCTACTGCAAGATGTAAGTCATAATGTCATATAAAATTACATTATTCAATTTCCGCTCTTGTGAATGATTGTGATTAGGTAAAGAAACTGCTCACTGATTGCACCTTATTCTCTGGGCTTGTCTATTTCATTTGTTCAGGTTCCTGTTTATTTGGCATTTCTGTTGCGTAGATTTTTATTATTGATATTAGCAGCTCTTCTGTTTACTCCCTATGTCCAATAGTTTACATATACCCTTTTGGTTCGCCCTAGCTAAAAGTTTACGTTTCATTTGCCGGCATGTTTTGTGTGGTCGAGAATGGGTGTGTGACTCCCTGGCCCACGTGCTTGCGCTATTATTGCGCTTATATGAAAAACCGATCCAACAGCAAACATAAATTGACTGAGAGGCCAAAACCTTTGCTATAGATTGTACTCCTAAC
The DNA here is from genome assembly GCA_029255685.2 of Silene conica. Taxonomy (NCBI): domain Eukaryota; kingdom Viridiplantae; phylum Streptophyta; class Magnoliopsida; order Caryophyllales; family Caryophyllaceae; genus Silene; species Silene conica. Next base: position 98,053,673 of record CM055312.2, read on the forward strand.
TTGTGACAATCCGCAAATTGCTATTTGCTTGAGTTCTAGTGAGTAATGACTCTATTCCCATAAATCCCACGGCATATTACACATTGTGATTTAGGGAACAGATACTTCACTCACAGGGATATAGTTGTTTCCCTTCACATTCTTACGCGTGTATGGATTATGATGAATTGCAGGAAGGGTGACTACTTCCGGTATCTTGCTGAGTTTAAGTCAGATGATGAAAAGAAGGAAGCTGCTGAGCAGTCACTAAAGGGCTACGAGGCATGTTAATTCCTCCATACTAAGCTCCATAAATCAAAGTTCAGACTGTTCTGCTTTTTATTTTAATCTTTCGAGTCTGAGTGTCTGACAGTGGTGATATTTCATTTAGGCGGCTTCTGCAACAGCTAATACAGATCTGCCTTCTACCCATCCTATTCGACTTGGTCTTGCTCTCAACTTCTCTGTCTTTTACTATGAGATTATGAATTCTCCAGAAAGGTAAACCAACGCGTTTAATCTTCTTAATGTCCTCGAGACTATTCCTACTCCCAAGCTCATCATTGTACTATATACTCAACTGCAGAGCATGCCATTTGGCCAAACAAGCATTTGATGAAGCCATTGCAGAATTGGACACATTGAGTGAGGAATCTTACAAGGATTCAACCCTTATTATGCAGCTATTGAGAGACAACCTCACTCTCTGGACCTCTGATTTGCCTGAAGACGGAGATGGAGGTATATGCTTTGATACCGCAACTACACCACCCGTTTCACAAACTTTTTTTTGTCACAATTCATGTTTTCAGTTTCATTTGTTAATTATGCCTGGTAACTTCCGAAGCTAACTTTAATACTTACTATTATGCAGCTGAAGGAACTGCCAAGAACGAGGAGTCCAAACCTACTGAGCCTGAAGTAAGTGGTTGAGCTTTCTAATGATTTTTTTACTGTCACTTGAGAAAAAAACTCTTCATGTTTTCAAGCTGTGTATAACGCCATTACCATTCAATACGCGGGAGCCTTTGAGTCAACAATGGGGTAGTCTTACATTCAAGCTGGATAGGATCAGTAGCGAGATCAAACTCTCCCGCCTGAGTTTTAACTTTTAACAGTTTTACTTTCAGAGTAATTTGAACTTAGGATACGTGATTTAAGCCAGATCGCCTCCCGCTTGGGGTAATGATACGGTAGTGTGTATGCATAGAGTACTATAGACTTACTGAGGTTGCCTGTATTTCTTTCAGGCGCAGCAGTGATTCGTTGATCAGTACCATCGACCATCGTCTCAAATATGAAGCCGACTGCATAATGGCATTGGCTGTAGGATTAGAAGCTAGAATGAACAGCTCTTTTAGCTGCTTTCTACTTAATATTGTTCGTTTTGCGATTTCTTAAACTTTTGCTTTGAACTTAATATTCATTTTTTTTCTTTATATAATGTCTGTAATTGCAAGCTCTTTTATATTGCAATTGCAATAGTTTACCCTTTCGTTGTATCGTGACTCATCTTTTCGTGTTAAATTGATTTGTCTTCTTCGTTCACCAACACGATTGAAACAAACTGTCTGATGGTGAACTTGACTCAGGCATGGTACATGCTCAATCCCGTCCTCGTGACTTATACCAGTAAAAACCATTCTTATCTCGACTTTTGAACGCCCATCAACTGTCAGTAGCTTTATAGATGGGGATAGAATGATGCAACACGAACAAGCGGACCTCATATTCGAACTGAGGTCCCGAGCATGACCTGTAACCTGAATTGGCTCGAATTGATATGACCCGACCCAAATTGAATGTTTGTTACTACAAAATGACAGTTATTCGTGAAGGACTTAGTGCACGCTTCGGTCATGGCTTTTGAGGAGCCACCGACTTGGGCATCAAAGAACGACTCACGAAACCAAATCATAGGTAATGCATACAAATAGGAAATAGAAAGAATTTTGATAACCGAGTGAGTCGTATGGCCATATCACCGGAAAACAATCAGCGGATTAACCATCTGTGCCCTTCATCTTATTCTGTGGAACTTATATTGTAACATTGAAATAGAAGTCTAGCTGCAAGGTAGTTCAGGATTACGAATCAAGCTCCCTGTATCACATCGAGGGGTTTTACAACTCGTATAAAACCGTTTCACACTGGTAGCATCAGCACGACAGCCTTAGTAAGTTTCAAAATTTAGAAATGTTGGAATGGTTTTATAATACATTATCATTATCATACGACAGTTGACAAAAAAAATCATGAGTCGGGACTAAGTGAGCTCTAGTTACCCAGGATAATTTCATGCAGTTACACTGCTAATAACTGGGCAGTATCATACAGAAATGACAGGGTATCGAAAATATATCAGCGGCCCATGAACACCAGGTAAGTGCTTCTGTATGATTTTAGTACGATGCAAGAACTAGGACATGCCCTAATGAAAATCAAACCAGTTACTAAGTGGTTAGCGGACAACTGGTAAACTGTACACGTAGTAGTAGTAGTAGTTGTAATGTCGATCATGATTCTTCCTTTGCAAAATAACTCTGTGGTAAGGAGAAGTCCTCTTCACGATGCGGGAATTCTGCATCCTCATCGTCCCCTTTCTGAAATATAGGATTTAACACAGAAACTTTACAAAAAAAAAATATCACAAACTACTACAGGAATCTAACAGCAAAATATGTTTTACGGGTTAACAAGCCTCGTTTACTTAATAATGTATGTAATCAAACCTTTGTTAGCCGTACAACAACGACAATATTACCCCAGCAATGCGTTTGCAAAAGCTCCCGCATCACCTCGCATAGAGAGGGGGAGGGGGTTTGATGCACACGATCTTACCTATATTACGACTCATATTAATTAGTCATAATGACAGTCTATGTTACTCAGACTCGTTTAGAAGTATCCGACACGGGTACGTGTCCAAGTGTCGGACTTGGCTATTTTATTGAAAAATATGCACATTTTGGTCTAAAATGAGGTGTCCATGTATCATACGACTCATACCCATGTCTGAGTGTCGAGTGTCGGACACGGGTACGCGAGGAAATTAGAAGAGTCGGAGTAACATAGATGACAGTTGCGATATTCCATCATAATCCGGAATCCAAAAATATTCAATCTTGAAATTGTGGCAAAAATCTCTTTCTAATTGTATGTCTCGGAATCATTTAAGGAAGTCAATCTTGTATGATGCTAACTCGAGAAAAAGGCAAAATGAAATCAAGGGTTGCAAAAGAAAGAAAAAACACGGTCTTAAGCAGCTTGCTTACCAGCATCTCCAAGTTATAGAAATGGTCTAGCAAGCGCAACACCTCTTCAGAAGAGAACTGTCTGTCAAGGCTGTCATAAGAAAGATACGAGAGCAAGTAGATCAACATATGAAGTTAGTTCAACAATTTAAAGTGAATTCGTAGCATCAGAAAAACGAGACAATGTGTACCTTCTTCGCAGAAATTCCATCACACCAAAAAGGACAAAGTGACGATGTATGCCTGTAAAACACAAATACTATCATGAGCAGAAGTTTAATGTGACACAAAAGGTAATGAATTAAACCCATTTGTTATTGCTATCATTTGCCCGATGCTTTTATATAAGCCACACATCCACACGAGGGAAAAAGGGTCAAACATGCCCTGATGCCCACAAGGCGCAGTTCTCCCATGTACTCCGTAATGGCAAGTAAATTTTTTTGAATTGAAACTCAAAGGAAATCGCGTTGCTTCCTGGGGAAAGGGAATGAAAAGCGGGCAGAAGAGCTGTACTTCAGTACATATACACTTTCGCGGGATCGTGACAGGGAGTTTGACCTTTAAAACATTGTGGTCTTATCATTTGATGAAGTCGCATATGTTTTGATTTCCAAGACAAGTATCTCCTATGAGAGATGGAATAAACCAAATTGAGTACCAAATTGTACACAATTCTTATATTGTGAATTAGCAATCTCTCGACACAGTTTTCAACAAAAAGACACGCTACGCTATGCTTTCAGCATGAGGGTAAGAAAGATAGCAATCCCCCTCCCCCTTAAGTTCACCGTAGGCAAGAGACATTGCACAACGGGATCATGTTTTTCTTGTAATGAATCTCAGAAGAGTTTTGCTCGTTTGAGGAATGCAAAACAGATAACATTATATGCTAAGCTGTCTTATGATCTCCACTTATGCTATATTGATTATCGCTTAGCAACCAAATTAACTCAAGGGAGCAGTTACACATAACCCATGGCAACGAAATGATCCCTCGTACATGTGATGATACATGTATCTTCAGGGTTATAACTTGCTAAGATTAACTTGAGGCAGCAATATGATCATTCAGTAGCTGTTAGTCGAACAAGTTTGCTTCTGCAGACTTCGTTTTACATCGGAGCCACAAGGCAATGGTATAATGGTAATGTCTTCTGTTAGGAGACGGATTGAAAGCTTAAATGAATTCTCAGTTGCTTGTAAAAAGCATGATGAGCAGATGAAACAGGCGACGGACAGTGCAAATTCCAACAACAAATCATTATATCCATCGTAAAAACAGAAACAAGACAAACCAGGCAGCTTTTAGACTACATAAAGGCAAGAGTTTCAGATAACTGAAATTGAATTCGATAAGCATAGCAGAATTTGAGAAACAGAATGCCCTAATGAGGTAAACAATCAAATTAACAACCTTTAATCCTTTATCACACAAACAAATTATCATGACACAAACCAAATCACAAATGCTACCTGATCACTTAAACTTTCTACATTCAGACAATCAAAACAAAACTATACTCCCTCCGTCACAATCATTTGTTTACCCTTGTTAATGTCTGTTACGGGTATTTTAATCAAACGTAAACAAATGATGGACACAACAACAGAAGCAATAAAGAACCAAACTTTATCCCTCCGCCACAATCATTTGTTTACCTCTGTTATTACCTGTTACGGGTATTTTAATCAAATGTAAAGAAATGATGGACACAACAACAGAAGCAATAATGAACCAAACTTTATCCCTCAGTCACAATCATTTGTTTACCTCTGTTATTGCCTGTTACGGGTATTTTAATCAAACGTAAACAAATGATGGACACAACAACAGAAGCAATAAAGAACCAAACTTTATACATGAATCAAAATTGGAAATGAAAAACATGCCTTTTAATTTACCAGGAGGATAAGTTTCAAGTGCCTCTAAAAATCTAAGCTCCAATTCTGCCTGTGATTGTTCCTATTTACACAAATTCCCATAAAAAAAATCATATTTTTATCATTACAAAACAAATTCTCGTTTAAAACGGGTCAAATAAGATATTACGTAGACGGGACAAAAACAGAATGCCTAACCCCACTAGTGACATACTTATATTTAACCCGTTTCATAAAACCCGTTTTAATCTTAAGACGGATATATATATCATAAAATCAGGAGAAAAGAGATGGGAATAGACCTTAGAGAGAGAAGATGAAGATGAAGGAGGAGCTTTGCAAGGAGAATGTACTGACATTACATCTTGTTCTTCTTCTTTCCCATCACCTCCGCCCATTTTTTTTGGTTTAATTTTAATACGATAAATTACAGGAATTACTAATTTGAACTAATTTGTATTGGGTTTATAGTTTGATTTTGATTTGATCATGTTCTAATTTAATTGCAATATTTTTTAGGGTTTATGGTTTTGATCCAAATTGAGTTTGTTGAAATTGTATGGAGGTGTTTATGGGCTTGGGCTTTGTTATTACCTTGTAAATTTGTCCCGGCCCGAGTGCCCGATCTGAATAATCCGATTTGTACTCAACTTGATATTTTAATTGAGAAGCTTAACTTGATCCATAACTCGAATATTGCAAAAAAATTAGCATATTAGTATATTGCAAAAAAATTAGCATATTGCAAAAAAATTAGCATATTGAGGCAATTAGTAGGTTTGACCAAACAATATGCTATTTGGACGGTTTGGTAAACAACATATTGGAAGAATAGAATGGGCTTCAATATGCTCTTTTGTAATATGCTGCTCCCGCAGCATATTCAAAGAGTATATTGACAAAATTAAAAAATTATCTTTTTACCCTTCAACAAATATTAGCCCTATTTTTGACAAATATTACTCAATAATTTATTCATGTCCTTTTTTGTCATTTGACACATGATTGAGATAATCTGCTAATTTAATTCTGCTAATTAACAAACACCTCTGACAAATTCTGCTAATTGAATATGCTAGTCAAAACTGCCAACAAATTCTGCTGGTCAAATCTGCTTTTACAATCTGCTCTTGCTAATATCATTCCGTTGTTTACCAAACAGGGACAATGTTCGAACCATTATCACTATTTTTTTTAATAATAGACTCGAAAATTATCCGATATGTTCGAACCCAAATTCTATTATTAAAAAATAACTTGAACCTACTTTAGATCGATGAGGTTTTTATGATCAAATCGGTAGGACTAGATCGTATAATTCTTCGATCCTACTTTACATATTGTGAAAATCTCGTGTTTAAATCTCAAAGTAATTTGAATTAAATTTTAATTTTAAAATTATTATATTAAATTTTTTAAAAACCGAAAAATGAAAATGCTATTAATATAAGATCAAGTCGTGTATAAACTCATCCGTGACATGTCAATTTAGTTTTAAGTTTTAACGGGCAACGATATACTTCCTTTGTCCTGGTCATTTATTATCTATTTATTTTGACAAAAAGATCAAGAAAAAGAGGGAAAAAAAGAAAGAAATAATGATAAATTAAAGAATTCTCTCCTATACTTCGTATCACTTATCCACTTGTATATACCTCACTAAAACTGGAAATATATAGCAATTATCTGACTCGAAAATGAAATTAGATAACAAGTAACGGAGACGGAAAGAACAATTCGCGACATGCATCATATTGTATGCGTATTCTATCATGCGGTCTCATCTCCAATTAATTCTTATAATAATTCTTTTATGTCAACCAATGTATAATGACTTAAAGGGTGACAAGGTTATATAACTTGTCACTGTTTTTTTTTATAATTTTTTTTTGAAAGATAAATAAATGGTTGTAAGCTAAATTAAGTTAAATTAAACGAACGGAATTTAATTTATAAAATTTATTGACTGAAATGCATTTAACTAAAGTTCATGCCTGAATTTTACTGAATTAAACCAAACTTATACGACTTAAAATAAAAATTTGTGTTTAAAATATTTGTGGTATGACTTGTATACTTACGAGTAAATCACAATTTACAATTCTCCAACAAAAATATTTAATTACAAAATCATAAATGTCAAACTCAAGATCTACAATTAAATTAAATTAAATTAAATCCACCCATCACTGCATTAGTGAGATTATACCCGTCTTGATGATTGATTATATGTTAATTATTCATTTAAATTGTGTACTTAACATAATCAATACTTCCCCAAAAATCCCAAAATTTGCTTTTCTTGTAAACTCAGACAGCCTAGCGTTTGATCCCTTTTACGTCACGACAATATCCGTCTTAAACTTAAATAGTCATTGAAAATATAGTCCAATACATCTTTGAAGTTTGAAGAATAATGGCAGCATCAGTAGCTAAAACAGTTCGGCTTTCAACAGAATGTAGATATGGATTATCATCCATGTGCTTGGCAAAATCCAATAATTCCCATAATTTGATCAAGCTGAAACAAAGATTACGGTTTTCGCCTTTACGAGACGAATTCCCTGCTCAAGTTAAGCCAATTTTGAAAAAAAATCAACACCAGCAGTACCCTGTTGGATTTCATATTACATTGTCTGGTTTATCTGCATTTTCTGATGATCATCAGTCTGACCTTAATGATGATGGGTTAGTTAGAAATTTGGACTAGTTCTTTGTGTCTTAATGATTCAAGTACTTGTATGTTTAATGGGTTGTGCTAAAAATCGGTTTTTGTTGCAGAAATGTTGTTCAATCTAAGAGCTTTTCCGAGAGGTTTCCGGTTCTGGTCACCGGGTTTTTCTTCTTCATGTGGTTGGTAACATGATGTTCTTGGTTATGTTTTTATCTTATGCTCTTTGATCATGCTGTCATGCCTGTCAATTGTGTTTATGACCCTTCAAATCTGTAATAATCCGCGAACATTATGCTATCAGTGAGACGATCAGTCGATCACACATGTGAGACCGTCTCATATGAATATTTGTGTTATGCTATGATCAAATTTACTGTCTTGAGTTCATGAACTTTTATATGATGTTCTTAAAAACAGGTATTTTCTGAATGTCATCTCCAATATACTGAATAAGAAGGTTTACAATTACTTCCCATATCCGTAGTAAGTTGTTACAGCATTCAAAGACGTCTCGTTGAAAAAATCTGTCTATATCAAGAAAATGCTTCAAAAGTTTTCTGATGGCATGTTGTTCTGTGTAGCTTTGTCTCAGTTATACATCTCCTTGTTGGGGTTGTGTACTGTCTTTCAAGTTGGGGTTTCGGTCTGCACAAACGCGCAGTAAGTATCTTGAGTACTGTGTGATTCTTCTCTTTGGCTTTGAATCGAGGGATTCAGGCTGCCGGTTTTCTGCGCTTCTTATTATGAAGCATCTGTCAGTTCCTGCAATTTTCAGTATCTGAATCACCTTGAAACAAACTCTCAATATCACAGGCGCAATACTGCGTAAATCTGAGATTCAGAATGTTTAATTTCTTCTTGAAACCAGCCCATAAATAAGGAGATGTTGCTGCTGCTTATTCCAGTTGCTTTCTGCCATGCTCTAGGCAATGTCATGTCGAATGTCTCATCTGCAGCAGTTGCTGTACCTTTTACTCACACCATTAAAGGTAAATTTATAATTCGAAGTTATGATCAATGTCTTAAAATCTCTTATTCTTGATCGATTTTTCAATTTTCACACAGCCCTGGAGCCATTCTCCAGTGCAGCTGCCTCACAGTTTGTTCTCGGCGACAACATTCCCTTACCACTGTGGCTGTCAATAGCCCCTGTTGTTATCGGTAATAACTTCACGTCTTCACTGTCTGTTCTTTTCATTGCATTGTTTGCTATACAGTTCTGCTGTTTTCTAAATCCGTAACGCTTTAAAAAATGGGCATGCATAGGTGTATCAATGGCTTCTCTGACTGAACTGTCATTCAATTGGCTTGGTTTTACAACTGAATTGATTTCAAATATTGCATTTACTTACAGAAACATCTACTCAAAGAAGGCTATGGTACGCTGTTGTCGCTGTAACACAGTAAATTCCGTTAAAGTTAAGAGCTTTATTGTTAAACCTTCCTGGTTTTTCCGGCTAAATGTTAAAAACAGACATTGCTCGACGTTTAATACAATTTTATACATGAAATGACAGACAAGAATGGATAGCACAAATGTATATGCTTACATATCGATTATTGCCCTGCTAGTTTGCCTCCCTCCTGCAATACTGGTAAGGCTGAAGACCTTAATCCGACAGTCCGCACCTCATCGAGTTTTAAGCTGAGTATTGAAACTTTTTCAGATAGAGGGGCCTCAGTTAATGCAACACGGGTTTAAGGATGCAATTGCTGAAGTTGGTCTGCAGAAGTTTTTATCCGATCTTTTCTGGATCGGCTTGTTTTACCACTTGTACAATCAGGTAATATTCAAAGGTTCGGTGTCTGCTGATTTCTCAGTAAATTTGCGCCAAAATTTCTAGCTAACGTCCAAGTACCCGTTGCAGGTAGCTACAAATACTCTGGAGCGAGTTGCACCCCTTACACACGCTGTTGGAAACGTGCTGAAACGAGTACTTTTCATTGGGTTCTCCATAGTCGTATCTGGTAATTATTTTTCACTTACGGCTAAATTAATGCTAAGTTTCTTTCAAAATTTTGAGTTGGTCGGTCTCAGACACGAGATTATCTCATACAAGACCAACTAAGGTTAGTTATATATTATCTGCAGGCAACAAGATATCGACTCGAAGAGGAATTGGCACAGTAATTGCAATTGCAGGAGCTGCAGTGTATTCATTAATAAAAGCAAACATTGAGTAGATCATTCTAATTTTACAATTTGATCCGATTTCAGACATCTTTGTATCTGCAGAAGGCCAATGCTTCAGAAACATTATTGCGGGAATATTGATAGTTGAGATTATTTTGAGAAGAATGGTGATAGTTGGGATTATATTTATTAAATTACCCTTTTATCATATATATTTTTAATTTTTATGTTTTTATTGATTGATTGTATGATTAATTCGATTTTTTCCGTTTTTATTCATTATTTCGCTCTCCATGAGTGGTTTCTTTAGTATTTTGTTATATATATTTCCATCTTTGTTGTTGTTTCGTATTAATTCGATTGATTGTTGCCTTTTTTGTTGGTTGATTGTAGTTATTTCGTATTAATTCGATCGCTTGCTCGCTATTATAGATTATATTTGTTTCTGTTTCTGTGACGGATATGAGGAGTCAAAAATGAGAATTTAATCATTATTAATCAGATTATATTGTAGATTATATATTTCCATCGCTGTCATCATTTTTAATCACAAATTAATCACCTTTTTTAACCTGGGTTTTCCTTAATTTGAAATGGGAATTCATTAATTCTTATCATTTGGACTCCGTTTTTTGCTAGAAAGGGTATCCATTGGCTGAGATTCATATGATCCTCATCTGCTTCTTCTGGAACATTAAGATAAAACCTATGAATGGGACCATTGTGATGGAGTAGTATCCTGTTAATAATGCGGCTGTTTTTTCGCCAATCACAACTTCCGTCCTTATTTTCTTGCTGTTCTTGGAAATCATAATCAAAGATGAGATGCTGTAGTGATAACCAAGCACGTCTCCATTGTTTGGACAACACGCTTGTCTGTGCAGCCGTCCGAATAGGCAAACGTTCTAGGATATTATCAATCACAATATCCGGAACATTCCTGAGCGCATCTAGTGTAGTGGTATCATAGTACCCTCCCACGGTACTGACCGGGGTTCGATTCCCCGGATGCGCATTTACTTAATTTTTGTACCAAAAAACAATATCCGGAACATTCCCGAAAAAATCCATCATATTTTTCAAAGACCTCAAACAAGCTATATATTTGCACTGATTTAGACAAATACAAATTCTGGTTAGTAGTTATACTAATCATTGCCTTCAAAATTCTGGAGAGCAATTTCATTCAAACAAGGGACAACAATTTCATTACATTATTTCTAAAATTTAATGCAAACACAGTACATCAACATAAAATTAAGTTGATGGCCTAGAACGAAATTATATATGGGAATGAAATCAATTCATCTTCCTTAGAAAACCCAAAATTCTCAAAATAATCCCAACTATCAATATTCCCGCAATAACCCAAAACTTTCATACAACTATAACAAAATAATCACGTAAAACCCAAAAAAATAACAAACTTGAGACCTGGAAATTAACAAAAATGGAGGAGAGAGAGAAAGTAGAGTTTACATTAATGGGGGGTTGAAGAAGGTAGGTTGAAAGTGTGTAACGCAGCGTTTAGGGAAGAATGTAGGAAGATGAAGAGAGAAAAAAAAGAGGTTTGTTGTAGTGTATACAAGAGAAAGTGGTGAAATGCAGAGAAAATGTATGAAAGTACGAAATGTGTGTCTTTTGACAATTATGGTACTCTAGTACTCTACTATTGCATTTTGATTTATTAATCCCCTATCTATAAAAGGAAGGTCTTTTCTAGGCTTGTGATTGGCCGAAATTTTTTTTTTTTTCACACATTAACCAACCCCACTCTCTCCACTTATTCTCTATCCAATTAATTACCATCTCTCCTCATTTCTTATTATTTTTCATATACATATTCATATGTTAAAAAGCTTATGATAAAAAAAATTAATCACATTCAACCTTACAATAAAAGAAAATTTTTAAAAAATCGGAAATCTATATAGGGGACAACAAATTTTAATAAAAAAAAATTACAATTCCGGAAAATTAACCTCTTGGATACCTTGACAATTAAAATTAAATTAGAATTTTTGTATGAACGGTCTCATACTCTCATACCATAAGACGATCAATATATATAAAAAGAAAAATCGTTTATTAGAACTGAAGGAACAACTTTTTATATGAGACCGTATTACTCTATAATTTGTGACAATTAAAATGTATAAAAGCAAATTTATATACTATATAAACATATACATTAAATTTAACACGAGGCCCAAATTTTAAGATTTTGATGAAAAATAAATCCTAAAAATATATATATTTCCAAAATTATGAAAAAAAGGTCACTATTTAATCAAAAGTGGTCACTACGTATCAAAATGTGATCACTTTCCTACTGGTCGCATGTGCGACCGTCGTAAAGTAGAATTTTGCGAAATGGTAAATTAAGGCTACATAAAATAATACGAGTAATAATTATTATTAGGTGATATTGTCGACTCATGCATCTATATCGATCCATGTTTTTATATATGGCTGTCTATTAGCCCAAAATATATATTTTTACAAGCTCACAAATAGTTGAGGTCAACAAAAATATACAATGCCGTTTTATTATATACGGTTTTAGATTAAATCCCTTATCAATAAAAGGAACAACTTTTCCTTCTTTTTCATTGGTTGCTTAATTTTAGGAAATTAAAAACCTTCTTTCTCGCAATGTCCCACCACTCACACAAGGAGCTTTAATTTTTCTTCATTTTAATTTTTTCCATTTAACATTCTAAAGTTACAAATAATTTTTATCTCAATAATAAAAAAACCAACTTTACTCCAAATTCGAAAATAAAAAAATCACTAAAATTCTACCCAGAAGCATAAAATTGAACAATATTAAAAAAGTTGGACAATTAGAAGTAATTAACAAATATTTAGAAGTATGAAAAACGAAAAAAAAGGAAAAAAATTATACAAAGGGTTAAAAATTAACAAACATACGTATATCTAAAAAAATGAAAAAAATACACGAGGAGATAAAAATTAACAAAAAAACGTAAATTAAAAAATGAAAGAAACGTAGATCAAAGATTTTTGAATAAGATCAAATAAACCCAACCCATAAAATTAAAAAAATGAAAAAAATACACGAGGAGATAAAAATTAACTAAAAAACGTAGATTAAAAAATGAAAGAAACGTAGATCAATTTTTTTTGAATAAGATCAAATAAACCCAACCCATTAAATTAACAGAAAAAAATATAAATTTACGATTTTTAAGAAAATATAACAACCTTCGAGAATTAGTCAATTAAAACTACGTTAACATCGAGTAAAAAGATGGTCTTAATAACAATACATTATTATTTTCTTTATAAAATCATCCACAAATTTTAAGAGACTGCTATTAAAAATATTTCTATCATTTTACTTTCATTTAGAGAGTAAGTTATTTAAATGGTAAGATATAGAAATACAATACAATTTCTTTATCTATTTTATATGGTTCAAATTTATTTCATAATATCATGATTATTTATTTCAATTTATATAATCATTAAAAAAAATTAATTATACCCGTAAATCAATTATTTGGAGTCAAAATCATCCCCGAATTCATAATTTATATATTTCTCATTTAAGTTCATATTAAATTATATTTGTACTACTTTTTTAATATATTTACGAAATTTTTAGAAATAGACCCGTACATTTTTTGTACGGGCATAAAACTAGTTTATAGTTATAGTAAGGAAGAAGAATGAAAGAAAGTGATATGGGTTTACAGTAAAGAAGAAGAAGAAAAGCTTTGGTTTCTTTCCCGGTAAATTATTGTAAAATGAGGTGAGAAAGCGTTTTAAATACCCGAAATTTAAATTGATGTGTGACTTAATCTAGTCAACTTTTCACATTTTTTCTTGAAAATCTATACTCCCTCGCCTAGTCGCCTTCCATTCCAAAAATATAGAAAAATAAAGGTGAGGTGTGTTCAATACACCTCCAAAGACTCTTCTCCAAGTTCCTTCATTTCCTTCCCTCCCAACTCCTGAACTCAACTCCGTTTCTCAATCTCTTTCTCTTTCACCTCCAAACCCCTACGACTTTCTTCAATCCTCCGCTTCCTCTCCTCCAACTCCCTAAATTCCTCCACCAACCCCTTCATTTTCGACTCAAGCACTTTTATCTCCTCCCTCATTCCTTCTCTCCTCCAAACCCCTACGACTTTCTTCAACCCTCCGCTTCCTCTCCTCCAACTCCCTAAATTCCTCCACCAACCCCTTCTTTTTCGACTCAAACACTTCTATCTCCTCCCTCATTTGCTGCTTCTTTCTTGCTTCCAAACACCTACATTCCTCCATTTGCGACGTTTTTTAATAAACGACTCAAATAACATTGTGTATTTTTAAAAGACTTATTAAATTTAATTTTTGTTTGCTACTATTTAGTAAAAACGCCGCAAATGGAGCGTCGCAAATCAATGTTTTTCTACTGGTGGCACCTTGGTGTCCCTATTCTATTCTATGTTGCTATCATTTTACTTTCAGAGTTTCAGTCTTTCTTGTCAATTCATCTTCCTTAGAAAACCCAAAATTAAGTTGATGGGGGAAATAAAATTAGCAACTTTTATCATATTTCATGTTTAGTAAAATGTGGAAAAAAAAATTACATTTAAAAATAATAATAATAACAATAATCGTGGCAAATGTGTAATAAACATAACAATATTCGTGGCAAAATACTTATAAATGTGTAAAATTGTAATAAACATAACAATATTCGTGGTAAAATACTAATAGCCCCGGCCCTGAAAGTATCAGCACAAATAACAGCAGGTTTAAATCCCTTCTTCTGATAATAATGTGCATACTTTGTACAGGTCGTCGTCTTACCCGCCCCCTGTAAACCAACAAGCATAACCACGCTTGTTTTTCCTCTTGACGGGTGTAAAACATGGTTTTCCCGTATCTAGCAGACTACAAAGCTCGTCATAAACGGCTTTTTCGATCATTTTACGCTTGTTGTGACCCGTGGGAAGGCTATCAAAATTAAGCGTCTTCTTGATCTTGGTTGATAGGGCATTCACAAGTTGGAAACTAACATTGGCATTTAAAAGGGCACGGTTTATGTCGTTCAGACATTCGTTTAACACTCTCTCGTCAACAACTGTGGCGTTCATCATCTGCTTCATCGCAGTAGAAATACTGCTTCCTAGTTCTGATAACACCATTCTTGCTTTTGATTAATCCAAATCCAAATTGAAATTGAAATCGAAACGTGTGTTTTAAAACCCTAGAGGCTCTATACCCTATACTGAGATTTGCGTGTATTATATATATGAGATACTTTCCTAATCCCTATTTACGTGACAACAATATAATACTCCGTATAAGGAAATTAATAGATTGGAATATTAATCCAGAAAATTCTAGATTATTCTCGATCATCGTCTTTGTAAATATTATTTCAAAGTTCTAGATTATTCTGTAATGTTCTGGAATTTAGATAGGTGGACATAAAAAGCCTATTGATCAATATGGGAAGAAGCTCACTATATTTGGCTGCCAAATTTCCAACGGAATAATAGCGAAGTCCTAATATAGGTTGGATAATTCGAGGTTATAGTTGGGTCATTCATAACAATAGAACAATGGAGTTACACGCTTAAAACAATAGAGTTACTCGCCTAAAACAATGGAGTTACACGTCTAAAACAATGGATTTATACCTCTCAAACAATAGCGTTACAGGCTTAAAACAATAGAGTTACACACCTCAAACAATAGAGTTACAGGCCTAAAATAATAGAGTTCATATATTCAAACCATGGAGTTACAATTTTGGACCCATAAAGTTACACTATTAGAAATATGGAATTCCACTAATAAAACTAATAGAACTATGGAGTTATACTAATAAAATTAATAAAACAATGAAGTTTCACTAGAACAATGGACTTTCAACAATAGAACAATGGAGTTACACGCCTAAAACAATGGAGTTACACGCCTAAAACAATGGAGTTACACGCCTAAAACAATGGATTTATACCCTCAAACAATAGAGTTACAAGCCTAAAATAAAACGTACATTACCAAACAAGCCCGGGTTTCATATATTTTTGAGAAAATGGAACACACTTTTTAAACGTGTTTACTAGCCTTACCATTTTACAACTAAAACTGCTCAACTAATCTGCACAATCTTTACGTGGACATAAACATAAAGTGCAACAGAACATTAACGAGTAATTTCTAACTTTATTTTTAAAAAATTGTAGAAATCAAAATTATTTTATTACTAAAAATATTTATTAATATTTTTAGCATAAAAATTAATTCAGGATATCCACAATTACACTCTTCGAACCATGGAGTTACACTAATAGATTATATTTTGGATGGTGGTGGTAAAAAACCATGGAGTTCCTCTATTCAAACCATAGAGTTACACTATTTTACCCATGAAGTTACACTAATAGAACTATGGAGTTCCACTAATACTCCCTCCTACCCATAACAAATGTCTCATTTGATTAAAATATTCCACTCATATATTTAACAAATGGGACATTTGTTATGGGTAGGAGGGAGTAAATTAATAGAACTATGGACTTATACAAAAAAAACTAATAGAACAAATGAAGTTTCACTTATAAAACAATGGAATTACACATTTAAAATAATGGAGTTACACTTTTAAAATAACAGAGTTACACTATTAAAAACAATGGAGTTTTAGTCATAAAACAATAGAGTTATACTATTAAAAATTAATGGAGTTTCACTCCTAAAACAATAGAGTTACACTATTGAAACAATTGAGTTACACTTGTAGAAAAGTAGAGTTACACTTGTATATATCAATACATGTGGAACTCCATATCATTGGCTGTGAAACTCCATAGCATTGTCGGTGTAACTCCACTGTTTCATGAGAATAATTTCATTGATTCTTCAAACCTAAAAATAAAATTTAAACAAAAAAATGTAGATCCCCCATGTTTCACTCAATTCAATTTAATTTAATTTTTTTTATGTTTTGTAACTATTTAAATTATGATTCCAAATTTAATAACACAACATACATTAAGATAAGTTATTCCACAATAAATTATGCCACCATAAGTTATAAGTTATTCTAGAGTAAGAAAGTGGAAAGATAAGTTAGCTTCACTACGGTATACCACAATAAGTCCACAAAGTTGAATGATAAATTATCCATTATTCTACAATAAGTTATGCCACGAAGTTGCACTACATTAATACAATATTAGAGTTACACTCATAATTTTATAGAGTTACACACGAAAAATATTAGAGTTATACTCATAAATTTTTAAAACTCAAAAATAAATAATTAAAAGTTAAAGTTATGAGAGAAAATTAATTAGCCAAAGAATCTCAACCATCCAATCTCCAATATCCAATGGCTAATATTAGCACTCAAGGACTTAACCAAAGTGGACTCATTTGATCTTACTGTGTGGGTGAGGCCGAAGAAGCAACGGCTGCTTCCAGCTACTGCCGAATTTGATTTCATCAAGTGGTTCAGCAGCAAAACCCAACACTCGATGATACTGTTTTCAACTTGGTTACCAGGCAACAACGACATCATGGACTCCCTATTGACCATAAATACATTTGAAAATTTCACCAATTCCTCACTACAAAACAAATCATAATATAAGTAAGAGCACCCCCGTAAAACATGTATTGAACACTGTTCACACTAATAACATACTTACAACTTGTCGTCTGAAGCGGACTCGCTAAATGCATAATCCATTACGGCCTTCCTCAGACTCAGCACAGACGAGAATTTATCCTTCCGAATGCTCAAGAAATCTGACGCGACACGCTGATCAGCGGAAGGTTGTCCGCAGTCAATGGAGCACCCAATGTTTTCCGGTACGGCATCCATGCATGGTAGCTGGTGTGGAGAGTGGAATAAGAAGGGATGGTGGATAACAGCAAAGTGAGGGTCAGAAATCTCATCTGCCAACGTACTAACCACGGCTAAATCAGATGCCGCCTTCTTGTTCTTAATGGCAACTAAGGCCTGTGCTACCTCCAACGGGGCGTACCCCGCTTCCAGAAGGTCGGCCTTTACATACTCGGTTGCAACAGGGATTGGTTCCTCTTTTTGAACCATTATTTGATCAATTCCAGTTGTACTGTAAGGCACCAAGCTCCTAAACTCCCCGTCCGACGAAGTTAAATAAATTTTTGTTATGTTAAATAAAAATTATAGTTTACAAATTTTGCAGCGGGCCTAACGGGCTGTCCATGGACAAATTTATTTTGTCCAAGCCCGTCCATTAATTTTAGCGGGCCTAATTTTCTTGTTCGTACCCGCCTATTTTAATTTTTTTTTGTGACCAAGCCCGCTAATGAAGCAGGCCGAACGGGTGGGCCGAACGGGTTGGCCCGCATTTGGCCAGCTCTATGCAGATTTAAAGGTTGAATTAGTTAGGACAGAACGGCATCTTCTAAAAGAAATGGGATTTATTTGTCACGTGGAGCATCCGCATAAGTTTATTTCTAACTATTTAGCCACACTTGGGACACCGTCGGAGTTGAGACAGGATGCATGGAATCTAGCAAATGATAGGTTTGTACATTATTCTTTGTACTCTTGTTCTTGGTATTAGCTCACGTTAGCCAGTGATTAGGTTTCTTACGTCATTTCCGAGTTTAATCTGTAACACGATGGGCAATTGTGCAACTACAGAATCTGTTTTTGTGTTTCTACCGTTTCTGATGGCATGCTACTCATTTCAGTAATATTATTTTTCATTTTGTGTGCCCAGTTTGCGCACGACTCTCTGTGTACGATTCAAGAGTGAGGTGGTTGCATGTGGAGTTGTGTATGCTGCTGCGAGAAGGTTTGGAGTGCCCCTCCCTGAGAATCCACCGTGGTGGAAAGTTTTTGACGCTGATAAATCTAGCATAGATGAAGTGTGCAGAGTTTTGGCTCATCTTTACAGTCGTCCCAAGGCCAAGTATCTACCTGTATGTAAACAGCACGCTTCGTCCACAGCTTCCAGTAAGACATGGGATTCACAGACTCCG
Organism: Silene conica; assembly: GCA_029255685.2. Taxonomy (NCBI): domain Eukaryota; kingdom Viridiplantae; phylum Streptophyta; class Magnoliopsida; order Caryophyllales; family Caryophyllaceae; genus Silene; species Silene conica. Next base: position 98,072,604 of record CM055312.2, read on the forward strand.
TCTCTACCAAAAGTAAGTATGCCCTATATCACGGCAGACCCGAATTGGTTTTGTTTTCAAGATATATATGTAAAAGGAATATATCCCAGCATGTCCCAGTCAGCAGTTTACATTTTCTTTCTGCACGTGTTCTGCGTGGTAGGGTATGAATGTGGGACTCCCTCGAGCAAGTTGAGCTGGTACATGAAGTTGAGCTCGAGGGAGTACTAGTTTACATTTTCAACTGTTGTAACTTGTAACACTATGTTTAAGAAATTGTGCTGTTACTATTTATAACTCGAGCAAGTTGAGCTGGTACATGAAATCATGAAACAATTGTGTAATGTTTACAGGAAGGTTCATTAAGTACACCAGCTGCCAACTCTGACAGCAGTGGTATAAAGATAGGCTTCGCTACAGAATCTGGTGGATCCAAGGACCTTCCTATAAAGCAGGCGCCTAACAAGCTGAAAGGGTCTAAGAAAAGTGATGACATGTCAAAGGATACCCTAGTTCGAGGAGAAGGAGGAGAAGAGCCGCTGACTAAATTGAAGCACGATACCCAGAGAGGCACAAGTGGAGAGAGGAGCAAAGACAGGGAGACGGAGTGGAAAAGAGAAAGGGAGAGGAGCAAGGAACACGAAAGAGGAGACCTGAGGGAGCTATTGAAGTCTCGAAATCGTGAAAGAGGGAGAGAATCTGACAGGGAGCGAGAGCAATATGATGCTGATAGGGACCGAGATAAAGTTAAGGAGAAAAGTCATCGTTCCAGAGATAGAGCCAAGGATTCAGGTAAGTTATAGTACTATTTACATTAGCCGAGAGATTATTTGATTAATATTGTTGCAAGTCATCTGTAATTCTCTGTGGTTCTGATTGCATATATGAATATATCTATTAATGCAGGAGGGCCTTTGGACAAACTCAAGCATCATTCTTCCCGAGGTATGCTCCGGATTTCTTTTTCTATTTTTCGTTCTTACCTTTCACTTGAATGAATTAAGTGATGGTGTTTTATTCCTCTCTGATTGAGGTTCCTAATTGCAGATCGAGACCGTGATCGTGATCGAGATTACTACTATTCTTCTCGAGATAAGGATCGCCACAGGAGTCATTAGTGCTTGTTGAATAGAAGCTTTTTTTCTTGATTTATCTTGTACTTTGTCCATTTGGGATGTATACCATTTTGGGTAGGCTCAGGTGCGCTTCTTTCCTTTTTTTTGTTTTTTCTTATAGTCAGATCTGTCAATACACGTGCCATTTTAGTCTTGAGAATCAGTTTAATACCGCCCACCCCAAGTCGGCTGTCCGCATCTGCATCCTCACCCTTCATAGCCAATACCCCAGTTGACCACAACTCGTTGAGGCACACCACGCTCCCCAATTTGAAAATCAACCCCCACCTCCCACTGAAGATGTGTTGCTGATGGCCATGGCTGACTAGGGGGCCAATGATCACCCCTGAGCTTGTATGGTCGGTGCTCAGAATGGAACAGGTGCGATGCGATACACATTATCTACATTTTCTCAAATTGGTGTAGGTGCAATAGGAAGAATACTGTTCTTAAGCCTTCCCTAGTTGACACTATCACATGAATGACATCGAGCTGACTCTGAGTTAAGAATATATCAAGGCAATAAACACAAAAAAAGTCATATGGATAAAGATGTATCTTGACCATGGGTCACTAAAAACTATCGTGGCTTGTGAGCGAAGTCGTAACTCGTAACCTGACCCCACAAACCAACAGCCAATTGGCTGGCAGATCTGGTGAAACCTTAAGTCACCAAATCTTCGGCATTTCCCTACTCAAGATTGCTTACACGTGACTCGGCGTGTGAGTGACGCCTGAACAAACCCTGCTTTGATATGAATAAGTCCAGGCTAAACTGCTCTATATAGGCAACTGTCATTTACTTGAATGACGTGCACTTGTGTTGGTCGTTTGATTTCTTTTCTTTCTCGTCAGTGTATGGTCGGCTGTTATCATCGTCCAGGCCAGGTAGTCTTCGTCTTCCACCCCTGATGATAGACTACAATAGTACAATGGCTGTAACTGAATGGCGTGGAAAATTGTTCAAAGAATTGTTAGCAAAAGTAATCGCCTTACAACGCTTTGTAGCAAAATGGTGTTACTGATTTCTCAGTAAGATCACATCAAAATTTCTAGCTGATGTCCAAGTTCCTCATGCAGGTAGCTACAAATACTCTGGAAATGTGCTGAAGTGAGTATTTGTCATTGGGTTCTACATCGTCGTATTTGGTAATTACTTTTCACTTTCGACTCAGATCTAGATGATGCTAAGTTTCTAAACTGTACACGATTTAGTCTAAAGAGTTTCAAATACGATGGTGCTTATCTTATTTTACAAAACATGTATGAAACAGTTTTACATGGAGACCAACCTCATTTAGGAACACGTGTATTTGAGCCCGCCTCGCATATGAGTCTGTCTCATGCAAGACTTACTGAGGTTAGTTATATCATATGTGGTCGGAAGGCGTCACTAATTCAACTTGGCAAATGACAAGATCATTCTGTTGTTTTATCTTGATCTGATTACATACATCCTTGTATCTGCGGAAGGCCAATGCTTCAGTAACTACATGATATAAATTACAGAAAATGATTATCTAACTGTGTAGCTGAAACTGATATTGCGGATTTGTGGTTCTTTAGCATTTCCTGGAAACTGCCAGTCGCGGTATGCTGACACAGAATAAATATTGATGTAAATATTGTACGCCAATTATTTTAGTTTGGTTTAGCTTATCTAAGACTTTATAGCCATGAATATTGACAAAGTAAATGTAATTAGAAAGGAGTTGTGATTAAAGTTTGTCGAGCCATTTAAATGATCTCATTATTCTCATATGATGAGCTTAATTCGAGATTTGATGTTGGCTCGAGCTCATAATCATCGTAAGAGGTGGTACTCTAAATACTTTGATCTGATCCAAAGTTGATTGGCATTTCATTAGACCTTATATAGATTTGGACCTGAATTCGGCCGACATTTGAACTAGACCCGAACCTGAACTAACCACCCATCTCATTATAACCCGGCACGAATGTTTATTGTCACAAACTGATTAGTATCCATAAATAACTTGATAGTAGATGCCCCAAAAATAACTCGAACTTGTTATCATTTGACTCTATCCTATAAACCCGAAATAATCTGATTCGACCTGAACTTTACCCGTTTGCCAGGTCTAGGCCTAGTAATTCAACTTAAATTGATCTGAAGCCCTTGTTCAGACCGAAGCGTTTTGAAGTCTTTGAACCCAGCTGAGCTGAATTAAACTAAACTTAATAATACCGAACTGCATCTAAAGAAAAAGACCGAAATCTGACTCAAAATACCATTTACTTGGGCTATTTGTATTGGGTTAAAAGTTAACTCATGAATCATGCATGATCTGCTTGTCTAGAGTCCGGAGTTGTGAGCACATTTGAAGTAGAGAGTATATGACCGTTAAAAGGTCCGTTGACGCAAAGACAATATAGGACAGGAGCCACTGCCACTCCTATCTCTATTTCCCATACAAGTCTCATTAAAAACGGACATATTCGCCACAAATGAAGACAAACTACAGAGTATTAAGTAATACTACTCAAGTTGGTAGATAAGACAAAAACAAATTGTCTAGAGAGCACTATTATGTTTTTGTCTTATCTAACCACTTTGTTAATACTTGATCCGTCTTCTGTGACGGATATGTCCGTCTTTAACGAGAATTTGTGTTTCCTGCGTTCTTAAAAAGTGTTATTAATTTATGTTACTCTAAATATACTCTATATTTCATATACATTGAGATAATAAAACGAGTTAAATAATACACCAGTTATATAGATAAGACAAAAATTTGTATTCATATTAGATTCCGAGTATAGGTTAAGATCAAATTAAAATTAGAAAACTAAACACTTTTAGAAAACCATGTTAGTTCATGCTCTAATCTCACCACAACTTTATTTAATTCTACCTCGGAAAATAACAACAAATTTTGAAGCACTATCACAAATTGTAGATTCTGAAACTGACCTCAAATGTTGAAAACAACAAACACATACTTCCGACTCCGACCATTTCTTTACGTTTTGCTTTTTCAATGTCTCACTCAATCGGTTTTTCAATTTTCCATTTTATATATCGGAAAGTTCCTTATATGCGCATTTTATTTCTTTCGTATACAAGTACTCGTATATTTTACTTTCACTTTTCTCTCGAGCTTCGAAAAATGCATACAGTGTCATCGAGGTTTGACATTTTATCCAAAATTTCACAATTTTCCGATCCAGAAAACTTTGAGAGACTATAATTGGGTAAACAGTTTAAAAAATGGTATTTTTTTCAAATCAATAACCTTTCGGAACACTAGGATTTAAAAAAAAATGTATTTAGATCTTGTGGCTAGTTGTTTTCGTTTTTTCTGGTCAAACAAACTTTGACTGACCATATTTCTTGACCACGAATTCCAAACTCGATAAATTTTTTTCAGGTCGTAGTTCTAAAACGTATGATCGATTTGAAAAAAAAATCGTCACTTTCTGAGCTCATAACTACGAGTTATGATCTCAAGAACACCATATATATTACTTCTTTTAGATATTGTGACAAAGTAAACGTAAAGAAATGACGGAGACAAAAGATGACGGGTTTTGGTACTAGTATAAAAAGGACAAACTTAGGACAAATTCCCATCATAATAATAGAAAAACTACACACCTATCACTTCATTCAACTCCATTTCTCTTTATAGTCCCACACCAACTTTTCTTCTCTCTCAATATTATTGCCTTTCATTTCTCAATACCTCTCAACTTTCACTCTCTTTTTCTTCATTTCACCATTAAACCATTAACTCAAATAACCTTCTCTTTAATATAATAATAATAGTGTTATATTAGTTTACATCTTTAATCATGGCTGTTTTAGTCTTCTTAGCTCTTTTCTTGAGCTTCACTAGCTACTCAAGTAAGCATCTTAAATCATAATGCCTTTATTTATCATACTTATTGTATAAGACCGTCTTATAGTGTGAGACGGTTTTTTTATATATATAAAGTGCTAGTTGTTTACTTATTTATTAGAAATATTTTATGTTGATAAAGACTTGTGCAGTTATGGCCTTATGGGTAATTAATATTTTTTTCTTATAAAATTTTAATTAGTAGGTCTAGTTAAAAATGTGACATTTAGCCAAATGATTAAACTTGAACATGTAAATGGTATAATTACTGTCCGTCTTAAAATTTAAAAATTTAAAACGGGTCGAATCTATTTAAATGTGGTATCATTTGACACGTTTTAAGCCCAATATTCTGGTTTTCTCAAAAAAAATGATTTCTTTTTCAAATTTCTAGCAAAATTTTAATTAGTGGGTCTAGTTTAAAAATGTGACATTTACCCAAATGATTAAACTTGAGTATGTAAATGAGTATAATGAGCGTCGTTTTAAATTTTAAAACGGGTCAAATCTATCTAAATAAGTTACTATTTGACACGTTTTAATCTCGAGACGGAGATAAGACGGAGATAATGTACATCTTAAGAGTAGTGGGTTAACTTAAAAATTTGATTTTTTTTTCAAATGTCTAGCAAAATTGGAAGAATATAAATTTGCTGATTGTTGAAGGTCTTATAGGTAATTAATATTATTTTTTTTGTTTTTATTTTGCTTATCAAATTTTAATTAGTGGGTCAAGTAAAAATGTGACATTTACCCAAATTTATAGAATTTTTTTCAAATGTTTTCATACTATTATTCTGGATTTTTACTGATTATTAAACTTGAATAATGTAAATGAGTATAATTACTGATTAAACTTAAATTTAAAACGGGTCAAATCTATCTAAATGGCTACTATTTGACACGTTTTAAGCTTAAAAGTAGTGGGTTAACTTAAAAATTTGATTTTTTTTCAAATTTCTAGCAAAATTTAAAGAATGAAAATTTGCTGATTGTTGAAGTTGATAATGTAATGGGGTACAGGTGCTCAATACTGTCTGTGTAAACCCGGGTCACAGGCTCCGGATCCGTATAAGAAAGTGATAGATTATGCATGTGGTAATGGAGCAAATTGTAGTCCAATACAACCAAATGGACCATGTTATCAAGCTAATAATGTTCAAGCATTATGTAGTTATGCTGCTAATAGTTATTATCAGAACAAAAAATCACAGGGTGCTACCTGTGATTTTGGTGATGTTGCTGCTCCTGCTGGTTCCCTTCCTACTGGTATGTTATGTACTCGGACACGACACGGCACTTTGACACTTTATTTTAGACATTTGCAGTCGAGGCGGCGTAACATGGCTGGTGATTTGATTTGATAATTAGCTTGTTTCTGGTTTTGTAGGTTTGCCTTCTGGATGTTCATATCCAACTAGTGCAGGGTATGGGAATTCTTTTTTTTAATGATTTGATGATTAAATTTATTCTGCTGTTAGATTACTATGTACGAACTATGTTACTCCTACTCGTCTTAAAGGGTTGGATTCAGGTGCGTATCCAAGTGTCGGACATTGTCACGTTTTTGGTGTAAAATGAAGTGTCCGGGTCCATAAGCTGATATGAAGTGTCGAAATAACATAGTTGTTATAATGGAAGCACACCGAAAGATAAAAACAAACAATAAAGAACAATACGCACAGATTTACGTGGTTCACTAATGGTGTGTTAGCTACGTCCACAGGGCAGAAGGGATAGAGTTTTATTAATGTGAGGAGTTTTTTGATTACAGATTCAGAACAGTATTGTATGATGACCTCTACCCTAGAGGTTAAGAGTTTATATAGTATTCTTAACCTAATACAATACAGATTTGACCTAATCTAGTAAGGCCCAGACAGAAACCCTAGCCCAATACAGAATTCAGAGACCCCCACATAGTCGTTCAAAGCGGCGACTAACAGATTCAAGGCATAGACCCAACAATAGTGTACAAATGTCACATGGTAAGGTTGCGTGTATCTGACTCCCCTACCTCGCAACTTGAGGGTGCAAGTGGGGGGCTAGGGTAGTGTTGTTAGATTGCTATATTCTGTTGGCCAACACTAAAATCCACTGTTTTTTTTACTGCACTAGTTTTTACTGCATTGCATTTTTACCAAGAACAAAGTTTCTGGCAGTCATATTTCCAACATTTGTTCCGTCCCACTCACTTGTTTACCTTTAATTAAAATTCTCGTCTCAGAGATTAATATGGAGTAATAGGAGAATTATTGACTTGACGGAGTGACAATATGGTCTTCGAAGGATTCAGTGGTTGTATGACTAATATACCATTATATAATGTACACTGAACACGGTCAAAATATACATGTGAAAATATAGTTCCGATTCTGTATATACTGATAAATCCCTTGAAAAGTATTATTCCCACTGAACAGTGACGATATGGTCATCCAATGGTCCACACGCGGAAATGGGGAAATGGAAAAATCGGATGGTCCTAAATTTACTTTATCAAAATAAAAGAAGCCGCCTGTCCTCCTTCCTCCGTTTTTTTTTCTTTACATTTTATAAAAAAGTTATTCAACTCTTAGATTACTTCAATTAGCATATGTTGAAAAATAAACCTCTATTTTTTCAAACTCTCACATTGTTTATATTTGAAGAATGTCTTTTTAGAAAAGCATAGGTTAGGTGAGGAATGAACCTCCTACCATCCCGGTCAATTGTTATCGAGCAATGAGAAGACTCAGAAGAGCTATTGACCGGGACGGAGTGAGTGAGTACCTTTACCTCCTACCTGGCCGAGTGACCAAACGGTCCAAACCCGTATAAGAAACATATATTTTTGCTTATATGGATACGGCAATGCGGGACGTAAAGGAAAAACCTTTACCTCCTACCTGGCCGAGCAACCAAACCCGTCTAAGAAAAATATATTTTTGCTTATATGGATACGGCCATGCGGGACGTAAAGGAGAAACCTTTACCTCCTATCTGGCCGAGCAACCAAACCCGTCTAAGAAAAATATATTTTTGTTTATATGGATACGGCCATGCGGGACGTAAAGGAGAAACCTTTACCTCCTACCTGGCCGAGCAACCAAACCCGTCTACAACAACAACAACATCAGAGCCTCAGTCCCAAAATGTTTTGGGGTCGGCTGACATGAATCATCCTTTGGAACCGTCATGAGCAACCAAACCCGTCTAAGAAAAATATATTTTTGCTTATATGGAAGCGGCTATGCGGAATGCACACGAGAAGGCGGAATCTTTCTTGCAAAGTTAATGCATGCTTCATGCTTGCTTGTTTTCTAATGATGTTTTCAACAACAATTATTAAATGAACCTTACTTTTTGTTATATTTGGCTTACATGAGTTGTGTCAATCAAACATTTAGATTCTTGTGGTTACTTATATTTACTCCACAGTAAAAAAAAAAAAAAGTTCACTTAATGGGAATTACCTGATAAAAATGTTATACTAAGAATACTAACATATTTGCAGAAGTATTTGTATAGTAGTGTTTGTTTCATTGATTGATTCTGGTTTGTTGGTTGGCATTTGCTTGGTGAGCTGTCAAGATGCTGATGTCTCATTATTTTAACCTTTTTTCTGCATTTTGCTCTGCAAAGTAACTTAGTGTACAACCCAACTAATTTCTTGTCTGTTTGTTCAGTACTGAGTTACTGTATTCAATTGTCGTAAACATCTGAGTTACTGTATTCAATTGTCGTAAACATCGGTTTCATTCTTGATCCGGTGGGAAATCGGCCGTTGCAGTCTAATCTTGGCCGTTTAACCGTTAAACTGTTAATGTTGAATTCCATTTTATATGTTCTAAAACATTTTTTTTTACAAAACGGCCGTAGTGTTATGGGCAATTGGGCATACTCCGTATTTAGCATACGACGTAGTTATTAGGAATATTAATAATAGTTGGGCCTCAACCATTACCTTAAGGTTTTGGTTGAGACGGTTCATCTATCATGGTATCAGAGCCAGTGTGACCGAAGGTCACGGGTTCGAATCCTGGCAACCTCAAAACCCCTCAAAAACACGATGTGAAAACCCAGCACACGGTATGGGGGAGCCTGTGCAAACTAACCACTCTTCAAGCCCAACCGGCATTTGAGTGAGGGAGCGTATTAGGAATATTAATAATAGTTGGGCTCAACCATTACCTTAAGGTTTTGGTTGAGACGGTTCATCTATCAGTAGTTACTTGTCTCTGTTATGTATTGTTGGTTGGTGCGTGTTTTGTTGTCTGTTTGTTGAGTTATTCCAGTGTGGTAATGGGTTTCATTCTTGATCCCAGGAAACCAGCCATCGCAGTCTAATCTTGGTCGTTTTGCTGTTAAAATGGGGAATTCCAATTTATAATACCAGGATTAACATACAAAACCTTTACAAAACAGTCGTAGTCTAGTGTTTTACCGTGTTTTTTCTTTGACGAAAATGGTATGATCGTATATTTGGTAATGTACGAAGTAGTTGCTTTTGTCTTTTCGGTATTGTTGTTTGAATGTTTGGTGTCATGTGTCCGTCCGTTGCTGTAATCTTTGCTATTTATACACACTTCATCAAATGCTTCCACCAGAAAGTTGGGTGTTTAGGTGGCCATGTTTACAACTTATACGATATCCTTAAACGATGTTTTCTCCAACCTCGAGTTGTTACATCGGCTGTTTAGGTTTGTTCTAAAGTCGGTGACATTGGACTTGTTATTAGATTTCGACTTTAGAATTGATCTAGGACCGTTTGTCGACGTGTCAATGACTTGATATTTGTCTGATGTATGTGTAACACTGGCTATATTTTTTGATCTATAGCCCAGCGTCAACCGGACCCGGGATCTCAACTTCTCCTGGCGGTGGTGGTGGCGGTGTGAATGGTGTGAACACGGGTTACACCGGCATGGGACCGACAAGCAGCTTTACTGATCCAAATGATGCCACTTCTCTTCTAAAAATATCAAACTGCATCGTGTCGCTTGCTCTAACCTTCGTGACCATGTTATTGATCCTGCGGGCTTAGAAAAGTTGTTGGCGTTCGTTGCAAAATAGACGAGATCAAATCAAGGATGAGATTTTGCCGGAAATTAGAATGTGATGTCGTTAGTGGCATATTAAGTGTTCGCGAGTATGGCTCCTAACTTCACTCGGGTGTTCTTTTAAGATGCTTCACCTTTTTCCACTCGAATCCTTTTTCGTTTAATGTGTAATGTATATCTAAGCTTAGCTGCCTAGCCTCGACTTTGAGGTCGCAGTCGACTAGTACTAGTACCACCGTGATGTAACGAGAAAACCCTTTTATGTCGCCTTCAAATGCAATTATAGCGTACTGTTATGTTGTATCGTTCCACGTGGTTGGTTTGGGGTTCGAGTTTAGGTCAATTTGGGTCTGGTGGAAACTGGTCATTTCGAATTGTGATTAGGGCAATTTCCTCAGAGGTAAAAAGAAGAATTCGTGCATCGGAAATGGCAATAAACAATGAACGATGTTTTGTTTTTTTTACAGAAATACTCCCTCCGATTCATCAGGATCTTTACATTTGGTTTTGGGTCGCATTTTTATGCAAGAAGGGTACTCATACTATCGACAATGGAGCATTTTTCTGCTGAGCAAATTTGATAATCAAGTCGGCTGCTGAATTCGGCTTCTCTACGTGAGGCAGATGCCCACAATCGGGTATCTGGCATAATTTAGCATCCTGCAGCTCCCCATGCAATTTCTGCAGCATCGTTGCAGTTAAGAATCAGGAAAGTAGGACAAGTCGGATCAAGACTGAATCCCGGCTCTATCCATGAAATTTTATTGTTAATCAACAGAATTATATATTTACCACTGCAAGCTTGTACTCGATAATCTGATCATCCTCGCCCCATATGATAAGCGTCTGCTGCTTCACCTGCCAAAAACATACATCTTTGAGCAACGCTGTTTGATAACCGACTAATGCATGGACTTGAGGCGAGAAAGGGAATACTGCAGATACCTGTTTTATGAGTGAAACAACATTATAACCGCCGCTGGTCATGAAATTAACAGTTGCATCCTCCCACCAAGGGTATAAGCAATGCAAACGGCCGATCTGTTAGACCATGTAAAAGAGCATACTGTTTATCCAAAATAATCAACTTGGGTAGAAAAACGTGTTTGATGAACTATACAATCAGGGTACCTTCATCCAGTCTAGGCTCGTCTCAAAGGATACATTATTGAAGGCTACACGATTCACGTAGAATCGTAGGGGAACACTCTTCAACAAAGAAACCTGATCAAATACGGAAAATGACAGCAGCGAACTAACTACATTAAATAAGAACAAATGGTAGCACAGGGTGTTTGGGAAAAGTGGCGTATATAGCAAAGAGCACTCACACCAGCATAAGCAAAAACACGAGGCAACGTTGCCAGGTTACCAGTACCCTCGGAATATACACTTGCATCAACCAGTATCAGTTTCCTGACCTGGCAGATTGGGAGGAGGTCAAATGTTCTGAATGCACATATCTGTACGCGGAGAAAGTCTAATTTCGAGAAGCTACTTACTGCTTCTGGATGATTAACTGCAAGGTCAATCGCGACAGCTGCTCCCAGACTTGGGCCAACGAGTATCATTGGCCTTTTAATGTAGGATTTCCAGAACTAAGAAACGTAAAACATAGACGTCAAATTGTACAATCGATAAATTTGGGATAGAGGCAGTAATTTGGGATAGCGACAGCTACCTGATACAGATGATCACGCTTGGATGCTACATTACAGGATGGTCGTCTTTCTAATATGAAAGCACATCCAAATAAGCGCAGACACGGAAAACGTAACTCAGAAAATGGGAAGTTTAAAAGATAACTAGAGTCTAGAGTACATGAGCGACTCCATACCTAAATCGGAAAAACCCCAGCCAAGAATGTCAAAAGCCCAGCTCTCCAAGCCAGCTTCCTCGAGGAGGGGATAAGTGTATCTCCATTCTAAACAAGAACTGAAGAATAAATGCAATGAACTAAGGAGACACTACAGGAATTTGATTTCGAAGAACCTGTAAGTTTCGTGAAAAAACTGACCTATCAAATCCATGTAGAAGAACAACTGGATCGGTGTTTCCTTGGATCAACGGCCTCACACAACTACTCATGATGGAAGCTTCGGAGAATGTGGACTATGCAAACATCAATGTCACAATAGTTAGATATAAAATAACATTAAACCTACGGAACATAGTTGCTTAGTTTTATAATTCACATTATTAGCATGGTGAAGTTTAGATGTAAGAAAACCACCACATACAGAGAAACAATGGTACACTGGGATGAATCTCATAAGCGTTTCAAGCATGTCGACTGACTAACATACATAGCAAAATTAGTAATTAGTCAAGCACAGGAGTGAAAAACCAGTCGGCGTGACTGTAATTTGAAAAATTTAGACTTCTCATTTTTCCACCATTCTTAATTTGTGCCCTCACTACGACACTAGTACACTACCATTCTGTCAGAACTTATCTATTAAGGCAATGGTCATCATTCCTCTCATGAGCCATGACAAAAGAAAGAAACTTTTCCAAAAATAAATACTTCCTCCGTCCCAATAAATTGTCTACCCTTTTTATTCATTGTAAGGAGAATTTTGATCAAAGGTAAACCGATAATTGGGACAGACGGAGTATTATTAGACAACAATCTTTCAATAACTTTGCTTCTACATGCAATTCAAGTCCATTATCCAGCCTATAATCTCCTCCAATTACTCCATCACAAATCAAATTCACATTTCACCCAACAACATCACACAATGCCTCAAAAGCTCCCACCTTTGGCAAAGTAAGCGAGTCGGATGTACACATCTTTCCCTTGTCCCGGAAAATTTAGAGAAATTGTACTCCTATCCGAATACAAAGCGTCTTGCTTGTGACGGACAATTCGTCACAAGTTGAAAACGGATAGTGTACCTCTCACAACAAAGCAACTGGGAGGACAAGTGGGGAAATGGAGCATCCATGGATAGTGCCACCTGTATTTAGTGAGAAGGAATTATCCGTCTTCAACTATAGTGTCCGTCTTCAATGAGAATTTGTGATCGGAATAACCCATGAAGAAAATTGCGTCGAGAATTGCATCAACTCATTACTACTCAATATAAGAATCAAAATTCACACGTCTTCATTCATTACATCACATCAAGTTTAATATCAAAATTCCCAACAATTCAACAACAAACTGAACCAATCTACTTAAACTATGCTCAATTTAGTACTGCAAAAGGGTAGGGGTTGGATGTACGCAACCTTACAATTATACTAGCAACACAAAGAGACTATTTCCGAATAACCCAATACGAAAATTAAATCGAGAAGTACATTGAATGAGTGATACTAACCTGAACAGGCAACCTTTCGATTCTTTTAGCCAAATTTAGGGCAAAGGGGTCTTTAATATCATCAATTTCCTTAGGGAGAAATGATGGGAACCCATTTGCATAAACCCTAAATTGAAAACTCCTATTGAATTGGGGTTTGTTAGAGGAATTGAAAGATGAAATTGGTGGAAGGAGGAAGGGTGATGAAGCTGACATTGGTAGTGTCAAGGTCAGCTGTTGTGGGATGCAACAGTTCAGTGGATAACAGAGTAACACATATCACAAATTCTTATTTGCAACCCACTATCCGTCGCAAGTTTGTGACGGATACCGTTTTCTCTCACAAAATACCCACTTTTTCTCTCTCTCTAACACTATTCATGTGGTCTCCTTTCTCCACTAACTCATTTTGTATCCATTTTATCTCACAAAATATCCGTCACAAATGGTGACCCGTCGCAAGCAAGACTTACTAAACACATATACATATGCTCATTTAGGACATTTACCAAAGTTGCTTGGGAGCCTAGGACGGGTTCGGAAAAAAATTACGTATTTAATTTATTACCTCATATCCTACTATTTATTGACGAGTTCGGAAAAAAACTTTAATATAAAACTTACTCTTATACTTCCTCCATTCATATCCAAACTACACCTATTCCATTTTAATCGATTCATATCCAAACTACACATTTCCTAATAAAGCCAACAAAATTACTAAAATATCCTTATGAATATCAATTATTTACCCAAAATGCCATCAAATGACCCATCTGTTGAATAACAGAATAGGAATTATGTATGTTTGATATGAACAAATGGTTATAAAATAGAATTGAATTTGTGAAAGATAAAATTGATATTGATAATTCTGTTATATGAAAAGTAAATTACAATGATAAGTTTGTTACTATTTATAACAAACTTCTTATAACAAACTTTTTAACCATAGTTAAAACTTAACTACTTATAACAAACTATGATTAAGACTTCTATTATCCAATATTCCCCCCTTAAGGTGGATTATCTTGAATGAGTAATCCAAGCTTAGACGAGAAAAACTGATGTTGAACAGACCCAAGAGGCTTCGTCATGAGGTCTGCCAACTGTAGAGTAGTTTTGACATATTTGGTTTGAAGAAAGCCTTGTTGCTGTTTATCCCTTACGAAATGACAGTCTATACTTAAATGCTTGGTCCTCTCATGAAACACAGGATTTTCTGAGATATGGAGAGCAGCTTTGTTGTCACAAAATAGATCAATAGGCTGTGTATTAGGCACTCCCAAATCCTGCAACAAAGCTTGCAACCAAACCAATTCTGAAGTGGTGTAGGACAAACTGCGGTATTCAGATTCTGCAGAACTTTTACTGACTGTTGCTTGCTTTTTGGTCTTCCATGAAACCAAAGAAGAGCCTAGCAAAACACAGTATCCACTTAATGACTTGCAGGAATAGGCGCATTGTCCCCAATCAGCATCACTATAAGCAGTGACCTGAAAGTTAGACTGTGCACTGTAAAATAAACCGGCATTGATGGTTCCTTTAAGATACTTGACAACGTGTAATGCAGCTTGCAAATGAGGCAGTCGTGGTTGGCTTACAAACTAACTCAAGTGTTGAATGCTATAGGAAATATCAGGTCTAGACATATTCAGATAGAGCAATCTACCTATTAGCCTTCGATATTGCTCTGGATTTTCCAGAATTTCTCCTTGATCAATTGATAACTTCAGACCTTGTTGCATAGGGAACTTGGTAGAGGAACAATTTTCCATTTGCAAGTCTTGGAGTATATCAAGGATATACTTTCTTTGATTGATTATCAAACCAGTAGCATTCCTAGATATTTCTAATCCCAAGAAATATCTCATATGTCCTAAATCCTTGATAGAGTAGGCTGAATGTAACTGATGTTTGACATGATCAATCTCTGAAACTGATGTACCAGTTAATAGGACATCATCTACATATACTAGAATAGCAGTAAAAGATCCATCCTCTGAACTGTTTTTGGTGAATAAGGAGTAATCCTGTTTGGATTGAACATAACCAAGTTTTTGTAAAAACGCAGTCAATTCCTTATTCCACTGTCGAGAGGCCTGCTTGAGCCCATATAGAGATCTCTGCAGTTTACACACCATGCCTTTCTCAACAGTATATCCCTCTGGAGGTCTCATATACACCTCCTCATCAAGGAAGCCATGTAAAAAAGCGTTGTTTATGTCAAGTTGAAAGAGAGGCCAGCCTTTTGCAGCAGCAAGAGCCAATAAGGTTCTGACTGTTGTGAATTTAGCAACTGGAGAGAACGTGTGTTTATAGTCTTTATCTTTAACTTGATTGAACCCCTTTGCCACTATCCTCGCTTTAAATCTTTCTACGGATCCATCAGGCAAATACTTAATCTTGTAAACCCACTTAGAACCAATTGCCTTATGTCCAGTGGGCAACTGTACAACATCCCAAGTTCTATTTGTTTCCAAAGCAGTAATCTTCTTTTGCATAGCTTCAACCCATCTTGGATCTTGCTGTGCTTGTTTAAAAGAATATGGTTCATGCTCTTGGAAAACAGTAGACAACGAACCAACATAGGCTGGATGATAATCTTCAAGTCTGCTAAGGACAGCAGACTGGAAGACAGAATGCTGTACTGAACCAGCAGTAGACTGACCAGGCAACTTGCAGTGATAATCCTGCAACCAGGTAGAAGGCTGCCTAGGCCTTGAAGATTTTCTGATGTTATGATGCTCTATATGCTGATTTACAACACTGTCAGTAGCATCAGCATTTGGAGCAAGAGAAGCATCAGTACTGGCAGCAGCATCAGTGCCAGTATGAGCATCAATACTGGCAGCAGCATCAGTGCCAGTATGAGCATCAGAAACTGTTGGTGAAACAGTCACTAAAGATTCTTTGTTGGATGAAATCAGAACAGAAGAAATGGCTGGATTCACCAGAGTAGTTGATGTAATGTTCAAGTCCTCATGTTGCCTTTCTTTATGAAAAGGAAAAACCTGTTCTTTGAAAACAACATCTCGACTAACAAACACTTTGTGTAAATTTAAGTCATATAATTTGTATCCTTTTTGGTTATGAGGATAACCAATGAAAATGCATTCCCTAGCCCTACTACCAAACTTATCAGAAAAGGTAGGAGGCATGGTTGAATAACATAAGCAACCAAAAGTTTTCAAAGAATCATATGAAGGCAATTTGCCAAATAACAACTCAAAAGGAGTTTTATGTTGAATAATAGGAGTAGGCATAAGATTAATCAAATAAGTGGCTGTTAGAAGACAATCACCCCAAAACTTAATTGGCAGATTAGCATGAAACTTCAAAGCTCTTGCTGTTTCTAACAAGTGTCTATGTTTGCGTTCAACCCTACCATTTTGTTGAGGGGTACCAACCACACTAGTTTGATGCAATATACCTTTCTCCTTAAACAAAGAACCACACTGCACTTGTAAGAACTCAGTACCATTGTCAGATCTAATGGTCTTAATATGAGCTTGAAAATGATTAGTAACATAAGCAAAGAAATTTTTCACCAAAACAAGAACCTGATCTTTGTTTTGAAACAAAATAGTCCAAGTATTCCTAGAATAGTCATCTAGGATAGTCAAGAAATATCTTGCACCAGACATAGAAGGGATCCTATATGGACCCCAAACATCCATGTGAATCAAATGAAAACAAGCAGTAGCTCTACTAGAACTAAGAGGAAAAGGCAACTTATGATGCTTTGCAAGAACACAAGATTGACAATGAAACTGGTCTGGTTTTATTACTTTGTTATATGCAGATACAAACTTTAGTCTATCATTAGACATATGTCCCATTCGTGCATGAATTAAACTAAGAGACTGAGTATTAACAACAGAAGCAGCAGAGTAAGCAAGAAACTTAGAAGCTACAAGATCCTGAATGGAATTAACAAGAAAAACATTCTTAACAGACTGTGCATGAAATCTATATAGATCCCCAACTCGTCTGCCCTTAGCAACAATCTTACTAGTTGAAATGTCCTGAAACAAAAAATCATGAGGATTAAAAGACACAAATAACTGACTTTGATCCAACAACTTACTTACAGATAACAGGTTCTGTGTAAAGTCTGGAATAAGAAAAACATTATACAGTGTAAGTGTATCTGTTAAAAATACTGTGCCAGTTTTATGAACAAGCTTAACACTACCATCAGGTAGTCCAACTCTTATAGGTTTGTGAAGAACATGTAAATTAGCTAATAGAGAAACATCATACGTCATGTGATCTGATGCTCCAGTGTCTACTATCCAGTCTGATAAAATAGCAGATTTATTGACAGTAAAAACATGAGAAGAGGAAATAATACCTGCAAAATTATTCAAAGAAAGGGTGGATTGTTGATCATTAATTCTTTTAAGAACCTGATCAACAACAGATGTAATAATACCATCCAATGCTTCAGTATTTAGATTAACTGCATTATTGCCAGCATGAACTATGTCTTCTGAAACAACTTCTTCCAAAGGTGAATCAAGAACATCAGCAGAATTGGCTGCTCTCTTTGGTGGAATTGACTTGGCTTGAGAAACCTTCTCTTTACTCTTAGCTTTATCACCAGGAAAACCTCGAATTACAAAGCAATTAGTTGGATTGTGACCTGTTTTGTTGCAATGAGGACACTTATTAAGACCAAAACAAGTCTCTCTAGTATGGCCAGCTCTATTGCAATGATCACAGTATTTGCTATTGGCAGGGACACTTGTCTCAGAATTTTTATTATTCTGAAAACTTGGTTTCTTGGTATCTGAATGCTTATAAGTAGCATAGGCAGTAGAATCAGACAAAGTGGACACAGCATCTGTGATCTGCTTTTGCCTTTCAATCTTTTGTAATAAGGCCAACACCTTATTCATGGAAGGTAATGGCTCTAAGGAAAGAATTTGCGTCCTTATCGCATCATAGCTGCTGTTCAGATTCATAAGAAATTGTATAATCTTGGCATTGTTTTCTCTGTCAATCATTTTCTTAACGAGAGCACAAGAACAAAAGGTAATCTTGCCACATGAGCAAGCAGGTAAAGGATCAAGAGAATCAAGAGTCTCCCATAAATTTTTCATCTTGCTATAATATTCAACAAGAGAAAGGTTTTCCTGAGCAATAGCACCCAAATCTTTTGTTAATTGGTATACTTCCAGAGCATTGGATTGACCAAAACGTTCAACCAACTCACTCCAAAATTCTCTGGAAGAACCAACATACTTGAAATTGTCACGAAGACCCTTATCCAAAGAGTTAGAAATCCACCTCATGATCATGAAATCACACCTCTTCCACTGTTTATGTCGTTTGTCAGAGGAGGGAGGCATAGGACAAGAGCCATCCAGAATACCATCTTTATTCTTGGCTGCCAAAGCCATAAGGACCTCTCGTTTCCAACCAAGAAAATCATGGCCTTCAAAAAGAAAAGATGACAGAGTAGCAGTTGGTTGATCAGATGTGGAAAGATATAATGGATCGTCATAGTAATCAAAGGTTGAAGAAGAAGCATCAGCAGGAATTTCAGGCATGATGAGAAGAAAAACCTAAAAGAAAGTGCGGAAGCGATTTTAAAAGAAGAAAAACTTATTTATTTCTTGTTATATTCAAGCAAGAAAGATACCATGTTGAATAACAGAATAGGAATTATGTATGTTTGATATGAACAAATGGTTATAGAATAGAATTGAATTTGTGAAAGATAAAATTGATATTGATAATTCTGTTATATGAAAAGTAAATTACAATGATAAGTTTGTTACTATTTATAACAAACTTCTTATAACAAACTTTTTAACCATAGTTAAAACTTAACTACTTATAACAAACTATGATTAAGACTTCTATTATCCAATACCATCATTACTCCACCACAAACAATAAAAAAATATCATACACACTTTCCATTGTACTTTCAATCATATATTTAATAAACTCTTAAAATTTGTGCATAAAGCATAAATACAATTTGGATATGAATGGAGGAAGTATAAAAGAAAAAAAGTGAAATAAAGTATTTGCTCATCTCTTTTCACTACAACGAAAACACAGTCGGGCGACAAATATTGGCGACTGAAATCTGTCGCAAAACACCTATTGGCGACGGACAACAGTCGCCAAACAGTTGTCGCTGACTTTTGTCGCCAAAAAAATTCGGGCGACTGAAATCCGTCGCCAAATTTGGCGACAGACATGGTAGTCGCCAAAGACACAAATTGGCGACAGACAGGGCAGTCGCCAAATTGGCGACAGAAGTGAAGCAGTCGCCAAATTGGCGACAGACTTCAGTCGCCAATTCCCCCTGTTCAGTCGCCAATGCTCCTGACTTTCCAGGAGCTTTGGTTTCTTGTGCTCTGTTTTGGCGACGGATTTCCGTCGCCATTACTTCATTTCAGTCGCCAAATTTCCTGAGCATTTTTCATGAAAACCATTATTTCGTTTTTGCCAAATCCAATACGAAATAATATCAGTACACCTGCAACCAGAAAGTAACCAGCAATTGGTGACGAACACCTTTTGAATCAACAACCAAATCTCCTTTTATAGAAAAAGAGAACCGTTATCAAATTACATGAACACGTTAACTAAACTAATAAATCTCCACGTTCGACAATGCTAGCTCCTAAGTTACTAAACTAATTAACTGCTTGAAATCCCATGCTAGCTCCACTACCGTCGCCTCCCTTTCCTCTTGGATCATTAGGATCTTCATTAAATGGCCGTGGACCGGGGTTGCAAGAGTAGAAATATGTCTCCATAGCTTTAAGACGTTCTCTCATCAACCGCATATCCTCATCTCTTTCCGCATTTGCGGCTCTTTCTTTCTCAAGTTCGGATTGCAATTGACTTACAATAGACGGCTCATAGGTTTGTCGCGGCTCATATGAGGACCTTCTAGCCGGTTCTTTGTAAAACACCCCATGAGCTTGTCCAGCCCCATATACCATACCCTTCTTGTAACCATCCACCAATTTGAACCAAATTTCATTATCATCCCGCTCAGGGTGGGCCTCTTTCTCTGCCTCATATTTCTCCTATAACATTAAGAAATAAAACTATTATTAGTTAAGCAAAAACAATCATTGACGAAGGTAACAAAAAAACATCATTAGTTGAGAGAAACTATCTTACATATAACTCTTTGTCCTTCGCCTTAATCCATATTCTTCTCTGCGTCTTTTCGTTGACCTTGGAATGCGTGTCAAGGAAAAGTTCGGGCATCGTCATCATCGGCTTCTTGCCGCCGTCTTTGTTGCCGCCGTCGTTGTTGCTGCTATCCTTCTTCTTCTTCCCTCCCTAAATAGGGAAAATTGTTAATATAAGAAGTATAGTATATTCATTCAAAAAAGAAGTATTCATTCAAGACTTACACTAAAAATACGCGTAAAAAATGATCGTGATCCCCCGTGATGGGTAGGCTCGACCTCCGCATCTTTCTTCCCTCTTCTCTTGTTGATCTTCTTTTGAGCGGACACGGCTTGGAACTCGGGAGTCTCGCGTTGCTTTAGGAGATCTTGATATTTCTCACCTACAATTAAAAAGTATGTTAGTAGTATTAAGATATTTTCATTAATTCTTGTATTTACAAGTGACAAAACTTATATATTACATGTACCTTTTAGATGATTCGGTTCCTTCTTTCTTTTAATAATCTTGTAGATATAGTCTCTATATCTTGCTTTACCAACTTCATGGTATCTATCAAGGACGGATTGTTCATGTTCAGGAGCCCAATAGAAAGATTGCTACAAAAAAAAAAAAAAAAACAGTTAATTTAATTAGTAGTTAGCTTAATGAGTTAAAAAAGAACTAACTATAATTAATGCAATTACCCGATACGCATTGAACCAAGCTTCTTTTTGAGCCTTGCTAGCTTTCCCCCAAGAAGTAGGCATAGGACCTAACAAGTTCTCCTTTGTGCTAGCAACGACCCCTCGACGAGGAGTCTGATGTCTAAACCTGTAACAGAAATTGTTAATTAAAACAAATCATTTTATTACTTTAAAAATTGAATAATACACATATAATAAACAACAACACTTACCATAGTCCCGCCGGATCAAGTATAATCCGGTTATCCTGGGTGTACTGAATCGGTATACCATCGTCCGAGTCCTCATCCACTTGAGGCTCAATCTGTACCTCTTCTTCTACTGGTTCCTCTTCTTCTTGCACGGATGAAATATTAGCACGATTACTGCCACCGCCTCGCACTCTACCTCGACCTCCTGCCATCTACAATCACATAAATGAAAATATTAGTAGGAGAAGAAAAAACATCAAATAAACATATCAAGCATGAATTTAAATTGTACAACTATTATATACCAAATTAATCATCATCCTCATCCTCTTCTAGATCTTCATCATCATCATCACCAACATCCTCATCCTCATCCTCATCCTCATTGTCATCATCATCACCAACATCGTTATCATCATGCACTCTCACTACTTCTTCAACTTCCTCCCATCCTTCTTCCAACTCAATATTCATAGTCTCATTATCCTCCTCCTCTTCCAACTCATCATCATCTCACTACAAAACAATGCTCTGTTTGCGACGGAATTTTCCGTCGCAAAAAGGGTGAAATCCGTCGCAAATGATGTTTTTGCGACGGATTTGCGACGGACTGCGTCTGTCCCATATTTTTGTCGCAAAAAGTTAATTTGCGACGGATTTTTCCGTCGCAACTTATTTGCGACGGATTGACCTCATTTTGCGACGGATTGACCTTGACCAGAAGTCAAGGTCAGTCAAGATTTGCGACGGAAATTCCGTCGCAAAGAGGACCATTTGCGACGGATTATCCGTCGCAAATCTTAATTGACCTTGACTTCTGATCATAGTCAGTCAAGGTTTGCGACGGAAAATCCGTCGCAAAGAGGCCCATTTGCGACGGATTTTCCGTCGCAAACCTTGACTGACCTTGACTTCTGGTCAAGGTTTGCGACGGAAAATCCGTCGCAAATTGAGACATTTCCGTCGCAAATACCTGTGTGATTTTCCGGTTTCAGCCGTTTTTCCAGCTCCCCATTTCCATTGAAATGATTCATTTTTTCCCTTTTGCATGATCTGTAAACCTGCAATTTCAGAAAAATGACCCAGCAACAAAAACTTGTCGGAGACAAGGGTTTTTAATATCTCTTTTCATAACTAATAAGAAAGTTTTACAAATGATAATCCAACTCAAAACTAAACATAGTCCGCGGTACATCAACTAAACAACCTAATGAAATCTATCTAACGGTCGTGTCGGTGGGCTGTGGGGTGGCGAAATGACTGGCCGCCCTAGCATTGTCGCCGCCATCATCGTCAAAGTCGCGTCTCGGCTGAGAAAAGCCTCCCGGGTTGCAGCTCTGAGTAGTGAATTGCGCCCCCTGTTGACTTAAGTATTCTTCAATTGCCTTCAGCCTTTGGGATGTCTCGAGCTCGTTTTGTCTTAGCTGAGCATTCTCTCGAAGAACTTTGCCGAGGATACCTGCAATGAATAGTCAAACATGATATTATATTCATTTAGTAAACGGTTAAATAATTGGTTAGTCTTAAATTTTAATAAACTATAAAATACAAACCTGGGGTGTATTGTGACTGGGTCCCAGCACTTGAGTGGCGACGACGCTCGTAAAGGACTGGGGCT
This sequence comes from Silene conica, assembly GCA_029255685.2. Classification (NCBI taxonomy): domain Eukaryota; kingdom Viridiplantae; phylum Streptophyta; class Magnoliopsida; order Caryophyllales; family Caryophyllaceae; genus Silene; species Silene conica. The sequence continues at coordinate 98,095,579 of CM055312.2, forward strand.
GCATTTCCCATACCGAGTATCAACCCTTTCTTGTTGAAACCGCCTACTTCTTCGAAGTAGATCTCGTTGTCGTCGATATCTTGCTCCGGGATCCCTTCACTTATCATTTTGTTCTTTCTTGAAAAAACTTTTTCCTACAAAACAAAAATAAAATGTTATTAGTATACGTTAATTAATTAGTAAACCAAATTACTAAAATATAAAGAAAAGTTTCTGTTAACTTACAAATAGTGCTTTGGGTTTCGTTGATAGCCAACCCTTCTTGGGATGTTTTTTTGTCTTCTCAAGCAACTTCAAGGCCGATGGTACATCACTCCCATCTTCTCCAGCCTGCAATTTAAATCCAACGACACTTGTTGAAAAAAACATTCAAGATTATCAAAGGGTGAAAATTATTGAAGACAAGAAAAAGTGAAGTAAAAACTAAACAATTACCATTTCATCCATCATCTGTAGGGTGTTTTTACGACCCATAATGTGAGTACCTAAGGCCTTGCCCTTTTCGGTACTTCCCGACATCCGGTTGGTCTTGTTTTTGTCGGATTTCTCTTGGACACCTAATTTCTCTATTCCTAACGTATTCGTCTTGTTGCTTAACATAGTTAATGAATTCATTAACACCAATTACGAAATCCTGCCTTATTTTTTTTTCCTAGAATCCAACCTTTCATACATCCATTTTCTTTCTAATCTCTTCATAGTAAATCTACATATTTTAACAAACAATAACAACAACTAATTAACAACAACAATTAAATAAAAACTACATATATATATATATATAACAACAACTAACAACAAAAACTAGTTAACAACTTATTAACAACAATAACAATTAATTAACAACAACAATTAAATAACAACTACATATATAACAACAACTAACAACAACAACTAACAACAACAACAACAACAACAACAACAACAACACCAACAACAACACCAACAACAACACCAACACCAACACCAACACCAACACCAACACCAACACCAACCTGCAAAAAAGAACAATTTACATATATTGGTCTGGGGTCCTTATCTCTCCAGCCTAAACCCATCTTTGAATCTTTCATACCATTAGTAAACACTCTTATATTTTCTTAATTGTAATGAGACAAAAATTGGGCAGCACTTCCCTATTGTTCTCCAAATACATTATATAGAATGTATTTGGAGAACAATAAGGAAGTGTTGCCCAATTTTTGTTTCATTACAATCAAGAAAATATAAGAATGTTTATTACTACCTAAATGGCATGAAAGATTCAAAGACAGTCCCAAAACGGGGACTATTCAACAATTACACCTAATGTGTAATTATTGAACGGGTACTATTCAAGAATATTCTAAACAAATCAACAACACTAACAATCAACAACAATGCAAATTTTATATCAAAAAACAAACCTCCTAAACATCTTAACAACAATATGCGACGGATTTGGGACGAAATTAGCTACTAACCTAATATTACTAACCACCTAACAATACTAACTAAACTAATCAAATAACAATTAAACTAAACTAACTATTCCTAATAACAATAAAAAAACAATAGTACGGAATTTGCGACGGAATTTTGCGACGGATTAAACAAAAAAAATTAAGACGGTATGTAAATAAAATTAGTATACATACATAAGAAAGAAAGAAGTGGCGGTGAGGTGGCAGGTGGAGGAGGAAGGAGGGGCGGTTGGCCGGAGGAAGGAGGGGCGGCGAGGAGGAAGGAGGGGCGGCGAGGAGGAAGGAGGGGCGGAGGAGGAAAAAGGAAGGAAGGAGAAGGAGAAGGAGAGGAAGAAGGAGGGGCGGTTGGGAGGCTCCGGCGACGGCGGCTCCGGCGGGGGAGGTAGGGTGGTTGGGTGGGTGGTGTGGTGACGAATCGCCGATAGATCTTAGGGTTTTTTTTTTTAATTGTGAAATCGATTTGGGGGAAAAATGAGATCCGCGGGTCTGTATTAAAAAAACTTTGCGACGGAATTTTGCGACGGAAATTCCGTCGCAAATCTGGTCAAGGTCAAATCTTGACCAGATTTGCGACGGAATTTCCGTCGCAAATATTGACTCCTGCGACGGAAATTCCCTCGCAAATCTGGTCAAGATTTGACCTTGACCAACTTTTGGGCAAGTCTGGTCAATATGTTTGCGACGGAATTTCCGTCGCAAAAGTCAATATTTGCGACGGATTTTCCGTCGCAAACCTTCCCGCCATTTGACTTTCATTTCGCGGGTCTGGGAAATTCAGGTCCGTCGCAAATTCCGTCGCAAACAAAAAATCCGTCGCAAAACTAATTTTGCGACGGATTTCCTGTCCGTCGCAAAAAATCCGTCGCAATGGCAGTATTTTTTTGTAGTGTCTTCATCTTCATTATCATGAATGATTTCGTCTGTTGGAGACAAAATTGTCCCATTTGTTACTATTTCTTCTTGAAAAAAGGAGGTATCAATTTGTGATCGTGCCTTTGTCTTAATGACTGCCCACCATGCCTTACTATTTCTATCATTTGTCGTGCTTGGATAGGAAGCGAAATACACTTGTTGAGCCTGATGTGCAAGTATAAATGGATCATACTTAGGGTATGTTCGGGTACGATTCACTTCTACAAGCTTGTAACATTCATGTGTTCTCATTCCAGCCGGGGAATTATCCTTCCACTCAATCTTGAATAAGGTAGTCTTGTAAGCTCGATCACGACCATTGTAAGACATCTCAAAAATGTCCTCTATAATACCATAGTATTCGTGGTCATCAACGGAAGAAATAGTAACACCATAATTGCATCTAGCCTTACCCTTACCATGGTCGAATGTGTGGAAATTAAATCCATTAACTGAATATCGGTTCCGCGTCTTAACCAAGCGTGAAGGACCGAAGGCTAAACTCCTTATCAAATCATCTTGGATATTGAACTCAAGCACATGGTTCAGAAACCATTTTGGGAATTTGTCTTCATGTTTATCCCAAACATCATCCCTACTTACATTAGGATGTTCCTTAATGAAATCATCCACAAACTTCGTTTCATATGGCTCTAAGATCTCGCTATTTGATAGAACGTATAAGTGAGCACGATTGTATTCCTTGTCATCCAAATATCTCGTTCCACCTTTAGAAGAACAACCTTCACCATCTTGAGTTTGAAAAAACTCGGGTATACTTGTATCAACTTCATCTGCTTCATCAAGATTCAAGTTTTTTGCTTTGGTTTCTATATGTTTTTCAAAGTAGAGAGAACAAAAATTTGCAATCTCTTCCGTTAAATAGGCATTGCATATAGAACCTTCAACCTTTGCTTTGTTTCAAATCTTTTTCTTCAAATGATTAAGAAACCTATATATAATTCATTACGTTGTTGTTAATTAAAGTTTGTAATATATTAGTTAATCTAAAATTTCAAAAATATGTAATACTCTTAGTATATTACCTTTCAAATGGATACATCCATCTATATTGAACGGGTCCTCCTACTTTGGCTTCGTAGGGCAAATGGACCGGTAGATGCTCCATTGAGTTGAAAAATGAAGGGGGAAAGATCATCTCAAGCTTACATAATATTAGTGGTATTTGATCTTCAAGACGAATCATGTCATCAACACATATTGAGGACGAACATAAATCTCTAAAAAATTGACTAATCTCAACAATTGCATTCCATACCGTGGTTGGGAGGAGATGTTTCAAAGCAACGGGTAGTAGTCGCTCCATGAACACATGACAATCATGACTTTTCATGCCTTGTAACCTGAGCCTCTTAAGATCAACACATCGACGAAAATCTGATGCATATCCATCGGGGAATTTCAGATTTCGTAACCACTCACACAATACCTTCCTTTGTGGTTTGTCAAGAGTGTAAATGGCTTTTGGCTTGGACCCATCATTGCGAATATGTAATTTGGGACGATCACAAAACAACTTCAAGTCTTTTCTTGATCCAATAGTGTCACATGTTTCGCCTTCGACATCCATGATCATGTCAATTAATTGCTCAAAAAAATTCTTTTCTATATGCATCACATCCAAGTTGTGTCTGATTAACATTGTTTTCCAATATGGAAGGTCCCAAAATATGCTTCTTTTAAACCAACCATTTTTCTTCTTTTTGAGTTCTTTAAACTCTTCTTCAGTACCATCAATAGAAGATGGGAAATCACATATCAACTCCCATACCTCATCACCCGGAAGATGATCCGGGGCATCATCAAGTACCTCTTTCCCTTTTTTGAAAGCTTTATTGTTTCTCCTAAGAGAATGATTTAGTGGTAAAAAGCATCTATGACAATCAAACCAACTAATTTTCTTGGAATTCGGAAGCCAAAAAGCTTTACTTTCACCCATGCAACGAGGACATGCTTTTTGTCCCGCAGTAGCCCAGCCAGATAGCATACCGTATGCGGGAAAATCAGGGCCGTCCCTGAGAATTTGGAGGCCCTGTGCGAAATTTTATGACGAGGCCCTAAGCAAGTATTGTACGTCATTCAAAAAGTTTGTTCTTATATTTTTATCTTGAACAAAAAACTCCATTTTATTTGTTTTTCTTCCGACTTTTTTAATACAAAATATATGTAAAGCTTATTTTATTGAAATGAGATAAAAAAAATAGAATGAAGCAAGTATATAGTAAACCTCATGATTACAATTTACAAATTTACAAAATATTTTGCTATGGGTTAATATTTTCTTCCTAAACTTTCCACTTTATTATAAACAAAATAAATATCTCGTTTTTATAAGTACACATAAAATTAATATAACATACTTTGTACATGTTTTATAATATATACTCTATCCGTCTCAATTATTTGTTTAACTTTGATTAAAATGACGTTTATAAAAAATAAGAAAAGGCAAACGAATAAATGAGACGGATAAAATAAATGATATAAAAGTTGTCTAAAGAATTGCTAAATATTAAAAATATACATAGAAGTTTAATTAAAGGGAAAGATGATATCATATGCTAATTTAGAAAAAAATGGAAAATATAAGATAGTGGTACAATTAATAACTAGGTGGGCCCGACGAGCAAAAAGAAAACAAAATACCTCTGGTGGGAGTCGAACACGGGCTGACTACAAGACCTACCAAAGCTTTTACCAACTGTGCCACTTTATCATAGTTGTATTTAATGGTGTCAATTTACTTATATTACTTAAGGTCGTGTAGTAGAATTGGGCCCTGAAGATTTGGGGGCCCTGTGCGGTCGCACGGGCTGCACACCCAAAAGGCCGGCCCTGGGGAAAATCGTTTATTGTCCATAAAAGTGAAGCTCTTAGTTGAAAATTCTGCTTTCTGAAAACATCATATGTTTCCACCCCAACTTCCCACAATTGTCTCAATTCTTCCACTAATGGTTGTAAATAAACATCCAAATGGCCTTTCGGATTTTTAGGACCGGGAATAATGAGAGACAAGAAAATGAATTCTCTTTTCATACATAACCAAGGCGGTAAGTTGTATGGTGTGACCATTACGGGCCAACAAGAGTAATTCTTGCCAAATTGGGTAAAAGGACTAAATCCATCCGTACACAAGCCAAGTCGCACATTCCGGGGTTCCTCGGCAAATTCAGGATAGATTTGATCAAATCGTTTCCATTCTTCCCCGTCACTTGGATGACACATCTTCCCAGGAGTACGTGGATTTTCTTTGTGCCATGTCATTTGTTCGGCAAGTTTTTTGGTAGAATAAATTCTTTGAAGTCTAGGGGTAAGAGGAAGGTAAATTAATTGGTTTTCTGCTATTGGTTTCTTACACTTTTGACCCCTATTACCACTCTTGTTGCCTTTTTTTGTTTTGAAAACAACATCTCCATCGCTTGTCTGAAATCTATCTCTTCCACATTTTCTGCACTTGTCAAGTAACGCATCATCTTTCCAAAACAACATACATCCTTCGGGACAAGCATCGATCTTTTGATGTGGTAACTGAAGACCTTTAACTACTTTTTTGGTGTTGTAGAAACTTCGAGTCATGACGTTATCTTCGGGGATAACATCCTCAAGGAAAGAAGCAATACCATCAACGGCAGGAAATGGCATATTATACTCACACTTCAAGGTTACTATCCTAGAGGCGGCTTGTAATAATGACATTCTGCTCCCTTCGTATAAAGGTTGTTCCGCAGCTTTTAACATGTCAAAAAAAGCCTTTGCTTGGTGATTTGGAGGTTGCTCTTCATTCAAGGCTACACGGTCATCGTCATTATTGACTACATTAAACTCCAACGCATCAACAACCATATCTCTATATGGGTTTTCGTCAACATGTTCGATGTGAGGTTGTTCGTGAATTGGGGAATAGGCTTCTCCATGAGAAATCCAATTATAATAATTTGGACGAAACCCATTTGTATAGAGATGTTCTTGTACCTCAATGACATATAGGTATTTCATATTTCGACATTTGCTACAAGGACACCTAAGTTTATTTTCTAACGAGTCATACTCCTCTTGTTGCTTAGCAAACTCAATAAACTCGGCAACACCCTCTATAAACCTAGCATTAGAACGTCTCTTCTTATTATCTAATAACCCTCCATCATACATCCATGAACGTTCCAATCTCTTCATTTTAATCTAAACAAAAAAACCCAAAAAACAATTTTCAACACTAAAATTACATATATCTAAATTAAAATTACACTCACTTAATTAAAGAACAACCTCAATATAATAATAATAACAATTTATTAACAACAATTTCCAATTATACAATTAACCACAACCTAATAAGCTAATTTAAGACGGTCTTAATAAGCTAGTATAATCTAACTAACATCCTAATAAGCTATTAAACATCCTAATCGACTACTTTAATCTAATTAACCAACATCAATAAGGCTAACAACATCGTCTTATACAAACTTCTTATAAACCCTAACCCACAATTATCTAATTAATATGCTAATTGGCTTCTAATACCTAATTAATCACAACCTAATAAGCTAAGACGGTCTTAATAACCTACTACAATCACTAAATGTACAAAACAAACTAACAATCAATCAAAAAATTGAAATTGAAATTGAATTATGAAGAAGTAAACAAACCTTAAATGAGTTGAATGAAGGGAAGAACAAGTAGGATTGTGGTGGTGGTGGCCGGAATCCGGTGACAGTGGTGTTGAAGGTGGCCGGAACACGTAGGGTAGGGTGGTGATGGTGGTGTTTTTCGCCGGAGGAGGTAAATTGTGTGTTTGTGTGTTTGTTGATTTGCGAATGAGGGATACCGTCTGATTTTCGCTGTTTCTATAAAAAAGATTGGCGACGGACTGAGCAATTTGGCGACGGAATTTGGATTTCAGTCGCCCGTGTGTGTCGGTGGTGGGAGATTTGGGAAATTGGTTCTGTCGCCAAATTGGCGACTGGCTACAGTCGCCCGAATATTTTATCCGTCGCCAAATTGGCGACTAAACTTTGCAGTCGCCAAAAACGGTCGCCCGATCTATTTATTCTTGTAGTGTTTATTTGTAATTCTTTTATAAAAAAATAAAAAATTAACAATTTTAACAGTCGGGTTCGATTTATAATTCTTGCAAATTGATTTAAGTTCTTTGTTATATTAAAAAAAATTGTTTCAACCGTTGGTAGGGATACTCTTTTATAAATAAAAAAAAACAAGAAAAGTGAAATAAAGTGTTGCTATCTTTAAGATAATTTCGACTAGTTTTTACGAGTTTTATAGAATGTTTTGCGGCGGTTTTTCTAAAACATTTAAATTAAAATTATGATTTACAAGATATTTTTTTCAAATTTAATGCTATATGTTTAAGGTATTTTAATCAAAATTTGATATTATAATATATTTTCTGAAAAAAGTGATTTCTCGACAAATTTACTTTACACAAAATTGTCGGGTATTACCAAATAAATTAACATACTTTTCCAAAAAACACTTTAAATGAGCTAAGATGAAATTACGCTCTTTGAAATAATTGGTAATTTTTACATGACTACGTCAAATAGTGGCTTGTATAGTGACTACTTCACATTTCGCTAGAAAGAAGCACAACACTTTCACTCGTCATTTTCTTTATCTTACCCTATCAATGTATAAATCATGAAAACATAAATTATTTCGTATTCAACCTGACAAATTAAAATTAACAAAATTCACAACAACAAAGTTAAAAATAGTTAAACTTGACAAACGAGTCAATCGAGTTATTTCGAATTCTAGTTGAAATTTAATCCGAGTATGTTATTATTAAGTAAATTATACTCCCTCATATTCCATATTTTATTCCTTTGGGTTGGGCACGAGGATTAAGGTGATGAATAAAATAAGTGTAAAAAATTGGGTGGGGTTTGGTGATGGGAGAGAGGGATGAATAATTATGAATTAAATAAGAATTTGTGGGTCACAAACAATAAAAAAGTAATAAAATAGGAGTAAAAAGAGTTGGTGGGGTTTGATAATAGGAGAGAGAAATGAATAAAATAAAAATAAAAGTTTCCAAAATAAAAAAGGGGAAGAACTCAATAATCCGTTTTAGGAAATAGGGAGAAAATATGGAATAGAAGGGAGTAGATAAAGTCAATGTCGACAATGTGTAACAATAAACATGCCAACGAGTTATTGTCTAAATAAATCCCCATCCCAAAGTTATCATCTAAAGGGCATTTGGTCTAGTGGTATGATTCTCGCTTAGGGTGCGAGAGGTCCTGAGTTCAATTCTCGGAATGCCCCTTTTTTCCTTTTCCTGAATTTGCACTTCTTATAAAAAAAAGATTTTTTTGTAAATAACCCCTTTTATGTACGGTTTTTTACGAATAACCCCCTTTTATGTCTATTTTTACAAATTACCACCTTCAATATAACTTAATCCCAAAAATCACCCCCGAATGTTGATTACGCTAACAATATTTATAAATCACGATCTACGTATGATATTACGACTTACACTTATATAATATCCCTAAATTACCCTTAACCACCTATTCATTTACTCAGCAAACTTCAAAATAAGACATAAACCCTAAATTAAACTAAAAACCCCTAAATCAATTAATAACCTTCAAGCAAACAACACAAATTGAATCAAATCGTTTACGTAATATTTAATGTTCGATCATTTGAGATTTGGTTTGGCCGTGTCATTGTAGATACTTTTGCATATACTTTATATCATATAGTAGTAATTGCTAATTGCAGTTTTTTTTTTACCTTCATAGCAAGTATTCCGAGAACAACGGGCTCACCCGGGACCCGGAACTTCTACTACGTCTGATTTTGGTAATTCATCAAATGGTTCCACCAAGCCTCTGTCTTTCGACGGGAATACTACTCAGTCTCCGGGAGCAAATGCTTCTTGTGGTTCTACCTCAGCAAAATCTGGAAGGTCTGCCGCACATCGCACATTAAAATGATGAGCTAATTCTAAGTGCAGGCCATTTTCAGATTTTGACAGTTGCTGCAGTGTTCATCTTGGCTATTATATTAGGTGGAGATTTGTTATAATTCATTTTTTCAGATGATTTTCAGTACTTTTATGTGTATTTTGTACTTTATGTAGTATTTTTATAGATTGTGACGGATATATCCGTCTCAAGTAAGAGCAAGGATGTTTACACAAAAGATTTTGATGCTGAACATGAGCATGGAAGAAGTTGTTCCATTAAAAGTGCACAACAAAATGTTACATTGCATCTCAACAAGTAATTACAATTACAATACTCAACTTATCTACTACAAATTCTACTGATAACTTACTAAGTTAATCTTCTAATATAGAACCGTGAATACATACAATTGACAACATAAACAACACGAATTTCCCAAATCAATTTAATTTACTAATACAGAGAAGAATACATCCACATACAACTGGCAATACATAAACTCTTTGCTTGTTTCTTATTTCTCTTAACCAAATCCATGTAAGCCTTATCCATATTCTTCTTTGAGTACTCCCTTTTCCATTGTATTCTCTACTTCATCTACGCTGATGAAGGTGGGTGGCAAGACTCTGAGCAAGTTAGAGATCTAATGAGTGTAAAAAATGTGGAGATGTAAAATACTTTTTACACAAATCTTCTTTGTTAATATCCTGACATTTTCTGGTATATTGAAACAGCAGGCCCCGTTACTCTAAGTATTTTGTTTGAAACTAAAGAAGATAACATTATTTTGGGCAACAATTCAAGGTTCTAAATTGATTTGGGGGAATTTGTGCTGTCTATGTTGTTAATCAATTGATTTGGGGCTTTTATTTAGGGTTCATGGTCTGATTTTTGATTTGAGGCTAAAGTGAGAGATGAGTGAATGATTTTTTTTTGTTTGGTACGGGTCGTACGGCTATGGTTATATGAGTAGGGTGAGGGTAGTTAGGGATATTATAGAAGTTTAAGTCGTAATATCATACGTGGATCGTGATTTATAAATATTGTTTGCGTAATTAACATTTGGGGGTGATTTTTAGAATTAAGTTATATTGAAGGTGGTAATTTGTAAAAATAGACATAAAAGGGGGTTATTCGTAAAAAACCGTATATAAAAGGGGTTATTTACAAAAAAAACTCTAAAAAAAATCAACAAACAAAGCAAGATTCTAGGAATTATGCCACTTCCAATTGAATCTAACTAACAAATAATAAATTAATAATCCTTAATTTATTCAGTTTTCTTTTGCATGATGAATTATTTTAATTTTTAATCATTCTTTCTAATTAATTGATAAATTATTATTATTTGTTTAATCATACATTCATTCAATCTTCTGCATGGTAAACTGGTAAGTAATTCCAACACTTTTTTTAAGTATTCAACAACCTTACTTCCGTGTCTGAATGGCTCCCGCAAATTACGTGGCTAGACAGGATTAGATGTATAGGAAAAGTCTATATTAATATTTTCATCTTTTCTTATGGTTTCAAATTGTGTCTCATATGGTTTCTTTACGTTTTTATTCATTTGTGAGAATTATTTTAATCAAACGTAAAGAATCAATTGAGAACGTGATGTGCTTTGGTGACCCGTTGTAGTTACTTTGTTGTCTAAGTTTACGGTTTTGCTAAAATAATTGTGTCTCATATGGTTTATTATGTGCGTTTTTATTCATTTGTGGGAAGTATTTTAATCAAACGTAAAGAATCAGTTGATAACGAAGTAATTATAGAAGGGTGGCCCGATGTAGTTACTTTGTTGTCTTAGTTTACGATTTTGCTAAAATAAGTTCATTTGACCAAATGAGTCAGGTGTCTATCTGCATATTAGGCGCTGTTCTTTCTGGCTTAATTTCAGCTTCTTACAATTTTGGTTGGTTGTATTCCGTTAGGTTTTATTTACGTTCAATCAATTATTTTCAATTAATCTCTTCACAAAAGTAACTTTTAATTCAACTAAATTCACTCCACCTTAGTTCCACTCACTTTAGTTCAATTAAGCTCTACTTCAATTTATTCAATTCAGCTCGTTTCAGCCGAAAAGAACATGGCCTAGACTTTCTTTACGGCTGCCAGAAAAACGTAAAGAAAGGTTTTTGTTGAAGAGACGATAGTCCATTTGTTACACAAACAATCGTATGAGGCGGGGCGTTAATGCCTCGTGTGTGAACTGAATGTGTGATTGAGACGGGTTTGTAACACGCTATGTTAATATGAGACGGTTTTTTAGGAGATTAACTAGTCGTAACTACAGCTGCATTATCAGGTGAAAATCGGAAGCAACAAGTGAAGTTAAAATGTATTTGTTAGAGAGCAAAGGAGGAGCAATAGGATGCATGCTGCTTTCCTTATTCTTCTTGGGAACATGGCCTGTTTTTATTACCTACTTAGAAAGACGTGGCCGGCTTCCGCAACATACTTACCTCGATTACACTATCACTAATCTCTTGACTGCTGTTTTAATTGCTTTTACATTGGGTCAGATTGGTGGCACCAAACCTGACATGCCCAATTTCCTCACCCAACTGTCTCAGGTGCCCATAACTCGTCATTCAACCCGGGTCATTTTGGATTTTAATGCATTTTTGGGTGGGACAGACTGTTTTGGGTATCGGGTTATTTCATTTCAGGTTCAGGTCTGTTTCGGGTGTATTCTTAATGGGTAGTGTCATATACATGATGGGTCGGGTTGTTTTGGGTCCAGTAGTTAAGGATCGGGTCATTACAGGTCGTGGTTGATAGATGAACCGTCTCAACCAAAACCTTAAGGTGATGGTTGAGGCCCAACTATTATTAATATTCCTAATACGCTCCCTCACTCAAATGCCCGTTGGGCTTGAAGAGTGGTTAGTTTGCACAGGCCCACCCATACCGTGTGCTGGTTTCCACTTCGTGGTTTTTGAGTGGTTTTGAGGTTGCCCGGATTCGAATGGTTGAGGCCCAACTATTATTTATATTCCTAATAGTGGTTTGGGTGTCAGGTTGTTTTCTTTGTGCCTAATTCAGAATGACAATGTATTGACATAGGACAATTTTCCCTCCGTCTTGTTTGCAATGGCCGGTGGCATAGTACTGAGTGTAGCGAATCTGTCCACGCAGTATGCTTGGGCGTTAGTAGGGCTATCAGTAGTTGAAGTTGTGAGCGCTAGTATTGCCGTTGTGATAGGTGAGTTTTTTGTTGCAGACAACACTTTGTCAACTGTCAAGCATGTCGTTTTCTCGAGTCAGAATTGATAATTTGATATTTTGATATATTTGGCAGGAACTACATTGAACTATTTTCTGGATGGCAGGATAAATAAAGCTATAATCCTTTTCCCGGGAGTTGGGTGCTTCCTGATAGCAGTGTTCTTAGGCGCGGCCGTTCACAAATCCAATGCTGCTGATAATAAAAAAAAGCTCACTGGTTTATCACGCGATCCTGAAGAACAGGCAAATGGCACGGAGGGGAGACCTGCGTTGGGGACTGCAGAACATCTAGCTCAAGTCGAGGATGACAGATCAATAAAGGTCTAGTAGTTCAGTTTCATATTCGGAATTTGACTTCTGATTTTGCTTTCTAACATCATCAGTTTGTCCTGATAGATGAACCATCTCAACCAAAACCTTAAGGTCATGGTTGAGGCCCAACTATTATTAATATTCCTAATACGCTCCCTCAATGGAATGCCCATTGGGCTTGAAGAGTGGTTAGTTTGCACAGGCCCCCATACCGTGTGTTGGGTTTCCACTTCGTGAGTTTTCGAGGGGTTTTGAGGTTGCCAGGATTCGAACCCGTGACCTTCGGTCACACTGGCTCTGATACCATGATAGATGAACCATCTCAACCAAAACCTTAAGGCAATGGTTGAGGCCCAACTATTATTAATATTCCTATTATGTCCCTTGCAGGTCGTAGGACGGAATATCTGGATTGGGATGGCGATAACTGTTTTTGCCGGGCTTTGTTTAGCCTTTTTCTCTCCGCTGTTCAATTTGGCTACGAATGATCAGTTTCACCATTTGAAGAAAGGAGTCCCTCATTTAGTTGTTTATACCGCGTTCTTTTACTTCTCAATCTCGTTCTTTGTGGTTGCTGTCATTTTGAATATCATCTTCCTATATCACCCTGTAATGGGATTGCCAAAGTCATCATTCGGAGCCTATCTTAGCGACTGGCATGGACGAGGTTGGGCTCTTTTGGCTGGCTTAACCTGCGCATCTGGTAACGGGCTTCAGTTCATGGGAGGCCAGGCTGCTGGATACGCTGCAGCCGATGTTGTTCAGGTCAGTGAAAATTCACTTACCATCTGGTACCGGAATTTGTGTTTTTCTTAATACACGGTTTTCAGGCACTTCCACTGGTAAGTACATTCTGGGGCGTGGTGATTTTCGGAGAATACAGGAAGTCATCGAGCACAACATACACACTACTTGCAAGCATGTTACTGATGTTCGTTGTTGCAGTCGGACTGCTCCTGGCATCATCAGGGCACAGGAAGTGATCATAATCCATTGTAGATACCGTGAATTCACAAGTCGACAACAACATTTTCACTGTCAGTGCTAAATGTATTACTGATGGGTAAATTTAAATTACCAGTGGCGACAGAAGAGGTTGCGCTGTCGACTGTCGACTGTCGACTGTCGTGGCATGTAGCAGCTATTCTTACCACCATTATACAAAGAAAAAGTTACCATCTTTGTTACAGGAATATAGAACAGGTGCAATTATACATCAATAAATGTATTGCAGGCTTTGTAGCATTCATCTATTCATCTGTGAACTCTTGATATTTCTGAATATATGTTTACGAGTTTTCTAACAGTATGATTCCCGCTTAGGGTGCGTAAAGGTCTCGAGTTCAATTCCCGAATACCGCTCTGATAAATGAATGTTGACTTTGTACTAGGAAACAAACCAAGTCTTCCATGATTCTAGGAATCCTGTCAGATTGTCAGTTGATCTAACAAACTCATAATGACAGCTAATATTTAATCATTCACAATTCCCCATTATACATCTCCACTAATTCTTCAATTCTTCATATTTTCTGGTTTTTTTTGCTTAATCAAACAGTCATCCACTCTGCTGCAGGGTAAACTGGTAGTGGTAAACTGGTAACTGGTAAGTATTCTCACCTTTTTTAATTGTGTGTTTATATCAGTCTTTTCATTTTTACTGATATGATTTTTATAGTCAATTAATCATCTTGGGTCATTCAAAGACGACATCTTTGTAGGGTAACACTCCGTACATCCGACCCCCCCTTACCACGCAATTTGCAGGAGCCTGTATTATTGTTACTGCATCTGGGATTTGAGTAAATTTTTCTGGGGTTGACCTTCTGGTTTTTTGTTGGAAAGATATGAAATTTACCCAAATTATCGACTGAGGCGGTCTCCTGAATTCTCATATTATCGATCTCTTATCCTGAGACGTCTTATATAATGGATTAACGGGATTACGAAGTATTCTTTTGAGACCGTCTGTCAGAGGCTCGGGAGATTGACTGGTTCTAATGAAGCTCATTATCAGGTGAATTTCGGAAGGTACAGGAATTTACGATGTATTTGGTAGAGAGCAAAGGAGAGGCCATAATATGCATGCTGCTTTCACTATTCTTCTTAGGAACATGGCCTGCTGTTCTTGCCTCGTTAGAAAGGCGTGTCCGGCTTCCTCAACATAGTTACCTTGATTACACTATCACTAATCTCCTGGCTGCTGTTTTAATTGCTCTCACATTCGGCCAGATTGGGGACCCGAAACCTGGCACGCCCAACTTCGTCACCCAACTGTATCAGGTACCCGAAACTCATTTATTTCCATGTTTTTTAGTATCAATATGATTCGCTTAACTGGCTGCGCAGGACAATTTGCCCTCCGTTTTGTTTGCAATGGCGGGTGGCGTTGTTTTGAGTGTCGGGAATCTATCCACGCAGTATGCTTGGGCTTTAGTAGGGCTATCAGTAGTTGAAGTTGTCACGGCTAGTATTACCGTTGTGATAGGTGAGTTTTGCTTGCATCCAAAACTTTGTCGAGCATGTCGTTGGTTTGAGTCGACATTGATACTTTGACATATTGGCAGGAACCACACTGAACTATTTTCTGGATGACAGAATAAATAAAGCTGAAATCCTTTTCTCTGGAGTCGGATGCTTTCTGATAGCAGTGTTCTTAGGCGCGGCTGTTCACAAATCTAACGCAGCTGATAATAAAGCAAAGCTCGTTAATTTGTCAAGTGGTCTTGAGGAAGAGACAGGGTATACGCTCTTCGCTCTAACTAAGTTTCTATCTAATTATCAACGCGGTTAGAGATTAGGCAAAACTTACGGTTTCTCTGAAATCTTTTAGCGAGGTTAATAATCTTAATTTTCAACTTCTAATACTTAAGAACAGTCTATAGATGAACCATCTCAACCAAAACCTTAAGGTAATGGTTGAGGCCCAACTATTATTAATATTTTTAATACGTTCCCTCACTCAAATGCCCGTTGGGCTTGAAGAGTAGTTAGTTTGCACAGGTCCACCGTACCGTGTGCTGGTTTCCACTTCGTGGGTTTTTGAGGGGTTTTGAGGTTGCCAGGATTCGAATCCGTGACCTTCGTTCACACTGGCTCGAACTGGCTCTCTGATAACATGATAGATGAACCATCTCAACCAAAACCTTACGGGAATGGTTGAGGCTCAACTATTATTAATATTCCTAATACAGTCTTCTGTTAGAAAGGACTAGGAAGCTTTAAGATAGCATGCATGTTGTTCTTCGTCGTATTATTATACAGTACTGAGTACCATTAGATTAAATGCAGACTGATGACGCCTCGACAATCAAACTTTTACAGGAACGATGACATCTCAGACTCTGATGGAACTTCTGCTAAGAAAGGTGTTCTATTTTGAATGATTCTATGCAAATTTCAGTGCAGTTTTCAGTACACGTTATCCGGAAACAGCCTCTTTACATTACTAACATAGCGGAAAGACTGCATCCATAATACATATGAGTATATGACAGATGCACCGTCTCAACCAAAACCTTAAGGTGATGGTTGAGGCCCAACTATTATTAATATTTTTAATACGCTCCCTCACTCAAATGCCCGTTGAGCTTGAAGAGTGGTTAGTTTGCACAGGCTCCGCCATACCCTGTGCTGGGTTTCCACTTCGTGTTTTTGAGGGGTTTTGAGGTTGTCAGGATTCGAACCCGTGACCTTCGGTCACACTGGTTCTGATAGCATGATAGATGAACCGTCTCAACCAAAACCCTTGACTCTTCTTATCCTGCCATTTCACAGTAGGATCAATGGACATTGAAAACGGAAATGACACGGAGGGAGAATCAGGTTTCGGGACTGCAAAATTTCTAGTTCAGCTTGAGGAAACAAGATCAATAAAGGTCTAGAAGTTCATCTGATTTTCTCATCTAACTTCATCAGTTTATTTAAAATACTGACTGATAAAAGCTACAATTTCGTTCAGGTCTTTGGACGGAATATCTGGATTGGAATGGCAATAACTGTATTTGCCGGATTATGTTTCTCCTTCTTCTCGCCTCTGTTCAATGTCGCTACAAATGACCAGTTTCACCATTTGAAGAAAGGAATACCGCATCTGGTTGTTTATACTGCATTCTTTTACTTCTCAATCTCGGCATTTCTGGTTGCTTTGATCTTAAATATCAACTTCCTGTATCACCCTGTAATGGGATTGCCAAAGTCATCATTCAGAGCTTATCTTCGGGACTGGAATGGCCGAGGTTGGGCGCTTTTTGCAGGCTTACTCTGTGGATTTGGAAACGGACTTCAGTTCATGGGTGGTCAGGCTGCTGGATACGCTGCAGCCGATGCTGTCCAGGTCAGTGAAAATTCATTTATCAGATCATCTCACAGTGAGACGACAGACTACCAGAAAATGTATCTGTCGTGATTAGAGGTGGCAATCGCGTCACTCGGGTCGGTTGCAGGTCGGGTCATATCGGGTTCGGGTTATGTCGGGTCAGTGACGGGTTCGGGTCGGTTCGGTTCATGTCGGGTCATCTTCGGGTCAGGTCATCGACGGGTGACAATTCGGGTCAGGTCATTAGCGGGTCGGGTCATCAAAGTATATTTTATCTTATATATTTAATTTTAGTTGATAATTTTATGTTTAATTAATGGATAGATGTATTAATTGAAGTTTAAGTTAAAATAATTAAGAAGAATTATCAATTTGGTGTCATTTAAACCATTATTAAGCCGATTCATTATAACGTCATCTATCAGGTTGAGAAATATCGGGTCACGGGCCGGGTCGGGTTCGGGTTGGACAAAATAATGCTGCTATCGGTTAACAGGTCGGGTCGGGTCGGCTTCGGTTCACCCAGTTCTCGGGTTGTATTGGGTCGGGTTCGGGCGGGTCTGGTCGGGCTCATCGGGTCGGGTCAGCTTTTGCCAGCTCTAGTCGTGATAGCTGATGCGCTATACGTGGTTTTCAGGCACTGCCACTGGTAAGCACATTCTGGGGCGTGGTGATGTTCGGGGAGTACAGGAAGTCGTCAAGAAGAACATACATACTGCTTGCAAACATGTTACTGATGTTCATTGCTGCAGTCGGAATCCTCATGGCATCAGCCGGGCAAAGAAAGTCATAATCCGTCATTCGCAAGTCGACAACAGCTAATGCTAATTGTTACTGCTGAGTACTGACAGTGCCGAGTTAGAATCAGATTTGTCCAAGGGCATTGTCCTCGAGAACAGAAGAAGTTCAGTAATTGTCGATGTAGCAGCTGCAGATTCCGCTCTTACACGTAAAAAAAGTTACTAGATTTGTACATAAAGCAATAAAACTTTCTACTCCTTAATAATACGAGTATATGTTTATATAAGCTAACCTACGGGATTTAGATAATTAGACGACAGTCGACACTACATCTATATTTTTCAGGCTTTCGGCTTTTTTTTCCGACTTCTGCAATATTTGAACTGCAAATCCATATCCATTGACATCAATACATCATATTAAAATTTCCAACAATTATAATTATAATAATTATTAATATTATTATTATTATTATACGTGGAGTTGTAAAATTTGTAAGCTTCTATTGCGGTCGAATTAGATTAATATTCTTATATTCTCAACTATAACATCAGTGGGCATTTGGTCTAGTGGTATGATTCTCGCTTAGGGTGCGAGAGGTCCCGAGTTCAATTCTCGGAATGCCCCTCTTTTGCTTTTCTTTTTTTGTTCTTTTTGTGGTTGTTGAAATAGGTGGTGAAGATTTTAGAAGAAACTATTCGATGAAATAATACGTACCAGTAATATTTATAAAAACCAAAAAAAGTACCTTTCGAGAATTATAATATATATTTAATTTCGCTTTTAAAATATAAAAAAAAAGACACATTTCGAGAAATATAATAAATATTTAATTTTGCATTTAAAATATAAAAATTTGATGCATCCTATACAAATTCGGTTAAGATTAGTTATAACAAATTCCAAACTAGTTTTTAGTAATAATTTACTTTAAAAAATTATATTTGATTTTGTATATTGTAAAAGGTGTTGTATATTTATTGAGTAATATCATTATTACTATAAAAGAAGGATGGATTTCCGCCTACGTGGCGCAATCATGTCGCAGCATTGGGTATTTCGAGCTCTCACGTTCATCCTCAGCATTTTCAATTTTTTTAGACCAATCAGATTCACTTATCTATGTCACCTCATATTAATTTAATAATTTACTAATTTAATAATAATTTAAAGATTCTATTATACACGTTTCAAGCACAGAACAATTCTTTTCCTGCCTATGCAAAATCTAATAATCCATAAACCCTAAATGTTATCTTACTACTTCCGCCGTCGAGTTATAGAAGACGAAAACAACTCTTCCTCCCCCAACAACTCTTCCTCCTTCATTCTCTATCATGCTCATGTTAAATAAGTTCTAAAAAAGAGTCTGCATATTTTCGCCATTGATCTTCTCTGAAGCTTGCAATTTTAATTTACGAGGTTATTAGATTACTCTGTTGTTTCCCTTTTACACCAAATAACAGTGTGTTTCTATATTTTTGTGGATTTGGGCATTTGATACTAAAAGGTTCATCCAATTTTAGTTTGTACAGTATAAGGTTTGCAATTTTTTATTGTTTTACCTTTGCAGATTCAATACTATAAGCATATCATTAAATGATTATGTCTCAGGGTCTTTTAATTTCATTTAATTGAAATATGAATTGACACAAAAGCTATCTTATACTCTTATCTACAACTTTACTTATATGTCTTATTTGTGTTAAACATCAATGAATTGGTGGAAGTTATACGAGTATTTCTGTTTGGCGATTATGTTGTTTTTTGTCAACAGATGTCAACAATTTTGCAAGTTTACATGAATTGGTTATGAAACAGCAATGTCCCTTACATCCCTAAACCCTTACCCTTGAAGGTAAAATTTACGCTTTCTATCTCAGTTATACAATCCTTTCCCATTCACTTGATGTATGCTTATAAATGTGTTTATTGATGTATGCTTATAAATGGTAATGTTGGTGGTGTTAATGAGGTGAAGAAGGAGAAGAAGAAGAAACCGAAAGCGGAGAAGAAACCTAAGGTTTCTGTTACTGATGCTGGATCGAAGATTGATTCTGAGAGTTTGGCTGCGTTTTTGGTTGATATTTCGGTGAGGATTTGATTTGATTTTATTTTGATTTGGGGATTTAGGGTTAATTGTATTGAATTTTATTAAATTGACTGAAAATTGTTGTTTTTTTGTGGTTTTGTGTTGGATTAGGCTACGTATGAAGCACAGGAGGATGTACAATTGATGCGATTTGCTGATTTCTTTGGACGCGCGTTTGCTGGTGTTGTTTCTGCTCAATTTCCTTGGGTTAAAACATTCAAGGAGTCGCCTGTCGCCAAAATTGTTGATGTGAGTATCAATTATTTACTTTTGATTGTTAATTTTGGATGTTATTTAAGCAATCTGATTGTTTGTAATTGTTGGAATTTCGTGAATTTAATTAATTTATCCATACAAAATCACGTGAATTTAATTAATTTATCCATAATTTTCCTTATTTATTTATTTATTTATATCATTCGACGAGTGCGATTTGAACCCAAATCCCTTATTTATTCGTTTATTTATTAATAGTACCATTCGATTTAGTACGCTTTTTGAACCCCAAATATATCTTGTGAGTTGGGACCAATGCAGCTCACATGATCAATTTAAGCAACATTCTATCATTTCCAAAAACCCATATATTATTAATAGAGTATTAAATTTAATGTTATCAACCCAGATTTGGTTGTGAATTGTGATTATTATCTTTCTTTTTTTTAGTATTTTTAGCTACCCATTTTCTGTAATATCATTTTTGAGCTGTTTATTTGTTGTAGTAATGTCATGTTCTTTAAAGGGTTTGTAGTTTGATTATATATATGAATTGGGTATTTATTAGTTTAGCATATAGTTTATGATAATTATAGAAATAAAGTGCAACAATGGAGAAAAGAATGTTGAAAAAGTTGCAGTTTTTTGTTGTGTTTTTTATTGAAGTTGTGTTAGTATATGCTGCTGATAGAAATGTTGAGCAGATTAACATATGGCCAATGCCAAATTATGTTAAAAATGGGAATAAAGTTGTTTATATAAGTAATGATTTTGAGTTAAAAAGTGTTGGGAGTAAATATGGTGATGGTTTAGGGATATTGAAAGATGGGTTTTTGAGATTGATGAATGTTGTTACCTTAGATCATGTCATTGATCCTAAGTTTTCGCGGTTTGATCAGTCGGTTTTTCTCAAAGGTGTTAATGTTGTTGTTCATTCATCCAGTCATGAGGTATGGAAAATGGTTTTTGAAGGTTATGTTTGTGTAATTGTGTGTTTATGTTGGTTAGTTGTAAACTGTTGGCTTTTGATTGTTAGTGTTAGCTTGAATTATTCGGGAACAGTCTCTTTGTGCCCCTAACGTAAGGGGTATAAATGTATAATGGCTATTTGCGGGAGTTATTGAGGCACTGGGGAAATTTCGTTGTTGTAGTATTAGCTTGAATTGGGATGGTTGAATGGGTTCAGGACATTGTTAGCATCTTATATTATGCTTTTACTGATCTTTAATGTAGTTGATTATGGCATGTTTTGAGAGTTCGATTTACTCTGAGGGGTATTTTAATCAAAGGCAAAGAAATGATTGGGACAGAGGGAGGGAGGGGGTAGTGCATTGCTATGTTGCTCAGACACGATTAGAAGTATCCGACATGGTACGTGTCCAAGTGTCGGATTCTTCTATTTTTGTGAAGAAAATCATGTTTTTGGTCTAAAATGAAGTGTCCGAGTGTCCTACTCATGTCCGAGTGTCAAGTATCCAGTGTACGACACGGGTACACGAGGTCATATTGAAGAGTCCAAGCAACATAGGTGCATTGTAAAGCATTGATTTTTGCTAGAGCAACTTGGAGCTGGTACTGCTAAATGGGTTTAGATTAGAACATTACCCCGTAAATTACGTAGATGTTCAACAGTCCCGAGTTACAAGCGTTATTCAGACAAAGACCGAAATTGAAGCAAATGTTCAACAGTCCCGAGTATTCTGTTTACTCAGGCTGTGGAACCAAATCACAAGCTGTTTTGGAGGATAATGAATTTTGGAGAGCAGTAGAAGAATGTGTGGCTATTTCTGAGCCATTTTTAAGGATTCTTAGGGAAATAGCCGATGTTAAACCGGCTGTGTGTTTAATTTATGAGTTGATGATGAAAGCCAAGGAATCGATCAGAACGTATTATATAATGGACGAGGGAAAATGTAAGACATTTTTGGATATAGTCGATAAGAAATGGCATAACCAGCTCCATACACCATTGCATTCAGCTGCTGCTTTTTTGAACCCTTGCATTCAGTATAACCCTGAAATCAAATTCCTGTCTGCTCTCAAAGAGGATTTCTATAATGTGGTGGAGAAACTACTTCCGACACCTGAGTCGAGGCGCGACATTACTGCACAAATGCTTTTGTTTACAAGGGCGAGTGGAATGTTTGGTTGTACCCTAGCTAAGGAAGCACGAGATGCAGTGACACCTGGTAAGTATTAGCATCCCTGAAATATCAGCTTTTACTGCAGTTGACTTGGGTGAATTAACCCTGTAAAAATGGGGTGATAGTGTCATTAAAGGGGGTAAAAATTGGCCCGAATAAAACCCGAGTATTACCCTAAACAGTACAGTACAACTGAAAGTAGACCTGTAATCTGAACTGTTGAGAAACTCGAGATTTTAGCGAATTTCTGAATTTTTATCCAAATACATGTACATTGTACAGGGGAATGGTGGGAGCAGTATGGGGATTCAGCGCCGATGTTACAAAGAGTAGCTATCAGAATCCTGAGTCAAGTCTGCAGCACTTCAACATTTGACAAGCAATGGAGCACTTTCCAACAACTTCATTTCGAAAAAAAGAACAAAATTGATAAAGAAGATTTGAACGATCTCATCTACGTAAATTGTAAAGCATCTTTCAATGTTAAAATCTGGGCAAATTTTTAGACCTAAAGATTGCATTTTTTTATTTGGGGTTTGTTTAGATCGAACGAATATTGTAGTGGTGGGTTTAATTTTGTAATATATAAAACTTAATTTAATTTTGTTTTTTTTCGCTATGACTATTAACAAAAGTCAGGGTCAATCTCTATCTCGTGTTGAACTTTATCTTCCCAGACCAGTCTTTACCCATTGCCAATTGTACGTTGCTATATCGAGCGTTACGAGTAAGAAAGGTCTAAAAGTGTTACTCCTTGATGAAGAAGGAGGAATGACTAATACAACAACGAATGTTGTTTACAAGGAGGTTTTCGAGAAACTGTAATTTTCCTCCTACATTATCGAATTTTAATACACCCATTTAAATTATATTTTTACCTGATTAGTTATTTTGTTCATCGTATTTGTCCGTCAACTTATGTTCCGTAAGCAATTCATCAAAAGACAATAACTTTCCAAATTACTCATTATTAGTTATTTAATCTTTTTTTAGTCGTCTATTGTTTTTTCTTATATACCTTATTCATTAATGTTATCATAAGTAATCCAAATATTATCATCATTACTAATTGCTATTCGAAAATTAGTGCACCAGGAAATTCACCTTTTGACCGAATATATCTTATATGCAAACATCCCGTTAAAATATAATTCGTTCAAATAAATAGAATTGCTATATATTGAAATGAATATACCTCCGTCGTCTTTAAAAATAAGTGTACACAACCCCGTGATTTTTCACGGGTGTTACACTAGTTAATATACTAATATCAAATTATTTATGTATCACTCGACTTAGCTATTTAATTCAAAATATAAGGAAATAACTTATTTTATACTCTTTAAGTTTTATAATTAAGAACAAAATAGTACGAACATATATCCATCTTAAACAATCAAACTTATCAAATAATGGATGAGACAAAAAAATCGTCAATTAAATGACAACTCTTGTCTCATTCACCTATTTGAAGTAGTACTCCATATATTTTACACTTAAAATCGATATAGTCATCTTAAAACTCGAGAGCGACCAATTAAAAAAAAACAATTGATTATAAACTTTAACATTATAAAACAATACATATATTTCAACAATCCATAAAAAAAGATCCATTCCATATCAATACCTTATTTTCATTTATATTTCATTATTACATAGAAATATAGAATCTCATTAATACTTCTGATAATTGAATTTTTAATCAAAAAAAGATTCAGATTCAGGGAATAAAATTAGTTAATAAACAGAACTAAGAGAATCCCATTTATTTAAAGATTCCAAAATTGAATCTTTTCTCAACATTTTTTGTGCTACATAAGCAACCAGGCATGGTTAGCGAATTCGCTCAGTGCCCTATAAATCGCAAATTTTTAAAAGCGAATTCAATAATATTACTTACTGAAAATATATATATCACGCATTTTATAAGAGCGAGTCGTGAATTGGTAAGAACGTATTCATAAGCGAATTCCGTAACCATGGAATCAGTACTGTATCAAGTCAACCAACAACTCCCTGACTTTTGGAACATTAATTAACCAATCAGTTCAGACACCTCAACTTAGCACTTTTCTGTCCCATACCAACTTCACTTCATCCTCGTATATTTACGTTGATTAAAATACTCGTTACGTTTGATTAAAATACTCATTACGTATGAATAAAAACGTAAAGAATCAGACGCGAGTATAAGTTGTTAGCAAACTGTCATATCAGATCATTTCTAAATTGTTATCAGCTGATTCAGTTGAATATTTCTTTTGTCATTCATTCAACTTATTACATCACTTTTTGGTAAGCATTTTCAATTATTTTTCTTTTTTTTATGTATATTTATTGTTTTTGTTACTTGCAAGTTTTATCATCCTAATTATTTAAGTACAATTTGGATTGTTTTGTTTTTGCTTTTTGTTTTTTTGTTTGTGTTCTGTATTGCTCTAAATGGTTAGTGAATTAAACTTGATTCTTCTTAAAAGTTTGAATTTTTTGATAAAATTGTTGTAAATTTTGATTACCCTTTTTGTTTAATTATAATTTGATGCATCATATTATGTTTAATTTTCAGTTCTCACAAAAAAAATGAATTCTTTGTATCATGATGATTGCTAGATCTTAACTAATACTCCCTCCGTCCCAATCATTTATTTACGTCTGTTACCTGTTAGGAGTATTTTAAATCAAAGAAAAACAAATGATTGAGACGGGTATGTGTCCAAGTGTCGGGACTCGGCTATTTTATTGAAAAATATGCATATTCTGGTCTAAAATGAGGTGTTCAAGTGTCATACATGTCCGATTGTCGAGTATCAAACACGGGCACGCGAGGAAATTAGAAGAGTCGGAGTAACATAGAGTAGAGTATATGTCTAATTTGGTGATGATTGTGTAATAATCAGGAATTTGAAGAACAAAGTACAACATCATATATTGTTAGTTCAATATTGAGTGGTGGTGAATTAGACATGTATTTGGTGGAAAGTAAAGGAGGAGCAATAGCATGTATGCTGTTATCCTTGATGTTCTTAGGGACATGGCCTGCTGTTATGGCTTACCTCGAAAGACGGGGTCGTCTTCCTCAACATACTTATCTTGATTACTCCATTACCAATTTACTTGCTGCTGTGATTATAGCCTTCACTCTTGGTCAGATTGGTGATGCTACTCCTGATATGCCTAATTTCGTCACTCAGCTTTATCAGGTCCGGGATTTTTTCTTTCTTGTTCATATTGCTGTCTGGTCTTGGTCCGAAACTGTGGTGAAATGATTGTCTCAGTTGGAGTATGAGTAGTTTGACACGGTTCTTGACCAGGACTTTCATCTCGGGTTATTTGGAAACAGTCTCTTTGGGTTGAACTGGTTCATCTATCATGGTATCAGAGCCAGTGTGACCGAAGGTCACGGGTTCGAATCCTGGCAACCTCAAAACCCCTCAAAAACCATGAAGTGGAAACCAGCACACGGTATGGGGGCCTGTGCAAACTAATCACTCTTCAAGCCCAATGGGCATTTGAATGAGGGAGCGTATTAAAAATATTAATAATAGTTGAGCCTCAACCATCACCTTAAGGTTTTGGTTGAGATGGTTCATCTATCAGAACGTTGTGGCAAGACTATACATTTGATCCCCTTACCCTGTCATAGGTCGGACTATTTTATACGTTAGGGTAATTTATGCAGCATTCCTGTTGTGATAATGCAGGATAACTGGCCGTCTGTGTTATTTGCATTGGCGGGTGGAGTTTTCCTCAGTATCGGAAATCTATCCACGCAGTATGCGTGGGCTTTAGTCGGTTTATCAGTTGTTGAAGTGGTTTCTTGTAGCATTACTGTTGTGATAGGTAATCTTGCTGTGAACTCAACTCGGACTTTCATTTAACACAAAACCGTATATGAGAAATACATACGGATTTGGGTTGTTCTCATATGTGAGACGGTTTCATATAAGAATCTTTGTTCATTCAGGATTTTGAATACGAGTTGCTTCTGTCGA
Organism: Silene conica; assembly: GCA_029255685.2. Taxonomy (NCBI): domain Eukaryota; kingdom Viridiplantae; phylum Streptophyta; class Magnoliopsida; order Caryophyllales; family Caryophyllaceae; genus Silene; species Silene conica. The sequence goes on from CM055312.2 coordinate 98,121,968, forward strand.
TATTACAGGCACGACATTAAACTATTTTCTGGATGACAAAATCAACAAGGCTTCAGTTCTTTTTCCGGGTGTTGGATGTTTTCTGATAGCAGTCATTCTAGGCTCTGCTGTTCATTCATCTAATGCTTCCGATGACAGAAAAAAGCTCAGAAATCTCTCAAACGGGCTTGCAGACAAGAAATCGGAGTATTCACCTTTCTGAAATTACATTGAAGATTTTAATTTTTTATTAAAGGTCACAGGACTAACATAATCTTAATAACAGGACTAGGGATGTCTCAAACATCCCTCAAACATCGTTTACAAAAGGTTAGAACTAACACTATATATGCTCTCTCCTTTCTGAAAAAATTACATGCTTGCTCAACAGTTCAGAAATGCATGTTTTCTAAACTGTAAGTCTGTAACCGCCTTTATTCCAAAGATCCAGAAAAGGGTAAAGAAAACACTGCAGAGGCAGGGTTCGGGACTGCAGAATTCCTTATAGAACTCGAGAATACGAGGTCCATCAAGGTAAATTATTTTTTATTTCAATTTCCTTATCTTTCTGCTCGAGTATCTTACTTCAACACTTCACTTTTCGAGCATATGAATTAAGACTGTTAACATAGCCTGTAATAGCCTGTAATAGGAATATTAATAATAGTTGAGCCTCAACCATCACCGTAAGGTTATACCAGAGCCAGTGTGACCGAAGGGCACGGGTTCGAATCCTGGCAACCTCAAAACCCCTCAAAAACACGAAGTGGAAACCCCAGCACACGGCGGTATGGGGAGCCTGTGCAAACTAACCACATTTGAGTGAGGGAGCGTAATAGGAATATTAATAATAGTTGCGCCTCAACCATCACCGTAGGGTTTTGGTTGAGATGGTTCATCTATCGGCCTGCAAGTTCTCATAAGAATTCCGATCCTGATCCTGCAGGTGTTTGGCAAGAGCATTTGGCTAGGACTAGGCATAACATTCTTTTCTGGCTTATGTTTCTCTTTATTCTCTCCGGCATTCAACCTAGCAACGAACGACCAATTCCACCTACTGAAAAAAGGGGTTCCGCATTTAGTCGTCTACACTGCATTCTTCTACTTCTCAGTCTGCTGCTTTGTGGTCGCCATCATTCTGAACATAATCTTTCTCTACCGCCCTATCCTGAACTTGCCCAAGTCATCATTTACCGCTTACTTGAAGGACTCGAATGGAAGAGGGTGGGCTTTTCTTGCAGGGTTTCTATGTGGGTTCGGAAATGGACTTCAGTTCATGGGAGGACAGGCTGCTGGTTATGCTGCAGCTGATGCTGTTCAGGTTTATCTGGTTTTTCATTATGCTTAATTTTTTACCCTTTTAAATCAGTTTTTGAAGCCACGGTAGAGCTGGACAACGTAGTGGGCTAGCCCGGTTCGGCCCAGCCCTGTTACATGGGCCAATTTTTCAAGCCCACATAGGGCCAGGGCTGGGCCAGCCTAGTTCGTTAGTGAATAGGGCCAGGGCCAGGGCTGGATTTTGTCAGCCCAGCCCGATCAACAGCCCTGTGCGAAATGCAGCCTAGTCCAGCCCGACCCAATCCACTAATAAAACTAACACAACTAATACAAATTCAGCCCACCAACACAAATAATAGCCCCACAGGGCTGGGCCTGGGCTGACTTTTCTTGGCCCAGCCCGGCCCTATGTTATTTTAGGGTCGTGCCAGGGCTGACTTTATTTGCCCCGACCCAGTGTACAACTCTAGCCACAGGAGTGGATATGCTGATGACGGGTTTGAACTCAGGTCATGAGTAGTGAGTACCACTTCTCATGACTTTACCAGCTAAGTGAGCTGACATCTGCCTATAGACCTGCTAAACAAGTCATTTAGGGCGGTTTTGACAGGTCATTGTCGAGTCAATGGTTATATACGTTTTTTTAGTCGTTGCTCTGATTATGTGTAAAATACTAAAATGTCGAAATTGGGATGGTTTGATCAGGCACTACCACTGGTGAGCACATTTTGGGCAGTAGTAATATTTGGAGAGTACAGAAAATCGTCGCGACGAACATACATGTTACTAATCAGTATGCTGTTGATGTTCATGGTTGCTGTTGGAGTCCTTATGGCCTCTTCAGGTCACAGGAAATGATGTATATACATACAATTGCTCTTTATAGTTCATACCTTTTTATCAATTTGATCAATTTTAGGTGAATTGTTTGAAATTATATAAATAATTTTAAGTATTTATTGATTTTAGGATGCAAAATACTCAAGCACGTCTTCTTAGAGACGGTTTCTCGATAAATTTATCGAGAGGCCAATTAAACATCGACGGAAAAATGGCATGGAAAGTTTAAAACGATGGTGTACTACTAATTAAAATGGTTACGGAAATAGATACGATTTTTATGAAAACATGTAGCAAATGAAGGAGAGACACTTTTATTATACCCTTAATTCGGGAATTATAAATTTTAGAATAAAACGGCGTATAAAACGGTTCTTTTGTGTAAATTACCGTTTTACCCTTACCATCAATTATTAAACACCTACTACAAATCTACAATAATTAACTCCACTAGGCACTAACCAATAATAACACATTACTTAACAATTAAGAATCACAAATTTTCGTCTACGACGGTAGCACGTGCGAGTTAAAAAAGTGATCCGTCTTTAATAAATGGGAGTAGTTACCATTTTTCATGGTTAAAGCTAATCTATTTTTTTTAAAGTGGGCACTATTTAATTACAAACTAAAACATGCTCAACAACCAATTCGTCAACATAAGAGATAGGTCACCAAGTGACTCGACTCTAACAAAATAGGCATTTAACAAAAATAGTTACTACTCATAAAAAAATTCACATTTTGCAAAAAAAAAAAAAACCCAGATACAACGGTGTACAAGATAACTATTGATTAAGATACACCTCATTTAAGATACAATTGTTTTAAACTTAGGACAGGTTTTGCCTTGTTTTTTCTGGATTAATTTCAGCTGCTCTCAATTTTGTTTGGCTATATTCCGTTAGGTTGTATTTACGTTCAATCAATTATGTTCACTTAATCCCTTCACAAAATTAACTTAATTCAACTCAATTCACTTTACTTCGGTTCCACTCAATTTAGTTCAATTAAGCTATATTCTCATTACTTCAATTTAGCTCGTTTAAGCCGAAAAGAGCAAGACCTAAATATATACCAAATTACATCACAAGTTCTCCAAAAATATCAAAAATTTTATCTCTATTAGACCATGTTTATCGGTTGTTCCTACAACCCTACCTAAATTTTGTTCTTGTATTAAAACTATATATATACTTCTTAACCTTCTTACTAGATCTAATTTCTGATTTTATTATTTTATCAAGCCATGGTTAGACCTAATAATTCCGACATTATTTTTGGTTAAATTTTGAATCACGTATGAGGACTTAGGCAGCACGGACACTTCTCCTAATTAGACGTCCCGTCCGACACCGTGTCCGACACTCTGACACCCGACACTCGTTGAACACATGATTAAACATATTATAGGTTAGACGAGTAATCAAATTTTAAAAAATATCGATTAAAAGATGAATTTGGGTGGAAAAATGAGAATTAGTTATAATAAAGGTCGAATTGTATATTTACTTGTTTAGATTTAGCTTCAAATACATGATAAAAATAAAATTATACGTTATTTATAATCATAAAATATATATTTTATTATATTTAAATGTCGTGTACCGTGCCCTAAATTTCATGGAATGTCGTGTTCCGTGTTCGTGTCCGTTTTGGTGCTACCTATTCCTAAACATGTTCGAACAGGTCCATTTCAGACCATCTGGAACGTAAATAGTTCCTATGATTTATTTTACTTTATTTTTTATTTTAAATATTTTTTTGTTCTTATTCAATACATTGCCCTTGTTAGACTTACCCATAAAAATAGTCTTACCAGTTATCACCGTAGTATTTGACCCGTTTTAAGACGGATATTATTATACTCCGTACTAAAATAGCTAAAGTTGAATGAATTTCCAATATTAACCCTGCAAAAGTCCACAACTCCTTATAAATACACCCTTCTTTCACGTCTTCATACTTCATTCAATCCCTCAAACTATTAGAGACTAGTTAGTTAGTTGACTAATACTAGTTAGTTAGTTAAGTCTACTTGGTTTTCTACTTGTGTATATATAGGTGAAACCAACTTGTAACTAACTTATTATGTTACAACAAACTAATCACTCAATAAAATCTCTCTCTTCTATTTACTCTGATTGTAGCAAAACCTCCATTAAATCTTCTTGATCATTTACACCATTGATGAAGATCATGATGATATCAAGTTTCTATATGGTATCAGTGTCATAGGTTTCTTCAATCCTGTGTATTCTCCTGAAACTGTGTATGTTTTCATCTCTTTCATCATCGTCTGTGTTTTCGTGATCATTTTCTGCGATTTCGTTCGAATCGATTCATATCTTCTTTGAATTGATTTCTCCTTTTTTTTTTTCTAACTCTGATTACATCTGAATTTGTTGAATTTTCTGCTTAATTCATCAATTCTACTCAATAATTCCGCTGCAAATTCTTTCCTAAACCTCAATTTTAATTCACACAATGCCTGAAGTCGCCAATAATTCTACTACTTACACTTCACTTTACAAAGATCCTCTGCATTTAACTTCGCATGATCAAGCCTTAGTACAAATTACTCCTATTATTTTTTCTGGAAAGTCGTTCTTGCATTGGAGTAGGCAAATTCGTATTGCACTTGTTACTAAGAACAAGCTAGGATTCATCACTGGTTCATTTCCTAGACCTGCTGATAATCATGCTTCCTATCAAGATTGGATTAGGACTGATTATACGGTTATGAGATGGATCCTTCATGCTTTAAGTGAGCCAATTGCTGTTGGTCTGACCTATGTGTCATCTAGTAAGCAGCTTTGGGATGAGTTAAATGAGCGTTTTAATCAATCAAATGCGCCTTTCTTGTATCAATTAAGGAAAGATGTTAATCAAATTACACAAGGTGATCTTTCGGTTGCTGATTACTATGCTAAACTGAGGTCTCTTTGGGAGGATATGAGATCTCTGGATCCCTTGCCTCAGTGTGATTGTAGTGCTTTAGCAGCCTGTTCTTGTCAAGTACTTAAGAAGATTGTTACTCGAGAGAACACACACAATCTTATTGATTTTCTTATGGGCCTAAACAAGAAGTATGAGAATATTCGTGGTCAGATTCTTGCTATGGATCCACTTCCTACTGTGAATTAAGCCTTTGCAAAGGTTCACCAAGTTGAAGTTCAGCAAACCATTACCTCTGCAGATTCTGATCAGGATGCAGTTGCACTTGCTGCTAGTCAGACTGCTGCAGGAGGCTATACTGATGCTGCAAATGTCTGGAGGAGGGACACGAAGAAGTCCAAAACTGAGAAGCAAGACAGGCCATCCAAATATTTCTGCACTCATTGTCAGAAATCTGGTCATTCTGATCATTTTTGCTGGGAACTGAAGAAACTGAAGAATGCTAAAGGTAAAAATGCTAATGTTGATACTGCAAATGCTGGTACTCGCAGATTTGCTGGTAATGTGGAGGAAGTCAGCTATGCTGCTGACACACCTATCCATCAAGAGCCTACTCCTGTCACCACTTCAACTCCAGTAGTTGATCTCTCTTTTGTCCAGGCTGTGGCCAAGGAATTGTTCAAAATGCAACAACAGTCCTCTGAAATAGCAGGTCCTAGCTTTTCAGGTACAATTCTTACCAATGCTCATGTTAACGACAATTGGATACTTGATTCTGGTGCTTCAGACCATATGTCTTTTGATCCCAGACTATTCAAAACACAAAGACTGCTTTCTAAACCTATTGTTGTCACTTTTCCTAATGGAAAGATAACTACTGTGAGGCATATAGGGGACATCCAACTTACTAGCAAGATCACCTTACTCAATGTTTTCTTCATTCCAGAGTTTAAACATAATCTTCTATCTCTTAGTAGATTATTACTTGATTCTGGTCTAGTTGTTCATTTCACTTCTCACACTTGTTACATACAGGATCCTTCCACTGAGGAGGTTCTTTGTTCAGGCAGTAAAAGAAGAGGCATCTTTCAACTTGATTCATCCTCTCCTTTTCTTACAACTAAATACAATAATTTGTCCCTCAATAAAGGCAGTAGTGTGTCCCTAGTTTCTCATGTAAAGGATGTTGATGTAGCTTTACTTCATGCTAGATTAGGACACTCTTCTTTAACTGCTCTAAAACATGTAATTCAGATTTCTGATTCAAGCAGTCATAAATGGCATTGTGATACTTGTGTTTTAGCTAAACAACACAAATTACCTTTTCCCATTAATACTTCTGTATCTCAAAAGATTTTTGATCTTATACATGTTAACTTATGGGGACCATATAGAGTCAAATCCTTGACTGGTGCATCTTACTTTCTTACTTTGGTTGATGATTTTAGTCGCATTACATGGACAATGCTTCTTAAAACCAAAGAGAATGTCACATCTACCATGGCACATTTCATTGCTTATGCCATGACTCAGTTCAATTCTAAAATCAAGATAATTAGAAGTGACAATGGAAGTGAGATTGTTCAAAAGGAGTGTGATAAGATGTTTTTGGAGAATGGTATTGTCCATCAAAGGTCCATACCCGGAAATCCTCAACAAAATGGAAGGGTTGAAAGGAAACATCGTCACTTGTTGGAGGTTGCAAGAGCATTAAAGATACAAGCCTGTTTACCTAAGAAGTTCTGGGGTGAGTTGATCCTTGCAGCTACACATTTGATCAATCTCATGCCTACTGTGGTTCTGCAATGGGATACTCCACATGAGAGGCTATTTGGACATAAGCCTGATTATTCTCATCTAAAGATCATAGGCTGTTTATGCTATGCTGCAAAAAAGGAGTCAGACAAGTTTGAGAATAGAAGTGTGAGGTGTGTCTTCCTTGGGTATCCTATGGGACAAAAAGGGTATAGGCTGTATGATCTTGACAATCATAAGCTTATTTTGAGTAGGGATGTAGTGTTTCAGGAAAGCTTGTTCCCTTATAAACCTGGTTTCAGTATTGATTCTACTCTAGTCAATACTTCTAATGGCTATTCTCCCATCAACATTCCTACTACTGACAGCATCCCTTTTCTTCCTGATGAGCCAAGTCCTACAGACACTCCTACTACAAATATCTCACCTGACACAGAGACATTTGAGCCAAGTCCATCAAACAATAATATGCCAAATATTAATCATCACATCAACACAGATCCATCAAACAATAATATGCCAAATATTAATAATAACATCAACACAGATACAGCTTCTGATATACCAATTGAGGTATCTATGCAGCCTGTTAAAAAATCTGTAAGGGTCAGAAAACTTTCCTCAAAACTTGATGGTTACTCATGTTCTGGACTGCCACCTTCTTTACTTGATCTGACCAGTAGCAGTCCAGATGCAATGACCAGTAGCACCTCAAATGCTGATCATGCTACCAGTAACTCTGCCTACTCTTTTCTAACTACAGCAGTGCATCTTGATGATCATTCACTTGATTATCAGCACTGCTGTTCCAATGTTCTACAAATATATGAGCCCATTTGCTACTCTCAAGCAAAGCATGATCCGGCATGGGTGGAGGCAATGAATAAGGAGTTGCAGGCATTAGAGCAAAACAACACATGGGTTATGACTTCCTTACCTCCTGGTAAGAAGGCTATAGGAGCCAAATGGGTTTACAAAATCAAGTTCAACCCAGATGGTTCTATAGAACGATATAAGGCAAGGCTTGTTGCCAAAGGTTTTAGCCAAATAGAAGGAAAGGACTACACACATACCTTCAGTCCAGTTGCAAAACTGACTACTGTCAGAGTTTTGATTGTTATTGCAGCAATGAAGGGCTGGAAATTACATCAATTAGATATAAACAATGCTTTCTTGCATGGTTTTTTGAATGAAGAGGTGTACATGAAGCAGCCTGAAGGGTATAAGGCAGGAAATCCAGGTGATGTATGCTTGTTAAAAAGGTCCTTATATGGGTTGAAACAAGCTTCTAGGCAATGGAACTATGAGCTTTCCAAATTTTTAGCAAATCATGGATTTACAAAGTCCAAATCTGACTATTCCTTATTCACAAAGGGTAGTATTGATAGCAGTTTTGTGGTGATTTTAGTATATGTGGATGATTTGATTATCACAGGCACTGATGAGGCTCAAATTACAGAGGTCAAAAGGTCTTTGGATACTGCTTTTACCATAAAGGACCTTGGCCAACTTAGATATTTCTTGGGCATAGAAGTATCTAGATCAAAGGATGGTATCCTATTGAATCAAAGGAAGTATATTGTGGACATTTTGAAGGATTCTCACATGGAGGACTGTAAACCAGCCTCTTTTCCCTTACCAACTGGTCTTAAATTGTCCACTCATGAAGGGGATTTGCTTGCTAATCCTGAAATATACAGACGACTTGTGAGCAGGCTGCTTTATCTCAATTTGACAAGACCTGACTTATCTTTCAGTGTTCAACACTTAAGTCAGTTCTTAGCTAACCCTCGTCTTCCTCATCTACAAGCAGCTCTTTATTTGGTTAGATATCTCAAGCACACACTGAATCTAGGACTGTTCTATCCATCTAAAGGTGCTCTTACTCTTAACAGCTTTTGTGATGCTGATTGGGGCAGCTGTACATTTTCAGGCAGATCCTTGACAGGCTACTGTGTTTACCTTGGCCAATCTCTAGTCTCATGGAAGACGAAGAAACAAGCAACAGTGAGCAAGTCCTCCACCGAGGCAGAGTACAGGAGCATGAGCCAAACATCTAGTGAGATTGTTTGGCTTAATGAGTTGCTGAAGGAACTTCAGATAAGCATTCCTTTACCCACTGTTCTTCACTGTGACAACAAGGCTGCTCAGAGTATTGCCGTTAATCCGGTCTTTCATGAACGTACTAAACACATCAAGCTTGACTGTCATTACATTTGTGAACAGATAGAAGAAGGATTAATCACGACTGCTCATGTTCCAAGTTCTCTGCAAATTGCAGACATTTTAACTAAGGCATTGGGACAGAAACAACATAGTTCTCTTCTTGTCAAGCTCGGTCTTGTGGGCTATACCCCACGTCCTCCTTGAGGGGGGGATATTAGAGACTAGTTAGTTAGTTGACTAATACTAGTTAGTTAGTTAAGTCTACTTTGTTTTCTACTTGTGTATATATAGGTGAAACCAACTTGTAACTAACTTAATTCTGTTACAACAAACTAATCACTCAATAAAATCTCTCTCTTCTATTTACTCTGATTGTAGCAAAACCTCCATTAAATCTTCTTGATCATTTACACCATTGATGAAGATCATGATGATATCAAGTTTCTATACAAACATTTTCAAAAGCACTAAATAATAAATAATCAAGAGTTAAAGGAGCTAAGTGTAATAAGCTAGAGATGGAGGACAAAACGGAGGACAAAAGAAGTGTATGGACTAAGTATGGGATACCTACACTTGTAGGAGTGGGTGTAGCATTGGGTGCAGCTGTGACTGTATCTGTGTTATCGGGTTCGGAAAATGAGGATGGCGATAAGGATAAGACGATGAGGGCTCCGGGTAAACCCGGTGTCGAAATTTCTAGGAATGGGTTTGAGAAGGATCCTTCTGCTTACTTCCGTGACCTCCGCAAGAAGTAGACAGACTACTATGTCTGTGTTACTTCTTCCGTTTCAGTCGTTTGTTTAAGTTCGTGTAAAATAGTTTTTATAAATAAAATGTATTAGGTAAACGGATAATTGAGATGGAAACGGTTATGAGGTTAAGTTGGTTTGTTTGTAGTTGTATTATGTATGCTGTCTTGTTGTTGATCTAAATGAATGAATTATGTTTGTGCCCGACATTTGGTTGTCTTTAATCTTCTAATCTTCGTTATTACGAGTAAATTGTCAGCTAACTTAATTAGTAAATCAGCGGGCTGGTACTAAGACTTTTATGTCACTAGGATTTAACTCAAATTATGAAAACCGAGCACTTAGGATAACATTATACGTCGGACTTTTTAGAGTTTTAAGACTCTACCACATTAATTTTTTACTAATTTTTATTATTTCTTTATTGTTCAGACTCACATTAGACTTTATACATTATTTATCAGACTCACGTCAGACGACTTTACTTTTTTACATAACTTTTTCTTTTACCAAAAAGAAATAACACATGACACCCACTCATCGGATAATTCCAATTAAAAGTGTGGTCAAAACTCAACTAAAGTCTTAGGTTTAGTCTTGAATTTTCAGAAGTCAACTTAAGTGTTAAGACTTTGGTAAATTATTGGTAGTTTTGAGTACGTTTTATCTCAAGACTACCAATAATTTTACCTTATCATTCGGATAATTGTTGCAAGTTAAAAATGAATAACTTCTTTTACAATAAAGCAAGTAAGATAAAGCATGTAGGAGGGCAATTGAGGTGAAATGAATCACCTTAGTTATAGATAATGTCACTTACATAATGTGAGAGGGACGCTATCTGTTTCAGCTTATTACGAATAGTAGATTAATGTCTGTCTTTAATAAAAATTTACTTATAATTAAACTAATCGACATTTGAATAATCCGGTAGTGAACTGCATAAACTCCGAAGGACATTTGCCATCTGAACTTTTGTAAAATGTTGGCCTAAGACCATCCTCAACCATGAGGAATACACCCCTCACAGAACTGAGGAAGAGAAAATTAGTCTCCAATGATAATTTTTAATACTCAACAATCCTCACAATGTTGAGGAACACATTACTACTTGACAAACAGCTGAATGAAACGCACAATGTGGGAGAATTAAAATAATGGGCATGTGAGGGGAGAAGAAAGAGGGTGTGCAGAGGAGAGAGGTAAAAGAAATAAAATGAATTTTTTCTTCTTTCTTTTTTACATTTTATACAATCAACTTATTAATAAAAAATTATGAAAATTATATTAAAATGTCTATTTTATTTTTCTCTACATTTAGAGACCACTATTGATAATATTCGGATAAAATTTTAAGTTAGTGAAATTATTGATGAGGAATATAAATAAATCATTGTTGGAGGAGTGTTTTTATTGTAAATCGAAAACTTGAGGAATGGTGTGTTGGATGAGTGAGAAAGGTTAAGAGATAGAAGGATGAGGAATAGATTAAAGCATGGTTGGGGATGGTCTAATGTTTTTGCTTTTGCTTTTGCCTTTGCTTTGTTCCGTACAATAAAGCGTAGTTACAGACTTACAGTAGCATTCACAGGGAATAATAATAATAATGTATTTTACGGATAATCACGTATATACAAGGCTTTTCCTGAGCGTACCTGGTAAAAAAGTAGCCGGGACGCAAAGATGGAATCAAACCTGGCCCCATGGGCCATACCCCGGACTTTAGCAAAAGTAAGTCGCGGATTAAACAAAGCACAAAGCAATGTGATGAGCAGGACAAGTAGTAGAACTTCGGAATTGAAACAACGTTATCAAAATGACACCGTCTTTCTCACTTATAATATTGGCCTGGGTAGAAATTGGTGCCTTAAATTTGTGTTAAATACGGATTAAGCTTAAATTTGTGTTAAATACGGATTAAGCTAAAATGAGACGAAGAAAACATGCACGTAACTTAAGCGAGTCGAGTGCCTATAGTCTATAGTCTATCTGTCCATACCACGCCTTGTGCACTTGTGCATACAAGTAGGGCTGTACAATAGGCTGGGCCGATCCGGGCCGGTCAAAGGCGAGCCAGGCTGAACTCTGAAGAAAGTCAGCCCTGGCACAACCCTAAAATAATATAGGGTTGGGCTGGGCCGGGCCAGGAAAAGTCGACCCTGGTCCAGCCCTGTAGGATTGCTAGTTGTGTTTGTGGGCTGTATTTGTGTTAGTTGTTTTAATTTTATTAGTGGGCTGTATTTCACACAGGGATGGGTTGGGCTGACAAAATCTGGCCCTGGCCCTATTCACTACCGGATTGGGCTAGCGTAGCCCTAACCCTGTGTGGGGCTAGAAAAATTGGCCCACGTAACAGGGCTGGGCCGGACTGACCCACTATATTGTCTAGCTCTACATACAAGGAACCTAAAGTAAAGTTAGGCTATGATGTCATCATATTTAGTACAGGTTGTGACGTCACTATTGATTAATATTATGATGTCATCATGTCATGATATTTATTCCATATTAATCGTATAATAAGTAGGCCAAAAATATTTATGTTTTATGCATAAATATTAAGGAAATTATATTATAACGGGATACGACCGTTATAACACCTATTTAGCATTCATATTTTCTGCATCAAGTCCTATAGCAGTTCGCAATTATGTAGACCTCCATTTCCGAGTTCCGAGTTACGAGTTAGATGAATAATTTGAATCTCATCTCCATGTCTCAAATGCTAGTAATCAGTTTTTTTCTCACAGAGTAATTACTTATTCAGTGGTAGAGCGAGGAGGTTAACCCTTAACAGGAGCTGACATTTGAAAATTTCGAAATTTTTAGTGATTTTTTATTTTATTTTTCTAAGGCTGTCTCACAAGTAGTATAACCATTTTGCCCCTGCTAAAAATTTTTCAGCCGTGCTAATTTAAAATCGCTTTAATCACAATTTCACAAACCATTGCAGTCGATCTTCAGATACGCATTTTGGCCACATTGTCGACTCTCTTTTTGGCTTTGACGGCCCAATTTAGTTTTGTGTATCGTCCCAATTTTATCCGAGTTTTCACTCGTTTTTCAGGACAATGAACTAAATACAAAAGCATCTGCATCAGTGTTTACTTTGTAAAGAAATGTGCTACTACTAGCATTGGAAGTTGGAACCATGCAAATTCACCACAATTTACAATACAAAAAACGAAGCATCACAAATTTACTGATTTACTGTTTAACCCTGCATAGGTAATAACTCTGTATAAATACCCTTCTCTTTTACTCTATCTTCAATTCACTGCATTTCCTCAAATCTTCCATAAAAACAGTAATTAATCAAGAGTTAGTTTAACTGAAATTACGCGATGCCGGAAAACAATAACAATAACAACAACAACAACAACAATAATATTGCCAAGTATGTGGCAGCTGCACTTGCAGTAGCGGGTGTAGTAGTGAATATATGGTCGTTGTTTTCGGGTACAGGAAGCGGGGTTGGGGATAAGATGATGAAGGCACCGGGACAACCCGGTGTTGAAATTCCTAGGAATGTTTTTGAGAATGATCCGTCTTCCTACTTTCGCGCCCTTCGCAAGAACTGAATTACTCCGAATAATCATGTTCTGTTAATTATGAACTTATGTAGTTGTGAACTTGTGTTACTGATCTAAATGAATGAAATCGGCTTTCTTAGTTATCGTTAATTGTGTTTGTGACGGAATATTCATCGTCTTTCATCTACGTTTGTTGTTTTGACAGTAGATAACTTTATTCATTGATATTATAGCGAAAAATATGACATAGGTAGCACAGACACGCACGGGTGTTAGTAGGTTTTTTCAATATTATTGCTTGTGACTTATGAGTTGTGACTTGACCAACTTGATCTAATTAACGTTTAAACATCTAGAAAGTATTCTTCATCGTCTTTCATCTATGATATCTAGTGTTTACTGTTTAGACACTAGATATCGTAAATGTTTGCTCACCGAGGCTGAATGTATAACTTCATTCATCGATATTACAGCGTAAAATACGTCAAAGGTAACACAGACGCAGACTTGTGTTAGTAGGCTTTTCCATTTTACGTTTATTTACGTCATCAGTATTATTAGTCCGTGAGTCGTGACTTTACCTGCTTGAACTAATTTGAACTTTGAAGTATTATTCATGTCAACAATTGTCGTAAGAATTTAAAAAATTCGATTAAAAAAATAACACGCTAGAAGGAGGGCTTGAACCTCCGACCTTGTGGTTAACAGCCACACGCTCTAACCAACTGAGCTATTCCAGCTTGTTGTTACGTATGACTGTTCACGTTTATTTATTCAATTAACAAGAAATTATGATTCAGTATACACAAAGCTACAACAATGGCGGAAAAACTTTTTCATTTTTAGTTCTCCAATTTTTCATTTCCCAAATGATGACTAGCGAATTATAATCTAAGGAATTGAAAAATCGAAATACAATCAGTTGTCGATAATACCTTCGTCTTAATCACCAGGCTAAGATAAAAATATCCGTCAAATTAAGACGGAGTATGCGGCGGATAAATCCCATCATTCTTCTCCGGCAACAACTAATCGCCGCCATAAAACCCTTTACTTCATCAACAAGCAACGTCCCACCACTACCGCCGCCGCCGCCGCCGTCGCAAAACCCATCTCTATACTCATTCCTTCAACCCTCACTTTTCTGTCTTAGACCCTCTATACAGCAATCTCCACTATCAAAATCCCCAAATTCCCAAAGTACCCTTTTATCTGAAAGTGATAAAAATGCCCTTGTTACATCCCTTGAGCTTGCTTTGTCATCATCTAACACAGATGAAGCATGGAAATGCTTTAAAACTCTGGTTAATTGTAATGATGTTGGTTGTTTACCTAGTAAAAATTTGAGTAATTTGGTGATTAGGCATTTGGCTAGTGTTAATGATGTTCATAATTTGAAAAGGGCGTTTGCGTCAATTGTGTATTTGATTGAAAAAGATTCAAACTTTGTTGAGTTTGGTACTATTAGGAGGGTTTTAGAGGGTATGTGTCATGTTGGTAGTGTTGCTCCTGCTTTTGCTTTGATGAAATGTTTGTTTAAGAATCGGTTTTTTGTCGGTTTTGATGTTTGGGGTGATGTGATTGTGGAGATTAGTAAGAAAGGTGGGTGTTTTTTGGGGTATTTGGGTGTTTTCCATGAGGGTTGTAGGGTTGTGATTGATGAGAAATTGGAGTTTATGAAGCCGGATTTGAATGCGTGTAATGCGGCTTTGGAGGGGTGTTGTTTTGAGCTTGAGTCGGTTAAGGAGGCGGAGAGGGTGATTAAGTTGATGAGTGGTTTCAAGGTTAGGCCGGATGAGGCGACTTTTGGATTTCTTGGGTATTTGTATGCTTTGAAGGGTTTGGAAGGGAAGGTGGTTGAGTTGGAGGGTTTGATGGGTGGGTTAGGGTTGGAGGATAAGTCCGGTTTCTTGAGTAATTTGATTCGTGGTTATGTTAAGGCCGGGAGTCTTGAGTCCGTCTCTAAGATTATTTTGCGTAGTTTGAGAGAAGGCGATGGAGAAAGGGTGAAGTTTAGTCCAGAAACTTACTGTGAAGTTGTAAATGGGTTTCTGAAACATGGCACTGTCAGGGATTTAGCAGCATTGGTTGTGGAAGCTCAGTTGTCGGATTCCGTATCTGTTATGGTAGAAAGTTCTGTCGGTTTTGGCGTTGTTAATGCTTGTGTTGAACTTCGGATGTTGGATAAGGCACACAGTATAATGGATGAGATGACTGCTCGTGGTGCTGTTATCGGCCTTGGTGTTTATCTCTCGATTTTGAGAGCCTACTGCAAAGAGCAGCGAACAGCTGAAGCTGCACAATTGGTTGCACAGATTAAAAACTCTGAGTTTGAACTAGACGCTGATTGCTATGATTCGTTAATCGAAGCATCTATGTCGACGTGTGATTTCCAGTCTGCTTTTTCTATGTTTAGGGACATGAGGGACACAAGAATTGCAGAGCTCAAAGACAGTTATATTACTATAATGACGGGTTTGACTGAAAACAACCGTCCTGAACTGATGGCAGCGTTTTTGGATGAGGTGGTTGAGGATCCTCGTATTGAAGTGGGAACGCACGACTGGAATTCCATCATACACGCCTTCTGCAAGGCTGGTCGGATGGACGATGCTCAAAGGACTTTTAGGAGAATGGCGTTTCTTCATTACGAACCTAATGAACAGACGTATTTGTCCTTGATTAACGGTTATGTATCGGCTGTGAAGTACTTCAATGTATTGTTGTTGTGGAATGATGTTAAAAAGCGCATGGCAGCGAGTTACTCGAAGGGTTTTAAGCTGAATCATACCTTGACTGATGCCATTCTTTATGCTCTGGTTAAAGGAGGTTTTTTCGATGCTGTCATGGAAGTAGTGGATATTTCTCAGGGGATGAAGATTTTTGTGGATAAGTGGAGGTACAAGCAAGCATTCATGGAGACCCATAAGAAGCTTAAAATAGCGAAATTAAGGAGGAGAAACATCAGGAAATTGGAAGCTTTAATTGCTTTTCAGAACTGGGCCGGCTTGAACGTGAATCGCTGAATCAGGAACCAGAATGCAGCACTTAAGCTCTGAGAATAGAATGCTGTCATGTTGTTGATGCTTTCTAACTCTCTTGCGTTGGAAGCGGGAAATGGAGGGCAGGACCAGAAGAAGACGGATTTTGGTCCGTAACAGTAATGTATTCCCATTTACTTGTATTTACAGGAAGAAACTATAGTCCCTGAGACGGAAATACAATCGTTCTTATTTGTATCATGAATCTCGGTTTGGGTCAAAGGTTACATATTGCTTGTTACAAATTAATCTCGCTGAATACTACCAATATCGCCTCAAAATGTGATAGAATGCACTCGCACTGAACCCTAATTCTCGGTAAGATGATAGCTTGGACTGATTGCAGGGTCAGATTGAGCTTTGTGCTAAAAATGAAAGGATGTTTTTGTTTATTATCCTGAATGTGTAACAGTACAATTCACAGTTGGTTTACAGGACATAAAAATACATTGATTACACAGGAAATATTTTCTTCCTTTTGAAATAAATGAGAAAACAGAAGTATATGATCACACATGATACGCCGCTAATGAGCAGAACCCAATTGAACGTAAATGGGTTATCAAATACAGACGTCTGGAAATTCATCCCGAAAACACCAGCCACGACTGCAAATATGGTAGCCACAAACGTTGCTGCTGTCAGAAGCACCTCGAACTGTATCAGTTGGTTCTGAACATTAGCCTGTTACAAGAAGCTGGATTTGTCAACACATATGCTAGATTCATCATCTTTCAGCAATATATATATGTGCGAGAAAAGAAAAGGAGAGATTGAAGGTGAAAGAATGTAATAGCTGACCAGTTTGATGTTGATCAAATCTTCCGTGTCATCAATGTACTCTTTAAGCTGCATCAGAAGCATGTCAAGATCAGTACAGCAATAAAAAAAACTGCTAACAGCGAAAAAACAAAATCTGATAGTAATGGAAAGAGGAACAATTCATCGAAAGATCATTTGAGAGATTGTCTTACTGATGACAACTTGCTGAGAGTATGGTCTATAAATACGAAATAAGCCTCGAGTAACATTTCAAGTTGAACAATGTCTTCTCTCTGACTAGATGAAGTCGTAAAGCTGCCATGCTTGCTTGATCTGGTAAAACTGCTGTAAGCTCTCTGCAGTTTGGGAGGTCCGTTTGTTGGGGCGACTGGAGAAACGGGCGCTACAGGCGAAACTGGAGCTGACTTGGATAACCATTTCTCAGAAGGTAAACCCCATTTCGCAGAAGGTAAAACCACGTCTTCTTTTTCTATGTCCGAATCGTGGGAAATTTCATCTTCCATCCTCTCCTTCTTTTCTGTCAAGTACATCTCTGCCATATCACCGTCATCATCCATAAGATGTTCTAATTCATCACGCACCTGAAATTCAGTCAATGTTATTCAAAGTGTGAGACTTTCTATTCAAACCACTTAGGCCCTGTTCTTTTCGGCTGAAACGAGCTGAATTGAATTAATTGAAGGTGAGCTTAATTGAACTAAATTGAGTGGAACTAAGGTGAAATGAATTTAGTTGAATTAAAAGTTAATTTTGTGAAGAGATTAACTGAACACATTGATTGAACGTAAATAAAACTTAATGAATACAACCAAGCAAAATTGAAAGGAGCTGAATTTAAGCCAGAAATAACAGAGCCTTCTTTTGTAGTATGTGCAGGTATAGAAACATCTTGTTCTTAAAACCCTAAATAGGATAATTGACAGGCATTACCTTTTGAACTCGCTGAGTCAAACCAAGAAGATTTCCTTTGAATCTCCGTACACGTTCCAGGTTCAATGTGCTAATAGATGATGCTAATTCGTCAAGCACAGGGCGAATCTCTGAAGTCAATTCTTTGACCTAGATAATTTCAGAGAGTTAAGTTCAGTTTATGATAAGAGACTTAAAGAGTATCTACAAGTGAGCCGAAAACCTTTGGACGCAGTGTAAAGAAAAAACGATTTTGTCATCACGTCTATTTCTTACGCAAAAAAACTCGTCAACGTCAATCTCTTCCAACAAGGTGGAAAAGAGTCCACGGTGTCTGTCCTCGAGGCAATTATATCATTCTTTCTTTCATCCGTTCTGTTTTAATAATGTTAAATGACATGGTACATCAAATATACCAGCTTCCACTCTCTTTTTAGCATCATATAACAAATATCAAAACTGTGCAGCTTAGACCATACCTGCGAATCCAAGGACGTGCATGTTAACTCCAGGGTCAGTTCAAGTGCCTTGAATTCAAAAGGGAGTAAATCTGCATGCATGCACACATGAATCAACAAATTGAATTTATAAAGCCAACAGAAAAGGCTTGTTCTTTTGTGAGATCAGGAGCTAGGCAAAAACAAGTTATTTCAACGCCAAAAAAATAAACTCGATAAAGAGTGATTAGAGAACAATAATTTATCTGGGTCCAATTAAAATGCAGTGAATGAGTCAAAAATGTACAAAAAGAGACAGGTCAAGTGCCGAGGACCACAGAAGAACCAGGCAAAGAGCTCACAATTGATATCGATACTTGAAGAAGTAACACAAATCAACTACAGCGTACGTAGCCACAATTCTACAAATCGGAGGACTTTACTATGCATGAGATACACATAGAGAAAGATCATAGAACCGACAACATCTTAACATAATCGTAGCTAGGAATTTCAGGCTTTAAAGTATAAGTAATAAAAAGGGCAGCCCGGTGCACGATGCCATCCTCGCTAGGCGAGGGTCCGGGGAAGGGCCCCACCACAAGGGTGTAATGGGGGCAAGCCTTCCCTTGCCATTTTGGCAAGAGGCCGCTCCCAGGGCTTGAACCCGTGACCTCACGGTCACAAAGCAACACCTTAACCGGTGCGCCAAGGCATAAAGTATAAGTAATACTAGAAAAAATTATATAAATGAGTTACAACTATTACCACCTTGGTCTTTGCTCATTTGAAGTCGATTGCACAACTCCATTTTGTACTGCATAACAGAGCCATCCAAGGAGTTCATCACAAAAACCTCATCAGAAGTGATGATGCATCTAATCTGTTCCAAGTTGACCACAATAGCCTTTTCCCTTCCTAATATGGTAGATGGATAGATAAACAAAGGATCCAAAAGCCGTAGATCCCTAGAAGGCAAGGAACAATTTCTCATAATTGTGGCCTTATCAAGCTCCAGAACTTTAGCATTTCCATGCTGATCAATTTTTATCCATGAACGACTTCCATGGCCTCTCTTCTTGACGCCTGAGAAGCCGATAACGTTTCCAAAGGGACCTATTCTTGCACTATTGGTAGTAAATGTTGGCTCAGTACTAGCAGAATGCTCTGGTTTCTCCATTAGTTTTCCCGCTTACCCTCCTTTGTGTGGAACAGATAAACTTTGACATAGCAAGATGTTTACATCAGTAAAACATTCAGTCAGTGTTGATTTTTTTACTCTTACCTCTCCAAAATAATATACTTCATGTCCGGAAATGTTCTTTATTTTCAGCACAAACACGAACTCATATAACACGACCCTTGCAGTTTAGGAAAACAATTAATCTCCACACCGCCTGTCACAAAGTATTTCAGCATGAGTCCATGAAATATGGTATTTTGGAAAAATATTACACATGAAACTGATTGTGTCCCTGAAAGATAATTCATAAGCATTCTAGAAGCCATTTATAGAACATTTCACCAGACAAAATTGGATACATTAACTTCATTAAACAACTTCAACCAGAGAATACATGGCATAATATTCGTAGCGGTTATCAAATTGTTTCCAGAGTTAACTACCCAAGACGCAAATGGTGTGCCATAACATTTAGGCCATGTTCTTTCTGACTTAATTTCAGTTCCTTTTAATTTTGTTTGCGTGTATTCCGTTAAGTTTTATTTACGTTCAATCAATTATTTTCAATTAATCTCTTCACAAAAGTAACTTTTAATTCAACTAAATTCACTCCACCTCAGTTTCACTCAATTTAGTTCAATTAAGCTCTACTCCAATTTATTCAATTCAGCTCGTTTCAGCCGAAAAGAACAGGGCCTTACATAGAGCTCAGCATTTCAAGAAGATATGCAGTAAGGGGAAGGAAAAACGTTTCCTATATTAAAAGAAATGAACCCGTACAAGAAAAGGGTCTCGACTCTCGACTCAATGTAGGACGACTGCAATTAGAGCACAAAAGATCAACTTCACCATAAGGGGAAGACCAATGGGCTGTAGCCTGTAGGCGCCTCTATCATCAAAACATCAGTAAATATCAATTGTAACTCCCATTTTCGATGAAGCTAAAACTCATTAAACTGTCTATGCTTTACTCCTAAGGATCGGAGTCAGTTAATGCAATTCCCGACCCAATTTTCATAATGGGTCATTCGCAACCAACACATAGGTAATAGCTAAAGTTGTATATACTGATTACTGATCCTCTTATGCAGGAGCCTTTGAAGCACTCGGGTAATGTTATTAGTCACGGTGGCAGGTCCGCGACTAATTTGATAAACAAAGTTAATTAATTTATGAAGTACTATCAATTCTCTTAAACATGGATGAACACAAGATTACTTTTTTACCACACAAAATTCACTGTAAAAAATACTTAAAAACTCGTCCCTTTAAACACACTAGATTACTACAACAGCAATAAAACCTTGAATTATATTCGGAAATCGGAAATGATTTGGTTTCGGCTAACACGACGATCATATTCATATACATAGAAGTATAGAACCTAACAAAATTAGCAAATTCTAGATGAAACCAATCTCCAAAGTCCAAACAACATCTATCTAGGTTAAATCCCCCAATATTCAATGAATTACAAACAACCCAGAAAACCTTTCAAGTACTCAGTTGAGAAATTGGATAAAAAAGCTGGAAATTTGATTGACATGGATAAAATGAAGATCAAAAACTGGGAAAATTGCACATGTACCTGAGTGTGAGTAATAAATAAGCTACCAAAATTCGCGAGTAGAGTGAAGATTAGTGAGAGAAAGCAAAGGAGAATTCCAAGAAATTAGGATCAAATTTAAGTGAGAGGAAAACAGGGTGATCAAGATAATTGATTTAATTTTGTTTCCTCTCACAAATTTCAGTTCATCCCCAATTGTAGACTTGTAGTCGTGTGCTCTTTGTAGTTATATTGTAATTTGTAACTAGACCCGACAAACCGGTCATTTTATTAGGTGCGAGACTTCGAGTCGTGTTATATCGGTTCGGTGTCTCGGTTTAATATTTCTAACGTATTTGGTTTTTTTAATATGCATCAGTTTTAAGTTTAAAACGGGTTAAATAACATTTTAGTTAAATAAATGAAATTAGATAATTTAATTTTTTATTATTTGATTCGTTTTAAGTTTAAAATGAGTATTATTGATTTAATAAAATTTAGTGTTTTAGATAAGTTACCCTAAATCGGGATTATTTTACCGGAAGATTTATATTGTTGGATAGATAAAAAAGTTACTCATGATGGATAGATTTAAAAAAAGTTACTCAAGATAAATAAAATAAGGGGTGTTGTGGGAATCGAACTCACGACCTCTCGCACCCGAAGCGAGAATCATACCACTAGACCAAACACCCAAGTTGGTAGTTGGAATATTTAATATATATTTTGCTTCACTTTTTGTTTACCATTTTTTAGTAAAACGTAATGTCTTAATTTTTTACTTATTTATAAATGGTGGTGAAATAGTCTAAAGTATGATTAAATAACTTTAAAATATTGGTCGATAAACTAGTACGGAGTATTACCATTTATAACTTATCGAGTAATTAAAATTTTAATATTAGTTTAATGTATACAAGGTATAATAGAGTTGTAAATAAACTACAGAGTACAACAATCATCGAGGAATGTTGCGGTTATATTTGTCTTACTTGTTTATTTTCATTAATTGTTGCATAATTATATTATTATTAATTGAAGATTTGACTTTAAAGACAAGAGGGAGTAGTCTTGCTGGCAATGCTCTGAATCCTCTCATGGTGAATTTTGCCGAAAAAGAGGAACAACGACCATGCATAAGATGGAGGGGAGGGTGTGGGAGATGGTGATATAAGGTGGCTGTACGTGGTGGTTGGTGCCTAATGGTGGGTGGTTACTTGAGTGAGTAATTTGAGAGGGGAAGCAAAATGAGAAACTAGTGCATAAGAATGAGAAGGGTATGTGGCAATCGGGTCACTCGGGTCGGTTACGGGTCGGGTCAAAGCAGGTCGCGCGGGTCATATCGGGTCCGGGTTGTGTCGGTTCAATTTATGCTTCAGTTCGGGTTCGAGTCGGGTCGGGTCGCTATCGAGTCGGGTCAACAACATGCTCGTTTCAGGTCGGGTCGGTTCAGTTACGTCGGGTCATTATATGGGTCGGGCCATATCGGGTCAAAATATATAATTGGGTCGAGATCGGTTCGGTTCGTGGTTTTGTGGGTCGGGTCGTGACGGGTCAAAATATTTAATCGGGTTGAGTTCGGTTCATTCACATGTTCACTCCACAAACCCTAAACCCTAAACCCTAAACCCTAATCCCTAATTCCTAAACCCTAAACCCTATACCTTAAACCCTAAACTTTATTAGTTATTCTTTAGTCGATCTTCAGTAAGGTGGCTTTACACTATTATAGTATAAAACACATTCAAATATGACTTCATTACTTCGTTAATTTTCTAGAGTACTTGTAAATTATAATCTTGAGATTGGAGATTATCGAGCCTACTCGCGTTTAAGTGATGAATCATGAAATATTTATCTAATTCATTTGATAGTAACATTTAATAGTATGACTTAAGGTGACAATATGACTAAGGGTCTTCACTCTTCAGTATAATGACAGTATAATGTTACAAACTTTTACGAAAGCTCTAACTAAAATGAAAATAATAGTAAATCAATAGGATCGAGGTTATTAACTTATTATCGAGACTAGTCGTGTTTGAGTAAATCATGTAATATTTAGCTTGGCACAACATTAACTGTCAACGTCGTAATATGATTATACGAGTACAAATTTTATTACTTAAATCGAATTGGATCGGGTTATGTTCGAGTCAACTCGGGTTGAGTCGGTTCGGGTTATAAATCATTCACAGGTCGGGTCGGGTTGGGTCATGTCGGGTCAAAACGGGTTGTACACTCATTCGGGTTACAGGTCGGGTCAGTTGGGTCACAAGTCGGTTCGGTTCATTCAATTTCGGGTTATATCGGTTGACAGTTCACCCACGGGTCGGGCCAGGTCGGTTCGGTTCATTGTTTTAGCGGGTGTTATCGGGTCGGTTTTCGGGCAGTTCGAGTCGGGTTACTCGGGTCGGGTCAGCTTTTGGCAGCTCTAGGGCCCTCTAGGTATGATGGTCATTCATGTTCATAAATGAGCATAACCCAAAAAAATTACTCGAGATAAATATTATTTGTCATTTTTGGTTTACTATTTTTTAGTAAACCGCAATGTCTTAATTTTTTACTTATTAATAAATGATGGTGAATATTGGTCGATAAACTAGTATTACAATTTATAACTTATCGAGTAATTAAAATTTTAATATTATTTTAATGAATATGAGGTATATAGTAGAGTTGTAAATAAACTGCAGAGTACAACAATCATCGACGAATGTTGCGATTATGTTTTATAATATAGGTTGCAGTTCGAAATCGCGAATTCAGTAATATAAATATTTATTTATTTTGGTAGGGAGAAGCGGGAAACAAACCCGTAATAAAAGAAAAACAAGGAACATAATTACGAAACTACTAAAGCATAGAAATTATCTGAATTTAAGGTTAAAATAAAATAAAGCCCCCAGCGAGGATCGAACTCGCGACCTTTCGCTTACGAAGCGAACGCAATACCACTATGCTATGGAGGCTTGTTGTTGTTGGAACTAAACATTATTTTATTATTACCCGTATGAAAGTCGTATGTGTTGAATTGCCCACTCCACGTTAAACTTTTCTTATTCTTCAATTTCTAGATATTAATAAGTTTATATAATAATAGTATTAATAAGTTTGTATAATACGATCTACAGAGTATATATTTGATATCTGATTCACTCTTTAATCTGTATGTTCAAAATTAATTAAAATAATTATCGCATAAAAAGAAATTTTATTATCGCCAATACAACCAGCTTTATTCAATAGCATACAATGTATTACTTGATCTTCAAATTCACCCAAAAAATAACATCAATAGATAAGAAAACGTATAAATTAAACCTAATTACTTTGCGTTTAATAAAAAAGTCGAATTCCAATTTTCCAATCATCACGGCTCACGACTCATGATGATCACGATATCTTTAAACAAAATCTTGACTAATTAGAAGAAACATATGAAAATGTAATTAGTTCCAAAAATATTGAACAATCTTTCTCTTGCTTTAATTACCATGTTGACACAATTGACAGCCTATCGTTCCGACGTGACAACTAATTCCTATTTGTGTACCACAATCACTCACACTCACCCGTCACCACAGTTTGTTACTGTTTTACTTCTGCAAATCTAGATTGTCATGCGAAGACGGATAATGGATCTCTCATAATAAGATAAGCGGGAAGGTAAGTGGGAAAATATGACACTTCATGTGTTCATGCATAATGTCACTTATACTGGATATGGTAAGATGAACACTAACAGTTTTTAGTTTGTAGCATACAATAACCGTTTTCAATTAAATGTAGTTTTCTTAAGGAGAATTAGAGGGCCTATACTTTTTTTATTGATTGGACTAATCTTAAACTTGATCTAATCATCGTATATTTACTTAATAATGGAAAAAGTCATTGAGTAAAAATTGAGTTATATAATATATTAATTCTTTGGGATAATTCACACGGTACCCCTGAGGTTTGGCTTAATTCACATGGTACCCCTGCGTTTAAATTTGTGCACATGGTACCCCTCAACTTTCATTTAAGCGCACAAACTGCCCTTACTTGGACCTCCGTTATGACTCCGTTAAATCCCCCTACTCTAACTTATTTCCCCCCTTTTCCTAATCTCTTTTCCCCCATTTCCACTCATAAACAACCATCATCTTCAACTCATCCATTCATCAGCAACAATCATCAATCATCTATCCATATAAGACGTGATTATTGATCAAGGTTCAAATTTTACAAATCACCCACGTTATCAATCTTCTCGAAATTCCACTTTCACAATTCCTTCATAAAACAAGAGAAAAACAAGAGTAAATTAAATCACCATGGATTTGACAATTAAATCAATTCACGAGAACAAAAAACAAAGAGAATATTTTTAGGGGAAAAAGTCGGGTTAGCTGTTGGCGGTGCGATTGGAGGAGTTTCGAATGAAGTCGGGTTTGGAGCGAAGAACATGGCAATGGTGATGGGTTAATTGTGAATTGGGTATGGGACGATAATTGGTAAATCTGGGTTCGCAAAGTGGAGCAGGGAGGTTGTGTTAATGGTAAATCTAGGTTCCAAATCTGAGAGTAAAATCACCCATCTCCTAAACAAAACTCCTATACAGATAAACATAATAAAAATGGCAAATTTCAAAGTTGAGGTAAAATCAAAAGATGTGATCAAGCCTTCTTCTATTCACACACATACAAATAATAGGCTCTTTTCATTAGTGGTCATGCACTAACTATCTAGTAAGTCTATCTTCCACCAATACCCGTAAACTCGACACTACCTTTTTGCTCAAGTCTTTGTTTTTAAATACCAAGCTATTTTACCTTTCACAAAGAGAGGCGTTGTTGGAAGTCTAAGCTCGAGGTTCGTAAATCTGGGTTCGTAAAGTGGTATGGTGATGATAGTGCTTGTTAATGGTTGAATTGGTTCTGATTTCGAGTTCAAAATTGAAGACGGAGGGTGATTGATGGTGACGGATAATGATGAACAATGGTGATGGAATCGTGGTAATGGATTGATGATGATTATTGTTGCTGATGAAGGGATGAGTTGAAGATGATGGTTGTTTATGAGTGGAATTGGGGGAAAAGAGATTAGAAAAAGGGGGGAAATAAGTTAGAGTAGGGGGATTTAACGGAGTCATAACGGAGGTCCAGGTAAGGGCAGTTCGTGCGCTTAAATGAAAGTTGAGGGGTACCATGTGCACAAACTTAAACGCAGGGGTACCATGTGAATTAAGCCAAACCTCGGGAGTACCGTGTGAATTATCCCTAATTCTTTTGAAAAGAAATAGACAAAAGAATTTGGAGTGGATTGTTGTTCTACCACTACTACTAGTACTTAAGACTTTGTAAAGAAAAAAGCTACCGACCTTCTTCTATTGTTTTTCAGTTCAGCTTCTTTTAGGGGTCGTTTGGTTCACTCTTTAAGAATGGAACGGATTGGAATGAGAAACCATGATACTATGAGGTTCTAACTCCATACCATTCAAAGCATATTTGGTTCATTAGAAAAATAAACATATATGAATGAAGTTTGAATCCATGGATAGGAGGTAGGTATAGGATTCCAGGGGGTTGGGGGGAATGAGAATCGATTATAACTCATTCCAGAATGTCCCAACCAAACACTAGAATATCTAGAATCCATTCCATTCCATTCCAAACCATCCAACCAAACACCCCTTAATCTTCTCCGATATTTTCTTCTCACATTACCTCATATTGAAGAAGTCTTAAGCTATTTGGACATGATTTAAAACAAAAACTTATTTTCCTCTCACCTTAATAGGATCCTATGAACATTAGAAATCTTCGTCAACTCGTCATGACAATAGATTACGAGTTTGAGCCCTCTCTTTACCATATTAGATTCCCCCCTCCCCCCACACCAACAAAACTGAAATTATAATAATGAAATTTGGCTAACGGGTCGATTGGATCGAGTTTGGAGGAATTCACATTGTATCATTTGGAGTTCGGTTATTTTCAGATAAGTTATTTTCGAGTTATTTAAGGATAACCACATAATAATCTGGTTACGATAATAAACATTTAGGTCAGATCAATTTAGGTTTTTGATCAGATTCAAATCTCCAAATCAAATACGAATTAGATGTGGGTCGGATTATTCGAACTAGTCACTTTTACATGGTCTAAATAATGTTCTGCCGCCACTAATCTAATCACTTTATAAATATCTACTAATTAACACACTTAAGAAACAACAAGTCGACGAATTCAAGCTTACGACGCGTTAAGTATTACAGTATAATTTACTTGGATCGGTAAAATAAAACAAATTTCTATTTATTACACACTCTAATTTCGTTTTATCTACCTATTTAAATAGCACATAATTGGTCGTAATTTCGTAAACATACGACGAAAATGTCCGTCACACATGAGCATCCGGGGCTAAAGAAAACATCCCTCAAGTTGAAAAAAAGTAAATGCAAATTATAATTTATTTTCATAGTGCTATAAAATAAGTACATCCCATTTTCATAAACTTTACTTCAAATTCTTATATTTCTTTGTCTTGTTTGCTCTCTCTTACCTCCTTTTTTTTTCCCATTTTCTTAGATCTACCCAGGTACTTTTTTTTTGAATCCCATTTAATTACTTTGTTTGCTTTGATTATGTCTATGATTCCCAATTTTGTAGCTTTTTTGCTCTAATTGTTGTTGGTATGATCCCAATTTTATATATTTGATTCAAATTTTGTATCTTTTTGCTTTAATTGTTGTTTGTATGATCCCAATTCATATCTTTGCTTCAAATTGTGTATTATTTGCTCTAATTTTGCTTCTTTTTGCTCCAAATTTGTATTTTTTTTATGTAATTGTAGTTGGGTATGATCCCATTTCATAGTATTTGCTTCAAATTTTGTATATTTTCCTTCAAAACTTTGCATCTTTTTGCTCTAATCGTAGTTGGTTTGATCCATTATTCGCTTTAAATTTCATCCCCTTTTGCTCTAATTGTAGTTCGTGTGATCCCATTTCATATTTTTGCTTCAAATTTTGTATATTTTCCTTCAAAATTTTGCATCTTTTGGCTCTAATTGTAGTTAGTGTAATCCCATTTCATATTTTTGCTTCAAATTTTGAATATTTTCCTTCAAAATTTTGCATCTTTTTGCTCTAATTGTAGTTGGTTTGATCCATTATTTGCTTTAAATTTCGTCTCCTTTTGCTCTAATTGTAGTTAGTGTGATCCCATTTCATATATTTGCTTCAAATTTTGAATATTTTCCTTCAAAATTTTGCATCTTTTTGCTCAAATTGTAGTTGGTTTGATCCATTATTTGCTTTAAATTTCGTCTCCTTTTGCTGTAATTGTAGTTACTGTGATCCCATTTCATATATTTGCTTCAAATTTTGAATATTTTCCTTCAAAATTTTGCATCTTTTTGCTCTAATTGTAGTTGGTTTGATCCATTATTTGCTTTAAATTTTGTCTCTTTTTGCTCTAATTGTAGTTAGTGTGATCCCATTTCATATATTTGCTTCAAATTTTGAATATTTTCCTTCAAAAATTTGCATCTTTTTGCTCTAATTGTAGTTAGTTTGATCCATTATTCGCTTTAAAATTCGTTCCCTTCTGCTCTAATTGTAGTTAGTGTGATCCCATTTCATATTTTTGCTTCAAATTTTGCATATTCCTTCAAAATTTTGCATCTTTTTGCTCTAATTGTAGTTGGTTTGATCCATTATTTGCTTTAAATTTCGTCCCCTTTTGCTCTAATTGTAGTTAGTGTGATCCCATTTCATATTTTTGCTTCAAATTTTGTGTCTTTTTTGCTCAGATTTTGTTAATTTTGATTGGTATGAAAGGTTGGAGATGAAAATGAGAATCTTTTGGTAATGGAGGCGAAATTTGTTGGTTTCGGTTTGCTGGGTTTTTAAGAGGGAAATAGTTGGATCCATCCGTTCTGCAGAATATTCCATTTGCTGAATTTGTAGTTTTAATGTTTTGGAGGAATTTTGATAATTAAGCTTGAGAGAATTTCCGTCTTTGATGGGATTGAGAAAAGATCGATTTTATGAACTTGTAGAAGATTGGATTCCTAATATAGTTCTACTTTAGCATCAATCTTTGAGTACCATTTTGAGCTCAATTAGATCCAGTTGCTTGGTTATCTCTTCTTTTCGCTATCTGCTTCAATTAGAGGGTCTTCATTTTGCGGTCTTAGCTTCTTTAGAATTTTGGTAGGAGGGCGTCGAATCATTGACTCGCTATCTGCTTCAATTAGAGGGTTCAAACTAAATTGCCGATTACTAAAATGTTCCGTAGATGTACATGATCTTAAAAATCGCAGGGATTAGCCTAAATTCTACGCTAGACATTGAACATGACGGTTAAGCAATTATATCTTGGAAAGCGTTCAATGCTCAATGTGTTGTATCGTATATGAATATCTAAGTATTAGGCATGCTTTAGGTTTGACCATAGAGCACAAGATAAGTTTCCTCGGGGAAAGTAACTTAATTTATTTATCATCCCGCCTACATTTTTTTCCTAATGGTGATCTTAAGCTTAGTTGTGGGTTTTCTTATCTTTGCGCTCTTATCCCGTCTTAGTACATGCTTTTAAAGAATTTTGTGTAAGGATACTCTGTTAGAAGGTTGGGTGATAATTTGGATCCTTCGGCTTAAACAAGAAGCATCGAAGGTAGAAAAGAGTCTTGCTTGCGTCACAGGCTGTGTGTGTTTTGGTATTTTACTCGGAATTGTGGATTTTTCGACTTATTTTGCCTGCGTTTTCTCTTTACTGATCCTCAGCAAGCTAAGCACCTTGGCTTTTGCTTCCAGCTGACCTTTACCTTCTTTGCGCATTATTAAAACCTTTTAACAAAACTTGCTTGTGAAATCATATACTTTCCAATTCCAGTTGGTCTTGCTTCAGACCACAATTTTGGTCTGAAATAATAAGACGGGATTTTGTAACCATTTTACAGACAAATGTGACCATTATTTACAAACAAGTTATCATAAGCTGTATACTATCGTGGTTACATTTGGCTGTAAAATGGTTACAAAATCCCGTCTTATTATTTCAGACCAAAAGTGACGGGTCTGAAACAAGAATTTGTGTTCCAATTCAGAGATTGATATAGAAATGGCTTTTCTTAGGGTTCATTACACATGGGGCGTGGTGTGAGCAGCGGAGGTGGCAAGAGTTCCTTAGACTACCTGTTTGGAAGTGGTGAAGCTCCAAAGGCCGCCGCCGCTCCAAAGCCTGCTGCTAACAATGCTCCTGTAACTGCTGTGAGAGATGTGCCATCCGTCTCAACCGAAAAGCCTGCCAGTCAATCAGTTGAAACCAAGCAGACTCCTGCTATTCCTGCCGGGGTTAATCGACCCACAAACAACTATCATCGTGCTGATGGTCAGAACACTGGCAATTTCATCACGGTATGACTGCATCTGAAATAATTACTGTTTCTTCTTACTTTTTAATTACTATAAATAATAGAGGATTATTTAACCCCTAAATCCATATTTGTTAAACTTTAAATTGTTCGAGTGGAAAATGGCTGCTTGATGGTTCTATTTCATTTTTAAATGTCATGGTTTGCTTTCCGTGCAGTTATAGACTTAGACTCTGTTCTTTTCGGCTGAAACGAGCTGAATTGAATTAATTTGAGGAGAGCTTAATTGAACTAAATTGAGTGAAACTTAGGTGAAGTGAATTTAAATGAATTAAAAATTAATTTTGTGAAGAGATTAACTGAACTTAATTGATCGAACGTAAATAAAATTTAACGGAATACAACAAAGTAAAATTAAAAGGAACTGAAATTAAGCCAGAAAGAACAGGGCCTTATAGTCTCCCTCGATTCACAACCCCTGGAATAATTTTTTTTTTCGCGGGTTCCTTTCACCTGCACTGCTGCACCTAAACTCCGTAATCCTTGGCCTAGAGATAGAGTCGACCTAGTCTGTAGACAGTAGATTTTCCGTTCAAATCCCCGTCTCCTTGTAATTATAATGTTCCAGCAGCTCCTTCCTCACAGAATAACCCTCGAGGCTATGTATACTTGTTTACACAGAATTCACGATCATGTAATCAACACATTTGTGTACTGATGCAGGACCGACCCTCGACCAAGGTTGCTGCTGCCCCTGGTGGTGGATCCTCTTTGGGTTATCTCTTTGGCGGTGGAAGTAAATAAGTTCCTCCTCTTTCGAGTATAAGCATCCTACTTTCTGCCCTCGAAGAATGTTGCTATTTCGTTCTGGTATTGATGTAAGAGTTACATTTGGAATATTCAATGCAATCTGTAGATTTTACTAATTTTCCGAGGATTTAAGCTGAGCGAAAAAAAGGTTCACCTGTCTAGGTTTCCTTCAAACGATGCTTTGTGCTATCAGTTTGCAACAGATATGTCCGTCACAAATGAGAATTTACCATGTGTTATATACTCATATTGCAAACGGACTGCTGCCATGGAAAGATTATTTCGACGTCTAACAAATTTATAGTTTGGATCAGGTACAGCCGCGGACATAACTCTAAATTTGCAGCTAGTTTAAAGTCGCAATCGTCTCGAGTCGTGTCCAATTTAAGGTCATAACCCGCTCTGAATTCATTCTTAACCCGAAAGATTCAAACTTGCGAAAACTTGTTAAAAGAAAATAACTTTGTCGTTTTTCATCATTCATGACCCGACTTTGTGTGGCTTTATTTTTAGTAAAATAGTTTACAAATTGTTTATTTTTATGCACCGCTGAGTCAATAGTTTACGTTTGTTTCATTTTGTAGTTAATAGTTTACGTTTGTTTTATTTTGTGAACCGAGATTAAAGGAATACTTATCCAGTTAAAGCTATGTACTGTTTGACATTTTCACACATGGTACCAAAAATTCAACAAAACATAAATAATTAAATACTCAATATACCCCAAAATCAAACATGTCAGAATTCATGAGTTTTTTTTAAAAAATTTAATTGTTGTGTATGAAATTTACCCTTGAATATGTGTGAAAAATTGTTGTAAGAAACCCACACGAAAACACTGGTTTTTGTTTTTTTCATACCCAAAATTATTGTTTTGTCCGCTTATAGCAATTTAGGCCTGAGTCGAGATCATGTGCGAACTTTCTTACGGTGCAAACGGTATGAATTAATGTAAGAAAAAAACTTCTTTTTACTATGGTTCGTACAGTCCGCACCGTCTTGACCTATCTAAGCCTTAATCATTTGTTTACGAGTATAAGTTTTAACTAGTTTAGTTGGCAAACTCGCAACTCATTATCCTCTTGAGACATAACTAAGGGCTTAATTCCTGTCACATAAAAGTATTTAACCCTGAGAAAAATATTATTGATTAATAAATACGGAGTAATAAATTAAACTAAAAGAGAAAATAAATTACGAATATATGTATTAACTATTATATCAATTTATTCGTTATTTACTGCTGTTTAATAATTTGGAATAAATACTAGGTTGTAACCCGTGAAATTCACGGGTCTGTTTTTTAAACTTTAGATGAATATAGTTAATAATATTGGAGATAAGCAAATTAATTATTTACTGTGGCCTGTTTTTAACTTTAGGTAAATACCGTAATTAATAATATCAAAGAAAGCTGATTAATTATATACATATAAATAAATTTTGAATTATTTATGACACATGTCGGTATGACGGTATACATGAGCTATCATATAGTTGTTCATTAAGATGATCAAGACTTACAATAGAATTTGTATACTTTTAATTACTCATTGCACCATTTTTAAAATATGTAACCCATATATAAAATAAAGTTTTATATTACATATCGTACAATAAAAGCAAAACGTAAATAATCTAATGAGACGTGAGTAGTAAATGTATAGTTGGGTTAAAAAACGTATTTTTAATTATATTTATTAAAGATGTTCATATAATAAATAACAGTTATTGCGCGCGACATCTTACACGAAGACATTCCAAAATTATTAAAGGACCACTCATTTACTATTTACTATATTAAATAAATACTCCGTAGTTTTAAAATGTTTCGCATTCACGTGAATAGTCAGTCTTACAATAAATCGAAAATGTAGTCTAATAAATCACGACGCTCACATAAGTGTATATACCGATGAAGAGTAATTATTCCGACCCATATTTAATAACGATTAAACCATAAAAAAATGTAGTCTAAAAAATTCTTGTAGGTATTCCGACCCGTAATTATTCCGACCCATATGTAAATCGAAAATGTAGTCTAAAAAATACTTGTAGGTATTTTTTTGTTCGGTGATTATGGATTGGTAACTCTATGATTTAGGCCGTGCTACGGAATTAATTTTCAGCCAAAATTGTCATTATTTATTGTTTCAATATATGGAATGAAATCTTGTGATTCCATAGATTTAGTCCGTGAAATCTTGGAATAGTTATTATACCATTATACCATATCTTGAATGTTATTGGACAATAGCTCTAGGATGAATCTAATTGGACAATAGCTCTAGGATGCTTTACAACGCGACACGTAGGACAAAGCTTTTTTCTAGTGATGCCACGTCAGCAGCTTGGCTTCTGCATTAGATAAATATATGATCCTTTATGATTGGAATGTTTGTCGCAGATTTATGATGGGTCAAATATCACTATAACTTTATAAGGGTAAATAAGACAAAAATTAGAATGGTTGGGACTCTTGGGAGTTACCGTATAAATTAGACGTGGCAAAATTGACCCGTCGAATGACCCGATATGACCTCGACCCGACACACAGACTCAAAACCCGAACATAACCCAAAACTGAAATGGCCTGAAACGTAAGTAACCCGTCCTGAATTTTATTGTTGTAAACTAATTATTACCTATAAATAACTTGATAATAGCACGACTCAACCATAAAACTGTGCATATTTAAAACGACCTAATCCAAACCCGACTCAATTAACACTTTTAAGTTTTAACTAGTCAAAAATAACCTGTCTTTGTTTAGGCCACGCATATATCCCAGTCAGTGATGACGGATGACACTAATCCCTATATATGCTAAAATTCGAGTAAGACAAAACGGTAACAGTATCAATCATACTTGTACAAAATTACGAATAGTAATCTGAAAAAGAGTTTTTTGTCAAATAATACCTAACATTTACACTGTCTGTAAAAATAATACCTAAAGTTATTTTTTTTGCCCAACAACACCTAACATTTTATGTTTTTTTGTCTAATAACACCAAAATCAGTTTTCCGTCAAAAAACAAGGTCAAGATTCCGTCTTGACTAACAGTTAAATTAATTTGACCTTATTTCTTCGTTCTTTCTTTTCCACGTATGCATCGTAAAAGTAATTGACAATGAATCTTATTTTTAAGTGACTTATTTTCATTCAACAAGTCATTTATAACACTTTTTTTTGCCAATAAGTCATATCTTCATCAATCCACTTGAAAAAAACAACACCCACACAAACCGTCTCTACATTGTAAAATTTGCAGGCCGTGAATCTTCTGCATATGTCCGATATTTTCTCAACTACTGAAATGCCACAATTGAATCACACCCGCTTTGTTGAGTTTGAGGATGAGTTTGAATAAGACATATTGAGTTGAAAGGAGGATGAGGGAAGAGGACAATCAAACTTGACAAAGTAAGCCCAATTTGGAGTTTTAATTTGAGAATCTATATAATAAAATAAAAAGGCTAGATTGAGCATAACATTGTGACACGTGGCAACGCGAAATCAAGGCAAACGTAATATGAATTAATTAAGAGAGAAATATTATAACAAAGTTTATTTGCTAACTTAAATCAAAGATAACCAAGAGTCCGAAATTTAAAACATCGACCATTTTTCTTATATTACTCATACCATTCTCCATTAAATGTCCAATTAATCCCATTATATTTACATTGTTAATAGAGGAGATGAAAATTTTATACCATTAGAGTAGTCTTTCTTATCTCCTATATTTTTTAATATACAAATTAAAGAAAATATTAAGACATCATTATTATTCTAAAACTAAATGTCTATATTAAATATTTGATAAATTAAAAAAAATCAAAATTAATATAACTTCTACAAATTCATAACCGGTGATTTATAACTAAAAATGACATTTCAAGTACTCTATCTATGAGGATAAGAAGATAATACAATTTTTGGTGTTATTCTTTACATCAATTAATATTTTAGTTAATTCTTGTTCCCATTTTATAAAGATTTCATGTTATTTTATATTAATGAACAACCTGAATATTATGTTAAAAAGTATCAATTTGATTATAACAAAAAAAAGTTGGAGCTATTATATTTACTTATTGTTGATTCAACATATTAAAGTTCCTTTTCGCTCAATGATATTCGGTATCTACGCATTGAGGATATGAGTTTAATTTTAGGTTCAGACTTCAATGCTCCATTAAAATTTTAGCCATTTCGGTGAAAATGGTGGATATTTTTGAAAAATAGTTTTGAAATAGACTTGATGATTTTAAAGACGTGCTTTTTAAGTTAGTTGATGGTGATAATGATTGTCACTGTAACAAACTAATATCGACCACAACTTAATATTGTGAAAATGTTCGCCGTCTTAATTTGCAATTTCCTTTATCAATTATATAAGAGTAAAACTATTTGCAAACCCGCGATTTTCGCGGGTCATAAAACTAGTTGAAGAATTAAATAACTGAAAAGGAGGTTACATAAGGAGTAATTGAAGGAAAATGAGCAAAAGGGGGAAATTCGGTTTATAAAAAGATGATGAAGAGAATAATGAAATGCATCAGGGGAAAATAAAGAAGTGTCAAATCAATTTTACCGTTAGTCAGACAAAATCTTGACTTTTTTCGACGGAAAATTGATTTTGATGTTACTAGACAACAAACAGAAAATGTTAGGTGTTGTTGGGCAAAAAAAATAACTTTAGGTACTATTTCAACAGACAGTGTAAATGTTAGGTGTTATCTGACAAAAAACTCTCTGAAAAATGACAACATAAATCATAATCAGGTAACACAAATTTTCATCTAAGACGGAAATATTCGTTTTGAGTTTAAAACAGTTAAATAATACTATTATTTATTCATACGAGTGGATATTACTTAACCCGTTTTAAGTTAAGACGGATATATATCTGTCTTAAAGGAGACTTTTTATAACTTTAATTGTTTGGTTATAATTTAAAATAATTAATTTCTTTATCTTTTAATTATTAACAATATTAATTTCATAGTATTAAAGTTTTAAAATAATTGATTTCTTCATCTTTTAATTATTCACAATATTAATTTAAATTAATAAAAGCAAACCCGTGAAATTCACGGGTTATAACCTAGTTTACTTCTAAACGTTATTGTCAATGTTGCTTTCTGCTGGGATTTTCATCCGTGCTTGGAAACTAGGACAACACTACGAGTCTATGAGTCTACAACTTCAATAATAGATTCTCGGTTTCATTCATTTTTTTATCTTTAGTTAAAATATATTTATATATAAAAAAAAGACAAATAACTATAGTGCGAGTGACACGGATACTCCTTTAGACCAGCATTTTCATCAGTTTGTGAAAGCGTTTATTGTCCAAAAAAGCCATGGAGTTTCGAAAGGCTGAGAAAGGTAAGACTGCCATTAAATGAAGGAAAGAAGGGAGTACTCTCGGACCTTCAAAATGTCATTTTAATTAGTCAAAGAGGTATTAACTTAATTGTTAAGACGAGATGTTACAATAGTTTATGAATTCATTTCTGATACCGTAGACTCCCTTCTATTCTTTATCTTTTTCCACATTAGTTTTAGACAAATATTTAGTGAAATGGTAATATATGGACGAAAATGAAAGCAAGAGATAAAATTTGAGACTTATATTAACCCCAAACGATAGATTTATAAAGAAAATGGAAGACGATCAATGTGATTTATCGGTTTAGGAAATGTGGAAGATGTTAGTGAATAAAAGAGTATTCATTTACAGAACATTTACATTGTTCGGTAAATTATCGCAGATCATTTGTAACTAAAGAGAAAATTTCATTAAAAAAATATAAAACAACAAAACAACTTTTTTCTAAAACAACTTATAAAACAAAACGAAGATAACATATTACTCTAACCATTTATAAATGACAAATTTGATTTTCAACTAAAAACATTTTTTTCTCCAAAAATAGGAGGTTTAACCTATCAACCAAAAACCATAAAAATGGCAAGTTTTCAACTTCACCTACCACCCAATTTCTTTGCCTAGTTATAATTAAACTTTTATGAATTTAAAAGTAAATAACAATTTCAAAAAAAGGTAAACGACAAAAAATAAAAAGTTCATGCATTTACAATAAATTAACCAACAAAATTCACCTCATGTTATTTATTATTATTTTAGTACTATTGATCTTCATCCCTATCTCATTTTATCCAATGAAATCATAACATCATACTTGTGAATTGTGATGCTTTTTATGCACGTTAATCTTTGCTAATTTAATTAGTAATAGTACACTTGTAGCGGTGTTCGGATTTACAGTTAAGAGATAAAAGAAATCCCGTAAAAATGAATAAAGTATTGTCATAACCAAATCTCAAAAAAAAAATTAATTTTTAGCAAAGATGAAATTTGTGAAAAAGTAGTCTAGGTGTCCAGGAAAATGTTTGATAAACAACATATCGAGCAAAACTAGTAGATTTCGGACTAATTATTAATTTAACCAAACAATCTACTATTCTATGCGTTTGACAAAGACGTATTCTGATAACATATTAACCGAAATCTAATGTTTTTGAATATGCTGCTAGTAACAACATATTGCATTAACATATTCACTTTATTCATGAAAACATTTTCATCATCTTAAAATCTGCTAATTACCAAACCCTATTTTCTAATTCTGCTAATTTATTTCATAGTCATACATGGTACTGAAATCTGTTGACCGTATATTATTAAAGTTATCCGTTATCATAAATCTGCTTTTACTGTTTGCCTATCAGGGCCTAAATCGGAGAGCTACAAAGTGAAATATACTTTAAAGTTTAAATACAAAACCCGAAAAAACCTTTTAAAATGAAAAAGGAGTTATAACGTATAAGATCATTTTTAATGCTCACGAAATTTAACCCAGGTTTCGAACAGGATCTCTAATAAAAAAACAATTTGTTTAAATTTAAAGACTAAAAACGGAAACGTAAAGAAATAACGGGATGGAGGGTAACAATAAAGAAAAGATAAAAATTTGAAACTCAATTATAAATAGTTGAAGTTGTGAGTTGTGATCATACCCAATTACCCAACATTTCTATACTTCCTTTATATTTTCATCATTGAACTCTTCTTTTCACTGTAAGCTCATCTTCCTTTCTCTCTTTCTTAAATTTTTTCTTACAATTTATCATAGTTTTAGCATATATATACTTTAAATTATACTTAAATGTTAATTTATTTATGGGTTTTGTTCTGAATTTACTTTTATGTTATTAATTTATTATTATGGCATGCTGATTATGTTATATTAGTGGTTTCTGACTTAATTTGTTGATTAAAGTTTTCTGGGTTTTGTTTCATTTGTTGTTTATAATCTAATTATGTGACAATATTCATGTTTTTTATGCAATTGGGTTGTTTTTTTCTTGATCCTTTGCTGAAGATTGTTATTTTCTTACATTGATTGAAAATGCTGATTTTTGACTTTCAGTTTTCATCAGTTTTTCTTGCATGGATGTCTTTTTTTTTTTTGATTGAGTCGGGGTAAGGCTGCGTATATCTGACCCTCCTTAGACCCGCCAACTGCGGAAATCATAGCCTTTAGATGTTCTGGTTTAATGTCGGGTAAGACTGCGTACATCTGACCTCCTTAAACCCGCTACCTGCAGAAATTATAGCCCTTAAATGTTCTGGTTTAATGTCGGGTAAGGCTGCGTATATCTGACCCTCCTTAAACCCGCTACCTGCAGAAATTATTGTATTTCTGCTGTCATCCCTTAGATGTTCTGGTTTAATGTCGGGGTAAGGCTGCGTACATCTGACCCTCCTTAAACCCGCTACCTGCAGAAATTATTGTATTTCTGCTGTCATCCCTTAGATGTTCTGGTTTAATGTCGGGGTAAGGCTGCGTACATCTGACCCTCCTTAAACCCGCTACCTGCGGAAATTATTGTATTTCTGCTGTCATCCCTTAGATGTTCTGGTTTAATGTCGGGGTAAGGCTGCGTATATCTGAAGTTACTGTTTGAAGAACAGCATGATCTATGTTGTACTCTCTACTTGACTACGTCCCATTCATTTGTTTACCTTTGATTAGAATACCCAATACCGTCACAAGGACACATCTTGTATATATTGATCACTAAACCTGTCATTGTTCATAGTTTTAACCTCATCCCGGTTTTTTTAACGTCCGATTCTGATTGCTGACAATCATAATCACAGTTTTATGTATGAAGAAAAAGTTGCTGACATAGAAATTATATGTAAACAGAATATTGTTTGGCTAAGTTTCGGGATTGGGAGCATGTCGTTTCCTAGAGTTAAGACGAGTAGAGGGGAGTTAAGGATTCACGGCAGTTTGGATGATCTTAACACTGACTTGGTCGAGTATATATCCGAGATTTCAGATGCATCCGTTAAAGAACGAGGAGTGTTCACCATTGCCTTATCCGGTGGTTCTCTGATTGGCTTTTTGGGGTATTGGAAACAAATAGTATTTAATACCATTAGTGCTCTTTAATCTTTCTTTATTCATGATTTTTTTGAGCTTCGGGTCTTAGTAATTTTTATTGGGTTATTATGTAACAGAAAACTCTGCGATGCGCCTTATAGCAAGACAATTGACTGGGCCAAGTGGTATATATTTTGGGTCGACGAACGTGTGGTAGCGAAGAGCCATCCCGATAGCAACTATAAACTCGCTAAGGACGGACTTTTGACCAAGGTGTGTCTCTTTTGAGTTTTCTGGTCTTTGATCCTTGAAATACTGGTTGTGAAAATGAGTTTTTTACGACAAACTGTTCCGAGTGATTATTCAGTAATCGTCAGTGCTCTAGAACATGCCCTGATATAAGTTCGCAGTTGGTGAGGTAACATACATGACAGTTCGATTGGAACAGGTTAGAAAAGATCGAAGAGAAAGCAGATAATGATTTCTCATTTTGTATGGAGTTAATTTTTTGTTTGCAACTATAGTTCCGACAATGAAAGGCCGTACTAGTACACTTTATATTCAATAATGACATACTAATTTCATCATGTAAATTTCTATAAATAAGATATTGAAATGTCGCTGCCTCACTGCTTCGACTACGTATCTGTCAGCTTAGAGGCAATATAAAACGAATCAAGGAAGTCTAACCATCGGCTTAAGCTTTTGGTTGAGTTGGTTTCTTGACATGGTATCAGAGCCATGTGACCAAAGGTCACGGGTTCGAATCCCACCCCCTCCATTCTAAAGTGGATAATTAGAACAGGCAAGGGAATCCCGCCTGCACCCACACTTCAAGCCCAAAAAGAAAAAAAGGGCCAACCATCGGCTTAAGCTTTTGGTTGAGTTGGTTTCTTGACACGTTGTCTTAGAAGTTTATAACTATCTCCGTTTATTCTGTGATGCGCTCGATTAGTCCCTACCCAAGTGAGCGAGTGTGAAATAGCGAATTAAAAATAACTTAAAACCATGTTTACTTGGATCTCTATACGTTTATGTGATATTTTCCGTTTATTTTTTCCGCAATCTGAAATGAACATCCCATAAGCAGTGGATCTTGGATCTATTAAACTACACCGACAGGTGCCGCTTTGTCAATCCCTATTTCCTTCCATTATAAGCATCCTCTGCATCAATAGGATAATAATAGGTTACTTTATCGTTGTTAACTTGTATTAGAGTATTAATCGCTACGAGATTCCCTAGTTAGGAGGTCTAGCTTGTGTCTCTTATTATATATATACTCATTCATTGGTTCCCGGTGGTTGGCCAAATGATCCTAGATTAATTATGTATATTCAGTCCGTTGTGACGGATGAAGCTATATTGTTTATTCACCTATATTGTACTATGATCGCATCAGTGACGTGTTAGGCTTAGCGCTTTATTCCATTTGCTAAGGTCAATATGTTAGGTGATTCATATAAACCTCGTGGAGGATCATTATGTTGATGGGATGACGGGTTTTGAACTTTGGTCATGACCCACGAGTATTCGAGTATCACCCTCCGTGTTTCAGGCGCTATGTGCATATTGAGGTCGTGTTTTTTTTACACAATTAATGCTAGTTTGGCTATTGGCCATTTGGCCCTACAGCGTTCTTAAACATTTTTATCGGTGTTTCGGCTTTATTTTTTTGTCTTATTGAAGTCCCACTACGAAGATTGACGACCCGGTGAAACTGATAAACATAATCTTATGAATTATGATGGCTTATCTTGAACAATTTGCAGGTGCCTGTCATTCCGAGTCATGTACACTCCATCAATGATTCCTTATCAGCAGAGGAGGCTGCAAGTGAATACGAATTTGGGATACGACAACTAGTCAAATCCCGTTTAATCAGTGTGTCGGACGTTAATGACTGCCCCAAATTCGACCTCATCCTTCTCGGAATGGGCCCTGATGGACACGTAGCGTCCCTCTTTCCTGGTCACCCGGCATTAAACGTAAAAGATGAATGGATCACCTTCATCACTGATTCCCCCAAGCCACCACCCGAGAGAATCACCTTCACCATGCCTGTCATCAACTCAGCATCCAACGTGGCCGTCATTGCGACAGGTGGAACCAAAGCCGAGGCTATGCGCCTGGCAGTCGATGCCAGTGACGTGAGACCCGATTCTTTGGCATTACCTGCTAGAATGGTCCAACCCACCAAAGGAAAACTGGTTTGGTTTGTGGATAGGCAAGCTGCTTTGAAACTTGCCGGAGTCCAGTAGGTTTCGGAAATAGTCTGACTATCCGTTTTTTGTCGCGAAGAGCTCTATATCCGGGAACTCGAAAGTCGGGTCTTGTTGGTTACTAGTTCTTTTGGCTTCTCTATCATAGGATAGTCAGTATCCTGTTAAAAATGTTTTGCTGTGAATAGGAGAAATCTAATCTCACCATGTTGTAGCGTTGTAGCAAAGACCTTTCATTCTCACGAGTTATGGTAAAACTCGGTTGTCAGCATTGGCGTATATTTTGCTGCGGAAACGAACATGTATGAAACCGTTTTACATGTAAAATCAATCAATCGAACTTGTAAGCAAATGAGAATGTATACAGGTTCGGATTGGTCTTATTTAGAAGACGGTTTTATACAAGACTAATTAATGATTTGTCTTCACGAATAATTTAGGAGTTTCTTTCTCTCTAAAATCAATCTACAACTTATGGGTAGTTAGCTCTTGCATAAGATCGTTTAAGATTAGACTTCTCGTATCCGTTATTTTATTCTTGCCTTGTACAAAACGGTTGCGAGTATCGTATTAATTCAGAATGATCTTAACCAAGAATTTATAAAAAAATATACTCGGTATTAATTTATTATAATAATATTATTATTATTATTCACCCGGTTAAGCCCAATCATATTTTAATGTTGAAAACTCTGCTGACCCATTGGTTGAGCACGGTTTACAACAAGTAAAACTTGGTAAGCTGAATTTTGATCAAACCGACCCTAATCAAAGCCGAATTAAGCTTGATAAACATAGTTATTTTATATATATATATATATATATATATATATATATATATATATATATATATATATATATATATATATATATATATATATATATATTCCAATTTTGAACGTATTATTATTTCTTATTACTCTGTATTATTTACATAAACTTTTCATAAAAATAAATAAAATAATAACTAAAACCGAACTCAAATTAAGGTCAATCCTTTGACTAAAATGATCTCAAACTTCGACATTATAAGCCGAGCAAATTTCAAGCTTAGCGTAGATTTGACTTTAATTTTTCCAAACCGATTTCAAACTCATCCGAACTCAACCTCAAATCGACTCGACTACCTAATTAAACCCCAATCCCTAAAACCCTAATTAAGCACGTTCAAAGAGTGCAAAAACATCAGTTTTCACATTTTTTTTACTAACTTCCATCTCTTCAGTCAACACTCTAATGGGTCTCTAAAAAGGTAATCTTTTTGCTCGAATATTAGCTTATTTAATTTATATTCGAATGTATTCATATGCCCTTTTGACTAATTTGATGATTTTTTTAGTTTAATTTATGATTTTGATATAACACTTTATGCTAAAATTAATTCCCAATTGGGTTTTTGATGATTTACCAGAATTATAAATCAATTTGGTAATCTGTGAAGAAGGCATTGGAATTTAGAGATATGATTAATTTAATCAAGCTGCTTAAACCCTCCAAATCAGTTATTAATGGAGTTCCCAAGTGTATTAGAGGTAAAGCTCGAATCTTTATGTTTAAATTTAGGTTTTCTGATTTTTTTTATTGATTGTCTGTTGATAATATGAACTGTTAAGTAGTTCTCGGCGCAATTTTCATCTAGGGTAATTTGGAAAAAGCTTATTTGTGTTGTCCTTAGCCCGGAATTTGCGAGAGCCATTGAGACACTGGGGTTATGTACGCGAGACTATATAATTGCGAGAGCCATTGAGACACTGGGGTAATGTAGGCGAGACTAGATTTGTATAATTTTATGGAGAACTTGTTTTCTTTTAGGTTGGAAAAATCATTTGAAATTGAGTGTAAGATAAAATGGGAAGAATGAGGTTGGGTGTTGAGAGTTCCTGAATTCGATATAATTAAGGTGTCGTTGATCGAAATCTCGTATACCCACTTTCAGTTGCACTCAATTTGTTGAAAGGTGAGGCGTAGGGATTGGTGGCGGTCGTGAAGGTGAAAATGTATGTTCAGCATCTTTCATCTTTATTCATTAGGGGTATTTCCGGGGTGATGTTTTATCGATGGAAACTTACTGAGACCGAGTTATGTACAGAGGAAGAATTGGGTGAAAATTTGTATTCTTTGTGTTGAAGGAAAATTTTAGTTAACCGGAGTCTGAAATGTATGTTATCTGGTGTTTTGGCAGCCTCGCAACTTTC
Organism: Silene conica; assembly: GCA_029255685.2. Lineage (NCBI taxonomy): Eukaryota > Viridiplantae > Streptophyta > Magnoliopsida > Caryophyllales > Caryophyllaceae > Silene > Silene conica. The sequence continues at coordinate 98,166,094 of CM055312.2, forward strand.
GCTTCTGCATTCAATGCCGGATGCTTCCATTGAAGTTTGTTCTAAGGAGCAAGAAGTTGTAATTGCACTAGGGAGCAATGTAGGGGATAGGCTAGATAATTTTGATCAAGCTTTGCAACTGATGAAAAAGTCGGGAATGAATGTGACAAGGCATGGTTGCTTATATGAAACGGCCCCTGCCTATGTAACCGACCAGCCAAATTTTCTAAACTCGGCAGTGAGAGGGTTCACAAAACTCGAGCCTCATGAACTGTTAGGGGCACTTAAGAAAATCGAGAGGGATTTGGGCCGAACTGATGGAATAAGATATGGCCCTAGGCCTATCGACTTGGACATCCTATTTTATGGGAGTTCTAGAGTAAGCTCCGACAATCTTACTATTCCGCATGAGCGGATATGGGAAAGACCATTTGTGGTGGCCCCTTTGATTGATGTGATTGGATCAAATATAGAAAACGACACGGTTGCAGCGTGGCATTCATTGTCGGGATTCACAGGTGGGTTATTGGAAGCGTGGAATAAACTCGGTGGGGAATCCCTCATTGGGAAGGATGGAATGAAGAGGGTATTACCAGTTGGGAATAGATTATGGGATTGGTCATGTAAAACTTCAATAATGGGGATTTTGAATTTGACCCCAGTTATCGATGGAGGCGAGTTTCAATCAGTGGAAAATGCAATTACTCGGGTCCGTCAAATGATTTCAGAAGGTGCTGATATAATTGATGTTGCTGCGCAATCAACAAGGCTGGAGACAACAAAGATTTCTCCCGAGAAAGAACTAGAAAGACTAATTCCAGTCCTAGATGCAGTCAAGGACATGGTCGAAGAAGAAGGAAAATTTTTATCAGTCGACACTTTCTATTCAAAAGTTGCTTCCGAAGCAGTCAAGAAGGGAGCACATATAATCAATGATTTCTCCGGAGGACAATCAGATCCGGAAATGTTCAATGTTATTGCGGACCTTAAAGTGCCTTATATAGCGGTGCACATGAGAGGAGTTCCGACTACTATGCAAAATCTCGAAAATTTAATCTACAAGGATGTATGCAAGCAAGTGGGATCAGAGTTGAGCTCCAGAGTCAGGGATGCGGAATCATCAGGTATACCTGCATGGAGGATAATTTCTGATCCCGGCGTTGGATTTTCCAAGAATACCAAGCAAAATTTACAGACTCTAATGGGCTTGAACAAAATACGAAAAGAGATAGGGAAGACGAGTTTAGGCTTGGCTAACGGCCCTTTTCTTCTCGGACCCTCAAGAAAGAGTCTTTTAGCAGAAACTTGTGATCGCCCTGAGGCAACAGACGAAGATCCTGCAACAGAAAGAGATTCTGCAACATTGGCTGCTATAACTGCTGGAGTTTTGGGTGGTGCAAATATTGTTAGAGTGCATAATGTAAGGGATTGCAGAGATGCTGTTAAGTTATGTGATGCGATGCTTGAGAAAGCAGGATCTTCTGCGTAACTTTTAGATTCTAAACGGGATTCTTTTTAAGCGATTTCCCTCAGAACACGTGCCTCTAAAACCTCGCTAAAACGATGATGAAGGAAGAAAGATCACTTCTCGATGAATGACAAACCGGCAATCATCAGGAAAGTTGGCATTTTGTACCCCTAATTGTTGCTCCTAAACCCAGGGAAATTTCAGATTTGTATTTCTAACCTAATCACCAAAGTTTTATCTGTTCTCATCTAAACCTTTTGTTTGATGTCTTGAGGATTCGAATAATACTTTCTTCCCTCAATCGTCTGGTACGTGCAAAATACACGATACGACAGGCGATATGTCCATTTTTACCTATAAAAGAATGTGTTTAAATTAGTTTTTTTTTTTTTTTTTTCCTTTTCCTCGATAAGGTAATTAGGCTCGAACACGAAGCATAAAATGTGTACTGTTTTTAGTTTTTTAAATTAGAAAGGAATTACGACTTAAAGTTTGATTTTACACAAATTGTGTGTTATTGATGTTGTACCCATATAATAAATATTGTAATTTATACATATTTTCGTACGAGCCGAGATTATTTGTTCCAATTTTCCGTGTCATCTCGTATGCCATTACTTTTATTTTGTGGTATAACGTCTCTTAAATACGCGATATCTTATGTACCATTACTTTTATTTTTTACTGCTTTGTAATTTAGCTTATTATCGATTATATCTCGTCAATTGATAAAAACACCATTTTATGTACCAAAATTTTAAAATCACACTTTTTTTTCACTTAAAGATTACACTTTTTTTTCACTTAAAAGATTACACTATTAGGCAATAGGCAACCATTTCTTTCAAAGTTGAGGCCATATTAATTATCCGGCCAAAAAAATGTGAACATATCGTTTTACCCGGACTCGAGTATAATAGGTTAAATTCCCCAAATTTGATTAATCTCATTTTAGATTATCAATAAATCATGGTAGCAATAAAAAAGATACGGAAGCAATAAATCGGTTGTATAATAGAGTTTACAAAAATCCAAATTTCAACTCAAATTTCCAAACCGATTTCAAACTCATCTGAACTCGACCTCAATCCGACTCGGATTACCTACTTATTAAACCCTAATTAAACCCCGTCCATGAGAGTGGAACTTCATTACTTCACCTTGGCAAACTTGATCATAAACTGTCTCGCATTTTTACCAACCTTCATCTCTTCCGTCAACACACTCTAATGGGTCTCTAAAAAGGTAATCTTTCTGCCCCAATTTTTATTTTTTTAGTTAATCCTCGAATTTATCCATATGCCCTTTTGACTAATTTCATGATTTTTATGTTTTAATTGTGATTCTAATTTAACATTATGCTAAAATTAATACCCAATTGTGTTTATTTCTGTCATTAATTATCAAAATTTAATGGGTTTGTGGTGATTTGCCAGAATTATAAATCAATTTGGTAGTTTGTGAAGAAAGCATTGGAATTTAGAGATATGAGTAATTTAATCAAGCTGCTTAAACCCTCCAAATCAGTTATTAATGGAGTTCCCAAGTGTTTTAGAGGTAAAGTTCGAATCTTTCTGTTTTAATTTAGGTTTTCTGGCTATTTTTTATACTTTCTGTTGATAATTTGAATTATGAGGTAGTTTTCGCTGCAATTTTCATCCTGTGTTATTCGGAAATAGCCTCTTTGTGTTGTCCTTAGCCTGCAATTACACGAGCCGTTGAGGCAAGGGGGTAATGTTGTTGTTTCTTGTGATGAATTCTTGAAGTTCAGGGAAGTTGATTTCTGTAATGCCAGGAAAATCATTTGAAATTGAGTGTATGATTAAAATGGGGAGAATGTAAGGTGTTGTTTGATTGAAATCTCGTGTACACGTAAGAGGCGAGGAGTAGGGGTTGGTGGCGGCCCTAGAGGCGAAAACATGTATGTTCAACATCTTGCATCTTTATACATTTCGAGAATTTGTGGAGGATATTGTAATCGATAGAATGATACTGATTTACTGAGGCCGAGTTACATAAAGAGGGATAGAAGAAAATTGTACTATTTGTTATAAGCTGAAGGAATATTTTAGTTAATCGGAGTTTGAAATGGGCGTTATGGTGTTTTGGCAGCCTCGCAACTTTCATTTCTTCATTCAATGTCGGATGCTTCCATTGAAGTTTGTTCTAAGGAGCAAGAAGTTTTAATTGGATTTGGCAGTAATCGAGGGGATAGGCTATATAATATGGAACAAGCTTTGCAACTGATGAACAAATCGGGGATAAATGTAACAAGGCATGGTTGCTTATATGAGACGGGACCTGCCAATACATCCAATCGGCCAAAGTTTTTAAATTCGGCAGTGAGAGCGTTCACAAAACTCGGTCCCCATGAATTGTTAAAGGTACTTAAGGAAATCGAGAGGCATTTGGGTCGAACTGAAAAATATGGCCCTAGGCCTATGGACTTGGATATTCTTTTTTATGGGAGTTATAGAGTAAGTTCCAACATTCTTACTATTCCACATCCGCGGATGTGGGATCGACCGTTTGTGATGGCCCCTTTAATTGATTTGCTTGGATATAATTTAGAAGATGACACGGTTGCATCGTGGCATTCGTTGTCACATTCATTGTCGATATATGCAAGTGGGTTATTTGAAGGGTGGGATAAACTCGGCGGTGAGTCCCTCATCGGGAAGAATGGAATGCTGAGGAGGGTATTGCCAGTTGGGAATAGATTGTGGGATTGGTCATGTAAAACTTCTATAATGGGGATTTTGAATTTGACCCCAGATAGTTTTAGTGATGGAGGGAAGTTTCAATCTGTAGAAAATGCAATTAATCAGGTCCGTCAAATGATTTCAGAAGGTGCTGATATAATTGATCTTGGTGCGCAATCAACAAGGCCGATGGCAACGTTGATTTCTCCCGAGGAAGAACTAGAAAGACTAATTCCAATCGTAGATGCAGTCAAGGACATGGTCGAAAAAGAAGGAAAAATTTTATCGGTCGACACTTTCTATTCAAAAGTTGCTTCCGAAGCAGTCAAGAACGGAGCACATATGGTCAATGATGTATCTGGAGGACAATTAGATCCCGAAATGTTCAACGTTATTGCAGGCCTTAAAGTGCCTTATATAGCGATGCACATGAGAGGAGACCCGACTACTATGGAAAATACCGAAAATTTAAACTACGACGATGTATGCGAGCAAGTGGGCTCAGAGTTGAGCTCCAGGGTCACGGGTGCGGAATTATCAGGTATACCTGCATGGAGGATAATTTCTGATCCTGGCGTTGGATTTTCAAAGAACACCAAGCAAAATTTAGAGATTCTAATGGGCTTGAAAAGAATACGCAAAGAGATAGGGAAGACGAGTTTAGCCCTGGCTAACAGTCCTCTTCTTATCGGACCCTCGAGAAAGAAGTTTCTGGCAGAAATTTGTGATCGGCCTGTGGCAACAGAACGAGATCCTGCAACAGTGGCTGCTATAACTGCTGGAATTTTGGGTGGTGCAGATATTGTTAGAGTGCACAATGTAAGGGATTGCAGAGATGCTGTTAAGCTATGTGATGCTATGCTTGAGAAAACAGAACCGTCATCATACCTTCAGAGTGTACGCGGACCTCTTTTTAAAGATATCCCGCAGGATGTTCTTCAGGGCAAGACCCTCTCAAGCTTTCTTCTAAATACGATGATACAGGAAGAAAGATTACGTCAGCGTGCATCACAACCCGACAATAATCCAGGGAGTCCTGCTCTGCAGGTTCTTGCATACCGATGAGCTTCCTACTTGTTGCTCCTTAAACCCTATTTATGAAAGGGAGTTTTCGGATTTGTATTTCTCCCTAATCTCGAAGTTTTGCTCAATTTTTGTATTTCTCCCTAATCTCCCTAAATCATTTTGTAGTGTGTTGTACCATATACAACATTATAATAGAGAGTATAATATTTTCGCATATTTATGTCAGCCAACCCCAAATCATTTCGAGCTTAAGGCTCAAATGTTATCGTTATTGTATGTTTATTGACAATTACTCGAAAGTTGCTCGAGTAATTCAGATTATGGTCTGGTTTGTACAGTTACTTTCAACTGTCGATATCCGAGGCCAAGGTTCTTCAAGCTGTGTTTGATCAACTGTTACAAATCCATTCGATCTTGTGGTAACAGCTTCCTTTTTGTCATTTTTATTTGATTTATTTTTCGGGCTTTTTAGAGTTGAGAGGATGATTTTACAATGTTGATTATAAGTTATGCATAAATGGTTTCAAACATTGATTTTTGAATTAATTGGCATAATTGTCTATTTGCAAAACAGATTTGATTTTTGAGTAATGTTCTGCTATACCTTATTTGTGTGCAATTCATAAAATCTCGTGTTACCGATTAATTTTAGAATGAAACGGGCTAACATGCCTCCAAACATGACTATGGGTCTGTTTGACAAGCTATTTCAGCTACCTGATTTGCCTGAAATATCTTTTCTGTCAAAACAATTAGGTAGCTTATTATTTTGGAGTGTTTGACAACTACCTGTTTGGACTGAAAAGAGTGAAACAAGTATCTGAAATAAAAAACTAGCTCATGTAGCATTTGACAAATCAAGTACCTGATTCATTTTTATTTACCTATTCTACCCTCGGATTTTATAACGTTAATTAATAAAATTAAACACACTACAAAATACTTACGTAACTTAATTTGTGTATGACTTTAATAGAAAACTAATTTTATATCCATAGTATATTTTTGAGGATATATTGTTTAATTTTTTTTTTCACCTAATCGTTATATATTAATTTGTGAAATTCCTTGGGCATGAATCATGCGTATATAAAAGCTAGTAATTGAAGTTATTCCTATAACTTGATTTTAATGGTCAATTCGTTCGAAACCGTGTACATGAAGAAATCCTGGAAGTAGCAATGTAGGCATTTTTCAATACCATTTTAAGTGCACAATTCTTTTCAGAAGTTACTACTCTATTTGTTTCGGTCATTTGTTCACAATAACACAAGAATAATAGTAAAAACATAAAAGATATCAATAATAAACCATGTCATTTTAAGTCATTTTGTCAAATATCAGCTACCTTTTCAGCTAGTTTCCAAACAGTTTTAACAAAAATCAGCTACCTTATCAGATCTTAGTTTTCAGGTTCAGCATCTTTTCAGGTTTTATGTATCTTTTCAGGTTTCAACTACCTTTTCAGCTAGTTTTGTCAAACAGACCCTATGTGTTCTAATGGTGTATGTACGATCCTACTGCCAACCGGAAATACTTCATTGATATATACGCAACATTTGCGATTTTAATTTCTTAATAAAATTATTAGGCAAAATGCACAAAAAAATCTTATTTTTAACAGAAAATTGTGGATTACAGCCTTTTAAAATTTACTTTTAAAAAATCACAGCCTTATAATTTTTTTTTGTAAACTATATCGAGAATATCACTTTTCTTCTAAAATTGCGTTAAGTTAAGAATTCTGGTGAATTTTTAAAAAATATAACCGATATACCCTCGTCTTATTTTAATACTTACCCATATTTCTTACCTCTCCGTAACACTTCTCTCAAAACATTTTATTCTAAAATCTCTCATCATCCTCGACACTAGTCTACTACAATCACTCTCTGCTAAAACCCTAAATCCTAATTTTCCAAAAATTAATCCAACATTCCCAAATCAAGACAACTTACAACAAGAACAACCACCTTATGAAATCTAAAAATAAAAAGTAAAACTCATTATTCATTTTTTTTTTCTAGCTAATCCAATAATACGCCCTTTTTACATATTATTACAAATACATACATCATGCATGAAAGAGTATTCACTAATTTTCAACTAATTACTTCAATATTAGAATACTAAAACTCCCTCAATACAGTTATTTTACAATAAAAAAAAGCTTTTGACATAGTATTGCACGTCCTGATAAACATGCAAATATGCATAACAAGCTCGACTCTATTCAAACAAATCGTAATTCAGCTAACCTTTAATTAATTATATTTATTTATTTCAACGCTTTATAAATTCTAATTAAAAATAAATATCCTATAACGAGCTAATCTTAAACTTCAACTTTATAAAATACAAATCGATTTCAAATTCATCCGAGCTCGACCTCAAATTCGACTCGATTACTTACTAAACCCTAACTAAACCCATTCCATTCGAGTGAAACGTAGTTACTTCACCTGGGTCAACTTTGATCATAAGCTGTCTCGCATTTTTACCAGTATTCATCTCTTCCGTCAACACACTCTAATGGGTCCGTAAAATGGTGATGTTTTTGCTCGAATTTTAATTTTTGAATTAGTATTCTAATTTATTTGTATGCCCTTTTGGTTAATTTGATAAATTGTATGTTTTAATTGGCTAATTTGATTAAAACTATGCTCAAAATTCAATGGGTTTTTGATGATTTACCAGAATTATATAAATCAATTTGGTAATTTGTGAAGAAGGGATTGTAATTTAGAGATATGATTAATTTAATCAAGCTGCTTAAACCCTCCAAATCAGTTATTAATGGAGTTCCCAAGTGTTTTAGAGGTAAAGTTCGAATCTTTCTGTTTTAATTTAGGGTTTCTGACTTTTTTTTATATATTGTCTGTTGATAATTTGAATTATGAGGTAGTTGTAGCCGCAATTTTAATCTTGGATTATTCGGAAATAGCCCTCTTTGTGTTGTCTACTACTCCACTTGTCCTTATTCCGCAATTTACGAGAGCCATTGAGGTAGGGGGTAATGTTGTTTTCTGTTGTGCCGTATTATTGAAGTTTAGGGAAGTTTGTTTTCTGTAAGGCTAGAAAAATCAATTGAAATTGAGTGTATGATTAAGATGGGGAGAATGGGGGTTTGGGAGTAGGGTTCATGAATTCAATATAATTAAGGTGTTGTTTGATTGAAATCTCGTATACCCGGTTTCAATTTCGCTGAATTTATTGAAGCTACGAGGAGTAGGGGTTGGTGGCGGCCGTGGAGATGAAAACATGTATGTTCAACATCTTGCTTCTTTATACATTTGAAGGTTATTGTTATGGATAGAATGCTACTGAGACCGCGTTACGTTTAGAGGGAGAGACAAAAAATTGTACTGAGTAGTTTCTGTGTAAAAGAGAGACAAGGAAGAGTCGGGTGAAAAAGTCGTACTCTTTGTTATAAGTTGAAGGAATACTTTAGTTAGCCGGACTGCCGGAGTCTGATTTGTGTGTTATGGTGTTTTGGCAGCCTCGCAACTTTCATTTCTTCATTCAATGTCGGATGCTTCCATTGAAGTTTGTTCTAAGGAGCAAGAAGTTGTAATTGGAGTAGGTAGCAATCTAGGGGATAGGCTAAATAATATTGATCAAGCTATGCAACTGATGAACGAATCAGGCATAAATGTGACAAGGAATAGTTGCTTATACGAGACGGGCCCTGCCAATACATCCAAGCAGCCAAAGTATTTAAGTTCGGCAGTGAGAGCGTTCACAAAACTCGGGCCCCATGAACTGTTAAGGGTACTTAAGAAAATCGAGAGGGATTTGGGTCGAACTGAAAAATATGGCCCTAGGCCTATGGACTTGGACATTCTTTTTTATGGGAGTTATAGAGTAGGCTCCGACATTCTTACTATTCCCCATGAGCGGATGTGGGATCGACCGTTTGTGATGGCCCCTTTAGTTGATTTGCTTGGATATAATGTAGAAGATGACACGGTTGCATCGTGGCATTCATTGTCGCATTCATTGTCGAGATTCACAAGTGGGTTATTTGAAGGGTGGGATAAACTCGGCGGTGAGTCCATCATTGGGAAGGATGGAATGCTGAGGAGGGTATTGCCAGTTGGGAATAGATTGTGGGATTGGTCATGTAAAACTTCTATAATGGGGATTTTGAATTTGACCCCAGATAGTTTTAGTGATGGAGGGAAGTTTCAATCTGTAGAAAATGCAATTAATCAGGTCCGTCAAATGATTTCAGAAGGTGCTGATATAATTGATCTTGGTGCGCAATCAACAAGGCCGATGGCAACGTTGATTTCTCCCGAGGAAGAACTAGAAAGACTAATTCCAATCCTAGATGCAGTCAAGGACATGGTCGAAAAAGAAGGAAAAATTATATCGGTCGACACTTTCTATTCAAAAGTTGCTTCTGAAGCAGTCAAGAACGGAGCACATATGGTCAATGATGTCTCTGGAGGACAATTAGATCCCGAAATGTTCAACGTTATTGCAGGCCTTAAAGTGCCTTATATAGCGATGCACATGAGAGGAGACCCGACTACTATGCAAAATCCCGAAAATTTGAACTACGACGATGTATGCAAGCAAGTGAGCTCAGAGTTGAGCTCCAGGGTCACGGGTGCGGAATTATCAGGTATACCTGCATGGAGGATAATTTCTGATCCTGGCGTTGGATTTTCAAAGAATACCAAGCAAAATTTAGAGATTCTAATGGGGTTGAAAAGAATACGAAAAGAGATAGGGAAGGCGAGTTTGGCCCTGGCTAACAGCCCTCTTCTAATCGGACCCTCGAGAAAGAGGTTTCTAGCAGAAATTTGTGATCGGCCAGTGGCAACAGAACGAGATCCTGCAACAGTGGCTGCTATAACTGCTGGAATTTTGGGTGGTGCAGATATTGTTAGAGTGCACAATGTAAGGGATTGCAGAGATGCCGTTAAGCTATGTGATGCTATCCTCGACAAAACAGAATCGTCATCATCCCTTCAGCTTCTACAAGGGCTTCTTTTCAGAGATGACTCTCTGAACGCGTGCCTCTCTAGACTTGCTCTAAAACGATGATGAAGGAATAGAGTACGTCCCGGTGAATGACAACCCGACATATCATTAGCAGCGTTGTTTTCAGGAGCTTCCTTAAAGTCGCCATTTTTTTACTCCCTACTTGTCGCGCCTTCCTGTTTATGAGAGGGAGATTTCGGATTTGTATTTCTCTTCTAATCACCAAGTTTTGCCCATTATTTCCGCTTCCCTCATTATTTCCGTCTAATTGTTGGTGCACGCGAAATACATGATACGACAGGCGATATGCCGAAATACATTTTTTTCAAGGAATCCTGGTGCTATACATTTATTGGGTGAAATGATGATATCTACCTTATAAAGAACAGATTTTAATTAGGCTTGAATATTAAACCGGAAAATCTGGACCACTTTTATGTATAGAAAAGGAAAAGTATGATATTTATAGTCTTGAAACCCATGTCATAAATATCATGGTTTACGAGTCGAGATTATTCGTCCTATTTTTGCGTGTCATCTCGGGTTCCATTGCTTTTATTACGATGTGTCAGGAGGAGAAAATAGTGGTACACGAGATAAGACACAAAATGTGAACGGGAATCCGGTCTTGTCCCTCAGTCCCTTTATATACCACACAGTTACATGTTCCTGTCAGTTGAACTTTCTGTTCACTTTATTTCTTCATTTCCTTTTCTCCTAAAAAAACAATTTGATGTAACAGTTTGGTTCAGAATTTGTAATTATAAACTAAAATGGGTTCTAAAAGTGAATTATTTATGGTTGTTTTTTGCTTAATAATCTTACATAAATCTGTTGCTAGGCCTCCTTCTTGCTCTAACCGCAACTGTAAGGTACATGCAACCATGCATCTTGAGTCGTATCTACGTGATTACGTAAATCAGTCAGTGGCGGAGTCAGGATTCAATGTTTTACTCGCTCCGACACTGAGGATTGTATTTTTTGTTGGCAATGTTGTAGAGTAATTGGTTATGTTTTTATATGTTTAATGGCAGTTACTAGAAAGTTGCTCAAGTAATTCAGATTGTGGTGCTGGTCTGTACTGTTTCAACTGTCAATATCCGAGGCCGAGGTTCTTCAGGTCTAGATGTGTTAGATCAACTGTCACCAATCCATTCAAACTTGTGGTAATTTCTCTTCTTTTCATTTCAATTATTTTTCTGGTTCTTTAGAGTTGAAATGGTTTCAAACATTGTTCTTCGAGTTCTGTTGAATTAACTGATATAATTATCTACTTGCAATCAAGTCTGATTTTTGAGTAATGATCTTGTTAAATCCGTGTATATGACCGCTTACCCAGTTACCCATCATCTGTGGACGGGGTTGAGGTGCCGGGATATTGCTGTTGTATTCTGTGACTGATAAACTGACGGGGTGGAGGTGCCGGGATATTGTTGTTGTACTGTATGACTGATAAACTGACGGGGTTGAGGTACCGGGATATTGTTGTTGTACTGTATGACTGATAAACTGACGGGGTTGAGGTGCCGGGATTTTGTTGTTGTACTGTATGACTGATAAACTGACGGGGTTGAGGTGCCGGGATTTTGTTGTTGTACTCTATGACTGCTAAATTCCGTACTGTTGAATTGTAAGCCAGGGTGAATGCTACAAACTTAAACTGTATCCCGAGTAATTCTGAATGTTTGGTAATTGGCCTAAACCCGACTGTTGTCTGCAGTCTATGTTTATATTTTTCCTCGATTCTTGAATCTTGAGCCTGCAGAATAATTCACTGCCTTTCAACAAGTATGCATTCTTAACAACACACAATTCCTTTGCGATCAAAAAAGCTGATGTCGAAGAAGCCAAAGTTCCGACTGTTACTTTGACAAATCAGGAAGACAGTCTTACACAACAGCTAAATGTGAGTATTCATTCTACACTGTCTAATTGTCGGGCCAGTGTTGTGTCGTATCAGAAGTGTCCTTTCGACAGTTGACACAGCTGAAGTGAAGTGTCGAAGGAACATAACTACATATACAGAACGGTAATTGACAAAGCTTGAGTTTTATCTGCAGAACGGTGTCCGAGCACTGATGCTAGATACATATGACTACAACGGAGATGTATGGTTGTGCCATTCATTCAACGGAAAATGTCATGCCTTTACTGCATTTGTAAGCATCAAACTGCATCTTCAATTCATTACTGCAATTGTATTTACTTACTACTTTCGACTTACTAGCCCTTTTTTATGCTGAAAGCAAAGAGCCATCGATGCATGCAAGGAAATTGAAGCCTTTATGTCGAAGAATCCATCTGAAATTGTGACATTAATCTTGGAAGACTATGTAACTTCTGTAAAAGGCCTTACACGAGTTTTCAAGGAGTCGGGTTTGATGAAGTACTGGTTTCCGATATCAAGGATGCCTAAAAACGGCCGAGATTGGCCTTTGGTTAAGGATATGGTTGGTAAGAACCAGAGGCTTGTTGTTTTCACTTCTATGAAGAGTAAGCAGCAGAGCGAAGGAATCGCTTATCAATGGGATTACATGGTCGAAAATCAATGTGAGTCGATAGCTCTTAACCCCTTCTTCCGCGTAATCCACCTTACTCTTGTATTATGTCTGAATACCGTATTTGCAGACGGGAATCATGGAATGGAACGAGGGAAATGTCCAAAACGAAATGAGTCGGCTCCCTTGAACGATCGAACCAAGTCATTGGTGTTAGTAAACCATTTCAAGACGATTCCGTTCAGGCTAACTTCATGTGAAGACAACTCCGAGGGACTCATTCAGATGCTTCAAACTTGTTACTTAGCTGCAGGTGACAGATGGGCTAATTTCGTCGCTGTTGATTACTACAAGGTCGAATTTACTTACCGCATCTTCTGTTTCATTTTTACCGTAAAAACTTCAAAATCAGTTAATCGTATACTGCATAACAGAGAAGTGATGGCGGAGGTGCATTCCAAGCAACAGATGCTCTGAATGGAGAACTGATGTGTGGTTGCAGTGATGTTCATGCTTGTAAGGTAAACCTTTCATCGGAATCTCAGCTAAACTAAACCGTTTTCAACGTTTTGTCGTAGTTCATTCGTACGTCATGAATGGGTCAAGTCGTGTTCAGTTCGGGACATTTCAGGTCGTGGTGTCAGCTGTCGAGTATATGGTGCAATCGGGTTACTGATCAGCTCGTATAATTCGGCATTACCTGCAATTATTACAGTTCTAATGCAGGTTTCTAATTTGTGTTGCAGATTGGATCATCCACGAGGCCAAGGCACTGCAGAACAATCCGCGACATTCTTTCATCTAACTCGACTGATTAATCGTAGATATAGCTTCTGAACTTTTGATTAATGTTGGTGTGTTGATGGACATGCAAAGATTTTGGACTTTCAGAGCTAGAATCAAATACCTATTTAAGTCGGAATCGTTTAGAAGTATCTTACAACTATTTTTATGAAAATCCATGTACTCTTCGGCTTAAAATGAAATTTCCAAGTGTCGCGACTATGTCTAGATGTAGACACAGTCCACGGCTCCACGCACGTGAGGTGATAAGAAGAGTCAAAGTAACATATACAAACATAAGACGGAAATTGAGCTCTTCTTCAAATGCTTTTAACCTCTCAATGGGAACGGTTTTTCACGAATGACCGTCTAGTAAACATAACAATGACAGTTTTACATTGTAAGGCCGGCGCAATGGAGAGACGAAACTTTGGATCATGTACAAAGTAATCTGAAGCTTGTTTCAGGCTTTCAGCTGCTTGACATTCTAAAAATTGCAGATTTGCAGGACTATTGCAGGCAAGAAGTAGCATTCAGTGAGTGCAACTGTTTGAATCATCCTGCGAAAACGACGCGATTAAATTATGTACCAGAAACCCTAGACTAAATAACCTGTACTCGTGCACAAATTATAGAACAAGGCCGTCTTATCTCAAGGGAGATGATGCATACCTTAATGCATTGACGGTCTGTTGGACCACCTGAAAGCGAAGAAGCCAACTCCATTTATTTATCCCGCTTCTCTTTCAGTTGACTGCTTTTGTTGCTCAATCGTCTGAAGACGAGATGACAGCTGCACCAAATTAAGAACGTTTCCACGGCCTATTTGAGTATCTCTTGTATCAGATTCCTGTAAACTGCCATCACCGGGAAGATGTAGGTCTACTGAGTTGCTGATCATGTTGGGCTGTACGTGATCTGCTTCCACCGAGTATGTTGCAGTTTCATGAAACCCTTTCTGGACGGTATCTTCAAATATGTCCGGTGATGTGTTGAGCAGTAGACTCGAGGTACCAATGTGTAAACGAGATGACAGGAGAGAGAGAGCACAAGTAGTTTGCTGGACTGTAGTTGACATGCCCGGAATGTGTTTCATATTTTCTGTTACGGGATCTTCGGTTTTGACGTGATATGCCCATTTCGACGCTTCAAATTTACCGGTGTCACTGTCAACGGTGGTAGTAGACAGTACTTCTGAAAATGTAATCGACAGGGAGAAGTTATTACGCTTGGTTCCTGCAAATTGCAATACCAATAAACGATAACCTTTTAACTCACGGGGTTTGGAAGGGAACTGAGATTTTCTTCGACGCTTATTATGTTCAGCAAGACGTCTACGACAACTACGCTTTCCATCATCAAATTCAACCAAGAAATGGAACCTGAAATATCAAACGCACCAGAAACTGAACGACAGCAAACTACGCTGAATTTTCAAACTAGATGAAACAAAACACAGGGAGTGTCAAATATCAAGAGTACGGTAACAGTCACAGACAAATGCCCAACAAAGGTATCGTCTTTGACTTCAAGACAGAATGCACGGGAAATGTATTCATGGCTGAAAAAAGGGGCCAAACATATGATAAAACCGTTCTAAACGTTAAAGCCAATTAAACTTCTGCCATTCTGTTGAAACATGAAAGACAGGTAGCGTGGTTGGGACGTGTGCTACCTTCCAAAACCCAAAAAAAACAGAAACGCAAGATTTACGAGAGTATATGTTAGTTACATCACAATCACAGAAGCGCGCGCAACTGTATTTACGAGCCAATTTGATTTAGTCTAAATTCCGAAACCAAAAAAACAGGTGAATATTTCTGTACATCAAAATGGACCGTCAAGTTAACTTAGATGGCAACGTTAGTAGTAACTTCGGCTTACAAAGTTGGAAGCTTTTCATCTCAGTAACATAAAGGTTACCTAACAATGGTCTATCTGAATACCACGAGGTATCTAGTTCCCGACTGAAAACTTAACTGAGTAGAAGCAAAGACCATAGTTCCAAAGGACGGTTCTGTCTCCCGACTGAGTAGCATAACTGAGCAGAGACATATACACAGAAAATTTAAACTCCAAATTTCACGGAATTGATCACACAAACATCAGGCAATTGACCTTTCTCCGACTCAGTCCTTAAAATACGAGGTGAGAAACCAAGAGTAAACAAATGATCATGAAAACGAAAGTAACAGGCAGTACAGTATCATAAAGAATGAATAGAAACACCTGCTACACTGCTGACAAAACCGCTGCTCCATCCCGTTAACAATAACTCTAGCAGTCCTGGTATGCTCATTACAGACCTTATTCCTCTTGTAGTACCCTTTATAAGAGCTAAGATCCTTATTACAACCATGGACCTGACACCTAGGAGACTCGAGACACGGCCTTGTTGAACGCGGTTTCTTGACTCCAGGGGATGGGGATGACTCAATACTTGACCCAAGCGTATTAGCTACCGACAATTTACCGTCTTTCCCAATTCCCCCGTCTCCAAACCTACCTAACTTCAAATAATCGGGCGAAAAACTAAAACCCTTATCATTAGATGCTACTACATTGTTATAATCAGTACTGATTTTGTCAGAAAACCCGATTTCTGTAAAATCCAATCTCTCAAATTCTTGTGTGTGATCATCTAACAAGGGTTTCAATTCACAACCCATTAATTTGCTCTTATTATTATTATGATTATTATTATTATTATTATATTCATGATTATCATATTGGAAATCAAAATCCTCAGATAAACATACATCCCAAGAATCCATTTTTACAAAACGAACCTGCAAAAAATTAATCAATACTGTAAAAATAAGAACTTCACAGTAATTTTACATTCTCAATTCAATTAAACAGTAAAGTAGAATCAGATGAATAAGAGGAACACAATGCAAAAAGAACTGTCCGGGTATTTTAATCAAATGTAAACAAATGAAGGGGTAAGTAAGGGGAAATCCAAAATGAACTCAAACCCACCACATACTTCGAAGATAAACAAACGAGTGAGACGGAAATAATAATAATAAGATGGAAAGTAAAGAAAGATGGGATTTTGGCATACCAATTGTTAAGAGTAAGCACTGCTAATTGCAAAGTGAAGAAGTAGAGAAGAATTGAAGTAATTAAGGCAGGCTTTCATATAGTGAGGGTCAACATTGCAGTCTTTTTCAATGACATCATTCTTAAAAGTCAAGTACTGAGTAATTTACTGTATTTCATAAATTCTCATTTCCGTCGGACAGAATTCGTCAAAGATTTATAACGATAAATGGAGGAGCAATTAAAAGGGCAAGTGCGCAAGAGTCGTGAGATGTCACATGCTTATAACCGTCACAAGATAGTGCGGAATTGTGCTTTCGATTAGTATTAACATAATAAACATATTTCATATACTAGTTATCGGAATATCGGGTGAGATGATTTATTTTCATAATTTATGTTTTTTGTATTGTTTTAGTGTCGAGTTTCACTAGCAATGGATTTGTTTAAAGTTTTGGTTATTATAAATTTAAATTAATAGATTTTTTTAATCTTATTTGTAAAGGATTTTTTGATCATCTGTTTATATTTAGTTTTGTAATAAAGATTAAAAAAAAGGAGAGGGCCATTTTTACTTGTGAGTAGACCTCGCAAACGGGTGGATCGGATTGGGTCAGTTCAGGTCTTTGGTTGTTTCGGGTTCGTTAGCGGTCGGACCGTGATATTTTGAGTCAGATCATTTCAGGTAAATTGAATAAGAGAAAAAAGGTTATTTCAAGTCATTTCCGTTCAACTAGAATTATATCTTGTCGGATCATTTTCCGGTTGAGTGCTTTCGGATCGGGTCAATTTCGGGCCGGGGCAATTACGGGTCAAGCAAGCTTGGATCATGCTGGGGCCGGGTCGGCTCAATTCAAGTGATGTACCTCGGGTCAATTTAAAGCCTCGGGTCAACCTTTTTGGGTTGGATCAATTGGATTGGATTACTTTTGACAGATCTACAACGTTGTGAATATTACCTTTTAAAATATTCTCAAATACCAATATAAAGAGTATCGAGTTAATTTTAATTCCAATGATTCTTTACCTCTTATCAAATATTGCTAATAACATCCAATAATTTCTATAATTTTGTCTTAATTAGTTTTACGAACTATAATTAAATCAAAAAAAGTATTGAGTTAATTTCAATTCATCTTTAAAAGGATAATTAAGCATTTTTAAGTTAAGTGGAGGAGACTAATCCCTCTAGTTAGGTGAGATTTCAACATCTTATACATTTAAGGATTATATACCCCAAAGAGTCTAACTGTCTAAGGTTAGGTACTTTAAGATAAGGGCCACATTTTGCTCTTTTGGAACAATCCCATTTATGTTGTAGTTAGAAACAGATACATGTCCACTTCTTTGTATGCTCCACTATGCTGAGCACTAGAAACGGCTGGTTAATGAGTTTGCTCTATTTTTATAAACAATAATCGGCCCTAATCTCGTAATTAAAGAACGAAGTGAGTAACCACCACGCCAAAACCATTAACACTCATATGTAATTATGTAATATGGTCATCACTTATACATTAACCTCATGAATCACTACTTTAATCATCTTCGGGTGCCTTATAGTTTGTAGTTTGTACCACAATTGACCTGACAAACGGTCAACTGTGTCAGATTTATTTCAGGTTAGGTCATTTTCCGGTATGCATAAATTCGGGTTAGACCAAATCGTGCCAGTTATTTCGAATTCGAGTCATGTTCGAGTATTCGAGTCTATTATTATCAACACAAATTCTTATTTGCAATGGCACTATCCGTCGCAAGCTTGTGACGGATACCGTTTTCTCTCACAAAATACCCACTTTTTCTCTCTCTCCAACACTATTTATGTGGTCCCCTTTCTCCACTAACTTATTTTGTATCCATTTTATCTCACAAAATATCCGTCACAAATGGTGACCCGTCGCAAGCAAGACTTAATATATTATTAAAGTGTGTAAGGATAACGAGTTAATGACCAATTTATAATAATGACCCTTCGAACCGGGTCATATTAATTTGAATCGATTTGGGTTACAGTGATGTTGGATACTTAGTTCGGATCAGAAGTGGATCTCACACTGCTTTTGGGCTTTAACCCGAATATGATATCTTGGGCCGATTAAACATGTCTAGTGTATGAGTAATGGACTGTAGAAACTCTAGCTCGTTATGAGTCTTCTAAGTGTTTTAACATTTTTAGTGCCCCTGTCCCCCGACTTCGTCAACTCTAATATGAGACGGTTTTATATTATGAGTCGATAATCGCCGCCTAACCTTAGTTACCAACCAATGTCAATTTTTAATTTTTGAACCATTATTTGATAAAATATGTATTTTATCACTTCTTAAAAATCATAACTATATTCTCCAATATTTAACAAAATATCGGTCCTGAATTCATGATTAATGTTGTTTGAAAATTAATGTTAACGGTTAAGTACTAAGTACATACCGTAGAATTCTTAGCTTACTGTTTAAGATTGAGGTATCATAACAATTAACAAATTAACAATATAGGCTCGAATCCCTTTTGAGCGTAACTACTCATTTATATTCAACTAGATATATGTACACGGTTATTCAAAATATCATGCATAAAAGAATAAAAACGTAAATAATCTTTCAACGTTTAAAATTTGATATAGTAATTGGTACTTATTTTGGGGATGACAAATCATAATAACAAGCATGAAGGTGCTTTTGTACAAGTCAAAAGACATTGTGTCCACTTCTATGAACAA
This sequence comes from Silene conica, assembly GCA_029255685.2. Lineage (NCBI taxonomy): Eukaryota > Viridiplantae > Streptophyta > Magnoliopsida > Caryophyllales > Caryophyllaceae > Silene > Silene conica. Next base: position 98,185,307 of record CM055312.2, read on the forward strand.
TTTCACCATTCAAAGATGCTTGATTTATTTACTAAAGTTAAAATTTGTTGGTGGGTCACTAATCAATAAATCTTGCCTCAATCTACTCTTGTGATCTTGAAATTGACACTTCTATGTTTTCACCGATCCTTTTGGAAAATTAATTTAGCATTGTCGGATGACGTTCAATTTCAATGGCACCTTTTATTTACATTCAGCAGATCAGAGGTTCTAATAATAACGAGTATACGAGAGGGTGACGTCGAGATTGAACGTCACCAGGTGACACCATATCATTATTACTCCTTTTTTTACTTTTGTTTGATTCTTACACCTTATGACACTATTATTCTACGAGTATAATAGTGTCTGATCGTATTGTGGTAAAGGTTAAAATTGATATGAATCAATTTAAAAATACTATGTATATATAAACATGAGATAATGTAACTTTATTAGAATTTCAAGAAGGAAATATTGGTTGTACCATTTCAAATCTAGACTAAAACGGAGGTTACAACCACCAACAAAAGGTAAGCATTCCATTATGAAGATACAACAAAATTCTTGCATCAAGTTACACTAATTAGGAACAAACACAAAAGCAATAGATAATAATACTATGCTATCAAAACCATTACAACAAGATATCAATTAAAACAAAATTAAAACAATCTCCCCTCCCATCTACATACACATCCATCAATTTTAGAAAAACAGTTAAAAAAAAGTGCAGATTATCTGTCTAATTTTCGTATCTCATATTCTGATCTCATACTTCTCATTTAAAACATACAGAAAACTACAAATGTTAAAAGAGATGAGATGTACACAAGATGGAATACGAAAGTGGAACAGATAATCCGTTCCAAAAAAAACAAATAATTAACCATGCATGGTTAATGTTTAATTGATCCATTAGTACTTGTAATTGTTGTTGAAGGTGTCTTGATGTTATCCAAATGAGTAGTTTCATAAACAGGCAAACCACTTGAACAAAACTCAAAATCATAATCAATTTTTAACTCAAAAAGATCAGAACTTTCATCACTTTCTGCACCATCATCATCATCATGATCATCAACTTCTTCATTATTAAACTTCTTAATTTCCCTCTTCTTCTCTTGATAATCACCATGATTATTATTAACATTATTTCCATAATTCTTTTGTTTTTCAATAATCCCATTATTCTTAACCTTCATTTTATCATCCTTAACATCCTTAAGATCCTTAAGATTAGCATTATTATTCTTCCCATTTTCATGAATCTTGTACTTGGACAAAGTTGCTAAAACTTGCTTGTAATCAACAAAACTCTTGGCATTTTGGTAGGGTTTTGTAGAAGAACTCATAGTATAAGAAGGTGGTGTTCTAAACCCTAAATTTGAAGAATCATCCATGGATTTTGCATCAACAATGACATTGTTTGTCGTCCGAAAATGGCTCATGCTACTCCTCCTCTTCCTTCTACCATTAGGGCTTTCATCTTCATCTTTCATTGATTGTGTTGATTTTGATTGTTTTTTCTTTTTCGACGTTATAATTGTTTGATTAAAAATCGAGTTTAAAAAATGAGCTATCTTACCCCCAGGTGAACTTGGTTGCTTATGTTTCTTCTTTTCTTCGCGTTGCTGTTGCTGTTGCTGGTGCTGGTGCTGGTGCTGGTGTTGTTGTAGTTGTGAAATTGTGTAGTTTTGATGATATTGTTTGTAATAATGTTGATGTTTTTGTTTTAAGGAAGGTAAGTCTAAGCTAGCTCTACCTTGCCTTAAATACCCTTGTTGTCTACCATCTTTGATCACAATCTCTTCACCACCTACAAGGGCATTGTTGTCATTGTAGTCGGAGAAGTAGCGTGCCGCTTCAAACACGTCAAGCTCATCACCGGAGTCGTCTCGTTGGTGAGGAGGCTTCTTGTAAGGTGGAAGACTTGTTGTGGACATGGTTGAAGTTTATGAGGTTGTTTTATGGAGTATGGCCTTTAAGGGGATTTTGTAAGAGGGTGTGTTGTGTAAGGAGGGAGTCGATGGATTTGAAATGATTGTGTGTAATGAGAATTGAGATTAGTGCTTTATAAGACAATTTTTTTGTAGTGGGGATTCTCATTTTTCAATACTTATTATATTTAATTGTATAATACTATTATATTATACAATAAGAAATATAATTTTGTTCCTTTATTAAAAAAAATAACCGTAAAATATGAATAAAACTGTTAACCGATTTTACATTTTTATTCACGATATACAAAAGTATATTTGCTATCTACACCAACTTTATTTTCTCTCAACGATCTAAATATTATCCTGAAACAATCTAACAGTCACAACTTTAAGTAATTGATGGTGATGTGTAACTTTGAAGGAGAAATAATCTATAACCCTTATAAATGTGCAAAATATTGAAATTGGTGAACAGTAGAGCAGTGTCTCACGCGGTATGCACGTGATGAGCAGTGAGCACTTTGTCTTCTTCCTCCTATTTTGTTCCTGCGTTGAAATTTCTCATCTTTATCTTCCTCATTATCCAAAAATTAAACCTCATCTTCTCCATTATCATCTTCATCTTCATCATTTTTCTTTATCTTTTTCATCATCATTTTCATCAGTTTTCTGCGATCTGGGTATTTTGATGCGGACCATCTTCAGTAGTATGGCATGCGAGACATCGAATTCATGGTACTGAAGTTGCTATCAAAAAGATTTCTATGTCGAGATTGAATAAGAAGCTTCAAGAGAGTTTATTATCTGAGATTTTCAATCTTAAGCAGATTGTTCATCCTAATATATTATTCGTTTGCATGAGATTATTGAGGTATTTGATTCATTTAACTTGATTTGATTGCAGTTTTTGGTGTTGTGTGATTGTAGTTTAGTACTTTGATTTAAGGCCGTTAATTAGCTTAAGATGATATCTTTTCATGTTACTCTCTCCATCTCATTCATTTGTTTACCTTTTATATTCGGCGAAAGTAGCAAATTGCCCCCATATGTTTGATGTTATGTGCAATTTGCCCCCATAAGTTTCAACATGTGCAAATTAGTCCCATATGTTTTAGTTTATGTGCAAATCAACCCAATTCTAATTTTCCGACATATTTACGCACGGAAACCTACCAACATAATGACGGAAAATATAATAAATTGTTGATTACAGTCTTTTAAAAACCACTTTTTGAAAATTACAGCCTTATAATTTTTTTTGAAAATTACATCCATAATATCACTTTTCTTTGAAAATTGCACCACGATACCGTTTCGGGTCAACTTTATCAAAAATTGACCGATATACCCTTGCCTAATTCTTTAGTTACCCAGATTTTTTCATTTACCTCTTTCATCTTCATCTAACATTTCCCCCAAATTATTCTCAAATCTTACTGAAATCGTACATTTGGATTTCTCTTAAATTTATGTTTAATTTGTTGTTGGTGGTGGTTTTAATGCAAATCTGATATTGTCCACAATTTTCATTTTTCAATTGATTTAATCGAATTTTAGGGTTTCAATTTGGGGAAAATTGAAGAACCCTAATTGTTTTCAGTTTGGAAAAATTGAAGAACCCTAATTATTTTCAATTGGGGGAAAATTAATGATGAACATTAATTATTTTGAGATACAATGTAAATCAGCTTGTTGTTTTCAATTGATTGAATCGAATTTTAGGGTTTCAATTTGAGAAAAATTGAAGAGCCCTAATTATTTTAAGTTGGGAAAAATTAAAGATCCCTAACTATTTTTAATTTGGGGGAAAATTGATGATGAAGGACACTAATTAATTTTAAGATACAGTGGAAATAATAGAATTTGAATTCAATTAAATTGAATAAAGTAAAAGTAGATTAGGGGAAATTGTTGAATGAATGAAGAATTAGTGAGAAATAAAGTTGTAAAATCTGAGTTGGATGAACATAAGAGAATATATAAGATGAAGGTAAGGGTATTTTTGTCATAAAAAATGAACTTAAGTACCAAAAATTCAAATTGTTATTAATTTTCCGTCGGAGTTAATATTTTGACTGTAATTTATGATCAGAAGTAATATTATGGGTGTAATTTATAAAAAAAAAATTATAAGGCTTTATTTTCAAAAAGTGGTTTTTAAAAGGATGTAATTAACAATTTTCTCTAAAATCATTAATGTAATAAAATCTCACCTAATTTAGTCACCTCATACTGACGTAGCTCAATTTTTCTATCTAACTCCATTTTTTACTCTCTCTTCCTCAAAAACTCGAGCATGTACCATGATAATTCAACATTCATCTATGGTTACTAGTTAGTCTTTTTTATTTTATTGTTTTCTTTTTGCATAAAATTACCTATGTAATTATTTGTTAGTTCTTCATAGTTCTTCAAAATAAGTATTTGGGGATAAAAATAGTTCAACAAAAATCACAAAAAGTAATTGTGGGAGAAATACCTGAGAAGAAAAAAGTAAAAAAGCTCACTGCGGTATGATGAATGAAAATTCTTTTGTCGTTTAATTTTCCAGTTTAAAGATTTTATTTTATTTTATTATTGTTTTGTCCTGTGGTTAGCAGATTTTTCAAGTGTAGGTAAGTTGAAAATTTAGAATTAGGTTGATTTGCACATGAACTAAAACATATGGGACTAATTTGCACATGTTGAAACTTATGGGGGCAAATTGCACATAACATCAAACATATGGGGGCAATTTGCTACTTTCGCCTTTTATATTCTCTGCAAGTGTATTTTAATCAAAGTTATAATATCCCCAAATTATCAAATCAACTGGAAAATTCAAAACCCTAAACTGAAAGAGGGGAAACTCAATACGAGAGATGAACAAAGATTTATTCGACTCCAGAACAGTAATGGATAGGTTTATTATCATTTGGAGCTGATCTTGAATTTTTCATATTTTGAGTGAAATTTCATGTTTTGTGTTCTAAATTGAAGTGTCGAAGTGTCGTGTCGTGTTGGACACCGACACGTGTCCGACACGCGACACAATAGTTAAGTGAAGTGTCGGAGTAACATAGAGGTCGCCCGCTGTATTAGTAACTTACCAGATTCTTTGTTCTTTACGCAGGTTAAGACAATTTTCGTTCCTACTGGCGTCTCTTTTACGAAAAGGGTTTTCTGGGAAACCATTGAAATTGCTCTACTGTTTACTCTTATGGAAGGTCAAAAGGATGGAGATGAATGAGACACTCACTGTGCAGATGCTCAAAGAGGGTTCCATTAGGAGCATACTCAAAAACCATCATTCTGGTGTAGTGTTGCGGTTAGAGGTGGCATTTGGGTTAGTCCGCGTTAGTTCGCTCAGTTTAAGGTCAGGCCATGGCACATGGTGGGATCAAGTTTTGTCGGGTCAACGTGGCTTCTTTGGTGGTATTACCATCGATTTTGATTTTCTAATTATAGTATAGTTCCTTTAGTTTTTCTTGGCAGATTCTCTAACTTCCACATTCATCTTTTTGCAGGTGTTTAATTTGTGCTCTTACGCAGTTTCTTTCGTCATAGAGAGTAGTATTTTAGCTCTTCTTAAAGGTACTACTGTTGTTAATTGTTGATGCGCTGTGGTTAATTATTCTTATCAAGTTTTGTGGAGTATCCTTTTTATCATTTTGTTGTTATCCATGTGTTGATTTTAGTATATTGTATACCAAATAATCTGAAGCTTTAAAATATAGTGTCAAGAAGGAGCCAAGGACATAAGGGGAGTGAGAGGAGGAGGGGGGAGGTGGTCTATTTTTGGTTTTGGTTACTGAACACCCCGAATGTACTGTGATTTCAGCAATAAGACTTTGTGCATCCAACCGACCTACCTTGATATTTGCTGATCGCGTGATATATAGGGTAATGTTGTTTGTCATTGTTTTATGTTGGATACTGGTAGTTGAGATTGAGCAACATAGTTTCTATGTGGTGATACGTTATATAAGCATGGAATGTGGTGTTTTCTTTTGAATAATAATGTGGAATTGCTTAACCGAGAAAATAGAGGTTCAACTCATTTGATTTAGGCCCTTGTTTTCGTTTTCTGGAGTAGTATAAATTGAGCACCTGACTTACAAACTGTCTAATATGCTAAAACCAATAGGTACCAGTGGCAGCTATCGTAATTATGGCCTGCTATCGCGCTGATTACTTGGAAAGAACTGTTAAATCAATTTTGAAGTATGTCTCTTGTTTCAAGTTTAGCTTCCATAGTCATCGACGATCACTCAGTCTCTTATCTGCCAAAGATTTTAGTGACCTTGATTCTGTATTGTGAATTTGTGATTAACCTACCATTCTTTTCCTCCTTCATTCAAAGTGCATTTTGCAAACTACTCCTGTCCTAGCCAGTAGCCAGTAGTTTACCTATTCCAGTCTGGTCAGTCCGAGCCAACATTCTGCATTTCCTTCAGTAGTCTTCTGTGTGGGGAAAATGAGTGTGGGACTCCCTATTCCACTTTGTACGTGGTTACCTAAATCCTGGTCTAAAAGCGAACACAAGTACTGGTTGGGACAGGAGTTTTCACCTTTTGTTTTGCAGATGACGTGATGGTTAGCTGGTTAAGTTTGAAGGCTTTGCTAACCAAGCGCTATTGAATAATACCTTTACCTAGAACTTTGGAAATGGGACTGATTATTGTCTCGAATAATACCTTTTATAGTTGTCACTTTGGAAATGGGACTGATTATTATCTGAATAAAGCTTTATAAAGCAAATTCTGAGAAATTTAACACCATTTATTCAAGATTTTTAAATACAGACATAGAATGAGAGAATTGATTATACCTTTCGCTCCGCTTTACCCTACCCTCTGTTTAACTAATTCCCACCAACTCCATACTACTCAAACTTGCCATATGGATCATAAAATCCCGTCTCATCTTGGGGCGACCAGGACGGACCAGCTCCGCCATCACCAGAAAAACTTCATCTGGGAAAAACCCATTTGCTGAATCTAATGAATTCAGTCGAATAATTAATCTTATTAAAAATATGATCAATAGTCAATAATTACACCCTAAATGAAATGAACCGGGGATAATTTGGGGATTAAATAATGGATTTGGGATTGAATAAGATTATTGTATTATTGATGTCATTTTAAAGATTTCTTCTTGCAAAGGTTAGATGTCATTTTCATATTTATGACCACAACATAACCCGAGTGCCTCAATAGCTCCCGCTAATTGGCTAATTGCTAGGTAACGGGAGTCGGATATAGAAATGAATTTCTGAGATGGGTTGTGTTTGCAGTGACAGTTGTGGAAAGTGGACAAAGAGCATTGCAGTTTTTGGGAATAGATGAAAAGAATGACGCTGCAGGATGTTGTAATGTATGTTAATTTAGTGTTTTTCTCTCAAATATTTGAACTTCTTTTTATAAAGTTTTGATCTTTGAGTACGAAATGAATGAATAAAGATGTAAAATTGTTTGATTATAATAGGGAATGAAGGTGCATTTGATTATAACAGACTATTCAATGCCTGGAGTGACAAGATATGAGTTGCTGAATAAAATCAAGGTTTGTTCTTCACTTCTAAAACGGATATTCCCTTCTTAAGCAAGTATTTGTGTATTTTTAATATAATATTCCTTTCCATTGGCGTAGTATTGTAGTTCTGAGTTCTTCGCTGAATATACCTGTTGATTTGTGCAATTGCTCACATCATATGAATGTGTTCTGGCGGTAAAATTGATTGGAAAGCTTCAGGATGGAACCTTTTTTTGTTAACAAGGGTCATAGTGATGGTGATGAGCTTTTTGAATTCGAGACAGACGAAGGTATGGCATACAGGGCATCCTTGTTTTCCTTCTTTTCTTTTGCCTGATGGAAATGGGATTTTGCGCATCTGATAAGTATTTTCTGCGCAGAACAAGTCATTGATGGGCTCGATAGAGCTGTGGTGATTATGAAGAAGGGCGAGGTTGCTCTCTTGACAATTGCTCCTGAGTATGGTTTCGGCTCGTCATAGTCAAAGCAGGAGTTGGTCGTGGTTCCTCCAAGCTCTACGCTGACTTATGAAGTAGCATTGGCTTCGTTTAAGAAAGTATGTTATCGTCGTCTTTCTTAGTACTGCCTCCATTCTATTTATATTGTATATTTACTGTTGAAGAATAGTGGTGTTGGTTTCGTAAATGTTGTTGGTTTCGCTGTATAGTGTGGTCAGTTTACCCATGATCTTCAATCTGAGAATGTCTACGACATCATATGTTGTGACTCTTATGCAACCTATGCCTATTATTTTGATTATGCTAAGGTTCATGGATAATTCATGGACAGATTTAGGCCTTGTTTGATACCAAGAATAGAGAACAGATTTTGGTCATGGTAATATTTTGGATGCTTCGTTTTTGCACCTGATATCGATTTATGCCGGAACAACTCTCTTTGTGTTGATCATTGTTATTTCATTATATTTTTGTCTTAAAAAGTTGTTTAAAAATAATGTGTTGAAAAAATTGAACGAGTCTAAACAGTAAGACAATGATATACCTTCAGTAGAGCGCTATTTTTTTAGATAAATATCGGAATTTGGGGAGGGTTGTCTACAAGTTCCTTGAACAGACCTTGGTGGTATTTATGATACCATGGGAACTTAGTAAATACAATATCGAGCTTAAAAGATACGGGGTACTATGCTTTAGAATCTTGTAAATCTATCTGTATTTTATAGATGCAGAGAAATATACCATATTAGCTGGCGTGGTCTTGCCATAAGAAATAATCAGATTATCTTAATAGTAATTGGTGTTAGAGGCTAGGATTAGTAGTTGTAGTATATTAATGAGGAGGCGTGAATGGTGATGGTAAAGGGAGGGAATGAGGTCAGCTGCGGAGGCTGGCTGAATGTCGTGTGTGAGTGTAAGGAAGATAGCAGATCAGTGAAGTAGCATTCTGGTCTGGTAGCAGCAGTGAAGTGATCAGGGGCAGCAGAGGAGTAGGGACTTGGGTCTGCAATTTTGGAACTGTACAGATGCAGGGACTGGTTGCAGCTGTTAATGCGCAGGTATGTGTGTTGCAGCGTGATCGGAACTGTACAGCAGGGTCTGGTTGCAGCTAATCTCAAGCATGGAGTAGAGTTAGATAGAGTTTTCTTTGAAGAAGATAAGCACTAGCGTGCTTAGACTAGCACTGTTCAGTAGCGGGGGCTGGTCGCAACTATGCAGAGATGCAGTGTGAACAGAACTGCTCTTTAGGGACTGGTTGCAGCTGTGGTAATACGCTGGAATGGCAGGTTTTGTGTGTGGGTGCAAAGATCATATGGTCTGCCAACTGGAATGGTAATAGCAAGCATGGAGTAGGTTAGCTAGCAAAGTGGGTTCTAGCTGGATGAACATTGGCGTTTGGTAGAATAGTAGGACAATATGAGTCAGTTAGCATCTCAGAGAATGCTACTGATATGTGGTTTGTGAGTTTGGAATTGAGCACGCTTGGAGTAGTTTTTCTTGATAGCTGATAAGCACAAGGCTGTGAGATAGATTAGTTTTTCTTTGTATCTACCCCTTGTAATTTTGACTTTGGTTTTGATATATTTACTTACCTTTCATCAAAAAAAAGGGAGGGAAGGAAAGGTAGTATTGACGGCTAAGGGTTTGGAATAGAACAAGAAAGATTCCAATCTCAAAGCTAAGGTTAGTGCAAGCTGGGAGTAGGCCTACCAGTTTGCAGAGAATTGAAGTCGCTGGTCATTTGTATTTTGCTTCAAGCACCAACCAGTCCCCTCCGACGACTCTTGCAAGTAGTGCCAGACTTACAACAAGGTTCTTGTATGCCTGTCTTAACAATGCATTCCAGATTTTTAACATTCCCGATTTTTAACAGCGTGCTTGTTTATGTTGATTTTTTGACGAGACACAAAAAGGCAACAATTGATAATACGGGGGAAAATATCGTTTTGCCATATTGGTTTATTATCGTTTTGCCATATTGGTTTATTTACATAATCTCTAGAGGTAAAATTTGGGCCTGATCTCCGGAAAGTAGTGGCTGAGAGTCTGAGACGGCTGCGATAAAATTTGATGAAGAGTGATATGTCCGCAAAATGAAAAAAGGAGCGACTTAGGTATGTGTCATCTTGATCACATAAACATAGCCTGTTATTACACTTGCATTTGCTTACTAAATCAAGATGCACATTGCATTTACAGTTTTAGACTGGGTAGCTCAAATAATATGCAGATACATTGGTATAGACAATTAGTTGGTGCCAAATTACGTAGGAATTTCTTAGCATTATCATATGTGGTGCATTTTAGAGATTTTGAAATAAATCAAGTAATGCTCAGCTGACTGTGTTTAAGAAAACTGATAGTGTAGGGGTATGAAATCTAGCTCCCTGTGTCTTTTTATTCAAATGTAAATTTAATGATTCATAATTTCAATTTGTAAGTGACGGGTTATATACTACTCTACTCATTACTATGGAACGTGAGCATACGAAATCTCCCAAATATATTACAGTAGCTCACCCTTTTGGGTTTTTAGTTGGTTCTTTCATGTTGTTCTTTTGTAGATGGTATATAATTTAGTCACTCTCGAATTCTCGGTAATTATAAATAATGGCAGTGAATAAAACATGTCGTTTATTCTGAATTGGTCCTCATCAGAAGATATAAAAGTCCTTCTCTTTAAAATGTTTTTTTTTTCCTTTTAAAATGTTTGGGAGGTGGGTTTGTTAAGTTCTCGGTCTGATTATTGTGTTCGCGCATTTCTGTCAAGATCTACTGGTATTCAGACTGTTCTAATGATACCTATCATTTTGTTTGATAAGTTGAGTGTGTTTATTTCTTTACTAATGTTCAACAGTTTATATGCTAAACCTATTTAAAAGCTGAAATTTTAGTATTAGTTGACGTTGGAGTATGATGGAATAGAAGCAAGTGAACTAACTTAAGTGTATCAAGTAGTAGACGAGCAGCTGGCCTGCAGAAGTTCTGACAGCTGATGAAATCCAATATCTGGTCGTGGAATTAATGGAGATTTGGGTTTAATGGATGGCCTACTGATATACGGATCTTTTTGTTTGACGAGTTGAATGGCTTTTTCTTTGGTAATGTTAGGCAATTTATATGCTAAATCTCGTTAAAAGCTGAAGATTTTAGCATTATTTGGCGTTGGAGTATGACGGAATAGAAGCAAATGAATTAATGGAAGTGAAAAAACAGACTAGCAGCTGACCTGGTGTTATCTAATCTCTGTTCATCTGTAAACCTCTTTCTCTCTCGCACCTTGATAATGAAATACTTACGTCATCCTAACTGTCTCATATTAGCGGTCACTCCTGCAAATTCTGATTTGGCCAACTCAGATGCTCTTCAGATTGCACAAAGTGCGGACCCTGATGGTATACCCCGTTTCCTTCTTTTATCACCTTTTAATTTCTTGTTCTTGCTGCAGTTGTGAAGGAGTATTTGCCTATTGTTGACTATTGTATTTACCTGATTCAATCAGTGGACAAGAGAATATTTGTACTTCAAGCTATATGGGAGACAATGCATCACCCCTGTTGGAATAATGACAAGTTCTGCAAAAAAGAACCATGAACGCATCCATACACTCTTAGACAAGGTTAAATGGTTTTGGAAGAGGTCGATCAAAATTTACTCTTTGAACAGGTTTAATTTGCAAGCATTATTCCACTTTGACATTTTTTTTGAGTTGTTCTTTTCATGTCAATTGATTATAACTGTACAAGGATATTGCTGGTATTGCTTGCAGCCTCTTGTTCCAGCAATCAGTGCCCAAGATGGCGAATGGCTGATTTCTGAACCATTTACACCAGTTTGCAAACCTGGTGGTCATCGTGTCATTTGGAAACTTGCATATGACAAGGGTGTCTTCCAGTGATTTTACAATCATGGAAGGAAAGGTGCAACCATGCGTCAAGTCAGGTAAGCTCAAACTCCCAACTCTTTTATGTGAATTTGTTTTCGTGTCTTCACTATTTTTCTCTGGGTAAGATTCATCAAAAGGACCAAAATTACTATTTTAGCATTTGGCTGTATCTTAATATTAGGGGACATTAAGTACAAAACTAATCACCATTGCAACATAAATTATCAGGTAGTGAGTTCGCTAAATTTATACAATGTTGTCATTTTTATATTCTCTCCTAACCGTGATCCCACATGGACAAGGATGTTAATTGACATGATAAATTAGAAAATTTGTGATTTTGGGTGAATCTCGGTTCTGGGGAGCATCTACCTGAAACGCTGACTGATAAGCGTAGCTTGATAATCGTCTCTTCCCATAATATTTTTGGGATCAATAAGTGTTGGGTTTCTGAACTTGAGAGGTGTCTGTTAATGAACTTCGAACCCAATTGCCACAAATAGTACTCAAGCTTGACAATTGCTTGTTTTCATAGTGTTGCTATTTCCTACAGTGGTAGCAGTTTAACTATTTCCTTGATACTGATTCGTGCAAGTTTCAATAGTAGTTGCACATTAGGGGGGTGGGGGTTACATTTCAACCTGTGAAATACTCAACATCTTTACTTCATACCGAAGTTTGTTTTATCTTATTCTTAGTTATACTATAGCAGACCATCGGTGGAGATGGCTTCTTGAGATGCAGGCACTACAAAATCTGACTAGGTCCATTCAAAAAAAGAAAGAAACTCAAACACACAGGTAATCTGGTTCCATTTTTCACCTTGTTTATGTTTTTTTTGTTGAATTGTGCAATTTATTTTGTTGATATATTTTGAATTCTCTGAATTTGCTTCGACTACTTTTTCCTGTCTGAGGTAATTTCACCTATCAAGAAATTTAGTCTACTTGTGAAGGCTCCTATGATAATTCAACTTTGAATCGATGGCTTAGTAATGCGTTACAAAAAGGCGTGCAAGAGCTTCATTACACGCTAGCTAATCATATCAATTATGGACTCTTTATGTGTGAAACACTTGTGAGTTTGAAAATGACAAGTCTCGTATGGTTAAACTTGAAATTCTTCGCTCTGCGTGGTTGCTAAAACTCGAAGATTCTTCATCTGAAACGCATCAAATCCCAATACAAATATTGTTTTCTAGCGTCAAAGGGTTAGGTGAACAAAACAGTCTCCATTTTTTCGTGTATTTTCTTCTGAGTTGAGTTTTTAGGCATACTACTTGATTCGCCATTCTGAATTCTGCCTGCATTAAATTTCAGGTAGACTCCTTTAAAGCGCACGAGGTCACCTGTGGAGCTTGCTGGTAGATTCCGAATTGGGGAGTGTTTGGATAGATCGGCAGTTTAATGGAACGACGAAATAGACGTGACCATTTTGATTTTTAAGTGTCGCTTTCTAATAATAAATGTAGCTATTGGTTATTACTTGAAATCCAAATTGCTCATGGTTTTGTGAAACAAATATCTTGTTGGTTTTGTAAAAGTAGTGCTTAGCTGGGAGAGTGATAAGAAGAGGCAATAAAGCAAAGAGATGTTTGGTAATAGTGATGAACAGATTTTACTACTGGAAGACACTCTTTTGCAGGTCTATTTTCTTACTCTTTTTACCATTTCACTTGTTTACTTGTCTTTCTTACATTTGCATCATTATTTTCTAACTTTTTGTCAATTAATTATGAAAATATTATATTACTTTAATCGATATTGTGTAAAACCGCTTTACAATGTGAGACGTTCGTTTTGGGACAAAGGAAGCATGATATTCAATTATTCATATTGAATGTATTTTCAAGGTTAATGCTTGAAACATATGCATTGGGTACAAAAAAAATCCCAGTCAGTCATTTGTTTAGGGTGTTAATCTGAAGACAAATTATACTCTGGGATCGTCTATGGTGTGACCATTTTATGTTAAAAATTTAAAAGTGACAAACTTTTAAGTCTTGCAAATGGTAGTCTTTAATTGGATGAATTCAAAAGGCTTAAGAAAAGTAAGCATAAGTAAGGTAATTAATGTCTTTAATTAGTTGCTAATCATGTGTAGACTGTTTGCCTGTTCATGGTATTTGTTTGGATATCTTCAGAAAGGGCGCGATACGAGTGGAACGTATATTAGAGATGGTTCGGTTGATTTCCATGGTTGCCTTGTCCTCAAGGGTAAAACTGGAAACTGGAAGGCATGAGAGGAACATACGAAATATGCACACTGGTCCTTTAAGTGCAAGTAACTTCCATATATTTTTGGTTAGGCCTAAGAGCCAGACGGTAAGGCTTCAGATTTTATGACGACAAAGTTCTCTGAAGGCCAGACCTTTTTATCTTAAAAACCTTAAACTTTTAATGCAAAGGCTTCTAGGAGTAGGGATCGGTCCACTCGACCATTATGTTATGTTATTCGATGATTATATAGATCGGTTTATGTATTCGATTCTTCTATTTTACAAATATATTGGACAATGCAATGCATTAGTCTGCTCATTAATCCTTTTTGTATGAAACTCATTTTACAGTGGTTGACGCTCTTTCTCACTCCTACTTATCTTCTCTCCATGACATCAATGATGAGCCTGCCTGCCCGACACTTTTCCTCGTTGATTTCGAGCAGTCATCCTTGACCGAAGAGATTGTCAAACAGCTTATTTAGAAGGAATCAATCAAGTTTAACCCAGACCCATCTCATTAAGTGGAATGACACGACAAATTGGTTTGCTTCTGGTAGAATGGCAAGTTGATTAAAGTATTCCCTCAGGAACTACTTTTATTACATAGGATTTCGTAGTCTTATGGTACTGCAATTAGCTAATTAATAATGTGTGGATTTTGAAGCAACATTAATAGTTCGATTTCTAGAAGTGAAAGTTAAAATAGGCTTAAATAAGTAAGTTATCGAGTTGATATGAATTATCTGTCACAAAATTTAAAAGACCTTGGATGTAACATGAAATAGGCTTTAAATTATTAAGCCATTTAGTTGTCGAATGGCATTAAGTGCGTCTGTCGTCTTTGTATTGAGTAAATCTTTATCGTTTTCAAGTAATTATAGTACTGAGTTCAGTCGTGTTGATGAAAATGAGGGTGATAATTGAGTGACTACTATGAACCCAAGTTGCAGTAATGACACTGTATTTGTACATGTCGAAATTGTAGAATAGTGAACACTGCCGCGAACCTGTATGTGTTTAATTAGTTTAAACTAATTAGCTGATTCCAATGATCTTATGTAATAAAACTGGAAAAAAAACCGGATAAACTCGATAACTTTAGGCTGCTTAGCCGCCAAACTTTGAAGCAACAGATTCTTTACAATTAACTCTAAAATTTTATTTATTACATCTTACCGTAAATGATATCCCTGACGTAGTACCGCAACTATTTCCTTCTTACAGCTGACAGTCTGACACAAACTGGGAGATAAGACATCAAATATTTGTTTCATGAAGTCTCCAAAATGCTACATTATGATTTTATACCTCAATTTAACACATATGTCATTCCCATAGTCCAACAACCCATCATAGTTGCCTCAAAATCACAAAGAAGGAGAAATATCCTCCAAATTGCAGTAAGAAAGAAGCGACATGAATTATGATATTTTCAAAAGGTTGAAAAAACTTGAAAAGTTTCTCAGACGGATTTACGGGAGGACTGTAAAATTGGGTTGTGGTCTAGGTATACAATAAAACCAGTGGTAGAAACATAATCATCCGTATCACCAGCCCAATCAGCATCGCAAAATGAGTGGAAGGACAAAGGTGTGACACGATGGAGGTTAATGCCAATTTAAAGAGAACCCTCAAGAAAACGAAGAAGTCGTTCCAAGGCTAACTAATAAGATTCTTGAGGATCATGAAGGGATTGAGCTAGCTTGTTGACAACAAAGGCAATGTCAGGTTGAGTGAGGGAAAGGTATTGAAGTCGTCCGACAGTAGCACGGTAGTTTCAGGGGTTTGTAATTGACTGACCAGACGCAAGGGCGAGGGAAGGATAGAGGCTCATAGGGGTAGTGGTGCGTTTTCAATCAAGCATATGGGGGTGAGTAAGTATGTCATGGATGTACTTGGTTTGGGTGAGTCGTAGGCCAAAGGTTGTAAGTGCTACTTTTACTCCGAGAAAGTATGACGGGAAACCAAGATCTTTAAGAGAAAACCGATTGGCAAACGATGAAATAAAATCATCAAGATTAAGGGATTTGGGACCGGTGACTATATATATATAATGTCATTGACATAAACAAGAAGATATATGGTGAGTGAATGATTATTAAAAAGAAATAGAGCATGATCAGAAACAGATTGAGTAAAAGCATAAGAGTGGAGATAATTCGTAAGTTCATTATACCAAGCTCGAGGAACTTGCTTAAGACCGTAAGTAGCTTTGGACAGTTTACATACATGAGCTGGGAAAGATTGATTAACAAAGCTTGGAGGTTGAGAGATAAAAACATTTTCAGTTAATGTACTTTGAAGAAAAGCATTGTTAATGTCGAGTTTCTTGAGAGACCAACCACGGGTGAATGCAAGCAAGAGAATGGGGCACCGTGACAGGTTTAACAACGGGGCTGAAAGTTTCAGTGTAATTAGCACCCAGTCGTTGATGAAATCCTTTAACGACAAGATGGACTCTGTATTTGTTGATGGTATTGTCCAGATTATATTTTATGCGAAACACCCAACGACAACTAACAACATTGTAATATGTGTTAAAGGGAACAAGGACCAAATATTATTGGTGATGATAACAGAATTTTCGGTAGACATGGTAGTCTGCCATTTCGGATCAGAGAGAGCAGTTTTGAGGGAGACAGTGGGAAGAGAGGTATTGGAGATATGGGCTAACTTGGCACATCGGGGATTCGGCACACGAATGTTGTTCATGAGCCAAATGGTGACACGGGAGGGGGCTGACAGAAGGGGGTGAACAGGCTGAACAGGTCAGGCTGCGCTGGACAGAGGCAGATTGTGATAGAGTAAAGAAGTTAGAAGGTGAGGTGGTACACGAATGAGAGGAGGGGGTGGTAGAAACATGTGTGGTAACTGGTGTATCAGACGGGCTTTGTATTTGTTGATGGTATTGTCCAGATTATATTTTATGCGAAACAACCAACGACAACCAACAATATTGTAAGATGTGTCAAAGGGAACATGGGAGCAAGTATTATTGGTCATGAGAGCAGAATTTTCGGGAGACATTGTAGTCTGTCATTTCGAATCAAAGAGAGCAGTTTGGAGGGAGATATGGGAAGAGAGGTGTTGGAGATATGGGCTAACTTGGCATATCGGGGATTCGGCACACTGATGTTTTTCATGAGCCGAGTGGTGACACGTGAGGGGTTTGACAGAGGCGGTGAACAGGCTGAACAGGTCAGGCTGTACAGGTTGGACAGAGGCAGATTGTGAGGGAGTAGAGAAGTTAGAAGGTGAGGTGGTATATGGAGGAAAGGAGAGGGAAGTGAAAACATGTATGGTAGCAGGTGTAGTTGGGGGTAGCAGGAGTATTTGCAGGGGTGCTTGGAGTTGTTTGAATGGGTGGAGAGATGGAGCAGAGGGGGTGGAGAGGGAAGAATAGGAGGAGTGATAGAGAACCATTAAGTGAGGGAGTATGTGGAGGGTGTAGGTTCATTAGGACAACGTGTAGAGTAATGTGCTCTATCACTGCTATACTATAGCAGTTAAATAAATACCATACGAAGAATTTGGTAGATAATGTGCGCAATAGTAATATTTATTTTTTATTAGATAGATTAAGCTCATTTTACAGTCACAATTGTCTAATACGTGGTAATATTAATTTTTCATTCTACTTCCCATTTTGCTGGGAGCTTATTCATTAGTCAGAAATAAAACCTTTGCACCTTGGAAATGTTTACTTATCTTTCGAGTTGATTGTCCACTGTAAAGTATTGAAAATAAGTTGACGTATAATGTTGTCATTCAGACAATAATCAGTCTCAGAAACGTAATTTACGAATGCTAGAGACAGGGTAGTTAGGTAGTAGGAGGTCCGTCATGGGACGTAGCTCCGAGCTAATAAGTTGACGATTCCCGTGAGTCAATGTTTACGTAACTTACATGAGATAGATAGACTATATGATTATAATCAAATATGTTAATCATTCAGTATATCAAAATCACTCTACAATAAATCAACACGCCACATGAATATGATACGAACAAAAAAAACTACTATGTTAAAATTATGAATATTTAAATAATGATAAATTACGTCCCTTGGAATTCAGCGCGCATCGCGCGCGGAATAACAACTAGTTTACTTAAAAAGAATAAAAATAAAAACATGCATGTGATGATGTGACTTAAGGGGAATGCTTGAAATGTTTTTGGTTTATATAGATAAAATTTAAATTTAAATATATAATATATAAATTGACGTTATAAATATAATCGTTTAGTAGAAATTATGGTTTACGAAATAAATTAAACTTAGAAATTATTGTTTACACAACGGAAATAAACATAGACAGTTACTTGAAAATATTTAATTAACTTTGTTGTGGGCCCCACAATAGATAACTTAAACAAAAAAAATGTAGAAGGTATGACGAGAATTCACCAAAAGTCTTTAAATGTTTCTGTATTAATATAGATAAAATTGATTCATTTTTTAAGTTTATTATACAATGTTTTTTAATACTTCATGTCTTTAACAAACCTACTAATTGTTTTTCACAAATGGTTTATCTTTTTCTCCCCAAGTGGGTTTTATACTTTTATTTAATCCGTCACAAATTTGCGACGGATATTACCGTCACAAATGAAAATTTATGTTCCTCAAGAACCTAATAATTGTTTTCCACCTCCATCAAACTCCTCCATATGTAAGACGGGTGGTGCACCAAATTTGCTGCCATAATATCACACAGTCCGTTTTTTGTAAGACGGACATACCCGTCGCAAGCTTGCGACGGGCCAAATATCAGTTAAATGGGTCAAATACATACCACTTGTGGCTGATAGATGGAATGTACACTACATAACAGTTAAAGAACAAAACATAGACAACATGTTAACAAACATAAGCATAATGTTAACAAACTTAAGCATAATGTTAACACAATCGAAGGGAAACATAATTACAAATGACAACTACAAATCAGTCTAACAACATGTGTAATATATATGTACATAATACATAAGTATATCAACATCTAATTACACAGCATAAATTTTCGTATGTTAACTAACTAAACCATAATGTCAACACTACTGAGGGTAAACATAATGACAAAAGGTAACAACAAAGCAGCATAACCATGTGTACGTAATATATAACATTATGTAACGTATACACATAACAGTTAAAGAATAGAACATATCTACTTAACAAAAAAAAAATATATGTCGGCAAAATAAAGAACATTGTAGTCATCATACATAATGCCTAAATATATCAACATTAAAACACAAACATCACACATTTGCGGGATCTTATTTGTTAGTAAATCTGACCCAGACCCATTTTGCTATAATATGGTACCTATTTGGCCCGTCGCAAGCTTGCGACGGGTATGTCCGTCTTATATAAGAATTTGTGAATATCACAAGCCGGAAAATATCGAGTTGTGAGTAATCTTGTCGCCGAGGAGTGCGAGTTATCGTGCAATCTCCAAATTTGTTTTGTGAGCATGGCAAATTAAGTAGGCATAGAACAAATTGAAATTCTACATAAGCAAACATTAACGATAGTGTTATAAAAGATAAACGGACTACCTACGCTCCTACAAATATTGACCCTAAACGCTGGACCGGACCGTACGGGTCGTACCGGACCGTACGGGTCAGACCGGACGGAACACCTAGAGGTCCGGTCTACGGGTCATCAAAATGTGAAGAACCAATCCACTGTCCTAGCCGGTCTAAATTCGCGTGTTAACCCTTTAGACCGGTAGATAAACCGGATCCACTTGTTAAACTTATTCTCAAACTTCATTATTAATATTTACACATAATCCACTAGCCTCGGATATTTTGGTCAAGATTCTCATCACCCAGGGGTGACTGCCACCACTACGTCCGATTCCGGGATTTTCCGATTTGGGGAATCAGAGGTCCTATGTTCATCTCTACTTGATGGGCCAATGGAGTTACCATTATCAGGACAGGGTCTACCATTAGAGATGTTAAGGAGAGGTGAAGAGCTGGAGGTATTGTCCTGTATTGGGTAGGAAGAGTCTGAACCTATTGAGGATCTTAATTCCATAATTACTCGGCATTCTCGAACTGGTAACTCGTGAAGCTTTTTTATAAGCCGCACGCGAGAATTTATTGGGCGTGAGGATCCAACACTATTCATGTGGTCCCCTTTCTCCACTAACTCATTTTCTATCCATTTTACCTCACAAAATATCTGTCACAAATGATGACCCGTCGCTAGCAAGACTTACTATTTCTTTTAACCTCTCTTCTTGTCTTGTATATAATTTGTAAACTTCTCGCTGAATTTGTAAACTTGTTTCTTGAATCACTATCATTGCCAATACCCTAAAAGGGATCAAAATGCCAACTTTGCGACTATTTTGTGAAATGAACATTGGAATGGTGGAACAATCTCAGTTCTCAAGGAAAAAAGAAAGTTATTTACATTTCTATCATTAGGAACTATACTTACACAATCTGCCTTTCCAAACTTAAAACTAACCAAGACGAAGCAGTAGCAGCAGCCGCCACCAACACCCCCCTTCTATTATTGAATTCAAATGCCTCAATGTCTAACCACTTGAATTTCAGTTGCACTAAACACTGAATTTCCGGTTCCAGGTCCAAGTTACAAGGATAGTAAGAGATTTTCACTTGCACACTACTTGCTCAATCATAACGGAAAAGGGACGCCAAGCAGAGCATCACCTACAATTGTTAGACGCAAGTCAAGAAACTCAATTTACACAGGTGATCAAACTTATTTACTGGTTACTGGCTCTCTATATTGTCTGCAAGAGTGTCTTCCGCACCCTTCACTGCTCCAAAAATTTCATAGTCGTCGAATTCTGGACATCAACATAAACATTCATATCAGATGGTTGAGATCATTTCTTTGTCCTCAAATTAAATGAGGAATACGCAAGGAACTGGATTGGTGTCACATGTGAAACAATCTTGTACAAGTCTCACTCACTTAATATGATCTTGAGAAAACATAATGCCGATATGGGCTACAATGCCAAATTGCGGAAGAGTTGTCCAGGTCTAGAAAGTTAAGGTGATGGGATTTGAGGTAGTTTGGACTCTGGACGCATCGAAGGTGTGATGACCAAGATCAGGTCATGAACTCATGACGGCCGATCTTACCGATATTCAATACCATGCCTGTCGGGTCCTAGAGAATCAAGGGAATGAATACAAACCTTTGAAGGAGAGCTTGACAACATTGAGCGAATGCTGATACATATAGAGCTCACTGTCATAGCCGAGGACCAAGAATCATATAAAATATCTGCACAGAGAAAAAAATAATAAAAACGACATCATAAACGTGAACTAAGAGTTCCAGGCACACTTTTGAATAATAGGATGTCAAAAGGTGAACTATGTCCTGCTAGGTAAAACGCCTATCCCAAAGTTCAAATATTTGTACATGTTATTACTCCAAGAGGATGAACACACTCATATGCTGATTTCTTTCCCAAAGGAAAAAAACGTAACAAAACACCAACTCCAAATTCCTCAAGAGTTTTTTAACTATTCCTTCATTACATAATAGAATCGGACAAGAAAAGTGCAATAGTTGCTTAAGTTTGTAGTAGATAAATAAAGTGCTCATATCCAAGTATCTGACTGACTGACTGTATGAATAGAAGTATAGAACTAAGATGATAGCTGATATGACCAGAAGATGCCCTTAGTTAGATGCAATAATACGATACTATGATGAGAGTCATGAGACAATCAAGATTTCAAAAAATAGCAATCCACAGTTAACCAAACACCAAGACAGCAGCAAAAGTGCAGGTGGAATGGTTTAGATGGTTAAAATGTATATTACTTAGCCAGTGATAAAATGAAAGGTGGACCAAAATTCCTAAATGAAACTAACTGTCTCGTTCTTGACAAACGAAGTGAGAAGTAGCCGACAAAGAAGAAAAAGTTTTCAAATCATTGCCGAGTCATTATTATCTAGTTGGCATGTAGTTTCCCTGAAAACACGAAGCACCAAAAACTGATGTGTCTCTTGTTCTACAGAAAGTTGTTTGCTAATTGACACTTAGATCAGCTAATCGTATGTGAGGTGAAGTTTGAGCATCACTTGCGCCTCGCCAAATGAACTCCCCTCAGGAATCAGCAGGTCAAAACATCAGAACATGTTCGCACAAGCATAAGATCAACAAGACACCGACTACGTCAACTTATTGACTTGAATCAATGAAATCACAATTCACAAATCCAGCCCAAAATATAACTACCCTACCCAAAGGCCATGACTTTACAAAGAGCCTATAACATCAGCACAGAATCCATGGACATAAACATTCCATGGAGCTATGTGGCTGGATTCATTCAATAGCTAAGAGTCCAGGAGGAAGTAATAGGTTGTTTAACAATGACCCACAGTGAAAATCAGAAGTGAACTGTGTCAAACTGCTAGTCTATACGATATTCTATATTCGCCTGGTCCGCACGTTCATAAACGGCGCTACCAAAGTCGATGACTTTTAGAGCACTAGACTTGGGAACTCTTTTGAAATACGAAGAATCTTTAGGTGACCTAGAAGATCCCTATAAGGTTTGGAATTTTGGAATGACCCAGAACAATATGGAAACCTGAAAAAAAACCCGACTTGAAATGACTCATATAGAATAATTACCTCCTAAACCAAGGATAAGGATATGTTTCTCAAATTTGTATGTTGGAGGAAATTTGAAAACAGCCTCGCGCATTCCCTGAAGTTTTTCCTGGCTTTCATTTCTGCTCTAAGTTGATCCTTCTCTCTTAGCCAACCAAAACTTCGTTGGGAAACAAGATCTCTTGCTTCGTCCTAAGATATTCCATAGAGCCGATAGTTAAAATCACCACAAAATACAACCATGTCTGCTTCAGATAAATCCGTTCTTGCGTCTTCCCCACTGGCACAATACAAGATTCAGGTGTCTAAGTAAGATAATATGCTTTCGGTTCCATTAGTATTTCTGCCAAGACCTTAACTAAGAGCAAATGAAATAAGATGACATTCATTTGCACGAAGTATTTGAGAAGCAGAAGAAGCTCCTGCTGCAAGAGAGGACTATGAGAAGCCAGAAGAGTAAAGTAGCCAAAATAAATATAAACACAATGCAGGAGAGCAATACAAAAGCAGACATCAGCGACATTCAGCAAGTGAGACTGTCGTACCACAGATTAATGAAACTCTACATAAGAAAGACACGTTAAAAATAGTAATTTTGTTTTTAATAGTAGTAATTAATACTCACTCGAAACTCTTGGGAATTTCTCCATTTCGTAAAAATATAACTCATAGATTCAAGAAATGGAGCATTTCCAAAGAGTTGGAGGGAGTATAAAATAGCCAATAAGTAATGAGACGTAATTAGCTGCTTGTGAAATAAGTATTTTATGTGAACACACATACCAGTAGGCAGTAGCAATAAGTTTTGAAGTAAGATGCTCAAATAAAAAAAACACCCAAGATTGAAGAAGATCAAAATAAAGATACTTACAATCATATAGGCAAGAAGCTCTCCGAAATTGTAGATATTCTCTCCCAAGAATGCGGATAGTGACAGGTCAAAAGCCAAATCCTGAAACAAGTACTCAATGAGGTCACTACCAAAGTGCATATGTAAGAATGTGAGAAATGCAAAAGCTGAGATCAAGAAAGTCACACTATCACAGTGGATCTCATCAACATCATCCTGAAAGAAAAGCTACCTTCAAAACAAAAATACCTCATCCTGAAAGAAAAGCTACCTTCAAAAGTAAAATACTTCTACTGAAGAATAATAGGGAAACCATATACTTCTACTACAAAATATATCGAAAACCTATATCTATTGTTTTCATAATAAAGATAGAGGGCCCAGCATAATAACCCACCATACTCACTAAGTAGCAGACTGCCATCTAAAGTTTCCTAATAGTAAGAAAGAAAAGTTGTGATTAAAGACGTATGCTAACTGCCAAGTTCATAGGTATGAACATATGACAGGCTCCTAGAAATGTAAATAGGTAGCACCTTCACAGTACAAAGTATGACCCTATAAAGAAAGCTGCCTCCAAAAGAACACAATATCTTGCGTAAGGCAGTCTTTAAAAAACCTTTTGTAAAACGACATTAGCTTGACACTTTTAACTCTAGTCACAGGTCAATATAAAAAAATAAAAAGAGACAACTCTAAGAATATGAGACAGACATCACCAGTTTAATAGAATAAAAACAACCACCACAACATAACCTCAGTGCGTCAAGGGAGGTGAACACGGATTTATGTCGAACATAGATGGGTAAACATACCGTCTTATTAGCACCTCAGGATTATATGGAAATAGCTTTTTCTTATGGAGCTTTTTCATGGCACATCTCAAAGAGAGCAAACATAATTTAGCATCCTAAATTTTGATGTTGCAATTCCAGAAAACCATGCTCACTGACTGATCCTCTTTTTCATACTGCTCAGCTACTTGGTCTGCACAAGAATCTTCAGGAAATGTCCTCATTTTCTTGCATCTATTTTGGCAATTACTTTGACGAAAGTGTATTTCTCCAGCCAAAAGCTGGGAATAGGTTCCATGAATCGCATATAGTGCGCAAGGATCTAAAATGGACAAATAATACTTGTGCATTATTTACTTGCAAAATTAGACATCAACAATTTTGTAGAAATTGAGTATAGCATCCTTCCTCATTCAACCACAGTGCAAAATCGCCAAACTAAAACTTAAAACAAATCAATATGATGAGTCAGACATCAGATTTTTCAACTAATTTGACTATATCACCCTCCACATAGCACAGTTCCTAATTTTCACCGGATAGAGCTCCAGCAACATAGTGAAAAAATACTACATGGTACTCCCTCCACACACTCATTTTCACCCATTTCATTAAAATAACCCTCTCATATATTAGAGAGATGGGGTGAAAATGACTGTGTGGAGGGAGTATATAATATGTACCATGCATCTGGATGACTGGAATTTCACTGACATAGTGACATGGTTATCAGTTCCTACATTTGTAAGCAATAAGCATAACCAGAAGCTTTAAAAATAAGCTTAACTTAACAGATATTCAGCGCATTTACTACCTAAAAACTGATTTGGACGGAGGGAGTATAATCCATATCCAATTCCAAATCACATGCACATATATACTTCTACATAAACTTTGATGACCCAACTTAATCGTCTTAAAAAAGGTAAACAAGTGACCGAGACGGAGGTAGTACCTCATCTGAAATATGGAAAGATTGAAGCAGCGGAGAAAGAGGGGGCATAAATCATGTTTTTGTAACAAAAGGAAAAGCATGGAGATGTCAACCAGGTTATGTTGTAATGTCATAGTAATGATTCTCATGACCTGGGTTCAAAACCCTCATGACTCTCCTTACACAAAAAACATACAAAAAAGGCCAAACTGTGGTTACTATAGAGGGGTGATTGCAACTACTTCAGATGCATAGGTACTTTTTTCCCCAAAACGAAACGAAGTATTCACTTTCAGAGCATTACATGCGTTTCACAAGGAAAAAATCATACTATCAGGCAAAAGCAAGTATAGTAGAACGACCAAGTACTACAACAACAACCCCAATGCCTCAATGACTCCCGCAAATTTAGAGGTAAGGGGAGTTTGGGTGTACAAAATACACAACCTTACCCATGTGCTACCAACACAAAGAGGCTGTTTCCAAATGACACAACATGAAAATTGCCTTAAGAATGACCGAGACGTCACAATGAAAAGAAGAGCACCAGTTTAGAAAGAACAATTACTGAGGATAATAAAATTGTTATAGCATGTAATATAAACTGAAAGGTCGAAAAACAAGCAAAAAGACTACTCACTCTATCTATGTCAAAAGGTCACAACTATGTGCACACAAAATTTATGGAAATTAATAGTCCATCCGTTCAATTCAATTCCATACATTGATTAAATTACTCCTCACTTACATTATCCACATGTATAGAATTGAATTTAATGGAGGGAGTAATATGTAGTGGAAATGCACACAAATACCAGGCGCCAAGTAAAATTTCCAAAGTAGGAACTTTAAATGTTGAAAACCCAAAAGGGAATGTAGGAACTTCAAAGGTAGATAAACATAGCACAAAGTAAAGGAGTATTACATATTTTATCCAAAAGGACCAGCCAAATATTGGAGCATACCGGATTCATTGATACGTAGAGTTACATGCTACTGTTCCAACTCCCTCATTCCATTAGAGAATGGCTGCAACATAAACATTACAAGTTTAAGTATAGTACCACGTGGACAGGTACAAAGTACTAATTGAGTCAAAAATCCAGACTTTAATTCACGCATGAAGCACATGGACATATCCTACCACTATGTCAAACAACAACTGCAGCCCTGTCAGATACGCATTTCACACATTGCCAGCAAGGACCAAATTACCAACATTCTCACAAAGAAACTACACAAACAACAGTTCCACGATCTACCAGACAAGCTTGGACTTGACACAAGAACGTCCAACTCGAGGGGGAGTATTAACCATATATCAGAAGATGATATTCTCAAATTAAAAATTCAAATTAACTCTTACAAAATCCTCTAGCAAGGCTGTCAAATACCTGTAAATATAGCAATAGAATTATTTTGTCAATCAATTGGCTCATTGTATAGGCTCTTTCCTTTCTTTAGACACAATCTCTCTGCATATATATATTTTACTGTAATAAAGAAGGTTTCTGAGTTGGCAATGCAACTTTCTGATGCCACCCTATGTAATCTGCACTATCACACCAAAGAGGTTTTCAAAAAGACTCTCATTACCAACAAATCTTATCTACTTGCATTCTACCAGTTCATGTAAGAAATTACATATTTTCTTTGCCACAAAAACAATATACTGTAACTAAGAAATGTCGATATCGGACATGTTTCGAGCCCTGATGCATTTTACTGAAACTTGAGATGGATTCATAATGGAAAAAGCTGTAGTTTGTTACACACGAGTTTCCCGCAGGAATAGCTCCTTGCACACAAAACTTCAGGATTTTCATACAAATGTTGTACTGGAGGTGTGCGACATTGGGAGTGAGATAGAAGGCATGCCCATGGCGGCATCAGAAGCCATAGGAGAATTAATAACTGGAGTTCCGATTGCTGAAACTAAAGGCTCAATGGCATGTGTCTGCCCTGTAAGGTCCATCGTGTATGCTAGATTGTCTCCTCTCTTTGTTCACCGAGTTGGCTTGCTTTTTGAGTCGGTGTTCGTGCCACCACATAGTTCTGCGATATGCTCCGCCAATCTCTTTTTCCATATTTGTTCAATCCTACAAGAAACAACCTGCATCCACAAATTGCACATCAGAAGCAGTGCAAAAGTAAGCGCCCAAGACAATATTACACAAGTGACAAGCTACCCGATTTTTATGTGAAGGAGAAAGACTTGTAAATCAAAGTCATTTGTACTTCTATTATAGGTCACCTAACAACTCATATGCATGACCGCGACTAACACCCCAAATTAATCCGACAACAAAACAAAAATATGACACTCTTACTGATACCTGAGACATGATTATTCAAGTCTAGGCGCTTACTTGTAAGCGAACCAGAATAGCCTGCAGGCGAGCGGAAACGCTATGGAACAATAAACATGTATGCTATGTGCTCAGGCTATGACCACGAAGTGTTGAATCTATGTAGAACACACTTTTTAATCCCGGCTGCGGAGATGGTTCGAAGGTCATTCCATCAAGATAGCGCTTCTCCCCTATCCCGTTTGAAAAATAAAACCATCAGCATCCCGATTTCGAACAAAACATCATACGGAGTATTATACCTTCCTTTGACCTGGCCAGTACACTATTGCAAAATCATAAGCATCTTTTCCCGGTACAGACTATAATCATCCCAGCAGCAAGAGCTAAAATACATCACAGTCCTGAATATCTGATTTTATCAGGTTGAAGTCAACATCTTATCTATCTTCGATAATGCATCACACTTGTGATCCATTTCTTTAAAAAAGACGCCTGACGCCCCATTGGCTTTTGCTATATTAAAATATACCGAGTGCCTTTTGTAATTCTCCTGCATAAAAATCATCAGAAACTCGCAATATTCTTTCATATACGAACCAGGTTGGTGTTGAACAACAGCCGTTCTCTATGTCCCTAAGCGGTTTGTCAAGTTTAACTTTAGCATTTCATACAAAATTGTGTTATACGAAGGATGTTGAAACAAACCATCAAAGCACAATAAGGATTATTTAGAAAGCTTACAATTGATTCAAATGCCGCACGGTTCTCCTCGTTACGAGGAAAACCATCAATCAGAAACTTAACATTGTCACTTTCCTGAATAGCTTTTTGGAGAAGCTTAATAGTCACCTTGGCTAGAACAATTTTCGTAACAATGCCTTCATACTTTTTTCTGCTTCCATAATGCTTCTGTAGATGGCATTGTAATTAGTGTTTCCAAACCTTTTCATAATGATCATCTTTACTTTTCTACTTAAGACAGCATTTGTATTGGCTTGCAAGCAGGTTGCACGGCCTTGGATTGGAGCAAATATTGCTAATCTTTATTCAGCTGATTTGGAAAAGCTTGATAAGCTGTATCAGGAGTTCCCTAATGTATCAACAAGAGTAATTGTCAAACAGGTTTGTGAAATTAGTATTGGATTTCTCATTGCAATCTGCAGCTGATTATGGTTTGGTTAACTGTACTTTTAGTAAATCTAAGCTGGATGGGGGGGGGGGGGGGGGGGTCGTTGATTACATCAGAGATTTGATCTTTCCGGTGAAAGTGTGAAACTACAGTCGCAACTGTCTTAAGGCGAATTTGATCTTTTAGTCATTGATTAATTTTGACAATAACTGACCTAGACCCCAATAAAACAACTCGAATATGACCCAACACCTCTCCAACCGTGACTCGATCCTTAAAAAACCCAATTGACGCAAAATGGTTAATCTACATAAAAAAAATGACAATTTAGTCATGTGACCCTTTTAAAACTGTCCCCATGATAACATGATTTGAAATGACCTGTGTGGAACTGACCCATACGTGAAATGACTCGATACCTGAAAAAGAAAAAAGATAAACCTGAAAGAGAGACAATAATACGGTGAGATTAATGACCAGGGAGAGTCGTTAGATGTGAGAAGCGGAACGGGTGTTAAGTGACTTGTTAACTCTTTCTTGTTTTGTATTACAAGTTGTTTTGTATACTATTCTTTCATTGTTTTTGTAACTTCCTTCCCAGTTTAATTGTCCACTATAGGAAGTTTTATCTTTAGTGGCCAAATTGAGTCATAAATCTGACTTTCCTTCGCTGCGGCCAGGGTTTCTTATTTTCTTACTAAGAATATATGAAATATGACACGATTAACTAATTGAAAGACAATATTTAACAAGCAAATCTCAAGGTTGTCCGTAGGAATTATAGCGTTCACATTAGAAGAAATACTTTCCTAGTTTATGATTGATTGTATGTACATACATCATTCATGATATTCACTTCAGCCTGTTCGTCTAGAATAGGAAGTCAATTTCAAATTTTGATGAAATGTCAATCATTGAACAAATCAAATTAATGTGTAGTTGATTTATGAGAAAAGAGGAAAATCTGAGCGTCAAATCAGTTAGTGTGTTGAGTAATACCAATTACCAAAGAATGAAATGACTTTAGAACAATGAAAAGTTTGCACGAGTCTAAATGACACTTGATCTGCAGTAAAAATAATGCGCACAGCGGGTTTCGAACCCGCTTGACAATGGATTTTGATTTTATTTAGCAATTAATGGAGTTTGGAATACTATTGAGGTAATTTATACCGGGTTGCGATCGGAACCAATTAAAAGATTTGTGATGGATTTCCGTTTAGGGTTTTATTTTACTTGGTCCAATCTCCCCAGGCCAGACTCCTCTTCATAGTGGCACTCCCCTAAGCCATAACATAGTTTTGAAAACAAATCAAAAAAAAGTAAATTGTAAATTTGACCAATTGCACGACGTTCAGCCAAGTGCACCTCAATGGAGAAGCCGAGGAGTCGAAATATCCCCCTCCCTTCTCATCTTCTTGCAAGGTTCAGGACTTAACACAATGCAAAAATCAAAAATCAAACATAGAACTTATTGCTTACCCGTTTTCAGAACCAGATCTAATCTCCGCTCGTAAAAGATCACCAGCACTAAGATGGGTGTATCCAAAATTCTGAACAATATTTGTACATTGGGTGCCTTTTCCACTACCAGGGCCACCTGATCAGAAGATGGTGTGAGCATAAGTCATTTTAGAACATAGAACTGGGAAGTACCTAGCCAAACCAAGTTATCCAGGCTCACAGACATCGATAAAACAACATATCAACAAGAAGTTGCTAATTAATGATCGTCTTCAAAGACCAATACTTTTTCAGGCTCAAGAACTTCTCTAGAGAAGCTCGTGCTTCTGTCAGTCATGAAGTATGGCTCCACTAAAAAATCCTCTGCGGGAGCCACTGGGTTTTTTGCGAGTGTTTCCTTTAGCTGGTCTGAAATAACCGGTCTGAAAAGTGATTACCTGAATCAGTGTTCATCTTCTATAAAAATTTGGAAAAGGTTGAGTTGACCAATAGACAAGCACATGCCAAAGACGAGGCTTGATCTAATTCACAAACAAGCCCATGTTCACTACTAAAACGAGGTGCTGTTGATTAATGTTGGAGTTGCATGGAAGTTAACTCCGCTATTCAAACTCCTGTTTTCCATAGCTCCCCTGCCAAGCACATCAGACAATTTTGAGTCGTTTTCACTAAACTTATAGATGCCAAAAAAAAGGCATCAACCATAGAAAGATAAACAGAAGATTTCCTAAGAAGATAACTTACATATTGAGGACTGGAACTGCGACAATATTAAAAAGATCCAGGCCATACTCTAACCCAAATACCTAAAACAGAATAGCATATAGGTTTAGAATCAACTTAGCATATTAGTATTTAACTCAGACATCTAAAAATTTAAGAAACGAACATCTTCATCCCACTTCATTGAAGCCTCGAGAGAATACATGGCATGAGCCATCTTAGGCAAGTCTTCAGAGGGGGTCCATAGCCTAAGAGAAACTCCCAAATGACGAAATGTTTCCCACCTTATAATAACACAAACAAATAATAAATATCTAGTCAGTTTTTGTTTTGGTCTATGAAGCCACAAGGGTAGTTTTGATGATGACGGGTTTCGAACGCATATTACAAATACACACCTCAATTATTTACTAACTAAGCTAGATGACACATGCATGCATGACGCATCATAATAATGCTACTGAAAAAATTTGTAGAAATTGCCGCACAGACTGACTTCTTGAGCTCACCTCAATATCTCCTTGACCAATACGAACAGTATATTTTGCCATGATATCAGGACGATCCTAATGAAGTAACAAATTAGCAATTTGAATGAATTATCCTTCAATTTAAAAAAATCCAAAAAACGAATAATCAACTCAACAATAGGAAGCAAACCTGAAAAAAGGTTATTTTCCGGAAACCCGCTGCACATTGAGTGCAGAAATTACCAGAGGATTTGTATAAGCCCCGAAACATATGAGAAATTCAAAAAAACAATTAATCTGTATAGCTCAACCCAACAACTGCAAGACCAAGAACCCCTTATCAGTGACCTCTCAAATCTGAATCTTGCTATAATCTATAAATAACAAAGGCATATTGGATTATCGGTAAAAGCACCTGTTTGTCTTGAAACTCTCAAATCCGTATATGTCCAGCACTCCTATTATATATTTCGAATCAGCGTCTTGACCAATTGAGCTCTTGATTTTATCCACAAGCCTACAAAAGAAGTCAGAAATGTGATGGGTGCACAATCGGAGGAAACTAACTGAGAAAATGATGGTTACTCCATGCAAATTCTAACAGGACATAAGAATATAACTTACAAAAAATAAGTACACTTTAAATATTTTATATTCTTACCAGTCAAACAATCTTGAGTACACAGTTTTAGCCAAAGCATCTCTACTAAGTGCAGTAGACTCTGGATCCAAAGATTTGGTGATAGTTTCATCACGAGTAACCATCATACGCTTACAAAGAGAATCTTCTAGTGCTTGGGCATCACACCTGAACAAATTTAAGACGATAGAATTAACAGTGGAATCCTTGGGACATTTTGTTATTACCTCCATCCCAATTTTATTGTCCCCACTTCACTTTTACGGTCAACTGATATTAACTCTAACCCTATTTTTTTCCAAATGTATTTCCCTTTACAATGTAAATTTGGCACATTTGATCTATCAAAACTATTAACTATATGTTCAAATTATCGTTTTAGCAAAGTTGTACAAATTGTATATTGTGATAATATTTCCATGAAAATTAACATAGTTTGACCATCAAAGTCAAACGGAGAGAATTCAGACTACAAAGGCGACAGAGGGAGCATTATTTTTCTACTTGTGTTGCATCAAAGTGCTAACAAATTAGAAAGATGCATACTCACATGAAAAGCTCGGCTGCTGTTTGCAGATGGAACCGTGATTTATCATCTTTAGGCTCAGAAGAATCAATTTCCGCTCCCTTAGTAAATTCAATGTTTCCCAAATGAAGAATGGCAGCCAGAACCCAAAAAATAGCATCCTGAAATTCAAACCCAGCTTAAAGTTAGCCTGGTCATATTATCATCGTAAAAATGCATAATTTTTTGCGTCAATTGGAGGAAAAGGAGTACCTGCTCTTCTGAACTAATTCCAACCACATCCATTGCCCTTCTTGTTGCAAGGTATTCCTCGCCATCATCAAGCCCTTCCAACTCGAAACAATTTGATTGATTCAGATAATGAAATGATCTTGGATTACCCAACTTGTATTTCTCCACAACCTGAAGTGATGAAAGACTTGTCACAGGAACCTAATTAACTCACAAGGAAGGAATCTAAATATAATATTAATACTGCCAACATAGCAGGAAATTATGTACTGCAAGTGATGAAAGATTGGTTTGTCTTTACGCTTAGATGAATATATTTTGTATTGGTGAAACGAGCTTACTGCACAAAATTGTTTACTGCAACCTGACTTGTCTACTTTGTGATTATGATAACCTCTGGCTTCCACCATTGCAAAGCTATCCAACTAATGCAGTTGGACTTGGAAAAAAACAACGTGCCACACAGGGAAACACTCTCTACTTCAAGAAAAAAAAGCAACATTCGACTAATTGGACTTTGACATTAAGACAAAGAGTGTAATGTAGAAAGCGTATGTTTGGTAGATTAGATACAACATGATGTAGATCACTGATAACCTTGTAGCTTCAGTTTCATGGCAGTCTTAACAGCAATGGTTAAAATTATCAATCGCAGCACAGATTCACATTTTGAGACAGGCGCATTTATAGCGAAACAACCAATAATAAGCCGTGAAAATAGATTCTAAGACTGAAACCGCGATTTAATACCATGGATAACAGGGGTGTTACACCCCACTTACCTCTAATGGTCCAGCACAAAGCATGTAGAAACAGTGATCATTTCTTTCTGGATCTGAAGCTTGGCACACACGTGATCTTTCTAGCAAATATGTTCTAATAGCCGCTCCAGATATACGCCCTCTTTGGTCAAATTGAATCTCTACGTACTTTCCAAATCGACTACATAATCACATGAGTACACATGAGCAAACTAATGCTACAAGAAGTTGTAGAAACTCCAAATGACAAACGCTAACCTGGAGTTGTTGTTTCTGACAGTTTTAGCATTGCCAAAGGCTTCTAGAACTGGATTGGACTGGGGAGCAAAATTATACGTGTTATAACAAGAGCTGAATATTTTGCAAGCTAAGAGAAGAAGAATTCAAAAAAAGATCTAGTTCCATATATCCATTTGCTATGTCCAATGACAACAAAGAGATAAAATGTCTTAATTTGAGATCGAATCACCTTAATGGCCCCAACTCCCTGAGATCTCAAAATCGAATCTCAAAAGCCTCCAAAAATCACACGAGTGCAATTTTTCAGCATTGATAGAATGTCGGGCCAATTTTAACTTAATTGCTATGCTTCTTTCTCAAATGGATCTGAAAGACAAAAAATTCAAATTTCTATTGTCCAAAAAGCTAGACCCCCACTTCCCTCTAATGTAGCTACGCCACTCTATGGGTAGATCTGTGCATCATCCACACCTCGAGTTTACTTGCCTGAAAGGCGTATTAGGATATTAAACTATTGATCGTGCCCTAACCCTAAAGCTTCAGAATTTGGTTAACATGATTCACCCACAGTCCCACACATAATAGATATCCATAATTTGATCATAGTCTCGTCTAACCCGATTAAACACCTATATCATCGGCAACAACGTCGCTTGAACAGCCGGACCACATGATCATGATCTCAAATTAAGACATTTTATCATCAAATCATTTCAAAACCAGTCCTTCATAAACTTAAGCTACTAAACCTGCAAGTCAGACTGAACTCCTCAAGCTACAAAGTCCAAAAAACCCGAAATTAATACTCTCTCCGACCCAATCATTTGTTTACCTTTGATTAAAACACCCCCTAGTAGCTGATAAAAAAGGTAAACAAATGATGGAGGCGCGGCAAGTGTCCTAATACAATAGAGTTGCATCAACATTCAACAGTAAATCATGAAATCAAACAGTAAATTAAACTATAAAAGAGCAGATTAAACAGCAAATAAATGATTAACAGAAACAAAAAAAAAGTAAAATTGAAGAACAAGTAAAGGATACAACCTTAATTAATTAATGTGAAGAATAATGGATTGAAAACGCGTAGAGCAAATTGATGTAGAGAAGCAGTGAGTAGATGGGTTTGGTGATGAATTGGGGGAAATTAAATTAGAGAAGGTGAAGGAAGCTTGAGATGGTTAATAATGAATAAAAATGGAGTCAATGTTTGGTCATCTTCTTTATACTCTTTATAAGCTCTTGTTTGCATCAAAATCAAAACCCGTAAAAGCATAATCACTCCTTGAACAAAGGATTGAAGACCCACAGTTTCACTAACAACAAGAGTTTACTTAATAACAAATAATGTTAAGTAAACTATGATCCGTCAATACCTCCTACAAGACCCGTGCTGAGTGCGTCAATAGACCCGTGCAGATTTATGCTTCACAGTTCACACTATTATGCTCGCCAAAGGGATGTCAAAGACTTGTTTAACATGTTAAACGTTCATAATATAAAATAAACAGAAAAAAAAAAAAAAGATGCAGTTATTTGGCCTGAACGTCTTACATATATAGTGAACACTATGGTTATCACCAAGATTGCATATCCAGCATTGTATGATGCAAATTGATGTGCATGGCGCAGGTGCCACACCACAAAAACACAGAAGATTACAACTGGAACAGTAAATTTAGCATCAGGCCCCAATATCAGCCGCCCACCAACGATAAATTTCTGCAGTAAAAAAAGGGAGAGATAGACATTTAGAATACAGACCCCATTAGTATTTATCGGTCTTATATACGGGTTTGAACCAATTAATCCATCAAACAAAGCTATCAGCTTGGAATAGTTGGGCTCTTCATCAAATTTCAAATTGACAACTATTTCAACAAATTGTTTAAGAGGTGGGGGGCAGAAACAACACAGAACATCTGGGGAAGTTCCCATCTTTTTCTTACAGACCAGGAATGATTTATTATCACCCTTACAGAAACAACGGAGAAGTATGAGACAATGGTGCATAAACAATGGGTCATAAATGGGATAACAAAATGTGTAGTTTTGTTTGTAGTAATATTTTCTTTGTTTGCAAGGGACGGGTTTGGTATCTCAAACCCGATACAGAAACTTGTTATGCGTACGTAAATAAATGACATGAATACCAAATTTACGTGCCTCCATCTCAGTAAAATCTGCATTTCCAACTCCTACAATAAGGATCGATAGGGGAAGATCAGATGCCTTCACCAACGCATCAATAGCCTCCTGGAGATCTGTTAACACTCCATCCTAGAATAAAATAGACAGAAATGACTAAGTGGTTGATCAAACAGACAAACAAGACAGATTACGGGATGCAACGTGCAAGATTAACCTACCGTAATTAGAAGCAAGACATGGTATTTGTTGCTGTTTTGAGAAACAGATTTTGCAGCAATTTGTGAAGCTTTGTTGATCACTTTGCCAACCAAGGTCGGTCCAGCCAACGCAACATTCTGGAGGGAATAAGCATAGGCAGCCATGATCCCTTCAACGCCGTTAACCTACCAGAGATTAAGCACTTTACAAACCAAACTGTATCCAAATAGTAAAAGGAACAAATACGGAATCATCTCAGTGCCTCAAAAAAAGTGAGCAAGCCACTCTATTCTGAGAATGCCAGTCGAAGAATGTAGATATGCTTGTTCTATTAACTTAACAAATGGTGTAGCTACTTAATAATCTCGTACTTTTAATAATTCATTGTTGTTACGACGTTACCTCTGATTCATGTGGAGACAAATTGAGATTAAAACAGTAAGACACATTGCCATCTGGTGTTCTTCCACCAAAACCCCAGGCAGGAAATCGCTTGTCGGAATCATAAAACTGCACAACCTCCCCTGCCTCTAGTATAGCCTGCAAGGGAATCATACATGATTAATAATGTTAAGAGAAGCATAAAATTATCAAGTGTAAGTCACTAAGTACTATTACCCGTTGGTACGCATTCAAGTGGCCAGAGGGATCAATGTAGTGCAGTGACTGTGGATATCTGGGGTTTCCATTTGAAGCTGCAGAAGATAGGGACAAATAAGCAAATAAACCGGAAGTGCAAGGACGAGACGGAAAGTAAGATATATGTTTTTTTTTTGAAAAAATTTTAAAAAAATTATATTAGTATTTATTAAATTAAAATGTGACATTTTAAGCAGCATGCCATCAAGCAACCATTGATATTTAAATTACAGGAATCAGAAGTATGTACAAGTAAAATCGACAGCAACCATGAAACTGAGCTCAAATCCGCTAGAGAGATAATCAAGAAAGCTGTAATTCGGTTTCTCACGGTACATATCTACAAATAGTCCCCCCTTCAAGACCTATAATAAAAATGAAAGGAAGGGAAAATTAATACAGGATAATACAAAGCTGGTCATAAAAAAAAGAAGGCTTAATCTATTGAAATAAAAACCGACAAGCACTTGCAGTAAGTGAATAAGACATACTTTGCCAAATCGAAAGTGCAAAACTACAAATTTCCTAGGTTCTCTGGGATTTCTCCTGTGACTGAAATCTTGAAGAATCCCATGCTCAGGAGCGTTTGTCGAAGAAGGAAATTGAAGCCGGGACACCAGAGCACTACCAAAGTGCTCTAATGTGTGGCACAAAAGTCAGTGCCTGGAAGTTTACTTTACAACGTAGCCGCTGGAGATCAACAGGCATATGGTCAAATGCTAAGCGATGTGAAAATGGAGAAATTGCAGCAATCCCATAGCTGTGGCAGATCAGAATAGAATCACCATTAGAACTTGAGAAAAATTACATTGTTTAACTATGTCTCTAATCCCCATTAAGATGAAGGACCAAATAGACTATGTACGATGTACGAACCTTTTAAGTACAGGCGATTGTGAGATAAAAAGGGAAATAATAGTATGTGTCAATATCATGATAGTCTATATGTGAATAGGCAGATACCTGATCTGCTAAAAGAGTAACATTTGAACCAGCAGCAAGAGCAACAACTCTGACTTTATCTGGATTCTCAGCGACAATATCTAATGTCTGCAAAGCACCATCTCTGAATAAGAAGCA
The DNA here is from genome assembly GCA_029255685.2 of Silene conica. Taxonomy (NCBI): domain Eukaryota; kingdom Viridiplantae; phylum Streptophyta; class Magnoliopsida; order Caryophyllales; family Caryophyllaceae; genus Silene; species Silene conica. The sequence goes on from CM055312.2 coordinate 98,223,089, forward strand.
ACAACCAAAACCAAAACCAAAACCAAAACCAAAACCAAAAGAAATCCCATTGATGGTAGTTCCCTTAATCAAACAAATCAAACCAATGATCACAATTATCGAACATTTAAAAAAAGCAATCAATTATCACTGCTAAATAGGAATGAGAAAAGCTACCTTTACACTTGACTATCCCCGGCAACTGGTTGAATCAACCCCCAGAAAGCTTCATATTTTTTTTGAACTAATATAAGACGGCCCAAGTGAGATGAATCAAGTTATCGTACAAATAAATGAGGAGTATTTGGGATAGTCTAACATGTCACAGAGCGTCTTACAATACTCACACCGCACCAAAAAAACACGACCCTGAAACTCGAAACCATGTACCTCTGTATCCATTCAATCTAAACTCACTAAACTTTCTAAGAATCACAACAAAATCAAAATCAACAATACTGCGTGAAATAACCAGATCTTAAAAACCCAGAAGAAACACAAAAGTAAAAGATAAAGAGAATAAACCTTCGATAGTGAAGGAGGAGATTGAGTTGCAGCAACGGCCATGGATGTAGGATGAATTAGTAGATGGGTTTTTCAGGAGAAGACTGTCTCTTGCGGCTAATCACTCCACAAAAATTCTAACTACCCAGGAAAGTATCCCTCTTCTGATGCTAAAATATAAGAACTCTAAATTTAAATCCCTAAATTGGAATGTTTTCATCAAAAAAAACATTTACAAGTGAATAGGAAGAAGTATGGGAAGAAGTATGGGAGGAGGAAGTATGGGAAGAAGTATGGAAGTATGGGAGGATGGCAGAGAAGAAGAGTGCAAAGCAGGTAAAAGGACGGAGAGTAGGACAATGAGACCACTGCTCATCACGCACTCCGCAAAAGAAATGAGAAATGAGAAGAGGACAAAGGGAAGACTGTTCATCATGCGTGAGGCATGAAAAACACTGGCCTACTGTTCCATTTTCCTAAGTTCTCACATTTATAGGGGTTGTAGATTATCGACCATATCGCAGAAGTCATAATATCTCTTGTTGTAAACAAAAACAAAAGAATAAAGCTATGATGACATTCAATAAACAAAGAAAGAACAATACAATCACAAATCTCCATCTGAGGTACAAGTGATAGAGAGGTGAAAGCTTAGGGTTTAGGGTTTCGTGTTAATCCTAAAATTGCAAATCTTATGATGGGAAATTTGTGATACAAGTGTCAACTATTAATACTAACAATCACCTGAATTCACTTTGTTTCATCTTATGCTGGCATCGCCATGATGAGCGTCTTAGTTTTTGAGGTACTCATTTTCCCTTGCATCTCGGTCCTCGTTCTGTACCGTCATCGTCAGAAGTTCAGAACCCGTGCTGTTGTCAATACCTACAAGCCAAAAAGAGTAAGTAACATGAAAAAGCTAAAGTGAGAGCATAAGTAACTTACCCTAAAAATCCTATTAAGAATGGAGGAACTGAGAGGGTATTTAGAATTGAAAGGGAGAATGGTATGTGTGTAAGACCGTCGTCCCCTTCGCTTACATCACCACACCCTACTCCACAGTCACAACCTAACTCATCCTGACACACCACCCCCACTCCCTCCATCACCCCTGCATCGACGTTTATTTGTCACCCTTGTATCCAACCTCAACGCCCCCTGACCAGCCTTTTCCCCTTAACCATACCTCCACAGTTGTTTTTTATATTTTGGACAACAGTTTTATGTAGTGGTGATATTAAACAAACTAGATATTGCACTTACACTGATTCATTAAACCATCTCAATGCGACTATTGCGACCTACAATATGAAAATGCCGTACAAATGTTATAACTGCCGGAGTAGAACAAAGCAGGTGCCTTGTGCATTTTGTTAAAAGAAAGACGGGGGATTTAAAGAGCAGAACATAAAAAAAACTCATGCTATACATTGCTGAAGCCTGAAGTTTAGGCGGCAATACAATACATCAACGCAAAGCAGTATTATGGGCGCCTGTTAAAGATGAGAATTGTGATATATATTGAGAGTATTTCTCTCATACTATTTTTTACACAAAAAAGACTCTTGTATGAAATTTCTGTCCCAGATCCTGACCTCCATTCTTCATGTATAAAGTCAGAAACTTTGGTACGGCGAGGAACAAGGATGGAGTATAAAAAAGGCAAATTAAGGGTAAAACAAGGATACAGCAAATCTGACTGTAAAAGGTTCATCAAAAATCTGGCTAAATTAAGGGCATAATTTTAAAGGAAAAAGTATAAAACCTGGTGCTCAAGCATGATGATGTTCCCAACTTTAGCCGAGTCAAATCGGTGGTGCCATTAGTTGCTTAACTCGCTGATTCCACACCATCTACACTGAAGTTGAAAATTCAAGTGTTCAGGGAAATCAATATGAAACTATAAATGAATCACGTCATTTAAGCCGCCACCGGCCGGCAGCATTGTTCTCACCACCGTCGTCGTCAAAAACATGATTCATCATAATAGTCAAGTGTTGGACTACTTTAACTTTGATACATATAATTCTTTCTTAGATTCGCTTACGTCCACATTTCATTACACCATTAAATATTTGTCCAAAACAAATGTGGAAGATCATATAGAATAGGAGGGATTCATATATAGGCAACATTGGTAGTAAGTACGAGTATCTTTTATGTATGCTTTTTACAGTATTCATGTCGCTAGAACGTTCTGTTCAAGTCGTAGTAGATAACTTCCTATTTGTTAGAGAAAAATATATATACTTCATGTTACTTTCACCACTCATCTAGGCATTTAGTATAGGCAGGAGCAATCTACCTAAAAGATAATTTCTTATTTGTTTAGAGAAAAATATATATACTTTACGTTACTAGTTTACTACAGAGTTTGTTTTTTTACTGAGTAGCAATAAAAAAAACCCATTATAATTCGCAACTGGAAAGTTACATTAAGGCGGTTGGTTCTCATATGCTCTGAATAAGGCGCTTGCCTGAATTCCATTTGTTTAATACTTTGCATATTTGATATTGCATTCTTACACATGACCATCAGACCATGTAATGTAGTATAGCAACCTCAGGATGTAAGAGCATATAGCCAGCATGGAACTCCAGTATCACCAGTAACACCGCCATTAAAAAAGAACTAATTCCAATTATATGTTTTCAGAACTTTTCTTTTTCTATTTTCTTTCCACTTTTCTTTCTGAAAAGTTAATTATTAGTTTTTTATTAACATTTTTCTATCTATTCTCTTTTGGCACTTTGTGCATCTGCTTATAAATCTCTCTCATACACTCCAAAAATTAGTGTGTTTGTTGCTACGTTTTACTTTCATTTCGCAGTTTTGCCTCCAAATCCAAACACTCACCCACCACCCCAACCTATCCCCATCGAGACCTAGGACCACATCACCATTCTCTTAACCTCAAACCTAAGCAAGCAGGTAACACCCCCCAATTGGAGAGCTTGCTCGACCCGTAAACAACTTGTCTATCTCCACCACGCTTCAAAAGCTACACAGCCATATGCCCATAACACTATCGGAATCACAAAAGACTGAAGCGTTCTTAATTTGTCACTCCAATCTCCATGGAGATATTATGCAACTTCATTTGTTTGCACGTCCTAAATAAGACGAAAATGAATGACTCGTGTTCATATGGATCATGTCATCATTTTAACTCCAAAAAGACAGTGTGACTATTATCTACCACATATTTATATTCATACTTGAGGCAAAATATCAAATACGTGGTCGTGACTTTTGACTCTTAACTTTTGACAACTGTAACTATCGCACATTTCCCCTAAAATGCGTAAATGGGTAATACAGTCAAAAGAGCTATTGTCGAACACAGTAAATATGCCTGTGCAATTTTACCAAGTAGTTCATGGTTGTCATGGACAAAAAAAAGGGCTCCCTTTCAACACATGCATTGGACAATAGATAGAACTCACCGAGTAATTTAGAAAACTTACGAAATGTAGGAACAATATATTGCAGCTCATCGCGCCAGCGAACAAGCATCCAATTTATGGCTCCACATGTCCAAATAATTGACAGTCTTGTAAGACAATAGGATTAATTGGGTCAAAAGTATCAGCAAGAGGCTTTAAAATTACTTGGATTACGTACCAAATATTCAAATCAACCCTTATATTATGAGAATTGAACTAACATGATATGTTAACCTTTACAGTAAAATCATTGTTGTGATGGATACTTAGATGAACATATAACCTCCTATTCTACTTATCAGTGGACCCTTCTAAGATCTCTGAATTCTGTATCACCCTACTTGCTTTGGTTGTCATATCTACCCTCAAGGGGAGTTAGCTCAAGAAGAAATGGGGTGGTACTTTGAAATTCTCTAGCTGGGGTATGAACTTACAACCTCAAAGTCAAGAAGACATCAACCAGAAAATGCTGGTAACAATGAGTCATTGAATAGACAAAGCGTCAAAGCCACTAAAGGAAGCAACTTATAGCAGAATTGCATTACGCTAACATAGAATCAATTATCAAGATAACACACGAATGAAGTTGACATTAAGCTAACCTTATCTATTATATAAACTACATTTCGCTTTGTGGATCCACCTCCATTAGCTAATGCGAACATCACACCTGCAATACCCAAAGAAGCGCAACATTACTTTTACGAGATTGAGCTTTCTCAGTAGCGAACTTTCACCCTTTTCATATGTTGATACTTTCTAAGTTTCCATTCATCTTCATTAATAACCAAATGGATGAGAATGACAAGCATTTAGACAAACTTTTGTAACCTTTACTTCATCTCACATGATTATTTCTTATCTTATACCCCGTATGTTAGATTTTAGAAAACCTGTGTAAGGTATGATTATTTTGCAAAGATTGTGTTGATCATTCCCCAAAGCATACATCAATAATGAATTAAACATGTGAATGTGGAATTATCCTTTGGTGTCTAGACATGTGACCCATGTGAATGTGGGAGTTATCCTTTGGTGTCTAGGCATGTGGCTAGACATGTGAATGAGCAGTGTACTACTCTACAGTCTACACTATTACGACATGTGAAAAGCCTCATCCAATACAAAGAAACTATGAATCTGATACAAGGGCCTTTCAAGGTATTGCAAGAAATTTTAATTTGCTTTAAATTATTTTGTAATTTACATGTATATTTACACATGCTACGTATACGTGATACAACTAACATACAGCAGAAATAACCACAGACAAGAAATTAGTTAAGACATTAGGATACTAGCAGCAATGCATAAGAAGCAGAAATGATTTAGCATGTCCAAGAACCAGGCTTAGGTATGTTAAAATTTGCTCCAGTTTACTTCTGAATGAGCAGCTCAGAATCAAACAAGCGACAAATTTCTAAAATAAATGAACTACCTACACATTCACACCAAACTACCCGTGGCCTACAAATGTGTGAGAGAAAAAGAATCCTTCGGATAGTAGGGTGTGGATTGGAAAGAGTAGAGTTTAGGGGGTATTATCAACTTAGCTCCTTTTAATAATTCCCATGACGAGGAGAACAAGATGTATTGTGCAAGCAAGCTCATCCACCCCCATCCCACGCATAAAGGGTTGAAGAAAGGAGTTGAAGCATCCGCCTAGACGTTAAAACATGCTACGTTGCTACAATTATAAATTCGAAAAGTTGAAAAGTTGAGCTCTAAACCCCATCGTCACAAGCCCATACCAGAGATGAACAAGATCCACTAATATAAGCAACTCATCGCATATTTGCATTTGGTTATAAAAAAAGAAAGCGGAAGGAGCAGTGATGCCATACCTGGAAGTCTTGGGACACTCAATCTTCCACATAACTCATCACAGAAATGATTATAGTATCTTGATAGCAAATCGTAAGAAACTCCAGGTCACTCTCACATGTGAATGTATTATACATATGATATAAAGCGTAGACAATAGCAGAAAATTCCTTAATGTAATAAAATGTACTCCGTCCGTCCCAATCATTTGTTTACCTTTTTTATTCTTTGTGAGCAGTAGGTAGCGGATTACCCATGATAACAGCTTGAAATGAATTACAAAATACAAATGTTCAGTTTAAGAGTAGAGAACACCACACTGAGAAGACATTCAAACCAACGTACTGCTCTGACCTGGAAATGAATTACACAAACAAGAGAGGCAAGCCTCTCAACCTTCTACACAGCAGTACCTCAAAGTTGGCCAGGTAATTCATGGTATAAACATAAGTGCACTGTTCAACGTATCTAATATCTGGTCTTATCAACGCACTAATTACTTTTTCGGTCATATGAACCTAAATTTAGCGTGACCAAATCTATCATATAGTATTACCTTGGCAGAATTGGTCCACCTCTCACATAAGCAGGGTATGAGGTGAGAAAAATAATAGAGCAAAGGGATCGCGTATTTTCGCTGATGTTGGCTAATAAAACCACGAACACCAAAAAAATCATTTTTTTGTAAGAAGATTGTATGCGTATAAGACTATAAGGGGAAAAAGTTGAGGAAATGCAAAGGGAGAATCTCATTTAAAACAAGAATAGGCTATTTCTATTTGAAAACATAGTGTCGCCATTTTTTTCCTCTTCCACCTCTTTTCTCTCCATCATTATCATTATCATCATTATCATCATTATCATTATATTACTTAAAGAAAAGACCACAACAAGCTGATGTGGCAACATGAAATCACAGCAAATTCAAATTGGAGCTTCCACATTAAAAGTAATTTTTGAAAGGAAAAATCATTATATTAAATTATTAAATATATTAAACTATTGGTATGTTTTCCAATAAAAAAATAAACAATTAATAAATTATTTCTATCTACCAAACCATCCCTAAGAATTGAACAGCCACAACTAATAATTAAAAAACTGCAGCCTGTATTTCTGCAGCTCTGCAATTCTGCAATCCTGAAAATTCACACAATCAAGTGCTTTCAAAAATACCAACAGCCACACAACTAAGAATTTGATTTGATGCAGCATGCACTCTTGCACAGTTGCACTCCTGCAATTCCACAATCAAGAGCTTTCGAAATACCAACAGTCACAACTAAGAAAATGATTTGTTGCAGCCTGCACTCCTGCACCCCTGCACTCATGCACTCCTGCAATTCTGCAAATGCACAATCAAGGATTTTCGAAAATACCAACAGTCATAACTACTCATATTATGATTGCTGTAAATTTCTCTTATCATTATAAGAATTACACATGTGAACTACCTTCAACTATCCAAACTCCTAAAATTACAAAAAACGCAACTTAACTACTCAAATATCATCAATTCATCTCATCTTCTTCTATGGCCATTGCATCAGTCCTCACCATTAGCCAACTCAATGTCGGAGTTAGGCTTACTCAGATGAATGTCCGGGTTGTACACAAATGGACAAGACCAGAGTTCAAAGATAAGACAAAGAATGAAGCAATTGAACTTCTACTCCTTGATGCTGAAGTATGTCAAGTCTTTTGCATTATAGTTAATTTTGTACAAATATATTTATTGAATATTGGTAATGGAAGTCTTAATATGATTATTTGCTCAACTTTATGAACTTCAGAGAGTTCATAATTTAACTTTATGAACTTCAGAGAGTTCATAAAGAAGTAAAAACTTAACATGAAAGAAAAAGACTAGGTAAACACAAATAATTGTACCAAAGATTTAAATGTGTTCAAATGATCCCACGAACCAATTGATAAAGGGGAAAATGTGATTAAAAATGTAAAAAATGAGATCTTTTGAGAAATAAACCTACAATTTATAAGCTTCCCATGTTTGTGAATAAGAGAAGAAAGAGACGGGTAAAAAAGAATAGAATCTGCTTAAACAGATGGTTTTAGTAAAAGATAAATAAATGAACTTACCTGACTTAATTTTCATCATATACCACAATAGGAAGATATGTCATCCTTACCATGAAAACATTCCATTGCTTCTCCAGCCACGAGTACAGCATCACCACTTCTTAAGAACATTGCCAAAGATTCATCTTCTCTTGATTTCCTCCCAAAGAGGAATATTCCTTTACCAACCAAACTGAAAGCACAAGTACAGATTTAAACTCACTTCTACTTATAATTTTCAAAAGGAATTTGATATAAAAGGGGAAAAAAGGATGAACCATAGGACCTCATGCTTACTATAGGTTTACTCCTATCGAGTTCCATGTCATCGAGGTATCCACCAAGTGTGTCACCTAGAAAATGAAATGAATGTCAAATTATAAAAATTTAATCACCTAGCTGCTAATGTGCAATATGCAGTTAATGAATAATACCTGACATTTTATCAGCTTCCTAGGTTTGTGAATACGAGAAGAAAAGGACGGGTAAAAATTAATAGAAATCGCTTTAATAACATATGTTTATTTATCGCAGAATGAAATCATCCAAGCTACTATTAGGAAGTAACTTATTTCTTATTTTGGTCCTAAACTATTGGTCGGGGAGGTATACAACATTCGTAACTTAACCGTCGACAACAACACTGGTATGGACAGGGCTACCTCGAATCCATGTCGCTTAAAGTTTGAATTCTCATCCAAAGTTCATGTGACAAATGATACATCTATTCCTATTCATGGTTATCGTTTCGGGAATTTCAAGGACATTATCGATGGCAGAGTTCCGACGACTCATTATATAGATACAATTCTGTTCACTTTTTAATGTTTGGTTGTCACTTATTTGTTACCTAACTATTAGTTTTTACGCTCATCACATGACAGATGTTGTCGGAAAACTATTTGAAATTGGCCCGATCACCGAAACTCCAAACAAACACAAGTGTCGGACCATAAAGCTCGAAGACATTGAGTTAGTGAAATGCAATCATATTATCAAAACCCTAACTCATTCATCTTTCTAATTATAAAACCCTAACATTAGTGTTGTATAACACGCAGGGGGAGTCAGCTATCTTGCACTCTATGGGAACCACACACTGTCCAACTACCTTCTCTAATTTCTGAACAACCTAATCCAAATCAGTCGAAAATTATTGTTATACAATGTGTTCAAACCAAAAAATATCTGTAGCATGTTTTGTTGAACAACCCTTAGACTTCCAATTATTTCATCCACTTCTAACAAAAGATAATTAAACTGAGTTAAGATTCAATAGATCAATGTGCCTAAACAAACAAAAAAGAAACACAAAGGAGCTGGAATGTTCCAGCATGAGACTATTAGCATTCTAAGATTGTTGTCTTCTTCTTAGTTTAGACTTTAAGTACTCTACTAAGTCACTCCAAAAAAATCAAACATTCACCCATGGCAGGTTCACCTAACAAAAAACACTTGCACAAGAAGAGTAAAACAAATAGCAATCAAGATGAAAAAGGTTAGTCCATCAATATCTCTATTCTCTCTATCTTTTTATTAAACACCCATAAAAAATTTGAACTTAAATTATAAATCAATTGTATTACTCAATGAATTCACTTAAAGTTCCTGAAAAAATAATACAGAAAGGTTAGTGATACGTGTCGTTTGCGCATACAAATTAACAATTTATAAAACCTATCTTAACCTCAAAAATAACAACATAGTAAAGGATAAGTAGGGTCGATCCCACGGAGAGACTGGAAAAACTAATTAACTATTGAGTACTTTTATTTACTAACTTACATATATACCATTTATTTACATATTCACACTATTAACAATATGTACGATTAAGGGGGGTTTGATTCGTGATAGAAATGATAAACTACTGGAACTAAGAAATGCGAAAGCAAATACCCATTAAACTCATATCCTTATGGTAATTCTAGCTTGTCAACCGTTTATTGTTTACGTCTAATCTCAAGTATATTCATAGGTTAATTGCGGAACTCAAGATAACAAGAACTCCCTATCTTCTCTAAGATTACAATCGACCTGAACTAAGCCTAGACCGATTCTTAACTAACCGAACCATGTAAGTTTGTCACACCCTACTAAAGACCGCATTAGAAGCATTATCGAACCAAGAAGATATCATTAACCCAAATTAACCCTTCAGTACCGTCACTACCTAAAGATTAACTGACCAAATTTTACTCCTAATATAAACTATATCCAATTTGCAGGGATTAATTTAAACTAGTTGCTACTCGAATTATGTAACTCGAACTAAGCCAGAATCACACAAATAGCTTAAGTATACAATCTCAGCCACAATAAGATAACAAATTACCGCTGAAAATCGCAACTGTCAATTAAGAACGAGTAAAGTTATGGATACAAATTACTGAAAGATTAACAATAAACATCCAACGGTTTTCAATACTAAAATTAATCAACGAAAATAAACCATAAATTGAATACAAGAGAGGTAGAGAGAACTTAATTTCTGCCCGGAATTTGTAATCGGAACTTCGGATGTCACACCTCAGGAACCGCCTCAAATTCGCCCTTACTCAGACCGTGTGCTAAGACTCCGCCCAAGTACGATCTCCTACTGCTCTCATGACCCAATAGGTCTCAAATCGTCACTCTGTTTCGCTCAATTTCTGTGAAAAATATCTGGGAATTCGGCCTCCCAATCTCGCCGAAAGCATGAGTATTAATAGCTTATCAAGGTTAGTGTTTGTGGTTCACTTGGGATCAATCGTAGAGCAATAAAAGATAGAATTTGGGATTAAATATGATAAAAGATTGAACTTGAGATGGAATGAAATTCCCGTCTCAACTTCTTACAGCTTCTCGAGTTCTCGATGCTTCTCTAAACTTTCCCAATTCTCTTTCAATTAATTAATTATTATTGTTGACTTGATAAATGGACAAATCACGTAAGTGCTCAGGCCCATATTTTGTTGAGCTTTTCTTTCATTTCGTTTCGGGTTTGTATTTCTTGTTCGTTAATTACTCGGCCCACGTACATTTCGACTGTTCTATTGTATATTAATCCATTAAGCGCGTCCCTAGGTCCATTTTCTTCCGTTTTGTAATTTGCTATATCAAAACATACTAATCAAGCCCATTTGTATTTAAAATAATAATATCAATACTTAAATACCAATATTACAAATATATAATATAATAGCTCAACTATTGCGAAAGACGACCATAAAAACATAAAGATAAGGGGTGTAAATATGACTAAATATCGTCTTATCAGTTAGTGATGGTACAATACAATATATTTTTCTGAGGATGTTCATGTAACAATGAATATTATGAGTTTTGACACTAAAACGATCTTTGCTCCTTTACCTTTTTTGTAGAAAACAATGAAAATTTTGTTAGAAATAGATACAATGGTCATACTCAAAGTAATACGATTACTCTTACTGCACAAAACTAAGAGTTTGAATTCATTAAACCCATCAAAATCAGGTACGTTATTACATCAAAATTTGTTTAGTGTTAGCATATGTCTACTGTCACTTTAATGTCATTTTATGGTACTATTAATATGTCAGTTAATAGTTCATACTTTGTCAGTGCACAATAACCTTATGACATCGACCAACAAGAGATAATCAATGCCAATTGAAGAGTACGGGGGCAGCAATTCTGTTTCACCGTTGCACAGTCATGTGTCGGATGATCCATACAATGCAAATATACACTGTACACCCCTTAGCCAAGGTACGCCATGTAAGAACAAGTATTATTATTGAGACAAGTTGTTCACCGGATTAATGGGATATATGTAAATGACATATTAGGCAACCCGTCGTTCCCGCTAAGTGACATAACAAACAACCATATGCAGAGGTATGCATCTATACGACAAAATAAGGGTAAATCACCCATGTACCAATCTAACTCAGGTACGTTTCCTAACATACAATACTACTAAAATTAAAAATATGTACACATAACAAATTATCATTTTTATAATTGCTATATAATGATACTCACAATGTTATTACTTCTTTTCTTTATTTATGATGTTAAAGTGACAAATTTTCGGCAAACTTATCAATCATGTCCCGGTCATACCCAAGAATTATATTCCGCTTCTCCCGTTAGCAATTTCATGAATGGTAATGTTATAATTCCATATTTATAAAATCTTACACATATTTACTGAAATTTTTATTAATATAATAGTTTTACATAAACAAACTGCTTCATAGGTACTCAATTGGAAAAAAGTGTAAATGACTATTTGATGGCACAAACTGCAAGGAAACAACAGAAACTAAAATTGTCTCGGAAGAGATCTACCGAAAGGAATGAAGGTGGTACGCCGCATAATGAAAAAAATTTCCACCAACATTGGTATGCAAAATTGGCAAGGCAGAAGAGAAAGTTTATCTTATCTCATAATAGGTTGGCTAGAATGACTTCCATCAGGACGCCAAAAACACCGTTGAGCACCATCACAATTGGTATTAATCCATCATTACATGTTGATATTCACAAAACAAAATATTAGTTACCGTGTCAACATTATTTGAAATTATTTAGTACTAATTCTTAACATGTTCAATTAATACCGCTGACAAAATAAATAAGAAACATGTACTACATATTACATAGAACATGAATAACGTGTTTTATATACTTAACACTTTTTTTGGTAAAACTGTAGATAATAGCGGAGGTTCAAGTTCAGAGCATGGTATGTGTAGCTCCGACAAAGCCGAAATGATTACTCCTCAAACAAGAGTTCAATCAAGTTATCCTAGACAAGATACAATCCGAGCTTTGGCAAGAAATCAAGCTTTATTAGGCAAGAAATCAAGCTTTATTAGATGACATTTGGTAATACCTTAAGCATGCCTAAGTATGTGACTACAAACTGTCAGAAGGCAAACAACACATTCAGATATTCGCCGCATTACAGTTAATCATTCAAATGAGATCCAAATCAAACTAACAAAATAGAAATTGTAAAAAATGAAGAAAAGACTAACCAAATTTGATTGCATGCAAGAAATTATCATATCTTCTCAGTTAGGAGTGACTCCTAATACCAACGACAACCAAGATCTACTTATCTGCGAAATTTAGCGAAAGCAAAATCTAAATCTAAAAAACTATAACTGGAAATTTACATAAAAAAACTGAGTTTTGTTTTGTGACGGAGGACAGGAAGAGAGGATAAACAATTTTACCTTAATGGGAGCTCTGATAGTGAATGATACGAAGTAGTATTTTGTTGTTGTCCTCACATAGTCACATAGCCTGCATAATCACTTAATTAGTATGGAATGTGGATGGATAGGGATATCTGATTTTGCTTAATTAGTGTGATAAAAGATTTGTCCAAATGGTAGAAGACGGAAGTCTTACATGTTTTGTTTTTTAAAGTTTGGATCTTTGGGTTGGTTTTTGCTTTGTAAAAGGTTGGGTCATCTTTTTGAGGTCCACTCCTCTTTTCATGAAGTAATATTTATAACGGAATTACTTGTTCACATACGAACTTTACACTTTCAGATACACTTTATCATAATTCGTCCATATACTACCCTTCTTAAAACCTAAGTGTTTTTACTAAACATACACAAAACAACTCTTATATATTTTCTTTACCCTAAAATTGAATCAATTGCTCTAAAAAATTAAAGAATGAATTATAGCTCTCCACTTATTGAAGTAATACGGTTTATTAATGATTATTTATATATGTTATTAAAATTATAAAATTTATATTTTGCTGAAATTATATACATAACGGATAATTGTGTTGGTAGTCGGCGGCCGCCGGTTACTTAACGTCATTGTTTATTGTATTGGGGCATATTGCCGGCGACTTTTTGCTTGTTGGCTGCTATTGCAGACCACTGCAATTCGCGTATTTCCTCTTTCTCTTTTTTTAATTTTTGTTTCTAGTTTTTATTTTTTTATTTATTTATTTTAGTTTTAATTTTTTTTTTTTAAATTTTCGTTTCTGTTTTTGGGTTTTTGTAGAGTAGGGGAGCGGAATTAGTGACGGAGGGGCGTGAACGGATTAGTTGGTTTAAGGGGATGAAAGAAGAGGGAGAAAATCAATTGAGTGAATGATAAAATAAATGACAAGGTAGTGAGGTAAAAATCGTATGTGAAAGAGTAAAATTCGTATGTGAAAAAGCACGTCCCTATTTATAATTTAACAAGAAAAGGGAAAATGTATGTTATTTCATATTCCCAATTTTGGACAAGGCATGTCGGTGTAAAATGAGACGGTCTATTTTTATTAAAAAAAATAATTAAATATTAATGGTAAAATGACTAAGTCGTCTTTATATTTTACTATTGGTCTATGTTAATGTGTTCTTTTTCTTATTCAGAGTAATATTAAAGAAAGCACGTGCTTAACGTCGCGTTTATTATACGTCTTAGGTTGATAAAATTACATGAGTACTAGTCTTATACCCGTGCAAACTGCACGGGTTTGTTATTTTCAAAAAGATTCTTTAAGAAGGAATATAAGATAAGTTTTATAATAATTGATTCATTATCATTTTTTAAAGTTATTTATTTTAAAAAATAAAGTTCTAAAATAAAGCAATAAAATCTCTCCATATTTTAATGAACTTTAAATTACCAATCTAAATATTGAGTTATAAAATCGTATTTAAATTTTAAGATATTATAAATTTTAGGAAATATGACAAATAACTACCTAATAAGTCTAAAATTTTTCATCTTACTACCTAATATAATTAATTTTGCAACTAACTACCTAAAATCACACAACATTAATCAGTTTGCTACTTTTTTGACGGAAACCGAACTTAAGTTCGTTTTAAATGTTCGGGTTAAGCTAAATGACCATCTTACCCTTTCCTTAATAAACCTATCCCTGTTAAAATTTTACCCATCCCTCTCCCTCCCCAGTAAAAGCTCACGGTAAAGTAATTATTTCTGCTGGCGTAGCTCACACTGTTTCGATAATCTGTACATAAATGCTTTCGGAGCTGCACGTCTGAGGTACATAGCTCACACTGTTTCGATAATTTGTACATCAATTTACGACACGTTGACAATGCAAGACCCTCTGACCATTGTAGACTTCGTACTTTTTGTTGTAATTGTCATTTGTGATCCCGCATTCCAACAACTTACATTTTCCACCTAAGAAGATATGAAGTTTATAGGTGGTCGGATATCTCGTAGATTAGATGCGACAAATTGATCACAACTTATTCAACTAAGGGTTTTCACATCTTTATTTATGCAAGAAGAAAAACGAAGATAGATTTTGGGTCGATGAAATTGCTGCAATGCAGGCTATGATGCAGCCAGATTTGTCATTCATGGGGTCATCGGGAATAATCCTTGCTAGTGAAGAAAATGATCCTTTGACTGGCGGAAAGCAGAATGCTAGCACTGATATTTCATTGTCCGACTCCATGACTAGTCATGGCAGTTAAGATGCAAATCAAGGTGCAATTAATGATTTTTTTTTTCGTTTTGTTTTTAATATTGACGGATCAGATTAATGTTGCACTCTATCTGCCATCCGGCAACTCTGTTCTGGTTCATATTGCATTTAAACTTAACTGATCTTGTTTATTAAACATTCAACACTTCAAACAGTTCAAAGTATCTGAAAACTCCGGAAAAGGTTAAGACTTGGGGCCATTTTGTTTATTTTCTTAGCTCTGCATTTGCGTCTGTGTCTGCGTCTCCAACGATCTCTGTGCCTTTCTTTCTATCGCGTCTTATCCACTAATTTTCGGTCTGATTTTGTGAATATGTTAATCAACTAGTGTAAGTGGGAAAATAGAGTCACCGATCAGTTGTTATCTCCTTTTTTTCAGCAGTGTACAACCAATGCATCATTTAGCTGCAGTGGCCGAAAGTATGTGTACAAATTAAGACGTGGAAACCGAAACATTTGGGTCAGGTCCTTCCTGGTACAAGTCATTTCGAGTTTTGGTCATTTCTGGTCGGGTAAATTCTTCCAGGTGGTCTAGGTTTACATACCATCGTCAGATTTCTAACAGTCTTTCGTGATGCATTGTAGAAAGTGGCATTCGAGCACCTCAGACTCCAGGGCAAATGCAAAATCCATAGGCCAATCAATTCTCTCAGTACATGAGGAACTTTCAAGGTCCCATGTATCAACAACTGCCTCCGTATCAAGGATATGGTTTCCCCCGGAATGCAAGATATGGTTGCATAAATGTTCACAGCGGAAGGAGCATCATTACTGATGCAAGTGAAGCTGGCTGGAAGTTAAGATTGTTGGCAGTGCTCGTTTGGGGCTGCTCATTTGGACGAAAAAAAATGCAGGAATAATTGAATGCTCTAGGGTGGGTTAAGTCCATTGAGAGAGCAAGGAATAATTGAATGCTCTAGGGTGGGTTAAGTCCATCATTAGTGGGGATACCTGAGTTTGGAGCGACAAACATTGATGGAGAATAGGGGGAAGTGAGTTTTTGTTGAAGGAGAAATGTGTTTTAATGGAGGAAGGAGGGGAGGGTAATTTAGGTATTAAATTTGGTTTTAAATTTAAACGGGACGAAATAAACTGATTTCCGTCATTTTTAGCAATTTCCGTCATTTTGGTAGTAATCGTGTCAATTTTTACACTTATTAGATTGTTATTTGAATAATTGAACATATTAGGTAGTAAGATGTAAAATTTTAAACTTATTAGGTAGTAATATGCTAAATAGCCTAAATTTTATTTGTAATTAACGTAAATAATGCATTAATGTCAACTGACCATGTAGTTATTGTAGTATGATATATCTTTTTGTTAGTTAAAATTGAGTTACTATTTTATCTTAATATTCAAGCGATTTCAGGAAAACTCGACTTACCTATCAAACAAAATTATTTGGATGAAAATAAAACAAAACTAATAAAACTGAATCGGCCAGAACAGTTGCAGAGGGCAAAATATTAAACTTGTTTTCCATTTAGTCAAACTTGTGCAAGGTTAAAATGAAAATTTTGATCTGCGCACGTTTTAAATGAAAATTTAGACACCGTTTTTCTTGTACTACCCAATTGTTAATTAGTGAAACGGAATCAAGTGAAGATTACGACCCAATGCATTTTTAAAATGAAAATTTAGTCCGATGCACTTTTAAAATGAAATTTGACCCGTGCATTTTTAAAACGAAAATCTAGACCCATGTACTTTTGAAATGAAATTTTGACCAGTGTATGGGTCTAAATTGTGCATTTTTTAAAACGAAAATTTAGACCCATATACTTTTGAAATGAAACTTTGACCGCTGCATTTTTAAAACGAAAATTTGGTTCCATGCACTTTTGAAATGAACTTTTTACCCGTGCATTTTAAAACGAAAATTTAGATTCATGCACTTTTGAAATGAAATTTTGACCCGTGCATTTTTAAAACGAAAATTTATTCCCTTGTACTTTTGAAATGAAATTTTGACACCTGCATTTCTAAAGTGAAAATTTTGACCCTTGCGATTTAGAAATTACTTCCTCCATTTTTATATAATGTACCCATTTTATTAAAATACTACACTCATATATTCAACAAATGGGAACATTATATAAAAACGGAGGATATTATATAATAGTCAACCCGTGATATTATACTATAAATATATAGCAATTAAAAAGTAAACAATAAAGTAACAATGTGTTGGTTTTAAGTGTTAAATCTTAGTATATACAATATGAATGTGATATAGTTATCTTAAATTAATACGATATATACTACTAAAAATCTTAAACAATAATGTTCCATCTTAAACAATAATGTTCCCTCAGACTAACTGTAAGCAAAATCGCAATGTATTTATTAGATGTGTATCTCAACTATTCTATGTATATAATATAGTCCGTTATAGGCAAACTTGACAAAAAAATTAATAGTATGTATTATTTTCGACTCTAGTCATGGTGCTTTTAATAGCATGTATTATTTTCGACTCTAGTCACAAGACTAAATATTAATTTGCATGCATTTTTTTTACATATTTTATTGTTGATCGATTAATTTAAAAGTATTTTAAGTAAATTGTTTTCTATTTTTTCGAGTTGCAATTTTTCTAATCCCTGAATATTTTTTTATTAATGTCGCCTTTTATAATATTTTGATATCTCATAGGAGTAATACATGATTTTTTTTCATGGAAAAATTTTCATATCTTTTCCATCTAGTTGATTTTTATTATTTTAACGAAATATTTTTTTATAGTTTCAATTTTTGTATCATATATATTGTAATTAATAGCAGTCGCATGCATATTCGGCTTTCAACTTGATTTTGAATTCTCTCAATTAAAAGCACAAAAAAAAGGTAGAGAAGGTGGGGAACAATGTGGGGCATACTTGAGAAAAAATAAAAAATATTGTACTTTCAACCACAGTGCGACACGTAAGCACTATAGTTGTTGCTTTTATATATAGGATTTGGACATAATTTTAACAAATATTCTCAAATTCGAAAAAAAGTAAATAAATTTGCCAATCATTATTTTTTACATAATTGTGCTTTAATAAGAAACTAAAATTATGTCTTAGTTCACATAATTGACTGTGTAAAAGTATAACTCAAACGTCTAATATCAAATGCATGTAAATTACTAAGTAATTGATAATAGGTAGTGATAATAACAATTTTTATTTTACAAATTATTAAACAGACTTTAAGTTAGAAAAATGAGTTGCGTCCATTAGAAAATGATTACAAAATCCCGTTTTATTATTTCAAACCAAAATAACAATCGTAAATAAGAAATTGTGGAAAAAAATAACAATCCCGTGAATTTTCACGGGTGTTACACTAGTTTTTCTATAAAACCAAACAGAGTTATATTTTGAAATGCATTTACACTAAAACTTTCTTAGAAGGTTCTTAAAAACGAATATTTATACTCCGTATGTGATCATGTGAGGCAAAGATTTCCACACACGATTGAAATATAGGACACGCATTAAGTTTACAAACGTAGACAATTAAAATAATCAACTAGCATAGATTGATCAAATGGAGTAGAAGTCTGATAGTGGAAAGTGGAAACTAATAGTGAGATGGTTGACAAATTTAGACAATTAGTTTACAAATTTAGACAATTGGTAACATTAGATCTTATTTATTTACTTTTATGTACCACAAAAATTGTTTACCTTTGATTTTAATACTTCTCGCAAAATAATAAAAATGTAATATTTTCTTAAGTTAGTAGAAATAATACATGTCATTCATATATATGCTATATTGAGAGGTTTAGAATATGGATTACAGGTTGGTGGTGGTTAGTTGAGGGGGACGTCGTGGTCTGAGGTATTGGATTTAGTAACTTTTGTCGTGAAGGGTCGGCTGGTGGGTCTCAAGGAAGTCATTCATTGACGGCGAGACTATTTCCAATAGTTCGGGCGTGGCGAGGAGTACAAAAGAAAATGAGAAAGATAGTAGAACATTGAGAGGAGAACAAAAAAGAGGGATAATATGATTTGGAAAATGTAAAATAATTAGTAAAATTAAATGTATACTTCCTACAGGTAATGAAAATTGAAATCTAAAAAATAATTTTGTATCCGTTTTTCAAATTTCACCTCTCATAAGTTAAAAAGTTGAGAAAAAAGTACAGTATTTTGAATTAATAATATTAAGCAACACAAACTTTTATCTATTGTATATGGATAGACAAATTAAAATTTTCTAATAATTAATTATTTACTAAATGCTAAAATATATATTAGTTTTTACTTTTAATAATATTTTCAGTTACTACCCGTGCAACGCACAGGTTCAAAAACTAGTTGTGGGTAAAAAGTGAGTCGGAATAAGACGACAGAGTGTGCGGGATTTAGCAACTTCCTTTAATTTAATTCCAATTATTTACCGATAAAAATGGTAATTTCAGGTCAAGAAATACTAAAATCCGTCCATAAATAAGCAGTACCCGGAAAAAATGTCTAATTTCCGTCGTAAAATTGCCTCCAAACTCGCAATATAATTCTTTCATATAAACTCGTGAGAGGTCATAAACTTGTGTCGGAATTAGTCCGTCACAAGCCAGACCTATTATTCAATAAGGAAATGTTACTTTGGCGCCAAAATCACTATGTACGTCACTTAATTCATTCCGTCATTCATAAATCACTTTTGCTGAAATTAATCTTTCTATAGCTCAACCAGTGCGACCGGCGACCTGTAAAACCTTCTTCGTCAATTTCCCTAAATTTCTCCTTCATCCCAAATGGTTAACCCGTTGATTGTTTCGATAGTTTCCGGCATTTGGTTCATGGCCGCATTCCTCACATCGATTTTCATAGCCTTCCTCTTGGTAAGATTCTTGATTACAATTTTTTTTTTTTTTTTTCAAAACCCAAATTAACATAAACCCTAATTATTGCCTGAAGTCTTTATATAAGTAGTGCATTTGGTTATATTAGAGGCTTCTTTTCGTATGAAATGTAATTAGTATTATTTGATAAAAATTTACCGTTTACGCATTGATTGTAGAATTTAGAGGTTTTGTGTTTTGTGCACTGCCTTTGTAAGCGAGTTTTTTAATGGATTGTCCTAATTTGTTTGTTTATTTGAATGGCATACGAACCAGAAATGGATTGTTGAGAAGTTAAGCAATGGTCCATACCTTATTGTTGCATGATACATTGATACAAGTAGTAAAAAGTGAAGAGCATAGGATAGGACTCATAGGAGATAGGAGTATTATATTGTTGCATGATATATAATTGTAGGCGAAAGTGAAAAACATATTCAAGGTTATTCTATAAGGTAAAAGCAAGACAGGTCCTACAAAGCAAAGGGTAAATATCCAGGTGACAGTGTTGAGGCAATCATTTAGAGGCACAAAAGGGCACAGCATAAGTAGTTGTGTCTGGATAAAACAAGAATTCTGCAAATGCCTAAACGTTGTCTAGTGTTACGAATAAACGATGTTGCTCAAGTATTGGATTCATCAAAAAGATGACCATAAGTAAAGTACCCTGAGCAGTATGCAATCATGCGCGTTCCCAATTTCGGAAAATAATAAAAGCAGGTGTTTCAAGACAAGATCACTTATGCTACAAAGTGAAAGTTTAGAAGAAAGGAACACTTCGACTTACGTGTCTTTACTCTGTTAGTCTGCTAGACATGTAACATTAAGACAGGTAACATATCAGAGAACCTTGCACTGTTCTATGGGATTTAATCTTAGGGGCTGGCTCTAACTGTTCTATTCCTTATGTATCTTTAATCTTTTACTGCTTTTGTAAAGTCTTGATAGGCAAAGAAGCTATTAGAAAGTCTAGTGAGTCTGTAAAGCCTTCTCTACTCTGGTCCTTTTGTTCTATGGAATTAGACCCGCGAGTCCGCGACGAAGGTTCTCTATTAGACCGGCTGGGTAACTTCGCCTTGGTAGTGAGATTTTTATATATATTAGGACACTCGAGTTTGTTTGTGAATCCGACTTGATAGTAAGGTGTTCATGCTAAGAAGCAAGTCTTATCACTTGGAGTGTGCTTTGATTCAACATTTTCCTTTTACAAGTATAATGTATCTTCTCTATAGAGTAGGTTGTGGACTATTATTAGCATACCATCCTTTTAGAGTCTGTCCTTGCTAAGTTAGAGAAAAAAGGGACCGCTGAGTATAGAAACTTGATATCATCATGATCTTCATCAATGGTGTAAATGATCAAGAAGATTTAATGGAGGTTTTGCTAGAATCAGAGTAAATAGAAGAGAGAAGATTTTATTGAGAGATTAGTTTGTTGTAACAGAATTAAGTTAGTTACAAGTTGGTTTCTCCTATATATACATAAGTAGAGAACCAAGTAGACTTAACAAACTAACTAACTAGTATTAGTCAACTAACTAACTAGTCTCTAATATCTCTAATATCCCCCCCTCAAGGAGGACGTGGGGTATAGCCCAGAAGACCGAGCTTGATAAGAAGAGAACTATGCTGTTTCTGTCCCAATGCCTTAGTTAGAATGTCTGCAATTTGCAGAGAACTTGGAACATGAGCAGTTGTGATTAATCCTTCTTCTATCTGTTCACGAATGTAATGACAATCAAGCTTGATGTGTTTGGTACGTTCATGAAAGACCGGATTAACTGCAATACTCTGAGCAGCCTTGTTGTCACAGTGAAGAACTGTGGGTAAAGGAATGCTGATCTGAAGTTCTTTTAGCAACTCATTAAGCCAAACAATTTCACTAGATGTTTGGCTCATACTCCTGTACTCAGCTTCAGTGGAGGACTTGCTCACTGTTGCTTGCTTCTTCGTCTTTCATGAGATTAGAGATTTGCCAAGATAGACACAGTAGCCTGTCAAGGACCTTCCTGAAAATGTGCAGCTGCCCCAATCAGCATCACAAAAACTGTTAAGAATGAGATCACCTTTAGATGGATAGAACAGTCCTAGATTCAATGTGTGCTTGAGGTATCTAACCAAATGAAGAGCTGCTTGCAGATGAGGAAGACGAGGGTTAGCTAAGAACTGACTTCAGTGTTGGACACTGTAAGATAAGTCAGGTCTTGTCAGATTGAGATAAAGAAGTCTGCCCACAAGTCGTCTGTATATTTCAGGATTATCAAGCAAATCCCCTTCATGTGTGGGCAATTTAAGGCCAGTGGGTAAAGGAAAAGAGGCTGGTTTACAGTCCTCCATGTGAGAATCCTTCAAAATGTCCACAATATACTTCCTTTGATTCAATAGGATACCATCCTTTGATCTAGATACTTCTATGTCCAAGAAATATCTAAGTTGGCCAAGGTCCTTTATGGTAAATGCACTATCCAAAGACCTTTTGACCTCTGCAATTTGAGCCTCATCTGTCCCTGTGATGATTAAATCATCCACATATACTAAAATCACCACAAAACTGTCATCAATACCACCCTTAGTGAATAAAGAATAGTCTGATTTGGACTTTGTAAATCCATGATTTGCTAAGAATTTGGAAAGCTCATAGTTCCATTGCCTAGAAGCTTGTTTCAACCCATACAAGGACCTTTTTAACAAGCATACATCACCTGGATTTCCTGCCTTATACCCTTCAGGCTGCTTCATGTACACCTCTTCATTCAGAAAACCATGCAAGAAAGCATTGTTTATATCTAATTGGTGTAATTTCCAACCCTTCATTGCTGCAATAGCAATCAAAACTCTGACAGTAGTCAGTTTTGCAACTGGACTGAAGGTATGTGTGGAATCCTTTCCTTCTATTTGGCTAAAACCTTTGGCAACAAGCCTTGCCTTGTATCTTTCTATAGAACCATCTGGGTTAAACTTGATTTTATAAACCCATTTGGCTCCTATAGCCTTCTTACCAGGAGGTAAAGTAGTCATAACCCATGTATTATTTTGCTCTAATGCCTGCAACTCCTTATTCATTGCCTCCACCCATGCTGGATCATGCTTTGCTTGAGAATAGCAAATTGGTTCATATATTTGTAGTACATTGGAACATGAGTGCTGATAATCAAGTGAATGATCATCCAGATGCACTGCTGTAGTTAGAAATGAGTAGGCAGAGTTACTGGTAGCATGATCAGCATCTGAGGTGCTACTGGTTATTGTATCTGGACTGCTACTGGTCAGATCAAGTAAGGAGGGTGGCAGTCCAGAACATGAGTAACCATCAAGTTTAGAGGAAAGTTTTCTGACCCTTACAGATTTTTTAACAGGCTGTATAGGTACCTCAATTGGTATATCAGAAGTAGTATCTGTATTGGTGTTATTATTAATATTTGGCATATTATTGTTTGATGGAATTGGCTCAAATGTCTCTGTGTCAACTGGAATATTTGTAGTAGGATTTTCTGTATGACTTGGCTCATCAGGAATGAAAGGTATGCTGTCAGTAGTAGGAATGTTGATAGTAGAATAGCCACTAGAAGTATTGACTAGAGTAGAATCAATACTAAAACCAGGTTTATAAGGGAACAAGCTTTCCTGAAACATCACATCCCTACTCAAAAGAAGCTTATGATTGTCAAGATCATACAACCTATACCCTTTTTGTCCCATAGGATACCCAAGGAAGACACACCTCACACTTCTGTTCTCAAATTTATCTGACTCCTTCTTTGCAGCATAACATAAACAGCCTATGATCTTTAGATGAGAATCATCAGGCTTATGTCCAAATAGCCTCTCATGTGGAGTATCCCATTTCAGTACCACAGTAGGCATGAGATTGATCAAATGTGAAGCTGCAAGAATCAACTCACCCCAGAACTTCTTAGGTAGACAAGCTTGTATCTTTAATGCTCTTGCAACCTCCAACAAGTGACGATGTTTCCTTTCAACCCTTCCATTTTGTTGAGGATTTCCGGGTATGGATCTTTGATGGACAATACCATTCTCCAAAAACATCTTGTCACACTCCTTTTGAACAATCTCACTTCCATTGTCACTTCTAATTATCTTGATTTTAGAATTGAATTGAGTCATGGTATAAGCAATAAAATGTGCCATGGTAGTTGTGACATTCTCTTTGGTTTTAAGAAGCATTGTCCAAGTAATGCGACTAAAATCATCAACCAAAGTAAGAAAGTAAGATGCACCAGTCAAGGATTTGACTCTGTGGTCCCCATAAGTCAACATGTATAAGATCAAAAATCTGTTGAGATACAGAAGCACTAATGGGGAAAGGCAATTTGTGTTGTTTAGCTAAAACACAAGTATCACAATGCCATTTATGACTGCTTGAATCAGAAACCTGAATTACATGTTTTAGAGCAGTTAAAGAAGAGTGTCCTAGTCTAGCATGATGCAAGGCTACATCAACATCCTTTACATGAGTAACTAGGGACACATTACTGCCTTTATTGAGGGACAAATTATTGTATTTAGTTGTAGGAAGGAAAGAGGATGAATCAAGTTGAAAGATGCCTCTTCTTTTACTTCCTGAACAAAGAACCTCCTCAGTGGAAGGATCCTGTATGTAACAAGTGTGAGAAGTGAAATGAACAACTAGACCAGAATCAAGATTATTCAAGTAATAATCTACCAAGAGATAGAAGATTATGTTTAAATTCTGGAATAAAAAAGACATTGAGTAAGGTAATTTTGGTAGTAAGTTGGATGTCCCCTATATGCTTCACAGTAGTAATCTTGCCATTAGGAAAAGTGACAACAATAGGTCTAGAAAGCAGCCTTTGTGTTTTGAATAGTCTGGGATCAAAGGACATATGGTCTGAAGCACCAGAATCAAGTATCCAATTGTCATTAACATGAGCATTGGAAAGAATTGTACCTGAAAAGCTAGGACCTGCTATTTCAGAGGACTGATGTTGCATTTTGAACAGTTCCTTGGCCACAGCCTGGACAAAAGAGAGATCAACTACTGGAGTTGAAGTGGTGACAGGAGTAGGCTCTTGGTGTATAGGTGTGTCAGCAGCATAGCTGACATCCTCCACATTACCAGCAAATCTGCGAGTACCAGCATTTGCAGCATCAGCATTAACATTAACATTTTTACCCTTAGCATTCTTCAGTTTCTTCAGCTCCCAACAAAAATGATCAGAATGACCAGATTTCTGACAATGAGTGCAAAAATATTTGGAAGGCCTGTCTTGCTTCTCAGTTTTGGATTTCTTCGTGTCTCTCCTCCAGACATTTGCAGCATCAGCATAACCTCCTGCAGCAGTCTGACTAGCAGCAAGAGCTACTGCATCCTGATCAGAATCTGCAGAGGTAATAGTTTGCTGAACTTCAACTTGGTGAACCTTGGCAAAGGCTTGGTTCACAGTGGGGAGTGGATCAATAGCAAAAATCCGACCTCGAATATTCTCATACTTCTTGTTTAGGCCCATAAGAAAATTAATAAGATTGTGTGTGTTCTTTCTAGTAACAATCTTCTTAAGTACTTGACAAGAACATGCTGCTAAAGCACTACAATCACATTGAGACAAGGGATCCAGAGATCTCATATCCTCCCAAAGAGACCTCAGTTTAGCATAGTACTCAGCAACAGAAGGATCACCTTGTGTAATCTGATTAACATCTTTCCTTAATTGATACAAGAAATGCGCATTCGATTGATTAAACCGCTCATTTAACTCATCCCAAAGCTGCTTACTAGATGACACATAAGTCAGACCAGCAGCAATTGGCTCACTTAAAGCATGAAGGATCGATCTCATAACCGTATAATCAGTCCTAATCCAATCTTGATAGGAAGCATGATTATCAGCAGGTCTAGGAAATGAACCAGTGATGAATCCTAGCTTGTTCTTAGTAACAAGTGCAATACGAATTTGCCTACTCCAATGCAAGAACGATTTTCCAGAAAAAATAATAGGAGTAATTTGTACTAAGGCTTGATCATGCGAGGTTAAATGCAGCGGATCTTTGTAAAGTGAAGTGTGAGTAGTAGAAGTATTGGCGGTTTCAGGCATTGTGTGAATTAAGATTGAGGTTTAGTAAAGAATTTGCAGCGGAATTATTGAGAAGAATTGATGAATTAAGCAGAAAATTCAACAAATTCAGAAGTAATCAGAGAAAGAGAAAGAGGAGAAATCAATTCAAAGAAGATATGAATCGATTCAAATGAAATCGCAGAAAATGATCACGAAAAGAAACCACCGACGATGATGAAAGTGATGAAAACATACACAGTTTCAGGAGAATGCACAGGATTGAATAAACCTATGGCTCTGATACCATATAGAAACTTGATATCATCATGATCTTCATCAATGGTATAAATGATCAAGAAGATTTAATTGAGGTTTTGCTAGAATCAAAGTAAATAGAAGAGAGAATATTTTATTGAGAGATTAGTTTGTTGTAACAGAATTAAGTTAGTTACAAGTTGGTTTCTCCTATATATACATAAGTAGAGAACCAAGTAGACTTAACAAACTAACTAACTAGTATTAGTCAACTAACTAACTAGTCTCTAATATCTCTAATACTGAGGCAGTGTGATAAAAATTGCATCACCAGTTTGTATGTTTTTGATTAGTAGTGCAAGCCTGGAAGGTGTTCATTTTGTACTTAACTTTTAGGAGTACGTTTTACAGTAGGCCATAGAGAATTAGGGATACATACATTTGATATAACACTAACACTTTTGTGATGATTAAGGCACCTGAATGTGTTTGTGAATCCGACTTGATGTCAACTCTCATACTTCTTCCACATTAATTTTAGCACAAAATTTATTTAATTTTTATGTATCTCTTTCATACTTTCAGCCATATCCTTTCATACTTATTGTTCTTGTTATTTTCAATGTTTTTTTACAGGATAGATATGGTGGTTCCTCCAGAATGTTGACGCGCTGGACTGTGCCATGGTCTTGGCAATTGGTTATGGTAGCTTCGGTTCTCGATGTGATAGTGTTAGTTTCTCCTTCCATTATTTTTTTGGTATTGAGGTCTAAGATAAATACCTAAACATTGTGTTCTCGACCTAAACTATGTGACTATGTGAGGAGTTTACAGTTAAGGACCTATCACTTGACATTTAGTAAGTATGTGTGGGTTACTTTGATCGGAATATAAAAACTCAATTTCTATCATCGGGAGCGATCAAATGTGCAGCTACATTTAATAAACAAAAGAAATAATGGACGTTTGTAGAGCCTGTGAGTGATAATTGAATAATGTGGGACCCACGTGATTTTCTCTAGAAAACTTTGCTTCTAGAAGTGTTGTTAATATTGGAAACGGTAAAGTCAAATAGTTGGAGTCCTTAGCTATAAATTTTTTTATAGCATAGGTCCTAATTAGGGTGGTCAATGGTTCAGGTCGGCCGGGTCCGGGACGGGTCAGAGGGAGGTGCGGGTTCAAGGTATGGGACCCGGATACGGCCCGGGGTCAGGGCGGATCCGGGACGGGTTGGCCCGGTTCTTGGGAAGTGTAACTCGTACCCGGGCCGGGAGGGTTTGGGAGGGTCTTGGACCCTGGTCACCTTCCGGGCCGGGCTCCAGAAATTGGACCCGGGCTCGGTTACTTCACATACACGGGCAGAGCCGGGCTTAGACCCCGGCGAAACGGGGCGGGTTAGATCCGGGTTCATTGACGGGTCGGGTCCGGAATGCCAATGCCGACCCGCACTCTTGACCAGCCCTAGGTCCTATATCATAACCTTTACTCATTTTTATGGTTAATTGAATTATGGCACTAAATATTGGTGAGTAAAAGAACATTTTATTGACTTTTTTATTTGTTTGACCATGACAGGTCCTTTGTGATAGATTATTTTTATACAAGTAACCAAAAGATACTCCAGGCGATGATGTAAGTAATGTCATTTTGTATCAGTTGCGCATTTTTAGTAATGGTCAATCTTTGCATATTAATAAGAATAAATTATAATTTACTCCCTTATGTAACTGAAAATGTATGTTATTATGAAAGGGAGATTTATAATTTACTCTATTAGTAATGGCTGAATTCTAAGGCGTATGGCATGTGCATGAATCAGGATCGATAATGCCTGGATGAGCCTAGTAATGCGTTTGCTGTTCCTGGTTTATAGGCCACTCCCTCCCGACGTTTTCTACATGGGTATTATTTCTCTCTTTTTTAATTTATCCCCGTAATCTTATTTTAGATAATTTTTTTGTCCATACTCTGAGTTTTAAACCCAATGTTTAATATTGTATGATAAAACTTTTACAAATATAAAACTTTTGACAATCATAATATTTACTAGCTTAGCACCCGTGTTATAGCACGACAATACATAGATATCATATATAAATAAGTGTTAAATTTAGTTATAACATTATGTAAGTTTAAATGTAAAATATCTTATGAATATGGTTCCAAGTTACTACTACATGAAAAATATGTATTCTAAAACACAACATAGATGAATATACATCATTTTGTTTAATCTTTGAAACGATAAGAAAAAATATGCGCTAAAAAATAATTTTGATGTTTTTTCAATATTCAATCATCTCCAAAAATTTTATAATTATGAGTGCATAAATCGCCACAAAAAGATATCACGCTAAAAATATTTGACATTTTGAAATCATCATACTTCAATACTTCATTATTTCTTTAATTTGTTCCAAAGGCTTAAATGTCTAGAAAAAGTCCCTACAACAATATTCAATTTTTTTTTGCGGGTAAACGTGCTTATTTATTATTAAATTAAATCAAGCTCGGCTAAGCGCAGAACGGCGGGGGCAATTCATTGATTACAACTCGTTCCTCACCCTCCGTCGAGCATAGCCTCGCACACAAATGGGCAACCGTGTTGCCTGCACGTTTAACATGATAAATACCGTTACAGTTAACCGTATCTAGAAGAAAGCAAATATCACGAATACACATCTCCAAAGAGCTCCGTCCCGCTGCACCCACTCGAATAGCTCTAACTATGTTGAGGGCATCGGATTCTAACCCAATTCTGTCCATGCCTCTCTGCCGCGCTGTTTCCAATCGGAAAAGCCTCGCTTTGGCTTCCGCTATTTTCACTGGCCATCTTGCTTTTACTCTTCGGCTAACAACCAACTACACTTTTCCGTCCGAATCTCTTCCCACCATTCCTAGCCCTACCGTACCATCCCCAAAGATCGTAGCATCAGTGTTGATTTTAACAATCCCCGCGGCTGGTGCTCCCAAACTCCCCTGCCTACCTCCACTCTCCCTATCCTTCGCTCTTCAACCACACTTGCGTACCCCTTATACTCCGCTACTAATCAAATAAACCCCATAATAACCATATCCGGGTTACATGATTCTTCGTCGAAAATGCACGAGTTTCGTATTGCCCAAAGAGCCCAAACAATCGCCAAGACTCACTCTTTCTCTTCCTCATCCAGCCTATCCAAAATGCACAACCAATCCGTCGCAGATGAAAGAGGCGCCTCATTCACAACATCCGCAAACCCGCTAACATTCCAAAATCTGTACTGGGACATTGGGCCAGCGCGTAAAGGATAGATTCCTCAGTTCCAAACCCACTACACATCGGACTAGGACAACTATAGCGCTGAAAAAGAACCGCCCACCATATGCGTTCCTATAAGAAATGACTCAGTTTCGGAGGAACTTTCAGACCCCAAATCAAGCGCCAAACACCTCCCTCACCCGCTGGTACATTTTGTTCACCCCCCCACCATATGCGTTCCCATGCCCAACCAATAACCCGACTTAACCGTGTATTCGCCATCCTTATGAGGCCACAAAACCAGTCGATCTTCAGGCATTCTATTACTCAAAAGGAATTTCATGCACCATGAGAATCTCATCCTCCGTCATCAGTTGGCGTAGAGCCTCTTCCTTCCACTTCCCTCTCTCCTCGTCAATGAGAACTGCAACTTTCAACATCGAATCCGCTTCGATCGAATCCGCTTCGATATTTGGACCTGGCACCCTCTCTCCCCTAAGCCCTGGCAGCCGAGAATCTTCCCAAAGTTTAATATTTTGACCATTTCCCACACTCCATTTCAAGCCCTCCAACAGGAGAGCCTTCGCCCCCCATAAACTTCACCACACAAAACTCGGATCGTGCCCTCTACGGGTGTTGAGGATGGTATCATTTTTAAAATACCTAGCTTTTAACACTCTCCCAACCAAAGACTCGGGATGAACCATCAATCGCCATACTTGTTTCGCGAGAAGAGTTTGGTTGAAAACACGAAGATCTCTGAAACCCATTCCCCCATTGCTTTGGGTTTACATAACCGCTCCCATCACTACCAATGGATCTTACGTTGGCTCTCCGTCAAACCCAACCTAATTTTGCCATAACCGAGTGCATCTCTTCAATCAGTCCATCCGGGATAGCAAAAAGACTCATCATGTTAGTTGGGATGGCTTGAGCTACCGCCTTGATAAATATCTTTTTTCCGGGTTTTGACAGCATTGTCTTTCCAACCTTGCATCTTTTTCCAAATCGTTGCTTTGAGACTAGCAAAGATAGCCTTCTTCGCTCTGCCAATCATAGTAGGAAGCCCAAAGTATTTCTCATGTTTTTCAACCTCTCGGACGCCTAGAGTCGCAATAAGTCTCGCTCTCACCGACGCTAATACCTTTTTGCTAAAACCACTTCCGACTTAGAATAGTTAATTTTCTGCCCGGATGCTCTTTCGTATGTACTGATAATGTTAGAATTGTTGAGCATTCTCTCAAGTTAGCTCTTGCAAAAAGGATACTATCATCCGCGAAAAAGAGATGGGAGATTCTTGGATCCCCTCGACATATACGAGCCCCATGAATTTTACCTTCGTCCGCCGCCTTCTTAATTAAGTGAGAAAAGGCATCTACACAAAACAGGAAAAGGTAAGGTGAAATAGGATCTCCTTGCCGAGACCTCTACTCGGGTGAACCGTTTCCTAGACCTTCCCGTTGATGAGGAAGGAATGGGTTATCGTTGTAACACAACTCATAACTCTATTGCAAGACGAAGAAAAACCCATCCGCTTCATAACCTCGTCAAGAAACACCTACTCCACTCGGTCATACGCCTTACTCATGTCGAGTTTCAACGCAGTATTCCCATCTTTCCCTTCCCCTCCTCTTTTCATAGCATGAAAAGTTTCAAAGGCAACAATAGCATTATCCGATATGAGTCGTCCTGGTGTGAAATCGCTTTGATTTTCCGTAATAAAGCTGTTTTCGTCGGAGCTTCGAAATAATTTTGTATACAACATAGCACAAGCTAATCGGACGATACTCCGTTATCTTTTTTGGGGAGTTACACTTCGGAATTAGAACAACATTAGTCATATTAACCCGCCTTATATCCTCCGACCCCACCACCATCCTCTCACAAAGCTGCAAATATCTGGGCCAACAACTTCCCAAAAAGTCTGGTAAAAAAGAGCATGCAAATCCACAGCAAGATGCAAATCCACAATTGTTCTACCAACGCTCCTCCTCCTAAGAATTACATATATAACGATCACTCACTAACCATAACCAAAACTATGATAAATATACTATAAGATGACACTTACTTGATTAATACAGACTAGCCTAAATGATCGACGCTTCTAGACTTTTGTTAAGAACTTGGAAGGAGTTTGAGAGGAAGGGAAAGAAAAAGTAGGTTGTTAACTGTTTTCTTAATCTAGGTTAAAAGTAAATAAAGTTTTCGGATTAGTTTATATATATGATTAACCGCGGTCTGACTCTCGGAAAGACGCACTCGACCAAGTAAGACTCACTGGGCCGAGTAGCACTACTTACTCGGCCGAGTTGTGTGTCACAACTCAGCATCTACAAAGGAGGGGTGTTACAATCTCCCCCTTAAAACGAACTTCGTCCTCGAAGTTCACGACCACCCTGAAAGAGAAACTCGAAAGTGACATGTTACCACCCTTCGTCTTTACATCCGTTTCCACAAGGTGAGACATGACTAGAACGATATACACTAACAACGGCTCAACTTAAACAAAAAGACAAGACCTAGCTTGCGATCATCTCCTACCCCCCTAAAAGAAACAAGTTACGTCCCCGTAACCTCACATACCTGATCGAACAACTGAGGGAGCTCTCAGGCTCCCAGGTAGGGATGGCAATGGGTAGGGTCTGGGTAGGGTCCGACAAGACCCAACCCGACCCGGAGTAAAAAACCTTAGACCCATACCCGACACATACCCTAAAGGGTCTGAAATTAATGGAGCCATACCCGACCCTAATGGGTCTGGGTCCGGGTAGGGTCTACCCTAGGGTCCAATTTTCTTAACGAGTCATTCAATAAAATGTATACCAAAGTTCGAATTAAATTACAAAGTTTTGATTAAAGTATTATAAAATCTTGGTTATTTGGATCATTACCCGTACCCGGCCCTAAATTATATCATTTACCGTACCCAAACTCATCATTTTCATCAATTTCCTCGTTATTCTTAATGGTTATTTGGATATGCATATAATATATTAATGATAACTAATAAAGGTCATCTGTTTATGTGTATTATTTGGGTTATTGACGTTCGTATGTGTGTTTTTTGTTTTTGTTTTTCTTTTTTTTAATAAATATAAGGGTCTAAGGGTCGGGTAGGGTCCCAAGACCAAGACCCGGACCCGACCCGAAGTTTTTATATAACACCCATACCCGACCCATACCCGAGTGGGTCTCAAAAATTCAGACCCATACCCGACCCGTTAGGGTCTGGGTTGGGTACCCGGCCCACTGCCATCCCTACTCCCAGGTAGCCTATTCGACATCGTGGTTTGACCAAAATATCTTAAGGAGCTTGGTCTCTCCCGGTCTTTCGAATTTTGCTATCAAGTAGGCCTTAGGTGTTTCTACATAAGATAAGGTCTCATCGAGCTCAACAGGTTCCACCTCAAGGAAGTGAGATGGATCACTAACATACTTCCTCAGCGCATACATGAAAAACATTATGAACTCAGGTCTAAAGCTGGTGGTAAGGCTAAACGGTAAGTAACCTCTCCCACTCGATCAAGAATCTCATAGGGGCCGATGAACTTCTGGCTCAGCTTTCCCCTCTTCCCAAATCTCATAACTCCCCTCATTGGTGAAACCTTAAGTAACACCTTATCCCCTAAACTCAATGTCCTACTACGGTGCAGATCCGCATAACTCTTTTGTAGCTCTCTTACCTTCTATTTCTGAGAATCTTTTCTTCAGAGATCTATCCACTGTATTTCGGTTGAATGGCCGTTGAGTATGCTTGTGCTTACGACGTATAAAGCATGGGAGAAGTACTAAACTGGTAAAACAAGTGCTTTGCATAATTAGACTCTTTGCTTACTCATAAGAGGCAGATAGTAGATACTGAGACCAACCTCTTAGCTCTGAAGCTCCCTCTAAGGTTTAAGCTTCATATTAAAGTGTATAAACGAAATTTATTCAAATCTGTGACATGATATAGAAGAGCTTGCTGGCATCAAACTCTACTGCTTATCTACCAAAGCTAGAAGGAGCCTGCTCCGGAGTTGACTCTTCATCCGGGTACACATACCTATGATACGAGGAGTTTTCAAAATTTGTTTTTTAACGCCAGCCATCCTGGGCTAACGAGATGACAAGGAGCACCATGGCGCGGGAACGAAGTAGGTTAGCCCATTCCTACATCACCAACTTGAACTTTTTCTTCTTGAACACCCGCCCTCATCTTTTGGCGAATTACCCTCACATGCTCTATCGTATGAACTAACTGAGCGCAGCCTCAGAGCTGTCATCCCAACAAACAAACTGGACTCCTGCATCTCCTCCCATACAAATGGTGCCATCCCGATGCTCGCATGGTAACTGTTATAGGAATACTCAATCAAATGCAGCCTCTCCTCCCAACTACCCCCAAACTCCATCACACAAGGTCTCAACATGTCTTCAAGGTTCTTGATGGTAGTTGGGTGGGTGAAAAACTGTACTCATTTTCAGGGTAGTATCCATCATCTCACCTGCCAAAATCTCGAAATGAAACGCAATCTCGATTTGACACTATCCTTAGGAATTCCGTGTAGTCTGACCACGTTCTTTCTAGAGGCTAATGCTAACTCCACCCTGCTCCAAGTGTCCTTTATGGGGATGAAATGAGCTGATTTAATTAACCCGTCCACGATAACCAAGATCATTTTGTTACCCCTCTGAGATCGAGGTAACCCTACAATGAAATCAATCGGGATCGACTCCCACTTCCACCCTGGTACTTCTAATGGCTGAATTTTACCCTGTGGTCGATGCTGTTCCCCGTTCCCCCTTCACTCGCTGACAAGTCAAACACCGAGTTAGCCACGAACTCTGCAACATCCCTCTTCATACCCGGCCACCAGAAAGGCTATGGAAAACAAGACAAGGATTCTTTAGAATTAGACTATTGGAACCAATTGAATTGAAAGGGATGTAGCACAGCTTGGTAGCACGTTTGTTTTGGGT
Source organism: Silene conica (assembly GCA_029255685.2). Taxonomy (NCBI): domain Eukaryota; kingdom Viridiplantae; phylum Streptophyta; class Magnoliopsida; order Caryophyllales; family Caryophyllaceae; genus Silene; species Silene conica. The sequence continues at coordinate 98,257,722 of CM055312.2, forward strand.
GCAAAATGTCACAGGTTTGAATCCTGTCATCCTATCAAATAATCCGATGCAATCGTCACAATCAAAATCTACCAGAACTGAATAGGGAAACCCTACCTCAAACAATCACAACAAGATGCAAATCCACAATCGTTCTACCAATGCTCTTCTATGAATCCTCCTCCTGAGAATTATATATATAACGATTACTCACTAACCATAACCAAAACTATGATAAATATGCTATAAGATGACACTTTATCAATACGGACTAGGGTAGATGATCGACGCTTCTAGACTCTTGCTAAGACCTTGGAAGGTGTTTGAGAGGAAGGGAAAGAAGAAGGGGGCTATTTACTGTTTTCTTAATCTAGGTTAAAAGTAAATAAAGTTTTCGAACTAGTTACATAATTAACCGCGGTCTGACTAAAAGACACACTCGGCCGAGTAGGACCCACTCGGCCGAGTTGCACTAACTCGGTCGAGTAACACTTATTCGGTGGAGTTGGACTTACTCGGTCGAGTTCCACTGACTCGGCCGAGTTGTGTCCCAACTCAACATCTGAAAAGGATGGGTGTTACAATCTTCCCCCTTAAAACGAAATTCGCCCTCGAAGTTTACGACAACCACCCTGAAAGAGAAACTCAAAAGTGATATGTTACCACCCGGACTAGAACGATATACACTAACAAAGGCTCGACTCAAACCAAAAGACAAGATCTAGCGCGTGATCGCTCCTAAGCTGTCGTCATATTCTGGCGAATCACCCTCACCTGTTCTATCATATCCTGAACTAATTGAGGACCCAACACTACAGTCTCAGAGGTGTCATCCCAACAAACTGGACTCCTACATCTCCTCCCATATAAGGCCTCGAATTGTGCCATCTCGATGCTCGCATGGTAACTGTTGTAGGAAAACTCAATCAAATCCAGCCTCTCCTCCCAACTACCCCAAACTCCATCACAAGCTCTCAACATGTTTTCAAGGGTCTTGATGGTTCTCTCTGTCTGACCACATCAGTAGCTGGGTGAAAAGCTGTACTCGTCTTCAGGGTAGTACACATCATCTCCTATAACTCCTGCCAAAATCTCGAAATGAAACGTGAATCTCGATCTGACACTATATCCTTAGGAATTCCGTGTAGTGTGACCACGTTCTTCCTATATGTTAAGGCTAACTCCACCTAGCTCCAAGTGTCCTTTATAGGGACGAACTGAGTTGATTTAGTTAATCTGTCCACGATAACTAAGATCATGTTGTTACCCCTCTGTGATCGAGGTAGCCCCACAATGAAATCCATTGAGATCGACCCACTCGGCCGAGTAACACTTACCCGGCTGATTTTGGCTGACTCGGCCGAGTTGAGTCACAACTCAGCATCTACGAAGGAGGGGTGTTTTACTATTTTTGCATTGTACATAAATAGAGTGGGCGGGTAAATTGTAGTAAATGGGGAGCCATGTGACTAACATTTGTGATGTGTTATAGCGGTTCTAAAAATGACTTATACGGTAATTTGGAGCAAATGAAAATGAAAACAAATTACATGTTGCATATTAAGAGTAAAGATATTGCTATTTGTGATTTAAATAAGTGGAAGGTTAAAAATAAAAAATAAATGCTAAAATTGATTCGACTTATGAGTCATGATTTTTTTTTGTAAAGGTAATGTAATATTTATGCCAATAATATTTTGTACAATTCTTTGTGTAATGGTTTTAGTGGGCATATTCACTTATCTTTCTTATTCTTTTGGGTCTCCTAATAGTGAAAATGACAACTTTTATTGCATGACTATTTCAAATATTTTAAAAATGGTGTAAGAGCATCTCTAATGGACCGCTACAACACGTTGTAGCTTGATTTATCAATACGGTTTTTTAAGCTATTTTGATCTTCAACTATATATCACTCCAATGGTTGGATACAACATTTTCTAATATTATGGGTCCCACAATAAAATATTCCTCCAATCATAAACTTTATGTTTTATTTTATTTTTATTTTTCTAAACCTAGCTACATGTTTGGTAGAGCTACCATGCTCATAAGCTACATGCATATTTTTTTACTCCAATGGTAAGCTACTTGCTTGCTACTTCATAAATATTGCAAGCAAGTCCCTAAGCAAACCATTGGAGGTGCTCTAATGGGTAATTACAAGTGCACTAATTTTATTGTAGGTCCTGATCATCGTAATGAACAAAATATATATTAGTTCATGTATACTACATATGTGTTAAATAATTCTTTTCGCTTTTATCCGTAAATAATTAGTTTGTTTATCTTTAATATTATTAACTATATTAATCTAAAATTCTTAAAATAGACCCGTGAATTTCACGGGTTACAACCTAGTAATTAACATAATAGAGTATATTATACATTCCTGAAATAACTGCATGTATTTAGTATTAGGAATAATGTTGGCGGGCGTGGGATTGCCATGTAGATAATGATTATTCTTTTATACTATTATTATACAGATTTTCCCATGCAAATCAAACTAATATATCTTGTTATGAAATTTCAGGTTTTCTTAATCCATTTGGTTGGGAAGGGTGGCTAGTTTGGGCTGTAATTGGTTCGATTGGTTGCGCTGCATCATATTGGACCACGACCTACATAACTTCAGAACTTTACTCCGCAATGTACGAGGCACTGGTACGTGCCATGTGGTGGCCACCTAGAGCATTGCGCAAGACAAAGGTACATGCCTTTTGGACGTCCTATTTTTGGCAACAAATTTGTCATTTTCACATAAGTTTAAATTTTTAATCTAATTTGATAATTTTTTAAAACATTTTACTATATGTCATATAATGGTCTGACCAACTGTAACTTCCAATGTTTAATTGCAGATAAACAAAAGGAAGAAGAGGGAGCGCTCTCTCTGGCCTCATGAGTGGCGTCACGTGAACATCAGGACTTCCGCGAGGTAGAGAATTCACACCCATGAACTTTTGATGGATTTTTCGTTGCATGTGATTCTACTGTTTACCTATTTGCATATTGATAATTTACCAATTTGTTATTTGCAGAGTATTAGCGGTTATGGCAGTGGTGGTTCTCGGTTCAACTCTCGAGGAACTTTTCTACCGAGGATTTTTCATGGCCTCGATATCAAATTGGTTAGTTATTCTATTTAATTTGTTAAATTTTCATTAAAATTAATCGTTCTATTAAATTATATTATTTTCACTAAACTTTCTAACTATAATCTTTCTATTAAAACAATAAATTGCTAAACCTTTGACTGATGCTATTACTCGAGAATGTACGCATACTACGTATAAAACATAAAAGTAAATGGCTATTAATATTTCGTGATAAGAAAATAGAAATAATTTTCCTTAAAATTACTCCAACACATTACTCAATACTTTTGATTGAGTTTCAGTTCTAACTTAATAACGAGAAATATGAACAATTAATGACTAACTATTTATGAGATTTAGAGCTGGTTTGGTTACTATTTTAATTCATAGAAAGTCCAAGATCCCATTAATTACAATTTTTAAGAGTTTTTTTTTTTGGTATAAATGTGAGTTTTATATTACTTCCAAAGATTGATTACAAGCATTCAAAAAAGAGGTTACAATCAAAGATCATCGAATACTTTCAAGCCATAAACTATCCCTCCTAGTCAAGTGTTTATGTTTAAGTCTAATTCTTTCCATGATCACCCTTTTCAATTCTTCCACTACCAATTCAGGCCTCCTCAAACTCAAGTTAATTCTACACTCATTTCTTTGCAGCCAAATATGATACCAAGTAGCAGTAAGAGTAACACTGGCAACTCTCCTTTGCATCTTTGAATATCCTCTACTCGTATGCCCCAACTTCACCTGTATCCAAACCTCCATTGCCTTCATAATTCTCTTGCTGTATATACACTCCCAGAACAGATGTTCATGAGTTTCCTCTTGTTGCTCACAGATAACACACTTATCATGCTGACAGATACCCATCCGTCTCAATCTATCTCTGGTATTATGACCTTTCTGCTTAACCATCCAGCCATGTATAGCATGTTTGGGAACATTCCAGCTATCCCAAACATTCTTATACCAAGGAACTTTTGCATTCAGACCATTCATTCACAAGTTCCCAGAGCTTACAGTATAGCCCTTAGCATTAGCTACCCAAACACCATTCTGAAATCCCATACTCAACTTGTCCTTAATCTTGCATATATTCCTCCAGTTCCAATTGGAATCCAGAGGAGCTTGATAATCATTCCAACTTCTGCCTTTTAAATAAACATGGTCTATCCAGAGAACCCACAACCTATCCGCCTTAGTATGAATTCAACTTACTAACTTGGCAACAGTTGCCATATTCCACACCTTCACATTTTTAATATCCAAGCCACCTTCAGATTTCCTGCAAGTCATCCTTTCCCATGCTATGTGAGGTACTCTTTGATACTCAGAATGTCCACTCCAAAAAAATTTTCTACATAAGGCCTCAATTCTTTTCACAACTCCTTTGGGAATAATGAAAATGTTAGCCCAATAGTTGTGCAAGGTATTCAACACAGAGTTTATAAGAACCAACCTTCCTGCATAGCTTAACTTCCTAGCCCCAAGCCCTCTAATTCTGCTGCTTATTTTATCCAAAAGCATATTACAATCACCCTTCATCAATCTACCTGGCTGAATAGGTACTCCCAGATATTGAAAAGGCATATTTCCTTCTTTATACCTAGACACCTGCAGAATCTCTTGTTTAATAGCATTTGTCACTCCATTAAAAGACTTGTCAGCATTCACCATAAGACCAGATGCAACTGAGAATGTAGATAGGGATCTGAGAAGCACCATAATAGACTTTACGTCCCCTTTGCTAAACATCACCATGTCATCAGCAAACAGTAAGTGGGTCAGCTTCAAACTCTTGCATAAAGGATGGTATCTGAAATACCATCTTTCTGTTGTATAGTTGAGGATCCTTGTTATATATTCCATACAGATACAGAAAAGCAAGGGGGATATCGGATCCCCTTGCCTCAAGCCCCTATTACCCTTAAAGTAACCAAAGTGAGCACCATTGATATTCAGAGTGTAAGTAGGGGTAGTAATACACATCAACAGCATCTTCCTGAACCCCTCAGGGAAGTCCAAAGCTATTAGCATCTGTTCCACAAACCCCCATTCAATAGAATCATAAGCCTTTTGGAGAGCCAATTTAAAGATGCACCTTGGAGTGGAATTCCCTCTATTATACTTCCTCACTAGATCCTGACATATTAGTATATTTTCCAGTATACTTCTATTCTTAACAAATGCCCCTTGGTTTTTACTAATAAGGTCAGGGAGAATCAAAGCCAACCTATTGCACATAATCTTTGAAATGGACTTATAGATGACATTGCAACACGAAATTGGCCTAAACTGCTTCACATTAGTAGGCCTGTCCACCTTAGGAATCAAGGTAATTATAGTAGAGTTCACCTGAGATAACAGTTTACCAGTATGGAAGAAATCCAGAACAGCATCAGTGCATCACACACCTCTCTTCCAACAATATCCCAAGCATCACGAAAAAACTGACTTGTGTATCCATCTGGTCCTGGTGATTTGTCCTTAGGGATACTAAAAATACTTTCCTTCACCTCTTCTGCTGTAACTCTTGACATCAGAATCTCTCTATGCCTCTCAGTACAGCAATTGCCCTGCCTCACTACATGGATAGCTACTGGAGTAGTCTCCTTTTTAGACTCCAATAACTCCTTATAGTACTCCAAGAAAGCCAGTTGTATCTCATCTCCATTCATACATTGTCTTCCATCTGAAACACTTTGTTTTGAATGCATCTTTTCTTAATTGCTCTATGAAAGAAGGCTGAATTTAGATCTCCTGCACATGCCCATTGGATCTTTGCTTTTTGAGCTAGAAAACTATCCCTAGCAGTCATCATTTCCCTCAAACTGGGAGCCAAATCCATCTCCTGATTCACCAGCTCCACATCTCCTGGATTCATCATCAATTTTTCCTGAATCTCTTTTAAAGCCAGACTTGCAATATTAGTGTTATTCTCTATGTCAGAATAACAAGTAGAGTTAAGCTTTTTCAACACAGGCTTCAGACTTTTTGATCTTTTAACTACATTGAACATTTTTGTCCCTCCATAATTCATACTCCAAACTCTATTTACATCCACTAAGAATTGGTCAGCCTTACCCCACATATTAAAATATTTGAAGCACTTCTGTCCTCCAATATTCATTCTTCTATTAACCACAGTACATGGACAGTGATCAAAGAGCCCCTCAGGATGGAAATGAGCCACATAATCCTCAAAGTTTGCATGCCATTCTCCATTGCCCATGACTCTGTCTAGCCTACTATATCTTCTATCAGTACTTTCTTGCTTATTTGTCCAGGTATACATAGCCCCAGTAGCTGCAATATCCTCCATACTACATAAAGACACACATTCTTGAAAATGTTCCATTTCAGCCTCTGTTGAATTTCCCCCTAGACGTTCAATTGGTGATAAAACTGTGTTGAAATCACCCATCCACACCCAAGGCCCCTCATACTCATTGGCCACCTTCTTGAGGAAGTCCCATAACTCCATTCTTTCATACAACCCATTAAATGCATAAATCATAGTAAGCATAAAACGACTTCCATTGCCTCTGTCCAAAACCTTCATATGAATATATTGAGCATTATAGTGTAGTACTTCAATATCAAATAAATTAGGCTTCCAGAAAACCCAAATGCGACCTCCTTTATGCCAACTGCAGTTTGTAGTTATGCTCCAACCCTCACAAAGAGTACTAGTTTTATTGATAAGACTAGAAGGCTTAAGTTTAGTTTCTAACAAACCAAATAAACCAACATTATAATTATTCATAAACCATTTCACTTGTTTCTGTTTATTCAGGTCATTAAGACCCCTAACATTCCAGAATCCTAAACTAGTCATGATTCCCACTGTTAGGTGGATCCTTCCCAGCATCTACTGCCCTTCCATCAGGAGAAATGTTACTATTGAGCACTTCTGCAAAAGAAAACTGTCCAAATCTCCCTGATAATCTCACACCAGCCATACTGCCTTGCTTGTTCATTCTATGAATCTGTTTAGCAGGAGTATTCCTACCTTCTGCCTGCATCTCATCAGCCCCTAAAGTTGGGAATACTTCTGGTGTAAATAGTACTGGTTCAGTAGTAGGTATCTCAGGAGGCTTAATTGTCTGCCACCTCTGTGTAGGTTTAGGTAAACCACCCATCACATGCTTCCTCATTTCCTTCATTTTTTTCTGATACACCACCTTTCGACACTGCTCCTTTTTATGACCAATCCCATTACAGTGTAGGCAAGTTATAGGCTTCCATTCATACCCTATGCCCACTATAACCTCCTTCCCTTTCTCATCCAAAAATTTAACCTTATCAGGCAGTACTTGATCCATCTTTAGTTCCACAAGAACCCTAGCATGATTTAAGACAATCTTTTCTTCAGTATTCCTATCCCTTCTCACAAAATTGCCCACAAGAACAGCAATCTTAGGTAAGCAAGATCCCCAAAATTTAAGTGGTAATCCAGACAATTTAATCCATACTGGCACAATATCCACTTTAGTTTTAACAAAATCCATATCCATATTCATCTCCTTCATAATGACAGGCTTATTTTCAAACAGGTAGTATCCAGATAACAGTAAAGCATCCCTATCATCTATACTCCTTAATCTGACTATAAAACAACCATTATCAAGAAAAGATACTTTCTCTACTCCATATTCCTCCCAAGCATTATACACAAACTCCTCAATAGCCCCCCATGGAGGATTAGCACCCAAAATATAACAGAAAATAGCAGATTGCCAGAAGTCTACCTCATGTTGTATATCATCCTGTGTAAATTACAGTAGATCTCCAGGTTCCTGCTCCTCTGTTATAGTCTCCAACAATGGTATATTCCTCCCTCCTTGACGAAGAACCCATCCATCGTCCTCATTCAACAATTCCTCCTCATTCAGTTCAAAAGGTGGAATCCCCTGAATCTTACTAATTGTGTCAGTTCTTGAGGATTCACCATCATTTGGCCCTCCAAAAACAACAGTAGAAATTCCAGGATTTTCAGTTTGTTTACTACCATTATTTTTTTGCCTTACACGATCATCTTTATTGAGTGATTTTGAGGATTTTGATGCAGAATTAAAACCATGATTTTGTGTTTGATTAGTATTTCTGACAGCCGTCATTGTAAAATATCTCGTTAGGGTTTTCTCAAATTCAGAGCTTTTCTCTCTCAGCTTTCTCTCTCATGATTTTTTGTAGCAGTGAACATTACATTTTAAGAGTTGTTTGATTATCCTATAAGTAGAAAAATGGAAGAACTCCAACTTCCCCATACGTTCTAATTTCCGTATGATGTGGGAAGTTAATGACCGACCCCTCTTCATTGTACTTCCCACGTTTATCATAGTTAAAATGACTTTTTTACCATTATGATATACTCGGAAAAAAAAGATTGATCGTATTCTTTCATTTTATATCCCTAATTCTTTTTACCCTAGACCCCATTTTATTATCTTCCTAATTATGTTCCTAATTAGTCGAACTAGTAATATCTCGGAACTTTAGAGTTCCGAATTTTGAGTTTGAGCGTTTTCTTTTCCTAGCAATGATGGTGATTTCACTCGGATTTTTTTTTTAAGAATTATGTTTAATTTATTTTATGCTAATGATTTGGTTGAGTTATGACTACATATGGACGGTTTAGACAATTTAATCTATTTTATATATAAAGTTATATAGAATATTTTTGATATTATTTGGCAAGTGCAGGCTATCCACACCTATGTCTATAGTGCTCAGCTCTCTCTTATTTGGAATTGTTCACAAGACCATGACACAGTTACCATTTGTCTTCCTCACAGGTATAAGATTTTCTAAAATATTAACTTTTACTTATGTTAGTCGTATTGGTTGCGTGTGTATACTCCAATGAAAATAAAACTAAAACTGAGTTTAGCCAAATTAACTCACTCATGGGCTCGAGTTATTTAGGAAAATAAGATTCTATTTTATTATCGAAAGGTCGTGGGATACAATTATCGGGATTCTCTTGATTACATCTCTAGGAGATTTAGGTTTTGATAGTGTTACGAGGGTCTTATCAACTCAATCTCGTAAGGAAATGATGGGCTCCTTCTATGACTTATTTCATTCTACCCACCATTTGGTAACGGGAAGATGGGGTTATTTGACTTAACCCATCTGCTCCCCCTCTTATCCCTAGGGTCGGAGTTGTATTTATAGTAGTAGTTTAGAAGGCAAAATATAAAATGAGTCTTCTATAGTATCTTGAGATATTATCACAATCTTTTTTGATAATTATATCTAAATACTAAATATATTAAAGAGTAAATTAATAATTACTCCCACTTATATACCACTTTTCTAAAATAAGTTCCTTTTAAAAACTTTTTATTAAATTAGTCTTATAATTATAAGTTACAGCCAAATTGGTATCGGTCAAAATTCATATTTTTCGTTTTTACGGCTACTTTTCGGACGAAATTACCCTTTTGGGCTCTTTTATAATTAAAGCCTTCCTTCTTATTTATACTCCTCACTCTCCTTCATTTATCCCTCTTCTTTTAATCTCCAAATTTTCCCCTATTAAGGGGATGTTCATTTTTTCATTGAATCGTGTTTGTTAATTTGTATAGTTTTCATCTTTAATTAAAGGGATATTCTACAGTGTACCCCCGTATTTTTCGGTTTTCTACTTTGTACCCCTACATTTTTTAATTTCTATGGTATTCCCTTAAACTTCTTACTTATTCTCCATAATGACCTCCTCTAAATCTCCATTAATTTTATCACTATAAAAAGTAGTAATTTGACATTTATTTTGACTCATTAATGTGGTATCACCATTCTATATAGGAAGTATCACAAATAACTTTAAATAAGCATAAACGTCTATTAAAAACATATGTTATGAAGCATGAAATAAAAATAGCAATTTGATGAAACTGAGTTAGATTTGTATACTATTTGGTTGGCTAATGTTAATTCGGCAAACTAATAAGTAAATGGGTAGGTTGTCGAGTAATTAAAATGTTAAATAAACGATTTAATAGATAAATGAAGAAATTAAACTAGTAAAGCCAATAAATAAGGTCATTGCATAGACCTAATGTACAGAGTTTAAGGGCATACCATAGAATTTAAAAAATCTAGGGGTACAACATAGAAAATTGAAAAATTCGAGGGTACACCGTAGAATATCCCTTAATTAAATTGACATATGCTAACCCAGAAATTAGGATTTCAAACCCAGATTCGGGGGATTTTCAAACGCAGATATTTAAAACCCAAATTTGGGGATTTCAAACCCAAAAATTATGGTTTCGATACCAAATTTGGGGATTTTTCAAACCCAGAAATTATGAACCCAAATTTGGAGATTTCAAGCCCAAAAATTAGGGTTTCCAACCCAAATTGGGGATTCTTCAAACCCAAAAATTAGGGTTACAAACAAGTCTATCATACAAAACAGAAATTAAGGAAATCAAATCAATTAAACTATAAAAAAGAATGGTGAAGAAAGCTTATAGCAATGATTCTGAAATTGGCACAATCTAGGGATGAATAAACAATGTTGAATCTAGGGGGAGAAATTTGGTGTGAAATTTGAATGACGGTGAAAGTGTGGGTGAAGATGAATGAAACAGTTTAATTTGTGGGGTGAAAATGAGTCTAAATTGGGAGAAAAAGAAGAAACTCAAGTGTCATAGGTTATGTTTTAACGCAAGCACAAAATGGTCATAAAATATGACTTTCCACCGGAAATCCCATTTGGGTGTAACTTATGACCAAGGAGTTATTTTAGAAAAATGATATATATGAGGGAGTAATTATTAATTTAGTCTATATTAAATACAAAAATATAAATTTTAGGTGTTTGTTAATGTGGTTTGGTCGCTCTCCCTTTCCACATAGTTTTGATTAACTTACTTCTGTAAAGGATGATTGATGTGTTGTGGCTCTGGTTTGTGATTTCAGGATTGGTCTTAGGGCTAATTTTCGCCCAAACACGCATGCTGGCTACTTCAATAGTAGCCCATTCGTTGTGGAATCTCTATACCTCACCCTGGTCATCTCTCAGGTAAACATATTTACTTTTAAGGCTTTTATCTAGCATATTTTTTTCCAGGCAGTTAGGTAAACAAGGCTCTCTCCAATTTCAGGCTCATTTAGGTAAATAAGGCTCTCTCCAATTTTTATGCAATTCTTTCTGCGTTGCTTTAAGTAGAATATTTAGTCGATGAATGGTGATTGAAGTAAGTGATCAAATATTAGGGATTTTTATTCATAATTCAAGCATGATACATTAGGGGTATTTATACAAGAGATCTAGGTGACTAATTCTAATTTCTAACCCTAGCTAGTCTAGATACAATTGTACAATTTTAATATAAATATATATTTGGGCTTTTTTCGAACGACGTAGTAGTCTCCAATGTTTTCAAAACACTTATTTGAGTAGTTTTTTTAGATTTTCATTAGGAATAACATTATATCCCACATTGAAAAAATTAGGTGAACAAAGAAAGTTTTAGTATATAATTATATATTTGAGCTTTTTTGAACGACGTGATAGTCTCCAACTTTTTAAACTACCTAATTAAATATTTTATAAATTTTAATATTTTAATTAGGATTAGAAATAAAGTTGATTATTAAATATTTTATATATTTTAATATTTAAATTAGCATTAGCAATAAAGTTGATTATTAATTTTATGAGTAGCTATTATTTTAATTAGTATTAACAATATATTCCACATCTAAAAAGAGAAGAATAAAGAAAGTTTTTTAGATTTTAATTAAGATTAACAAGATATCTTTTTTTTTTTTTTATTTTAATTAGTATTAACAATATATCCCCAACTAAAAAGAGAAGAACAAAGAAAGTTTTTTAAATTTTAATTAAGATAAACAATATATCCCACATCTAAATATTAGGAGAAAAAAATAAAAAAGATGAGTACCAAATATTTTAGGGTTATTTAATGTCAATACTCTGAACTATAGAGGTCCTTCTCAAAATACTATGAACTATGTTTTAACTCAAATTACTATGCACTAATATACCCCCAATCCTTGAACAGAATTACCAAATTTTTTAGCTGTTGGAGCAGGTAATTATTATAAAATGACGAACTTACCCTTTCCGCCCACAAGTCCCTGGCCTCGTCGATTTCTTCTTGGGAATATGGCAGTCGGTGTTTGAAAACCTGTAAATAATACACAAAATTCTAGCTTTAATAATAATACAAATTAATTAACAAGTGATACGGATAATACCAAAGAAAACATTTGAAAACAACATAAGATTTGGATCAAGAGTCATAATAATTCATCCATGGCAGGAAGTTGATGCCTTCATTTCAAGAAGTACATAATAATTTAATTTCATAGATCCAGGCAAATAATAATTGACAAATAAAACATCGACGCAGTAAACGCTATACGGGGTATATATTTCGCCACTTACAAGTCACAATTCACAGTTCATTAACTAAACACAACTAACATTAGGCACCATAATGGTCACGGGACACCATCCGAAAGTACACAAACACACAGCTCATTAACTAAACACAACTAACATATGGCACCGGATTGGAAATCAAGCACGTTTATGAAAATATTTACGAGTTTTATAGTGGAAGGATAATCTGACCTCTTCGATAGGTGCAGTCGGATTAGCTCGAGTGACTATTTCTAGCATGTACCTCATTACGTAGTACCCGCATTCAATGTCACCTTGCTGACGCGCACACTGCAAAGAGATAACGACAAATTAAACCAAAATGTTCTGTACTAATATAATTGATGATTAGGCTGTCCTATCTAGTAAACAGTTAACAAATTACCAGTGTTTTCAGCCATGTTGGTGTTTGAGAACTCATTCTTGACCCACCATTGAAGCCGTAAATTCTTACAGATCTATACAAATGTTTCAATAAATAATTGTCAGCCACATTATTGGTTCCATCAACTTGTGGATTTTCATCAAAAAAAAAACAACAATGCACAAGCTGTTTGTAACAGTTCATTCTCTCTGTCCAACATATTATAGCCGGACCTAAGCTTTGTCACTCTAATCTATGGTTTATATCCAGACAAGATGAACGCTTTGATCCAGGGAATCAGGAATAAGTGCAAGAGATAGAAGATGACTTCAAGACTTCAACATGGGTTTATAGTAGACATGTTTCCTGGTTATATCAGTGTGTTGTCCATTCTTAGTGTTCTTTCAACATTCCCCCAATTCACGGGAGACATCTTAGTCCTCTTTAAGTAATCAAAAGCATGAGGAACATAGGCCAAACCTTGACCTTGCACACTGCTACCAAGAGCTCTCATCACGTTGGTAGGCCTTGGGCCTTTTAAACCAAAGAGTGTTTGTCATTTTGCGCTTGTGAATGGAATGCATATATGAGTGTTGTCTCATAAGCAATTCAAACTTCAAAGTATGTTCTTGGACTTCAGATTGCCATGTATTACGGTCTATCATTTCACCTCAAACGACAACGACTTTTTTTTGTAAGAAAAGAAAACTCGGTCTATCATTTCACCTCAAACGAGTAGGACACCGATGTACACGGCCGTATCAATGAAAACAAAGACCAAAAGATAAATATATCATTGTTAATTGTTAATTGTAGATTATCAACAAACAGAAGTAAACTGAAATCATCTAATTTGAAGCAATCTAAACTTGAATCAACCAATAAACAACCAAGTTCACTAACATCACAAATCACAATCTAACCCTGTGAATCAAGAATGCTAAATCAAGTGTCTTTACTGCACTCGTATTTTTTTTATTCAAGGGTTTAGCTCTTGATCTTGATCAGCATCATGATACAGATTGACTAAAAAATACACAACACTTTGTTTATCTTTGGTTTCGCCATAAAGACCGAGGAAAAAGGAGAGAGCCTATTGGATGACACAACACTTTGCTCCCGACCTAAATCCCTTCTGCACATACCAGACCAGCGTCTGGCACCCACTCCCTGCCAGCGTGAGTACAACCTACTGCAGAATGCTCAGTTCAATTGAATGAACTCCATTCCAGTAGCATTTACACTTGCCCCAGATGGCTCATTTCCCTGCACTAATACACTGCCATTTAATCACTGCTCATGCAGCATATACAGTTCCAAAAGATGCATCCAGTCCCTGCATCTGCACAGACTGTTGCACACTTGCCATCAGACCCAGAAAATCAGAGCCTATGACCAGCATATATACATCCTAAGCCAGAACAGATCTCATCCCCATTCATCAATTGCAATAAAATGTGATTTTCATTTCATGCTAATGTCTGATACAAACTAACCACAAAATTACTGACTGATACAACTAACACTGAAAATGTTTGACACAACCAACATACAACATGTCTATGCAACCAGCTAACCAAAGTCTGATACAACCATTGTTTACTACACTAAATACCACACAAAAATCAAACATTAATCAATTTGCTACTTTTTTGACGGAAACCGAACTTAAGTTAGTTTTAAATGTTCGGGTTAAGTTAAATGACCATCTTACCCTTTCCTTAATAAACCAATTCCTGTTAAAAAATTTACCCATCCGTCTCCCTCCCCCATAAAAGCTCACGGTAAAGTAATTATTCCTGCCGCCATTTGGTTCAGTTGTTGCAGGGAGGGCAGACAGACGTGGAAGCGAACATGGGTCTGCACTCTGCAGACAGACGTGGCAGCGAACATGGTTCAGTTGCATTTGATTTTGTTGATGGGTTTTTTAGTGTTTAAGTTGTGTTGTATAACTTTCGTGTGCAGTAGTGTATGAAAAAAATTGAGGTACATTTTAGGTCGCTTTTGTCAAAAAACTTAATTTATAAGAAAACTCTGTAGTCTGTACTATAAAAGTACCGAGGTTAAACTTATGCATCAAATTAAATTGTGTTCTTTCTCATCTCTCCATAGAACTACAACCAAAGATGGTAAAGTCTGGCCTAAAATTAATATATTGCAAACAAAAACAGAGTTTATATATCTTTATGGGATGTGTATTGACCTTAGGGCATGCTTTTCAGATGGGGCAAGAGGAGATAAGTTCCAGCGGAACATCATACCTCAATCGCACAGAGGCTGCAAATGTTGAAAAGATAGTGACTACCTTCTTAAGAAGCGGTGTGGTTCCTAGTCAGGTCTGTTTGAGTTCACATTCAGTCCCTGTGATTTTTTCCTTTTTCATATAAATATTGATACTTTTGTGCTTAAATATCAAATATACTTACTAGTTCAATTGTCGAATATGCTACAGATTGGGGTAATTACACCGTATGAGGGACAAAGGGCATATATTGTGAACTACATGGCAAGAAATGGTTCCCTCAGACAGCAACTTTACAAGGAAATTGAGGTACAATATTGTGTAATTACTATTTTCTGTTTGTTGTGAAGGTTTTGCAGGGGCTGGCAGAGGCAGCACTGACTGCATTTGATGCAAAATGCACTGGAGACGCTGTAATGCAGATGAGATGACGCATTCTTTCAGAGTAGTTTCCACATTCTGTACAGTTTTTGCTGGTTTCTTGAATTCTGACAGTACTTACTTTCGAGTTTCATAATACATAAATTATTAATAGGCACTTATTTTATAAAATGGGGTTAAGTTCACACAATTCAGTATATTCTCACTCGTTTCTTGAATATTTATAGTACTAATTACCATTAGTGTAACAGAATGAATTGTTATTATGTTCTTGTTTTGTTAATGAGGCCATTTTTTGCTCATTTTTTCACTCGTTTCATGATTTCTGACACTACTCTACTACAGTATTTACTACCACAACTCTCTATTTTACTTTATTTTTCCTTTTTAGGGTCCAAACTAACATGCTCTTGTTTTCACTCTCTTGGACCATGGCAGAGCTGAATATAAACGTTCTCTGAAGTCTCTTACGAAGGAAGAGGGCAAAGTAGTGTTATTTTGGACAATGTAAGGATGTATATTCATTTGCGATTTCAGATCATATTAGTAATGGCCAATTCTTTGCATACTAGTAATGGCCGAAATCAAAACGCAAGCATGATGCATTTTCTTATTATAAGAACTGAAATCCCAATGCTTTGTCTTTTTGTACTTGCATTTCCCAGAATCTACATTGCAACTATATTAAGAATTCTATTTACTTTGATCATGTTTTATCAACCATCTCTTGAGGACGTTTTCAGCGGCGGTATTTCCTTTTCTTTATTTTTTTGATTTCGTAATTATCAGTGTATTTGTGTAATGAACTAATGTAGCTTGTTGTTGATTTTCAGATATGCTGGATCCATTTAATCTACAAGAAGGGTGGCTCTTGTGGGCTATAATTGGTTTTATTGGTTCCAATACTGCTACACTAGGGTCAAATTTTATCACAAAATACTCTAAAAGACGGCGTCACAACAAGGTTAAGCTTATACAAAACACGCTAGCTGGTTTGATCATCTTTTTATGCTTTAGTACTCGGAATATATTATGGACTTGGACTGATTGCTGGTTTTCATGCTTGATTTCAGACTAAAGAATCAATTTTAGGTTATTGGATTGGATCACTAAATGGCAGGTAAAGATGTCACTAACAATGTCAATAACAATACCTGTGTATGAAAAATATTTCTTTGAAGTGTTGGGCACAGCGAAGGGCACCAGCATGGGCGTCCACGCTCCTAAGATAATTTTAAAACGGACCTTTCTAGCTAAAATTTTCGAATGTTTTGCCAAGCAGTTGCTTCTCTTTATATTGAATTACAACATCGTTCGTCTTAAACTTTCTAGTTAAATTTTTTAGAAAAAGTTAGTGTGTGATGCCCTGCCGCTAAGTCGAGGTGCGCGGCACACATTCAAAGAGAAGCCTCGAGGCAAAATAGTTTTCTATGATTTCCGCAAAGACATTAATTGACGGATCCCATTCTTCCTATCTGCAGTATACTGGTTCCGTTGGTAATGGTAGCGCTTTTAATCCCTCCAGTGGTGGAAGAATTTGTATATAAGGGATATCTGATAGCATGGTTGACCAAATGGTGCGTAACATAACTGAACACCCAACTTTTAAATTGTTTTTCCTTGTTCAGACTTGAGTAAGTTTTGGTATGGTTTGGTGCAGGCTAGTAACACCAACTTTCGTGGTGATTTGTTTTTTTATGGCTGCATTTTATCAATGGAATGGGGAACAATTGTCTCATCTCTTTATTGGTGGTATGGAATGTTGCTGAATTTGCTTCGGAATTTTAAATAATGCTTTATAATTATTTTTAGCATTAGTAGTACCACTTGTTCTCTTGTTGAGATGAGAGTTCACTCATGACGGTCCGAAGGATGATTCATGTCGGCCAACCCCAAAATATTTTGGGACTAAGGCTCTGATGTTGTTGTTGTTGTTCCAAAGGATGATTCATGTCAGCCGACCCCAAAATATTTTGGGACTAAGGCTCTGATGTTGTTGTTGTTGTTCCAAAGGATGATTCATGTCAGCCGACCCCAAAACATTTTGGGACTAAGGCTCTATGTTGTTGTTGTTGTAGTAGTACCACTTGTTCACGGAGTCCGGAACAATTTCCCCATCGCTTTGAATGCCATTATTATTATGATAAGGTGAAAGCTTGAACGTTATTTTGCTAAGTATTTGAAACTTCTAAACAGATGCTTCACAGGGTTCTAACCCTGATTAGACTTGACAAGAGGGTCATTAGGGCCAAGGATGGGTCTTTTTTGCGTCTGGCATTAACAAGTCCTTTAAATACTGTTTAGGAATAGATGAAAGTGGGCACGTGGGCCCTTGGGCTTGCACCCTAGCAAGGCCCATGATCTGTTTTAGCACGACACGTGATTGACACAATCCACCATGACACGGTGAGGTGAGCCCACGCTGCGGGCCGTTGTCGAAGTTTTGAGATAAAAGTGTCTAGCATAGGCGCGGCACACTTTGGCAAGTTCAAAATGCACAGAAATAATGCTCAAGGGGAGAAAGGGGAGGAATTACTTGGACACGCCCAAGTACAGCACGCTATGGGCAGCCATTTCCATTTCCATTTCCATTTCACCGGCACAACACGACACAATTTCCATCTTCTCGTGCTTAGGCCATGCCAATTTCTTCTCTTAACACGGTGGGAAGGCACGGCCCAGCGCGATCCACTTTCATCTCTAGGTTTGAGTCATGTTAGTGCTGGTGGAGCAGGTGTTGTCGGTAGCTTAATGTATTTGGTGAACAGGAGACAATTTGCACTCATTTTCAGTGATGTTTTACCTTTTCATATTAGGACTGAATTTCAGACTTCTGACTCTGGGATGTGTTTTTTTTTGTTATTTCAGTATTAGCTTTTGTTTTAACATTTGCTAAAACTCGTAATTTGGGGAGCTTTGTGGCAATGAATTATCTCTGGTTTAGTGTACAAGTCTCCATATTGTTTTTCATCTTTATGAGGTAAACCTCCTTCCTTCCAGGCTTTCAGTAACTTCGTTTTGGGCTACTTTTTGGGCTTTAAGGCCTAAGAAATTAAATTCTCTGCAATTTTCAACAAGGCGATTGTTCAGTCAAGGAATCAAGCTCTTGCATCCGGGGAAGGTCAGCTCTCGTTCTCGGAGCTCTCATTCTCGGAGCTCTCATTCTCGAAGGTGAGCTGCATTTTCTCTCCGCTCTTATGTTCTCATTAAGATTTAGGGGGTGTTTGTTTCGTGCATGGGTAATGGACTTGGAATTTGAGTGATACGGGGTTTGAACTTGATTTTTCATACCTTATGTGGCTGGTCAGTGTGACAGAAGATATGTGTGGTGGCGGTGTCCTAGGTGAAATTTTATTAGGTTCTGACTTCTGAATAAGAGACTAAAAAATGACGAGTACAAAAATGTAAAAGACGTATGTGAAAGAGTAAATTTCGTGTGAAAAATGTAAAAATAACTTTCGTGTGCAGTAGTGTATGAAAAAAATTGAGGTACATTTTAGGTCGCTTTTGTCAAAAAACTTAATTTATAAGAAAACTCTGTAGTCTGTACTATAAAAGTACCGAGGTTAAACTTATGCAGCAAATTACATTGTGTTCTTTCTCATCTCTCCATAGAACTACAACCAAAGATGGTAAAGTCTGGCCTAAAATTAATATATTGCAAACAAAAACAGAGTTTATATATCTTTATGGGATGTGTATTGACCTTAGGGCATGCTTTTCAGATGGGGCAAGAGGAGATAAGTTCCAGCGGAACATCATACCTCAATCGCGCAGAGGCTGAAATGTTGAAAAGATAGTGACTACCTTCTTAAGAAGCGGTGTGGTTCCTAGTCAGGTCTGTTTGAGTTCACATTCAGTCCCTGTGATTTTTTCCTTTTTCATATAAATATTGATACTTTTGTGCTTAAATATCAAATATACTTACTAGTTCAATTGTCGAATATGCTACAGATTGGGGTAATTACACCGTATGAGGGACAAAGGGCATATATTGTGAACTATATGGCAAGAAATGGTTCCCTCAGACAGCAACTTTACAAGGAAATTGAGGTACAATATTGTGTAATTACTATTTTCTGTTTGTTGTGAAGGTTTTGCAGGGGCTGGCAGAGGCAGCACTGACTGTGCATTTGATGCAAAATGCACTGGAGACGCTGTAATGCAGCGTGTTTAGACGTTGTTCTGCTCGAAGCGACGGCATTGCTTGCTCCCTGGTTCTCCGGGAAGACTAGACTCAAATACGGCTTAAGACTTTGTACAAGACTTTGCTTGCTCCCTGGTGCTCCATGAAAGAAGGTGGTTGCGGAGCCACGGCTTAAGACTAGACCAAAAGAAACGTTAGACTTCGACCTTGTTGCTTCTTCCTTTGACTTCTTTGCATTCATTTTAGCTCTTTTAACTTTAAAGAGCTCAGTCATCGAGCTTTTATACGAATAGGCCGAAAACGCTATCTTCCTGTCAAAGCTAAATGAAGTTAATCATTTCGATGCGTAGGAACCCTTATACATCATCTTCTTCCAATTGATTGTTTTGCTGTATATAAAACGCGGAATTATGCTGTTTGCTGTATATAAACCACGAATTTTTCAAACCAAAACCTCAGATTTCTCACAATTTTTCAAACCAAAACCTTCGCATTCCATTAACCATATTTCAAACTTCAAGGTTGTGAACCGTCATCGAAAGGTAATTTTTTTAATTTATTTGGCTTATTTTTGGTATCGTTCAGTTTACTGATGGTGTTTAATCGGTAGGATTGAAACAGTTAGTCTTGCCGTTCGGTTCAATATAGGACCTGTAATTCCCGGGAATCAGTAATTCATATAATTATTAGCTTCATGTGAATTGGGAAAACCCTCTATAATGGAAGAATTGGAGTTTTTATGGAGTTTTAATTCATGGGGTTTTGAGCTCCCATGAATATTCACGTGTTTTAGAAAGGTAACCAAACAATCCCTATTATTTATTAATAATCCGAACATAATTGTACATGCATTTCGTGAGATGGGCACTATCCATTTTCATTTATATAGTGCTCGTCTACAACGAGACAAGCTGTGTGGATGAGATTCCAAAATTGGTGAGTTGTTTGTTTGCTCCAAATCCCATGAATTAGAATTTTGAATGAATGACAATCTATCGGGAGGAGAATAAATGAATAATGAGCTATTTCCTTCATCCCAATCAATTCTATACATTTGCTTTATTCACGTTTGCTGATACCCGTTTTCTTTTGTTAATATCTTTAATTAAATATCGATAAATTAGAAAACTTTGATAGTCACAAACTCACAATGTACTCCGTAAAACAATTTAAACAAGATCTCACATGAGTCATGACTATTTTTTCTGTAATATATTAGAAGTTGTGTCGAAAATTCACTCGGCATATAAATAGTGCCAAAAAAAGTAAAATGTATAGAATTGATTCGAATGGAGTACTTCTGTCTTCAATAATCAATATCCAATTTATGGCATTGTATTCTACCGCGAACTCTTCAGGTCTTCATCATTACTTTTGTACTCGTATTTTTATTGGTTATTCATACCATTACTACAAGTTGTACAAAAAATCATAAGTATGAGCTTTTTTTTATTAATAAAAGTACTACAAGTTGTATAAAAAACTATAAGTATGAGCTTTTTTTATTCCATTTATGGAAATGTATCATATGGAATCGAATGGACCAAAACAGAATATGTATCAAATGGAAAAAAAATGGAGGGAGTATGATATTAGGATTTTTCTTTTGTATGGGACTTGGGTGCAAGGCTGGAATGGTGGTAATTTTAACAAGGTTGTTTGAGTCATTTCAATTACTGCTGGCAGTGGGCCGTGCTGGGCCGGCCCGCGTGCCGGCCCACCGTGTCAGACCCTATAAAATTGCCGTTTGTGTCGTGTTTTTTGGCCTACCGTGTCGTGTCGTGCTTGACCCGATGACTGAAAGCCCAGCCGTGGCCCGCCCATGGTACGGTACGGTGGATTTGCGTGTCGGCCGTTAGGGTCAGACCCCTAAGGGTCTGGGTAGGGTACCCGACCCACTGTCATCCCTAGTTTACTCCACAACAATGCGCTGCAATTTGTTTTTTTTTTTCAATTGATTGTATCGAATTTTAGGGTTAATGTCTAAAATTTGTTTGGAAAAAATTGATGAACCCTAATTACTTTCAATTTGAGAAACTTTTAATTTGGGGAAAATTGATCATGAACCCTAATTACTTTCAATTTGGGGAAATTGAAGATAATGAATAATACTAGTTAGTTTTAAGAGAAAAAGGAAACAATAAAATTAGAATTCAATTAAATTGATCAAACTAGTATTTGAATAAAATGGTGAACTAGATTATGTGGTATTGTTGAAGAAATGGAGAATTAAAGAGAAGATAGTTGTGAAATGGTTTTTTGGATGAATATAAGGAGTCCTAAGATTGAAGGTAAGAGTATTTTAATCGTAAAAAATGAACTTAAGTTACAAAAATTCAATTTGACATTAGTTTTCAGCCGGAGTTAATGTTTTGGTTGTAATTTACTATCAAAAGTAATATTATGGCTATAATTTTCAAAAAAAAATTATAAAACTGTAATTTTCAAAAGGCTGTAATCAACAATTTTCTCTATATAGTATAATAATATTGTACTCCGTACGTAATACTATATAATCAAAATGCATGGAGGTTGAAAATCGACATGCTTGGATTTCAAGAGTTTGACCCGATTATTTAACTTTGGTTGCACGCTTGGTGCACTTAACCCAAGGGATTATGCAACGGACAAAAAAGTCTTTAAACGAGGGTGAGGGGCTTAGGTTTTTGGGGTTTCTTTTTTTAAGTTCCCTAGCTTGACTCCATTTGACTTCATTATTCCGGTTTCAATACTCACATTTTTTTTTTCATTTAACTAAGTGACGTTACTTCAGTGCTAAATGAGTTAAACCTTAAAATTTACAAAAATGCAAGAATTGAGAGGCATCAAATTCAATTATCAGTTGGGGCAATGACCACTTGACCACTGCAGCCCTCGGAGAGGTGATTTACATAGTGCATGTAGTGGTGCAAGAATGCATGCGTCCGAGAATCAAACCCTCGTCACCAAAAAAAAAGGAAAAAAATACTCACATTTTATTTAGCTTGGCTTAAGTGTTCAAATTCTTGAATAAATCTTGGTCTATCTCGTTGTCTCAATCAATAGTTTACATTTACTTTACTGGCTATTTAGCATATTACTACCTAATAAGTTTAAAATTTTACATCTTACTACCTAATATGTTCAATTATTCAAATAACAACCTAATAAGTGGAAAAATTGACAGATTACTACCAAAATGACGGAAATTGCTAAAAAAATGACGGAAATCAGATTATTTCGCCCCGTTTAAATTTAAAACTTAATTTAATACCTAAATTACCCTCCTCTCCTTCCTCTATTAAAACACCTTTCTCCTCCAACAAAAACTCACTTCCCTCTATTCTCCATCAATGTCGCTCCAAACCTAGATTCTCAATACAATCTTCAAGCTCAATCTCACATTATAATATTTTGATACAACCAAACAATTAAAAACCGCAAAGTAATTTTTCTCGTTGATAAGGGATGAAATTATCAAATTTTATACAAAATTAATCAAATTAGGGGAAGGGTTTTATACTGAAAATAAAATGAAAATAATGCTTACTTGATTAATTTTAAAAGACAACAGAAGACTATCTCCCTCTAGTGCTGCAAATTAGGCATGTTCATGGAGATTTTGATGGATAAAAATGACGGCTTGAATATTGAACTTACAGTGAGTTTAATGGGGGAGGGAGACGATGGAGGAATAATTTTATTAAGGGAAGGATAAGATGGTCATTTAACTTAACCCGAACATTTAAAATTAACTTAAGTTCAGTTTCCGTCAAAAAAGGTAGCAAAGTGATTAATGTTGTGTGATTTTAGGTAGTTAGTTGCAAAATTAATTATATTAGGTAGTAAGATGTAAAATTTTAGACTTATTAGGTAGTTATTTGTCATATTTCCTTTACTTTATTTTCCTCTATAAAATACAAATGTAAATTATTCATAGTTTAAAAGAGATTAATATTTTAATTATAAATATGGTATTTTCGTTTTAATTAAGAATTTGTGATTGTATCATGACGATTCTTTTGGTTCAAATCAGGTTCAATAATCACATTTAATAAGCTTGATTTGTGGGTAGGACATATGGTAAACTTCTAGTGGTTAATTGTTTATCACTTTGCACAATCTCAATTTACTAGACAATTTATGAAATACATGTAATTGTTGAGCAATTTGGAGTGGTAAACACAAAAATTCAAACATAAATATAATTAGTTAACCACAATATTTCAAACTTTTGTGTACTATTAATCGATAATGATGTACTCTAAGTTAATTGGGAATATCGATGGTACAAAATGTGGAATCCCATGTAAAAATTTGTGGCCTTTTTCAAAGTTACACGAAATGAAAGGTAAGTTGACTTGTGATTCTTTACCTAATAATACAAATAACAAGAACAATTAATTCTTTATTTATTATTGAATTCATAGCACTATTATCTATTTGTTTAATTTCTTCAACAATACAAAAATATATAAAGAAATCGTTCTAAAGTATGAAGGTATCTATATTTCCAAATGAATCAAATAGTTTGAGTTATCGACTTATCGTAATGTAAATCATCTGTTCCACTCAATAATTTACGTTAGACTGAATAACTCAGATGATGTGGTCGTGTTACTCATTGCATGCACGAATCATGATGGTGTCAAATTATGAAACTTTTCGCCCTTTAAATTTAATTCTTGAGTTCGATAAATATACTAATTATTTGTAAATGCATGTATGCAAAATATGCATGATGGTGTCAAAGTATAAAGAGTAATTATATTTTACTCTATTTTGAAATTAAAAATTTTAATATTACTCTCTTTTGAATTTTTTTTCTTAAAATTACTTCCTTAAGTTTCATTTTTACTAAAATTGCTCCAAAGTTCACTTTTAATGACTTATTTCGTCTATTATTGAACTTATTCCGTTTCTGGCTTAGCCAATCTATACTTTTGAAGTTATAAATATGTGGACAAATGTAAGGGGATAAAAAACAGAGGAAATAAATCAACTCAAATTGGTTTTTTTTGAAGCATTCTATCTAGGAAATTAAAAAGTATAATTTAAGAGAGTAATTTTAGCAAAAAATACAACTTAAACGAGTAATATTAAGGGAAAAATTCAAAACGGAGTAATTTCAAAATTTTGATTCAAAAGGGAGTAAAATTTAATTTACTCAAGTTTAAAAGCAAGTTCTCCCATTATTGGTATGAAATACCGAGTACTTTTTGTTATATAAAAGGTTTCACGATATCAAATATTCCTTTCATCTCAGTGAATAATTTACATTTATTTTATTTCTCTTATAAAATAAAGTAAATATAAAATATTCACCAGACATAAAAAGTAGATATACGAAGTAGATATGAGTAGACTTGAATTTGTTTAATTTTAAAACTTTTCATTCAACAAAAAATTGTTGCATGCATTCTTCATATAAGAAAGACAATTTGAATAATATGGCTGTTTTACATTGCGGAATATCTTTTTGTTTATAAAACCTATTCATTTGCAAATATTAATAAATAAATATTTTTTTAAATAAAGATCCGTCTCACATAATAATTATTAGTATTAAGTATTAACATTATTATTAAGTGTAAAACAGATTAATCACATCAGTAATTTTAGACTAAAAGTTAGTGTTATATCACTAATTAAATATTAATCACATATATTACGATTTTCTAACACGTGAAGTCATTCTAGTGTTCATACATTTATGAAAAAACTCGCAAGTTTAGCTCATTTTTACCATATTTAACGAAATAATCTTTTAAAACCTTCTTCATTTACCTTTTTAATGGGTGTTGTAAAAGCACACGTTAATAAACATACTCTATTTCGAATTTCTCCATTTTGTTTCACTATTTTTTTTTTTTTAATTTCATGTAATTAATAACTCAAAAGCTCAAAATTTAAATACTCGTATGTCTTTGAAAATGAAATATAATAAAAATACTATTTATGCCCTAATAAGTTAAATCACACTTAATTAATTACGTAATTAAAGAGTAATTAAGTGCACCATTATGAGTTCTGACCCCTTTAAATACTTTTTTAATCACATAAAACCTCATACAATATATTTACAAGGAATCTATCTACATTTTTGACAGATAATAATCGAAGTCAATCTGACAAGTCAGTAGAATAGAAGCTGTGGAAGAATGGAATAGAAGAAATAAATAATATTAATATTAATGCCATTTTGGAATCTAGAGATTAAATATTTATTCTTAGCTACCTAATATACAAACTTAGCTTAATTTAGTCCCGGTCGTTTGTCTACTTATTTTACGTAGTTGCTCATTCATATACAAGTTTTACTCATTCATAAACTTTTTTTCATTATTTTTCCATTCTATACCCTTTTCCCAAAAACAGAAAAAAAAAACTCTCTCCCCCCTCTCTAATTTTCTCACTCGCAAAACTAATCAAATTCGTCAAAATTACTTGACTATGGATGTCAATTCTCGTATCGATCAGGTAATAATTTTAATTTGTAATTTTATCAATTATATTATATGAAATTAAGGAATTAATTAGACAAATTAAATTAGGGTTTATTTCGTAGATGTCGTTTAATTCTCAGATTAATCAAAAAGTTAATCAAATTTGTCAAATTAATCTATTATGAACGTTAATTCTCAGATTAATCAAATAATAATTCTAATGTATTGATTTTTTGTCGAATTAGGGAGATTCAATTAATTTAGAATAGTGAAATTAGGGTTTGAAAAATACTGTTAATAAAAATAATTGATACTACTATTAATCAGTTTAATTCCCAGATTTAATTTGATATTATAGTCAGGTTAATTCTCAATTGAATCAATTCATGTTTTCAATTGCTTTTGACCAACACAAAATGAAAAGCATACATTCTAGATTGTCACACACACTAAAACGGCAAGACACAGTGCCTATGCACTGTGGAATAAAAATTACAAACTCAATCAAATTGCTCAACGCAACACATTCATCAGAAACCTTTGTCTTACTTGTTTATTTTCATTGATGGTTACTAATTGAAGATTTGACTTTAAATAATATAAGAGGGACTAGTTCTTCTGGCGATGCTCTCATTGTAAATCTTGCCGAAAAAGAGGAACGGCGACCATGCATAAGATGGAGTGGAGGGTTTGGGAGATGGTGGTGTAAGGTTTGTACGTGGTGGTTGGTGGCTAATGGTGGGTGGTTGTTTAAGTGAGTAATTTGAGAGGAGAAACAAAATGAAAAACTGGTGCATAAGAATGGAAAGGGTAGGGTGGTCATTTATGTTTATGATTGAGTAAATCATGTACATGAATGAACATAACCCTTATTTTATATCTGGTCTCTCGGCCAATTATTTACCTTTTTATTTTATTAATGTCTATATTAATGAACAATTTGATCATCCGTACTTTTCAATTTAGTCTAATCAACCTGCGAAAAATAAAGATAATAAACAAATGACCGGAACAGTGCATAATTAATTAGCAATATGATTTGATTGGAACTATAAATTTGAGAGATTATATATTGTTTTTGGAGTCTTATGTCTTAAAGTCTAATAGGGTAACAATGCCATTTGTCTACTTATTTCATTTTTGATATTTATGTCAATTATTTACCTTTTTATTCTATGAATATCCGTGATGAACAATCTGATCATCCGTGCTTCTCAATTTGATTTAATCAACCTGTAAAAAGTAAAGGTAAACAAATGACCAAAACGGTGCGACAATTTATTACCAATATGATTTGATTGGAACTATAAAATTGAGAGATTATTGTTTTTGGAGTCTTATGTCTTAAAGTCCACACACCCTCATAACATTGTCACACTAATCTTCATTTATAGCTTAGCTTAGTGTACACCAAAATAATTATTAATTACCTTAGATTGCTTTGTCTTGAGGCCACCTTAAATGTGTAAGAAAAACTGTCATCTAAAATTTTGAACAAATATTGATTTGGTACTTTTACAATGCTTACCCAAGAAGCTGTTGATTTGCTTCTTTCCATCTAGAGATCCTATTTTTTTTTTTGAAAGGTAGAGATCCTACTTTTTGTTTGTAATAAGCTTGCCTTTGTGAGACGGTATTACATCATAACTAGTTTTTAACCCGCGAAATTCACGGGTGATTTTAAAATTTTAAAATCAAAATATTTGAATCATATTTTAGATATAATAGTTTAATTACTTCATGCCTATTGATAAGTTAATAAAATAGATTTTTGGCCCTTTTATAAATATTGTTCATATTAATTAAATATAAAGTGTATATTAAATTAATACACTACAAATATAGTTAGCATGAATACATCCAGAGAAAAAAAATATGCATCATATAAGAATTAATGGTTGATTTAAGAGCAATGTAAAAATTATATGTTCAACTTAGTTTAGTAAACTAATTTGAAAAGAATTATAATAATTACTGAAAGATATGATTTTAATTAAATATGGATTTTAAATAGCTTCCTAAAATTTTTTTTAAGATTCCGTGAATTTTAAATATGGATTTTAAATAACCGAAAGATAATAATTTCCTAAATATAGAATTTCTGTGAATTTTAAATAGCTTCTTAAACAAAATTTTAAGATTCCGTCAATCCATGAATTATACACTATTAATTGACCTAATATGAAAAGAATAATAACTGAATGATTTTAAATATGAGTAAGTTATGCTTAATATTGTTATTTTAAATAACAGTGAATTTTAGATGCTTAATATTGTTTTTTCATTTTTTTGTCTTTAAACTTATAAATATATATGTCGGATTAATTCAATCCGACTCGGTTTATATATTAATGTATGCGGCTTAATTTATGCGAGCGCATTTTAGTTTTAATCTAACACGATTTTTCACATAACACTATGTAATTTTTAAACTAAAAGTATTTATATTTATTTAATATTATAAACAATTTTAATTTCATATTATTAAAGTACTAAAATAATCAATTTCTTTATCTTTATATTAATTTCATATTTTAAAATTCTGAAATAATTAATTTCTTTATATTTTAACTATTAACAATATTAATTTCATATTATTAAAGTTCTAAAATAATTGATTTCTTTCTCTTTATATTATTAAGAATATTAATTTAAAATACTAAAAACAGACCCGTGAAGACGGGTTACAACCTAGTTTCTTATTATTTTAGGAAATTTTGTGCATGATCATTATTGTTTTAGCATTATTATTATTGTTTCCAAATCTTTTCAGTATCGAGAATTTGAGTTCTTATGGAATGCAATTTTGTCATTAAATCAGGTGTAGAATTATGGAATGCAGAATAATCACGTCAACCAACTTAATGCAAATGGAATAAAATTTTGTAGAATTATGGAATTTATGGAGTCAAATTAATTGTTATTGTCAAGTTAAAATGGAATTTATGGCGTTATACATATGGGTGTATAATAGTCAGTCTGTTATATGAAAGAAATCAATTTGATTCCATAATACTTGCAAATGGAATCACGGGTTATATGAAAGAAGTCAATTGTTTGCACTAATTTAAATTACTAAATATGGCGTCAAATCTTGTGATTCCATTTGATTTCACTAATTGAAATTTTATTGGACAATAGCTCTAGGATGCTTTAAAACGCGACACGTAGGACGAAGCTTTTATCTTGTGATGCCACGTCAGCAGCTTGGCTTCTGCATTAGATAAATATATGATTATATCCAGTTTCAACTACGTGGAAATGACACGAAAATGGATACTAAAAAAATAAAGCAAGTAAAAAACACCCTATTTTCCCATTTTAAAGGTCTTGTTTTTTTAAAAAAAAACTCCCTACTTTTTACAGCATTATTTAGTAATTTAAGTAAATACGATGTATAAATTGTTATAATATTATTATAAATTATTACTCCGTATAAAATGACGTCGTATAAAGATTTTTTTTCAAACCTTTGTATATTTTTCATTAAGATTGAGTGATTTCTGATCAACGAGGTTATCACTCTCCAAAATTAAATGAACTCCGATATCTAATATTTAATGAATTCCAAAAGTATTAATTACCATGTTTATTAAATTTTTTTCAGTACCCGACATTAATCACTAAAAGAGGATACTCTCGATCAACGAGTAATAGGCAAGGTAAGGACTTAAAGTATGTAATTTTTTTACAGATAAGGGACTTATGTTTTAAATTGTACAGTTAAGGGATTATATATTAACGGCGTTAAAATTATGGTCATAGTTGGTTTGGCCCACAAAATTATTGCCGCCTATATTCTCATATAATGCCTTGCAATTAATAAAATAATTAAATTCTAGAAGTTACTCTAATCAAAACCTAAACTAACACTCCATATTCTCCAAGTAAAAAGAATCAGACAACCACAATTGAAAATAATGTCCAGCAAAAGTTCTACTTTGTTCTATTGAGATCTCAAGGTAAGTGTCAATTTTTTTTAATTAATCACCCCTTTTGTGTTTCATACCCATTTAATTAACAATTGGTCTTGCTTAAGACGGGTCGGTTTGAGAGACGGTAATGACACTCACAAAACGAATAGGGGGACAAGGTGGGGCACCCCATGTGCTTCCCTTTCTCCTCTAAGTGGGTATTTTGTGAGATAAGATGGTATCCGTCTTAAGTTTAAGACGGATAGTGTCGGTCTGAAGTAAGAATTTGTGTTTAATTAATTATTCATCTTTGTTTTCTAGATTGTAGGTTCGTGTTAGCAATGCAATTAGTTTTATGTTATTTCACCTTAAAGCTTGAATCTTTGCTGTCATAGAATGCTTACGCCTAGTATCATCAATCTTTAATCTGGGATTATTCTTCATGTTTTTAATAATGTCTTGGATTTACAGGGTATGAGTGTTTGACGATGTCTTGACATTTTTTTTGTGTTGTATAAGTGTATATCAACTACTGTTTGTATGTTTTTTTTTAACATCATTTTTTTCACATGTTAATAATGATAGATTATGGCACAAATGGGGAGCATTGTTGTTCATCACGGAGGCTATTGGCGGCTGCGTCCCAGGCTTAGCTACGAGGGAGGTGAGCTTAAAATATACAACGACTTACCATTTACAATAAGTGCTTCTTATTTGAGGGGTTTGATTAGTCAACTAGCGTACGAAAATATTATTAAGGTCCATTATATAGATCCTTTGAAAGCTGATGTTAGGTTTGTCTACGATGATGATAGTTTTCAACCAATTTTAGACTACTTGTGTGATGGGAAAGTTGTGCATATGTACACTGAGCATGAAAACGATAATGGTTTGCATGATTTGGAAGGAAATATTTCTTTTACAGACTTACTAAATAAGCCACAGTTGAACGACATTGACTATGATGAGAATGGCACCGATGTAGATGATGAGGAGATTATTGATGCTAGGATTAAACATGGGGAGACTATAACATTAGAGACAGAATTACAACAAGAACTTGATAAATTGGGAAAAAAACTTGAAAGAGATGATTTAAGATATGAGATGGAGAGTGATTATGAGAACGGGTCTGACATAGATAGTCCTAGAGCGTCATCGGATGAAGATGAATATGGGTACTTGACTGAGCAAGCTCCTACGAGACGACATCACAAGTGTGAGGAAAATAAATATGATGACACTAAGTGGAATGACAAATCTTTCTATATTGGTAAAATATTTGAAAATGCTGTAGCATTTAGGAAGGAAATAATTGATTATTGTGCAAGAAATGGTGTTGATGTTAAGTATACTAAGAATGCTAAAGACAGAGTGGGGGCTAAGTGTAAAGAAGATAATTGTGAATGGAGAACTTGGGCTTCAAGTGGGAAAAATATTAGCCATTTTGAAGTGAAGTCATACTATGGAGTTCATTCTTGTGGAAGAAAAAATAGAGTGCAAAAGGTGACGTATAAATGGATTGCTACACGTTATTTAAAAAAGTTCAAACTCAATCCGTATATGAAGCTTCGAGAGATAACTGATTCTGTATTGGCTGATTATGGGCTGAAAATGTCATCACATATGGCTTTTAGAGCTAAAAAGTGTGTCGTAGGTTTGATTGTTGGAGAATACGAAGAACAATATAGTTTACTCAACAATTATGCTGCTGAGATAATGAAGTCCGATAAAAATAATACGGTTAAATTTCTTCTTGATGGTGGTGTTTTCCGTAGAATGTACATATGTATTGGAGCACTCAAAAAAGGTTTTCTTAGCGGATGTAGACCATTCATTTCTATTGACGGTTGTTGGCTAAAAGGCCCTTATGGAGGAGGGTAGGAAGTTGGGACATCTTCCTCCGGAGTATTCTGGGCTGCTACCTCAAACTCCACCTTCTCTACGGTACTCTCTGTATCATCTGTACCAGTAGGGGAAGCAACAATATCTCTTCCAGAAGATAACAAAGCATTCTCATGAAAGGTAACATTTCTACTATGAAAGATTTTTCGAGACTCAGGGTCATATAAACGGTACCCTTTAACCCCTAAGCCATAACCTACGAAAATGCATTTTTTCGCACGAGGTTCCAATTTTCCCTCGTTTACATGAGAATATGCAGGACAACCAAATATTCTGAGATTAGAATAATCAACAGGTTTACCTGACCAAACTTCTTCTGGAATATCGCTGTCTAACGATCTATTTGGGGAGCGGTTGATCAGATAGCATGCAGTGCTAGTCGCTTCAGCCCAAAACTCTTTTCCCATGCCAGAATGAGAGAGCATGCAGCGAACTCTCTCCAAAATAGTTCTGTTCATACGTTCTGCGACTCCATTTTGTTGAGGAGTACCTGGAATGGTGTGATGTCTGGCAATACCTTCCTTTTTTGCAGAATTGATTGAAATCATTTGAACAGAATTCAAGACCATTGTCTGTTCTCAACCTTTTAATCTTCTTACCAGTCTGGTTCTCAATCAAGACTTTCCACTCCTTGAAAGTGGAAAACACTTCGGTCTTGCTTTTAAGGAAATAAACCCAGAGCTTTCTTGAGAAATCATCAATAATGGTCAACATATAAAAACATCCTCCTTTTGAAGGAACTCTAGAGGGACCCCAAAGGTCAGAATGGATATAATCCAGTGTACCCTTGGTTCTATGAACGCCCTTTGTGAAGCTTACTCTTTTCTGCTTACCAAAAACACAGTGTTCGCAGAAATCAACCTTACCGGTACAATGGCTTCCAATGAGTCCTTTTTTGTTAAGGACGTGCAATCCCTTCTCACTCATGTGGCCCAATCTCATATGCCACAGTTTGGTGTTGTCGGTGGATGAGACAACTGCTGCAGAACCTGAAATGGTTGAACCCTGCAGCACGTACAGGCTACCAGATCGATTTGCCTTTAATAATACAAGAGAACCTTTGGACACTTTCAAGACTCCACCTTCAGCTGAATACTTACACCCAAGTGATTCAAGAGTGCCTAACGAAATGAGATTCCGTTTCAAATCGGGGACATGTCTGACACCAGTCAAGATTCTAGTAACACCATCATGTGTTTTAATTGTAACTGTACCTTCACCAACAACTTTGCATTGAGCATCGTTGCCCATCAGAACAAGACCACCATCTACAGGTTTGTAGGTGGAAAACCAGTCTTTATTAGGTGACATGTGAAATGTACAACCAGAATCAAGTATCCACTCATTTTTGGACCTTTGCTCAAAGTCAGCAGCTACTAATAACTCCCCATCTGACTCGGACTCAACGACACTAGCTTCAGCATGGTGATCGGGTTGTTTACCTTTACCCTTATCATCTCTTTCTTGCTTATTTTTCAATTTAAAGCATTCAGAGACTTCGTGACCTTTTTTCTTGCAATAACGACAAAACTTAGAGTTTTTAGCTCTAGACTTTGACCTGGACTTATTGTTACTAGGGCTACCCCTTTCAAAAGTTCTCCCTCTAATAACCAAGCCTTCACCCGAATTTTCAGAATGAATTTCGGTATCAAACTTTTCTTTTGACAATAAGTGGGACTTGACATCTTCAAAAATTAATGTGTCATTGTTTCCATACAACATGATTTCTTTGAAGTGTTTATATGAGGGTGGTAGTGAGACAATAAGTAAAACAGCTTTATCCTCATCTTCGATTGTAACATCTAGGTTCTCCAAATCTACTAAAATGGAATTGAACTCATTTAAGTGAGTTTGTATGGGAGTACCTTCTGACATACGGAGTGTGAAGAGACGCTCCTTTAGGCGGAGCTTATTTGCGAGGCTTTTGGTCATGTAGAGGGATTCCAACTTAATCCATATTCCTTCGGCGGATTTCTCTTTAATGACCTCCCGCAACACCTCTCGTGATAGACAGAGTTGGATCACGGACAACGCCTTCTCGTTAAGTTCTTCCCATTGATCATCCGTCATAGTGGCTAGTTTTTTTGACTTACCATCCAAGGCTTTCTTTAAACCATTCTGGATAAGAACGGCTTGCATTTGGACTCGCCAAATTGCAAAACTAATTTTACCATCAAATTTCTCGATGTCGAATTTCGTCGACATGGTGAAATATCTTAGCTGAATATAAAGAGGCTCTGATGCCAATTTGTTGGGGTATAGAGCGCGGCGGAAGCGAATAGATTCAGCTAAAGATAAAAGAGAAATTAAATAAAGACGATAAAATTGACACCGGAATTTTTAGGTGGAAAATCCCTCTTTAAATAGAGGTAAAAAACCACCGGCGAGAGAGCCAAGGAATTTCACTATAATAAAATGGGAGTACAAGAATATTTCCTCAAAGGCCGATTAGAGATTAGCCCAAGTATTATACTCTCTACGGGTTAAACAATTATACCCGAAATATTAGACAGAGAGAATAAGAAAGAGGAATGATAAGGGAGAAGTAGATTGTGTTGTGGTGTGTTGTGTGTGTTAGAAATGAGCATCTGAGCATGGTATTTATAATACCAAATGCTAGTATGGACACATTACAAATGCATAGCCCTCCATAGCTCTCCATAGCTACTGCAAGTCTTGAAAATAAGAGCACAACAAATTTGACTTTGCCCATTTTAGTTCACATCAAATGGTGAGGCACCGTCCAACAGTTTCTTACTCTCGAGTTAACAAAATAAAGAAAGTGTAACCATATCACGCACCAGAACAGAAACTTAAATAAGTACTTGGAATGTTTTGATAAATGTTGATGAACTTTAAGTGTTTCGAGCAATAGTATATATAAAACTAGAAACAATAGTATTATGTTGTTTACAAAACACGACCTTATGTTTTAGAACGACTTAACATATTAGCGAATCTTGTATGAGATGGTTGCATGAACACACACGACATAAGTAAGGTCGAACCAACATGGGTTGGCCCCAATGGTAAAGAATAATCCACCTTCCGACCCTGACGTCAGGGTTTCGATTTCCATTGAATTAGAACATATCCCTGTTGGTAGGCAATCTGTAAACATCACTTTAAACCCTCAAAGAGGCCAGTGGTCTGCCCTGGCCTTGAAATGGGTAAAACCTACCCTCAACATAAACTTTTTTGCACCATAAGTAAAAGAAAAAAACAAAAAACACAAGTAAAGGTCGAGAAGATGGTCATTCGATCTTTCAAAGGACTAGTTGATATCAAAAAATAATTAGCATAAGAAGCTTTGATATAGATATGAAGTATTCCCTTTGTTCCATTGAATAGTTTACGTTAAAGTAAGTGTAAACTATTGACTAAGACGGTATTTAGCGTTAGATAATAATAATGAGTAATGACCGTTGCAAGTCAAAAACAAATAGCTTAACTCTAATTACAGAAACCAAGAAAAGTAAGAAATTTCTTCGAAGTAGTTGATGAAATAGCCAAAGTACATATTTAAACAATTACTTACAAAATTGAAACTATCATTTTTTTCAATTATTATTTTCGAGTTCTCACGTAAAAAATCATTATTTATTATAATAACAAAATTCGAGGGAAACTTGTAACACAATATTCAAGAATTAAATAGTGAATACGTTAATCTAATATTGAAACTATCATTTTTTTTCATTATTATTTTCGAGGTCTTATCTAAAAAATAATTATTATAAAAATAAAACTATTCGAGGAAAACTTGTAACACAATATTCAAGAATTAAATAGTAAATACGTTAATCTAATTCATAAAATTCGAGGGAAACTTGTAACACAATATTCAAGAACTAAATAGTGAATACTTTAATCTAATATTGAAACTATCATTTTTTTCATTATTATTTTCGAGTTCTCACCTAAAAAAATTATTATATAAATAAAATTATTCGAGGGAAACTTGTAACGCAATATTCAAGAATTAAATAGTAAATATGTTCTAATTAATTGATTATATATATAATTTTAACAGTACTAAGTTTCGATATTATCATTTTATATCATGACATTGTAATTTGTAATACAAAAAAAAATACGCGCTTTTTACGCTTATTTTTAATATGGATTTAAATTAAATTTATGCAAAGTCATAAAATTGTTATATTTGTCATTATTATGCGGGATTCATGGGCTATATGCAGGATATTCAAGAAAACTATCCCTTTAACTCCAAGGACTGTCTCTAACTCTTGGGTATCCCCTTCATTATCTGACTTTAATCCTTCTATTAATCAACTTAGCCCTAGTATTTGCAATAATAAAACCCTAATTAACAATAATAATAATCGTAATAATAGTAATAATAATAATAATAATAATTCGTTTGTTCCGCAAGAAAACCCTAGCAACACTTTCTCCTTCTTAGATCATGTCCTTTACCCTACAACCAACAACAATGTCGAAACCAAACCGTCTTTCGACCAACAATTTCTTAATATACCATCCATGTTAGACCTTCCATCTAGCTACATTTTGCCTCAACTTGAGGAACCATATGAAGTGTCGAAATCAAGCATCGATATCTCGTCGATGTTATCAAATATGTCATCTATGCAAGGATGTTTTAGTAAGCCTAGTAATGAAGATGATGGTCATGTAAACTTTGAAGGATTATTGCCTAGTTTTATAAATGATGGGCAATTTCAAGATGATTTTCATCAACATGTTCATAATAATGTTGGTGATCATAATAATGATTATGATTTTAGGGTTAATTTGGAGGATTTTCAAGATTTTCAAAGTGTCCTAATGGGAAATTTGAGTAATTTAAGCAGCGTAACTCAATCCGGGTTGTTACCGTTGGTATTACCAGAGACATGGAAGTCATCATCAACCTCCTTGGTGTGGGATTGTGCACCTTTGTCTTAGTAAATTAAGAGGTTTTGTTTACTTAGTTAGTTAATTAGCCATTTAATTTCTTAATTAGATGTGTTTTTGGTACTTTTTTGGATTGCCAATTAACATGTGTTTTAGCTAGAAATTAGAAATAGATAGAGTTTTCAATTTTCAATGATTTTATTCATGATGAAGTAGTTTAGGTAGATCAAATTTATTTATGTAATAATCATTGAGTTAATTAGTGGTAGAGTTCTTAAAATTATGTCTACCAAGCACCCACATCCTCTTTCTTATTCTTCTGGTCATTTATTTACATTTAATTTTCACATAAAGATAGGGAAAAAAAGAGGGGATCAATTGTATTTATGGTTAACGAATATCAAGTGGATAATATTACAATTGGATGGTAAAAAACTCATAAAAAATCGTGTTAATATAAATATTTAAACAAATAAATGAGACACCCAAAATAAAATAGGTAAATAAAAGACTTTAATAGAGCGAGTAAGAAAAACGGGTTTTGTGAATCAGAACGGTTTTTAAAGAGTCCGGTTTAATTTATGGGCCATTTAACGAACTAACCCATTATTATCCTCAGGTTAGCCCAACAATGAGATCCATTGGAAATTTTGAGGGATTTCCCTTTGGAAAGGTGTTTGGCCCAAAATCATCGTCCCTAACCACGAAATTTCGTATATTGATACATTTTATTTTATCTTATTTATATTACTTGGTCTATCTTAAAATTTAAGACGAAAATATCCGTTGTCGAGTTCTCTTTTCATATATGTGTGTGGGACATTATCCCATCTCGATAAAATAATTGTAAATGAGCTAGTTTATAAGTAGGTGAGC
Organism: Silene conica; assembly: GCA_029255685.2. Lineage (NCBI taxonomy): Eukaryota > Viridiplantae > Streptophyta > Magnoliopsida > Caryophyllales > Caryophyllaceae > Silene > Silene conica. Next base: position 98,295,364 of record CM055312.2, read on the forward strand.
TATTCCTCCTATTAACAATTGATTTTAGAATGAAACCTCACTTGCTTATGCGTCAGTCTCATGCACCTAATTTTAACACCTGTTTTGAATAAAAATCTTGTTTATTTTAAGATGAAAACAGGTTAATTATGCTACCTAATTTTTACCAGGGAGGAAGCTTTCTGACGGATAATCCGTCACAAAAGGCAACAAAAGAGCCAACATTTTTGACGGATTTTAAAAACCGTCACATAGAACGGTGCCATGTAATGACTTTGGTTAACACGCTAAAATATGTGATAGGTTTTTTTTTCAGTAAAATTGGTTTGTTTACATTTTGATTTTTGATGGTTGTGCGTTTGACTTTAAAGGTTATACCGTACAAAAACACTTGAAATCAATTAATGAGTCATTAAAGATTGTATGCTTGAAAGTCTTTGTAGACTTTTGGTAAGGGTGTTGTTCAATCATAAACGAGTTTTACTCAATCATACACATAATTGACTATTATCCCCTATATTTTCACAACATTTACAATTTCGTTTCTACTTCTCACCCTAACATTAACTCAACTACCTAAGAATTGTTGGAGAATATTTGGAAGTGTTATAAGTGGGTTTGCTTTACCTTTGAAAGAGGAGCACAAGATTTTCTTGTGTAGAGCTTTGATTCCTTTGCATAAGTCAAAATCTTTAGGTGTGTATTTTCAGCAACTGTCGTACTGTATCATGCAGTTCATAGATAAAGAACCAAAGCTTGCAAGCATGGTGGTGAAGGGTTTGTTGAAATACTGGCCGATTACAAACCGTCAAAAGGAGGTGATGTTTTTGCGTGAAATAGAAGAGATATTGGAGGCAACCAACATGTTTGAGTTCCAAAAAGTCATGATTCCATTGTTTTCCCGGATTGTTTTCAAAACACACTATCAGCCACGTTTGTGCCTTCTTTTGCCATTGACTGCTCTTTATTAACAATTTAACGAAACCCTAATCTAATTAGTCTAAATCAACCTTTTAATTTCATATAATATAATTGATAAAGGTAGAGATTAGAATTATTACCTGATCGATACGAGAGCTAGCATCCATAGTCGTGTGGTTAAGGTTTTTTTTTGTGGGGGGAGAGAATTAGAGAGAATTAGAGAGGAGAAGGTTTCTTAGGCAGAGGGCATAGAATGGAAAACTAATGAAAAAAAGGGTATGAATGAGTAAAACTCGTATATGAATGAGCGATACAACACAAATTCTACTTTATAATTGCTCATTCATATACGAGTTTTACTCATTCATACCCTTTTTTTCATTACTTTTCCATTCTATGTCCTCTGCCTAAGAAAAGTTCTCCTCTCTAATTCTCTCTCATTCTCTCCCCACAAAAAAACCCTAAACCACACAACTATGGATGCTAGCTCTCGTATCGATCAGGTAATAATTCTAATCTCTACCTTTATCAATTATATTATATGAAATTAAAAAGTTGATTTAGACTAATTAGATTAGGGTTTCTTTAAATCGTTTTCAGTTTTAACCTAATTAAAGTATTTAGCAAGGTGTGATTAAAGGCCTTCTTTGAATATGTATTCGTTGGTAGAGTCAGTCAGCCTTGTATATAGAATTCCGATGTATGCAACTGCAGCAGTAGTGTTATTACAAAATTAATACAAGCTGAGTTCGATTGTCATCGTACGCATTATAAAAAAGATTCCGAATGTGATCTATGTCTTCCACTAGTCTCATTTGAATATGTATTCGTTTATTTAATTGAGAAAACTACGTCCAAAATAAAGAACCTTGTTGTTCATAAGATAAGAACTTACTAGCCAAAGGCCCCTGTTGAGAGCTTAGCGTGCTTACCTTACACATGGAAAGAGAAAGATGTTTAGCGCAGAAATCCTTCCTTCTTCTGCTGTTCGTTTGTGCAGGTCTGTACGGACTGCAGCAGGATTTCGTGCAGCAATCTGTTTCTCAGGCGCTGGAACGGGGCTGTTTGTGGCCTTCTGATTGATGTTAGCTGCTTCTGTCGCTAAATCCTAAGAGATTGGTGCCAAAAAAGCACAATAAATAAATGTCATAAGAGAAGATGCTTAAGCAATAGAAAGACTAAATGTAATACTCCGATAATCAGAAGAAGGTACTTAAGGCCATAAGAAGCTTTAGCTTTTTCTAGAAATGAGAGCAGTCAGATCAGATCCCTACCTACGACAAGAGAAGGGTATGTGTACAGCTCTACTAGCTACTAGAAGATAAGAGAAGAGTTCAATACTTCAACTATTATAGATAGAGTGGTGTGCAAGCTATAAAGTCTTTCATGAACCAGTTATAGATAGGCGAGGTTTGTTTCAGTTCTGGTGCACCAGTGGGGCTGGTTTGTGCAGAGATTTGGCTTTAGATAGGAGGGCACATGGAAGGGAATGTACGGTTTCAAAAGCCTGCAACTGTTACATAGGGGCAGAATGTAGTTGCTGACAGATTTCGTATGCGGCAGCGGGATTCCTTTGGTTCTTAGGTACGAAGGAATAAGGAGTTGGCATTTGTTGTTGGGTCTGCAGCAATGTGCATCAAGGAGTATAAGCAGGAATGCGTGTTTTTGGATGGGATCGGTGGTCGTGAAGAACGGAAGACTACAAGGAGTTATCATAGAGCAATCCTAGATTGTTTACGAATACCTTGTATTAGAATGTAGTCTCTTATGTACTTTTGTTTTTGATATATTATATACTTACCTTTTACCAAAAAAAAAAAGACAATTAATTACTTGTTTGATCATTGTTTACATTCAACTGCTAGCATTCAGACTATTGCAAATATGACTATTGCAAATAACATCTTTGTTTTAATTTCAGGACTCGGACTTAGAGTCGGAATAATTCAGATCTTAGTTATTTGTTTACCTTTAATCTTCTCATAAAGAATAAAAAAAGATCAAATGAATAAGACATGGCGAATATTTGACTGTAAATCCGGTGACAAGTACATACCACCAGGGGCAATACACTAATACCCAGAATTCGATACCACAAATTAGGGATCCTGATAGTATAGTCTTGCATAAATGGAACATTCAGAAATTCAGAATATTACAAGATTATTAGAATTTCAAAGAACTGTACTTTACAAAGATTTACACATTACAATCCTGAGTCCCTGTTTTAGGACTAGGTATACATCCAAGTTTGAGATCCCGCCCATCGTCTTTTAAACTTCACGATGAGGTTAACGAGAATCCCGAAAACAATGAAATTAATACTGACCAGATGTTCCTAAGGGTTGGCTCATTTGATCTCAGATTACCCAGAATCCGGATACAATCGAGCCAGAAGCTAAACCGAGAATCAAGAACAACACCATCAACGTTGCAGTTGTTCCTGCATGCTGAACTTGTACAATTTTGGGAGCCAAGATAAACAATACGCTCGTATAGGCGAAGATCCACAAACCTTTCAAAGTCCAAGAAAGAGGAGATGAAAAACCCTTAGTTAGATCCTCATAGGAAAAGCCTTTACTTTCTTTAAACGAGAAGGTCTGGTTAAGACCTAGAGATCCTACGACCAAAGCGAGGTCAGTCAAAAGACTTTGCTTTATATATGTATACAAGTTCTGCTACTCTCTCCTAAAGCATAAAAGAGAGGAAAGATAGAGGCGTAAACACAAGAAGAAGAAAAGACAAAGAGTAGCAAAAAAATCGAAAGATTTAACATAGGTTACGGGCAATGCATTCTGGATGGCGGTCATTGGCTGCATAGGCCATAGCAAGCCATATCTGAATCTGAAGAACAGGAAAAGGACTAATAAGACCAACATGTTCAAAAACCAAGTAAAATGAACCACCAATTAACCGTAATTTGCTAATAAGCTACTGACCTCCCCGCCATAGAGCGTAGGTCTCGGAATGATCGTCAGTGCAGCTTCTAGAAACTCAGTACGTAGCTCGACCATACATTCCCCTACCATAAGCCTTCTGCCAAGTTCAAACATCTGTTTTGCAGTAGCTCTCCTTTCAGCTTGCTCCTTCGCCACCTGCAATGTCATAAATGAAGAAAAAAAATTAGTTAGGGGGACCTCAACATTTTAAATCAGTGCCGAAACACAAAAAAATAATACACCAACTGCGCCTTTGACGCATAATCATGCCATAATCTGGACAAACATACATTTTTCTGGAAGCAAAAGCATTGTCAGTTTGGAAGGCAAATATGGCAAAAGAAGGCACACGGATTATTCGAGAACTGCTACTCAACTGCTACAGAAACAATATATGATTCCCCTAAAATGCGATTAATTGAATTAGGGAAATTCAAGCTAATGCTACTATTAAATCAACTCTGAATATATTTCCAAATATCGCACACGGATTAACACACAACACAATAAAAAAACAAAAAAAATCGATATATAAAATTCAACGAAATCGATAACAATACTTACGAAAATGAAATTGAGGAAATGTCGGTGGTGGTGCCGATAGCAGTGACGGCGCATATCTGTACGGCAATCGGAAGGGAGGTTGTGGTCTGGCTGGAAACACGGGTCGGCGGTGCGTAGGGGTGGTGGCGGTGGGGAAGGGTGTTGCACGACACCTCTTAGGTAGTTGGGTTAATGTTAGGGTGAGAAGTAGAAACGAAATTGTAAATGTTGTGAAAATATAGGGGTATAATAGTCAATTATGTGTACGATTGAGTAAAATTCGTTTATGATTGAGCAACACCCATTATTTTAAATGATTATGACTGTCATCAGTGGCGGATCTAGCAATTTAGTTTTAGGGGTTACTAAAATTTTTTTGGTGTTTTATTTACGCATTTCTAAGGCAACATTTTTTATCTTTTTAATTTTTTTTTCAAAATTAGGTATTATATAAATAAAATAATGAACAAAAATAATTGGTTTTATAGATATCTCTTTTCAAAAAGTAATATTTTCTATAAAATACTTTAAATTCTAAATATATATAAAAATAATTTGTTTTATAAAATATAATACACTTTTGTACATAATTTAACATCAAATGTAAGTGGTACAATGGTTAGAAGTTAGAACCAATAAGTTATTGGAGGGTAGGGGTTCGAATTTTATTTGAAGCAATTTTTTCACACAGTTATGAAATAACTGACTAATATACATGGGCTAAAACCCAAAAATAATTATAAAATTTGTGTTGACAATGGGAATTGAACCTATATCTTTTAAAAAAAACTTAATACGTCTATGCCATGGTAACTTTGTGTCTAATTTAGATATTTATAAAAATTTATTTCCGAAAATCCATGGGGAGCACTCGCCCACCCGAACCCCTACCTAGATCCGCCCATGACTGTCATGTCATAACTTCAAACGTTTTTTTTTCTAAAATACTTGTAAGAATTTGTAAGAATTATGGGCCTAATACAATAATACACGTGGACAAATTATTTATTCGGTAGTAATTGTATTTATGCGTTATCAATTAAGTTAAGCCCAAATATAAAGTGATCCACTATGGTGTATTAAATACGGGCTTATGTACGTCTTAAAGGTATGAGTCTGACTATTATCTAAGTGTAGACTAAGGAGACTATATATAGTCACCTAGGGTTATGGTCCCTAGTAGCACATAATAACCTAATCTCCTCGCATCCCATCAGTAGAGAGATTCTGTCGGTATGTGTGTCTACTAGAAGAACTAATCCAAAGACTGTCCCTCCAGACGGTTCATCCTAACTTTTTGTCATGTAATCAGGTACGACGGATGATTAAATCTAACAAGTGGTATCAGAGCCACCTTCATATTAAATTATTCGGGATTGATTTGAGTTTGTACAATTTAGTATTCATGATTATTATCGAGATATTGTGCTTCCGCCATGCATTTTACTACGCATCTATTTGGTACTATTTTTGTATTGATGAATGATTCTGATTTTAAGAATTGTTTTAGCATCATTGGTTATGACTTGGGATATGAAGCGTAGGTTATTGTCCTTTTTTTTTATGATAACAAATTTTGCAGACACACTTGATATCTTTGGTTTTCACATGGGTTTTTTTATTTTAGATTTTATTATGGTTAGGATGTTCTAATTGCAGAGAGTTTCAATCATCAGTATAATCTTTGTTGCAAGTGCAGACGGGCTTTCTTTGGTTTGAATTCAGTCCGGCATTCATCTAATTGTATGCAGCATGTCATGTTCATCAATTTATATGCCTACTTTGCTTATGGTTTTATTGTTATACGAAGTATGAGAATAAATTAGGGCTTTCAAGGTTTCAGAACTTATGTATTAGCGTATTATTCAATGTTTTGCAGTCAATACTTGGCATTTACCAAAGCGGTGTACTTATTGTCGTATTTACTGTCATCCATTGATGATAGACTCTTTGGATATCCCACTGTTCGGGAATTCAATAGTCTTTTAGTAGTATATATACTTTGTACATCCAATTCAATAGGACAACACATTTCATCCTAAAATCTCCTTCTTCTTCATTACAAAATGTCTCATGGTATCTTGAGCAGGTTAATTTTATTTTTTATTTTTTCTTCTTTTCAAATCCAGTTCATTGTCTGCCTAATCATGGTTGACGATAAGCAAAAAAATGTTGTTCCCAATCCTGCCTATGCCCTTTCCAGTCAAGACGGTACGGGGGCAAAGATTACCCATGTCGTTCTCTCCGGACCGAACTACGAGGAATGGGCGAAAGGCTTTCGTGTTGCCTTGGGTGCAAAAAGAAAATTAGGATTCATCGACGGAACTCTCAAACAACGCCCTACTGATCCGTCTGAATGGGACGATTGGTCTGCCGTGAACTACACCATTATAGCATGGATTTTTAATACCATCGAACCTCGCTTACGGTCGACGATCTCTTACCGTGAAATTGCATATGACCTCTGGGAAGATATAAGACAACGCTTCTCAGTGGCAAATGATATCAAACTCTATCAAATTCAATGCGATCTTGCCGATTGTAAGCAAAAGTCTGGTGAGTCCGTTATGGATTATTATGGCAGAATTAAGAAATTGTGGGACGATATCAATGATTTTGATGCTCTTCCCAACTGTGATTGTTGCGCTCGCTGTGATTTGCAAGGAGTTTTTCGCAAACGCCGAGAAGCGGATCAGGTACGAGGTTTCCTAATGGGACTTGATCCTTTTTATACTTCTGTACGCTCGAATATTTTGGGTACATCTCCTTTGCCAGGGATTCAAATTGTTTATTCACGTATTGCACAAGAAGAGGAAGTTCAGCATGTTGTTCAATCGCGTGTCGAGGCTGTTTCTCCTATGGCGTGCGCCGTTTCTGGTAAACAACAGCAGTCCAAAAATGACGGTAGCACTCGACCCCGTTATAAATGCACTGTTTGTAACAAAGACGGGCACTCTGCTAGTCGATGTTGGGAGAAAGTTGGGTTTCCTGTCGGTCATCCCCGACATTCTGCTCGGGCAGGGGCGCCTTTAAAAACACCTACTACTTCTTCAGCGGCGACTAATGCAGTCCTTGGTGAGCCCTCTGTTGTTACTAATATGGTACGGTTAAATGGTAAGTCTTCTCGTACATGGATTATTGACACGGGCGCTTCAACACACGTTTGTTTTGATGCTCGTTATTCACTGATCTTAAGGATATTTCTCCCACTAATATTGGTCTCCCAAATGGCACAAGTTTAATTGCGAAGCACGCAGGAACTATTCGAATCACTGATAATTTGTTCCTTTATGATGTTTTATTAGTTCCATCCTTTAAGTGTAATCTCCTCTCAATATCGCAACTTTTGTCTACACAAAAATTATGTGTACAATTTAATGATTCACAATGTGTGATACAGGACCTTGCCTCGAGGACGATTGGAGTGGGTAACCTCTTGAACGGACTGTTTTGCTTAACGATGGAGGAGCCATTTCGTGTTAATGTTGTGACTGGGCAAGAAGAAGCTGAGTTATGGCATCGGCGAATGGGACATCCTTCATCTCGGGTTATGAAGCATTTTTCTTCTGCTTCTAGTTTTAATGATTCTCAGTTTTCTTCATGTGATATTTGCTTTCGAGCTAAACAAACTCGTACTCCTTTTCCTATAAGTGACAGTCGAGCCAATAAGATTTTTGATTTGATTCATTGTGATGTTTGGGGTCCATATCATCCTAATCGTGCTTGTGGTTCTCGGTATTTTCTCTCCATTGTTGACGATTTTTCTCGTTGTGTTTGGGTTTATTTGATGAAATCTAAATCCGAGGTTCCTCAATTACTAAGTGATTTTTTCTCTCTAATTACTCGACAATTTAATTGCTATGTGAAAATTGTTCGTAGTGACAATGGGACGGAATTCAAAGGAATTCTTCCTTATTTACGAGAGAATGGGATTTTATTTCAGACCTCTATGGTTAAGACGCCCCAACAAAATGCCCGCGTTGAAAGAAAGCATCGACACATTTTAAATGTCGCTCGTGCCCTCCGTTTCCAAAGTTCTTTGCCTATAGAGTTTTGGGGTGAGTGTGTGTTGACTGCGGTTCATTTAATTAATCGAACACCATCTCAAATTTTGCAAAATAAAACCCCTTTTGAACTATTATTTGACCGAGCTCCTGATTTGAGTCTCATCCGGGTTTTCGGTTGTCTGTGTTATGCTAAAAATGTTTACTCTCGTGATAAGTTTGATTCGAGGAGTCGTCGGTGTGTTTTTCTTGGATACCCGTTTGGTAAGAAAGGTTGGCATCTCTATGATCTTGAGACGGGTGATTATTTTCAGTCACGAGACGTACAGTTTTTGGAAAATCAATTTCCGTTTGCTTCCGCTGTTGAAAACATGACTGATGAATCGTCATCTGAGGAGATCGTACCTCCATCTTCTAATGATGACAGGGGGGTACCATGTGTTACTGTGACAGATTTTCCAAGCCCGCCTAGTACAGGGGCAGAAATTTCACCAAACTCTGATTCAGTGACAGCAATACCAGAGGAATCAGGTGCTCAACCAAACACCATTGATCCCTCCAACGTGTCTGATCAAAATTTGGCTCGAGAAGACGGTAATGGGAATGTTGCTATGGGTCATGACGACGAAGCGGGCTCTAGTGTCTCGGTGCACGAAAATAACAGTGAGATGGTACTTGAGGAAATGGGTCGTGGCAAGAGGCTTAAATTTGATAATGTTCATCACAAAGATTACGTACGATGGGATAATGTCACTAAAAACATTAACACGACTCTGGCTTCTTCTTCAAGTTCGTCACCCACTTCATCGTCCGTCACAGGTACCTTGTATCCTATTTCTAATTATATAAATTGTCAAAATTTCTCGTCTGCCCATCAACATTTTCTTGCAGCCATTACAAATGACACGGAACCCGCTTCTTTTAAAGAAGCAATACGGGATCCTCAATGGAAGAAGGCTATGGAAGAAGAAATTGATGCTTTAGAGGCCAACGAAACTTGGGCCGTTGTAGACTTACCACCTGAGAAATCTGCCATTGGGTGTATGTGGGTTTATAAGATAAAACGTAAATCAGATGGGACTATTGAGCGCTATAAAGCGCGTCTTGTTGTGCTTGGTAACCATCAAACAGAAGGTGTTGATTTTGCTGAAACTTTTGCTCCCACAGTCAAGATGGTCACAGTCCGTACTTTTCTCACTGTGGCAGCCATAAATAATTGGGAGCTACATCAAATGGATGTCCAAAATGCTTTTCTTCATGGCGATTTACTCGAAGAGGTATACATGCGACTGCCGCCCGGTTTTAGCCGTGGCCTCCAAGGGAAGGTATGCCGTCTTCATAAATCTTTGTATGGTCTTCGCCAATCTCCGCGTTGTTGGTATTCAAAACTTGCCACTGCTTTGTGTGATTATGGATTTTCTCATAGTCCATCCGATCACTCTTTATTTGTTTATCGTAAAGGCGATATTGTGATCAATATTTTGGTTTACGTTGATGACCTCGTCATTGCTGGAAATAACAGTGCTGCTATTGTTGATTTCAAAAATCATTTAAGTCAGTACTTTCGTATGAAGGACTTGGGAAAATTAAAATATTTTTTGGGTCTAGAGGTTGCACGGAATTCTCGTGGTATTTTCTTGTGTCAACGTAAATATACTTTGGACTTGCTAGTAGAAACAGGACTTCTGGGCTCAAAACCCGCTCCTGTTCCAATGGAAGAAAAGCATGAATTAGCTCTCCAAAAGGAGCCTCTGTTTCCCGAGCCTACGAAGTATCGTCGATTGGTTGGAAAATTAATCTATCTCACACTTACTCGTCCCGAGATTTGTTATTCCGTCCATATTTTGTCTCAATTTATGCAAAATCCTTCCCAAGCTCATTGGGATGCGGTTGTTCGTGTTGTTCGGTATTTGAAAGGAAATCCAGGACAGGGTATTTTGTTACGTGCTGATATGCCTATGGTTCTGGAAGCTTATTGTGATGCTGATTATGCTAGTTGTCCTCTCAGTCGCCGCTCGTTGACATCATACTTTATTTTTCTGGGAGGATCACCAATCTCTTGGAAGACTAAGAAACAAGCCACTGTGTCTAGATCTTCTGCTGAATCCGAATATCGCTCCATGGCTTCCGCCACTTGTGAAATTCTTTGGTTACGAGGCTTGCTTCAAAGTCTGGGATGTGATCACCCCGGGACTGTCACACTCCATTGTGATAGCCAAGCGGCCATTCATATTGCAAATAATCCAGTTTTTCACGAACGAACAAAACACATAGAAATCGATTGTCATTTTGTTCGTGATGAAATTATACGGGGTACTATTGCGCCTACCTATGTCCATACGAGTGCTCAGCTCGCTGATATTTTTACTAAGGCTCTTGGGCGTGCTCATTTCCATCGCTTGTTGGGCAAGTTGGGCATTGTTAACCCCCATGCTCCAACTTGAGGGGGGATATTAGCGTATTATTCAATGTTTTGCAGTCAATACTTGGCATTTACCAAAGCGGTGTACTTATTGTTGTATTTACTGTCATCCATTGATGATAGACTCTTTGGATATCCCACTGTTCGGGAATTCAATAGTCTTTTAGTAGTATATATACTTTGTACATCCAATTCAATAGGACAACACATTTCATCCTAAAATCTCCTTCTTCTTCATTACAAACTGTCTCATTATGCATTCAGTTTGGTTGGGTTAAACTCTTAATGTGTTATGAATCACTAAGTATGATTATGATGCGTGTATTTAAGATAATACTAGTATTTCTTACTTTCCATTGTGTTGATTGCCTTGTGTTTTGTCGGCAATTTTGGATGTTTCGAAATACTTTATGTGAATTGGTGCCTCATGGTAGTTTTTGGCACAAATTTGGATTATGCATATCTTTAATTTGGTGGTTATCCTACATTAGAGTGGGGTAGTACGTCTCTAGGTAGCCCATACAATGTTTTATCACAAATTATTTGACTAAATGGCTATTAGTTATTATTACATCCATTAGTCTATAATTGTGAAAGTTTTGGACCAGATTAGTAACATTTGGGTATTGAAAATTCGGGCAAGTTTTTCACCCCGTAAAAGTTACTATGTTTTTTGATAACCAAAAGCTTATTTTCGGTTTCAGATTTAATAATTGGCCATATGGATTTATAATAACGGGTCTAATATTTTGGGTTGTTTGATCTACACAATAAGTTGCCAAAGTAACCTCTATTGTGTAAGTTGAACAATTTAGATATTATGACTACAGTGTGTGACTGAGTTTCATGCGGATAATGGTCGGCCCAAAGGAAGGCTATTATTTGGCCGAAATTCAGTCATGCTTGTGGTGGTAAATATGTAACAATTATAAGGTTTCCATGTGAATATGAAGTCGGCCCAAAGGAAGGCTTGATGTTTGACAGGAGTTTATTGTTAATATTTGATCACTACACCAAGATGACCACTTACAAGTTAATTTTATGTCCAAAGACTAAAATTGATGTTGTGCTAGGTATCTTGTGATGATGGGGATGCCAATATTGAATCTGAAAATCAAGTTAAGGGAGTGTCTTTATGTTTATGACACTCATAAGGGAGTGTCTTTATGTTTATGACACTTTAATTATTTGAATTTATTCAAAATAGAAGAATATCGTTTTGTTCATTCAGTTTGACATTTATGATTATTATATCTGTCATGTTCAGTTACATTCTTGATTCGGATGAATCCATTTATTAAATGAATGGTAAAGAATGTAAACATTTATTTTTGGGTTGCGATAATCATAACATTGTTTTGAGAATGTGTAATTGCTACTCTTAAGGATTAATGTCTCGTGTGGATTCACGTGATTTGAGTAGTAGTACATTCAAAATGCATGTTTAATGATTATCCAATGCAAAATTAAGGAAATATTCAAGGGCATTGTTCAGTTAATTAAGAAGCTGCAAAAGTCAAACTCAAGACAAACCTACGGTTAGATTTTCTTTTGTGTTAGTTTGTTAAGAGTTTTGACACATAAGGTAAATCTAGCAATTTTTATTAACTCTTGGCGTGTCGGTTAAGTTATTAGGCTTCTCCTTGGATTTGTCTAAGGTTATTTTTTATATCCAATCATGTTTGACGGGTTGATTTGGTTTTTCGCCCACATAAGTATATTGAAGCAAGTATAACTAAGATGTAAGAGCCAAGTGATGATGAAAGATTCATCTATTTGGGGCAAATCATCATCTAAGTTTGAGACAGTCAACTATTTTTAGTTATCATTAATGAGTTGTCCTTTTGTTTGAATTTGGAAAACACTTTGGTATCACCCTTTAGGTGGAAACGATTATTTTTCATATGAACAAATTTAGTTCCTTGTCCATTGAGGAATAATCAATTGTTTGTTTTCCTACTTCAAATAATGGTGAATCCATCAATTTTGATAACTATTTATAGTTTAGATTGTAATCTCTCTCAAGTAAGCTTGCATTAAAGTTCGGTGGATATAAAGAACAATTAAGAAATGACAATTTCTTTTCGGTATGACACATTAAAAGGAAACTAAAGTTTTGTGTCAAAATGAAATTGTTGTCCCTTTACTTCAGATATTCATTTTTAAGGGGGTAAAGACAAATATAAGGGAGATTAGATATCAAAGTTATTTTTCGATGTCTTATTACTAACATATGTGAGTAGGTGAATCATTGTACACTCTAAGTATTAATGGTTTAAATCATTATGTTAATTTGTAGATGTAACTTTGGTATGGATATCTGAATCTCATTTGAGAAGTTTTAAGTTCTTGACATCTCTTTGTGATATTTGACTAAGCTGTTTTACTCAATAAAGAATTAATTATGTCATTTATCATAAATGTGGATATTTATTATAACATCAAGGTTATTTTAAACTACTTTACCCAAACCCCACTCCCCTCCCCTCCCCTCTACTTCTTAAAAACGTCTTGTACTCTCCTCACCTAGTCAAAAACTTAGTCTCTGTACGCAAATTTACTACCGATAACTCGGTCACTGTTGAATTTGATCCTTTTGGCTTTTGTGTGAAGGATATGCGGACGGGAACTCGAATCATGAGGTGTAATAGTCGAGGGAACCTTTATCCGATGTCAGCCGAGTCCAATACCCATTTCGCAGCTTTAGCGTCGTCTTTATGGCACAACCGTCTCGGTCATCCTGGCGACCCTGTTTTTTCAGCAATTCGTAGGAATAATTTGATTGATTGTTCACCAACCAATCGAACTCAAATATGTCAGTCGTGTCCTTTAGGAAAACATGTTCGTTTACCATTTGTTGCTTCTCAAACTAAAACTGTTATGCCATTTGATATTTTACATTGCGATCTTTGGACGTCACCGGTTCTTAGTTCGTCGGGTCACAAATACTATTTGTTAATTTTGGATGATTATTGCAATTATTTATGGACTTATCCTCTTGCTCACAAAAATGACGTAAACTCCATATTAATCAAATTTCATACCCAAATACAAACACAATTTGAGAGAAAAATCAAGTCGATACAATGCGATAACGGAACCGAATTTGTCAATAACATTTTTCGAAAATTTTGTGTCGAGCAAGGGCTGGTATTTCGCCTCTCTTGTCCACACACATCTTCTCAAAACGGCAAAGCCGAACGAAAAATTCGATCCGTTAACAATATTGTTCGCACTATTATGTTTCATGCGTCCGTCCCCGTAAAGTATTGGCATCACGCTTTAGCTATGGCAACATACGTAACGAACATCCTTCCAAGTAAACCACTCTCATATAACATTCCACTCAAACTTCTATATAATCGAGTCCCATTATATAGTCACCTTCGCGTATTCGGCTGTTTATGTTTTCCGCTTGTCCCATCAACACAAATTCATAAACTCCAACCACGCACTCTTCCTTGTGTCTTCCTCGGATATCCTACCGATCATCGCGGCTATAAGTGTCTCGATATGTCCACAAATAAGGTCATTATTAGTCGACATGTCATATTTCATGAAACAGTTTTTCCCTTCACCAAGGTCCACTGCCCTAACATGAACACTTATCAATGTTTCGATGACGAGTTGTCCCCGTATGTCCTTCGACAAATGGCCTCAACCAATCCCACCGCCGAAAACACTACCCACCAAAATCAGCCCACAACCGAGTCTGCCCCGCCGAACATTAGCTCTGTCCAGCCTAGTACTGCACCTGTTCAGTACACCACCATCTCAAACCACCCTGAGCCCAATGTTCCCAGCCCTGAAAACGACCCAGTTGTGCCCCATAACCCACCCACCGTCGTTCAGCAGCACCCGGTCAAAGCTACAACCCGAGCTGACCACGGAATCTACAAATCCAACCCCAAATATTTTCGACCCACTATCGATAAAAATTTGAGTCACACCACTGTTATCTCACCCGTCCCACGTGACCCAGTAACAGCCCTGCGTGACCCTAATTGGAAATCGGCAATGAACGATGAATATAATGCTCTTATTTCTAATAAGACGTGGGTCTTGGTTCCACGCCCTGTGAACGTAAATGTCATTCGTTCCATGTGGATTTTTCGTCACAAATTTAATTCTGAAGGTTCATTTGAAAGGTATAAAGCACGTCTTGTAGGTGATGGCAAAACTCAACAGGTTGGCGTCGATTGCGGTGAAACTTTTAGTCCCGTCGTAAAGCCCGCCACAATCCGAACGGTGTTATGTCTTGCTCTCTCCAAGTCTTGGCCCATTAATCAACTCGACGTCAAAAATGCCTTTCTCCATGGAAATTTAAACGAAACGGTTTATATGTATCAACCTCTTGGCTATCGGGATAAGCAAAAGCCCGATCACATTTGCTTGCTTCAAAAGTCTCTTTACGGTCTCAAACAAGCACCTCGTGCTTGGTACACTCGGTTTGCGGATTACATTGCTACAATCGGGTTCACTCATAGCAAGGTCGATCACTCACTATTTATTTTTCGACAAGGTAACTCTATTGCCTATTTACTTTTGTATGTCGACGATATAATATTGACTTGCTCCTCCGAAGCTCTTCGTGAATCCATTATGAGTAATTTACATCGGGAATTTGCTATGAAAGATTTGGGTCCACTACGCTATTTCTTGGGGATATCAGTTCAAAATCATGGTAAAAGCATGTTCCTCTCGCAAAAGAAGTATGCCAACGAGATAATAGACAAAGCCGGAATGTCAACTTGCAAACCCGCTGCCACACCCGTTGATACAAAACCAAAATTAAGTACTAATGATGCCTCAACTCCCTACGGTGACCCAAGACTCTATCGGAGCCTAGCCGGGGCGCTTCAATACCTCACGTTTACCCGACCCGATATATCCTACGCCGTACAGCAAGTGTGCTTATTCATGCACAATCCTATGGAATCTCATATGAATGCACTCAAACGAGTGATTCGCTACCTCCGTGGAACAGCTGATAACGGATTATGGCTGCATCAATCTCCTCCATCTCGTCTGATAGCCTATACAGATGCCGATTGGGGAAGGTGTCCGGATACACGTCGGTCTACATCCGGGTACTGCGGTTTTTCTCGGGGAAAACCTCATTTCGTGGGCCTCTAAGAGACAACCCACCCTATCTCGGTCCAGTGCCGAAGCCGAATACCGTGGGGTCGCTAATGTGGTAGCCGAGTCTTGTTGGTTACGAAATCTGTTAGTCGAACTACATGTACCTATGACCAAAACCACACTCGTTTATTGTGACAATGTCAGTGCAATATACTTGTCGGGTAATCCGGTTCAACATCAACGAACGAAGCATATCGAAATGGACATCACTTTGTCCGTGAAAAAGTTGAACGGGGGGAAGTTCGTGTTCGTCACATACCGTCTCGACATCAGATTGCTGATATATTTACTAAGGGCCTGTCGTTGGTACTTTTCGATGATTTCCGAAACAGTCTCACTGTTCGCTCTCCTCCCGTTTCGACTGCGGGGGTATGATAGAATAATAGTAAATATGTAATTATTTACGTAATTATTTGTTGTTATATTTAAGTTATTGCTTTCCTAGTTTATAGCTTCTAGTTAGCAATTAGTCTCCTAATTGATAGCTATGACTTCTGTATATATTGTTCCAACTTATTGTATATAAGGCAACGATTATCCTCTTTCAGTGGCAAGACTGGCAACCCGTCTTTTACTTTATGGTGTGTTTGGGAACCAAGATTGTATTTTCAAATTTGGATTTGGATCAATTTACTTGTTTGGCAAACTTGCAAGATTTGGATTTGGAAATCCAACCAAATCCAAGTAAGCCTAAAATAACCACATTTGAAATCCACCCTCCAACCCCCCTCATTTCCAAATCCTTATTTTACTTTGCTATATTTCAAATGACACATTTCAAATTAAATTCAAGTAGCCAAACACTCTCTTAATGCATTGGATATCTTCTTAGAAACTAGTGTACTACTATTATTTTATTAATTTATATACAAATTATGCGGTAGTTTTCTATACGACAGTCTCATTTCGTATTTTTTTTTGTAAAATGTAACAATTTTGTGGTAAACAGTGACCACTTTTTGATAAATAGTGACCACTTTTTGATAAATAGTGACCACTCTTTAAAAAAATATATCATTTTTTAAACAAAAAATGGTCACTATTTAATAAAAAATGATCACTACTTGTTAAAATGTGATCACTTTTCTACTGGTCGCATGTACCACCGTCGTAAAGTAGAATTTGTGCAAATTATAATATAAACCACTAAGATAGTCGAGTTGAATTGAAATGAATTAAATTTATAGAGCTATATAATCAAATTGAACAGAACGACCCTGAATTAAAATACCTGAAATAAGAGTTAAATTGTGAAGAGATGTTCAGAAGTTAAGTCCAAAAGAACATAACCTAATTGTCCAAGATGGGCCCGTTTGTTAAGTTCTCGGAATCAGCTTAAATAAAGCTTGATATTAGGGATTTGTCAAACCGAGCTCGAGCTCAAATACAAGCCAAACTGAGTCCAAACCGAGTCGAGCTCTAACATACTAAAACTTGGTTCGGGAGTTCGTTTGAGCTCGTTATTAAACGAGACATGAATATAACAAAAACAAGAATGGGGGCAAGAAGCAAATAATTAACAAATAAAGATGAATCACTATCAATAGACATCATGTACCATTGTACCAACTACCAAGCTGCAACACTTTCAGGCTTAGTTCATGCACGATATCTAGTATACTTAATTAATTGTCCTTTAGTAGTTAGTATACTCTTTATTATATTATATCCCACACCTACAAATAAAATAAAATCGCATTAGTCTTCTTTAAAATCGTTATATTTATTTTATATGTAGAAGTCTAAAACGCGTTAAATAAAGAGTTTTTTGTCATATAACACCTAACATTTACACTGTCTGTAGAAATAGTACCTAAAGTTATTTTTTTTGCCCAACAACACCTAACATTTTCTGTTTTTTGTCTAATAACACCAAAATCAGTTTTCCGTCAAAAAAAGTCAAGATTCCGTCTTGACTAACAGTAAATTTGATTTGGCGCTTCTTTCTTTTCCCTTGATGCATTTCATTACCCTCTTCATCATCCTTTTCTAAACCCAATTTTACTTTTTGTTAATTTCCCTTCGATTAAACTTAATTTTCCTCCAATTAAATCTTATGTAACCTCCCCTTGGTTATTTAATTCCTCAATTTTCAA
Source organism: Silene conica (assembly GCA_029255685.2). NCBI lineage: Eukaryota > Viridiplantae > Streptophyta > Magnoliopsida > Caryophyllales > Caryophyllaceae > Silene > Silene conica. The sequence goes on from CM055312.2 coordinate 98,313,410, forward strand.
TTTAAAACCCCAAATTGGGCTTACTTTGTCCGGTTTTCTCATTTTCCCTCACCATTTTTCCAACCCAATGTCTTATTCAAGCTCATACATAGACGGGTTTGCGTGGGTGTTGCTTTTTGAAGTGGATTGATGAAGACATGAGTTATTGACAAAAAGAAGTGTTATAAATGGCTTGTTGAATGAAAATAAGTCACTTAAGAATAAGATTCATTGTCAATTTCTTTTACAATGCACCAGTTCGTGGAAAAGAAAGAATGAAGAAATAAGGTCAAATCAATTTCACCGTTAATCAAGACAAATCTCGACTTTTTTGACGGAAAACTGATTTTGGTGTTATTAGACAAAATACAGAAAATGTTAGGTGTTGTTGGGCAAAAAAAATAACTTTAGGTACTATTTCTACAGACAGTGTAAATGTTAGGTGTTACCTGACAAAAAACTCTTAAATAAATAGGCAAATGTTAGGGTGCAAACTGTCATTTTTATAATACGAGGCCATTTTGAGAAGGAGCTAAAAGTAAATCCGTGAGGTCTAAAGCGAACAAGATCGTACTATTATAGTATTATTGACAGTGGACATCTGCGCTGCAGAGACCTCACACTAGGTATTCACGTTTCTGCATAACAGCAAATGTGGCCAAATAAGAAGCGTTTTTGGCGGGGTGCATGGGGTTCATCTGCACCCCTTCTCTAAAAAATAATTACAATATGTTTTAGTAAAGTAGCACAATAATTAAGTTGGTCTAGTGGTTATTAAGATTTTTTTATTTAAAGATCGTTGGTTCTAGGACTTCTATCATTACATTGAACATTTTTTCATGTTATATCATCATATATTTTGTCCCACCAAGACCATGTTCTTTTCGGCTGAAACGAGCTGAATTGAATTAATTAAAGATGAGCTGAATTGAATTAATTAAAGACGAGCTTAATTGAACTATATTGAGTGAAATTGAGGTGAAGTGAATTTAGTTGAATTAAAAGTTAATTTTCTGAAGAGATTAACTAAACACAATTGATTGAACGTAAATAAACTTAACGGAATACAACCAAGCAAAATTGAAAGGAGCTGAAATTAAGCTACAAAGAACCGGACCTAAATAACTTTTTTTTTCCCGCAAACCTCGAAATTTTGATTGAGAATTTTTTTTACGCATCCCGTTCATCTAATCCTAGAAACATCTCTGGCCAAAATTTGTCATTTCTCATTTTGTAGACGTTTTGTTGTTGGTTGTCGTATTTATCTATTTAACCTGGTTTGTTATTTAAGAGGTATGTATTCACCTAAAACAAGAACGTCGTTTTTCCATATATTATTAATGTTAAATCGAATCATTTCTTGAAGTTGAAGCAATAATTAAAGTCAGCGATTCTTTTTTCACATGAAATGTTTTTGTTTTATACGGAAATTTATTAATTTAATCATGTTCGATGTCCAAATAAAACCATGCTACGTATATGCTTGATTACGTAATTAATAAATTATTAATTCATGGAGGCCAAAATACATACCAACATTCTTGAAATCGTCTTTGTTTGTTTGATAGTCAAGTAAATATCGTAGTGACTACTGAATGCACCATGATATGCCATGCACAATATATAATAACAAATTTTTAGATACTTTTTTCACAACTCCGTCTTATCATTTGTTTATTTCTAATCCAGTATATATATACGAAAAAAAAGATTAATGCTGGATAGTTAAATTGTCTATTTAAGATATTGCTGATATAAAAAGGTAAACAATTAGTTGCGAGATATGACACTCTAAAATAACATACGTAAACAAATGACCAGCATAGATGAAGGCTTGAAAGTAATACTCCCTCCTATTCCGAATAAATGTCACATTTGCCATTTTCGTCTATTCACCTAATTGTCACATATTCCATTTTGGGACATTGTTTATACTTATTTTATTCACTCTAACCCACAATAATACCCCACCTTACCCCACAACACTACTTATTTTAATCATCTCTACTCACAATAATAATCAATAATACATTCCCTCTCTCCAATCTTCCCACCTCACACATTACTTTACATTAAACAAATGAATTCCTTAATTCCCGTACCAAACCCGAAATGTGACAGTTATTGGGAATAGGAGGGAGTATATATCTTCAATAACATTTGTTGAATTGTTCTACGAATTATATGCGTATTTATACTTTATGTTGCGCTCACTAAGACGTTAATAAATATCGTTATGGAACATTTTCGCGTTATAACTTATAAACAACAGTATATGGTTTTGTAATAATTTATTTTTTTATATTTTATGTTTTTTTCCGAGGACCATGGTTAAACCCTAATACTCCTAAATTTATAAATCAAAACGCTTCCTTCTTCAATTAAAAAAAATAAAAATAATATACTTCATTTTTTTCAAGATCTAAACAAGTTATCGCGGTTTTAAATTGGGTCATGAGACTGTAGCATCGTTTGTGCTCTTGGACACGATTGATTTACCCTTTTGATATCAATATACGTATCTGAGTATACCCGAAACAACATTACGTACCAAAAATAACAACTGCGAATCCCGTAACCAAAGGATGCGACAATTCTTTACCCCTATTATTATTTCTCGTAAATCACATTCATAATAATAATCGTACGATTTGTACCTAACTAGCTAGTACTCAATACTCATAACTCGTATGGGTCCAATTCAAAATAATTGTGGAATTTGCATTGTATTTCCACTTTGAATTCCAATTTAATAGTGGATTCTCATATGCATCCACTTCTGACCGACGTTGGTATTTACCCATTTAATCTAAGATCGACTCAATTTATTTATTTATCCTTGATTATTAAAATTCGTTTTATAAAGAATATACCATGTAAAAAATAAAAATATCATATGGGTTTGCATCGTAGTATATTAGAAATAGATAGAGTGAAATTCATAAAAAAAATCGCCTATTTATTAATAGTTGTTGATATTAATATTATTCTGATTACGATATATTATAATACTTCCTCCATTTTAATCCAAATGTGCAATTTGCTTTTTGTACACTATTCACCAATCAACTTTCAATCTCAATTTTCTCTCAATACATAAGAAAAAATATATTCATGTGGGGTCTTGTTTAATTCGTCTTTACAAGTACATTGAAAATATATAACTTTTATAATTTTTACAAATACGTAGTTAAAGATATGAAGCACGCAAAACGTGCGTTGGCAAACGTGAATAAAGCAAATTGCACATTTGGATTAAAATGGAGGTAGTATACCGTAATTTTCTAACACGGTAGATGTGAGATATCCATTGTTGTGTACTTGATTAGTTGTGTTTCACAATTGAGATAAAAATATAATGACTTAATTGTTTACCTACGCTTGTGCTTGACAATTTATTACCTATTGTTATCCAAAGTTTCAAGTAAATGACGTTCAAATATATAATTGACATTAACTTACAACTACCTTCTAGAGTCGTAGTATTATGGATCACGTACAGTCGTTATTTTTTATGTATATTGACCGGTTAAACGACTAGGTATATATCCCGTGTTAATATGTTAAATAAAGTGTTTTAAGTTATAATAGACGGAATTTCTTCTTGTTTTGCAACGTATATTAATTATATCCGGCAATTAATAAGCGATAATAAAGTCATGTCCAAATTTTAACAACTTTATAAGGATATAGTACCGAGTAGTTCTTTTTAAAAACTGTTGTATGTTAATTGTTAAGATATAAACCCGTTTAATAAGTGGCCTCAATTCCCTCAAACATTATTACTTTAGGGTTTTGATTGAATGGTATAGATTCATAAAAAGTATCGAAATCAACACGACGTTTCAAATCTGATGTCTCCAAATATGTCACAACTTCACTTGTGAAATTTAATCACATGATATATATGACCTATTAATTAACCGTGCATCATCTACTATTCAAACCCGATAAGTATATGTATTTTAGTAGGAGGGCATTGTATAAGACCATGCCGCTACTAAAACTCGACCATTACCTAAGATTTTGGTTACGATGCAATCGTAAATTAACTTGAAACTCTCTTAAACGAGAATTATAAAGTTAATACTAATACGTAGTACTATATATTGTAAATTTGAAGGAAAGTGGACTATGGAGTAGTCAATTAATAAAACAATAAAATAAATTGTCACTTGTTAACTCAACCGACCCTAAACCCTTTTTGCCTTTTGGTAGAGCAATCGAGTCGAAGTACTACTAATAAATCACCATTTATCTTTTTCGGTACGTCCAAGGGCTCAAATAGCTAGTGTTTATTAAATTTTAAAAAAATATTTAGAATAAAAATGTTTGACTTAAGAAAATAATATTATGTTAACAAATATCAAATTATTATATCCTTTTAAAATAGAGTTTGATTTAATAGCTCAAAAGAAATTTAATTAGTACGTGTTTAATTTTAACCTAAATGTCCCGCATTATTATGTAAGAAAATAATACGTAGTAATAAAATATGATTTTTTTAGATGGTGTTTGAGGCTAAATAAATTAACAAAATGGGGATAACTCGGATAAGTGAAAGAAATTGTTGAAAATAGGTTCACTTATTTGGTTATAACCTTGTGCTATTATTATTATTATTATTATTATTATTATTATTATTATTATTATTATTGAAATATTGTTTAGAATATATCATGACGGGTTGACGGCCCGACTCCCTCCTCGGTCCTAAGAATCTTCTTTGATAGCCAGCCAAAGTGATAATTGGCATGACAAGTGCCTAACCGTAACCAATGGCTACCCGTAGAAGCCTGTTTTATGCTTCATCTTGTGAAACATTTCGACTGTAAGAGTGCGTTATCCACTTATTAATAGCCTGTTTTATGCTTCATCTTGTGAAATATTTCCAATGCAAGAGTGCGTTATCGACTTATCGTAATAGACTGATTCGGCAAATGACGTTCAAATAAATATGGAGTATTTCTCGAGTTTGTATTGTTATAGCTAAGCTTACGGTTGACTGTTGAGACTCGGGGTTAAGGATGACGGTGAATCCAGGATCCTATCCTTATTCGCTGGATCAAAATCTGAAGAAAACAATATAAATCCCATTTTTATAGACCGTGTTGCGACTAATATCACCAATCATATATTCTTGGGCCGTTTTATTTAACTGGGCCTTGAATTTGGGTCGATCGGCCTGCCATCACGAATCACAATTATTGGGCCGTTTTCGGTTATACTGGGCCTTGAATTTGGGTCGATTGGTCTGCCATAACCGAAGGAATTACCAGTCTAACCGTAAACGGCCCAAAAATTGTGATTGGCGATGGCAGGCCGATTGGCCCAAAGTCAAGGCCCAGTCAAATACGCGAAAAGAGCTACGAGTATGTTATATTGTTATGTGCTAATAGGAAACAAAATCAGCATAATGACGAAAATTAATCTCTAAATTAGCGAAATATCCGATTTCATCATTTTCTAAAAGAAATGAAGGTCTATTTCCTCTCACATTGTAATATAATATTCCGTATTATCCTTTTTTTATCGTTGCATTTTTCTTTTATTTTTCAGTCAAAAACTCGAACCATTAGGTTAACGTGAGATGAAATTTAGTGCGTTGAGATTGAGACTAGAGAGGAAATGAACGAAATGGAGACGATTCTAAATGCATTACTCGTTGGATCAACATTGTGATGAAATAAATCAAATTGATTAAATAAAGTAGTTGCGCTTCATTCTTTTGTGGAGTAGCGGTTCGACCTTTAATTTCAATTTCTTCGTAGGTCATTTTTAAAAACAATATCTTCGTGTTACTAATACAAGGAAAAACTGCGTACATCCAATCCCCTCATCCTGCAATTTACAATGTCATTAAAAACTCGAATAATGTTACGGTTATAATATAATGTCTTCCTAGAGAATTCTAATAATAACTCGAGAACACCATGATTAAACAAACTCGAGTCTCGAACCAATTGGATTGAACTTTATTTCATCTAGCCAAGTGCCAACACAGACAAAGTTGAGTCCGACCTCAAGAAACCCTGCCACACTCAACCTAAACTACAACATACCTGCCTCCATCCCGGTCGTTAATTTACATTTCTATCAATTAATTGATTGTTTTTTCTCTCCTTATTATTTTACGTCAAAATCAAGGACAAACAAATAAACGGAACCGAAAAAGTATATAAAACTGGAAGTTTAACTCGTGATTAGTGAAGACTGACGACCAAAGAGGGGTCTAAAGGAGGATAACGGCAATGACGTGTTTGGCATTGAGTGACTTTGACTCGTTCTCTTTGTTTTGTCTTCCTATTTGTTTCTTTAGAATCTAAATTACTAAATTATCAACATGAGTCAAAGAATGGTGAGTCCCCAATTGTCATACTATTTGACTTTTAACCTATGTAATTATGTCCGATTAGTAAAAGTAGTCGGCGTTTTTAAAAAAAAAACACGAAAATGTCTCTGGACGCATTATGAACATTTTATCTCTCTAAAATTTTTTTCTGAAATTCCTCAAAAACCCAAAAAAAACAAAAAAAAAACACCAAAATCATCTAAACTCGCTAATTTTCATGCCGAAATCAAATTCCACACAATTTTCGGTTAATTATAGACTTCTTAACATCATTATTTAATTAATTTGTGTTTAATTAAATAGTTATGTGTTAGTTTAGAGGTAGATTTCGAAAATTTTAACATGTTACGGAAGGACCACGATATTCTTCATCCCACCATGGAGTGGACAAAGACATTCATGGTCCAACCATGGTAGGATGATGAATGTCTTCATCCCCACCACGGAGTAGACTATGAATGTCTTTGTCCACTCCATGGTGGGGATGAAGACATTCATCATCCAACCATGGTAGGATGATGAATGTCTTCATCCCCACCATGGAGTGGACAAAGACATTCATAGTCTACTCCGTGGTGGGGATGAAGACATTCATCAACCTTTACGCATGAAAAATTCGTAATATTAAGATTCTTTTTCATGCGTGATCAACCGTAATATTAAAATTCGTAATATTAAAATTCGTAATCAACTGTAATATTTTTTCATGCGTGATTTTTCATGCGTGATTTTTTTATTAAGCAAAGATTCGTAATATTAAGATTTCTTTTTTTAATCAATATGTCACGTAATATAAAGATTCCCCGGCCAATATGTCACGTAATATTTCTTTTTTTAATCAACTTTTACTAAATATTAAGCTTCGTGATTGATAACAAAATATGATTTCAATTTAGGTCAATTTTTATGTCACATAATATTTCTTTTTTTAATCAATTCTTACTAAATATTAAGATTCGTGATTGATAACAAAATATGATTTCAATTTAAGTCAATTCTTACTAAGATACGTAATCTTCCTTTTTAATCAACGTAATCACGGAATCTTCAATCACGGAATCTTAGTGTGATCTTTTAATCTTTAATAGCTGTCAATTTTAACATAATCACGTAATCTTAGTCTGTCAATCTTCAATCACGTAATCACGGAATCTTTAATAGCTACAATATTACTTTAAAATAAGATTTTAAAATAATGGCTATTAAAATTTAGAAATATTTAACAGAATTTTTGAGAAAATAAAATTTTAATTGGCTATTAAAATTTAGAAATATTTAACAGAATTTTGAGAAAATATTTGAGAAATATTTAATAGACTGCCAATTTCTCATAATCTTCTCGGTTGCAGCTATCTTTTTATTCTTTATAATCTTTTCATTTCAATACCTTTCATTTTCTGTAGTATATAGAACTTAATTATCTTAATTTTGATTTTTTTTTTATAATTTTGTTATATATATATATATATATATATATATATATATATATATATATATATATATATATAATGATATTATATTATTTATTTTTTATTTTTAAAAAGTACACATGTTCGAATAAATGGAATTGGTTATATAATGATTTATAGTCATTTTTAAAAATAAGTGTACACAACCCCGTGATTTTTCACGGGTGTTACACTAGTTGGTTACTAATAAATATGTGACTAATGAATACAAATATAATTCAAAGTAAAAATTAAGTAGATAATATATAAATTATTATCAATCATGAGTTACTAAAACAAACCATCTTTTTGCTATAAAATCCGACCTATTTCATTACTAATGTAAAAGGCAAATTTTATTTGTTATGGTTTCAGAATTAACGGATTTTTTTATTAGAAATATTGATCCCGTACTTTGTATTCTTTATAACTGTCAATTATTTGATTATTATCAATATCGTCTCAATCTCTTATGAATAGATCTACATAAATAAGATTAATTTGAGTTTTTTTAGCATAATAAAATTATAATTTTTAGATTTTCAGTTTATTTCCAGTATTCTATTCCAGTATTTTATTAGTATTAGTATTATAATTAGTATTATCATTACTGAATAATTTTTAGTTGACTTTGAGTTATTTAGGTCGGAATTCCCGTGTTATTTATTTTTTGTGCTGATTTTCAGTTTTTTTTTCCTACTATACAAGATTTTTATTACGATATTGGCAAAAACGTAATAATTTTGATATATATTGGACCGTTGTATATCGTATTTTACCGTATTTTATTTGTTTGGTATCTTAATTTATATTTGATTTGATTGAAAAACTGGAGAATATAATGTAATTTAATTTTTGGACTGTAATTATTTTTCGTGTTTGTAATTTTTTGTTTTTCGGATTTGATTTTTATGTTTGGACCGTTCTATATCGTATTTTATTGAAACGTTGTATAATGTTATTTATATTTTCGATGAACAATAGTTTGATCGTATCGTATTTTATTATGACAAGGACGAAATGTGAATTTAGGAGAGAGAGAAATTAAATCAAACTAAAGTTAGTGCGTAGTTTTTTTTTCTTATTTCAATCAACCAATCAGAATGAGTTAAATTCTATTCCTTTTATAGAGATAGATTCCACCCAATATCTAGACTAATAAAGAAACCAAAGACTATTAGGAAACTATTAATCTAATTCAAGTTCTGCTACCATAAATAAACTAAGAAAACCAAATCTTAATAAGACACTTAGCTTAATCCGTCTTCGACACAAATTCAAGGCATAAATTCTCAACAAGGATTATGCATGTTTAGCACTTATTCCTCATATGTTCACAATAATCGTGGCAAAATACTAATAGTCCGTTGGAAATGTTTAGTAAATTGTGATAAAAAAATTTTGACTATATATTATGATAATGTAGGTATGGATCAATAAAAACATTTTTTTCTTACGAATCGCTTTTGACATTAAGGCTTAGATAATGTAGGTATTTTGACCATATATTATAATAATGTAGGTATTGATTAATAGAAACAAACCAAAATAATGTAGATATTGATTAAATGTATGTATTTTGACTATATATTATGATAATGATAATGTAGGCATTGATTAATAGAAACAAACCAAAATAATATAACTTGTGGGGTTCGACCCTGTGGCGAAGTATTATTAGGACCATAAGTATATAAACGCAAAACAATATATTATTTATATATATTTATATATAGGCATCCGAAAAGCCATCGAGCCAATTTATTTGAGCAGTGATGATGATGAGGATGACAATAGTAAATTAGTAAGATAAAGAAGCTGAAGAGTGACATCTCTTTATGGTTAGAGTCATTGTCACCTAACTACATAGAGCTAAAGCAACATAAAGCAGCCACTTTTAGCCATCATTGTTAGGAGAAATAATTCGAATTGGAAGAGAAAAGTGGAGGAAAGTGGAGGCATCCATTTCCCTCGGCTTCCTCCAAAACCCTCTCTCCTTTTCCTTTACATCCATCTATGTAAACAAAGGCCTAAAACAGATAAAGACGATATAAAACAAGCTAAAATGATAGTAATTGAGTTGTATTCATACAAAGTATGGAGTACTTAAAAGCTAAAACCTTGGCCGAAGGCTCTCCTTGTTCGCACTGGCCGTCATTTCCGTCATCAAGGATGTAGTCAATTAGAGGTTTGTAAGCGGAGTCCTAAATGAAAGGTCAACCTTCATCACCACCATACACCTACATTCCGCTTAATCTATCAGAACAATCCACCAAATTGACAAAAAAAACAAGTGCATGTCCGGGTTTTGGCAAGAACAAATGTTAAAAGACATAAACTTGAAGAAGCAAATATGACATACAGCCAACAATTCCTTGACTTTGTGACGAACAAAATCAGAAGAATAACCTATTGGTTTCAAAGCATCAATTGCAGCATCCATACGCATAAGACCCACCTATCAAAATCACACAAAGATTACACGAAAAATCCATAAACCCATTTACCAAACAAAAAAACAAAAAGAAAAAAGCAAGAAGCCACTTTTCTAAGTCGTCTTCTAGGCGCCATTGTTGGTATTGCAGGAAGTTTACGTAGAAAAAGAAAAATGGTTTATTTGTGGGAAAGAGGGAAGATTAAAGAAGGAAATACTAGCTCATTTGAACCAGTATTCGAATTAATCTCTTTCGATAACGCATTTCTCGTCTGAAAAACATCATTCACTCCAAATATAATTACTCTAATTAAGCATTTAAAATTAATGATAACCCCAAATTTTTCGCAATCGGCGCTACAAGACACTATACAACAAAATGATGCAAAATTAGTTTTACAAGTGTATTAATTAAACAACGACGAAACCTAATATGAGGCATTTAATTATGTTCCCACATGAAATACCCTAACTTTATACACTAACCTCAAAATCCTAAAATAAAACTTCGATAAATAAAAAATATTTCTATTACGCTCCCTCATCCAAAAGAAACGTAACAATAATTGTGGCAAAATACTAATAGTCAACAATAATTGTGGCAAAATACTAATAGTCCGTTGGAAATGTTTAATAAATTGTGGTAAATAAATTTGACTATATATTATGATAATGTAGGTATGGATTAATAAAAACATTTTTTTTCTTACGAATCGCTTTTGACATTAAGGCTTAGATAATGTAGGTATTTTGACTATATATTATGATAATGTAGGTATTGATTAATAGAAACAAACCAAAATAATGTATGTATTTAGACTATATATTATGATTATGTAGTTATTGATTAATAGAAACAAACCAAAATAATGTAGATATTGATTAAATGTAGGTATTTTGACTATATATTATGATAATGATAATGTAGGTATTGATAATAGAAACAAACAAAAATAATATAACTTGCGGGGTTCGAACCTGTGGCGAAATATTATTTGGACCATAAGTATATAAACGCAAAACAATATATTATTTATATATATATATTTATATATAGGCATCCGGAAAGCCAGCGAGCCAATTTATTTGAGTAGTGATGGTGATGATGATGACAATAGTAAGATAAAAAAGTTGAAGAGTACAAAGTCATTGGCGGATGAAATAGAGACAGCGGAATGGTACTCCTTGGGTCTGGCTGGAGATAAAAGAGGGCCATGTCTAAAGTCGGCACTCAAGAAATGGAAAGAACTGTCTCCTAGCTATACTACCAAGTTCAAGGTATGGAGAAAAGACCAAAGTTCTGATAATGCAATTCCTTTATCAGAGTTTGTTGTCTGATTGAGCCAAGTACTGTTAACGACACCGTTGCGCATTGGAGATCCACGTCTTCCCAATTAAACATGTTTTGTGGCTCTGATGATGGGTTTTGTTCTTTATTCTCTGAAGCTGAAGGCCGCATTGTTGAGAATTCCTCGGTAATATTTAACCCCTGAAAGCAAAGAAAACGTACAGAATGGACGGGGCCTTGCGGTTGGAATGAATTTATGACTTTGAAGTATTAGTAAGACGGTAATCAGAAGAAGCCACTATTTTGTACTCCATTGCATGTATTTCAACCCTCATCGGACCAGAGAAGTGTTTTGCCTATGTAATGGGATACTCTGTGTTTGCACATTTGTTTATAGCTAGATATTGCTTAAAGGGAACAGTTTTCTACCTTTTGCATCCTCTCGATTACCAGTGAGGATCATTTGTCCCACTTTTGTGTCACATTTTGTATCTCATTCTATACACATCTTTACACATCACCGGAATGGGACACCAAATAAAACAGACGGTCCTCACCAATCCATCACTGTGCTGTTATAGTCGGATAGTAAGTTTAAGTAAATGTGTATCACAAATGCATGACATTTTAATTTTTTTCTTTAATGAAAAGCGCACCTAGTCGAAGCTCAATAGCGGAAAGAGGAGATTTGAACCTGGAAGGCTGAAACTTATTGTCCACAATACCTCCGTCTTAACAACTAGATTGAGGCCCTGTTTGGTAAACAGCGGATTAATATTAGCAGGAACAGATTGTGACAGCAGATTTGACTAGCAGAATTTGTTTGCAGTTTTGACTAGCATATTCAATTTGCAGAAATGGTCAGAAGTATTTGTTAATTAGCAGAATTAAATTAGCAGATTATCTCAATTATTTGTTAAATGACAAAAAAAGACATGAAAAAATTATTGAGTAATATTGGTCAAAATACATCACACAAACAACTTTAACAATTAATTGACCTCCCCTGCCTATCGAATTTCGAAGCAAAAAACTCAAAAAAAGCCTCTGTTTTCGTTCCCCAGCCGGTATCATTTGAAGATGACGAGTCACTTCGACCCGCTCCGGATCCCTGTGACAAGACACTCGATAATACCACCCTCCCAGTACCCTTGCTTGACATTACCAATGAGGGGACCGGACATGGCAACGGCCATACCGCTAGTGCATACGATGGAGTTGGAAATCAATGTGTTCCTCCCCCCGGTCACCATAACACCGGATTTATTCCTGGAAGCAAAAGTATCACCGATGGTGATGCTTGTTCTCAATAGATTGTCGGATGCCTTTGTGTCCTCGCTGCCCGCTTACCCTTCTCGTTTAATGGATAGATATCCTAACAATTTAACAACTCGTCCGCCGCTAAGTCTAATGACTTGGAACGTTCAAGGTGCCGGCAGTCCGGAATTCTTAACTATGTTAAAAGAATTAATTTGTGTTAACCGACCCCAAGTCTTAGCTTTGGTCGAAACTCGGATTAGTGGAGAGATAGCTCAAAGGGTGTGTGACCGTATTAACTTTGGAGGCCAAACTAGGGTGGACGCGGAAGGCTTCAGTGGAGGAATATGGTTGTTTTGGAAACCGGAAGAGGTAACGGTCACACCCTTAGTGCATAATACTCAGCATATTACAGTCGAGATTTCTCGAACTGGTGAAATTCCGTGGTATTATACAGCGATTTATGCAAGCCCGGACAGTGTTAAAAAGGAGGAATTATGGCGAGATTTAGAACAATTCGCAAGTACCCATAACAAACCTTGGTTAGCCATGGGAGACTTCAACGACACTAGGTTTATCTCAGAGCGAAATGGGACGAGTGACGGTATGAGGCGCCGCTGCAGTCGGTTTAATGCTTGGATCGAAAACAACAACTGGGTTGATATTGATTTTTCTGGTCCGGAATATACTTGGTCAAGGGGACATTCAATCGAATCAAGACAGTGGGCTCGGTTAGACCGCGCGATTTGTAATGAGGACTGGCGGATCATGTTTGAAGAAGGGTCTTTACGTCATCTGTTGCAAAACCAGTCTGATCACTGTCCAATTGTTTTGAGCACGAACGGTTTCGCTCCTATTCCAGGTGTGCTCCGCCCCTTTCGGTTTATTGCTTCCTGGCTCTCTCATGACAAGTTTACTGATTTTGTGGTGGAGAATTGGAGGAACGAAGAACCATTGATCCCTTTCATTCATGAGTTTTCAGCCAAATTACAAAAATGGAACAGGGATGTATATCGTAATATTTTCGCCAAAAAAGCGAACCTGGAAAAACGTATTTTAGGCGTCCAGAAGCTTTTAGCAACATCAACGCAAAACTATCTTTTTAAACTTGAAACCAAATTAAGAGCCCAATTGAATCAAGTTCTAAAAGATGAGGAATTGCTATGGTTTCAGAAATCGAGAATGGAACGTATTTGTGACGGAGACCGTAATACAAGGCTGTTCCATCTTAGCACTGTGATCCGTCGACAACACAACCGCATCACTGCTCTCCAAGATGATCAGGAAAATTGGGTCTGGGATGAAGGAGAAGTAAAAAATATGGTCATTAATTATTTTAAGTCTCTGTTTGTGGGAGACAATGTTGAATGCCGACTCGATAAGGTGTTAATGAACCAATTTCCGATTCTTTCAGAGAATGAAACACGGATTTTATCGCGGGACTTCACTGTCACGGAGGTCCAAAGTGCTCTGAAACAAATGTCCCCCTTCAAGGCTCCGGGACCAGATGGTTTTCAAGCCCTTTTTTATCAATCCCAATGGGACACGGTCAATCCGAGTCTGGCAAAACTCGTCCTGGGAGTGCTTAACGAGGAGATTATACCACATGGTATTGGAGAAGCATTCCTAGCTCTAATCCCGAAGGTAGATAATCCTCATCTTGCTAATCAATTTAGGCCCATTGGGTTGTGTAATGTCACTTACAAATTGATAACAAAAATGATCGTAAACCGATTGAAGCCTGTCCTTCCTATACTGATTAACCCGGTACAGGCCAGCTTCGTTCCCCAACGACAAATAACGGATAATATTATCCTTGTTCAAGAAGCTCTTCACTCAATGAGAAAGAAGAAGGGAAGGAAGGGATTTATGGTTCTTAAGTTGGACTTGGAAAAGGCGTATGACAAGCTTGAATGGCCGTTTCTGAACCACTGCCTTATTGATATGGGGTTACCGCTGAAGATGGTTCGAGTAATTATGCATTTGATTTACTCAGTGACTTTAAATGTGCTATGGAATGGGGAGATGACAGAGTTCTTTGCTCCTACCCGAGGTATACGACAAGGTGACCCGCTCTCGCCATATCTATTTACTATATGTATGGAGAAATTAAGTCAAATCATTGTCCATGAAACCAACATTGGTAACTGGAAGGGCTTTCCGACCTGTCGAGGGGGGCCGATTCTCTCACACTTATTCTTTGCGGATGACATTATACTCTTCGCTGAAGCATCTATTGAGCAAGCCATGGTCGTCAATGATAGTTTGGAACGGTTTTGTAAGGCCTCTGGTATGCGCATTTCGCGAGGCAAGTCTAAAATTTTCTTCTCGCCTAACACTGATGTCGAGATAAAATCAGCTATCACAACTACTATCGGGATTGAAAGCACGGAAAACCTTGGCGTTTACCTAGGTATACCGACAATTCATGGCCGTGTTACAAAGGATACGTTCGATTTTGTAACAAAAAGGGTAGACAAAAGATTAACGGGGTGGAAATCGCGTGGCCTCTCTATGGCGGGAAGAGCAACTCTTATCCAATCTACCCTCAATACATTACCCTCTTATGCTATGCAAACAGCATATCTCCCTAGAAGCATTTGTGACGACCTGGATAAAAAAGCGCGCCGATTTTTATGGGGAGGTGATAGTGAATCTCGGGGCCTTAGCTTGGTATCATGGGATATGGTAACAAATGATAAAGAGAACGGGGGTTTAGGCCTTCGATCCATGCGCCAAGCAAACAGTGCTTTTATGGCTAAACTAGGGTGGCGAATCCTTAAAGAACCTAATACACTATGGGCTCGGGTTCTTCGCCACAAATATGCGATGGGTCGGTGTGATTTGGACATGTTCGAGGCCAGGCCCAATTGTTCCAACGTATGGAAAGGCATAGTCGAAGCTTCAGAGGTTTTGAAACAAGGCATGGGTTCGAATATTGGGAACGGTATATCAACTCTGTTTTGGAAGCACAAGTGGGCAACGGAGGTGCCACTAGAAGATATGTCGGAGTTCGAAATCCCCGAACAATTGCAGAACTCAACCGTGGCCGACCTTTGGGATGATGGGGTCGGGTGGAAGTGGGAGCTTTTTGCAGATATCTTACCAACACGTGTACTCCAAACGATAGCATCATTCGAGGTTGTACCGGGGGAAACTAATACGGATAAATTCTTTTGGTCAGAAACCCCGTCAGGATATTTCTCGATCAAATCAGCTATTCGTCTAATTCGTAAGATTCCTAGTCAGGATTCGAGTAGCTATTGGAAGCTCCCGTGGAATACATGGGCACCACAAAGGATGCGCCTCTTCCTATGGTTACTTTTGCATGACCGTATCATGTCAAATGTGAATCGTGCTATACGGGGATTCACTGAAGACCCGTGTTGTGGG
Source organism: Silene conica (assembly GCA_029255685.2). Classification (NCBI taxonomy): domain Eukaryota; kingdom Viridiplantae; phylum Streptophyta; class Magnoliopsida; order Caryophyllales; family Caryophyllaceae; genus Silene; species Silene conica. The sequence goes on from CM055312.2 coordinate 98,329,561, forward strand.
GAGTGTCCGGGAGAAGAGGAGTCGGCTATCCATTTACTTCGTGATTGCCCGAAAGCACGATTGGTATGGCATCATTTCCCGTTAACTGACTCGGATTGGTTTACAAGGCCGGTTAACATTAAAGATTGGGTCATTAATAATCTCTCCCAGAGAGGTCGTGGGCCTTGTGAACATTGGGCTACCACGTTTGCGGTTGTGGTTTGGTGGTTATGGCGCTGGCGAAACTGTCGGGTTTTTGACCGACTCGAGACCATCCCGCTCAATTTATTTACTACTATCACGGAGCGTATTCGTGAAGTGCTAGAGGCGAAAGATACCAATGACCTTATAAGCATTGGTACGACTTCTCGTCGCAAGGAGATTACTGTCAAATGGTGTGCCCCTCCGGAAGAGTGGGTTATGTTAAATATTGATGGGGCGTCTAAGGGGAACCCAGGACTAGCTGGCGCAGGAGGTATTATACGGGATAGTACTGGGAAGGAACTTGTGACTTTTGCAGAAAAACTTGGAGTAGCAACTGTTACTCGAGCTGAATTGATGGCTTTAAGAAGAGGTCTGTTAATTGCAATGGAAAAGAAATTCCCGAGAATCTACATTCAGACGGATTCAAAAGTGGTTGAGGGTTTTATGAAGAACCTGGGGACGGAGCTTCTACCATCCGCCCATACACACCTAATACGCCTATGCCGAGCTTTCATTTACGACACCGATTGGCAAGCTGACATAATTCATATTTATCGAGAGGCGAATTCGTGTGCGGATTGGTTAGCTAATCTCGGAGTAGAACAAAATGAGGGTCTTCGTATTTTCGAACCAGATGCTACACCCATGCCCCTGAGACGGCTTATTACTTCAGATGCTCGTGGAATTGCTTGGCCGCGCATGGTGCCGGAGAATGCAGCTGTATAGCATAGGCGTTGTTTTTAGTTTGCTTTCGTTCTTTTCTTTTTCGTTTAGTTGTTGTCGTTTCCGCTGTTTGCTTGTTGTTTTTTGTTTCGTTTCTTAGCTTTCTGGGTTAGCCCCACGTCTTGTTTACCAAAAAAAAAACAATTAATGTCGATTTCTTTTACTAGCCATCAAACTAGAAGTAATGTTATCAAGGACAGTTGACATTTCTTTGGTTCCCGACGACTCGGTTGCAGATTGCGAGGAATGACCATTATTGCTAATCTTCTCTGTCCTATTATAGTTGTCGCCCCAAAGCCAAGTCACTATGCTATCTCAGTGCACAATTGCAGAGAGAATTTCAAGTTTTGATGATACTTGCTATAATTTATAGCACAAATCGAGCGACGTAGTTTGTTTCAGCCCTAGAGTCACCAAATTCCTTACTGCTATAACCACAAAAACACCGTATAAAATGGATTTAACAGAAATTAATTACTTTATAAGTTTTGAGTTAAGAAAAATCAAATCAAATCATAAACCAACAAAAACAATCAATACACATTACACATGGAATATTATGATAATGTAGATATGGATTAATAAAAGCATTTTTTTCTTACGAATCACTTTTGACATTAAGGCTTAGATAATGTAGGTATTTTGACTATATATTATGATAATTTAGGTATTGATAAATAGAAACAAACCAAAATAATGTAGGTATTTTGACTATATATTATGATAATGTAGTTATTGATTAATATAAACAAACCAAAATAATGTAGATATTTATTAAATGTAGGTATTTTGACTATATATTATGATAATGATAAGTGTAAATTGATAGTATCAATATAAGTACCCATTTTTATGAATGATACCAACATAAAAATTAATTCGTAAATAGTACCAGAATATTTCATCCGTTCTACTAATAGTACCAACTAACATTTTCCGGCAAAAAATGACATAAAATGACCAGAATACCCTTATTATTAGACCTAAAAACTCACTCTGATCTCTCCCCTCTCTTCCACCCCCTCTTTGTCTTCAACACACCGTCAACTAACCGCTATCACCATCCTTCGACCACCGTGAAGCATATCCACTTCTTCTCAAGCCAAAAATCACCACCAGCACCCTCTCTTCTCCAGCCAACAACCACCACCCCGCCTCTACTCCATTTATTCCTATTTAACTCGGGTTTCGATTTCGAGTTCAAAGATGCGCCGTCATTGTAGTTGTTGCTTGTCGAGTTAATCGACCATGGTGGTCGGAGTTGTTGTTGGTGAAGGGGTGGTGATGAGTTGATGGTGAATGTTAATGATGGTGCGGTGGTGAACGAACCATGGTGGCGTTGAGCTGATGATGACGGATGAACATGTGTTTGTCGGAATTGTTGCTGCCAATTTAAGTCGAGGTCATTGGTGGTCGAAGACGCAGCTGCTGTTATTGTTTCGGCGACGGAGGATGAACGGTTGTGGTGATGCAGGATGGTTGTGGGAGTATGTGGCGGCAGTTGGGCGGGGCAAGGTGGCTTGGTTGGGCTAGGTTACTGTTTAGGTAATAGAGGAGGGGTAGAATAGGTATAAAAAAAAGCAAACATTAGGCGGGAAAATTCAAATCCACCTAAAAGTGCGGCTTTCCGGCAACTTGGTACCATTAGTAGATCGGAGGAAATATTCTTGTACTATTTACCAACTAATTTTTATGTTGGTATCATTTATAAAAATGGGTACTTATATTGGTATTGATTATCAATTTACACTAATGATAATGTAGGTATTGATCAATAGAAATAAACCAAAATAATATAACTTGTAAGATTCGAACCTGTGGCAAAATATTATTTGGACCATAAGTATATAAACGCAAAATAATATATTATTGTCTGTTTTATTTAACCGAGGCTTTCATCACCAATCGTGTATTATTGGGCCGTTTTATTTAACTGGGCCTTGAATTTGGGTCGAACGGCCTGCCATCACAAATCACAATTATTGGGCCGTTTTCGCTTATACTGGGCCTTGAATTTGGGTCGATTGGTCTGCCATAGCCGAAGGAATTACCAGTCTAACCGAAAACGGCCCAAGAATTGTGATTGGTGATGGCAGGCTGATTAGCCCAAAGTCAAGGCCCAGTCAAATACGCGCAAGAGCTATGTCTCAGTGATAATAGGAAACAAAATCAGGATAATGACGAAAATTAATCTCTAAATTAGCGAAAAATCCGATTGCATCATTTTCTAAAATAAATGAAGGGTCTATTTTCTCTCACATTGTAGTATAATATTCCGAATTATTCTTCTCTTATCATTGCATTTTTCCTTTATTTTTCAGCCAAAAACTTGAACCATTAGATTAACGTGAGATGAAATTTCGTGCGTTGAGACTTGAGAGGAAATAAACGCTCCATTTTTTTTAGGAAATGGAGATGATCCTAAATGCATTACTCGTTGGATCAACATTGTGATGAAATAAACCAAATTGAATCAATAAAGTAGTTGCGCTTCATTCTCTTGTGAAGTAGCAGTCCGCCCTTCAATTTCAGTTTCTTCGTAGATCATTTTTAAAAAACAGTCTCTTCGTGTTACTAATACAAGGTAAAATTGCTTACGTTCGATCCCCTCATTCTGCAATTTACAATGTCATTAAAAACTCAGTAATGTTACTGTTATAATATAATGTGTTTCTACTTCATAGAGAATAATTAACATTGTAATAAACTAATAATTACTCGAGAACACCACGATCAAACAAACTCGAGTCTCGAACTAATTGGATTGAACTTATTTCATCTAGCCAAGTGCCAACACAAACAAAGTTGAGTCTGACCTTAAGAAACCCTATCACACTCGACCTAAACCACAACATACCCAGTTTAACCCGGTCATTTTTTACCTTATGAAATAATTGTTCGTTTTTTCTCCCCTTAGTATTTTATGTTAAAACCAAACACAAACAAATAAACGGAACCGAAAAAGTATATAAAATCTGGAACTCTAACTCGTGATTAGTGAAGACTGACGACCAAAGAGTGGGTCTAAAGGAGGATAACGGCAATGAAGTGTTTGGCATTGAGTGACTTTGACTTGTTCTCGTTGTTTTGTCTTCCTATTTGTTTGTATAGAATCTAAATTAGTAAATTATCAACATGGGTCAAAGAATGGTGAGTCCCCAATTGTCATAGTATCTGACTTTTTAACCTACGTACTTAATTATGTAGTCATGTAGTTTTTAAGTTTAATTTAATTTATTCTCAATTTTTATTGTTTATGACTAGTAATATCGGTCTGTCTTAACGATAAATCGATTTTAATAGGTATTCTATCAAGTATCATCATATAATAAGGATGCACCCCAGCCACATTGGGATATCGCAGGTTGTCACTTGTCGGTATAGTATAAGAAAAGGTAGAATTCAGATACGGTATGTATTATCCATAATTCGTTGAGTAAGACATTTTTTGGGTAATAATGTACTTAACTAGTAGGGTTTTGCTGAGTTAATTCTAGTTGAAGCCGACTTGTAATAATTTAGGTTTGAACTACTTTACTCGTAATATAAACTGTTTTTAATTATTCTAATATATAGTTCCCTAACACTAATGACACTCGTAACTGTATACAGGTGTGACTTAATCTTCATTAAGGCCATGTTTGGGAAACAACAGAAACAGATTCATAATAGCGAATAACGTTAGCAGAATACTATTAACAGATTTTAGTAGCAGGTTTGACTTTCAATTTAAATTAGTAGATTAAGAAAATAGTATTTGGTAATTAACAGATTATAGGATAATTAGAATAATTTTATTAATAAATTGAATATGCTAACACAATATGTTGCGAATAGCATCATGTTCAAAAATTGTAAATTCCAGCCAATATGCTATTGGAATACGCCATTCACCAAATACATGAAAATGGTGGGTTGGTAAGTCAACATTCTAATTAGGTCGGAATCTACTAATTTCACTCAATATGTTGTTTACCTAGCAGAGCCTGAGTTACGGTAGAGCATAGCTACAAGACTTACAACTTATAAGGGGAATTATTGCGGGGCGCAGTCTAGAGGTCTTAGGATTGTACTTAATTTTGTTATATAAAAATCTGTTCTCATACTAAATACTCTGTTCCTTTTATTTATTTAACATTACACAAACTATATTTCTAAAGTTAAAATCGTTTTGCAAAAGACTATTCGATAGTTTATTGGACTGTTTTAGAAGGATATGTGAGATAACTTACTAGCTACAATTCTGATCTACTATATATGCATGTGTTGGACTGTGGATAGTTGGTACAACTATTTTGGAATGACTTGATTATATATATACATATACACTATGTAAAACTTAAATTAATTAATGTTCTACAATCATTACAAAATTCTCTAAAAGACGATACAGCTCAAATTAAAGAAGCTTAGTTAGTTAAAGGATAAATTAATCAAAACTATTACACATGAGATGTTCATATGTTATCATCATTGTTTGCTAATAATGTTGATTCTCTTGTATATAATTTACTTTAATTGTTTGTTAATCTCCAATAATCACAACACTAATTATTAATCTTTAGTTATTGTCTAATATAATATAATCTGGTAGATATCAACTCTTATCTAGTAAGGTCCTGCTCTTTTCGGCTGAACCGAATTGAATTGAATTAATTGGAGTATAGCCGAATTGAACTAAATTGAATGGAACTGAGTTAGAGTGAATTTAGTTAAAAGTTAATTTTATGAAGAGATTAACTGAACATAATTGATTGAACGTAAATAAAACTTAACGGAATATAACCAAGCATAATTGAGAGGAGCTGAAAATAAGCCAAAAAGAACATGACCTAAGTCTGTAAATGCGACTATGATGATATTGATATTTATTTATCATGGTCTAATTTGAATGACATTCATATGACAAAATCGTTTTAAATCACAATCAACAACGATAAGAATTATCTAAATATGAACAAGACTGTATAATGACAAGTTTATAAGATTCTCAAAAACAAAATTATAACCTTAAATATTCACGTTCGAGTACCATCTAAAATTACTTGAAACCCTTTTGAAACCGAGTCTCCCAAATTCATTTAAGGACCTTAGATACGAAACTTTTGGCCATCTAATGAGTATCACAAATACTCATTTGTAACGGGCATATCCATCGCAAGTTTACGACGAGTCAAATACTATCCACGTGGGTAGATAAGATAAAACATAATAACTAAGAGTAACAATCTGTCGCAAGATTGTGACGAGTCCGGGGACCATTCCCAAGCAAGAAATCAATTTAATCGGGTCAATTGCATATTATACCTTAATCTCCCCTTATTGACCTTGACCCACTTAAACCCTCCCAAGCAAAAAGTCACGACCTAGGTCAATAACCCAATCAATTTAATTAAGAAATCAAACAAATTCACTCATTCTTTTTTTTTTCTTTTTCTTAAATGGTTGGAACCAATTAAAATGTGCCACGTATGAGGTCGATTGGTGAGTCAATTTACCTCAAATGGGGTCGATTTGTGACTCAAATCGACTTGAGTCAATTCTAATCGATTTCTTAATTACAATTAACTTGACTCGACCCCATATCGACCTCCCAATCGACCCCATGAATGAGTAAAGAACCCTATTGAATGACCTACCCAACTGTGTCTTTAGCTGGAGGTCCCCTTGAGGGCTTGAATTCAAAATTTATTGTATGTACTTTACCCTTCATGCTTTGCATGCTAATGTTTTCAGTTTTGTGCCTTTCATTTTGTTTGCTTTATATCTACCCCTTACTAAAATGTGAGTAAGGAAAGTTACTATTCATAATGAATAGTAACCAAGCACTAACACTTTTCTCCTTTGGCCATCAAAACACATTTCATCCCCTCAATTATTTATGTTTACTACACACCTCAATTATCCTTTGGCATTAACATATAGTCAATGTTTTTCTTCTTGTAGGGTGGTGGCCACCTGTTAATTTTATCCATATTTTTCAATGTAATTTCTTCAATATTTGGTAATTCTTTTGGAAATAAGAACTTAAAGGATAAGCCTCACGATATATAGCATGGTACGATTAAAATGCATGAGGCTTATCATATCCTTGAATTCAGTTTGTTATTGTAAACAACGACAAAAACATTGTCTTAAGAGGCTTTCAAGGTTTGTTCAAGCGCGTTGAAAATTTTTAGATCCATTGCTTTACATTTAAGGCTATTGAAATGTAACAATAATTTTGAAAATGATCTTACATTTGGTATTCGTGAATACCAAATGTGAGTAAGGAAAGTTACTATTCATAATGAATAGTAACCAAGCACTAACACTTTTCTCCTTTGGCCATCAAAACACATTTCATCCCCTCAATTATTTATGTTTACTACACACCTCAATTATCCTTTGGCATTAACATATAGTCAATGTTTTTCTTCTTGTAGGGTGGTGGCCACCTGTTAATTTTATCCATATTTTTCAATGTAATTTCTTCAATATTTGGTAATTCTTTTGGAAATAAGAACTTAAAGGATAAGCCTCACGATATATAGCATGGTACGATTAAAATGCATGAGGCTTATCATATCCTTGAATTCAGTTTGTTATTGTAAACAACGACAAAAACATTGTCTTAAGAGGCTTTCAAGGTTTGTTCAAGCGCGTTGAAAATTTTTAGATCCATTGCTTTACATTTAAGGCTATTGAAATGTAACAATAATTTTGAAAATGATCTTACATTTGGTATTCGTGAATGTCAAGATGTCGCCCATTTTTAATTATACGGTTATATTGACGAATGACGAATGGCCTTCAAAATAGCCTTATTTTTTCCCGACACTTGTGAACGAGTGATGAAATTTGTCTTAGAAGAAAACTAAGTTGAGGAAGTAGAACTTCATAAAAACAATATTGAGAAAACAATGCTTCATAAGTGGTGATAACCAAGTAGGCTTTTGTCCTAAAATTATTTTGATGGAAATTTGGGGAAGTAATAAATCCAACTCCATATATATACAACATGAGAAGGCTAGGATGGAAAAAATAAAACGATGGAGTAGCCATGTGGTTATACATTGTTTTACTCCATAATGCCTATTACATTAATTTTAAATCACATAAATATTGTCAGCCATGGTTCATATAATCATTGTACATACATGTGCAGGAGAAGTGCAACGAGAGGGACCAGGATTATTAATGGGATATGTTATTGTCATTTTTTTGCCGGTTATTTTGTTTTTCCTAATCATAGGTATAGCCGCTTCTCTAAATGAAATGGAAGAGCTCAAGGTCGAAGTTTAACAGCTTGAGCACAATCGTGTAGACCTAATGCATCAGGTAAAAAGTACAATTTTATGCATAGAGTCATATGGATTGTCCTAGGGTCCTTCAACATCTGTGGGAAGGTCTAGCATTCCTAATAAAAAGTACAATTTTAGGCATATGAAAATGTTCAAATTCAATGTAAAAGACGCATGGATAAAAAATTTGGACATTAATATTTTTTCTAGGTAATAGCCGCTACTCAATTGGGTTCAGGGGTTTACTTGTAATATGCTATTTCTTATATATTTGGTGCATGTCGTTCTACAATTATCTAATGACTGATTATTTTTGTTTGGCATTAATGCCCCTTCCTGATGTTAAGGTAGTATGACAAAAACGAAAGGAAAAAAATCTCACTTATGAAACAAATGTCATGTGTAAGAAAGTAATAATGAACTCTATCAAGGTCATCCGTAGGTTTTGTGGGTAGCTGCGTGATCAAGCATAACTTTATATAGTAGTTAGTATAATTTTGTTCTGTTTTTCTAAATAAAGATCACATAGGTGGGAATGTAGATCTCCAAAAAATTTGGAACTTCACCAATAGCAATATAGCAATTAGCATGGCCCAAAAATAAAGATCAATTAGATGGTCGTCTTTATACTTCGATTAATATGTAATATACACATCAAAAAGTAGGAAACCAAATAGCACCGATTTAAAATACTTGGGGTATCGCGTGTGTCGTACACCAAAATTTTTACAATGTCATTGAACAAAAACCATTTTTAAAATGCACTCTCTCAATTTTAAGTAGTTTTCAAGAAGTCGTATAGTTAATTTCATAATTTGCTAACATTCTTACAAAATTTTAGCTATAACGTAAATCAATCTTAATTTTTGATGTCGGACAAGGATTAAGACGTGAGCGCACATTATCCTAAGAGCATTGTTATTGAATGCCAAAACTTAGATTTTTACAAGTCATGATAAAATCTTGGACTCCCTTTTTTTACTCCAATTATATCATTCGAAAAAGGGGAAACTCCGGTCTATATCGATACAAATTTGATGAATATGGATCCAATATTTGCCATACAAACTACCACGAATGAAATTTTTGTAATGATTCTGAGTCTAAATAAATAGCGGTTAGACCTTTTTATAAAGACGGTCACAAAGAAAAAAATAGTCTCAATTGCGCGTGTTTATTATTGTAGTGCCTTTAGTGAGCTTGCTACCGTAAGGGAATCAAACTATTCTAATATAACTATCTTGGGGCAACAACTAGTTCACTCTAAATGTTTCTAAACAGTTTTAGCTTTACCGTATTTCTCAACTACCACACATAAATGCGATTGTGCCTTCATTTCAGATAATCAATTTAATGAATTAATTACCAGGTTAATTGTTCTGTCTATTTCAGAAATTAAATTGTGTTTCCATAAACTTAGATTGCTTATTTATATGTGAACTAATACCTGCGAAAAATTTAAATCTTGGCCTCGCCAGTAATAATTGCTACCTCAAATAGAAAAATAACTAGCTATTTTCTTTTCATTTTGTCATTCAAATTACGCTCGTCCAAAACATGTTATTATTGGCTTGTATGGTTAGTTTATAGTAGTGGAATGCTCTATTTTTCCTCCTTTTTATCCTTATTACCCCGTGTGGTCTTATCGGCTAATCAAAATAGAACGTTTTTTTATCTTTCCTCTCCACTCCATTCCCGTTCATTTATCTCGATTTGGAGATAAAATAGACCTGTAAATAGTAAGCTAAGTTGACCCAACCTGGCCTCAACTTTACTAAATCTGAAATTGGTGTAACCCAAATTGACCTCACCAAAAAAACCAGTCGATCCAAAAAATGTCTCAATTCAAAATTAACCGCCCAATTTGGACTCAAATTTAAGGTTTTCTACATAGTGCAACAAAAATGTTCTTAATCATTATTTTCAGCAGTCTAAAATATCGAGAAAACCCTAATCATAGCGTCCTAACTGTTTACTTGAGTCTCTATATCACTACAAAGTTGATCTCGCGCTCTTCGATTACATGTTCCTCTTTCCTGATCATTTGTTTACCTAGTTCAATGTCTCATTCAGTTACTCGTTAACTAAAATTCACCACCCGTCCACTAACAAACACAACAAATAATCTTCCCTCTTTCCTTAATCTTATACCAAAATCAAAGATAAAAAACTAACAAGGAAAAAAAGTAATAAACCCTTTCCGTAATTAGTAAGTCTTGCTTGCGACGGATCGTAATTTGTAACGGATATTTTGTAAGATAAAATGGATAAAAAAGGAGTTAGTGGAGAAAGAGGACCACATGAATAGTGTTGGAGAGAGAGAAAAAGTGAGTATTTTATGATAGGAAGCGGTACCCGTCACAAGTTTGCGACGGATAGTGCCGTTGCAAATAAGAATTTGTGTTCCGTAATCAATCTATCTTGCTTGTGGCGGTGATAAACTTGTGACCTTTTACAACCTCTCCCACGAGTCCCACCTGTCTACCCACTTGCAAGGTTATCTCACATCACAAGTTTATGACGAATTTACTCCGTCACTAAAAAAAATTGTGTTCCATAATAAAACCCTATCCTTTTTGGCTTTATTTCAGCTCATTTCATTTTGCTAAACTCTATTTAATTCAGTTCGGTACAATTTCAGCCAGTTTTATGAAGCTCATTTCTTCACAAAATGAACTTTTACTTCAGCTACATTCACTCCATCCCAACTCCGTTTAGTTTAGCTAAATTAAGTTCATCCTCATTCAATTCAAATTAATTCAGCTCATTTTAACCGAAAAACAGCATCTAATAAACGTTATCGAAAAAACGTCACCGATAAAACAAACACCAACATTAAATTTCCCGCAGGCCACCTCCATAAATCCCTTAATTTTCCTTCCCCTGACCATCTGATAGTGAGTTCAATAAATGCAAACATTCAATTTTCTCTCCAAAACTCACTAACTCTCCCACTCTCTTTCCCACTTACCACTTTACCTCAACACACACCACCGTCAATCACATTTCTCTGCTAACCACCACATTCCCCTCCAAAATTACCAATCTACCCTCCTCACCTCTTTCCACTTCTTCCATTCCTCACCTTCTTTAAGGGTATTTTTGTCCACATTGTTTTCTGTGAGTTAATTTCTTTTTTACAGTCTTTTTTTCTGCATCTTCTAGCCGTTACATTTCAGTATGTTAACCATTTTTTAACCCTAGTTTTTTACAAAAATAATTTATGGGTTTTGTAAAGCTCATTAAAACGTGAAATGGGTACTTTTATTTAGTTGCTTCACCCACTCAAAATCACATCTTTTTCACTTTTTTTCCCCACTTTTTATTAGTTTTATTATTTCTTTTAAAAAAAAATATTGCTGGGTTTATTACAGCTCATCAAAACATTACCTGGGTACTTTTTAGAATTCATAAAATCCTTCAAAAATTGCATCTTTCTCATTTTTTTCTCTAATTTTAGTAATAATAATATAATTATATTTGGGTAGTTCAAAAATTGCATCTTTGTCACATTTTTCTCTAATTAAAGTAATAAATTTATCTGGGTAGTACTTAAAATCTAGTAAATCCTCCAAAAATTGCATCTTTTTCACCTTTTCCCCAATTTAAATGAGGAAATTAACCCTAATTTGTGTTGCAATTACTACATTAGTAAGTTTATTACTACCATTGTGTAAAAGTTCAGTATCTAGTTCGCTAAATGATGATGTATTAGGATTAATAGTGTTTAAAGCAGACATTGTGGACCCACATGGTAAATTATCATCTTGGAATGAAGATGATGATAATCCATGTAGTAATTGGGCTGGTGTAACTTGTAACCCTAGATCAAATCGTGTTTCTGAGCTTAATCTCGACGGTTTTTCGCTCTCGGGTCGATTAGGAAGAGGGTTATTGCAGTTACAATCACTTAGGAAGTTGGTTTTATCAAGGAATAATATTACAGGAAGTTTTAGTTCTGCTTTAGTGAGACTTTCTAATTTAAGAATACTTGATTTAAGTGAGAATTCATTCTCTGGTGTGTTATCTCCTGATTTTTTTCAACAATGTGGGCCTTTGAGGAGTGTTAATTTGGGTTTTAATAAGTTTTCGGGTTCGATCCCAAGTAGCTTGAGCTCTTGTGTTGGGATTTCTGTGCTTAATTTGTCGAATAATTTGTTTTCTGGTAGTGTTCCTACTGAGATTTATGGTTTACATGGGTTGAAATCGGTTGATTTGTCGAATAATGTGTTGAGTGGTGTTATTCCCAGTGGTATGGATGGTTTGTATAATTTGAGAGCCCTAGATTTGAGCCAAAATCGGCTTTCTGGGGCGGTACCGGAGGATATTGGAGGGTGTTCGTTGTTGAAATCACTTGATTTGGGTGGGAACATGTTGACTGGTAGTCTACCTATTTCTCTGCTGAATTTGAGTTTTGTTGGGAATGTTAATCTTAGGGGGAACCTGTTTACGGGTTCAATTCCCGAGTGGATTGGTAGAATGAGGGCACTTGAGACTCTTGATCTTTCGAGTAATAATTTGTCGGGTTTTTTGCCAATTTCTATGGGAAATTTACGGTCATTGAAGGTATTGAATATGTCTAGGAATGGTTTAAGCGGAACGTTGCCTGAATCTATGGTTGGTTGTTCAGACCTTCAAATTATAGATTTTAGGCAAAACTTGTTGAGTGGAGAGTTGCCTGAGTGGATGTTCAAGGTGGGTTTGCAAGAAATTTTGCTCTCAGAGAATAAGTTGAGTGGAACCATGGATGCTTCGATATCCTCGGCCGAGTCCATTTCATATAACAGTCTTCAAGTGTTGGATTTGTCCCATAATTGGTTGTCTGGGGGTATTCCATCCTCATTGATGAAATTTAGCAGCTTGGAGTTCTTGAACTTGTCTAAGAACTCTTTGATAGGCGGAATACCGGTAAATGTTGGCGGACTTAAAGCATTGAAGGTTGTTGATTTAAGTGATAATCAGCTGAAAGGGAGCATTCCTTCTGAAATCGGAGGCGCTACTTCCTTGCAGGAGTTGATATTGAGAAAGAATTTGATTGCAGGAAATGTACCGACTTCTCTTGAGCATTGTACTTCACTCACTCTTCTGTAAGCATTCTGTCTTCATCTGATATCTTCTTCATATTCTATCTCATAGGCTATTTATGATTTTGAAATGGCTCATGAAACTGTCTGCACTTCTTATGTTATGAAATCGCTGTTACACGGTGCTAACGGATGGCCTTAAACCGTGAAATCTGCAGCAATTACGTATCTGAAATCGACGATCAGCTTCTCTGCCTATGTGCCCTTGTTTATTTAATGTTCTTGTATGCTGATTGCCGAGTTCTTATGGTTATGGTTTTAGTTGCTCATTGGTTTCGGTAATGTTATGCAGGGATTTATCACACAACAGTTTAAAGGGATCGGTACCTGTTGCTCTTTCAAAACTCGATGAGCTACAAATCGTAGATCTTTCGTTCAATTATCTCAGTGGTAGTCTACCGAAACAGCTCGAGAATCTTCAGTATCTCCAATCCTTTAACGTTTCACACAATAATCTCCAAGGTGAACTTCCTGGCGGTTTCTTTAACACCATACCTCCGACATCTGTCATGGGAAATCCGTCTCTTTGTGGATCTTCGACCAAACGATCTTGTGCTGCAGTGCTTCCTAAACCCATTGTTCTAAATCCCAATTCCACTGGTGAAATTGTGTCGAGTTCTTCTTTACCCCCTCAACTGGCTCGAAAGAGAAACATCCTTAGCATTTCTGCCTTAATTGCTATCGGGGCTGCTGCTGTTATTGTAGTCGGTGTGATTGCCATCACGGTTCTAAATCTTCGTGTCAAGGCATCAGCATCTAATTCTGCTGCTGCCCTTGCATTATCAAACGGCGATGATTTCAGCCATTCCTCCACCGATGCCAATTCTGGAAAGCTGGTCATTTTCTCAGGCGAGTCTGAGTTCAGCGCTGGGACCCATGCGCTTCTCAACAAGGACTGTGAGCTCGGTCGTGGTGGGTTTGGGGCGGTATACCGAACCGTCCTTCAAAATGGTCGCCCTGTTGCCATAAAGAAGCTCACTGTCTCGAGTCTGGTGAAATCCCAAGACGATTTTGAAAGGGAAGTTAAGAAGCTTGGGAAAATACGACATTCTAATCTCGTCTCACTTGAAGGATATTACTGGACTACATCACTTCAGCTACTTATTTACGAGTTTGTATCCGGTGGAAGTTTATACAAGCACCTTCACGAAGGACCGGGTGGCAACTACCTCTCGTGGAACGAGAGATTCAACATAATTCTCGGCATGGCTAAAGGGTTATCCCACTTGCATCAGCTAAACGTCATCCATTACAATCTCAAATCAAGCAATATCCTGATAAGCGAGTCGGGTGAGGCTAAAGTCGGAGATTTCGGCCTAGCAAGACTCTTGCCGATGTTGGACCGTTACATCCTAAGCAGCAAGATTCAGAGTGCACTAGGGTACATGGCACCTGAATTTGCATGTCGGACAGTTAAGATCACCGAGAAATGTGATACATACGGGTTTGGAGTGTTGGTCTTAGAAGTAGTGACAGGTAAAAGACCCGTTGAATACATGGACGACGATGTGGTTGTACTGTGTGACATGGTCAGAGGAGCACTTGAAGAAGGGAAGGTAGAAGAATGTATCGATGAACGGCTTCAGGGAAAATTCCCGGCAGAGGAAGCGATTCCCGTGATCAAATTGGGATTGATCTGCACATCTCAAGTTCCATCAAATCGACCAGATATGCGAGAAGTGATTAATATCCTCGAGTTGATCAGGCATCCCTCCGAAGGCCAAGAAGAATCAGTATAAGCAATTAGTTTTTTAAAAGACGGTCTCAAACTTTAAAAGTTACCCGAGAGTGTGAGACCGTCTTTTTCAAGCATTTGTGCAGTGCCAAGCTATGTCGCGACTGATACCCCTAGGAAACCGTAATCTTAAGACGGAAATTAATTTGTCGTCGATGTTTGTTTGTTTGTTCGTTCGTTAGTTTTTGTATAACTGTAGCTTCTTCTTTGTAGGATTGGTATATGTTCTAGTTAACGCCTTGTTTTGCCAAAATTTTATCGTCCCGTTTCGACATGCTTCTTGTAGTTACCGTGGTAATGTTAAGACGGTTTTAAATCTTAAGACGGTTTTAAACAAGACGGATATTAATATGTTTTTTTGTATTGGTAGTCGAAGCTTTGCAGCAAAAAGCTGGTGGTTCTTGCTGTAAAATAAAGGATCAGCTTTATTACAAAAATACATTCACAAAGCACCAAATATTTCCCATGTGATTCTTGGGATTTATACCATCATTAAAACAACTCCCGCCAATTTTTCAATTGAAAAAAATACTTCATGGTGACGGAATTTGAAACTAGATTATAACGCAACGGAATATGAGTAACCACATCGTCGTGAGTGGTCTTTGAGAAGGCAAGAAGCAAGAAGTTGTTCGATTCCCATGGATAAGGATAGAATATCGAAACACTGAACATATTAATATGATTTTAGCGACTAATTTAGTTATTTTTTGGTAATTTTAATACTTTTTAGAGATAATATTAAGATCAGTAGTTCTTTTGTACGACGATTTCATCCCGTAGAGCAAAGAATTTGTGATATGTGTATTAGGGTGTGACCAATGACAACCTAGGGAAGAGGATCAATTAAACAACAATTTCATTGTCAAAAGTGAATTGGGAGTGTTGAGCAAATGTCAAGATTGTTGGACTTGGACACCTACTTCAATGCCATTACTCATAAGTTTACCTTTCAAAATGAAAAATAAGAATATGTAGATAAACGACATGACTCATTTAATACGGACATATCCGTTAAAAGTTAAAGACGGATCAATAAATAGCCGAGTGGATAGATATATATTATAAGACAAGCATTCTGCTTTTGTTTTATTGACACATATGGTTATTACTTGACTCGTGTTCAGCTTGTAACAAATATGATCGTTTTAAAAAAAAAATTGTAAATTTATTCATTGTCCTTATCAAATATCAATGCTATTGATAATTAGGTCACGTATTAGAAAAACATAATTATTATAATTTTGTTTATGACAAACAAATTTCATCTGATTTCTTCTATTATAGGTATATTCACGTTATAAAAATTAAACAGGTGAAATAACATCGTATTTGAAATAGATGGAATAATTTTTATTACCAGTAGCATAAGTACATTAACATTATGCTTCATGCTCTATGTTTCAAACTCATTTTTTACATATTATTTGACTCGTTTTAATTTTAAGACGGATATTCTAATCGACAAAAGAATTAAAATCACATGAAATGGCCGAGAAATGCTCCACTATATTCGCAAATTTGACAGTTTCACAACACCTCTATGTTAGAGTCCCTCCATTTTTCTATGTAAAAGTACAAATATTGAGGCCTCCTATGTCTTTTAGAAGATTAAAATTCTTCTTAATTGTTTTGTTTTCATGGGCATTTGGGCAACCACCATTTCACAAGTACCTAAGGTTTGACTATACCCTTTTTTGTTTGGGTATCCCTACAAAAATTATCATAGTTTTCCATGCATATAGGTGCATAGATAACAAATTACAAAGTTACAAGTGTTTAAAGTTTTGTGCTTGAGAAGCTAGGGAAAAAATTGTCGAGTCTAGTGGTTAAAATATGAGTGAAATTGTAAAAAAAATAAAAGAGAGATTGTTTTTCAATAACGTTATTTAGAGACATCTCACGTAACGAGGAGATAAAGTTGATTTTTTTTCATGTTATGTCTCTTATTAATTTAATAAAAGACTGTCTTGCGTAAGATCAACTGGTTAGAAAAATCTGGTTTAAGCTTTCCTAAGATAAGAACAATCTTGTGGACTGTGGAGTATTTATTCTTAACTCTATGCCTAATAAAGTTCGAGCACGGCTATGAGTTTCCTTGTCACCATAGGAAAAAATTAACATACATAGTGCATTTTGTAGAGTAAAATAATCCTTTTATTTTAATAAAAGGTAAATAAATGATTAAGGTTGTGAAAATAATAAGACAATATGCACTTATCAATTTTAGTGACTAGACTAACACTTTATTGCTTAAAAATTACCATTGGTGCACATTTTACTCGTGAAAAGGTTGTGTTACGTAAAACATTTGAAGATAGTGCAATTTTACACGAGAAGTTTGTTAAACTATCTCTAACTAACATCCTAGTTAATGGGCCATAATACTTACCTCAATAGCTCTTTTTTACGCAATTTTTATTTAACACGATTTAATAAAACGACAATTAAATAAAATAAAACGATTATATATAGTTAGTTTTTTTTGGCTTAATTTCAGTTTGTTTCATTTCTATACAGCGTTTTTCAGTCCAGTTTAGTTTACTTCAGTTCAATTCAACTAATCTATTCGCAAGTTAATTCTTACGTCAACGACCATCGTTATTCAGTTCCGTTTAATTTAGTTTACTTCCGCTCGATTTAGCAGGAGAATTTGTGAAATCCACAAGGCCCATAATATTGTACGACAAGAATATTATCGACTTTATTGAGAAATGAAATGAGTGTGCCTGTGGAAGGCATGATGTTTGTTGGCCACAATGAATGAAATGGGTCTTGTTTTAAAGTTTAAAGCTAAAGTTGTGACATTTTTATGTCAGCCTTCCATTTCTTTGAGGATTATTGATATGATGGTGCCATCATTTTCTTCATGAAAGGCTAAAGTATGTTTTATATTACAAATTTATATCAAAAACGGTCATTATCCGTCCCAAGCTGAAAACGGATAGTGACCCTTCTACAATGTGCAGGTGACAATATTAACGGGTGCTCCATTTTCTACACACTTGCCCTCCCACTTGTCTTTTTATGAGAGAGAAATATCCGTCTTCAGACTGTGACGGATAGTATCCTCACAAGCAAAACACTTTGGTTTTATATATGCATCATTGATAGGTTGGAAAAAAAGTAAAACACAATTAGATTACGTGTTGGTCTTGTTTCAGACGGGTTATTTTGATTTCGAGTAATAGAACGAGATTTTGTAATCATTTTAAGGCTAAAAGTGATCGTCATTATTTATTGATACACAAATTGCTAGACATATGCTTGTTTGAAGTTTCAGAAGAAAAGTGATTATGTGAATAATGAATTTTCGCTAGATTACTAGTCATTGCTTTAAATTAACATAATTTTTGACTGAAAAACGAATTGCCTTGGTTATGATACAAATTGATAGAACTTCGTCCTTCAAAGTCGCACAACCCGCTTGTCTCCTACAGTTTTTTTTTGACAGTGTTGTCTTCTACAAGTTGTGTACTCAATTATAAGGAGTTAAAATTTGTATGATATATTCTAAATTATCAGTTTAAAATCATCGTAAAAAAGTTAATCGATAATATATAAAAGATATGTACTTATGTACGTCAAATGATTACCAACTTCTCATATTTATGGTGATAAGACATGAAAAACAGAGATCAGAGTGATTAATTGGCATCATAGAAGTGAGATCCTTTTACGATGTACTAAAAGTTCTCTATAATATACTGAATCTAGACAACGTTGTTAAATTTTGCATTACTTCCGACATTTAGATGCAATGAGATGTTTGATAACTTTGAAGGAATTCAGTGTAGAAATGTAGTATCGCCATTAATGGATGATTGAAGGTTTTAGTGAGATGAAGAAAACAGAGTAAATAAAATCAAATCTGGGTATATTGAATGAATTAATTAGTTTGTTACAGAGTTGACTTTTCCTTATATACACAAAGAGATAAGAATAACAGAATAACAAACTAAAGATATTTATTTGCTCGAGGAGATATTTATTCCAACATCCCCCCTCAAGTTGGAGGGTGAGTCAAACACTCCTAACTTGTCAAGCAAGCCATGATGTTGAGGTCCATTGAGGGACTTTGTAAGCAAATCAGCAGGCTGAGTGTGAGTAGGAATATAAGACAGAGAGATCAATCCTCTGAGCAAGCATTCCCTGACAAAATGACAGTCCAAATCGATGTGCTTAGTACGCTCATGAAAAACGGGGTTTTTTGCGATATGAATGGCAGCCTGACTGTCACATTTGACATGAACAGGTGTGATATCTGGCACATCTAATTCAGAGAGCAATCTGGTAAGCCAAGCAAGTTCAGCTGTGACTCGTCTTAATGATCTATACTCGGCTTCGGCAGAAGAGAGTGAAACAGTTTGCTGCTTCTTTGATTTCCAAGAAAGTAAACTGCCACCCATAAGAACAACAAAACCACTCACAGATCTCCGGGAATGAGAACAAGCAGCCCAGTCTGCGTCACAAAAGGCTTGAAGAGTAAAACTCGAGAAATTATTTAAGAGTATTCCTTGTGAAGGAGAGCCTGAGAGATATCTCAGAAGATGAAGCCCTGCAGTCCAATGTAAGTCTCTAGGAGCTGATAAAAATTGACTCAAATGTTGCATGGTAAAACAAATATCTGGTCTGGTGTGCGTCAGAAAATTAAGTTTTCCTATCAATCTTCTGTAAGGGGTAGGATCAGGAAGAATGTTTCCTGAGTCAAAATTCAGCTTGACAGATGAATTCATAGGAGTGACTGCAGATGGTTTACCAAGGCAATCAAACTCAACCAACATATCTCGCAGATACTTCTGTTGAGTAACAGCCAGACCGTTGGAGACTGGTGTAAATTCCAAACCAAGGAAATAATGAAGAGACCCAAGGTCTTTGATCTTGAAACAATTATCCAGGAACAATTTAAGTGACTGTATTTCTTCAGTGTTGTCACCAGTAATCAAGATGTCATCAACATAAATGGCAATATAAACCTTGGAACAGCCCACAGACTTAGAGAATAGGGAGTAGTCATTGAGTGATTGAATATAACCCTTAGATCTCAGGGCTGAACTCAACTTAGCATACCATTGTCTCGATGCTTGCTTTAAACCATACAACGATTTTTGAAGTTTGCAAACTAAAGAATTATCAGAAAGGGCTAGACCTGGAGGGGGCTTCATATAGACTTCTTCCTCCAAATCTCCATGCAAAAAAGCATTGTTCACATCCAATTGTGACAAACTCCAGTTTCTCTTGACAGCTACAGCAACGAGGCTTCTTATAGTAGTCATCTTGACAACAGGGGAGAATGTCTCAGTGTAGTCTATGCCTTCTTTCTGAGTATAACCTTTGACAACCAGCCTTGCCTTATACCTCTCAATCGAACCATCAGACTTTTGTTTGACCTTGAAAACCCACTTACAACTGATTGCCTTTTTGCCCAGAGGTAAGGGTTCAAGAGTCCAAGTATTATTAGCTTCAAGGGCAGAAAACTCTGCTGCAACAGCTTGTTGCCACTCAGGGAATCTAACTGCTTGATCATAAGAAGTTGGATCCTGTACAGTAGGCAGTATATATGTGCTAGAAACAGAGCTGCTACTGATATTGCAACAGAAAGAGTCAGATGGTGTAGGTAGGGGGACACAGAAAGAGGTTAAAGTTTGGGCACAAGTGAAATTAGAGTGACCATCACTTGCTGACTTTCTAAGAGGACAATGAAAATCCTTTAAATGAGAAGGAAAGGTGGAAATTCTGTTAGAGTGTCTTAGTGGAGGAGCAGAAGTCTGTGGTTGGGTTTGGGTAGAAGTCTGTGGTTGGGTTTGGGTTTGGGTAGAAGGCTGTGATTGAACATGAGTATGTATAAGTGGAGATTCTAAAGAATCAGGGAGAACAAGAGGGGTAGATGGAATGGGCATAAAAGAGGTGTAAGTGTCTGGAACATATGGGAAAATGGTTTCATGAAACACAACATCTCTAGAAATAAAAATAGCTTTTGTTTCTAGATTGAGAAGTTTGTAGGCCTTTTTGCCAAAGGGGTAGCCCAAGAACAAAGATGGTGTAGCTCGGGAGTCAAATTTACCTCTCCCAGGTTTTTGAGTAGTAGCATAGCAAAGACAACCAAAAGATCTAAAATGAGAAAGATTAGGTGATTTCTGAAAAAGGATTTCATAAGGAGATTTGTTATTCAAAATTTTTGTAGGAATTCTATTAATTATGTAGGTGGCTGTTAAGATACAATCACCCCAATATTTTTTAGGTAAGTTGGACTGAAAAATCAAGGCTCTGGCAGTTTCTAGGAGGTGTTTATGCTTTCTTTCCACCACTCCATTTTGTTGTGGAGTGTGAAAACATGAAGTTTGGTGTAAAATCCCATGAGAAGTCATGAAGTCTTTGGTGAGATTGCTAGAACCCAACTCTAAGGCATTATCTGACCTGATAATCTGAACATCTTTATTGAATTGAGTCTTAACAAGAGCTATAAAATTCTTGATGTAGTCAAAAGCACTGCTCTTACAGGTCAGCAAATGCACCCATGTAGTCCTGGTGAAGTCATCTACTATGGTCAGAAAGTACTTGTAGCCATTGTAGGTTTGGATAGGGTAGGGGCCCCAAAGATCTATGTGGATTAGCTGAAAAGCACTGATGGTTTGTATATGACTATTGGAAAAGGAAAATCTGTGTTGTCTTGCTTTTGCACAAATGGAACAGGACAAAAATTTATTTTTATTGATCTCAGAGAGCTTACAAAAATCAAAATTCTTGAGCTTATACAGTGGCAAATGGCCTAACCGAGAATGCCAAACATCAACAGAATTTATCATTGTAACAGCATTTGAATTAGAAAAAAAACATGGAGAATGATTTGAGGTTTGCTGTCCAGATTGATGAGGCAGAATGTAGAGATTCTTGTGCACGCTACCAAGAGTCAGTGGCATCTTCATAGAAGAGCCCTGCAAGAAACAACTGGTAGGTGAAAAACTGATGGTTGAATTTAATTGTTTGGTGAGTCTGGCAATGGAAAGCAAGTTAAACTTGAAGGAAGGAACATACAAGACATTTTGAAGGGTCAATGTAGCATTTATGGGTACACTTCCTATGGAAGTGATGGTAGTGATCTCACCAGTGGGTAAAGAGATAGATAAAGGTTTTTTAAGGTTTTTAACATCAGAAAACAGCTCTATGTTAGCACACATATGATCACTGGCACCACTATCTAGAATCCAAGACTCATGACAAGCAGAAAGAGAAGAGTGAGAAGTTGTACCAGCAAAACTAGCAGCAGCAACAGTGGAACCAGAACCAGAAGCAGCATTGTTAGAGCCTGAGCCAGCAGTTGGTGGAGCAGTATTCAACATATCTTTCAACTGACTGTATAGGTCAGGTGTGAGAACTTCCGAGTTGGAGCCATCAACTGTATTTTCTCCATGAGCAGCATTGGCATACCTCTTCTTGTTGTTGTACTCTAGTTTTTTGCAAAACTTGATGGTGTGTCCATAGTTCTTGCAATAGTTGCAGAATTTAGGATTTGAGTCATCTGGCACCTTTACTTCTGATTTGTCCTGTTTGTGATAGTGTTGCGGAGGATACTGTCCTTGTTTAGGATTTGCAGAGCCTTTATGTTTATAATTCTTGACATAAAATGCAGCAGATTCTACTTGAAATTGCACCTCATTCTGTATCTCACGTTGCCTTTCCTCCTGCAACAGATTGTTGTAAACAGTAGACAAGGAATGTAGAGGATTCTGAAGTAGAATAGTTCCCCTAACGACCTTGTAGGAAAGATTAAGGCCCATTAAAAACTGTACAGTACACTGATCTTGTTGAAATTTTTCACGCTTGGCAGCAGCACCACACGAACATTCACATGAACAACCAGCAAGAAGTCCCATAGCATCAATTTCATCCCATACTAACTTCATTTTGGTAAAATAGGATGAAATACTGTCATTTCCTTGATTGTAGTCAGTTAATTTCTTTTGTATCCCGTATAACTGAGCACCATTACTCTGACCGAATCTACTTTCCAATTCATCCCAAGCTATCTTAGCAGTACTTGAATAAAGAACAGATTGTGCAATGTCATTGGACAAAGAGAGTAGAATCCAAGAGAATACCGTATCGTTGCAACGCTTCCAAAGCTTGAAGTTCGCCGATGAAGGATTAGGTCTTGGAATGGAACCGTCGACGAAACCTAGCTTATTCTTTGCTGAGAGTGATATTTCCATACCTCGCTTCCATCCATTGAAACCAGTACCATCGAACACATTCGCGACGAGTTTAGTAACTAAAAGGTCTGAATTAGTGACTTGTAGCAGCGGATCTTCAGTCGAACTTGCAGCGGAATCAATCGCCATTGTTGAATTTGAAGAAAAGAAGAAAAAAAAACGTGTTTCTGATTTTTTTTTTCTTTTGATGCGGAAACCCTAAAAATTGGGGAAAATGTAATTGAATTGATTAATGAAAATTGATTGAGAAAAAAACGATATACAGAGACAGGAATTAACCTGCTCTGATACCATGAAGGAATTCAGTGTAGAAATGTAGTATCGCCATTAATGGATGATTGAAGGTTTTAGTGAGATGAAGAAAACAGAGTAAATAAAATCTGGGTATATTGAATGATTTAATTAGTTTGTTACAGAGTTGACTTTTCCTTATATACACAAAGAGATAAGAATAACAGAATAACAAACTAAAGATATTTATTTGCTCGAGGAGATATTTATTCCAACAAACTTCATTTAAGTAGTTCATGAAAGATCGATGAACACTCAAAATGACTCATGCTACATGTATCGAGTCCATATACTCCTTATGAATAAACAACAGTATAGAGAAGGACTACAAGGTACGGAAATATATCTTATTCAATAGGATCGAGAAAGACGATCAAATCAAAAATGTCTTAACCTAATGATTAAAACAAAGGCATACTGATAATGGGCCACAGATTCGAATCTCCTTCATTCCCTCCTACAATATATTTTTGTTTACAGTTTGGGCTTTAGGTTAAATATAGATGGTATATGTTTTGCATTTTGATCCATTGGGCCCAAAAGTTTTCTTGGGCCGTGTACAAATATGGGCCTTTGTATCTTATAGGAATTAAAGTAAGGCCGGCCCAGTTAGTCGTGTCAAACAATTACTCATTTGGGTCAAATCCGGGTCGGAACTATTTCAATATGATCATT
This sequence comes from Silene conica, assembly GCA_029255685.2. Classification (NCBI taxonomy): domain Eukaryota; kingdom Viridiplantae; phylum Streptophyta; class Magnoliopsida; order Caryophyllales; family Caryophyllaceae; genus Silene; species Silene conica. The sequence goes on from CM055312.2 coordinate 98,353,745, forward strand.
TCATGTATATCCCGGTTTAGGTCGGATTGGGTTATTTAGACTTTCGCTCTTTTTTCGGCTCGTCTATATTCGATTTTTTCGAGTATGGGTAATTTTAAGCACCAATTGCATACGACATAAAATTTTGTTTCTTGAGAACGCTAATATTTTTAATTTGTTTTATACTTGTAATTTCTATATTCCGCCTTTTTTTCTAGTCTTTTTGCAGCTTATAATAACATTTAATTTTCCTTGTCAAACAAATAATTTTCACGTGTTTTTAGAGCTGTTCATGACTCGTTCTGTTCATTGAACCACTATTCCGTCCCTTAAAAAGAAACTGCCAATTACCGATAATCTATTTTTAGAAATTCACAAAAACCAATTCATAAACCCTACAAAACCTCAGTAACCTGTTATCCCTATACAAAAGAATAAACAGCAAACCGGACTGTATATTCAACACGCTCGCATTTGATCACCTCCAGTCTCGAGCCCTCAACTAATAAAACCGAAACAAGAATGCCCGTCCCAATCTACAGTTGCCTACTTGGTAAGTTGATAATATTGTCCTTGTTTCGACCACAAACTAATATACAAACTCGCTCATTAAAAGTGATTGCTAGCTTAACTGATAAAGTTACGAAAGACTGTAATTATGACTTACACCATTTGCTCCTCAAAATAACCCTTCAGTCTTCGTAGGTCGACTTCAACAATGTTTCAGTATCGGCCGCTTCAGAGGATAAGTCTATTTAGAATCTATTCGATCACTCAGTCCCGTCTAATTGGAGATTATGCGCTTTGTATGGTCTCGTTATCAGTGTGGGTCGCGAATTTGGTTTAAGAAAACGATAGATGATAAGACATTCTGATTCTGACTAGTAAAAGTGTAAAACACAGTAGTAGGCTAACTCAGAAGTTTCGCGGTACATATTCTCTTTCAAGACGGACATCTTTTCTCTGCAACAATCAAAAGATGCCCCTGCCATTTTCGCTTTTTTTTTAATTTGGTGAGATTGGAACGAGGACGAGCATAATTGCATAACAGTGTGCCTCATTAGCTGCGCGCTAAGATGAAACGAGGCAGTTTGAGCTTAAGCACGCGCTAAAGAGACTATTTTTAAAAAATTACTCCCTGTACGATGATTATCAATCTAAATATGTAAAGAACAAGTATTGTTGGATTGTCGGAAAATCAGAAGAATTTCATTACGATGTTATGCAAGCGAATATGCATGGTAGAGTAGACAGCATTCTGATAACTGTACCTGTACCTGTACTGTACTGACATCTTTATTTCTGCAAGATATCTATCAACTGGAGAACAGGATTTACGTCATCTGATCTCGCTCCGTGCATTCAGGTGTCCAGCTCTCTCTGGTTTCCACTGTACATATTGTATTGCCCTCTGAAAAACACACAATATTGCAGGACACTGTCAACACTTGTTGTGGATGGGATCGGACCCTCTGCGCACACGTCTTTCACTTGATTGATCAGGTTCAAATTCCTCGTTCGTTGGACTTAACCCTCTATCAGTATTCAACTCTTCTTGCATGCATAGGCCACTGCCACTGCCCGGCCCAAGAGCCACGCCTGCCATTCTCCGACTGCAGACTGTATCTGGTTTTACTGCTAGAATTCCTATGAAAAACAGAAGAATAAATGTTTTATGGGAATTGAGTACCATAATTTCGAGCACCAGACGTCAGAATAAAACAGAACAAGTATAGGAGGAGGAGCGAATGAGAGTTGTAGCGAAATCTAAGATCATATTCTTGTTGAGTTAGAGAGTGATTTAAAGCATAAAGCATTAAACATTAAGGCTGTTATAGAAGAATCTATTTAGATAGAATAAATAAAGGGCTTAGAAGAACATAACAATACAACACCCTTGGGAAGCCAAGTATCTTTTTCAACTGTATCTCGATACCATCCTTATCATTTGATTGTCGCTAGCCATAAAGTTCCGTCTTGTCCTCTCCGCTTCCTGCCTAGCCAGCATATTGCAGACGGGTTATTTTGTCGCTTTACCTAAGACGTCTAGACGTACTAATAATATATTGACAGGGAAAAGTATCGGGAAATGTATTAGCATCGCTTTAGGCCAGTACAAGATCTAGTTCAGTTCACTTTAGAATTAGAAGCTCTTTTATCTATGCATCAAAAATACCTAAGGGTCCCTGGTTTCTTGTACTGCAAGTCTGTAAGTGTTTCTTTATGCTTTTCTTGGTCTCTCTTCCTGTTTAAACTCATCATCCCTCATCTCATGTTCGTCGGACCCACTTCAGATACTCGGCTTTGGACTGATGAAATAGTGTACAGTAAAATGACTCGCTAAACTAGGAACATTCTAAAGCAGAAGTTCTGATTCTTCATGAAAATGATGTGATTGTTTCTTAAATCGGTTAATCGTCCTTTGTCTCGCGTCAGTTAGCTTCAAAGTGACGGATTTTGTCCGTCACAGGCTCACAGTGCTAGGCTGCTAGCTACTGTATTAATCTAATATTCTGAGATGTTAAAATGTGCTGATTCCTTGTTCTTTATTTCACCATAAAAGAGAAAAAAAAGAGGTTAATTGGATGAATGCTTTCTGATGTGATTGTTTCATGTAATTTTCAGCATAAAACTTTTAAAAGCTTGGAGCACTAATATATGCTCAGCTTTCAACTGAAGTGGGGCGGTCCGTCTTTACTGCGCGAAAGACACGATTTCAATTTGAATTGTAATGCTACCCACCTTCTCAGATGAAAAAGAGTGTTCAGTCGGGGAATCAAGAAGCGATGCATTACAGGTCGGCGTAGTAGAGAGCAAGTTAGTGAGAAGGGATGCTGAAAATACCACCTTTTATACACAAAATTTCAACAGATTACACAAATAAATACAGGACAATGCTCAACAATGTAAAATTTTAGCAAGGGAATAAATTCTTAATGGAGGAATAAAGACAGAGGTAGGGTTTACGAAGTAGAAGAAGTCGCCTAGATATATCTTCCCCGAGAATAGCTAAAGACAGCGGTAGGGTCTACGAAGTAGAAGAAGTCGGCTAGACGTCTTCCCCGAGAATGGTATTAAATGATGAGGGATTAGACAGGTTCCTGGGTTATGGAGACAGGAGAACGTGGAGCGATTGTGAACTGCAAGCCTCTTCGCTGTCCTGATTGAAGTACAAATGCAACTTGTGTTGCTGCTAGCGCCGCAGCCTCCTACAACATGAACGTAATTGCTCAAGGTCTCAACTAGCGAAAATAACCACAAGATATTGGCAAATACTCAAATACTGTTAAATCTCAAGAATCATTGCCCCATACACATCGGGTCCCAAAACTCTGGGTCTCTTGATTTCGAACCCGTGTGGGTATGGGTTGGGTATGGGTCGGGTATGGGTCCAAGGTGAGTGTAGCAGGTCCGGGTCCAGCCGTCCAGGTCCCAACCCATTGCCATTCCTAGCATAATCATGTAATATACTAGCGACAAGAACCACGAGATATAGCCATCAATACAACAACAACATCAGAGCCTTAGTCCCAAAATGTTTTGGGGTCGGCCGACATGAATCATCCTTTGGAACCGTCATGAGTGAACTTTCATCTCGACAGGAGAACAAGAAAGAAAGGAAAAAAACGGAAGTGGCGTGAAAAAGAAAATGAAAGGCAAAGGAGTTCTATAGATTTTAAATCGAAGTTATCACATGTATAAAAACCCAAAAAAATAATCAAGAATAAAGTTTAAAGTAATTTTGAGAAACGAAGTAAAAATTTAATATAAGAGATATAGCCATCAATGCAATTGTTAAATCCCGAAAAGGCGAGTTTTTAACCATTCGAGCCAGATTGAACCTTGACGGCTTGATATATTGCAGGCGATAAAATACAACTAATTGTGGCTTTTTAGTCCGAGTGAATGGGGAAAAGGGCATATTTGAGCATGGAAAAAACATCCACGACCAACATGTTCGTACCAATCAAGTTTGATAAGAATAGCGGCTTCAAAGTCAGAAGCTAATTAAAAAAAATCACGCACGAGAAGACTATTGAAAGTCTACCTGTCGTTGCCTTCTACGCTGCAAGATACTGATAGCCCACGCCATAATGTAACAGGGCAAAAGAAACCCAGCTGCCCTTAGCAAGAAAAGCTTCAAAGACGAAAATTCCAAAGTTCAGTTTTGAAAGACTCCGTCTATAAATAAAACAGCAAATGGCACTATTTAATAAGAATATCTTCTTACAGAGAAAAACGCAGACATATCATCTTCACTATCGTCATCTGGAACAGTCCATGCATGTCGAAGAAGCAAAAGAGCCATCAACTGTTGCCAAAGGAAAAGTCAAAATGGAGGTAAAAATCTCTATTACAATTGTAGCGCAAGTGAATCTCACAACTTAGAATGCCGCCAGTTGCCGCAAAGAGAAACAACGGTGAAAAGGAGGGAAGTGACGGTGGTGAAAAGCCGAAAACTATTATCCTAACTTCCTCTCTTTCCTTTGTTTTCCCCTTCTTTAAGCCAGTCACAGTTACCCTCCATTAAAGAACGTTACCAAAGTAGAAACTCATTTTTCAAGACACAAAAGTAACGCGTTTTCTCCTGATGTATTTAACAAAAAAAAAAAAAAGAGGCTTTAGGGCTTACAATCAAGGCTGCTGAACGGCAAAAGGCAGCTCCACTAGCACTACTTGCAGCATAGTCGTCATACTCTGCCTCCAGAAATTGGCGTTCTGCCTCGGCAATCGCTAAAAAACGAGGGTCATGCAAATCCAAAGGTGTACCGGATATTGTCCAACCTCCACTGCAAAAAAAAGTAATCACAAAGCATATATGAGTCAGCTTCTTTCGGCATTGACAAGGACACTTAATTTCCTATGATGGACACAGTATATGATGCGCCTAAAGAAATAAACTAAAAGTTACTGAGGGCCACAATGACAGCAACTGACTCACCCAATATCAATCGCAGCGTCTTCGGGATGAGGTGATGGTGGTGGTGGAGCTGTGTAACCTGGTTGGTAAGGCTGTAGATATCAAGAAGCATGGCAGTATCAGTACGGGAAAAAAGTAGATACGGGGGGGGAACAGAAAACATTTTTTACTAATCGGTGATTCAGAAGCATTTGGTATATGTCTCTAATAGGACGCCTATCAAGCGGGAAAAAAAAAGATTTTTTGTACTTCGGTGCATTTTATCCTTGTATTTCATGATGAAAACTGGTGACCCCTCGAGTAACAATCTTTTTCCCTGCATTCATATTACTCAAATTTAAACTCCCCATACTACCTTTTCCGTCTATTTTTTTTAGTGTTGGAAGGATTCTAATTGCTTGGAGGGATGATCCTTCTGTTTCCCTCCTCAATTTCCCTTCAACATTTCTATTCAAACAAGGGATTATGTCCTCCCTTTCTCGTGTCCAAACAAAGATGTAAGTTTTCTAATTTAACGGCTAAGAGCAAAATTATCTCAAGATCGTACTACACATCACCAAAAAGAACCCACACTGGGAAACAAGGATTACTTGAGTTTAAGTACATATTTTGCTAGTACTAATATCAATGGGATCTTATTAGAATATTCATGCTGGCAAGCTTTCAGACAATTGTAATCAAGGAGAAGTTTTTACATACCTGATGGCAGATTTCACATATAGTGTCCCCTTTCTCATTGCACCAGCGTTGAACGCACTTCCGGTGAGCATACTATACAAAAAGGAGGAGCAGTCAATTTACTATGCTTCAGGTGTACAAACCTTAACACCTAGTAACTTATGAGTTATGAGGACTCGAAAGAATACATAGGCACATGCAAATAGCACGGGGTAAAATAGAATCAATGAAAATTTATCTTTGCAGTTTCCTTCGCATTTCAAAGCATTAATCATTCAATTCACACTACAATACTTCACGATTCAAACACGTTCTATTAAGGCAACCATAAAACAGCTCCACCCATTACTTGCACTTAAAGCCTTAACCATACTAGTGCCTCCACAACTTTGTTTCCTCGTTCTTTCTCACCGTGCGGTCTTTTAGTTTAAACTTTAAAACATGTTGCTGCATACATGGTCCGAAATAAATTGTTCAAAGGAATGCTGCCTCCTTATTTTCACTCACAAAGTCACAGGTTTCAATTCTTTCTGGCATGTTACATTATATTACCATCGACAAGAAAACACGCACAGCCTCCCTCGATCCCTTGCGAGTTGCCACCCTTAACACATGTCAAACTAAAATTCCTACACTTAAGAAGTTCCTTTCACCAACGGAGCAAACACAACTAAAAAACTAGCATATATCCTAAGCCTAACATTCTTGATCCTCGAAACTCAAATCTCATCTCATGTCATCTTTACTACACCTGCTACCTATGTTACTTCTTACCTTTCATACTTGTGTTGGACACTCGACACTTAACATGGATACGACACTTGGAAAATTCATTTTAAGCCAAAGTATGCAGATTTTCCAAAATCGGCATGAGTCTGCCACTTGGACACACACCCGTGTCAAACACTTCCGAAATCTAGATGAGTACTATACATTATACATTGCACCTTATATTTCACTTCAACACTTCTCCCTAATCCGACCATCTTCGTCCTTAAAGTCACGACTTTCCTACAATCTAATACACTAAACATTAATTGCCCCAAATGCAGCATCTCCTAAACACCATCACTTTCCAAAACAAATCAAATTTCCAACCCTCACTCTTTGTTTCAAATAAATCATTAACAAAACATTGATTTCTTTCGACATTTACTTCTAATCCTAAATCAAAACACCATCCCCCAAAATCATGAATTCTCCAACTACCACAATCATACAATAAAACCCAAATCACAATCCTCAAAACACAATCCATAATTTCATACATCCAACATTGATTGAATCAAACCCACAAAATCAGATAAAGCTCACAACTTTATCAATAAAACTAACACAAACACCAACCACATACAACATTAAACATCCCTAAACCAACAAAAACAAAGAATGCTACAAATTAACAATCAAACAACAAAACCCAAATCACAATCCTAAAAACACAGCCTATACATGCAACATTGACCAAATTCAATCCACAATATTACAAAAAGCTTACAACTTTACCAATTAAATCAATACAAACAACAATTGCATTCAAAGTAAACATTTAGAAACCAAAAAACTAGAGAAAACTCATAACTTAATCAATTAAATCAACAATTACATCCAACAATTAACCTTCCAAAACCAATAAATTAGAGAAAGCTCAAAATATCATTAATTAAATCAACAATTAAATTCAACATTAAACATTTCAAAACAATCAAATTAAAGAAAGTTCACAACCTTATCAATTAAATCAACACAAACAACAATCACATTCAACATTAAACATTCTAAAAACACAATTTATTTATTTATTTTATTTTTAAAAAAAGGGAGAAATATTTATTTAGTTTTATACCTTCAAGCTACCACTACAAACACAAGGAACTTCTAATGAAGAAACATAATCTTCTTCTTGACAAATACGACATTCTCCACCTCCTATCAATGGCGCATCTTCACCCTCCTCCATATCTTCTCTCTCCACCGTGCTCGACCTCGACACCGTATTGGGTAGTTCCACGTGCAACACCACGTGATCCTCCATTATTTTAATAGTTTATATTACAATTTTCAACCAAAAATGGCGCTAATTGTTGAGAAACAATGGGATTAAAATGTTATCAAATTGAGAAAAAATAATGTGATTTGATGTGGGAAATCGTTGAAATGAAAAACCCAGATGATGAAATTTTTAATTGAGGTAGAAATCCGAGATCGCGCTGATGAGAAAGAGAGAGAGAGAGGAGGTGATGAACAGCGGATCGAGGATTTCTTTTTTTCCTTTTTCTTTTTATAATTTTTTTGTTTTGTTTTTGTGTTTTTGGGGGTGTGAATGAAGTCCACAAAAGGGATGTTATTGAGGATTTTGTTGTTTTGAGATTTGTATGGAGTGTGGCATTTGGATAAAGGAAAAAACGATTTTGTAAAACGATTTTATAATACACAAATTCTTATTTTTAACGAGTATTATTCGATATAAGTCGACATAAGTTTGTGACCGGAAAATAAAATTTATTTAAAATAAAATTTATCTAACTAGATAAATACAGGTTATTTGTAATTTCTTATATGGTCTTTATCTATCCATATAAGTGATATGTTTGATCTGTTACAAGTTTGTGACGGACCGTTACAAAGGAGACTAGGTCCTGTTATTTTCGGCTGAAATGAGCTGAATTGAATTAAATGAAGTATAGTTTAATTGCACTAAATTGAGTGAAACTAAGGTGGAGTGAATTTACTTGCATTAAAAGTTAGTTTTGTGAAGAAATTAACCGAATATAATTAATTAAACGTAGATAAAACTTAACGGAATAGAGTTAAGCAAAACTTAAATTAGTTGTTTATAATATTTGGCTCATTTTGTATATTTGTATATTTTTTTTGAAATTAGTATGTTTTTTATGTTTTCATTTTAAGGAAAAACTCCACTTTATTATATTTCTTAAAAGAATAATATGAAAATGGGAGATATATTGTGGACAATTTTTTTAGGACAATAATCAACCCATATTTAGAGGTGTAATTCAATTATCCAAAATAACTTGATTATTACTAGGTGGTATTTTATAAGGCTGGTACACTACTGCTGTACTACACTGGTACGAATATATAATTATTATACGAGTATTTGTTTAGAACATAAGTTTTTGTTGTCATTTGGGTCATCAATTCGGAATATATAAAAGTTGTAGTTACATTTTGTTTTTTATTACTCGGTTATTTTTTATATTTGATATTAATGATAGATGAAAATAAAATTATACAAAGTTATTGGATAATATATTAGTATAGATCCACAAATATATATTTGTTCTGGAGGAAAATATTTTTTCACTGATCACTGAACAAACGATGTAAAGTTGGCAGATACAAATCATACAATGTCAGCGATCATGGTGGGATAACAATCAAATCCAAATCCTAATAAAAAAATCTATAAGAGCGCACCGAGCCAATGACTAACTGAGAAACACAAGACGCGCTCTCATATTTTCATTTCGCTTAACAAACCTACAGGAACTTTCGAAGAAACTTTCGAACACCACCTCCATCTCAATACTTTTCTTCGTCATGTTCCCTATACATATATAACTGGCTAGGATTATGCAATGCGGACATTGGATTTGTGTGGGGGAAAATATTTAAATTTAACATGTTTTGGCGATTTCTTATTATAACAAATACTTATGAAACAATATTTATATAAACAAAAACACATATTTGAATGAAACTTTGTTTTAGCAAATTAGCGAAACTCGCAATTTATTTTCCACAAAATATAGAAAGTTGCTTATCTAATCTTCTATTAATGTTTCCGTAAATTTACTTTTTACATTACAAATCAAAGAAGTTGCTTATCTAATTCTCCGTTGAAATTTCACACACACTTCCATAAAAATAATAATATTTTTCGCATATTTTGTTAGGCTCGAGCTCAATACATCACTATTATTATGAATTGGCCTAAATACGGTTCGGGCTGGGCCAGAGTTTCAGCCATGATTTGGATCTAGCTCGACTTGGTCCATAATACAAGCTTGTTGTCAAAATATTGAATGGTGTGGACTTGAGATGTTTTGGGCTCATTATCTATTACCAACTCTTAAATCCATGATTTTTTTTCACATTTTTGAAAGTTTTGTTATTCACTTATTCTCCGGCTTACTCATTTGTTATTTATTCATTTCAGCATAAAAACAAAGATGTATTTGGCTTATTTGTGATAGGAAAATAAGGAGGAAAAAAATGACCCGTTACAACCTCTTAAACGGCTTAAATTTAAGTGTATAAAAGTATAAAACACGATTTTCGGGATTTTAGGTCAGATAAAACATGTACACAAATTTTGAGAAGCTGCAGAGCACATTTGAGAGTGCTGGTACGTGATAAACGATTCTCAGATGAAAATCAGACACGTCTTAAAAATAGATAAATACTTCTTAATTAGAGCTGAAATCAAATACGGTAACTCATGAAGCGACCCAGACACGTGGTAGAAAAATTGGTAGGAAAAGAAACATGATTCGTTACGACCTTCCAAACATATCAAATTTAAGTGTATAATACATCGTTTTCGGGATTTCAGAGTCCCAGAAAAAAATGTCCGTAAATCATACAAGTGGTTTATCGTGTCAGATAAAGCAGCCATGCAAATTTTGAAGACAAACCGAGCATATTTGAACGTGCCACTATGCGATAAAGTATATTAATTTTTTGTCCGAGACTCGTTTATTGCGTAACAACGCCCGCAATTCTCCTATACCGATCATTGCCACTACGATTTATGATTTATCCAAGCATTCATACTGGTTGGTGAGAATCCGTTCGCAATTTGTCTGCATCCACCCCCGATGCCAAATAATGGACACTTAATGGTTACCCCCACATAAACAAGCTGGTAAGTGGAACAACAGTCGACAAGTGTCTGTAATTGATATGTCATTCTCTTTTTAAGGAGTGTTCACATTTCTGACAACTTAAGTCAACCAACGTCCAGCTTAAGACAAGAGTGACTCAATCACGTTGAGTGTATAGTTGTTCACTCACTAATTGTTGCCTCATTTACGGTTACAAAAAGTTTAAGGATATTAGAGGTGCTTGTTCTCGCTAGAGGCGGCAATCATTGACACGACCCGAAAACACGACACGAACTCGACACGAAAATTGCGGGTTCGGGTCAAGCTGTTTCAACCCGCTTACGTAATTGGGTTGACACGAACACGACTCGAACTTATATGGGTCGGGTTCGGGTTGGGGTCTTACGACACGAACCCGACACGAATAACCCATTACTTTAAATAGGTTATGATATATCCATCTAAATGGGTTATAATTGGGTTATGTTATTTTGAATTTGAAATAATATATGAAGATTGTCTATTCTTGCGGTAACTTTTAATTTTGAATGCATTATATTTGTATGAGTTGGATGGGTTAAACGAGTTTAATGGGTCGAAATTGATCTGTTAAAACTTAAATAGGTTACACAAGTCGGGTTGGGTTATTGAAAAAATAAATGGGTTGGGTTATGGTTGATGCATGTGACCCGTTTATCTAATTGGGTCGGGTTAGGGTTGAGGGGGTCATGACCCATTTAATGGTGACACGAACCCGAACCCGACACGACTCGACCTGTTTGCCAGGTCTAGTTCTCGCTGACAGATAAAAAATGTAATAAAAGAATTTTAAAAAAAACTTGGAGTTTCTCTTATATTATTACCTACTTGTCCCCGCTCAAACTACTCGCCTTTATTGGGTTCAAGTCCCGACTCTGCCACTGCTCATTTATTGCATCTGATCCATCGATATGGAAAGAAAAAAGAATAAGATTGCATATTTTACGAAGTTTACATGTGTGTAAATATCAGGTAACATAGCTTGTAAAGTTATAAGCGGTGATATTATTCATGATCTGAGTGAGTCCATACCATGTTAACATCACATTCGTTCTTGTAAACAAAGTTTATATATGTATAATGTGATATTTTATTCAGTAGGTCTCCTGAGAGACCACCTCTCAATAAACTTATTGAGAGACTATTGTACAAATTTAAGAAAAAGTGGTACTAAAGGTAATATAATAGGCAGAAATCATGATTAAAGATAAAATGAGTATATTTATTATGTAAATAGGTACGAAATTAATATGGTACGATCAGTGAAAAAAGGGTCACGAAATACAAATAAAAGGGTAAAAAAATGGTCTCTCAATAATTTATTGAAAGACCGTCTCTCTTAATTTTTAAATTCATAATAGAAAGTTTTATATATCACCGTACCCTTTTATTCCTATCAATTCAAATTCAAACAAAACAAAAAAGTACACCCACAAACTCCCTACGCCATCACTATTCCTTCCGTTCTGTCATTTATATACCTTTTATATTAAAAATGATTTTAAAATATAATTTAATTATCCAAATAACCTGTTGTCCATGCACTTATCATTCATTAATTATCTTTAAAAAAAATATCATCTCGTTTCTCCTTAATATATATTCGAATTTAAAGATAAACAAATGACTGAAATCCAAAAATAATTATAGCCTCACGTAATTTAGAGAAGACAAAAAGAACTCAATCATTAACTCCAAGACAATACCGACATATGGACGTTACAAGTTCATCGTCCAAATGCCAATAATGTTACACCATACAATACAACCTTAATTTCAACCCGTACACACATTAATTATTATCCAATTCACAAATTCTAAAATAAAATAGTCTTAGATCTATTTTTTTCGGCTGAAACGAGCTAAATTAAATTAGTTGGAGTAAGCTTAAATGCAATAAGCGGATTATACCACCAGAGGTATACAATTTTCTATACATATTTTGAGTTTTTTAATAGAAAATTCGAGCTTTATTAGAAAGAATATGAGCTATATGGTAAAATTTATGAACTCCTTAAGAGAATATTGAGAATCGAAAATTATTATACAACTAAAAGTCTAAAACACAATACATATAATTGAACTATATTTTAATTTTAATATAAAAAACTAAAATACAACTCAAAATAGTTTAAAACTCAACAAATATATACACATAAGCTCTATAAAATACACCATGGTTCTACGATGCTATTATACATCTAGTTGTATAATTCTTTTTGTGGCTTAAATGAACTAAATTGACTTAACTGAGGTGAAGTGAATTTAGTTGAATTAAAAGTTAATTTTGTGAAGAGATTAACTGTACATAATTGATTGAACATACATAAAACCTAATAGAATATAACCAAACAAAACTAAAAGAAATTGAAAATAAGGCAGAAACAACATGTCCTTATACGGTAAGATAATTCATTTTTATAAACGGATTTATAAACAAATTATTCATTATTTTTTTATTTAATAATCAGATCGTCTCACCGGATAAGACCGTATCAGTATATCTCACAACTCACAATCTCATCATATAATTCCATAAATGTGAACATATTCGATAACGTACTTTCCATAATATGAACACATTATTACGTAAACAATATGATAATATCCAGATTCGCATATTCTAAAATCCTAATAATTATCTCCCAAATATAATTAATGTTGCACTCCAAATTCATGCTATTATAAATACCCTTACCCTTCAATATAATCATTTCATCATCATAATCTTATTCTAAAACATAAATTAAAATAATCATGAAGTTTATTTACGCTCTTTTACTTGTTCAATTCTTGTTTTTCGTCTCGGCATTTTCGCAAGATTTTGATTTCTTTTACTTTGTTCAACAGGTCCGTCACATTTTTTTTATTATACGTGTTTAGTTTAAATCCTGGTTCCGTCACTAAATATATTTCCGCGTATGTTTTTTCAGTGGCCGGGTTCGTACTGTGATACAAAAAAGAGTTGCTGTTATCCATCAACAGGAAAACCAGAAGCAGATTTTGGAATTCATGGTTTATGGCCTAATTACAATGATGGTTCTTACCCTTCTAACTGTGATTCGAACACCCCGTTTGATCGAACCCAGGTATGGTTCGTCGACCGTGGTTTTAAATGTATTTTTGTTTCGGTTTTTTATTTATCGAGTATAAGTTTATCATGAGATCGTCCCGTAGATAAACCTCACATTTAGTTGTAAGGTTTTTTATTTTTTAAACAAGTGGTTAATTTCGATTATTGACTTTTACGAATTAATAAATTAATTTAGTCGTATTTTTAACTAAAAAAATAAATATACATATTTGTTTTTGAGTATACGTGTATTTTTTACGAGCTTATTAAAATTCATACTTTAGATTTTAATTTTATTAATTAAGTTTATATGTAATATTTTTAAATTTTTTTTTGTAATTTTTTGAGCTTTACGTCTTAATAAATTAACTCGAAAATTTTAGAGCAATACTTATAATTTTTAAAACAAAATTCAAAAACAATATTATAATGTTTAGAAACCTTAATAATGAGAATTAGTAAATAATGTTAAAAATATTTCAATGGTATATGTGAATTATAGCCAATTTGGATAATTAATTTTTTTAAGGAAGAATTTTTTGGATAATTATTTCCCTTTTTTAGCATGTTTATAAAAACAACTTTTTCTCATTTTTATGGTAAGGAATCATAGAAGATAATGTACTAACTTGGTTGGTAATAATATAATGAATCCTCAAGATCCACCTACTAAATGGGCTAGTCTTCAAATCCTTGTGAGCTCACCTATGTAGTTAAAATTTCCGAATTATTTTCAAATTTCACCAGTATATGTGACTGAGCAATTTTAGGCTCACACCGAAAAAATAGAATGGATCTAACCTGACCATTTGGCTGGGATCGAAACTAGACTAAATACATTTAGATCCGTTCCTCGGTCCACATTTTTTTAGCTTTCGGTCTTTGGTCTTGTACTTGGCCCATATTATTTTAGGTTGTGTTGTACATGCGGTTGAAAAAAATGGACCGGATCTAACCAGACCATTTGGATGGAAACTAGACTGAATACAAACAGGTTCGGTCTTGGGTCCACATTTTTCTAGCTTTCGGTCTTTGGTTCGGTCTTTGGTCCTGTACTTGGTCCACATTACTTTAGTTTTTGGTCTGTGTTGTACATGCCATTGAAAAAATAGACGAGATTAGATCAGACCATTTGGTTAGGACCGAAACCAGACTGAATACATTTTGGTCCGGTCCTCGGTTATTCTAATTGTAAATCGCGGCTGCATCACTTATATGGACAATAAATATACTTGTTGATTGGATCAATTTTTTCATATTTTAGACTTATAATTTTAATGATTATATATTAATGTGATAAATTGGTAATAAAAACAGATATCAAGTGTGTTGAAAAGAATGAAATCAGAGTGGCCAACATTGGCATGCCCAAGCAATGATGGTATAAACTTTTGGACACATGAATGGGAAAAACATGGAACTTGTTCTGAATCTGTTCTTGATCAACATTCTTACTTCCAAACTGCTCTTGATCTTAAAGATCAAACCAACCTACTTAAGGCACTTACTAGTAAAGGTAACTCTTACCCCCTCCCTTTCTGGTTTATTTTCAGTTACGTTAAATTGAATGAAACAGAGAAGTATTATTACACAAATGTATGATATACCCTTGAACACGATTAACAAGTATTTGGATTGAGGCCATGTTTGGTGAATAGCGGAAATAAATTTATAATAGCGGGTAACGTTAGTAAAATACAGTTAGCAGATTCTAGTATTAGATTTGACTGCAAAGTTGTTTGTTAATCAATATTATAGGGCAAGTATACCATTTTCATGGATAGAATGAATATGTCGTAGGTTTGAGTGTTTGACTAGCAATATGCTGCTAATTAGCAGAATATTCAAAGGCAGTAGATTTCGACTAATATGTTATCAGAATATATTAGATTTATTGCTCAACATATTGTTTAATCGGAGTGTACTAATTAATGGCAAAGTATCACGGCAGACACTTTTTTGAGTAAAAGGACTTACAAGAGCGTGTATAATACTGATTTGGTTTGAACCCACATCACAACTACCGTCTTTTGTAACTTTACCCATAAGCAACTAACATGTGAAATAAAAGTCGGCTTTTTATAATCGTCTTTTATTGATTGTAGGAATTAAGCCAAATGGAGAGTCCTACACACTTCAAAGCATCAAGGAAGCCATCAAAGATGGTGTAGGTTATACACCATTTATTGAGTGCAATGTTGATACATCAGGAAATAGTCAGCTTTATCAAGTCTACCTTTGTGTTGATAGTTCTGGTTCGAACCTTATTGAATGCTCTGTATATCCACAAGGCAAATGTGGTTCGGAAATTGAATTTCCTACCTTTTAAGTTCTTAATGAAACTTGGATTATAGGGATGTAATTTCATTTACTAAATTAAAATTTGCATACATTTGGTTGGATATATTAACGTGTTAAACCGTGTGTTTTGTCTATCTTGCAAAATTTTAATTTTAATTGACTACATAAATAAGTCCTGTTTTATAAGACCATTAGGTACACCATACACATAGAGTCATCGATCTGTTACATCCCAACCGGTTTAAATACCATCCGACCCGCTTTTGGACGGTTAAGAATCTTAAGATATGTAAATCAACTTTTGACTAATTGACTCAAACTCTAAATGACCCCTTATTTTCGGGTTGAATTCATTGGGCCAAAGTAAATCAACTTTTTTGTTGAAATATTAATACTTATATCTTAAGTGAACTAATAGTTAAAAAATTACCCGTATTATTTTTAACTTGAAATAACAAACAAAATAAAAATGTCAAATTTGTGTAACTTTTATAATATTTAATAATAAAATAATTATTTAAAAAAATATTTAATAACTATGTTAATATAATTAATGTAAACTTTAAATATGATTAAACATTAAGTTTAATAATGTTTTATATTTTAAAAAAAATATCTTTTTGATTAAAAAACAGTTAAAATAATGAGTTGGAAATATTTTAAACCCATACTTTAACCCTAATCAAACCCGTATGGCTGTATATGATCCTTCTGGCCCGTTTAACAGGTCTAGACTCTATATCTAATCAAACCCGTATGGCCGTATGTTATCCTTCTGGCCCGTTTAACAGGTCTAGACTCTAGATACACGTGATATTGAAGCCAATAACAAAACAGAATCGATTTCAAACAGTTCAAACATGAATTAATTATCAATTTCACAAAATTAAGAAATAAACTAAGATTTATTCATCAACACAGTTTGGATGCAAATATAAATAAGAACTTCTCTGTAACTCAACTTTAAGAACATCTATGACACCATTATTTGGATGGGGGGTTGAGTTTGAAGCTCTGAAACAAGCGAACCCCTCTTCTTCTAACTTCACGAACGACATATCTGCCATCGTTTTCTTGACCAGAAGCTTCGTCTTGCAGAGAATTCAATTGCTTAATGGAGACCAGACTCTCCACATAACCACTTGAACACCAGAGTGGTCCTTTACGTCGTGTGTGCTTAAGTTGTTGGGTGTCAATGTCGTAATGGAACACTTGTTCTTTATCTCCTGATTTCTGTATTGCAACGAGTAATTCATGGTCGTTGAACCATAAGTTAAATGGCCGCATAGGTTCATGATCAGGACATTTAACAGCCAATTCTTTGCTCCAAATCCAATCTTTGAGTACCCAAACGTCAATAAACCGGCTATTGAAATCCCATTTCTTCGGAAAAGAGCTGAGGCAAGCTTGCCATCGTGTCGAGGACAACAATTGATGTTCATGAGTTTGAAGCAGAGATATCGGCACTGGCAACTCCAACTCCCTCAAAACATCCTCCACCACGTCGAATGATTCAATCATCATGTCGGTCTGCTTGTATTCGTGTTTATACACAAGCCAATTGCACATTCTTCCATTTGCACCTAAAGTCACATCTCCTATTACTAAACCGGATTTGCTTGGAGAATCACTGACTTGCACAGTTCGCCAATGTCTACTGCGTAAAGAGTATACATCCACTGTGCAAGGATAGGTTTGATTACGACCGTAGGGGTATGCGACAACCTTGTAGTCATTCTGAACCGAGTCATACCCAAGCGCGGTCCTATTGCACCTACTCGGGCATGGTGGCAGCAATAACAGCTCCTGAATTGCTGCGTTGCACAGCATCACCTCGCCAGGACATAAATAGAAGCAGATGATACCGTGACATGAATTAGACACGTACATTCCAACGTGAGGTTCGCATACAAACTTCTTCAGAAAACGGAAGGTTTTTGCTTCATCAAAAGCATACAAACATGGCTTACGGGATCTCTGAACATCAAACATGTAATCAACATTGTCCAACACTTTAGACGGTGATGAGGTAGTTCGAGTAATATAATTCTTTATGGCAAATTGTTGGTCGTTCCTGATAAGATGCAACCATGATTTGCACACAATGGTAAAGCGTATCAACGATTTCACTGGAAGGTAACACAAAATCTCCGAAACCAATTCTTCTGGGAAACAATTCGGGCTTCCACTTTCATCTTCCATACCGCTCCTGTTGAATTAATTAAACTTAAAGTGAAACTAATAATTTTCAAGCTAAATGGTTTACTATCGATGTGATATTGAAAGCATAAAATGTATAACAATTAAACAATGCATAACTTTTCACAATAACACATATGCATAAGTGCAAAAACTTCTTCACGACATTTTTCCAATACAAATTACTCTAATTCATCTTGCATGCTGAAGTGCACTTCTTCACCACATTTTGATTTTCACATACAAGTTAGGTTCATCTTGCATGCTTAAAAACTTAGGAATGGGGTAGTTCAAACATGCAAACTACTGCGTATAACCATGCTATAAATAACCATCACTCGTAAATAAATATCACTTCTTCTCAATTCTCTCACGATTCTCCACAATTCTCTAAAAAAAAAAAACAATATGAACTGGAAATAACATTTTGTTTTCTGAGAAATTGGAAATAACATTTTTGTTTTCTGAGATATTGGGGCCAAAATATTACCCCGAACCCCAATCTCTCAGAAAACAAAATGTTACTCCCAAATCTCGTGCTCATGGTCGATCCAATCCCTTGTTCAAGGATACATTATATACCTATTTTATGCATACTATCCTAGTCTTCGAGACCCTTAACATAATAAACACGAAGCAATTAGGTAAATTATCATATATTTGTCTATCCCCTTAATTCTTTATTTCTTTATTTTTAATTATGATATCGTATTATTATCATCACGTAGGAAGTCCCACCACAGTTGAAGAAATGCACACAGCGTTGGCTAGGGTTGGCAAAACGAGGCCATACCTTCTGTGTTCAACGGATGACAACTATCTCTATCTTGCCACGACAGTAACATTTGTTCATTGCCCTCCGGAGGAGAGATATAACAAAAGGGATTGCCGAGAAGGAGAGACCTTCTACTATAAGGAGAACGATGACTAATACTTCATTAACTATGTTTGTTTAAGTATGTTTGCTATAACTATGTTTGTTTAAGTATGTTTGCTATAACTATTATTAATCGGGACGAATACTTCATTAACTATGTTTGTTTGAGTATGTTTGTTTTGTTTAATTTTCAAAGTATTTTCAGACGGTAATTGATAGGTGTGATTAGGTTAATGACTTTAAATTAGTTTAGATAATAATTTCATTTGTTCGAAAGTTGAGGATTAATTCTGAAATCAATAACATAAATAAACGGATCAATATACTAAATATTGTAAATGAGAGATAACTAGACCTAACAAACGTATAATTTATGAAGACAAACATATTAATTCTGAAATCAATAACATAAATAACACGGATATATAAAATTCATTCTCGGGTTAGATGAACGACAAACCTTGATGGAAAAAAACGAGACACTAGTCAGCCTCATGCAGCCTGAATAACACGAATACACAATGATTTTTAGGACGTCTCCTCAATAATCAATCAAAATACATGTATATATATATACACACGATTTTATTAAAGTCAGAATAGGTCTAGAATCCTAACGCGGGTAGAATTTAGTTTACCTAAGAGTATTTTTTTTCTCGAGTAGAATTTAGTTTACTAAGAGTATTTTTTTCTCATCCATTTTACTGTTCAAACGGGTGTGTCCGCCTCTATTCTTTTCCTACCTTAGTGGTTGTGCCAGGAAAAAACTCGAGGCCCGACTAGTCTAGGCGCTAGACTGCTACCCCAAGGAAACGACTTTTTTATTTTATTTTTGACATGCTTTTTTTATTCGAATCAAGCGCATCCAAAAAATTTGATACAATTAAAATTTCATCCCGACCACTTTACACATTCTTGCGATATAATGAGCGATCGTTCGTGTTATTGTTTAGTTATCGTTCGTGTTATTGTTTAGTTTCTGTTTATCTACAATACGTCTAAAAACATGTTTTTTAAGCTTGCATGCATTGCATCATCAATCATTTGGACGGCTTGATCAAATTGAGTCTACGAGACCATTATCTTCTTATTTCGACGCTTCATCTTGATCTTGTAATTATAAGGATAACGAGATTATAGCTTACTAATTTAATGATAAAAGTTTTTTAATAGTAGTTTTACGTCCGTGTTTAATTTCATTAAATTGAAAAAATCAATAACAAGGTAAATATATTTAACAAAAATATGATTTTAGTGTCGCAATTATATCATATAAAAAAAATAAAGAGAATTTATATTAATGCATCTACAAGTATACAAATCTTAGGTAGGACGACCTTCAAATATACACGTAGAATGAATAAGAAAAAAAAAAAGCAATAGAACATCAATACTTGATAGAAAGACGATTTATGAGGCAAATCTAAATTGGGGAAATAGGTTGTTTAAATTGGGGGAAATAGGATCTGAATTTTAAATTAGGGTTAGATTGGGGATCAGTGTTGATTTTGTTAAGAGTAAAGGAAGAAAATGAAGGATGCGTGAGATTAACATGGTAGTTGAATGTGAATTAGGTAGGGTGAGAAGAAGAGAAACAAAACGGTTTCTAGCAATCCGTATCGTATATACGGAAAACCGTATATCTTATCATATCCGTATAAAAAACCGTATCGGAAATTTTTGATCACTCCCATAAATTATTACAGAGCTGCACTAAATGATATCGAAATTGAGTCTAGGCCATGAGCCCATGACGTATCCAAGAAATAAAATTCTTAAAAAAAATTCTTCACGGTGTGTATGTTACAGTTTCTTTTGTACAATATGCCAATTTTTTTCTATTTTATATATAGCACAAAATAACGCACCATAAAAACATTAACTTCCAAATTTCTCGTTACCTCCGAGGAGTGACGAACCCAAAAAGTGCCAGAATACAATTAATCGAGTTAGGGACTCCATGCGACAATTTAATGATACCTTATTAATAAAAACTAATGTTTAATATAAAAAATAATAATATAGCGACATCGGGTGTTACTCAAAAGTGAGTAACACGGTACTATTGTAATTTACATATATATTTTGCATATTCCCTATTAAAATTTAAATTTCAAAATTATTATTGTAAAAGGGTAGTTTAAAAATTTAACAAGTAGAATTAGTTATAAATTAAAAAAATAAAAGATTCTCTTTAATATTTTTGTGCTGAGATACGTTGGATAGTTGTTGGATTCTAGTATACTTCTTACTGTACATTTGCAATGACTCCCTCGTGCGATAGTTGTTACAAAAAAAATTTTAATTAATAATTAGTTACGGGAGGTGCTAGGGCGACACCGGGTGTTACCGAGTTTCGGTAACACCCTAATAAGAAAATAGAAAAAAACAAAAAGTAGAAAAGTAATTTTCATTTTTGCGCCAATAACGAAAGGAAAAAAAGCGTAATATACAATTTATCATACTAATAATATAAAATATAAAAGATAATAATTAAAACTAAATTATATCTAATACTTAGATATTATATGAAGCACAGCTTCATCTTCCTCTCCTAAGTCCTATCATACGTTTATCAATTATAAAAAAAAAGAAATTACTGTCAAACCTAAAACTGACAACTACCTTACGGAAATTTCTTCTACTGGATCCGGAGTTGTTAAGGTACGTTCAATTATACGAATTAAGATATAATTTGTTCTATGTTTGTTTAATTCGTATGGAAGAAAATATAGTCAATTAATACTCTATTTACATCGTTGTTAATATGCTGTGTTTACGAGAGAGATTGATTCCGTTGATGTCGATATATTGTGTATCGAGTATGTCTAATTTTGTTACCTTTGTAGCCCTTAGTTTTACTACTCTCACCTTAATTTTAGCGGAAGAATAATCAATTGAGACTTATTGCACCTTAATATTACTACTTTGAACCTTGAAAATTAGACGTACGAGTAGGTATGCAGGCGGAACCGAATTTCAGAAAACTCACGAACCCAGGTGTTATACGGGATATAAAGATAACTAAGATTGAAATATATGCATAAAAACTCGTGGGTCTAGTAGTGATGTCGTGGACTTTAAAAATTTGTTAACTCTCTGCCAACCGGGGTTCAATGCACGGTAGCAGCAATTTTTCGTAGCAATTTTTGTTATGTGCTTACTTGAAAGGTATTTATTTGTAAGTGATTTTGTTGCAATTGCGTTCTTGTTTTCATAATTTTATATGATTATATTATTTTATTACTAACTCATTAAGTTATGAAAATTCAGAATGACCTGTCGTCAAAGAATGATGCGCAACTCGCACAGGAAACGATAAAAAAATTTCAGAGGGGACCTGAATTGCTTACAACTTTGTAACTCAAAAATCAAACAATATATTTATTAAGAGAAGGAAAACGATTACATGAAAGTTTTAATGCCAAGTAAAAACATCTAACTATTATAGAAGAATAAAAATAAATCGAGTCCTTATTTTAGCCTAAAGCTTTAACAATCATCTAAAATTGTGGTCTAAAACACAGCTTATATTTATTCTCCGGTAAGGTCAATGACCTCGACTCCGTCATCAGTCAGGTCAATAATCTCGACCCCTTCCATATTCTTCTCTGTTTTGATTTTCTTCTTCCTAGTAAGATCAATAATATAAATATATCGTTCATCTTTTGTAAGATCGATGACCTCGATCTCCTTAGCTGTTCTCTTCTTCTTATTGTCTTCATTTTCCGGCAACTTCTTCTTATTGTCTTCATTTTCCGGCAAGTGTGCGTATACACGTTGTCGAAATGTCTTGCTCATTTTACCTGCATCTTTAGCAACTTCATTGTGCAGTTTGGATCCTTTTAAACTATGCAACAATGAAGTTCGACATTCTACATGGTACCCCTACAATTAGGGGTACCATGTATGTTTTAAAAAGTGTAGGGGTACCATGTAAAAGAGGCAAAGAACAATAGAGTTTATAGCTGGCCGGTAAGGTTTAAGATTATAATACAACTAAAAAAGGCTTGAAAGCACGTTTTAAAAAAATTCTAATCCTCAATTCCAAGTTTTACAGGAGCTCTGACCCGACGATAAATCAAAGGATTATGTTATAGTTCACGTAACACGAAATATGGGTACTAATAATCCCGTGCCTATAAAGAAATACAGTTAGGGTTTGCTTTTGTACGTAGTCTCTTTATCTTATGTCCAAAGACACATTTATCTTGCAAGCAATAACAATGACAAATTTATTATTTTAAGTTGTAGAACGTTGCCCATCTTATGTCCAACAAATACATTGAACGTACATCTATTACTATTATATACAGTACTATCCAAAAACTCTTGCTTTTTAAGATTAAAACAGTTTAAAAAGGGTCGAGATTATTTGTCCCGGTTATTTGTCCCAAATTTGTGTGTTATCTCGTGTACTATTAGTTTTATTTTGTGGTATAACGTTTCTTAGATTAGTGGTATTTTTATTTATGTACTATACAACCAATTGTATACCAGTTTTATGGTGTAAAATCTGAGCTTTTTCTTAAAGAATACGAACTTTATTACAAAGTATATATATGAGCTCATTCATTTATACATTAAAAATATGAATTTTGAATTAGCTCAGAAAAAATACACATAAACTC
Organism: Silene conica; assembly: GCA_029255685.2. Classification (NCBI taxonomy): domain Eukaryota; kingdom Viridiplantae; phylum Streptophyta; class Magnoliopsida; order Caryophyllales; family Caryophyllaceae; genus Silene; species Silene conica. The sequence goes on from CM055312.2 coordinate 98,377,293, forward strand.
AGATACTTATATGTTGGAATTGGTCGTATAGTTGTACTGTTATATACATACAACTGAATGTATACATTATTACCTTTGTGCGGGACATTTATGTGCATGCATATTCGATTTTAGGGTTCGTCATTCAATTGTTTACCTTTCTATTTTAGGAATGTCTTTGATGGCACAATTGGATCTCGATCCACATTCAATTTGATCAAATATCTAAGTACTAATAAAATATTTGTCTCATGATCTCATCTATGTGATTAGGGTGTTATTTGACCCGTTTTTAAATTCATATGATTCTAATGAATATGTCGATCTTAACAATGAATATGATGATTTCTATTAACATACTATTCGGTTCATATTGCATAACGATTTTACACAAAATCAGCCAAAACCGATCTTAATTGTTAAGGTAGTATATTATACTAGTTTTAAACCCGTGCAAATTGCACGGGTATGTTGTTTAAAAAGTTATTAAAAAAAGTAGTAAGCGTAAATTAAGTTTTAAAATAAAGTAATAAAATTCCCCCTATTTGTTATTTGATAATTTAATTGGTCAATGTAGTAATTGGTTAATAAAAAAGATTATGAATTTCATTTGAAAATTTCACATGCAATTAGTATAAAATGAAACAATAGTGTTAATTGGTTTGAGTAATTATTCTAGTAAGATACAATTTGTATTTCTAATTAGGCGTTGTTACTTAGGCGGCGGTCTAAAAAAGGCTGACTTATATAGATAAAACAAAATAAACAAAATAATTCATGCGGAAATTATCATAGAATTAGTTAAATTACAAATTGTTAACCTATTTTTTCATTTAATTATACCCGTGCACAGGGCATATTGAAACTTTTGACCCGTAGATATCTTAAAATACAAATTCTAACTCAATTTTCATTTCGTACAAATTGTTACTTACTAAATAGAACAAATTTAGAATAAACTTCTACAAATTGTTACTTTATAATGGAACAAAATTAGAATACTTAATAAATTTCGTTAACATGTAGCTAGTCTATTTTCATGTGTTGGAAAAATTACATGAATAATTATTGTTAAAAAAATTGTAAATAATAATTCATATTTACCAATACTTGAAGAAACAATTACTCCATAAAATAATTACCAAATACTATCTCTGACCCAAACTTGTATTTTGTGGAAAATAATAACACATGCAAAAAAAATAGTAGCTTAGTCTCTCTTAAAACAAAGGTATCCATCTTAACGTCAAAACCGGTCAAATATTATCCCTTAAGCATAACAAAGTGCTTGTTTAGCCCAATACATTATGTTTTTATCTTACACATAATACCTAACGCGTCCTAAACTTAAGACAGATACACCCGTGTTAAATAAGAACTTGTAAATATCGAGTAGTACCCGGGTAAATTTGTTTCCAACAATGGGTTAAAACGAATTCAATATTACTCCATAAACTACATGACCCACCTCCAAATAAGTCATATTATACCTTTTAGAATTTTTTGCTTAAGACGGACCAAAATAAGACGGATCAAATATCACCCCATCTTTTTATTAGAATGTAACCATTTAATAACAAAATGTTTTATCGCAAATTTGTCACTTTTTACCCTAAAAATGATGGTAACATTTTAACAAAAAATGTCAACATTTTATTGTAAAACTGACTACAATTAGTTCGTCATATACCCTTATGTGCATATAAAATCTTGTAAACAAACCCCGCCGCTATATTTACTCTCTTTCAAGTCTCTCAACTATCAATGAGCTATCAGTGCCTATCACTCTTTTGCATATTATACTTCATGACTAATAATTATCCTGGAATATGATACTCATCACATATATGGATTTTTTAATTATTATTTTATCAGTTAAAGTGTTGCGGTTTTTCAGTTCAATTTTTGCTTATTTCAAATTTATTTTCAAATATTTATTTGCTTTTTTTCATATTGTTGCCCCTTAATTACGACCTAAGTCAATTAATTACTTTTCATTTAAGTAATGTGTTTCATTCAAATGAAAAAATGTCGATCTATAAATTTATATGTTTTATACACTATTGTTTTTATAGAACAATATGTTCTTTTATTTAAAATTTTCAATTACTTTTGGTGCAGTATAGTTTTGATTATTTTTACAACATTAATATCGATCTATAATTTTTTTAAGATTTTGACTCTATCGAATTAATTTAATTTTTTAGTTTTTTCTATTTTTGACTATATTTTCCAAATCTTGATTTACATCACCGTTAATTTTATAACGCAATTTAATTTCATGATTGGCTTATATATGATGTTAGATTATTGTACCGTGATTTAATAATATCACGTAATTCATTCAAATTATATATTCTATTTTAATTCACACATTTTTTATTATGCAAGTAATTTAGAAAAAAAATATTTGTATTATTTTAAATTAGACCGTATTGTTCGCTGAATGAACGTATCCCGTCATACAGAATTATCATTTTGTATTTACTTAAATAATTATGTAATCCTAAATTTTAATTTTATTATTTATTTCGTTTATATGATATCAACAAAATTAGTTCGTTGCTTTTAAATATCTAACACAACTACACGACGGTTCACTTTAATTGTTGTATCACGAATTCTGTATATAAGAGCAAAAAAAAATGGGAGAGTTAGTGGGGAACTTTGTGGGGTCCACTAAGTAAAAATAAAAAAAATAATGTACTTTAAACCACAGAGCGACACATCAGCTCTGTGGTTGTTGCTTTAATAAATTAGATTGTTGGAATAATTAAGGATTTCCAATTTTAATGCTTGAAGTATAAAACACCATAGTTTATGTACATCTACACGACAAATACCTCATTATTTTCCACCATAGCTTGACTTTTAAGCCTTAATAACCTTTTTAATTAGAGATTAAACTCTGACACATTGCAAGCGAAACAACGTTGTTTACACTAAACCTGACGCAAACGGCAAACATAACCAAAAACGTGTTATCCTCTAACCATTAATTATCATAAAAAAAAAATAATGCTATCATTTTTAGTAAGATAATCCCGAGTATTTTTACACGTTAGAAAACCCGATAAACATGACCAAAGACTTTAATCTTTCTTTTTATATCAATAATTTATAACCAAAATTGTTAATTACTCTATATATATCAACTTGTTGGGTAATTAATTTTTTTGGGATTTTTAACGCGTGTCTTAACGGCACACGTTAATAAACGAATTAAAAAAGTTATTGAGAATATTTCATGAAAATTGATATACAAAATCGTGTTTATCATAACTACTGAAATGTTTTTAACAATATTTCTCTAATTAACTTGTTAATTAACCTGTAATTTTGGGGAAAATACAATTGGCATTATTCTCTTTGTAGCCGTTTTAAATGTATAAAAAAACGTAATTATTGTAGGGTCGTGTAATGCAAGTCATGAATATCACTTCTTATAACTGTACCGAGAGTCGATGCTAATTGGTTCAGATCACAAATAGGACTATACATCCAGATATATATAAGTATCGTACATCTAATACAAATCTAATTGAGCTTATATGCAATTTTTTTCGAGCTTTTAACAATTTTTTCTTGCACTATAATTTTTTAGTGTTAAAATTAAAATCTTTGGGTTTTACATATACTATTTGTGAGTTTCAATATAAAGTTCTGATTTATAATTTGTTCATAAAGACGCTCAAATTCTTTTCAATAAAGCTCGTAAAATATATGCATAAGCTCAAATTCTTTGTTATAAAGTTCGTAATCTATACTCCAAGATGTATACATCTGGTTGTATAATTCTCTATTATGTTCGAAGGTACAAAAAACCTTAATCAACAATAATTGTGATTGATTCTAACAAATCCTTAATTTGATTTATTTGTATTATGAAATTGAATTATTCTAGGATTAATTATAAACATGTGAAGTTGTGACAATATGAACATGCAAACTAATGACAATAAAATAAAACGTACGACTTATTAGTTTCGAACTTTCGATCGATATAACGTAAACAATAAAATAACATGCAATTAATTAACTTTAGAATCGAATATGCTTTCATTTTCATGTGAGACATCACGTCAAGCAAACTCCTAACTATCTATTTTAACTTATATAAATACTCGTTAAATCAAACCAATTCAACAACATAAATTTAATTAAATTCTATTCAAAAAAATTAATTAGAGAGAAAAAGAAGTGAAAATATGGGAAAATTAAGGAGTTCATCGATGGTCGTGATCGTGTTGGTTTTATGTTTATTTGGCGAAGTTTTATGTAAGAGTAGAAAACCGAAACCAAAACCACAACCTCATAGCTCGGATTTTGATTTCTTTTACTTTGTTCAGCAGGTAAATGAGTACTTAGATCAACTGATTTCTTCTACTTTATTTTGTGAAACGCGTGAAATATTATTGTATGTATATATGTTAGGGTTAACAGCATAAATTTAATTTAATTCTATTAAAAGAAAACATAAAGAAAAGAAAACAAGTGAAAATATGGGAAAATTAAGGAGTTCATCGATGATCTTGATCATGTTAATTTTATGTAAGAATAAAAAACCAAAACCAAAACCTCATAACTTCAATTTTGATTTCTTCTACTTTGTTCAACAGGTAAATGAGTACTTAGATGAACTGATTTTTTTTACTTTGTTTTGTGAAACTCGTGGAATATTATTGAATGTATATATGTTAGTGTCAACATAACTTTAATTTAAATTAAGGAGTTTATCGATGATCGTGATCATGTTAATTTTATGTAAGAGTAAGAAATTGAAACCAAAACCTCATAATAACTTCAATTTTGATTTCTTATACTTTTTTCATCACGTAAATAAGTACTTAGATCAACTGATTTCTTTTACTTTGTTTCTACATCATATATTTCATTGACCGTTTTATATGAAAATACAGTGGCCGGGAGCCTATTGTGACACAAAAGGGCATAAATGTTGTTACCCAAATACTGGAAAACCAACAACAGATTTTCATATCCATGGACTTTGGCCTAATTATAATGATGGTGGTTACCCTTCAAGCTGTGACTCGAGCAATCCTTTTGACGAATCCGAGGTATTAAATACTCAATTTGTGTTGATTATTTATTTACCTTTCGATTATAATATTCTCGTAAAAATATAAAAGAAAAGTAAATGATCGAGAGGATATAATATCACAATTAAGCCCGGTTCTTTTTGACTGAAACGAACTGAATTGAATTAATTGAAGTAGAGCTTAATTAAACTAAATTTAGTCAAACTGAGATTGTGAAGAGATTAATTGAACATAATTGATTGAACGTAAATAAAACCTAACGGAATACAACCAATCAAACTTGAAAGAAGCTGAAAGAAAGTCAGAAAGAACAGGGCGTTACTCCGTATATGTATTACTCCCTCCATTTTTATCCATGTAATACATAAGGTTTTTGTACACTATTCACAAGTTAACCTTCAATTTCAATTTTCTCTCAATACGTAAGAAAAAACATATTCATGTGGGATCTTGTTTAATTCGTCTTTACGAGTACATTGAAAATATATAATTTTTATACTTTTTACAAATACGTAGCTAAAGATATTAAGCACGTAAAACGTGCGTTGGCAAACGTGCAAAAAGAAATGTATTACATGGATATGAATGGAGGGAGTATCATCAAGACATCAATTACGTATGGGACAAGTTATACATATTGCGGATTACGTAACAAAAAAAGGTAGATGATAAAGGTCAAATAGCTAAAAGAGTAAAAGTATATAAAGAGAATTAAGTCTCGAGTTTAGAGATAAATTTATTTACGTTTAGAAAAAAAACAGTTGGTTTTTCTTGTAACGGGTGACAAATTATACCGAAAAAAATAAAACAATTTTCTAATAAAAACTATCTATAAATTCTTATTTATCAAATAATAGTCATATTTTATCATAAAATAATAATATATCTCCGTCACAAGCTGGACTTAATGTAGAATAAGAACTACAAATAAAATTAAGCTTTTAGATAAATTTTTTTGTGAAAAAAGTAATAAATCAATTCACCTTATAAAGTTGCACCAATAGATGATTAATCTTGCCCAAATAATCCCCTATCTATAAAAGGTAGGTCATTTCTAGGCTTGTGATTGGCTAAAACTTTTACTTTTTAATTTTTTTTTTTTCACATTAACCAACCTCACTCTCTCCACTTACTCTCTCTCTCCAATTAATTATCCTCTCTCCTCATTTCTTATTATTTTTCATATACATATTCATATGTTAAAAAACTTATGATAAAAAAATTAATCACATTCAACCTTACAATAAAAGAAAATTTTAAAAAAATCGGAAATCTATATAGGGGACAACAAATTTTAATAAAAAAAAAATTACAATTCCGGAAAATTAACCTCTTGGATACCTTGACAATTAAAATTAAATTACAATTTTTGTATGAACGGTCTCATACTCTCATACCATAAGACGATCAACATATGTAAAAGGAAAAATCGCTTATTAGCATTGAAAAAAGAACTTTTTATATGAGACCGTATTACTCTATAATTTGTGACAATTAAAATGTATAAAAGCAAATTTATATACTATATAAACATATACATTCAATTTAACACGAGGCCCAAATTTTAAGATTTTGATGAAAAATAAATCCTAAAAATATCTATATTTCCGAAAATATGAAAAAAAATGGTCACTATTTAATCAAAAGTGGTCACTACGTATCAAAATGTGATCACTTTCCTACTGGTCGCATGTGCGACCGTCCTAAAGTAGAATTTTGCGAAATAGTAAATTAAGGCTACATAAAATAATACGAGTAATAATTATTATTAGGTGATATTGTCGACTCATGCATCTATATCGATTCATGTTTTTATGGTTGTCTATTAGCCCAAAATATATATTTTTACAAGCTCAGAAATAGTTGGGGTCAACAAAAATATACAATGTCGTTTTACTATATACGGTTTTAGATTAAATCCCTTATCTATAAAAGGAACAACTTTTCCTGCTTTTTCATTGGTTGCTTATTTTAGGAAATTAAAAATCTTCTTTCTCACCATGTCCCACCACTCACACAAGGAGCTTTAATTTTTCTTCATTTTACTTTACTCCATTTAACATTCTAAAGTTACAAATAATTTTTATCCACATAATATAAAAAAACAACTTTACTCCAAATTCAAAAATAAAAAAATCACTAAAATTCTACCCAGAAACATAAAATTCAAAATTATTAAAAAAAAGTTGGACAATTAGAAGTAATTAACAAATATTTAGAGGTATGAAAAACGGAAAAAAAAAAACGAAAAAAATTATACAAAGAAATAAAAATTAACAAACATACGTATATCTAAAAAAAATGAAAAAAATACACGAGGAGATAAAAATTAACAAAAAAACGTAAATTAAAAAATGAAAGAAACATAGATCAAAGATTTTTGAATAAGATCAAATAAACCCAACCCATAAAATTAAAAAAATGAAAAAAATACACGAGGAGATAAAAATTAACAAAAAAACGTAGATTAAAAAATGAAAGAAACGTAGATCAATTTTTTTTGAATAAGATCAAATAAACCCAACCCACTAAATTAACAAAAAAATTATAAATTTACGATTTTTAAGAAAATATAACAACCTTCGAGAATTAGTCAATTAAAACTACGTTAACATCGAGTAAAAATATGGTCTTAATAACAATACACTAATATTTTCTTTATAAAATCATCCACAAATTTTAAGAGACTGCTATTAAAAATATTTCTATCAATTTACTTTTATTTAGAGAGTAAGTTATTTAAAGGGTAAGATATAGAAATACAATACAATTTCTTTATCTATTTTATATGGTTCAAATTTATTTCATAATGTCATGATTATTTATTTCAATTTATATAATCATTAAAAAAAATTTAATTATACCAGTGAATCAATTATTTGGAGTCAAAATCATCCCCCGAATTCATAATTTATATTTTCTCATTTAAGTTCATATTAAATTGTATTTGTACTACTTTTTTAATATATTTACGAAATTTTTAGAAATAGACCCGTACATTTTTTGTACGGGCATAAAACTAGTGTAACTTCTAAAGTTACGTACGTATGAACACAAACTTGAGGAGGTAGACCTACATTATTTTTTGAAAATGGTTTTGTTCTCATCATCGATTACCATATCTCTCAAAACTTTGTTAAGTTTGATCTCGACGATAGGAAAGTGAAGTTGGAGATATTTGAAGACTCTCCTTTCCTATCATTGTTGAGTGCTGAACCCAAAACTAAATCGATTCCATCGTTTAAGATTTTAGTTCGTTCGTACGATGCTAATAGGGATGCTTTTTTTCTTGGTGGCAAATGACTTAGATTTTGCGCCGACGAAGCGGCTGTAGTGTTAGGTTTGAATAATGAAGGGGCGGATCCTCCTATTTTAGGTATAGACGTCACACGTCCACCTTGCTATTATGGGAAATTGTTTAGTAAACGTGAAACAATTCAAACAAACATCCTGTCTAAAAAAAATTTTAACAAAGTTTTGAGAGAGATGGTGATCGATGATAACAACAAAATCATTTTCAAAAAAATAATGTATGTATATCTCCTCAAATTTGTGTTTGTTGTGAAAACAACGATAAAATCAATTGGTTATCCAGGCTTTTCTCTTGTTGATAACGACCTAAAAGGCTTTGAAAGGACTAACTGGGTAAAGGAGATATATACGAGAATCATGAGTGATGTGAGAAGGATGCACACAAATAGAATGAACGGCGTTAAGTTAGGGAAGTACAATCTCACCTCGTCAAGGTCTTTAAAGATCTTCAACTTCACTTTTCTATCGTCAAGGTCTCGATAAAATTTGGGCAGGTCAGCGTGACCCTCAATATTAGGCCAAGACCAGTTGGATTGGTAGGAACAAGCGACGTCAAGTGTCTTCTACATCTAGAAAGTCATATCAAACGTAAAGGTCTCGATAAAATTATTAATGAAATAACTTTATTGCCATAATATATAGTCGAAATTTATTTTTTCACAATTTATTGAATTTTTGTCACGGATTATTAGTATTTTGCCACGAATATTGTACATTTATTAGTGTTTTGTCACAATTATTGTTATTATTGTGGTTGTTTTGTTTTTTTATTATGTAATTAATTTAATCTAAAAGAAATTTGTCAAAATAAAAACATAAATTACGATAACAATAAAAATAAGGTACAAAAAATTACACCAATTGATAAAAATCAATGGTATTACAAAAATTACATATTTGACTAAAGTTATTAGATAATAAAATATCAATCTTATCTATATAAATAGGAAAACATTTAACTCATTCTTATGAAGACACCTCATTAAATTTAGTTTTTTTTAAGTAAATGTGGGCCCGCAACAAAGAAAATGAATTTAATTTCTGGAAAACCGCTAGGTCTATGTTGTGTACGTAAATAATTATGTTTTATGTTTCGTACGTACGAAAATATTAATGTTGTTTCAGAAATCGCAGAATTTTGATTAAAATAACATTAATAATAAACACTAATTGATAAGAATAAGAAATTTAAATACTAAAATGTAACTAGAAATGAACTACAAAATTATAGAACAAAATATTTTAATTCCAAGAAATTAATTTTGGAAAAGTTTTTAACATTTTATAAAAACAAACGTCTTAGTTCTATATAAAAAAAGAGTTTTAGTATACTTACGAGAAGTATAAATTTCTTTTTCCCGATTTTAAAGTTACCGTGTTCAGATTTTTTTCATCAAATGACTAAAATTCATCAGCAAAGTTACGAAAAATAATACTAAAATTCCGCCAAATTATATCGTTTATATTTTATTATAATATTTATGTACTATTTTTTTTTAAAAGGATACCCGTGCAATTTTGCACGGGTTTAAAACTAGTTTTACTTAATGTAGAATAAGAAGTACGAATAAAATTAAGCTTATAGATCAATTCTTCACGATATCGTAACAATTTGTCTTTAATTAATTAGTTTGTAGGGTGGGCTTTAAGGGTTCACGCTAAAAAAACCGTCTATGTCTCGGCTAATGAATACGTACAATATTGCATCGTAATGCACATGGGTGAACCCACATCGTAGTAAGAGGTGACAGCCGCTACCCCAAGTTTAAAAAAAAATTGATTTAGAAGATAGATTTTTGCTACCTAAATATTGTTAAATAATACGTAAATAAATTACATACATTTTACCTTTTTAATTTTTGTTTACTACACCAAAAATTTAATTTTAAGTTCGCCCCTGGTAATGCAGTTGGACGATGATTTTCTAAGCAAGCTAACAACAGAATGGCCATCATTTACGTGCCCAAGTATCGGTACAAAGTTTTGGGCACACGAGTGGAATAAGCACGGTACATGCGCTCAATCGGTTTTTAATAACCAACGCGATTATTTCCAAGCCGGTTTGGACCTTAAGAAAAAAACTAACCTACTTCAAGCCCTCGAAAACTCAAAAATCATTCCAAATGACGAATTTTACAACGTTGAGGACGTTAAAGAAGCGATGAAAACCGAGATTGAGTACTACCCGTGGTTAGAGTGTAATATTGATGCCGAGGGTAATAGTCAAATTTACCAAGTTTATGTTTGTGTTGGTAAAAATGGTAAGGATTTTATTAACTGTCCTGTGCTTCCTCATGGTAATTGTGCATCTAGGGTTCAATTTCCTAAATTTTAGTTTCGGGTTTGGGTTCGGGTTAGGGTTAATTCGATTTGATTAACCTTTTACTTGGTTAATTGATTAATTAGTCAATTGTTTGATGAACATTGTTGTTTAATGTTCACTATTGTTGGAAATAATTTGTAATTCCTGTATTATTATGTTTTAATGAATTGGGCTTATTTTTATTATTATTATTCAATTTTTATTATAGCGCAAATTTTACTGTAAGACGGTGCTAGTGTGCTACGATTTAAATGACATAAAAAAATTTGAACTGAGCGTAAATATAGTGGAGTAAACTTTAACTTGAAAAGAACACGGTTTTAATTTTATGGACTCGTTTATATGTCTTATATCTCGAGGAACGCCAAAAATTGTAGCCTTCTGATGAGTTGGACAAAATATTGATTAAACGAGATTTATATAAAAAAACGTAAAGAATTAAATTAAACGGCTCAAACATAATAAATAAACTCGTACAAAACTCAATGATATACTTATATTTTCTTTAATTACATTAGAAGTTTCAAGCTTAATATTTATATGAAATAGCTCTGAAACTTTATATTAAACTCGTTAACTTTACAATAACAAAACTCAATTATTTTATCATTAATTAACTTAAAAAATTATATAGCTAATTATCCAATTGTAAATTTTTGGGTGTATTCTACAAAGGCCAAATCGATAGGACATAGCTTCGGTTATTTGTTACCCTATTTCATTTTGGGTATTTCAGTCCATTGTTGTCCTTTTTATTTTAGGATTATTTTTTTTTTTTATTGATCTTTGTGATAAAATTAAATGACAATAATTGACCGAAACGAAAGAGTTATAATTTTGGCGCACATTTAATAAACCAACATATACAAGAAATTATAAAGTCAAAGTCATAAATACTCAAATAGCCTTATTATTATTATGACATAAATATCAAGTAGCGTTGAGCATGTTACTCTTTTTAGGTTCAAATGATTGCACGAAGTTGCGGGTGAGAATCAAACCCCCAACTTCATGTTAGGGTAAGAATACTCTTACCACTTGAACTAACTCTTGTTCTCAGCGTTGAGCATGTTCTAACATTGTTTCCCTAAACTCCTAAAATCAAGTAATGTCAAGCATGTAATCATGTCAAATACATTCATAAATCATAACTACACTACTATTACTAATCTAAAATTGCGATTAGTGTTTCTTAAAACGGTTATATTAATCCGTTTAAAATTAGGGGGTGTTTGGTTGGGTGGATTGGAATGGAATGCAATGGATTCTAGACATTCTAGTGTTTGGTTGAGACATTTTGGAATGGATTTACAATTCATCGGGATACTCATTCCACCCAACCTCCTAAAATCTCATACCCACCTCCTCCCCTGGATTCAAACTCTATTCCTTTACGTTTATTTTTCTAATGAACCAAACATATTTTGAAAGGTATGGAATTGTAACCCATACCACTATGGTTTCTCATTCCAATCCATTCCATTCCTAAAGAGTGAACCAAACGACCCCTTAGTTAGGGATTGTCTTCTAGATAAAACACAACTTTTTGTCCTTTTTGAGCGTTTTGACTTTTTATCACAAGAATTTATGCCAAAATTAGACTTGTTACAATGAACTAGCCCAATCCGAACCCTACCAGTCTCAATTAAGGATCCTAATCTAACTCGAAATCCGAATTGATTCGACCTTATTCTAAAGGACCCGAACGTTTATTAACGAATATTGGACGTTACCAAAAAAAAAAAAACTTGATAACAACCACTTTAAATGACCAGACCCGACCTAAGTTACTGCAAACTTAAGCAACCCAAATCCAAATCACAAAATCTCAAAGAAGACGAGAGATATTCGTCACTTCGGAGTGACGGATATCATTTTGTCTCACAAAATGTCCATTTAGAGAAGAGAGGGAAGCGCATGAAGGTAGACCCACCTTGTCCCCCTTATCCATTTTGCGAGTGTCATTATCCATCTCTCCGCTCGACCCGTCACAAGCAAGACCAACTAAATCCAAATTAACTCGACTCGTTTAACCCGTTTATCAATTCGTGATAAAATTATACTCATTCTTTAATCAAGTTTAAACAAAGACTTGAAGTCCAATATTCAAACATCTCAATTCTGAGCAACATTGCTTTCTTTCTTCTTCTCCTGTACTTCTGCAATCCATATGTGTCTGGTCAATTGATACTCTCAAAAGGGTAACTTTTTTTAGTTTCTGCTTACCCTTTTACCTTAATTTAAGCTTTGATCAATGCTTTACTATTAATTCTGAAGTTACCTGTATTTTATTTATACTTTTCCTGAATTTTGAGTGTTGTGATTTGTTAGTCTGCAATTAAGATGTAGAAATGGAATGCTGAAGTTAGTAAGATCCCTGATTGAATGCTTACAATCTGATTAAAGGGTAGTGGAAATTTTTGATCTGATTCTATTTTTTTGTCGTATTTTCAATGGAGCCAAAGACTCGTTACTCTTAGGTTCCGGATTATGATGGAATAAATCAGAATTACTCGCTTTGCGCTTCTTTCTCTTGTGAAATAGCGGTCCTTTGAGAGGAACCAATCTCCTTGTATATAGAGTAGTAATGTAGAGTAATCCCATGAGATTTTCGATGCAATTTATCATGGATCATCCATATACAGCATTTCCATGGTCTTAGCACAAGGGGTACTGGTACTTCTATCCCACATTCCCGTCCCCTTACCTCGCTTGCTGCGGGAGTCTTTGAGGCACTAAAGTAATGTTGTTGTTTTTGTATTGTACCTTTGCTTAGCAATGTTTGATGGGTAGTTGCATAATTGGTGAAATGTCAGACATCAGGCCTCTCCCTTAGATTCCAGGCTTTGATCCACCTGATTTTTATACCAAAGCATATACATTTAACTTACAATAATCGGATCTGTCACTCAGCCATTCTGCCCCTTTTTCCGAATTCCAAATGCATGCAAATGATTTACGCTTTGACTTGTTGAGCAGTAATCTCTTTGTTCATGTATCCCTGGTGCTGCACATGTTGTATACTGAGTTTATGAACTAGTCTAAGAATTGCAAAGTAGTAAAGGTCACAAGTATCAAGAAAACAAATAGCCCATTTTCTATGTGGAATGTGTCACTTCAAGGTCAAAATACTTGCATTGCTTGGTAAATTTGGGTTGCAGTAATATTCATTTGCGATAGTAGTAAAATTTGGGTTTGTTATTGAAGTTTACGTCACAGTAGACGGCTTTTACATGTGTATCGATATGACCACTGTGGATATGTATGAAGAAATTAATCTAACTTTGTCGCAAAGTTATTTTCTGGCAAATAAGCTTTCGTATCAGATACTAATAGACCTACTGGTTTTGTTTCTAGGGCAGGGGCCAGGTGAGATTGTCAGTGCTATTTGCTTGAAGAATTATCGTAATCTGGTCTTTGATTCAGAATCTTAGCCTGTTACATATTTCCGCTTTTAAGCCTTCAATAACGATTACATCGCTGTTCTAGGACTTGTAATATCTTCGTGCTCTTCAAAGATCAATGTGGTTGCTTTGGCCATGTGACGTCTCTTGTCCTCGCTTTTCTATATGCTGGAAGTTTCATGTTCTCCATATCCAAGCGCCATTCGCTGCAGAAAAGTTTGACTGCACTCGTTAAAAATTGAAACCAATGAATGTGATGATGCAAGAAATGAAGAAATGGTGTGGTGGTGTCAGTTTTGCTTCTATTTTTATGTTACTGGTACTAAGATATTCTACAACACATAGCTCTGTTGGTCAGAGTTCGACTAATTCAACTTTGTATAATATAACCAATGTGATTGAACGAGCCAAAACTAATCCTTTAGATTGGGTGCGGTCTACTGCTCCAGCTGATCTCCATATCCCGCAACAAATTGCTACTCCAGTGATTCCTGTGGAGACCCTAGTTTCCAGTCTTTATGTTCATAGGAATCTCACAAATGCTGAGCAAAATTCTCTACTAACTGGAAACCAGCTGAAACACCTGATAAGTAGCTCTCAAGCTTTGCCGAATGCAGTAGAAGCCATTAAGGAAGCTTCATATGCCTGGAATGCCCTTATGACTGTCGTTAAAAGGGAAAATTTTTACGTAAATGGTAGTACAGAAGAGAAGCAGTGTCCTTACTATCTTAACCGGATGAATGCCTTGGAACTGAATGATAGCGAGTTTAGGTTATTGGCCCCTTGTGGTTTGACTCAAGGTTCTTCCATTACAATTATTGGAACTCCGAATGGGCTATTAGGTAATTTTCGAATTGACTTAACTGGTGAACATATCCCTGGAGAGACAGAACCACCTATTATACTACACTACAATGTTAGGCCTAATGGTGATCAGTCAACAGAGGAGCCAGTGATAGTTCAAAATTCCTGGACTGCTGCTCATGATTGGGGAGAAGAGGAGCGTTGCCCGCCTCGTGAGCCTGACAAGAAGAAGAAAGGTATGTATGTATGACACTCTCACTTCCTACCCCCTTGTGTTTTCCATATTTCCGCATTTTGAGGTGTGCGATCACCCATGGACGGTTCTAAAGATTGATTCATGTCAGCCGGCTCCAAATCATTTTGGGATTAAGGCTCTGATGTTGTTGTTGGTGGTGGCGATTTTTTTCTTAACTTGTTTCCATTTCTAAGATCTTCGGATTGGACAAAGATGGAAAAATGGCTCATTATACTCTGTATGCTGCTTCTATCATGAAGTACCTGAGTGCTGTTGTATTTTAAGACGCAATTAAATTATGGGTTTTTGGGAAACAGTTTTTTTGTGTTCTTATCACGCGTGTAATATTGTAAAGATGCGTACATTCGATCCTCTCATATCTAATCATAAGCTTAGCCTTCTAGGCATGAGGTAATGCTAGTGATTGTACTCTGCCTTCATTTAGCTTAGACCAGTTTGAAAATTTTTGTTTGGTGTTTACTTCTTGGACTTTGTCAGTGGATGAGCTCGATCAGTGCAATGAAGTTGTGGGAAAGGATGTAAATCAGACTTCAAGTTCATTAACACATGGGAATGGATCACAGGGATCTCCGAGTCATAATGAATACAAGATAAAACGGTACTTCCCTTTCAAACAGCGGTATCCATTTGTTGCAACTCTCAGGGTGGGATCAGAAGGAATACAAATGACAGTTGACGGGAAGCAAATTACGTCATTTGCTTATCGTGAGGTACACGGACACCTTTTGACATTCAAAGAGCCTCTCTTTAGAAACCTAATGCAACTTCTGCAAGGCTAACAAATTATGTTCATCTGCCTTCTCGCGTGATTCCCCAGACATTGGAGCCATGGCTCATTAGCGAAGTAAGAATATCTGGAGATCTGCAATTAATTTCAGTCCTTGCAAGTGGTCTTCCTTCATCTGAGGATCCAGAACATGTTCCCGATCTAGAACGTCTTAAATCTATTCCAGTTCGACATGGACAACAGTTTGACCTTTTTATTGGGGTGTTCTCTACTGCTAACAACTTTAACCGTAGAATGGCTGTTCGAAGGACATGGATGCAGTATTCTCAAGTGCGCTCTGGTTCAGTTGCCGTGCGTTTTTTTGTCGGTTTGGTGAGTGTCTCGTTCTTCTGCCCTAATAAATGATCTATATCAATACCCTAATGCCTAAAAAGGGGCTCCTAGAACTCCTTAGTCACCCGACAGATGATTACGACAAGTTTCAACTTGACCTAACCCGGTGTTCATTATCTTTCCGATGGTGGTTTATTTGCAGAATAAAAACCAAAGAGTAAATGAAGAGCTGTGGAACGAGGCTCGGGCATATGGAGACATCCAGCTAATGCCTTTTGTTGATTACTACAGCCTGATTACATTGAAGACTGTGGCCATTTGTATCTTTGGGGTAATTTTGTTTGCTACTCCCTCCCGTTCAACAGGTTCATTACGTTTTTTTATTCTTCTGTAAGGAGTATCTTAATGAAACGTAAAGAATCTGTTGAATGGGATGGAGTAGTTCCTTTGCCCCACTTTTAGTCCGCTTGACATGAATATGACACTGACTTTTTTCTCTACCCACTCAATTCGACAGACGCACATTATTTCAGCAAAATATGTCATGAAGACAGATGATGACGCGTTTGTCCGTGTTGATGAAGTTTTAGCATCCTTGAACAGGATCAATGTGACTGGTGGATTGCTGTATGGCCTCATTAACTCAGACTCTTGGCCTCATCGACGTCCTGACGACAAATGGTTTATTAGTACTAAGGTAAAAAGTTGACCTTCAATCGTTTCTATTTCCACGTAAATATTATGTTTAACGAATAACGAGTGAGCATGAACAAGGAATTAATTGCCATTGATCATACTCATGATACTCTGACTTGATTGCAAGTGTTGGAGTGTCGGACATGGCTATTCTGTGGAAGTTTTTCATGTTATCGGTCTAAAATGAGGAGCCCGAGTCCCGTGTTAAAATGTTAGGAGTGTAGGTCATGGGACACAGCCAAAAGAACATGTCGAAAAAAGTAACACTGGCCGAACCTTAAGTTCCCTTGAATGAAAACTGAATTAGGGCATTGGCTTTTGTGAAATATGAGAATGTGCTAGTATGTTTTACGGAGTTTTGCGACTATCTAAATGTGGTTCAATCATGAAGGAATGGCCGGGTGATACTTATCCTCCTTGGGCGCATGGACCCGGATATGTTGTCTCGCATGACATTGCAAATGCCGTAGCCAAGAGACAGCGAAATGGTAACTTGAAGGTAAACCGCCCTTGATAAAACCCATCCCGTCTTGATTAAACAAACTGTTGTACTCCGTATGATTCAGCTCGTATCTTTTCAGTTGATTAAAAACCGGATACTTGAAAATGACAGATGTTTAGGTTGGAAGATGTAGCGATGGGCATATGGATCGCTGACATGAAGAAAGATGGGCTCGACGTGAGGTACGAGTTAGAAGAAAGGATACATACTGAAGGATGTGAGGTTAATTATGTTGTGGCACACTATCAAACTCCAAGAGATTTGCTCTGTTTATGGCAAAGACTTGTCGAAACCAAACTTCCGATTTGTTGTGGGAACGAAGACTGATCGAGTAGATACACCGGACGCATGGTTTTAAATCTCGGCCGAGTTGTCTCGGATTTTCACTCTATCGATACGAGTTATCACCTGAGAAATCACCGAGATTCACCGTGATCCGTCCGCGGTGGCCAATCAAGATCCGGTTATACCGCTCCCGCGACTAGGACGAATACCGAGATTTAAAACCATGACCGGACGCCCGGACACACAATGCTTGTATAGGTTTAGGGTTGATAGTCTGTATTTTGGTGTAAAGAGAATCACAAGATTAGTTTCGACGATAACAAGTTTTGGTGTAATGATAATTTAGATCATTTTTGTATAAGCAAACGCAAAGAATCTGTCGAAACAGAGTGAATATTTGATTGTAAAGTTCATGAATCTTATAAAAAATTATGATTATTTATTTGCCTATTTTATTTTAGGATGTTTTATTGATTTGTTTACCTTTCTATTTTTAGAATGTCTTTTATAGTTAATTTGATCATTCACAAGCTTAGTTTTTCGACAAGTAATTCCCTCCATTTTTCTTAATATTTGTATCAAAATCAGATATAAACAAATAACCGAGACGTAAAGCAACATTATTCATCACCAATAGTGACAACAAAGGTATAGCACGTCATAGAACAACAATACACATGTTAAAAGCCATACCACAATGATCAAATCTTGTTTGTTTGCCACAAAGTTATCATGGAAGCACATCATACTATAGACTACTTAGTTGAATTTCTCACCAATTTTGACATATAGTGATCATGACAAACACCAAATGGCCTAAAAATGGATGGGAGCATTACAGTAGACGAATATATCCGTTATAAACTTGTACAAATTAAATATTACCCATATAAATAGTTAAGACAAAAGCCAAAGTACCCTAAAAGCCGAATAATCTATTTTTATTTATCTAAATGAGTTTTATTTGATCAGTAATAAGTTTGTGACGAATATTGTTCGTGATCAGTAATGTTGGATAAGTACCCTTGTACCTACCACTAGTCCACTACCAAGGTGGTTTCTTACTTTGTGGGTCAATGTTTGACATTTTTCTAATCTCAAAATGATTAATTCCACTTCTAAGTCAAAGAGTTCAAGTGTATTCTTCTAAGTATCAAGAAAAAGTTGACATATAAAAGATTACAATCTTTTGATACATGTTTTTGAGCTTAATGTAGTGCACAATGATGGTGACATACATTATATAGAGCCTAGATGTGTTTGGCATTACTCCAATAAGTCCTCACTTTCTAACTCTTTTGACTTTTATAAACCAGATCGGAAATATTTTATTTGTGGTAGTGTTGATTAAGAGTATTTTTTCTAGGTATTGAAGATAACTTAATAGGTTGAACGAGAATTGACTCGTATAATTAAGGGTCTTTATCACTTATAATAATAATAATAATAATAATAATAGTAGTAGTAGTAGTAATAATATTATTATTAATAATAATAATACCAATAATAATAATAATAGTAATAATAATAAAATAATAATAATAATATAATAATAATAATAATAATCACAATAATAATAATAATAATAATAATAATAATAATAATAATAATAATCATCGTGAATATTCATCAATAAAAATCACATTTAAGTAAATTTATTAAGGTGAGATTACAAAGAAGTTATATATCTTGATTTTTTGTATTTATATGTGCTTTTAAAATAGAATAATAATGGATCGATAGGAGTATAATTAATTAATGTGAGATTATTTTACATATTTTCAGTAATTAATCATAATAAAAAATCGTTTTTTTATGCATAAAATATGTCTTAAGTAACATTTACAATCAACAATACCCCAAGAAATGTGCTCCCTCCTATTCGAGGAAAAAGAACATATATAATGTATTATCTCATACTTTACTTATTTTTAAGGCATATGATCGAGTATTTTTTCAGAGCTTATTATCTCAAGTTTTATTTATTTTTTAAGCATAAGTCTATTTTTTCGAGCTTATTAAAGTTTATAAGTTAAATTTTAGTTTTTTTGTTCTGTCAAAACTAAAATTTAACGAAGTCTTATGTTTTGAGTTTTATTTTAATTTTTTTAGATTAATATTTTCATAAATGAACTCATAAACTTTATAAAAAAACTTACAATTTTTAAAATAAAACTAAATAACTTAATTATAATGCTAAATGTAAAAGTAGTGGTAATATATCGGATATATGATCCACTAGCAAAAACATTTTAGGAAACTTTATCTATATCCTATCCTTATAAATATGTAAACTACTCATACATAATGAGATGCAAGAAACACTAATCATCATAACATTTAGAAAAAAAAATGGCATTATTATTACGTTCCTTTCTTCTATTAGCCTTCTTACTCTCTTGCTCTTATGTTGTATCCTTAAATGCTATTCCCATATCAAGTAAGACATCGTTACTCCCTCTCATTCAACAGATTCTTTACGTTTCAGTAAAATACTCATCAAAAAAAGAATAAAAACGTAAAGAACCCGGTGAATGATTAATGATCTTGTTCTTGCAATCTTGCCATAAATAATTAATGTGATTTTCACTAATCTTTATCTATATTATTGTCTACTAGGAGGTCTTAACAAGCTCCCATCGACCGGTCGAGAAATTTTTGTCTCGGAATCAATGAGCCAACAGGTATATATCTTCAGTCATTAGTTTTATAATTTCTGAGCATTATAATAATATTTTGAGTTTTGTTTTAAAAATTATGAGTTATAGTGTTTTGAGTTTTGTTTTAAAAATTATGATTATCGCAATAAATTTTTCAGAGTTCATTTATTAAAACATTAATTTTAAAAAACTACAATAAAACTCAAAAATATAAACTTAGTTAAATTTTAGTTTTGACGGAAAAAAAATTTAAATTTAACTTATAAACTTTAATAAGATCGGAAAGATACACATATGCTCAAAACAAATAAAGTTTGTGATAATAAGCTAAAAACAATACTCGTATGCTAAAAACAAGTAAAGTCTGAGGTAATATATCCAATATAGCCACATAGGTTCCTTTTTCTCGTTCGTTTTTTTATATATGATTTTTTGTTTTTAAATAACTCGAACTTTATGTTATGAATTTTTTGAAGATTAAACCTAAACATTGATTAATTTTCATTCTTAAACCTTGTTATATATACACGACTGCGTTATTATATGAGACAATTTTATATGTGAATATACGAAACTTTAATTTGTTTTGATTCTCTTATTTTGACATATAATATAATGTTATGTATGGTCTTTTAGAATGACAAGATGAACGTAGAAGACATGTTAGAGAAGGATATTATTGAAGGAAGAATGGATATTGAGAAAAACGATTATGGACCGACTACATCGAATCCTACTCACACCCCGAAGCCACCACGTACGTGAGTCGTGAGATCGTCCACATAGTAACTCGTACTTCCTCTGTCTCAATCATAAAAAATAAAAACGTAAACCAATGAATGAGGCCGAGGGAGTACTTGACTACTTGTTGTAAGTTGTAACATATATAAGGAGTAATGGTTTGTATTGTGTTAAGTTTGTATTCAATGTAGAGTAAAATGAGAAAGGTATATCTATGACTAAAGTCTTGTCCTTTTCGGTCGAAACGAGCTGAATTGAAATGAATGACATAGAGCTGAATCGAACAAAATTGAATTGAACCGAGCTAGAGTGAATGAAGTTGAATTAAAAGGTAATTTTGGGAAGAGATGAGTTAAACAGAATTGACTGAAGTTGAACTGAACTGAACTGAACGAAATAGCGTTCAGCGAAATTGAAATGAGCTGAATTAAGGCAGAAAGAACAGAGCCTAAGTCATTTTATTGAGGTGGGTTTGAGATATCGGAATCAAAATCTTAAGTTGATGGTTAATTGACGGGAATATGTTGTGGAGCATAGCGCGATTTTGAAGCACACGAAAAGATATATGGAAGAATGAATATCAATGCTTGCAAATTAAAATGATATACTCCTATATCATTTTACAATCATGTTAATAGCTTTCAAATAGACTACACTAGGAATGAGCAGACTTCAAATTCCGTCAGCATCAAAATTGTGGTTGAGTTACAGACTATGTTAGTTCGACTTTTCACTTTCTAAGCGATGTTAAGTATATATTCAACACGGAACTCAAGGATACGGTTATGGTATCTTTAGATGATATCCAAGTCCGAGTAACATAGACTATCCAACACTACCGCGCTTCCGGACTCATTGTTATACCACTCGAAACCAATGGACTCATCATTATCTCCGTCATGGACGTAGACGCGTGTGCATTCTTCTTAACCTCCATGTCCAAGCATTCCTTGAGTTTCACTACAACTGCCCACATGACTGGTCTTTTGTCGCCGTCCTTCTCGACACATGTTCTAGCTAGCTCAATTGCACCCCAAACAGATCCCTCATCAGGAATAACCTGTATTATTGTTTCTTGACTTTCTTCATTTGGTCTGGTTATTCTTCGATCCAATACCTTCTCTATATCGCCTTGGTTGAAGATTTCGATGAACCATTTAGCCAAATCAAAGCCTATACGAGGCGCTACGCCTGTGATTAGCTCCAGCAGAACAACCCCAAAGCTGTAAACATCAGCTTTGTCATTCAGCAGTCCTGTTTCCGAGTACCTGCGCAAAATTTAGCATATATCTGCCTGAGTAAGGCCCTGTTCTTTCTGGCTAATTTCAGATCATTTCAGTTTTGTTCAGCTCTATTCCATTTAGTTCAATTCAGCTCTACTCAATTTAAATCAATTCAGCTCGTTTCAGTTGAAAAGAACAGGGTCTAACTCTACATAGACAACACAGTTGAGCCTGTTTGAGCTCGAGCTCAGATTGGCTCGTTGACACCTCTACAAAAATTTGCATCGGGATTCTCATTATTACATTTTTTGTGACGGGACATCTACAAAAATGTCAAAAAATCGACTTAACTTACTCTGGAGCTTTGTATCCATGGGTCCCGATAACCCGTGTTGCTACAGTGGTATCATCTTTCTCGGGGAAGATTTTAGACAACCCAAAATCCGCAACCTTTGCCTGGAGCTGTTGATTTAACAGTATATTCGCAGGCTTCACGTCTCTGTGGACTATACAAACTTCACAGTTTTTGTGCAGGTAATGCAATCCTGCAGTAACAAATTCTTCCGATTACAGTCTTACAGACGGGTTTAATTACAGACAGTTAATTGCATTATTAGCAGACATGTCGCTGACCTTCAGCCGTGTCAATGGCAATCTTCAATCGATCAGTCCAGCTTAAAGAACCTGCATTCTCTGTTCATCACGACAGTCGACAGGCAGATTAGTCTTGAATTAAGACGCGTATTATATGGGTTACTGGTTTACCTGAAAAAAAAGCTCGTAAGTCCCCTTTTTCCATGTACTCGTAAATCAGTGCCTTTTTAGTTCCATCTTCACAGTATCCCAGTAGCGAAACCAAGTTGTTGTGAGAAATCCGTACAAACACATCAATCTGCGCTAAAACGGCCCCAAAGAACAAAATGTTACTCAGAATCAGCTTTATTTAGCAGCGACCGACTGACTTGTCCATAACGGGATAATGTAATGTTACAGACCTCGTTGCTGAACTGTGTGGGAGCATCAGTCTCTTTCAGCATCTTGACAGCAACTTCTCTTGATCCGTCTAATAAGCGACCATGGTAAACTACTCCAAACGCGCCTGTACCTAGTTGTCTCGTAAACCCTTTAGTCATTTTCTCGATTTGGACAAAGGTATACTTTGGCAGTCCTTGCGCCCTCCGTACTTCTTGATCAGGAGGATTGCCTAGTTCTGGCTCCGTCACTGTAAAAATAGATAGTATTAGGAATATTAATAATAGTTGGGCCTCAACCATCACCTTAAGGTTTTCGTTGAGATGGTTTATCTATCATGATATCAGAGCCAGTGTGACCAAAGGTCACGGGTTCGAATCCTGGCAACCTCAGTAAAACCACGAAGTGGCCCAGAAAACCACGAAGTGGAAGCCCAGCACACGGTATGGGGCGCCTGTGCAAACTAACCACTCTTCAAGCCCAATGGGCATTTGAGTGAGGGAGCGTATAAGGTTTTGGTTGAGATTGTTCATCTATCAGATAGATCATATACCAGTACAAGCATTGCAGAGGAAAACATGAGTCGGGTTTACCTATTGAACAGCGTTTCCATAGACATATTCCACCGGCCACAGTCAGCACGATGAACACAACAGATACTACAGCAATGAGGGCAATAAACAAACCTGGCACAGATGACACAGGAAGAAGTATATCAGGATCGGGAATTCCATTAATAACCACAGTAAGAAGCATTGTATACCTCGGTTTTGTTTTGGGGACGATTCAGGTGCAGGAGCAGCAGGTACCGATATTTTATACAAGTCATACCTCCAGAGGCAGCTTGGAAGAAACACCATAGTATTTGCCCATGTATCCCTTAATCTTAGAGCGGCCGACAGACAACTGTGACATCCAAGACTGACAATATCAGGAGTACACTGAGCAAGGCCGCGTATTCTATGAGACGAAGAGAGATTGACTTCCTTTGTAGCAAAACCCGGCACTGATCCGTTCCCATAAGCAGCCTCTTGTATGAGGGCAATCATGGTGCTTTCAAATGTCTGGTTATAAGGATCAAGAAGATATTCATTCACGATGCCGCTCTTATTGTAGTATGGTTGATAGGGCTTTAATTCTTCGATGGAGAAAATGGTTCGATTTGCATACCTTAAGGTACATTCCTTAAACCAGACAATCCCTTCTTTCGAGAATTTGCAGACATCTTTTATTTTCCGGGTTGCACGCTCTATGCAGTCCTGACAAGTCTGTTGATCGATATCACCCTTACAGTAGAAAAGAGCGTAGACTTGGTCCTCGCCTGAGCCCATTGTGGAGTTCAAGAACATAAACGAGGTAGCGTTGGGGAGGAGTTGCGAATAAAGAGTATCATTCAAATTGACTTCAAACGCGCTGCTTGAATTGTAGGAGTAGGAGTGAGTCTTGTTGCAGTCGTGACTGATATACTCAGGGATTTCCACTGATGTCGCCTCTTGCAGCGATGATGCTATCAGGACTAGGATTAGTAACATCAACACAGATTCGCGCATTAAACCAGGAAGAATGCTATGAATATGCATCATCATAATTTAATTCAATGCTGCAGAACTGCAGAACTGCAGAACATCTCTGAATATGTATCTAAAGTCTATAATTTGGCCAGTTCAGAGACAATTACTCGCGCTTGAAACGGGAAAAAAAAAAAGAATTTTTTTCTCTGAATGGCTAATGGGATATATTAGTAGTTCCGGGATGAGGCGACATGAGGCGGGCATTGCTGAAGTTTTGCTTAGAAAAAGAGGAATGCTTCTTCTAGTATCTGCAACTTGTATATCTTGGAAATTTGACTTTCAATTAAAAATCCTTAATGGAATACATGATCATCTTCAGCAGACATACGACAGGCCGAGAACAGCTGGAATGACAGTAAGAATTCATTGACATGGTCTAAGACCAGTCAAATCGGTTTGGCTTCGGCTCTGTAGAGACTGTAGCTGTTTCCTGCAGAAGTTTTTCACCAGTAAAACCTAGAGCTCTTGATTCATGCAAAGATGGACAGGGTAAGGGAGTTCGGTAGTACACAGCCTTTATCCTTTGGCCACTATGCAGAGAGGCTATTTGCAACGGATAATGAATTACGTCAAGAATTGCATCTAATTAATGGCTAATAGTACGCAGCAGAAGCACGCATTCCCGCACCACCACATGGACCATGTAAGCCACCCCTTTGGGAGCTGCAACTGCTACAGTGGCCAAGTGGTCATCGCCCCAACTGGTAATCAAACCTGAGACCCCTCAACTCCTGCATTTCTGCAAGCTTTAAGGTTTAACTCAGTTACCACTGGACTAACACCACTTGGTTTTACTTAGTCGTTTTGATTATTAACTTTATACCATCATAGTCCGGAACCAAAGAATGGTGAATCTTTTAGCCCCATTGTAACTATAAATGGTATCGATACAGTGCAGCAATAATTTTGTTTTATTTCATCGTATTCTGAAACCAAGTACTCGGCAATAGATTACAATGAACTGAAGAGTAATAAGAGACCAGTATTAAGGCCTTCGCACTCCCAACAGAAGCGATATCAGTATAGCAGCCCAGAGTCCGTGAAGAGTACCAGGAGGTGACTATCGCGCAACTGGAACCATTGCAATAGTATCTATACTCGCTGGCATCGCCATCAATGATGTAGAACCCGTGTCACCATTTCCAGCAGTTTTGTTTTCCTCCATACTTAAGCACACCTTCAGGTCCGCGACAATTTTACTCATGTCTGGTCTTTTCTTTACATCTGTCTGTACACATTCCCGAGCTAGCTCTGTTGCACCCCAAACAGAACCGTCATTAAGATCTCGTGCCATATTTGGATCCAAAAATTTTTCTATAACAGCTTCGTTAGATAATGTTACAAATGATTTAACTAAATTAACCCTGAAACTTGCTGTTTTGCCTGTGATGAGCCCCATTAAAACAATCCCAAAACTGTAAACATCAGCTCTCGTATTCAGCCGGCCTGTTTCAAAGTACCTGTACCACATTTCCTAAAGTAAGTACATCGGTTTAGTACAGACAGAACCGTTTTATCTTAATGGCGATCTTTATTTTAGCTTACCCGGGATCTGTGTAACCAGGGCTAACGACGATTTCTGTGACTACAGAGGTAACATTTTTAGGGAAGATTTTACACGAACCAAAATCTGCCAGCTTTGCCTGCAGGTTTTCATCTACGAGTATATTAGCAGGCTTCACGTCTCTGTGGACGACAACGTCATTGGCATGGTGGCAGTGCAAGTAATTCAATCCTAAAACACAAATTCTAAATATCATCCGCAGGCTGAATAAGTAAACACAAATATGAGCGGAATTTATAGAAAGTAGACGTTTCCCACACCCTCAGCTGTGTCAATAGCTATCTTTAGCCGATCTGTCCAGCTTAGTGAACTTGGATTTCCTGTTCATTACGACAGACAGCAGATTAGTCCTGAATCAGAAACAAACATGGCTAAAATTCAGACAGATGCATATATATATATATATATATATATATATATATATATATATCCCTCCGTCTCAGTCATTTTCTTACTAATGCTTGAATCAGAAACAATCACGACTAAAGTTCAGACAGATGCGTATATATACTATATATTAATAAGAATATTAATAATAGTTGGGCTTCAACCATGACCTTAAGGTTTTGGTTGAGATGGTTCATCTATCATGGTATCAGAGCCAGTGTGACCGAAGGTCACGGGTTCGAATCCTGACAACCTCAAAACTCCTCAAAAACACGAAGTGGAAACCCAGCACACGGTATGGGGAGCCTGTGCAAACTAATCACTCTTCAAGCCCAGCGGGCATTTGAGTGAGGGAGCGTAATAAGAATATTAATAATAGTTTGCACAGGCTCCCCCATACCGTGTGCTGGTTTCCACTTCGTGGTTTTCTGAGGGGTTTTGAGGTTGGCAGGATTTGAACCCGTGACCTTCGGTCACACTGGCTCTGATACCCTGATAGATGAACCATCTCAACCAAAACCTTAAGGTCATAGTTGAGGCCCACTATCCATCTCAGTCATTTTCTCCCTAATGCTTGAATCAGAAACAAACATGACTAAAATTCAGACAGATGCATGTATATATATATATATCCCTCCGTCTCAGTCATTTTCTCCCTAATGCTAAAATGTATGATTTACCTGACAAAAGAGATTGCAAGTCTCCCTTGCCCATATACTCATATATCAGCGCGAATCTGGTTTCATCTTGACAGTATCCAAGTAACGAAACTATATTTCTGTGAGAGATCCTTGCTAATACATCAATCTGCGCGAAAATACATTGTTTTGCTTCACAACCTAGCGAGACGACAGAGTATATATATATGAATGTTAAAGTTACAGACCTCATTTCTTAACTGCTTAGAAGCAGTATTACGATTTAGCAGCTTGACAGCTACCTCTCGAGATTCGTCTAAGACACCACTGTAAACTACTCCGAAACCTCCTCTACCCACTTCTTTACGGAACCCGTTTGTCATCTCATCTACTTGGGCATAAGTATACTTGGGTAGCCCATGAGTTTGAATTGGCACTCTTGCTGTAAAAAATGTCACTTGGTGTCAGGGAAAGGAAAAGGAAATCCGATTCATGCACGACCATGTCAGGAATATTAATAATAGTTGGGCCTCAACCATCACCTTAAGGTTTTGGTTGAGATGGTTCATCTATCATGGTATCAGTCTATCAGAGACAGTGTGACCGAAGGTCACGGGTTCGAATCCTGGCAACCTCAAAAGCCCTCAAAAACTCGAAGTGGAAACCAAGCACACGGTATGGGGGAGCCTGTGCAAACTAACCACTCTTCAAGCCCAATGGGCATTTGAGTGAGGGAGCGTGTCAGGAATATTAATAATAGTTGGGCCTCAACCTGGTGAATAGGCCAACATGATTCGGGTTTACCTTGTAAATAGTGTCTGTGTCTCCAAAAGCAAAAACCCCCGATCCCAGCCAGCACGATGAAAGCAGCAGATGGCACAACTATGAGGGCGATATATGAACCTGATGTACACAAAAACAAATGGATGAAACGAGTATATGATATCAGACAACGAATGCTCGTGAAAACCAGACTGCTATTTCTAAAGATCATGACATACCTGTTAGGGTACTTGCAGGGGGTGAAGGCACGGGAGGTGGCGGTGCCACTGTTTCATACAAGTCATATCTAAACAGACAGCTTGGAAGAAATACCATAGTATTAGCCCATGTATCCCTAATTCTAAGAGCGGCCGTCAGACATCTGTAACATCGGGGACCCAGTATATCAGGAGTGCACTGAGCAAGGCCGCGTATTATCTCAGTTGAGGAGAGATTGACTTCTTTTGTGGCAAAACCCGGCAAGGTTTCTGTATCATAACGTACATAAGCAGCCGCTTGTATGAGGGCATCCATTGTGCTGTCAAATGTCTTGTTATATGGATCAAGACGATGTTCATTCACAATGCCAGAGGTATTGTAATACAGAAAATTGGGCTGTACTTCGTCGATGGAGAAAATAGTCCGATTTGCATACCTCAAGGTACATTCCTCGAACCAGACAACCGCTTCTTTTCTGAATTTGCAGACATCTTTTATTTTCCTGGTTGCATCCTCTATGCAATCCTGGCAAATCTGTTGATTGACATCACCCTTACAGTTGAAAAGGGCGTAGACTCGGTCCTCGCCTGATCCCATGGTGAAGTTCGAGAACATAACCAAGGAAGCCTCGGGGAGGAGTTTATCGAAAAGGGTTTCATTTAAATTGGCTTCAAACGCGCTGTCTGAAATGTAGGAAGAATTAGTCTCTTGGCAAACAGCTCTGATATACCGAGGACTTTCCAATGAAGCCGAGTCCTGAATGAATGATGCTATCAGAGCCAGGATTAGTAACATCAGGACAACCACCTGAATATTCATCAGCATTGTTCAATTCATAGAATCCTAGCTGCCTGAAATGACTTGATCAGTTGACGGGTAAGTTTGCGCGCTTAAAAGAATAAAACTTTTTTTCAATGTGAGATGAGTTTTGCTCTGTATTGCCTCTGGTTTTGGAAGAAAACAAGAAGGAATACTTCTTGTAGTATCCTGCAGTTTGACATGTTGAATTAACCAAGGCTTATACATCATTCAAATTCATAACTACTGATAATTCAGAATATTTATTTCACCAGTTGATGCATTATTGTATCCTGAAATTTGACTTTTTGTTAAAAAGAATATATTTAATGGAGTATATGACTGTGTTTAGTGGTCCTAATTACATCCCCAAAGTGCTGGCAAAAGATTAGGAAGAACGGGTTCGAATCCTGGCAACCTCAAAACCCCTCAAAAACACGAAGTGGAAACCAAGCACGCGGTATGGGGGAGCCTGTGCAAATTAACCACTCTTCAAGCCTGACTGGCATTTGAGTGAGGGAGCGTATTAGGAATATTAATAATAGTTGGACCTCAACCATCATCTTAAGGTTTTGGTTGAGACGGTTCATCTATCAATTATCTAATATCAGTCAAATTGTCCTGACGGGTTTTCGACAGCTACCTCGACTAATTGAGTTCTTTACGTTTGTTTGAAATTCCTCTCGTATAAAATGATCTGACGTTCTTTAATCGCCAGAAAAAAAGTTGACTTGAAACATATCCAACTGAATCCGTATCTAAATCCAGATCGGAATTCAAACATAGAACCTAGATTGGTACTTCTGATAGAATCCGAATCAGTTATCAGTAGCCGAGAGTTATGACAGTACAACCAGATGTACAAAAGAATGAATATCAATGGCAGAAATGCTAAACGAACCTACTGCTATACTCTGAACAAATGCTATGAACAGACGAACAGTTAGGAAGGTATAACACTAACGCGGATCTGGAACCATTGAAATAGTATCTGAATTCGTTGCATTCATTATCCCCATTGACGTAGACGCTCTTTTACTATTTCCTGCATTCCTCCTGACATCCCTATCCAAACACTTCTTCAGGGTTGTAACTACTTCACTCATGTCCGGCCTTTCTGTTTCGTCTGTTTTTACACATTCGCGAGCTAGTTCTATTGCCCCCCAAACAGACCCGTCTTCTAGATCTCTTGTAATCTTTGGATCCAAGATTTTATCTAGATCCCCTTCCCTGAGCGCGTTTACAAACAAATCGACTAAACTGTACTCTGCGCTTGGCGCTTTACCTGTGATTAGTTCCACCAATACAATCCCAAAGCTGTAAACATCGGCTCTCATATTCAGCAACCCCGTCTGTAAGTACCTGTACAGTTAACAGAATAATTGTATTCGTCTCTCTGATACTGATACTGATACTGATACTGAATTATTTCTTTGATGAAAAATAAGCGAAGTAAAGTCGAAATGTAGCTTACACAGGATCTGTATAACCGGGGCTACTAACGATCTGCGTTGCTATAGTGGTAACGTCTTTTGGGAAGATTTTAGACGAACCAAAATCCGCGAGCTTTGCCTGAAGGTCTCGGTTTAGGAGTATATTTGCAGGCTTCACGTCTCGGTGCACTACAAGGTCATTGGAATGGTAGTGCAAGTAATCCAATCCTACAATGTAAAATCGGTTATTCACAGGTTGACAGTCATAACAACAACAACAACAACAACAACATCAGAGCCTTAGTCCCAAAATGTTTTGGGGTCGGCTGACATGAATCATCCTTTGAAACCGTCATGAGTAAACTCTCATCTCAACAAGAGAAGAAAGAAAGAAAAGAAAATGTTTTGGGGTCGGTTGACAGTCATAACCAAGAACAGAATTGTATTGAGAATAGATGTATATCGAACCCTCAGAGGTGCCAACAGCTATCTTTAGTCGATCAGTCCATCTTAACGACCTTGGATTTCCTGTTCATTTGGACAACAGCGGGTTAATCTAATCGTCAGACAGATGCAGAATGTACACGGAGTATATACTCCTTATGATTAGGGTTTAGGGTTTAGGGTACCTGATAAAAGCGATCTCAAGTCCCCCTTGTCCATAAACTCGTATATCAGTGCCAAACAGGTATCCTCTTGACAGTATCCGAGTAGAGAAACTATATTTCGGTGAGAAATCCTCGCTAACACATTTATCTGCACCGGAATATTCAGTATTGCAGGATTACTTCGCGATATTAGAGATTACATGGTCGACTGTCAGTCAAGTCACAACTCACAAACCTCATTGCTAAATTGTTCAGAAGCATTATTCTGGTTTAGCACCTTGACAGCGACGTCTCTGGTGTCGTCTAATAAGGCGCCTCTGTAGACGACCCCATAACCGCCTTTACCCAGTTGAACATTGAAGTCATTTGTCATTTGTTTCACTTGGGAATAGGTATACTTTGGCAATCCTTGCAGTCTGTGTTTGACATCGACGAGAGTAACTGGCTCCACAGTCGGAGTATCAGTGAGCTTCGGTGTCAGAACTTTACCTGTTGTATCAGTCGGCGTCATCTACATACAGAGTACACAGTACAAGAACTGATAGATGAACCATCTCAACCAAAACCTTAAGGTGACCCCTGTACCGTGATGGGTTTTAGAGGGGTTTTGAGGTTGCCAGGATTCGAACCCTTGACCTTCGGTCACACTGGCTCTGATATCAGGATAGATGAACCATCTCAACCAGATACCAGGATAGATGAACCATCTCAACCACATACCAGGATAGATGAACCATCTCAACCAAACAAAACCTTAAGGTGATCGTTGAGGCACAACTAATATTAATATTCCTATTAAGAACAACTGAAATCAAATCATGATTTGAGTTTACCTTGCAAATAATGTCTATTTATCCATAAGCAAGCACATCCTATCCCGGCCAACACGAAGAATGCAACAGGTAGCACAACTACAAGGGCAATATACGAACCTGATATACACAAACGATAGGAACGTCAAACGGGGTAGCGTTAGAATATCAGATTAGGAACGTCAGCGATCACTTGCAAGAGATTATGGCTTACCTCGCCGAGTAGGAGAAGGGGGTGAAGCAACCACGGGTGCCACTGTATCGTACAAATCATACCTAAAGAGGCAGCTTGGAAAAAACACTATTGTGTTTGCCCATGTATCCCAAATTCTAAGAGCGGCCGTCAGACATCTGTAACATCCGGGACCCACAATATCAGGCGTGCACTGAGCAAGGCCACGTATTATACCAGACGAGGAGAGATTGACTTCGTTTGTAGCAAAACCCGGCAAGAATCCCTTACCATAAGCAGCCTCTTTTACGAGGGCTTCCATTCTGCTATCAAACGTCTCATTAAACGGATCAAGAAGATACTCATTCACGATACCTGAGTTGTTGTAATGCAGATGATACGGTTTTTCTTCGTCAATGGAAAAAATAGTTTGATTTGCGTACCTCAGTGTACATTCTTCAAACCAGACAATCCCTTCTTTGAAGAAGTTGCAGACCTGTTTTATTTTCGTGGTTGCTGCCTTTACGCAATCCTGACAAGTCTGTTGATCGACATTACCCGTACAGTAAAAAAGGGCGTACACTTGGTCCTCGCCTGATCCCTGGGTAAAGTTCGAGAATCCAGTCGTCCCCGCCTTGGGAAGCAGCTGACTAAAAAGGGTGTCATTCAGACTGATTTCAAATGAACTGCCTGAAATGTAGTTTTTCTTTCCTGGGCAGTTGTAGCTCATGAAATTAGGACTATGAGACGGAGCTGCAGTCGCTCCATGGATCGACAACACAATCGACACAATTATAATGAAGAACATCAGGATCAAGACATGTTGAATTAACCAAGGCTTACACATCATTCAAATTCATAGCTACTGATAATTCAGAAAGTCATTGCATTCAGAAATATTTATTTAACCAGTTGATGCATTATTGTATCCTGAAATTTGACTTTTTATTAAAAAAATATATTTAATGGAGTATATGACTGTTTAGTTGTCCTAATTACATCCCCAAAGTGCTGGCAAAAGATTAGGAAGAATCAATGATATTATCTAATATCAGTCAAATTGTCCTGACGGGTTTTCGACAGCTACCTCGACTAATTGAGTTCTTTACGTTTGTTTGAAATTCCTCTCGTATAACATTATCTGACGTTCTTTAATCGTCAGAAAAAAAAGTTGACTTGAAACATATCTAACTGAATCCGTATCTAAATCCAAATCGGAATTCAAACATAGAACCTGGATTGGTACTTCTGATAGAATCCGAATCAGTTATCAGTAGCCGAGAGTTATGACAGTACGACCAGATGTACAAAAGAATGAATATCAATGGCAGAAATGCTAAACGAGCCTACTGCTATACTCTGAACAAATGCTATGAACAGACTAAAATCGATGAAAGTAAGATAACGAACAGTTAGGAAGGTATAACACTAACGCGGATCTGGAACCATTGAAATACTATCTGAATTCGTTGCATTCATTATCCCCATTGACGTAGACGCTCTATTACTATTTCCTGCATTCCTCCTGACATCCGTATCCAAACACTTCAGGGTTGTAAGTACTTCACTCATGTCCGGCCTTTCTGTCTCGTCTGTTTTTACACATTCGCGAGCTAGTTCTATTGCCCCCCAAACAGATCCGTCTTCTAGATCTCTCGCAATATTTGGATCCAAGATTTGTTCTATATCCCCTTCACTGAGTGTATTTACAAACAGTTCGACATAATTAGACGAGTTTGGCACTTTGCCTGTGATTAACTCCACCAGAACAATCCCGAAGCTGTAAACATCAGCTTTCATATTCAGCAAGCCGGTGTTGAAGTACCTGTACAGCAAGTTCCAGGTAAGTGAAATTTCAGAAAAGATCAGTAGTACAACTAAGCTAGATTCGGCCGCTCCCATCCTGGTTTAATGTTTCTCTCTGAAACTGAACCCTCGTCCTCTTCAAAACTGTATCAGATCCATATAATACATCCCGAAAGTTGTAGGAATATATTCTACAGATTTTTATTTTGTCCATTTAACATTGTTTGTAGATAATGAATTGATTTTGTCAAAAAGAAGCTATGTAGAGTTGAAATGTAGCTTACTCGGGATCTGTATAACCAGGGGTACTAACAACCTGTGTTCTTACAGTGGTAGCATCTTTTGGGAAGATTTTACACGAACCAAAATCTGCGAGCTTTGCCTGGATGTCTCCGTTTAGCAGTATGTTAGCAGGTTTCACGTCTCTGTGCACTACACGGTCATTGGAATGATAGTGCAGGTAATCTAGTCCTGCATCAGAAATTTTACAGATTGAACACAGGTTGCAGGGTTGAATCATTAAACATAAACTAGATGTATCTCAGAATCAGACCCTCGGCCGTGTCAATAGCTATCATTAGCCGATCTCTCCAGCTTAAAGAACCAGGATTTCCTGTTCATTCAGACAACAGTAACATCAACAACATCAGCGCCTTAGTCCCAGAATGATTTGGATTGACTGACATGAATCATCATTAGAAACCGTCATGGCAATAAAATTCAGATAGATGCACATAATTTACCTGACAAAAGAGATCTCAAGTCTCCCTTGTCCATAAACTCGTATATCAGTGCCAAACGGTTTTTATCCTGACAGTGTCCCAGTAGAGAAACTATATTTCGGTGAGAAATCCCTGCTAAAACATTAATCTGCAGTAAATAGTTATGTTTTACATTATTACTTCGGGATAGCACAGAGCATCGACTAATCGAGGAGACATATGAAAACAGTCGAATATAGGTGAGGGTCACAAACCTCATTGGTAAACTGCTCAGAAGCATTATTCTGGTTTAGTACTTTGACAGCAACGTCTTTCGTGTCGTCTAATAAGGTACCTCTGTAAACTACACCATAACCTCCTTTACCCACTTCAGTAGTGAAGTTATTAGTCATTTGTTTCACTTGAGAATAGGTATACTTTCGCAACCCTTGCGCCTTCTGTTGGACATCGACAGGACTGATTGGTCGCACACTCGGAGTATTAATGTCCCTCGATGCCAGAAAATTACCTGGTGTGAGAGAAAGGTTAAGAAAACCACAGGTATCGATGGCCAATGGGCCTTATCTAGACACATCATGATTTCCGTTTACCTTGCAAAACGTGTCTCTTTTTTATCCATAACCAAGCACACCCGATTACAGCCAGCACAATGAACACAGCAGGTATCGTGATTTTGAGGGCAATATGCGAACCTAAAATACACAGACGATTAAAAAAACCGACATTTTCTTAGTAATTATCTTATATTGTAAGAAAATATCAGTCAATAACAAGTTAACAACCCTTTCCTAACTATTATGGTTTACCTCGTCGAGTTGATGGAGGGAGTGAAGGAGCTGAGGCTGAGAGTTCCCCTGTTACAAACAAGTCATACCTAAAGAAGCAGCTTGGAAGAAACACGATCGTATTCGCCCATGAATACCTAATTCTAAGAGCGGCCGACAGACATCTATCACATCCGGGACCCAAAATATCAGGAGTGCACTGAGCAACGCCACGCATTATCTCAGTCGAAGAGAGAATGACCTCTTTGGTTGCAAAACCCGGCAAGGACCGGCCCTTACCATAAGCAGCCTGTTGTACGAGAGTCTTCATAGTTTCATCGAATTTGTTGGCATATCCATCAAGACGAGATTCACTGACTGCGCTAGAGTGATTCCGGGTTAAGAAATAGGGATCTACAGCATCAATTGAAAAAATGGTTCGGTTGGCATACCTCAAGGTACACTCCTCAAACCAAACAACCCCTTCTTTCGAAAATTTGCAGTCATCTCTGATCTTCCTGGTTGCTTCCTCTACACAATCTTTACAAGTCTCCAAATCAACATCGCCACTGCAGTAAAACAGCGCGTAGACTTGGTTCTCGCCTGCGCCTTTAGTCACATTCGAGAACCCAACTGAGGAGGTGTTGGTAAGGAGTTGGGAAAGGGAGTCATTCAGACTCGCTTCAAACGCGCTGCCTGAAATGTTGACAGAGTTCTCTGGGCAGTCGGTTTTCATCCAATGAGGACTATCACTATGAGACGAAGTCGCTCCATAGATCGACGACAGTATCAGGGCAAGGATCAGTAACATCATCAACACAGATCTATTTATCAACCAAGGCATCAACATAATTCAACTAAAGCTATCAGAAAAAAAATCATTACATTCATAACCAGAAAGATACAGAAAACAATCAGAATTCAATAATTCATTATTTTTTTCGACATTGGTTTTAATAAAAACGGTTTTTTGACCCGTCGATAATGACAGCTTGGAAGCTTAGAATTTATGGAACCAAGCAAGTTGGGGTATGCATTGCAGTTCTGGTATTATCAAGAATACAGAAGACTTCAGGCTGTAATTGTTTAATGTTTATATCCAGGAATTTGACTGTGTTTAAACAAATGATTAATAGAGTAAATAATTGTGATTAGTCACCCTAATAACCTGCCAAAGAGTTGGGGAATCTCAGTGACATAGTATAAGATCAGTCAAATAGTTCTGACATAGTTTTCTGTAGCATTTGCCTATTTTGACTGTTTCTCCTAGCAGAAGCTTTTCCTTTTTTAGCATCTACTACTACAAATATACAAATTCCGTACCGCCTTACCGGAGATACGGGACTAAGAATCGATAAATGCCAAATGTGAAATTTTATTTAAGACCGTCTCAAGCTTAGGAACAATAATTTTGGGACGGAAATGCAAATACAGTAACTCTTTTATCCGTTCTTGGAGGAACGGAGTTTTGATGCCGTGACAATGAGCCGTGGTTAAGGCGGGTCAAACTGGATCCAGATCCGAATATGTGATCCAAACATTAGACCCATGTCCGACTTGAAATTAATCGACCGGTTCCAAATGCCTCCAAATCTATCAGTCCACAATATTGAGATCAAAATCGAACTCGTGACTCTTTAAGCAAAATTACTGAAGTAATTAATTTTCGAGAACTGAAGTAATTAATTTTCGAATGCTGTAAAATGACTAAAATCACCAATATGATAATATGAGGTTCAAATCGCAACTGATCATACAAGAATTAGCCAATCCACAGACAAAAGCTTCCGGGTTAAAATGAAGAGTTACGTGCAGAAAACACTATTCATAGGTATAAGATCACTTCCTTTCCCTTAACCATCACTGCTCAGCAATCCAGACCGTAAAAACAGAAGGAAACGTTAACAGAATATTTATATGAAAAATGTATAAATTACTGCAGACTGATAGTTCGAAGACATTCTGTTAAAAGAGTAAGGGCTCGTGAATTTTACAATGACTAAGGTAAAAAATGTAAAAAGTTTGTTTCTAATTTATAGCAGCTTTTTCCTTTCAAAAAAGGTTCTCAAGTGCCATACTTGTAAGACCGCCACTGACAAGCAAACAGCGAATGAAAGGAAACTGAACCAATACATTCTCGAGTTGGTTGTTCTGTTCAAGTTTTGCATCTCTTCTTCCCTGGAATCAACAATGACGATAACATGAGTTACAAACAGCATAGCAAGTAGTAACACGTCCCATTTATATAATTGGGAGAAATTGATGCTTAAATCAGTTGACTATCAAAGTCGGTTATAAATTCAAGACGGATTTGATGTATCAATTCCTCAATGTCAGACAAGAAAGCGGAACTCACCTATCACGAAGGTAGAACATTTCCTCGTGAATGGAGTTGACAATATCCATCAGCTTCTTCAACTCCAGTTCCATAAGCTGGTCAACAACAAGAAAAACGATAACTTAAGGCACTATTCTTTTCAACTGAATTCGTAATATTGTGCTGTAACTCATTATCGGGATAACTTAACAGGGACCCAATCTTAGACTTATAGAGAAGTATAAGACACGATAGACAAGATCTATGTACTGACACACAAATTGTCGTGTCAAAAACATTACTGAAAGTTCTCAGATTACCACTTTCAAGCCAAATTGAAGCGTGAAAAATCGAGTAATTTTCATTTGTCATGTGAGAAAACAGTGCTTTAATTACGCCATGGCACAGATAAGAGAAAGCAGTCATTAGAAAATATATCTTCCATTCAAAACATAAAAACCCATTTCATAAAAACTGCCACGTGTCGGGTACAGATCGAGTGTGGCAGGTCCGATATTGATGCCTTTTCCCTTATGAAACCAACATAAGAATCTATTTTTAGTTTACATCTTGGTCAATCATTTACGACTAGCTAAGTTATTTTAATACCTGATCACCACCTTGCGGATCCCCAACATTTTAGCCATTGTTTGGCTTTATAATGTATTGGAAAGATAAGGAACGGGAGAAAATATGAGAAGAGAACGGAAGAAACAGGTGCTTTTAACTTCTCTAAATCTCACTGATTTGGGAGGAAAACTAGCAATTTAATGAAAATAAATTCCTTCAATGTCCTTTCCTTCATTGTCAATTCGGAGCGTATACAAGCACAATCTAGAAAAAGAGTCGAGTTCCTCTCCACCAAACAGTAAATCTAAATCCATTCCCAAGAAGATCGTTGAAATCTTCCAAAGGTTACGATGTCACATACTCAAATTACTATAGAGCAAGAATTTACGAAAGAACTGAACTTTCAGCTCAAGTTACGATTTAAACAATTCTGTATCTGTACAAAAGATAACATAAAAATAATGTAGCAAAAACAAACTTACATCAATAGAGCCCTTTTTGGCAACACTCCCCCAATCCTTAGCAGCAACACCAGTCTTCCAATCAAAATCAACAGTCACTGTGACTGGTGGGTTATGCTCGGCAATCCAAAAACATGTCATGTAATCGCCCGTTTCCGCTGCTGTAAAAGCAAACTGACCAGCGTCTACTTTATCAGCGGTATGAAAATTAGTTCCGTATGCTGATGTGACCTGCACGTTCAATTCAACTCCCTCTGATCAAACACAAATTCTCATGTAATTACTACTCTCTTACAGATTATGCAGGTTAGTGGGTAAATGGGTAAATGGGTAGATTCTAACTTAAAACGATAAATGTCACACTAAAATCAAATAAAACGGTCAAGAGACTTAATGCAAATCAAAAACTATAATCCCCAAAGCTTAAGCGAGAGGCCAGTATTGAAGGTTTTGTGTAGATATTATAACTTGGAGCTTCTTAGGATGGAGGTACTTGATGGAGGAAAGTGACCGTGGTGGAAGATATAAATGGGAGAGAGAGTCTATAGTTGCTCCATTAACGGGGAATACTCACTCACCTAACCACCTTCCGCAAAAGTAACGTATTAACTGCGCAATAATTCGTCCCTCGCCTCCTATTTCCATCATCCGCAACCACCATAAACAACCAAACCTCTCCCGTTTCTTCTTGTTTTAAGCTCTATTACTCTCGTAATAGACACCTCCACAAACCTCGTCACCAAAAGTTAAACCTCAACTAACTCCCGAAAACCTTTGGTTAAACGACCTCAAACCAAACAATCTTTACAATTTCGATATATTCTGGAATAGGGGGAAATCTCATAAGCAAGTTTGTTAGTTATTGAATTATCCTCTCGAGTCTCAACTAGTACAATATGACCAATATATATAGTAATCTTCAATCTCACCTACTTTATCGATATCATTCCATAACAATAACAATGATATATAATTCTCTATGATCATATGTCGATCTCGACATATCCTGCCACCATAACATCACCACCAAAACCTTAAAACCTTCCTCACCCCACAATAACTTCGAAAATTCTTTTGAGCTATCAAAGCAAGCCCTCAGGGACGACTAACAAATTCGAGAGATCATATTCTAAGCGTCAAGTACAGTCGTAATGTCTAGCCAAGGCCATAAAGTCCGCAACTTTATCGACTTTCAAACACAATAATGTCCAACCAAGGCCATAAAGTCCGCAACTTTATCACCTCACGAAAGCAATGTTTAACTACAACTCCGTCATCAAAATATAAGGTGATGGGGATCAAACATAATAGAACAAAAATAGAAATACAACTTCGTAACCTAAAATTACCTAGATAAGCGGCATATTAAAGGTAACGGTAACAATTAAAAAAAGTTACCCGAACAGTAAATTTGCATCAAAAAATCAAGTGACGGGCATCAACATAATAGAACAAAAATAGAAATACAACTTCGTAACCTAAAATTACGCAAATTCTTATTTAAGATGGGCATATTAAACCTAACGGTAACAATAAAAAAAAAAATTGCCCGAACAGTAAATTTGCATCAAAAAGCTAGGTGACGGGCATCAAACATAATAGAAACAAAATTCCTAACATAAAATTACGCAAGTTCTTACTTAAGACGGGAATTAAACGTAACGGTAACAATAAAAAAGTTACCCGAACGGTAAATTTGTGAGCGTCGGATAAAGGAGTGCCT
Organism: Silene conica; assembly: GCA_029255685.2. Taxonomy (NCBI): domain Eukaryota; kingdom Viridiplantae; phylum Streptophyta; class Magnoliopsida; order Caryophyllales; family Caryophyllaceae; genus Silene; species Silene conica. The sequence goes on from CM055312.2 coordinate 98,417,897, forward strand.
TCATTAGGATTAACGATGTGATATTTACCGACAGTCATAGAATTACTCTTGATATCTTCAGAGATACATTTAGTTTGACTTGATTGTAGATCGAATCTCAGGGAATGGGTTAATTGTATAAACCCTAGAATTAACAAAATTGGTACTAATTTGAAGATAATCATGGGTTTAATTCAGGTTCAAAGTAGGTTAATTAGGGATTAATTGGTTTTGATTAGAGAATTTCTGGGTTTTTAATTGAGATTTAGCAGAGTGTTGTGAGATTGAAGAAAGAGAGAGAGAGACGAGAAGAGTTGTTGAGTTATGGAAGTGTATATATGTTATGTCATTGGAGCTGATCTGGGTGTTTCTTATTGGGTGAAATTAGACTTGGCAAATGGATCGGGTCGAGTTTAGTTAAGTCGGTTATTCTCGGGTTAATAGGGTTCGGGTTGAATGAGTCCGTCAGGTCAATTCGAGTTTGGGGATTTCTCGGGTTGGTTATTGTTGGGTTTATTAGGTATTACGGTTATTCGGACAATTTATAACATAAATATTTAAGGCTGGTTAAGTTTGGATCCCGAGTTCAAGTGACAAGTTGAGTATGAATCAGATTAATTTTAGTAGGTTTAAATGAGATTAGGAGTTATGTCGTGTTGTTACTTGTTAACGTCGTTTAATTTCTTGTTGTATTGTATCACAATTCGAAAGTATAGTAGTGAATCCAACGATGGCACGACTCAAAGTATGTTTGTATAATTAGACTATCCATCTTGACATTAAGACCGAGTTATTCATGTCGGCTTAATTTTGTCAAGTCTACTAGCAAATGAGTTAATCGAGTCTGTTCGAATCGGGTCAGTTCGAGTGGGTTGGGCGAGTCAATACCGGCCGCAAGAGTTCGAGTCAGGTCGAGGCTTTCTGATGTACAAATCAATTAATTCTATATCAAGCTCACAATCTCTCCCCAAATTTTTGTCAAAACTCGGAGCCGGAGTTCGGGCATCGGGTCGGAATAATTTGGGCATGTCTATACGCTAAATTGACACATAAATCACGAATGAAAAACAAACTGTTCCATCGATTAATTTCCCCCAATTTGGCCCTAAACCCTAACAATGGCGGAAAATCCCCAGATCAACGAAGAAGAACAAGAAGCAATTCGACTAAAAACCCTAGCTGAATCAAACTACAATTCATCTAATCTCAAATTAGCCCTAAATTACGCCAATCAAGCTCACAATCTCTACCCAAATCTCCCTGGTCTCACAGAAATGCTTACAGCTTTTAAAATCCTGCATTCTTCCATAAACCCTAGAAAAACCCCAAAAAATTTAGAGCACCCTTTTCCTTCTCCAGATTTATACGACATTTTAGGAGTTGCCCCTTTTTCATCTTTGTCTATAATCAAAGCCCAGTACAAAAAGCTCGCTCTTTTACTTCACCCTGATAAGAACACAATTAAAAACGCTTCAGATGAAGCTTTTAAGCTTGTAAACGATGCGTTTCATGTGTTTTCTGATAAGGGTAAGCGTAGGGTGTATGATACTAGGCTTAGGTTAGCTCTTTTGGAGGAGAAAGAGGTGAGTGAGGATGAGGATGATGAGGGTTTGGTTGAGGAAGGAATGTTTTGGACAAGGTGTTCGAAATGTCGGTTGCGGCATCGGTTTGAGAGGAATTATGTTGGGCAGAGGTTGGTTTGTCCTAGTTGTGAGCATAATTTTGAGGCTACTGAGGTTGGGGATGATGATGATGATGATGATGATGAGGTGGAGGAGGATAGAGTCGAGCCTCAAAAGGCGGTGGTTGAAGAGGATGTGGAGGATTGGGAGATGAGTAGTTTGAGTGAGCTTGTTGGCAAGAGAATTGGTAAGAAGAAGGGCAATTTGGGTTCGGGATCGAAAAGGAAGATGTATAGTGTAAATATGGTTGAAACACCAATTGTTGAGGAAAGAAGGAAAAGTCATGGGGAAAAGTCGAAAAGGGATGATAGGAAGCTAGGAAAAAGTGGGACAAGGAAGGATTTAGAGGTTGAAAAGTCGCGAATTGATAATGGAAAGAGGAGTGGAGTAGTGGAGGAAGAGGTTGAGAATTCGGAAAATGATTTGAGGAAACTAGGAAGGAATGGGGGTGTGAGTGAATCGGAGAGTGTGAGTGGTGAAGATAGTGAAGAAGTGGAGGAGTTGACATTGGCTGAGATGCAAATGAACGATGCGAGGAAACTGGGGAGGAATGGGGGTGTGAGTGAATCGGGAAGCATGAGCGGTGAAGATAGTGAAGAAGTGGAGGAATTGACACTGGCTGAGATGCAAATGAATGATGTGAGGAAATTAGGGAGGAATGAGGGTGTGAGTGAATCGGAGAGTGTGAGTGGTGGCGATAGTGAAGAAGTGGAGGAATTGACATTGGCTGAGATGCAAATGAAGGCATCGAGGAAGACAAAAGGAAAGAAAGAGGATGGGAAGAGGAAAGTGACATTTAGGGAGGAGGAGGTTGAGGACGAGGACGAGGAGGAAGTGGTGTTATTGAACAAGAAGAAGAGAATTACTGTGGAAAGTGGGGATTTGGAGGTAATGACAGTGGAAGATTCGGACTTTTACGACTTTGATGAGGATAGAATAGAGAGGAGTTTCAAGAAGGGTCAAGTGTGGGCTATATATGATGATGATGATGGGATGCCTCGGCATTATGGCTTGATCGATGAGGTGGTTTCAGTGAAACCGTTTGTAGTGAAAATGAGTTGGTTAGATTTTCAGAATGACGGGAATGAGAGGTCGATGATGTGTTGGGAGAAAAAAGGATTCCATGTCTCTTGTGGTAAGTTTAAGGTGGCTAGGAAGGATGATGTCAAACTCTTGAATATCTTCTCGCATTTGGTTGCGTGTGAAAGGGCAGCAAGAGAGTTGTACCGAATATACCCCAAAAAGGGTTCCGTTTGGGCTCTTTACAGTGAAAAAGCATTGGATATGGAAGAGAGGAATTCTCCGAGTAGCACCAATAAGCGCGCTTATGACATTGTTTTGTTGTTAACAAGTTACAGTGAAGCTTATGGGTTAAGCTTGGCATACCTTAAGAAAGTTGATGGTTACAAGGCAGTATTTACGAGGCGAGGGATTGGGTACAATGCTGTTAGATGCCTTGAAAAAAATGACATTAGGTTATTTTCACATCAAATCCCTGCTAGAAAGCTTTCAGGGGATGAAGCTTCTCAACTTTCGGGTGATTGTTGGGAGCTTGATCCTGCTTCGCTCCCACAAGATTTGCTTGCAGTACATGAAGACCAAGACTTTTTGTGCTTGATGTAAAAGTTCAAGTAATATTTCATTCTCCTCATTTCGAATGGAATAAGAAATGTAAATGTTCGCTTAATATATCAAAAATACGGTTTCATATGATAAGACGGACTTATTTTACGCTGAGTCCCAACTCCCAATTGAGCTTGAACCATTAATTTAACCTTTGATTGAGATGGTCGTGTAACAGTCAAACAGCTACTGAAAACGATGTTGCAACAGTATGACTGAAGTTGGACAATGTCATTACTTTCTTAATCTTTTGCTAAGCTTGTTTTGACGGGTCATTAGCGTCTCACTTAAACAATCATGTACTCCATTAAGCATTTTTTAACACATAGTCAAAGTGCAGGATATTAAGAATATTAGTAGAAACATTCCTTGTTATGAATTGATTATGTTGATTTTCTGAATTCCTTAGAGTTATGCATTGAGTTATGTTGATACCATGTGTAGCTAACCCTGTCGCGGTTCTACTCATCGTTGCATTGATAGTATTATCTATTCAAGGTGCGACTTCATCGCAGAGTCGTAGTTACATCAGCAAGGTCTGCAACGAGACTAACTCTTACATTTCAGGCAGCGCGTTTGAAACCAATCTAAATGACACCCTTTACAGTCAACTCCTTCCGAAGGCCTCCTCGGCTGGGTTCTGGAACTACAGTCAGGGGTCAGACGAGGACCAAATCTATGCCCTTTTCTACTGCAAGGGTGATGTCGATCAACAGACTTGTGGGGATTGTGTAGAGGCTGCAGCTAAGAAAATAACTGATGTCTGCAAATCCTCGAAAGAAGGGATTGTCTGGTTCGAGGAATGTACTTTAAGGTATGCCAATCGAACCATTTTCTCTGTTGATGAGGAAGATCCCTATTTTTTATACAACAACGTCACTGGCATTGTGAATGAATACCGTCTTGATAAACATAAAGATGTATTTGATACCACAATGGATGCCCTCATACAAGAGGCTGCCTATGGACATGGTAAGGGATTCTTGCCGGGTTTTGCAACAAAAGAGGTCAATCTCTCGTCGACTGAGACTATCCGTGGCTTGGCTCAATGCACTCTTGATATTGTAGGACCTGGCTGTTACAGATGTCTAAAGGCCGCTCTCAGATTACGGGATACATGGGCTAACACTAAGGTGTTTCTTCCAAGCTGCCTCTTTACCTATGACTTGTATGAAATTGTGCCACTTCCGACCTCTTTGCCCCCGAAGCATAACCAACGAGGTATTCCATAACTATCACAGTAGGGAATTGGTTATCACTTACATTCCGTATCTTTAAATTTCCTATGATTTGTGTCAGTATTGTTATTTGCTATTGCGGCGTCTGTGGTGTTTGCTGTCCTGGCTGTGATCGGAGGCTTTTGGTTAAGGAAATGCTGCCGAAAAGGTAACCTTGAGTGCCTAAGTCTATTACAGTAAATTTTAGTTAAAAAATTGAATACACGGTATTTAATTTTCAGGGCCAGCGATAGCCCCTACGATCTGTCCTCGCTCCACCAGTGAAAACGGGCATGCTATTCAAGGACTGCGAGAGTACAGCTACTCGGAAGTGAATCAAATGACTGACGGGTTTACGACACAGCTGGGTGAAGGCAGTTATGGAAGAGTTTACCGTGGTCAGTTATTAGATGGCTCCAGAGAAGTTGCTGTCAAGATGCTAAGTGAGGAGGATGATGCTTCCATGCAATTTAGCAATGAGGTTTGTGACTCTTTTTTTACTTTTAGCCGAAAATTATTGATCATCTTCAAGCAAAAACACGATTTTTGGCGCAGATTAATGTGTGTTTAAAGATTTCACACAAGAACTTAGTTTCGCTGCTTGGATATTGTAAAGACGGAACTAATTTGGCACTAATTTACGAGTTTATGGACAACGGTGACTTAAGCACTCATTTGTCAGGTGAACCATTTATCATAATTCAATCTGAATTTTAGTCATGTTCTTTCTCCTGCAAGACTAAAATGTCTGTCCTGTTGAACAGAAAAGGCAGCTTCTTTAACTTGGACTGATCGACTAAAGATAGCTATTGACACGGCTGAGGGTCTGACATCTATCTATCTATCTACATCTGATACAGTTCACTCTCGGTTGTGGAATACACATGTCTAAACTCGTGAATAATCTGTATAATTTACATTCCTGCAGGATTGCATTATCTGCACAGTCACTGTGAAGTGCCAATAATTCACAGAGACGTGAAGCCGGCTAATATCTTGCTGAATCAGCGTCTACAGGCAAAGGTGGCGGATTTTGGGTTGACCAAAATATTCCCTAAAAAAGACGTTACTACTTTGCAAACACGGGTAGTCAGTACCCCGGGTTACACTTCTCCTAGGTAAGTTTCGTAATTATGTCGGAGTAACTGTCTTTGCAATGATAATTCCATTGTGCGTTGAGACGATATATGTTAAAAATTTGTACAGGTACTCCAAAACTGGGCTGCTTAATGCTAAAGCGGATGTATACAGTTTCGGGGTTGTTTTGCTAGAGCTGATCACGGGAGTGACACCCCGTCGGGAGTTTGATCTGGTTGAATGGTTTGAAAAGGTATATAAAAAAGGGAATATAGAAGAAATGTTGGATCCGAGAATAAAAGAACAAAGAACGCAGATTCTTGATAACGGATGTGCGTGGAAGGCAATCAACGTAGCCAAGACATGCGTAGATAAAGACGAGGAAAATAAGCCAGAAATGTGGGAAGTACTTGTGAAGTTGAAGGAGTGCTTAGTTATGGTCTGAAATGGCACCTCGGAAGCGATATAATCTTCTTGTTTATCAGTCATTTATGATTTGAATGTATTTGCTTGAACTCTGAATTGCTGATATATAATGTAGGTATCTTTATGTAGTAGTCCCGTCTTGCCAGAATGTCGTAATTAAGTTAGTCTGGAATCGCTTTCTTATTGGATGTAAACGAGTAACTGAAAAGGTAACGGATTTATGGAAGGTGATCATCAATATTGCGAAAATGGTTATAGGATACGATAGTAATTGTCGCGTTAAAGATGTGTATGTGCGTTGATATGATCATCTACTCGTGAAGGGTGATGAAGGCAGAATGAAACATGCAAGATGCAACTGACTGATTGCATGAAGATTGAAATAGTCGCAAAATTTTTAAAAAATGAAAAAAAATGCCGTTGCCAGGAATCGAACCGGGGTAACGGGTAGTCACAAAATAAATAGAAAAGTTGAAAAAAAAGCGCCGTTGCCGGGGATCGAACCCGGGTCACCCGCGTGACAGGCGGGAATACTTACCACTATACTACAACGACTTAGTTGTTAATCATGATTAACAAAACTATTTTGTTAATGTAAATTCTCATTTTTACACACAAACCCGAACACAAACTTATGACGTGAGAAAAAAAGACAAGTGAAAAAAAGTTGTGAGACGGTACAAAAATGTGACCATCCACAAACAAAATAGACTGTTTTTTTTTTTTTTTGACAAGGTACATGAAAATAGACGAGCCCTTAAACCATAGCTGACTGAGCTAGGTTATGAGCTAATCTATTTAGAGACAGACTGTTGTTTGATTACACTATTTTCCTATACTAAGGCACATTTAATGGCACTGAATTATAAAGTTATTTAACAAAATCATCTTGTGACGGTTGTGAACACGTCATACTTGCAAGTGGGAGAGGCGAGTAATACGAGAGTACCTATTCATCTCACATCACAAGCTTATAACGTGTTTACATTCATCATAAACAAGATAGACTGATTGTTTAATTACGCTACTTTTCTATAGTTAGGCACAATATTTAATGGCACTGAATTAAAGGGTACCCTAATTAAAGTACAAAGACAATGTAATTAGTACACTTATGACTTATCACAACATTGGAGACTACAAACTCATTACTTATTCACTTCAAAAATACTCCACTTCCCTTGATTTCTTCATCAATCTATTTCCTAATTCTTAATCTTTTACTTTAATGTATTTATTTTATAAGTCGATTCACTAGTTAAGTATCGAAGTATCAAACATATGAAAAATAAAGTCAGGTTTTTTATGTGCAAAATTTTGAATATGACTATTTTATTCATATAAATTTAAATTTTTTATCACTAAGCATATTTAACCTGTCATACACTTGCGATGAGTTATTAAAGCACTAAGTCAAGCGAGTCCAATCAAGATGAATGACTATTCAAACTCACATTAAAGCCAAATTGATGAAAATATGAAATCCGTCATGTACCTATCATCCAAATTCCAAATAACTCCGTCTAACTTTGAATTCAATCATCCCACCGTAAATGACCCGCTAAATAATACAAGTGATTACCAGTCAATTGGCTATCACCAGAATAATTGTCTGAAATAATTCTTTTTAAACCTAAAATGATCTCAATCCAAACCGACTTAACCAATACCTAATCCTATTTAACCTATTTATCACGCTGAAATTTCGTGTCCGTATCACACCTGTATATTACTATGTTTACACTTGCCGTATCCTCAATTTTGCAGAATATCGTATCATTCCATTCCATTTCATATCCGTATCGGTATCGGTATCGAAATGGTGCTACCTACTTTACCACCCACCTTTCCTTTTACTTGAAAAGACATCCACATCATCATGTGATTAAACGTCTCATGATACAAAAGTGGTAAAAGCGTAAAACTGTCAGGTGATCAAAAAGTGGGTAAATAAAAACAGTAAATAAATAAATTAATTAATTAATAACTGAAAAATATAATTTTAATTTCATTTTCATTTATTTTTACCATAAAAAAAATCCTGAAATTTCTTACCTTCCTCCATCTCCTCTCTCCTCACAATTCCCGTGCACAAAATTTCTCCCAATTTCATCAATCCACATTTCTAGGGTTTCCAATTTTTAAAAATTCCCCCAAATCAGCAAATCAATCAAGCAACATTCTATTACTTCCGCCATTGATGATTGTATTATTGAGGTGTTCGATGAATGGGGGATGAAGACGACGAGGAATGCAGAGAGAAATGGAGGTGAGAAGCGATAAGATTCCGGCGATTGAAAGAACTAGGTTAAAAGTTTGGTTTATTAGGGTTTGTTCTAGTATATTGTTATGGACATGTATTGTTCATCTTGTTGCTGTTAGTGAGCTATGGCGTCCTCGATTTATTGCTGGGATTTCGTATCGATTTTCGCATGTTTCTCCTACCATTCATTCTGCTGTTGTATTGTCCTCGCCACCACCTCCGCCTACGCCGCCTCTTCCTCCGGCAAGTGAGTGACATAAAGGTTTAATTGTTTTGTTGTGATTTGTGGTGCTTGATTTTTTTATGGCTCGATCTTGAGCAGTGACGGAACCAGAATTTGAAGTCGGGGTGGACAGTGGACACCCTGAGTCCCTGAGAAATGCAAAAATTTGGGAATTTTTATTTAAAGTTTCATTTTTTTTTTTTATAATTATCTTATTGCTGTATATGACGTGCCCTGTAACTGCAAATCCTGGCTATGCAACTGTATACGGAGTACTTCCTGTATTTTGACTTGCACGAAGCAGTAAGGAATCCGAAATGAGAAGTAGAAAGATGATTGGTAGAGAAAAGTATTAAAAAGTCGAGGGGTCGAGGTTGTGATGCATATATGCAATGGAGAAATTTAGAAATTTAGAAAAAAAGGAATTGAAAACTTTAAGTAAGAAGTTCGGATTTTTGATTGCTTATTGGGAATTTGGGATAGTAGCTCATGCTAATGCTAGCCTACTTGCTCCACGACTGATTTCGAGTGAGATTTTAAGATGGATTTGGATGATTATTGTGTTAGGGGTGAGTTTTGGGAACATGTTAAGAGCTCTTAAAGCTTCACACTGAGATTGTCTTCAATCGAGTTTTTTGTTTTGGTGATGGCATTGCTAGTTAACTAGTTTATGGATTTGTTTGCTGCTCCATTGAAGTTTGGCTTAGTTATTGTGCCTGTATTTGAGCGTTAGCGTTGAAGGAGTGTTGAAAGGGTAATGCTATGCTTGGTATGCCTCGATTCTATATTTGAAGAGCACTCTGCATGGATGTTTTTTTTTGGTAGTGGAGGGAAAGAGTAATAGTTGCCATGGGGCTTAAGGACTTTGCGTTTAACTATAGATATATGTATGCTTAATTAGATATGCCTTTTCACATACGAAGTGGTGTTTAATTTGCGCACGATGTGTGAGCATTTAAGGAGTAAGTGAAGTTAGATTACCTGGTGATAGCTCTTCTTATACAGTAAAGATTGTCCTTTTTAAATGAAGTGGATTGTTTCTGGTACCAAGGAAAGAGATGGAATGTATGCGGCTTAGTTTCCGTGGAATTTAAGATTTTTTTATTCTCGGGTGCATCCAAGATATACTCTGTTGTGTTATATGCTTCTGCAAATCTGCATATATCTATTTACTTGAAGTAATATATTGTCTAGAGCGGTGTCTCCTCATTAGTGGTTTGCATCCTCGTGTATGGCCCTTGAAAGGCTTAATCATTTGGCAAATGCTTTTGGTACAGGAAACTACACAAGTAGGGGATTTCTGAGAGTAACTTGCAATGGAGGCTTGAATCAGATGCGTGCTGCGGTTTGTCTCGTTTTAATCTGATTCATTTAGTCTTCTATCTTTATGCTATGTTTTTGTAACTTTATGTTCATTACAGATTTGTGACATGGTGACTGTAGCAAGATTCCTAAACCTCACCTTGATAGTCCCAGAGCTTGATAAGTCATCCTTCTGGGCAGATACTAGGTACATATATTTTAGAAGGTTTAATTTGGTTTTTGTTTGTAGTTGGTTGTATTAGATGTCTAAGTGTCTAACCTCATAGGGATCTGCTGCAGTGAGTTTGATGACATCTTCGATGTGAAACATTTTATTAATTCTTTGAGGGATGAAGTACGAATCATCAGGAGACTGCCGAAGAGATTTAATAGGAAGTATGGATCTCAACAGCTGGTTATGCAACCTATCAGCTGGTCCAGTGAGAAATACTATTTTCAACAGGTATCTATCTGTACAAGCTTATTGCTTTGGATACAGTTGAATATTAGGAGTTATAGGTTCCTTATGATTATAGTGCTTTAGCTTTTTTGAGCAATGTTAAACCTAGGCATCTTAGGTTTCTTTTTCATTGTCAGCGTGATAGATCTTTACCAGTTATATTTTAAATGTTGAAGACGTTAGTCACTCTCTTGGAATTAATTTCTCAAGGTGACTGTAACTCTGTGAGGCTTTTTTAGCATACTGTGTCCACCTCCCTGAGAAACAAATTGCCGCTGTCTTGTCATTGTGACTTTGTTTGTGTCTATGGGTCTGTCTTAGATGTCTGGGGAAATTTCTAAACATGAAATTCTTAAGATATTGGTAGAAGCTAGTGTGGGAAAATCCAAATGAGATGTATTTTTTTGCTACTGTGTTTGCTTTGAGTGAATCACTTTATAGGGGGCACGTCATTCTGTAGACTGTATTTGAGGTCAGGCAGTTCTTTTAGCTTTTCTATGTGCAAAAGCAGATGGTGCTTTCAAGAAGATTTCGATATCTTTGATTTGGATTTTGGAGTAATCAAAATTTCTTGTAATGATTTGACAAGGAGTGGAAGAACCCCAGCCTCTATTGTATTCATCATCTTAACAGTATTATTTTTTGTCAAAATTATATGCACCACTGGAGGACCCGGGCCTCTACTGCGTATATCATCTTAACAATACTTTTTATCCAAATAAGATTTTATGGTACTCTCTCCATGCACAAGAAATTCTTTTCTGTATACTTTTAACTTATTGAAAGCATTTACAGTTTGTTAGCTTCAAAATGCACCAATGTTAGCCTTGTAGGTAGATTGAATCTGAGACAAAAGACTATCTGGTCTCAGGGAGTCAAGGGAGAAGATAAAATGGCTGGCAGGTTTCGCTTTTCTGAATGTTCATTGTATAGTCTTTGCTGATTCTGTATTGTTCTGGCATGATCGGTATTATGCAGGTTTTGCCTCTATTCGACAAGCATAAGGTCATACATTTTAATAAAACAGATGCACGTCTGGCAAACAACGGACTTCCTCTTGACTTTCAGAGACTCAGGTGCCGCGTAAATTTTCAGGCCTTGAAATTCACTCCCGAGATTGAGGCTTTGGGTCATAAATTGATTCATCTCCTTGAAGAGAAGGGTCCTTTCATCGGTTTACATCTTCGATATGAGATGGACATGTTGGCTTTCTCTGGTTGTAATCATGGTTGCTCTGAAGAGGAAGCTGAAGAGCTCAAGCGGTTGAGGTTGGTACTTCACATATTACTATTGGTGCTTTTATCTTATGATCGGGGAACTTTAAACGTGTAATGTATTTTTGGTATTAGTTTTTGGAAGAGCTATTTGTCCCCCATCATAATTCATATCACTCACTTATTTCCGGAATGGCCCCTAACCTTTCCTCTCCCTTTATATGATGAATATTTGAAACCTTCCCCGCTGCTGAAGTTCCATGCACTTCCCCACCACTCCCACAGAGAACCACCTTTGCACCTCTCTGCCTCTCCCACCTTGATACAATCTTCTCTCCTTGCTCCTCTTCCATACTCACACAGGTGAAACTCCCAACCCTTCTCCCCAGCCGTAATCACATTTCAATCCCACCTGCTGAAGCAGCTCCCTTTTATCAACCCTACCTGCTATACGATTCTCCTTCACTCTGATATTTTCAAACCCCCTTCATGTCCTACCACCGAATCTCTCTCCTTCCTCGCCCTTGAGCATTGTTGACACAAACATTTGTAATAAATGTTCACTCGTCCTGGTAGATTTATGGGTAAAATGATCATCGTAGTGGATGGACATTTGTTGCACACATCCATTGAGGTGGTAAGATGTGTGTCTTAAACATCCTTCAATTTTGGGTGAGTACGTCTCAACAACGGGCAATTGTGTTGCATAAGCTAGGGAGAGGTTTTAGGGCGATGTCTATCGAGGACAAGATGTTAAGACTTCAGAATTAGCTGACAATAAAGAGATGTATCTTTAAGAGGTTGCAGTTAGGGGTAAAAGGAGATTTGTTCGACTTTCAACCAGTTTTAGTTCATGTTCCTTTTTAGTCATGTGAATCCAACGGGTGCTTTATGGATCAGATCTTAGCATTTGCACTTGACATGTGATAAGTGTGTCATACATCTATCTTATTGTTATTTTTTGTTGTAGTTGGCTATGGTTGTGGTGGGTCCTTTGGACTTGTTGTGGGATATTTTACTCATCCTCTTTAATATGTATATACACTATTACACTTCCTAAAATTATACGGTGTATGCATTTTAGATCCTGCTTTACTTCAGATGATCTTACAACTCACTCATTTAGCATTCTTTCTTCTGTATTCAGATATGCCTATCCTTGGTGGAGAGATAAAGAGATCAATTCTGAGGAAAAAAGGTCTCAAGGTTTATGCCCTCTTACACCCGAGGAGACAGCTTTAAGCCTTCAAGCATTAGGCTTCGATAACAGCACCCAGATCTATATTGCATCTGGTGAAACGTATGGTAATGAAAAAAGACTTGCAGCTCTACGAGCTGCATTCCCTAATACGGTGAGTGTTGAAAGTTTAATATTCATTCCTCCCACACTTGAAGCCTGAAGTTTTTTTGTTGCTTCTTTAATTTTTACATGATTGTATTTTTTTTTTTTGCATACCAAATGAAGCCAAAGACTCACTATTCTGCAACATAGAAATGTAATAAAAAAATCAAAATGACAAACTTAGTTGTCTGTGCTTCTTATTTTGCTAAATAGTTGTTGATTCACACAAAGCAAATTTCAGTATTCGTCATCGGGAAGTAGCTATTCCGTGGTAAGGCTGCATACATTTGAGTTGTGGTGGGAACAACCTCTTATCGACCCTAATTATTTTTGTTGTTGGTGGTAGTGATATCTGTTTGCTTGCTTCTAGCTTGACTGTACATATCTGCTAACTCATTCAGTTGTTCCAAAAGTTTTGTAGTATTTAGAGAGGTAAATCTAAAAGATCGTGTGCAGTATAACTTGGCTTCTATTAATCCCTTGAATGTTAGCTTGTTGGAGTATTGTTAGCTTCTACGTGTCCCGAAGCCAAATTAGAGACTGATGAAAGTTCTTCCAGGGTGAACGTTTCATGACATCGAATTATATTGTCAGACAGTTCTCTTTATGATGCATTAATATTTATCGACTTACTAGAATATTCAACAAAGTAACGTGTTAGCCCATAGAACTAGTCAACTAGGTGAAACGACTTGTGATTTGTCAAATGCTTACATCTGTTGTGTTACATCTCAAGAACATTTTTCGCATTCATGTTGAGTACATTCTTCTTTTTTCCTGCCATTTTTTTTATGTTTCTATAGCTATTTCATTTTATTGTTCTTCATTATGAGCAACATTTTGGTGCATAACTTCCGCTGGGCCTTGTTTTGAGTGAGAGAATATCGCAGTAGCTTTCGGTTTGTATTTTCTAAAAATGAACATTTATTCTGGACTTAAAGTTGGGTACACTATTTAACAGGATTGTTTGCTGAATGGGATAGAGTCAATGGATACAATGAAAGCTAAAAGTATATTGCCTGTTATTTAGCTTGTGTGTTGAAAAGACTGTTCTTTGTGATTGCAGATTAAAAAGGATATGCTGCTTGATCCTGATGATCTGCGGCAGTTCCGTAATCATTCTTCGCAAATGGCTGCCTTGGACTTTATGGTTTCTGTCGCAAGTAATATTTTTGTTCCAACTTACGACGGGAATATGGCAAGACTAGTTGAAGGTCACCGCAGGTACACATTTGTAGTTTTCATGGGCCTAGATTATTTTGTTGGATTAGATAGTTTCAGTTTGCATCGGGATGTTTTTTTTACGTAAGCACGAGCAATCGACTAAGGACTACCTAGAGTACTGGCTAAAATGGGCAGAATGGAGTATGTAATTTGTGGCTGAGACAAAGGTTGTAGAGCTTTCGTGGTTCCGTGTTTTCTTAGGAGTAGCGTGACCTTGATAGTGTCACTAGAAGTGTTAACTTAGATATTGCCGCTTGACAGGTATCTTGGTTTCAAGAAAACCATTATATTGGATCGAAAGAAGCTGGTTGAATTGATCGATTTACATCAGAATGGGACAATATCGTGGGACAATTTTACTTTTGCTGTCAAGGAGGTTCATCAAAACAGATCAGGGATACCGATTCACAGGAAAGTTATCCCAGACAAGCCCAAGGAAGAAGACTATTTCTACGCTAATCCCGAGGAGTGCCTCTGTCAACATTCTAATTGCAGCTACATAGAAATGGGGAACAACACTAATGTGGTGCATTGAGGTTACACGATTTCACTCCGAGCTTAGTTAAGTAGCTTAAATCCCTATTTGAGCTGACTTGAAAGAAAGTGATTATCGGTATGGCTCAAGGCCGAGAAGCCCCTGTATACTTGAACTTGGTGGAAGTACAGATTTCCGTCAAACATGTTTGACGGTCTATGTTATCAACGTCTTTGCTCAAACAAGACTTCTCTCACCAAATCAGATGAAGAGGATATTAAGGCGGTAATGTAACTAATGACGAGTTATGGGATTCAAGAATGTAGGTAGGCAGTAAAGAGAATTCATTTTGTAAAACTAGCAGGTTAATTCTATGTTTCTTTTTCGTTTTCGTTAATTGTTCAGCTAAGCTGAGTTCTACAGTTCTACATCTTGCTCATCCTTATTTCTGTAAAATGCAACTCAATTTCCACGCGAATCACACCGTTTACTAATTTTTGTTTCGTCAACTGTAAGTCTGTAAAGTATCTGCTAGCATTGCTCTGTGACTATTTATTGCAGAAAGTACCGAGTTCATGCTCTCTTGAGAAATCACTGATCAAATGTCGTCTGAGCAATTACGTTTTTTCCCATTGCATAATCTTAGCTAAGAAGTCGGAGAATACAACATCCAAATATGGTACAAGTCGGAAAAACCAGTAACTGCACGCTGTCACTACTCTGAATCTTCCACACGAGTGCATGTATAGATACTGTAATATTCAACTCGGTCCTCAAACGTGCTTGTACTTAACGTCAAGGCCAGGTACTGGAACTCTTGTCCATCTCTCGTCTCTCGCCTCTGGCCTCGTTTATATTGGACGTCGATGTTGGTCGCTCAGAGCAAGGCTATACTTCACCTATCCAAGGAAGCTTCTCTCCTTGAGCTCCACTCAAACCGAGATCCTTGAGCCTCCTCTCTTGATAATATTCGTATGCAAACAACTCCTCCTCTCGTTCCTTAAAAAACCCGTCCATCTGCTCCAATACCTTTTTTTCTCCTAATCTTATTCCTACCGCGATGGCAGCCCTTCCACCGAGTTCACCTCCAGCCAACAGCTTCTCATCCTGCGCACGACAAGTCGACAACCATTTCCATTTCAGCAAGTGTCGGGGAACTATGGTTTCCGAGGAGAACCATGGTCATCAGGTCATGTCCAGAAATATAAATTTGAGAAAAGACGTTACCTCTTCAATGGTCGTGCTGTACCCAGAGAGAGCGGTTTTACAAGCATCTCGAATCACCCGACATATGAGCTCTTCATTGTCAGGACTAAAAGGAAGTTCAAGATGTCCCCAAACTTTGTTACTGAATATCGATTCCAAGATGAAGGCATCAGATCCTCCGAGAGCTAGCAGTCTCAGATACGGTAGCATCTTTGGTGGAAGCTGCTGGTCTAAAATGACATCAAAGTACGCGGTTTCACCTAACCCGTTACTCTCTGCTATGTCTAGCTTGTCTCCGTAAAAAGGGTCTGATTCAGGTATCTCCAGTGTCAGAGTGAATGCATTTCGTTCCGACCTTGTTTCTATGAATCCATAATCTAAGGCCAGTTCTGCATTGCTCTTCCCCAAATCATACTGTATCATTACCTGTACCAAAAAAATTCAGTTCATTCCCCAAACCATAGCCTTTATTGGAAACGGAAAAGACGGGATTAGAATAGTTCATCAGAAGAAAAGAAACCTGTTCACCGGCCTTCACTGGGACGGGATTTCTCAACGAAAACAAGAGTTCTCTGGAGAATAACCCGGCTCCCTTAACTTCCCACGCGTAATTTTCTGCTGTAATGCTCTGACTGTGATTGATCTGAATCATCAGTTTAACTGGTCAGTTACAGTTTACAACTTCCATATACTAATTCGAGAAGATAGGATAAGAACAAGACGATTTACCAAGTCGGCCAATGGGATTAGAACAAGACTCTGGCCCTGCAGCCGGGTAAATGCTCGTGATCTTAGCATCCCGAATGCCCAAAAGAAGTCGTCAATGGTTATATCGAAGGGAAACAGTCTCTTGTTGGGCAGTATTACTTCTTCTTGCAGTTTCTCAAACTCGTTTAATACCAACTCTTTCACACCCAACGTCGTGTTCAGCAACTGGCTTCCTGCCACATATATGCTTACTAAAATGAGGTCTGGCATGCTACAACTCTATCAGAAACACCTGAATTGTCCCGACCCAACCCGAATGAGTGGTTTAACACGTCTACGTCGTCTGAACTCTGAACTCTGAACTCTGAACTCTCCCCCTTGGCTCTAAGAGGGCTCTCATATCAGGCATGGTATGTTCATCAGACTTTCAGTAAAAAAATTTAGCATCAATACCTCCGTCCTAATCATATGTTTACGTTTACTTAAAATTGATAGATGAATCGTCTCAACCAAAACCTTAAAGTGATGGTTGAGGCCCAACTATTATTAATATTTGGTTAGTTTGCACAGGCTCCCCCATACCGTGTGCTGGGTTTCCACTTCGTGAGTTTTCGAGGGGTTTTGAGGTCGCCAGGATTCGAACCCGTGACCTACGGTCACACTAGCTCTGATACCATGATAGATGAACCGTCTCAACCAACGCCTTTAAGGTTATGGTTGTGGCCCAACTATTATTAATATTCCTAATACGCTCCTCACTCAAATGCCCGTTGGGCTTGAACAGTGGTCAGTTTGCACAGGCCCCCACTGGCTCTGATACCATTATAGATGAACCATCTCAACCAAAATATCGCTTACAGACTAAAAAAAAGGTAAACAAATGATCGGAACAATACTAACCTTGAAGCTCAGATAACTCCTCTTCTGACCTACTCTGCAAAGCAACAACCAAATTTCACTTAGCATATCCATTCTCTTCTGTCATACTGTCAGTATATTAAAGTGTCGAGTATCCAACACGGGTATTTCAGACGTACCAGTAGATAGTTGAGTTAGTATACTCAGGAAGTATATCAATATAAGCCTGCCAAGAAGAAGCATCAGCAAGTTTCTTCTCTCTGATCAGAAAAACAGCAACAGAAACCCAAGGCTTAAGTCCATTACAGACAGTTCCAATCTCAGAACCTGCAACAGCATCAGGATTAATCCAATACTTCTTAGGAACTTCCAAGACGACGTCGTTACGAGCAATGTCTTTCTTTGCAACAAGTCCTAGACCTTCTGAAACAATCCCTGGTCTTACAGGAGACTTTGCTGATACAATTCCTTTGTCTGAAAGCCAACTCCAGAATTTTTGGACTGCTGCAGGTGGGTCTGTTTCCTGTGGCCTGAAACATTTAATGCTGAATGTTTTCTTGGGATTTTTTAAGTGCAGTTTTGGGGTGATTATGGATGTTGTTGAAGATGGTTTAATGGTGAATAAGCTTGCCATTTTTTAATGTAAAAATAGAGAATTTTGGTACAAAAAAATGAAATATTATTGGTATTGAAATTTGAGGTGCTCATGTGGTGGAAGGGTGGGATAAGTGATATGGGCATATTGCCTTTAGATAAGGTTTTTTTTGGGAGAGATTTGATTGCAATATTGCAAGTGATTTAGCAAGATGTGCTAGGTTGCAAAACTTTAGTTAAAATTCGACTCTATACGAGACAGTCTCACGATAAGCTTATGGTGAAACCGTGAACAAAAGTTGTTCTTTTTTGTGTTTTGTTGCTCTTTTGTCAGGAGTAGTATCTACCAGGGTAAAGTACGGATCAGATACCTGATCCAAAATCATACTTCGGTTCGAATATCCGATCCGAAAATCCAAAATTTCATTATCCATGATCCGATCTGAAATGATCTGATCCGAAATTTACTATCCGGAAATTTCGGATCAATTATCCGATATCCGAGATCTGATACGTTTAGATATATATTGTCAAAATTGTAATAAAAAAGACAATTTTTAAACTTTGGCATCTAGACCACCCCTTGCCCACTTCACACAGTTCACATAATATTAGTTTCATTCGAAATACATTATAAAACAAAAACCCGCTACATAAGTCATAACAAAGAAAACTAGCGTAATGGTTCGTCAAATACAAAGATAAATATCCATATACATAACATTCCGAGCATAATAGTGTGCCAAATATCGGATACGGATCGGATACTTAACGGATATCGGGTATCCGATCCGATAACTTTTAGATATCGGATATCTCAATTTTTAAATCTGATATCCGTATCTGATCCGAAATCCGAAAATTTCTAATCCGGGTATCCGAACCGAACCACTTTTCGGATCAATATCCATTATTTTGGATCGGATGTCAGATCGTATAATCGATTTTTTTACTCAACCCTAATATCTACTAGTGTTTTATTGGGTATCTCGTTTTCTAATTACTCGTGGGAAAAACTTGAACTTGAACCTTGTCCATCATACTATCATTCAAAAAAAATCACTATTATATAATGACTGTTCATATAGATCCGAGTTGAGGTCGATATAGTGATTTTATTTTTACAAACAAATTCCACGAGAACAATCGAATTAGAACAATTAGGAGTATATATATGAGTTCGTTTTTTCTTTGTGACGGAGCACAATATGATCGATCTAAATTAATGTTTTTCCGATGTAAGCCACTTTATTAACATACCAGGAGTCAGCAACAAGAAAATGCTACCTCTACTGTCATTGCCCCGTTGTCTCGCAATATTTGTATCACGAAAAAAAAAAAGCAACAAATTACACTCGGATTAAAATGTCTCCTCGGTGATTCATGCAAAGTCGGATAAGCAAGACATGGGAAAGACGGGAGAAATTGGCCCTGCTCCGCTTTCTGAAACTTAAGGTGACCCGTGAGTGAATGAGGAAGAAAGAATTTCTCGGAGACTTCCTTCGTTCCAGACACAGAAAGCAGCGGGTCTTGTTTGGGCATGTGTACAGTGTAGTGAGTGTACTGTGTAGCATCTACCTGCAGCGGTTATAACAGGGACTAGGGAGCGGGGGTAACTGTCAAGAGAACAGATCTCTGCGCAACGAGGTAGTCATGGCCTCATGTGTACTGTGTAATGTGAAACCGTTCCATACAAGACTAAATGCCGAAAAACTCTAAGGGGGCACTAATCCACTGTAGACATTGAGCATTCATCCATACGGTCACGACCAAATCACAGGTTATACTATATTTCTGTACATTGCAACAGAAAGATATCTGCAAACTTCTTACATCTTGGAAAATATGGCATAAAGTAAGGCTAAGAAGGTGGCGACTCCATTCTTAGACCACCTACCGCTCACGCAAAAGCTGTCTGACACATAATCAAAGGATTCAATACGAGTTTAGAACCCTTTGGGGGAGCAAAGACTAGAGTAACGGACTAACGAGGAACAGACGAGAAACTTTGACAAGTGTTCAGCTTGGAGAGGAATCCTCACTAAACAGATGATATAAACAGTTAACCTGATGCCCAGAGACACCTCCTTTCCGTTTCTATGAAGTACTAGTTATCGGACTAGGGTGCCAAAACCTGCAACAGAACAACTTTACTGACCTGATCAGGGTTAAAGCGACAGAAACCCACTCATCGGATGCTCAACTATCAAGCTTATAGATACACTAAAAAAGGCGGGATCAATCAACAAATGGTGACTATTGTTGAGGAAACTTCGACAATTTCACCCAACACGACCGCTTAATCATGGCTCCAAGATGCAGGTGATCAAAATGCAAGCAAAAAAACAAAATTACAACTACCCAACAAAATAAATGCTATGATTTCTATTCTGAGCATACAGGTTCATCAATTCAAGTTTAGAGATACCATGTAATATGGAATAGTCCCTCCGCACTTAAAATACCCCTCGCGGAGAATAACAAAGGTAAACAAATGATTGGGAGTTGGGACGGAGGGAGTAAATCATATCATAAGGAGTATTGCTATGGCATTCCAAGTACACAGATTCACAAACTTTTCAAGGGCGGCGGGGGTAATTCATATCATCAGGAGTATTGCTATGGCATTCGGCATTCAGCATTCGGCATTCTAAGTACACAAATCACAAACTTTCCAAGAGAGGTGCACACCAGACACAAGCTTCTGCAACTTAAAATTTATGAAATCCAAGTAATCAAATCAAACAACATAGATAAAACAATCAGCAAACATAATCTCTGAAGTAAAGTAACTATCATTATCATTCAATTGAAAGATATCAGTATCAATGTCCTTCAAATTGGACAAACAAACTGTCTGAGCTCGACAAAATCGACATTTTCTTATTAACTAACAATCTGCATCAATGTTTCAAAACATAAAAACTTCCCATTTCATAAAGCTTCACCCCAATTACCTCAATTCCACCTACTGCATCCCCTTCTAACCTCCAAAAGACGGAACCTTTCATCCAATTTCCTCAATTATATCATCAAAAACTCGTAAAACAGATTAAAAGAAGCATAATTTAGCTATCAAATTCCCTCCTAAGCTTTCTCACTAACCAATTTCTCAACTTCAATATCTACCGTTTCCTCAATCACCTTAGACTCATCATTCACCTCAGAATTCTTCTTCGCTTCTTCGCGCTCCAATTCCTTCTTAACCTCCTCATCGGCAACCTTCTCAGCTCTCAGAATTGGTTCATAATACTCAGCATGAGCTTCCATACACTTCTTCAAATTCCCAGTAATTTCAGCACACTTTTCAACAATGTCTTCCTTATTTTCCTCAGCTTCTTCGACGCAATTTTCCCAATCTATAAATGAATCTTTACACCCACCACCTTTCATAAACAAACAAAACCCACATTCTCCCTCTTCTTCTCCTTCTCCTTCTTCCCCCTCTTTTTCTTTTTCTCCATTGTTTTCTTCCTCAATTTGATTTTGATTTTGACCCTTTTCATCTGGGATTGTGGGTACGTCTGATATTTCTGGGATTTGATTATCTATGGTTTTTGGATCTGGGTTTTCAGTTTCTAGGGTTTTGGGATCTGGGTTTTGAGAATTGGGGGAAATTGGGGACATGGTTGAGATTGATGGAGGTGGGGTTTGAGGGGTAGGGTTTTGGGGTGTTGATGGTGTTGATGAATTTGCTCCCATTGATATAATTTAGGGTTTATTATATATTAAATATAATTGAAGAGATTCTAAAACCCTTGATAAACCCAGGTGAGATTATTGTCAAGAATCAAGTACAAATTGTACAATTGTGCAAACTGCAAACCTAGTTGAAAGGTGGAATTTTTGTGTTCACAAATATGTATTGATGGAAGTTGAAAAAGTATTGGACATGAAATTAAGGTGTAGATATTGTATATGAGATTACTTGAGCAAAAATTTTCGAGATGGACAAATCCGTTATAATTTGAAAATGCGTTAAGTAATATCCGGGTGGTTAGGGTAACATTATTAGTGAGATTCACCAAATTCGTGAAATTCTGGCACATTAACTTTCTACTAATTTTTATTATTATTCTATTGTTCAGATCCACTTCAGATTCACCTCATACGGTATACGTTATCCCTCAAACTCATTTCAACTCTAATTTTCCACTACACCTCTTATCGGATTTTAGATAAAAAGGAAAATAATAATACATTTAACACATGGTTGTCATTTATAAAACGGTGGGGTCAAACTTTTGTAAAATCTTAGGTTGAGTCTTTAGATTTCAAGACTCTACTTAAAACTTTGTCAGGACTTGGAGTAGATTATTAAGAGTCTTGAATAAGTCTTGTGTCAAAACTCATGTGAGCCTTGTCTCAAGACTCACGACAAGGCTCACCAATAATCTTACCCTTAAACAAGACAAAACATAATGCTATTTCGGCAAATTACTTTTGTTTTATCTATCAACCTTGATATTCCTTAACTCATTTTTAACTTGTGACGGATATGCTAGTCTTTAATGAGATTTACTGTTAGTTTGAAAAACAATGCAATGAAAATAGGAAATTGAATCCAAATTATG
Organism: Silene conica; assembly: GCA_029255685.2. Taxonomy (NCBI): domain Eukaryota; kingdom Viridiplantae; phylum Streptophyta; class Magnoliopsida; order Caryophyllales; family Caryophyllaceae; genus Silene; species Silene conica. The sequence goes on from CM055312.2 coordinate 98,440,344, forward strand.
AATTATCATCTCTTTTATTTGGTAGATTTGAAAAAAAGAAATCGATACATTAGTAGAAAAATCGACATAACATTAGAAATTATAATCTTAGCGAGTTCCTCAAGTGCGGAAGGGCCTGTTTAACCATAAAGTCATGCACTCACGAGTCACGATCATGCCTTTATTAGGCTAGATTGATTGCCTAGTGAGTCAGGGTAAGTCGTACGGTGAGTTGCCCGATTACCATCTATCTTAATAACATTAATGTTTAACTTTACTAAAGGAAGAAAGTTACTCGATAATAAGTTTATCCACTTACCAAAGTAACTTGAGGGATCTTGGCCAATTTAGCATAAAAAGGTTAATGATAGGACGTCACCGGTCGTACCCAATCTTAGTATCACTCTGTCACATGCATCTCCACTATTTTAGAGGTTGCCACTTATTATATGTGAGAGGCGACATCGAGATTGAGTGACACCCAATAACCCTATTTCTTTGACTGAATTTCAACTTATTTAGTTCAGTTTCATTGCATTCTGTCCACTTAAGCCTATCTCTTCACAAACTAGCTTTTATTTCAATTCAGTTTAACACCATTCACTTCACTCCGATTTAGTCCAGCTCCAAAATCCAAACCAGTTTAGTTCCGTTCCGTTCTCGTTACTCGGAAAGTGCCAAACCTAGCAACATCCATAAAGAATAACTTTATTCACATGAATTGTGAGTAAATTAGAAGACAAAAAAAGATCACAAAATTGGGTAAACAACCCCATAATACATGTGAATAAAGAACAAAAGAACGCCAACTTTGTAAAACTATGTAAACTTTGTAAAACCGTACAAGAAGAACAGTCCATCCATTGATCAATAATTGGTGTCAAAATCATCTCCATAATTCTCACTAATCACACACTTTTTTAGTATATCATCGTGCACAACATTTTCTAAACATTCAAACACTTTAAATTCCTTAAAAAAACATGTATTTCCACCAATCAAAACAACACAAAAAACCCATCTAAATCTAACAATATATTTCAATTATTTACATTTTATTCAACAAATTTATATGAATTTGAATCAAAATAATTAACTTATGGATCTTAAGGAATTAAGAAAAAGAATGTCACCAAAACATCAAGATCTTAATTCCAATGTTATTAGTTCCAGAAATCAAACAATTTCAACCTCTTTTTTGTCTTTGAGTTTTTTTGCTACTAATTTAACTAAAACATTTTCTGCGCTTTTGATTATTTTACCTGTTTTTGTTGTTTTTGCTGTTATTCATCGACACCCAACTCAATCTGATCGCATTTCCTCTTTTGCTGATGCTAGGGTTTTGGATCATAAAACCCTGTCCAATTTTGAAAATCATGGTAAAGATTTCAACTTTCCTGTTTGTTTTTGTTTAATTTTATCTGGGTTTGCTGTTTTGGTTTCGTGAATTTGCTGTTTTAATGGTATATGATGTTAATTTGATTGTGGTAAAAATGTCAACTTTAGCATTTGTTTTTGTTTAATTAATTGGGGTTTCTGTTTTTTGCTTGATTTTGTTAATTGGGTTTGTTTCAGTAACTTTTTTTTGAATTTTGGTTTGATTATTAGATGGGTAAGACTGCTTACATTCGACCCCTTTACCCCGCAATTTGCAGGAGCCATTGAGGCACCGCGGTAATGATGTTGTTGGATTTGGGTAGGTGCTGTTTTATAGTATATGATCCCATTTTGGTAGGGTAAAAATTTGAACTTTATTGTTGTTTTAGGTAATTCATTATTGGGTTTTCTGTTTTCTGTTTGATTTGTACATTGGGTTTGTTTCACCAGCATTTTTGTTTGATTATAAGATGGGGGTAGTTGCTGTTTTAGGGTTTATGATCCCACGTCAGGGCGTAAAAGTTTGAACTTTCTCGTTTGTTTTTAGTTTAGTGTAATTGGTATTTCTGATTTCTGATTGATTTTGTGAAATGGGTTTGTTTCACTGACTTTCCTGTTGGATATTGCTTTGATTATGAGATGGGTAGCTGATATTTTAGAGTTTATGTTTCGACATTGCCAATCATTGTCATCTGGTCATATTATTTAGTATTTGGCCTTCGATTATGCCTGTTTTTCTGGGATTCCATGATGTCGGCATTTGGTAAATGATTGATGTTGGAAAGTTTGTGAAAGATTACAGTACCCATTTTTTATGCTATGTTTGCAGCTGATCTACTGTAGGACAGTAGTTTGATGTAGATCTTCTGTGGGTTAAACACTTGAACAATGCTTTCTTCTTTGATGATGTAATAGTTAGCTAATAGAGGATCTGCCATTTTTCTCTTTATACCTGCTTGCCTGCTCAGCTACTCGCTTATAGAATTTGGGAAAACTGTGAGAACCTTAGCCAATGAGAACGTTTCTTTAGTTCAGTTAGCAAAATTGAGATGTGGGAAGTAGAGGGGATGGAAAATGGATCCCTCGTTCTGGCAAATTGTAAATCCTTCCAATATCGGTAGGATTTGCAGAGAATGACACTGTCCATTTCTGGTTCCCTTCGTTTCCTTCAACTCCATTGCTCCTCTCCCCTTCCCTTTTTTTCTTTTTGTATCCAAACAAAGTGTAAGAGTTGGTGAGCATATATCTCTGATGGTTGACTAAATGGTTTCCTTCGACTCCATTGCTCTCCTCACGTCGTGCAAGTGTGGCAGGGTAATTTCCGTTACAATGTAATATGATCCCACAAATTCTTGTTTCAGACCGTCACTTTTGGTCTGAAATAATAAGACGGGATTTTGTAACCATTTTACAGCCAAATATAACCACGATATTACGGTCAATGTTACAGCTTATGATAACTTGTTTGTAAATAATGGTTACATTTGGCTGTAAAATGGTTACAAAATCCCGTCTTATTATTTCAGACCAAAATTGTGGTTTGAAGCAAGAACAACTGGTATGATCCAAACTAGTAAAAAAAGGTGAAATATAGGGGAAATGGAAGGTTAATCTTCATTACTATTTAATGATTTAATAATGTGTTGCATACGTGATACGTCTAACACCACTTGAGTGGCTATAAGCAGGAACCTTTAGGGCATTGTGGTAGTGTTCTAGTTGTTCTATAATATGTGTAAGCTTGGCGAGTAGCCGGTAATGCTTGTAAATATAGTAATAATTTTCACTTACGTTAATTAGATGACTGGTAGCGGAATTTGATTTTCACCTCTTGTTTGAATTGACATAATCTTTGAATATATCTACAGATCAGGTTAATGTCCCTGATGCCAAACTTCTCGGTGGACTTCTATCCCCTGGATTTGATGAAGCATCGTGTTTGAGCAGATACGAGTCTTATATGTACCGGAAGCCCACATCTTTCAAACCGTCTGGTTATCTTCTTTCTAAACTTCGGAAGTACGAAGAGCTACACCGTCAATGTGGGCCCGGTACTCAACCATACAATGAGGCTCTGAAACAACTAAAGTTTGGCAACACTACTGCTTCCCCAACCGAGTGTAAGTATGTTGTTTGGATGGCATTCAGTGGCTTGGGGAACAGAATCTTAACAATATCGGCTGCTTTTCTTTATGCTGTTCTCTCAAACCGGGTACTACTGGTTGACCCCGGTACTGACATGAAGGATCTATTTTGCGAACCGTTTCCAAGTACCTCGTGGTTTCTTCCCGGAGATTTCCCGTTGACCAATCAATTCAAGGATTTTAACCAGGAATCTCCCAAGTGCCATGGTTATATGCTGAAAAACAAACATCTTAATGCTTCGGCTGAGTCAATACCGTCATATTTGTACCTTCATTTGGGCCATGATTATAATGACCATGACAAGCTTTTCTTCTGCGATGACGACCAGAGTACTCTCTCGAAAGTCCCATGGCTGATAATGAGGACCGACAATTACTTTGTTCCTTCTCTTTTCTTGATTCCGTCTTTTGAGCAAGAGCTATTCAAACTGTTCCCCGAAAAGGTCACCATTTTCCATCACTTGGGCAGGTATCTTTTCCACCCAACAAACCAAGTTTGGGGATTAATCACACGGTATTACAACGCTTACCTGGCCGAAGCTGACGAGAGAATCAGTATCCAAATCAGAACATTTGAGGACGGGCCGGGTCCATTCCAACACGTGAAGGACCAAATTAAGTCTTGTCTATCAAAGGAGAAGTTACTCCCTGAAATCAGCAAGGACGAGTCACTTGTCACACCATCCAAGAATAAAAAAACCATCGCTGTTCTCACGACATCTCTAAGTGCAGGCTACTACGAGACCCTGCGAGAGTTATATTGGGAATATCCAACGGTTACTGGAGATATGGTCGGTTTTTTCCAGCCGAGTCATGAAGGGCATCAGCAATCCCAAAAGAAGATGCACAGTAGGAAAGCATGGGCAGAAATGTATTTGCTTAGTTTGAGTGACAAACTCGTGACAAGCGCATGGTCAACCTTTGGCTACGTAGCTCAAGGCCTTGGCGGGTTGAAACCATGGATTTTGAATAAGCCAGAGGATGAGAAGACCCCAGATCCACCTTGTGTTCGCGCCATGTCAATCGAGCCATGTTTTCATGCCCCTCCCTTTTGGGATTGCAAGAAGAAGACGGGTATTGATACGGGTAACCTTGTACCTCATGTGAGGCATTGTGAGGATATGACTTGGGGACTTAAGGTTGTCGATGGTCGCGAAGATCTGTAGATTAGGTTATTTTGAGGTTACACTAGCTACTGTTATATTATTTTGTTAAATGTATCATTATTTCATTGTAATATTCTGCTGGATTTATCATTTTCAGGTTGGTTGTCTACATAATTTTCTTGTTTTTGGAGTAGAAAATCTGTGAACTGCCATCATGTATTTGAAATTTTGAATTTCAGGCTACATAAGATAGTGAGTAATAATGGTGTCTTCTTGCTAACCGTTTCGGTTCATTTCAATAAGTTTAGTTGGTAAAGTCATGAAAGATGCTGTGCTATGATCTTTTTAAATCCGGTGAGCAAGAAATCACCCTTACGGTTTCTTTTACAATGAACAAAATGACGGTCATTTTGTTGTCGTGTAAAGGGAGCCATAGAGACATTTTTTTCGTGTATCCTAAATTCCTGATTCTGAAGGTTGCATAATGCTTTGGGACATGCTAAAATAAGTTTCTATTAGAGGTGATCATTTCGGATTCGGCCTGGATATAGAAAGTAGGGGTGTTCATAATAAATCGAACCGCAATAAACGAACCGAAAAACCGAAAAACCGTACATTTTTAAGGTTCGATTAACCGAACCGTTTTGACAAAGCGGTTCGGTAAACCAAACCGTTAAATTTATCATGGACAAGGTTCGGTTGAGGTTCGCATTTTTAGAAAATAGGTTAACCGCGAACCGAACCGTTCACAAAAAAATAAGCAAAAAATTAAAATATTATAAAAAAAATTGTTCTTTTGTTTAATTACAAAGTGTTTCCAGATTCAAAAATGGTTAAAATGATTAATATTAAAGTTTCACTTATTAACTTTATTGTTAAGTATAATTAAATATTAAAAATTTAATTAAACTACCAGATAAAAATCTCGAAAACTAAAGAAAAAGTATATTTAGTATGTTTATAGGTTAACCGGTAACCGAACCGCAAATAACCGTTTAAAATGGTTAAACGAACCGCAAATAACCGTTAGGAACGGTGCTGTTTAGGTTCGGTGTTTTGCCAAACCGAACCGTGTGCGAACCGAATTAAATATGAGGTTCGGTGAACTGAACCACGAATGAACACCCCTAATAGAAAGTATAGGACTTAAATTATAAACGGGTCTAATGGGCCAGTCAACGGGATTTTTGTTATCCATACCCGCTATATTCCCTTTTAATTTTATGGTTTAAAAAATATTTATTTAAGCCAGTTAACAAATTGGGCTGGAGGGGACGAGCCTAATGGGCAAAACGACATGTGACCAACTATAGTTTTCCCTATAACGGAATTACTTTTTCACATACGGACTTTACTCTTTCACATACACTTTTTCATAAAATTTCCATCTTCTACCCTTTCCTAAACCTAACCACCCCTTCCTAAACCTAAACAAAACAATTGAGTTTTTTTACCCCAATCGAATCAATTCTTCTAAAAACTTAAAAGATTGATTACAATTCTTCAAGTATTGAGTTAATATTGTTTATTAACGATTATAAATACGTTTTATTAAAATTATTAAGTTTATACCTCGTTGAAATCATCCGTGTGGTTATTGTTGATTGTTTATTTATCGGCTTAATTGTTAATTGTTTAATACGTTCGTCGTTGTTCGTATCCACTTTTTATTACCTTTTCTTGAATTCTTGTTGCTGGGTTGCTACAATTGTTGCATCATTCGCCTACAATTGTATTATAAATTTCTAATGTTTGCTATCAAATTGGATTATGGTGGATTTGCTGGGTGTTGTCGGCAGAAGATGGGATTTCCACTAATCGTGTGTTGCGCTTCTCGTGATGAACTTGACGTTGTTTGCTCCACCGTCTCTTCTCTCCCTTACATTTCCCTCTTTGAGGGAGGGGGAGGGGGGCTGCGGTTGGACGTCGGTGCGGGGAGGGGCAGCGGTTTGGACGGTTGTGATATGACGGTGGTGAACGGAGTTGATGAGGGAGGGGCGGTCAACGGAGTAGTTGGTTTAGGGATGAAGGAAGAGAGGAAATTAAAATTAATGGAGTGAATTATAAAAAAATGACAAGGGTAATGTGGTAAAAATTGTATGTGAAAAAGTAAAATCCGTATGTGAAAAAGCACGTCCCAAAATTTAACATGAATAGGACTTGCCCTGATGCCTACACTCAGAGTGACTTATTAAAAGTCAAAATTGACCTGAGATCTAAATTAAGTAAACAAAAAAACTATAATCGACTCAATTTGAATGATTCATATGATTGAATTAGCTCGAGATAACTACTTTTAAATATGAAAACATCTATCTATTTATATATATTACAAAAGACAAAGATTTTACTAAACTCGAAGTGAATAACCATCCTACGATGGTGTTAATATGAAAAATACCGGATATAAACTTATCCCGATTCCCGACCCAAACGGTGCCTGGACTCGAATACCCGATTGCAATTCAAGACCCAGCTTGAACCCCAAAACACCCAAAACAATCCAGTGGAAAACCTCAAAAAAAAAAAAAAACAGTAGAGAGAGAAAATCAATTGAAATCACAAAAAAACGAAACGATGTCGCACATGAAGGGAGATTTGCTTACCAGAACCACAAAACTTGTCAAAGGTTTTGCTAAAAAAGAGCCTCTTTGGCTCAAACCCATGCAAATGTAGTCTCCTTTTTCCTCTCTTCTTCAATTTCCGCCATTTTTAGGATTTGTTAACATGTTTTTTTATGCCATTTTATTGTGTTTTGTTAGTATTTTCTGGGTTTTTGATGCATTTGTTCATTGCGCATTAATTGTGTTTCAGTGTTTGATTTGCCCAAATGATTGCTTTTTTATGTCTAATTGACAATTTGACATGATTTAGTTTTTGGGTTGTCTTGGTTGTATTGTTGGATTCATGAATTTGACGGTTTCGGATGATGATTCATGTTAGTCGACCCCAAATCATCTTGTGCTAAGGCTCTACTGTTGTTGTAGGAGCAGGCCCCAAATGTGCCATTCTTATGAATTGTTAACATGTTTTTGTCATTTTTATTAGGTTTTCTTAAGGTTTTATGGGTTTTCGATACATTTGTTTTTTGCTCATTAATTGTGCTCTAGTGTTTTATTGCTAAAATGATTGCTTTTTTATGTTTAATCCACAATTTGACATGATTTTATTTGGGTTATGTATTGGTGATATTGTTGGATTTATAAATGGTTTTGGATGACGATTCATGTTAACCGATCTCAAATCATGTTGGGACTAAGGCTCTATTGTTATTGTTGTTGTCGTAGTTTTGGGTATGTGTTTGTTCTTTTGTTTCGGCTGCCCGTGTTATCTGTCGTCTTTTTATAGTGTCAAAGATATAGTCTTTGCTTAAATCCGACCTCACTTTATTCCGTAATTTGATTTAACTCCTCAGGTACTGGGGTAATGTTGTAGTCTCTGCTTTATTTAAGGGGACTGCTGGGAATTGAAAGATCTATGCTGGGATAGGGTTCGGAGTATGTTGTTGTTAAGATAGGCCGGCGATGTTTGTAGTTGTGCTTGTACCAATGAAATTTAAGCTGTCTAGGAAAGGTATATATTCTTGAAATGAGGAAGAGCAGATGGTCTATTTTGAGAATGTGTACTATGAATTTTTAGTGGAGCGATTCTCTTGGTGTAATGTAAAGAACTTGGTGGAATTCCGAGTCATATCGGAATTATACACTGGAGGCCTATATAAATAACTTCTCATATGTGTTGTACATACCAATGTATAAGACACGGAGGTGGACACAAAGACCATGTGTTTATCATATAGATTTTGTTTTTCAGAAATATTTCTTGTTCATATTGGAAGATTGCTTCATGTTTCTTTCTTTAGTTCTGAATTGTGATGAAATAGCAAAAAGGCTCGCTAAACTGGCCCTCCTCAAATTTTGGATGGAAGTAGCACTTTCTTGATTCAATCCTCGTTGCTAATTTTGTTATAAGTTGTGGAAACAGCCTCTCTTGCAATACAAGGGTTAAGGTTACCCTACTGTTAGTGGGAGTGTTTGGTTCACAACTTACAAAGATAATAATGTTGTTGTCGTTGTAAATGCAAGTTGAAGCATGGGAATGTGACGGTTTGAGCTCTTTACGCTTTGGTGCAGCTCTGGTTATGCTGCAGTGCAGATTGTACATAATTGTTTACTATGGGTTTTAACCCTTTGTGATTCGATGAAGATTTGCATCGTTATGTCCAATTCTTTTGAGAATCGCCTTATATGTCTCAAACTCTCGTGTTCTGTTTCATGATTTATTACTCCCAAAGTATGAAGGGTCGCTTTTTTTAACATGATTCAGGCAAATTGTGCTTTCCCCAATGATTGTGAACACGTGCTTCTCTGTTGTGTTTCTTCTTTTGTTTTCATTGTGTCTACAGTCACTCCATTAACAATGATAATAACGCCGTTCACTATAAAACATGTCTAGTTCCTTAGATCAATGAAAAATAGTTAGCTCTCCTTCAAGGGACCTGTTAATAAAGGTACCAAATTGGACGAGGACTTGTAGAAAGACAACGTGCTGTAGGATCTTTAGTTTTTGATTCAGTTTTCCAGTTGTTTAGATTGGCTTATAAAGTATACTCCGTAATAAACTTCATTGTTTTGCTTTTTAGATGTCGTATGTTTAATTCTTCATTAGTTATTGATTCTTAATATTCTGAATAATGTTCGTGTAATTTTTGACGTTAGATGGTCAAACATTCGCTGATACGTTACTGATTCTTTATGATGATTTCTAGGTCCCCTCCTGCTGTGTTTCCTCGAGCGAATGGAAAAATCAAAGTAATCAGCCTTCCTGAAGATGCTTATGTACGTAAATTCTACATGAAGCATCCAGAGTCACAATATGAAGATCCTATCGAGTATGTCTTGTTATGTTTCTAGATTACATGTTTCTTTTCGCCTTCTTTCCCGTTCCCATTAGTCATTACAGATTACTCTTCTCAGAAAGTTGCGCCAATGATCCTCAATGCTCTAAAACATGCTAATCCAGCACAAAAATATACAGAGCAATGAGATTTTTTTTTTTGGTATAATTTAGTTAAAATAAGACACGAAGTTGACTAAATGGGAATTCCGATGGCAAAATTATAAGGATCTTGTTTTGATGTTTTTAACTTTTTTAATGTTAATGATGAGAAGGCGTGTTTTACCCAAATGGGTATATTTTATTGGCCAATTCATGGAAGCATAATCACACTAGAAGTTGCTGATGCACTCTCAGCTCGATGTCAACTTATTTAACTCTTACAATGATAAAGAACATGTGTTTGAACGTGCATCCAAATTGAATGTGGTTTTTGTCTTTCTAGTTTTCCCTCGGAAGATAAATCGAACTTAAATTTGTCTTGCTGTTTATTTTAAAGCTGTCGCAAGTTTGTGCTGAACTAATATTTCTGTGTTTTTTTATCGTCATCACCTCATCACCTCCCTTGCTCCTTAACCATTTTATGATCATTTGGTGATCAAGTCAGATTAGTACAAGCGACAAAGTACTCACTAATGGCCGACCACCTTTCGCCTTGCTGAACCTCCTGTTGGATTCCTTGAATTTCTCTATAAACCAGATTAAAATCATTTCAACATATGAAAGATTTGGAACGAAAGTTACCGCTTGCCTTCCTTCTCCTTTTTCCCTTCCTTCTGAAATTTGTATCTAAACCAAGTGTTAAGCTTATAGATGCCCATTCTTACCTGTCATTTCACACAAAGTAGGATTGGTGGACATATCCGTCACAAGCTTGTGATGGGTCGAATATTACCCACTTGAGTAGTAAAGACAAAAACTTTGTGATTCTCTAGACTTATCTTATCTACAAAAGCGGGAGATACTTGACCCTTCATAAGCTTGTGACGGATCACAGGGGAGACTTACCGACAAACTTTAGTTTTTTTATTTCTTACACTACTCGTTTTCATAAATCCATCATCAACTCTAAACACCATTCGTCTATTTTGATCTGTAATGAACATTGCGGTTCAAATTGCATTGCTCATTCGGTTTAGTAAGTTACTTTGCTTTATTCCATTCAAAAGTAAAGGCGAGTGAAACGTTACTGTCTTTTCATGCAGCATAGAAATGTAATCCCATTTCACAACCTTTCTATTAAAGCGAATATGTTGATTTTATCCTGATTTACTAAATTGCTAGGCAATAAATTTGTGGTTTGTGGGTTGTGATTTTTGTTCTTTATGAACAGGCTTAGCGGTTTCAATCCCGTTCCAGCTCGTATTTTTGCTTCACGGGTGCTAGAACTGAAGGAAAAGGGAGTGAGAGAGGAGCAAGCTGTGGCTGCAGCTGATGTATGGTTATTTATATTTACGTTATTAGTTTTCAGTTTCATTCCCTTAGTATATCCCTGCATTGATATACTTGAACCGATTAAGAGTGTTTTTACGGGGGTGTTCTATGAGACGCTCTATTTAGTGAGATCGGCCAAACACCTTTTTATTCCTCATTTAAATATCTGACCAAATTGATTCGTCTCACATGTAAACCAGCCGCATATAAGTGTGTGTGTGTGAATTTGTCTCCAGATGGAATATAGAGCAGAGAGAAAGGCAAAAAAGCTGGCGTATTCTCGCATAAGGCAAATTTCACGTCTTCTTGGCGAAAAACCCAAAGGTAACCCGTATCCCAGTGCCGTCAAGGAGATACAGGCAGAGGAACGGCTCTATGTCCGTGAACGTTTCTTCGATCCTCAAGTACTCGATATGGCGAGGAAGATCAAAGAGGACAAGGCTGTTGAGAGGCAAGGAAGGTTTGGGGGGAACAGGCCTGAAGGGCAAAAAACGTTCGGTGTGCAGGACAGGCCCGGAGGGCAACAAAGGTTTGGTGTGCAGGACAGGTTCGGAGGGCAACAAAGGTTTGGTGTGCAGGACAGGTTCGGAGGGCAACAAGGGTTTGGTGTGCAGGACAGGTTCGGAGGGCAACAAAGTTCCGGTGGGCTGGACAGCTTGGTAGGGCAACAAAGTTCTGGGGGGCAGGACAGGTTCGTAGGGCAACAAAGTTCTGGTGGGCTGGACAGGTTCGTAGGGCAACAAAGTTCTGGTGGGCTGGACAGGTTCGTAGGGCAACAAAATTCTGGTGGGCTGGACAGGTTCGTAGGGCAACAAAATTCTACTGGGCAGGACCGGTTCGTACGGCAACAAAGTTCTGGGGCGCAGGACAGGTTCGTAGAGCATCAAAATCCTGGTCTGATAGGGGGTGTTAGTAGGCAGCGCAGGTAAAAGGAGGGCAAGATAGGTTCGGGGGGCAGGAAACGTTGGCAAGACAAAGCCTTTAACTCTACAAGTCTGCATACGCATTGGATTCCATTAAAGCGAACTAGATTTCATATGAAATTAACTGAACTTTCCTATTTTGTTCGTCTGTATTTTTTTGGCACAAAAATCTTTATAAAACGGTCTTACATGTGAGACCAACGCATCAACTATACAATTCAATGAGGAATTCGCGAGTAATTAGTTAGTCATTATTGTTTATTTGGTTGTCTTTATCAACACAAGATTTGCTTCTACATGACTGAATACTCAAATTATACAATTTAGCTCCTTTCTTACAGCTGAAACATTACGGAATTACAGTGTTATCGGAGTAGTTCAAAAAAGCCGTGAAGCCTCTCGTCGCTCATGCAAATAGAACTGGCTCCATAATCACGGATAAAAGCCATCTTTAAATTCATAGAACTTCTACAAAGCGGTTCGATTAGCATTAAAATTATTGGAGTAAACTACGAGTAAGAGGGCAGAACTCCGGTGTACGTCAGAAAGAAGAGAAGCCGGCAATGTGCCGAAATTTTTCATAAGAGACCCAAAATACAAACTGCCAAGGACCAAGCCTAGCCCATGTAGGAAAGAACCCTTTCCATAATGCTCTTCCGCCTTCAATCTTAACCGTCTTAACCAAACAATCATAAGAATTTTTGTACATCATCTTGCCTTCTTCATTTGCTGCTTGATTCATCATTCTCGTTTTTACAACATCGGCTGGACAGCTCAGTGTTGTAGCCGATAGACCAGACATGATCGAAGATAGTGTGTGGGCGTAGATGTTATCATCAGCTATCTTGTTCCTGATTACGAAATGTTTAGCGTGATCATAGCAAGCTAACTCCCCCATGTTGACGAGAAAGGCTCTCTGCACATTCGGGAACACCCCTCTCCAAAGCCCTCGGATTCCCTCTACTTGAATGATCTTTCTTAGGGCATCAATTGGGCCGGAGTATCTGCGCTGTAGACCTTGGCTTGCCCGGGAACCATCAGCTTGCAATCGCACTTTGACTAAATCGGCTGGACTTGCCACCACCTGCAAGCGCACATTCACATCTGCTACCATAGGCAAAATGACAAAATACAACGTATCATTCAAAAAAGGCCTAAACGGTAAAAAAAACTCAGAAAAATGTCGAGATGTCGTCTCCTTTGAGTTACAACTTTCACAACGGTGCAAAAGTGAAGAACAGTGACGTAGTTTTGAATTTTTTGACATACAACTCGAAATCAAACCAGATTCAGTCGTCTGTAAACTCAACAATGTGATAACTGATAGCCTTTCCTCAACACGTGAAATACAACCCCACGAACTGGATAAGGATATGAGTTTACACAGCGACATTGCATCAGCGAGAACAAGGAAACAAATGGCTGACTTACCAAGTTGTCCTCACCTAAAATTCTCCTCTTTTAAACACGTGGGTGATTAGTAGCCTAGACGATGTCCAAGTTTTCCGGTTGCCAATTTCATGAAATGCAAGAATTTTTTGAAGGTTTGGGCTCGGTGGGATCAATAGTTGCAGCAGAGAAAGCCTACAAGCAGCATTTCTCTTGGTATTACATGATATATCGCGGTTGCTGTGAAGGTATCTAAATTTTCCCAAGTATCGTTGCTTGATCTATATGGATTCCACCCTACATTATGAAGGGAAAGTCGGGTTTGTCCTATGGAAATCGTATCACCTACAAACTAATTATCTCGAGCTAAGAATGAATAAGGGGAACAACTTTCATTGGCATTTTGCTCATTGGGAGCTCTCACGTCTTCTCCCGAAGGCTTATACCATTCTAGTACAGAATTCCTTCAGGAGCTATGTTACTCCGACTCTTCTAATTTCCTCGCGTACCCGTGTCCGACACTCGACACTCGGACATGGGTATGACACATGGACACCTCATTTTAGAGCAAAATGTGCATATTTTTCAATAACATAGCTGAGTCCGACACTTGGACACGTGTCGGGTACTTCTAAACGAGTCTAAGTAACATAGTTCAGGAGTAACGCCAAGCGCCAACCATCCAGCTACTCATTTACGTAGCCTCGTTACACGAAAGTATCGGGATTCCCAACAAAATAAGGAAAAATTACAATTAGCTCTATCCTGCAAATGCCTTAACCTCATTCAGTCATTCCTTCTGAAGGGATTCATCATTCAGCTAATTCCAATGCCATTACAAAAGTACAAAACCCTCTTCTCTACTCAATTACCAAAACTGTACTCGGGTTTTGACTGATCAGCAATACGCCAATACATAATACTCCCTCCATTCATTCCATTTCTATATGTTTGTTCAAAATTCTCGTCACATGTAGCTGAAGACGAATAGTGCCCCTCTCACAATATGCAAGTGAGAGTAACCATGGCTGCTCCATTTTCCCCTACTTGCCTTATTGTGAGATGGGCATTATCCGTCTTCAGATTGTGACGGAAACTGAAATGAATAGATGGAGTATTATATAAGATCAAAATTCTCCTAAACCCTAACCACATCAAACAATCAGAAATCATCATCCAACACTCAGATATGTCAAAGAATCAGAAACTACAACAATCAAAACAAGACTACAGATTTTAGCAGATTAACACTTAAATCAAAAACACAAGTCAATCAAAAGAATCAACCTTTACAACAAATAAAGCACAAAACGTAATCGGGTGTAAAACCCGTGTTTTAAGTTAAGACGGTTTTAAAAAAGAAAAGGCGAAACTTTGAATACCTGAGCAATAACCCCAGATAACCCACCAACAAAAGCCTTAGAAAAAAGAGAAACATCACCATTTCCATCTCCGTCACCATTGAAAACAATAATAGAATTCCTCAATTGTTCATAACCAACAATTCTAATAGGAGTATAAAACAAATGTCTAATTAAAGCAGGTGATAATCCACTGTATAAACCCAGAAAACCATCATTGTTAACAATGTTGAATGCTACTTTGAATGCATTGGTGTTTGACAATGGCGAATTAACTGAATTAACTGGATTTGTGGGGTTATGGAGTTGAAGTCTTGTCTTTGTTATATCAATTGGGAAGGTTGCAGTTTCAGCTGCCATAGCTGAAATTGATGCAACCATGATCTTTTTGTATGTGGGTTCCTGGGATTGAGTTGATTTCATGGTTTTCACGATGGTTTTTGTGTAAAAATTTGATCTTTTGTCGATTGATTTGGTATTTTGATAGAAACGGAGTTTTAGGCTAGATGGTTAGGCTTGGACTTGTGTTCGGGTTGGATCGGGTTAAAATTCACTCGGATCTGAGTAATGCCGAATTTCTTTGAGACTCGTAGAGATTAAAGAATTTAAGTCCGGGTTTGAGTTTGGTTAAGATTAAGAAATAGGCTAGTGTTCGTTTTGATCATTCGTTTCAGTCCCAAAAATCTTATTTGATTTTCAAAAAAACTTTTGTAAATAATTGTTTTTCGTTCTTAAATCGCAAACGCAACTCTCATGCGAGAGTTTTTAACTCTCGTCTCTTTTTTGGTATATAGGCAGAACGTCCTCATTTTCAAGGCCTGGAAGATCACCGGCTACACTAAAGTTAGAAACGTGAATTAAAAAAAAGCTCTTATCTTGTTTCATCTCGCAATTTCGCGTGTATAACATGTTTATCTAAGAACACCACCACTTAGAACTTAGAAGGAAGCATAGGAATTTTCATATTCAAAAGTTAATATTGTTCAATGTATATATGCGAATCTTTTTACTATAAAAGCGATAGAATTTAGAGAGCTTTAATTGGTTGTCTAACTTAATATAAAAAAAAAAGTATTTTTCTAAAATTGGTCCACGACTAACTTGCCTCACATTTCTTTCACTCGATTTTGTAAATGAATTTTTTAAACATGTACAAATAAATTTTGGAGATAATTAATTTTCCTATATTACATATGTTTACCCTCTATTTATAATGAGTTGTAAAATGTATTTTCATAGGTTTATATGACTCATAAGCAACTCCGAGTAAAATTAGTTAGAAAATTGATTTGAAACAATAACAAGTTTACAACAAATATGACATCTAACGTAGTGTCAAAAGAATTTTCAAGTATTTGTAGCATTATTTGCATCGAATGGTAGTCATTAATAAATTAAATTATTTGTACGTCAAATTTCAAGCTGTAGACTATTTATGTTGTCGTGATATTTAACATTAATCATTTATATCTTTTAATAATACCATATATTCATATACGACCCGTGCATTTGCACGGGGTTAAAACTAGGTATGAATAAATAAATAGTTATCGTCCGCATGGAATAATCGATACAACAATGAAATTAACATTACATACCTAACCGGTCTCTTCTCACTAATCCTCTTTCCGGATAAATCTCGGGCACCTCAATTGGCTCAATACATCATCCAATTTTGGTGCACGATACATTCCACATTTCCACATTATACTTTTATAGTTATACTAACTTTGGGTCTTTGGTTAGATACATTGAATGTGTTTTTCGTATACATCATCGTGTTCAGTTCAGATTTGATCGAGTTACAGTATAATATTTTATCGATAACGTTTTGTTTACCGTATAACTATATTTAAATTAACCTAAATGCTCATGAATAAGTTAATTAGATACATTGAATATTACGTAACATGTTTTACATCGTGTATGTTAATATGAATAGTTTACATTTAAAACTTTGTCCTTGATGGTAGGCCGTAACTTGGAATGATAACAAAGACGAATAATACGCAGTCGAAAAGATAACCACGAGAAGCTCCTAATTTCGTGATTAGTGTGAACAATAATTACCCAATTAGAATCCAAGTACATGACGTGTTTAGATAACAGCCACTACTACATCCTTTGATTCACTCTCCACAAGCCGGCTTTATTACGGATATACTCGTCACGAGATTATAACAGATTAGCAGATGGATTATTATTATCTATATAAGTAGATCAAATAAAAATATAAACGTCTAAAAAATCGTAAACGGTTTATTTTTATTTATTTATATAAATTTTATTTGATTGATTATAGTTTTTTACGAATATTATCTGTCACATATGGGAATTTATGATCGTTATAATCTTGTACTATATCAACTATCAACTAATCTTTTTCTAAGTTTTGGGAAGGACACGTGTTGACACGATAAGTGGGCCTTATATTCATAAGAATGCACTAGTTTTAATTTTATCCATCAAGACAAACGCCAATCTATTTTGGCCTTTATGCTCGATATCGACACGAGAAAAGAAACACGCATATGATGTATTATATTCAGTTATTTTTTTAGTAATTATACGGAAATTGATGCTTGATATAGATTCTCATATAGAGATTAATATCGGGGATAAATTCTTAATTAAATAACTAATAATAAAAAGTGATTACTTTTTGTTCGTTGAACTATAAAACAATAACACATACTCCGTAGTAATTATTACGGAGTAGATAGATATATAATCATGATAATTTTTATATAAAATGGGTTTATATACTTGTATTTATGTAATTTTAAAGTTTATTTTGAAAACTAAATACTTTATAATTATGATTGAGTTTATTGAATATGCCAATTCTATATATAAAATGTTATTTACAAAAAAAATTAAGATCATATTATAATTATTTTCCATATTCGACTTAATACACTCGTTATTGGATAAGTCTCATACCGAGAATGTCATGTATAATAATTTTGATATACTTATGTTTGAAAATTCTTCTAATAATATGTTACTCTAATATGTTACTCTATTCGTAAATTAAACTGATATGAGTTGTTTATTAGTCATTTTATACCCTAGTATAATACGTATTTATTTACGCTTATTTTTCTATTCTTCTAGGAATCTCAATAATTTATTTGAATTTCTACATTTTAAAATATTTATACGCAAATTTTTGTTTCAAACCTAGCATTTCCTTTGAAACAATAAGGCGAGTCAAATAGCTATCACTTTATAAGACAAAAATAAAAATGACTAGATATTAGCAAAAAAAAACTTGTCTTATATATACAAATGAAGTATATTTGACCTGTTTTAGTCTTAAAACAGTTATATCCGTCTTAAAAAAGACTTATTGATATTTATATAAAATTCTTTACTCTATCTCAAAATTTTCAAACATGGTACTAATCTTTCTCCAAACAAACTATAAAAAGTAAGCTAAAAAGTTAGATGCTAATTACATCATGCTATCCTACTATTCAAACTATATATGGATCAATTTATTTCATTGAAACGGACATTATTCATCACTAGCTGAAAACGAATTTTGACTTGCTCGCAATATCACAAATGAAAGGTAAGAGGGATTATTCGGTATTTAATTCGTCACTTACATATTGTACCAGATTACTATCAATCTTCGACTTATAACGGACAATGTCAGTCTGCATATGGATTAACATCATCATACTATAAATATAAATATATTTATTTATATAATTACTCAAGTCAAAAGGCCAAACAAAAACCACCCAATCAACATGACATACCAATATTTTTTTGTTTTCTTCCATATCTTCTACATTATCCACTACAAGACAATAAACCTTCACCCATAAATGATAAATCCCTTAACATCATCCTTCATACATTTCAAACACTCATTTTTTTTCTTCCTTCTCAAGCAAAATAGAGTAAAATTATTTAAGTAAACAAGCTCAAAAACTTCGAAAAATTAATATCATACATAAACAAAAATCGGAAAAGAAAGCGAGAATGATCGATACTCTTCCACCGGGTTTTAGGTTTCATCCTACGGATGAAGAACTTGTTATACATTACCTTAAGAATCAAGCCTTGTCTAGGCCGTGTCCGGTCTCGATTATTCCTGAAATCGATATTTACAAGTTTGATCCGTGGCAATTACCCGGTTAGTACATACTCCTTTCGTGTAAATTTTATTTGTTTTTATTTGATTAAAATTTAAAATATCCTTGTAAAAGATTTAAAAAATAAACAAATGAGCGTAACAAATTAGTTTTTATCGTGTTTTTACTTTAAGTAAAATAGTACATACTCCTTTGGTATAATTTTATTTGTTTTTATTTGATTAAAATGTAAAATATCCCTACAAAAATTTAGAAAAATAAATAAATGAGTGCAACAAATGAAATTTTAGCGCGTTTTTTCTTTGATTAAAATATTCCTGAAATTAATATTTATAAGTTTGATCCGTGGTAATTACCTGATTAGTAATAATATTCTTTTCGCCTTGATTCATTTATTTTCATTTGATTAAATTAAAAATATTTCTATAAAAAAAAATGGAAATATAAACAAATAAATGCGACAGAGGGTAATTTGACGTTTCTGTATTTATGACTCTACATCGTACATTAATCCGCGATTTTCCTTTGATTAAAATACTCTTATTTTGTGTTATTTTCCCCTATAGATAAGGCGGAATTTGGAGAAAATGAATGGTATTTCTTCACACCACGAGACAGAAAATACCCTAATGGAATCCGGCCCAACCGAGCCACGTTATCGGGTTATTGGAAGGCGACGGGTACGGATAAAACCATCTATGATGGAGCAAAGAATGTTGGTATTAAGAAGGCTCTTGTTTTTTACAAAGGAAGACCACCAAAGGGTTCTAAAACCGATTGGATTATGCATGAATACCGTTTAACCGAGGCTAAGTATAAGCCCCATAAGCAAGTTGGTTCCATGAGGGTAAGCCCGACCCGTTTAACTTATTTACGAGTATTTCATAACTCGCTTGAAAGTGTAAGAAAACGAGTCAAATGTCATCTGTACGTATAACGATTATAATTTTACAGCTGGCAAAAAAACTATGTCAGGGTCTTATAAGACTTTTTTTTTTTTTTGAAGACATGTTGTTAAGTCTCATCATCTAGGGAGATTCGAATTCAGAACCTCACAGTCCATCCTTTTGAATTATGGGGAGTTTTTTTTTTTTTTTTTTTTCGTGTTATAAGTTTTAACAAGTTTCGTTATCATTACAGCTGGACGATTGGGTATTATGTCGAATATACAAGAAGAAATTCGTGACAAGGGCCGAGGAAAAACCCGAAGATTCATCGTCGTCGTCTTCTCAAATACAATTAAGCTTTGAAGTAGGAAGTGAAATTTCTAATAATGATCAACAAAAATTACAACCAACAAAATTTCCAAGAACAAATTCATTGTCACATCTTTTGAATTTGGATTACTTGGATCCGATAGCCCATTTACTAAATGATACTCCATATAACTTTAGCTTTGATATACTACCAACTAATAATACGGGTACGAATAATAGTGGATTCGACCCGAATGTGGGCCCATTATCATACTCAAGGATGGGATTTAGTTGCCAACAAACATATGGGAACCCATCTTGTAGATAGTTTGTCCATTAGAAAGTCTGTTACGTGTCTGTCTCGATTATTTCTTTACGTTTTTATTTTAGGTATGTAAACGTTACTGATTATCGGTATTGATTAGAATAGATGATTATATGTGTAATATTATAGAATTAGAAAATCCAAATTGTACAAAGGATTGTTTTTTAGTCAAATATTTATAATAAATGTTATCGAAAGTGTACTTTATTAGTTGTTTTAGCTTTTTTATTGACAAATGACAATACCTCTTATAGTAATTTAATAGTAGATGTTTATTGAAAAATCACGAAAATTTCGACAGGTATACGAAAAGGGTTATAAAAGTATACATCTCGATAGAGAAAGAAATAGAATAATTGAATAATCAGTAATAATTATTGGAATATAAAAAAATGGTATTTAGGACCAAAAAATAAAAACTATATCTAGTCTAATTATTGTCGCTCAGTTAAATTATATTAAAGTACGATAATTGAATAAAATTAAATTCTAAATTTCAATTTTTAATTGAATTGGAATAGTTCCATGTTAAATGAATATGTGGACTATTATCAAATGCCATCTCATTTGACCAAGAAGAATAAAAAGTTTTCTTAGAAATAACAAGAATCATGAAGAATATTCTTTTCCACGCACAAATCAACTTGAATTTCAAAACATTAGAGTCGTTTGGATGAGAGGGAGTATATTACAATAATCCTTCGGACTATTCTCCTTTATAGATTTACTAGTTTTACGCCCGTGCAAAAAATGCACGGGTTTAATTTTATTACGCTGAAAAAAATTAATAAAAAGGTGAATAAATATAATAAAAATATGGTTTTAGTATTGTAGTTATATTGATGTAAAAAGTAGAGATAATTTATACGTTTAACTTAGACGTAAATGAAACAACGCATATGCTTACATTATAAAAGTATACAAATTATTAATTAGGACGACGTTATGGGTCTAAGTTTAAGATGTATCAAATATACATACGTAAGATGAATTAGTAAAAAAAACATTATGCATGTCTAAAATAAAATATTTGTCCTATAACTCATGGAGTGATACCGACCCGTTTTAAACTTAAAACGGATAGTAACCGATAAAAATATGTTTAGATTTTAAACTTATACGTACGATTTAAATCCTAAATTCATAACCATCGTAATAAACCCGACCAAATTATTATTAGTCTGACCCTATAACTACCCAAAAACACTCTGACTATATAACATAAACTCTATGTATTTTATGTACATTTAAGACGGGGTTACATATTTTCGTTGATTTCCAACTCTCAACAATTTTAATTTATTGATTTTCGGTATTTGAATGCTTTAATTTTCGCTAATTTATAGGTTACTTATCTAATTCGCTATTTCATGCTCCCCTATTATATTTGGTATTTACTTTTTGTTACTATTTTATACCCATTGTTACTCAATTTAATCATTTTAATTTTTGCATGTTAAAGTAATATTAAAAACTTTTTTAATCTTGGAATATACTTCATCAATAAAGTCTAGTCGTCTCAATCATATTATTATATTTAATTTATGTACAATTAGTTAATTTATTATCAATGATCATCAAATATTTGATTTTTATAGCTATTGAAGTTGGTACTTTCGAAAATTTCACATTTTATTGTGGGATTATAGATTGTAACTTATTTAATGAAAGTAGAAAATAAATTAAATTAATGAAAGCTTGAAGAAAGGTAATTAATTAATTACGTATCATAAACACGGAAGACCCTACTTTAATCTATTTTTTTTTATCTTTCTAATTTTCATCAATCAATGAGAACCCTCCAAATGTTGTTACTCTTATAGAAAGGGATTCTCCGGAAACACAAAAAAGAAAGGATAAACTACTGTCTAATTTTTTGCCTCCACTTCAATATATCACCATAATTTTATTGTAGTTTGTTTTAATTTGATTATTTCGGATTTTAAATACGGAGTATCATATATTATCACCATTCAAAATTATCATCATATCATATATTATTATCATATCATATAAATTTATCATATCACATCATATATTAATTTTTTTATTGGAATTTATTTTTGATAAGCCGTCAGAAATTCAATATTTTTTTGCTGAATGATTTATTAGGAAAAATATTTTTGAAAAAAAAAATAATTTCCTCGGGTTATTCTAATTTATAATTAGAAGAATTTTTTGTATTTATGCTCCCAAATTTATATCGGGTTCTTTTAATATTCATTAATCATTTGCATGTATTTTCAAGTTTATATTTTTCTTTATTTTTATAAATTTTATCAGTAATTTTTCTCCAGTATCATTTTTTCAGGACTATTGGACTGTTAGTTGTACAGTAAAATACGGCTTGTAGGATATTTACCAATTTTGATTTTCACTATATTTTTCAAATTTACTTCTGTCCATATCATATTTATTTTATATTTTGTAAATTTGTTTCTACTGTAATGTACTTTTCTTTATTTTTCACTGATATTTTTTTATTTATACTTTATAATTCATTTCATGGATCTATTTTTTTGGCTTTTATAATTATATCTTAATATATGTTTTGTATTAACATGTGTTGTATTGTTTGGTGTATGTATTAGTTGGAGATAAGAAACAAATTAAATCACCTAAATATTAGGAGAACCCACGTTTCATTATCAAAATTGAATTGAATTTCTTTTCATAAAATCAAGGAGCCAATAGGATCACTTAAAAAGTGTTTCCTTTTATAGATAGAGGATTCAATACGAGTAGTAGTTAGTTTGCTTTAGACGGACATATCCGTATTAAATAGTAAACCGAATCTAATAGATGGACGTTAAAGAAAGAAACAAATTATTTAGGAACCGACAAACTCTTGTCTCATCCACCTGTATAAAAGTTTTGACCGTGTTAAGAGAAAGACCAACGACGTATTTATGATTAAAAGGCTAATTAGATTGAGTAAGTCTCCCTTAACAGTTAAGACACTCTTATCTTATAAAGCCCTAGGAATTAAGCATGTTGTACAATGGGCGCTTGGAAAGGGGTTTCGCCACGTTGAGATCCTCTCTAATTGCTTAAGTTGTGTGCTCCAAATCGCAGGGATGGAACAAACTCATCACCAGATTGTAGTATTTGTAGATGTCATTGGAGATATTCAGAGTCTATTTTCTTATTTTCATTGTCTTTGCTTTAGCTATATTCCTACAACTTTGAACAGAGTGGCTACTGGCTCATAGGCTAGCATATGAGGTCATGAGTTCGTAACTAGTTATTTCTATGTATGCCAAAGAAAAATATTATCAGTTTTTAAACAGAAAAATTTACCTTACCAATTTATCAGGGAAAATTTATAATTTATCGTAAAATGGAAATGATTAATCCCACTTAATTTCAAATTGAAATAACTAGTCTTAAGCAATAATTTGTCAATTAGATTAGGTTATCAATTAAGTGTTGATACATGTCCAAATTGAGTAAGCACACAAAGCATTTTAAGGACCACATTTTTAGCAATATCTAAACGTGGCCAAGCATTGAGGGAATGGGATAGTTCAAGTCTTCAAGATGATCACTAACATTATTACATACTTTTCAATATTATGATTTTAAAGTAGTATTCTTCACCATATTTTGACTATATGCTTTTTAATTCTTATAATTTTGTCAAATCAATTATTTTCCAAACAAGTCATATTTTTCTCTACCATTTATGGTTTAGTTTAAATGCCGGCTAATATAGCTTTCAAAATATTGGTATGTCAATGTCGAAACCAGAATTTCTAATTAGGACGTCTGAATAATTTAAAACCGAAAAGTAATAATGTACTAAGGTAAACTATAAGAAACTTTAAGAGTTGATTTGCGGGTTTGGGCTGGTCATGGGTCGGGCCTAACCAATTAAAAATAGTTAAGATCATGTTCACAACTTTCAAAATAGTAAATAAACATTATAATTGTTTCATGTAAAATCTCAAAACACTTTAAAATATCAGTGGAGGAAGACACGTCCTTATCTATCATTATCCACGTCTTGCTCTTCATCCTTGATATGTAACCCGTGAGAATCATGAAATATTAACATCTACTTTACTGATATAACAAAATAGTAGAAAATATATTTGAAGAGAGAATTACTAATTTAATGGTAGAATAAAAGTAAGTAAAAAATTACCTAACGATAACCCTTTAGCTCATAACTCATCTTCATTACACATATACTTTTTTCAATACAATATTTTTCAGTTTTAATTTTTCTTTATTTTTGTTAGGTTATGTAGCGGGCCTAATGGGTTGTCCATGGACAATTTTATTTAGTCCAAGCACGTCCATTAATTTTAGCGGGCCTAATTTTCTTGTCCATACCACTTATTTTAAATTTTTTGTGACCAAACCCGCTAGTAAAGCGGGCCAAACGGGTTGGCCCGCATTTGGTCAGCTCTATTAATCGGCTATTTTTGGTCAGTTTTTGAACCCGATTTTTTTTATTCTGAATTCTTGTCTATAAGCTTAATATATCCTATAATAAATATTAGATGCATGTGTTTTTCAGAAGACAATATATAATAAAGTATATAACTTATTTTGTTTAGGTTAAACATTACCTTTAAAGTAATGTTATGACTTCTAAATGGGTCTATTTAAACCGTATGCCAATTTTAACACATTGAGCCATTTTTATACGGTATTCAAGCACTATGGTGCGAATTTTGAAGTTTTTATCCCGGGACCTTTTCGGCCTAAAAAACGTGAATAATAACCTTCAAAATCGGCTATTTTTGGTCATTTTTTAACCCGGATTTTTTTTGTTCTGAATTCTTGTTTACAATAAATATTGAATGCATAGGTTTTTCGGGAAACAATATAAAATAAACTATATAACTTATTTTGTCTATGTCAAACACGACCTATAAAGTAATGTCACGGCCTCTAAATGTGACTATTTTAAACCAAATGTCGATTTAAACACATTGGGTCATTTTTATATGGTATCAAGGCACTATGGTGCGAATCTCGAGAGTTTTTATATGGATACATTTCCGGACTAAAAAACGTGGATAATAACTTTCATAATCGGCTATTTTTGGTCATTTTTAAACCCAATTTTTTTTTATTCTGAATTCTTTTCTATAAGCTCAATATATCCTATAATAAATATTGGATAAATGAGTTTTTTAGAAGACAATATATAATAAGGTATATAACTTATTTTGTCTAGGTTAAATACGACCTTTAAATTAATGTTACAGCCTCTAAATGAGTCTATTTTAAACCGTATGCCAATTTTAACACATTGAGTCATTTTTATATGTTATTCAGGCACTATGATGCGAATTTCGAGAGTTTTAATCTCGGAACCTTTCCGGCCTAAAAAACGTGGATAATAACCTTCAAAATCGATTATTTTTGGTCATTTTGGAACCCGATTTTTTTTCCCGAATTCTTGTCTATAGTCTCAATATATCCTATAATAAATATTAGATGCATGAGTATTTATTAGATATTATGTACCGTAAGTCCATTACGTGTATTGGGCCAAGTGCCTAACCCTAGTATGCTTTCTATTCTTTCTTATTTAAGCATGAAATAATAAAACAATCCACAAGAGTTGAAACCTAAATTACAAAATTTTGACATTTACAAGGTACTCGTTAAGACAATTTAAACAAGAACCCAGTAAAATGTATAGAATTGATTGGAATGGAGAAGACACTATTTAAACTCTTGTGATTCACGGAGATTATACCCTCTCAATATTAAAATCGTTCATGCGATTCACTTAATAGAACAACTACAGTTTGTTTTGTCCTTGTCTTTTTTTTTTTTAAATTAATAAACTCTAACAACAAGAAAATCAAGTTTACAATATAAACATAGGAATTACCCGAATTTTTTAGACTACTAAAAAGCCATGTTCTCGAACTAATATTATATAGTAGGAGTAAGAATATTTAACCGAAACAGAAAGACGCCATTTTTTGTTTAGCCTCTTTTCATTGTCACAAATCTCACAATTATATACGAGTACACTCTTGCAACATTTCGTACACCATTTGCAAAATTAACAAGTCTCGCTTATTAACCATTCTGAATTTTGATTGATGGTGGGTGAAATTGAATTAACAATGAATTTTCATGATTTGATGAATGCTCTTTTTTCTTTTTTTTTTTGTTTCAACGAATCGCGCACTTAGTCGCATTACAATAGGGGAGGGGGATTCGATCCAGGGACCTATTGTCCACAATACCTCTGTCTTAACCACTAGACTAAGACATCCTCGGTACTTTTGAGAGTAGAGATTTTCTCATACATAATAAACCCAATTCAAACCGAAGCAAAACCAATTAAACCCTAACTGTAAACCGTAAACCGTAAATCGTATACCGTAAACCGTAAACCGTGTCGAAATCAAACTATTTTGCTAGTACCTGTACCTGTATTGAATCCAACAAGAGCAGATCGTTAGTTCATCCCTAAAAATTGAACAAAATTCCAGAAAATGACCAATTCAACTTCACTTTTTACTACCTTAAGTTTCCTCCCAAAAATCCATCAATTTTCAACAAAAACACCTGCAACTACTGCTGCTGCTGGTGCTTATAAAAATGACACCCATATCAACAAAATCAACATCCTTTCTAAACAATCAATTGGGTTTTGTAAATGTGGTAGACGACATTTTTTGGCGCCAACTATTGCTTCCACTTTGCTTCTTTCTTTCCCTTCTTTTGCATTGGATTTTGACTCAAATAACCCACATTACATGGTATTCTAATATCATCCTTGTTTTCGCTTTTTTACGTTAATAATTATTGGGTAAAACCGTTTTACAGTGGGACGATAAATGAGAACCAATAAAAGAACCCAAGTACTCTGAGACGGTACGGTAAACAAATGATTGAGACGGGACTAATTATTAGGCAACTGAAAACATAAAGTTTTAAACTTTTAGTACCCCCACTACATTTTTTGGTTGAGTTCTGCACAATTCAACTATTGTTACTGTAATTATTAGCTTAGTTATTTTAATTCAATATAGCTCAATTCAATTCATTATTGTGATAATTTAGGTTAAGTAAGTAATGGGTTAGTTTAATTTAGTTGAAAGATTTCTTAGGAAGATAATAAGATATCAGAGAATTCATATGAATGATTGTTTGATTTGTCCAAGTTTTGTTAACTTACAGTTTCTGATAACCAATTAGTTACTGTATTAGGGTTTAGGGTTAAAAAAAATCAGTTACTGTATTATTTTCAAGCAATGTGGTGTCGGATTATTTTCCGTCATTGATTGGTGGAGGGAAGTGGCGGAACCAGGGTTTGAAGTTAGAAGGTGAAAAATCTGAGCAGGGATGAACTAGTAGTATCATAAGGTAAAATAGGTGAAAAAAAAATCTGTGGTTTTAACTGAAAGCTTCAAAATTTCCGTTGTCCGGCAGGAGCGCCCGTACTAGCCCCCTGTCGCAGAGTATAGGATTATGTATTAGAGTGGTTTGATACTTAGCTACTTAGCTGCATGCCCAGTATGCTGCCTTTCAGCAAAATTGTGTATCCTTTCACTGGGTATTGGTCGATTTTCGCTTTAGATGGGGCTAGAACCCTAGAAGATTTAGTGTCTTTGGCTTTGGAGTACAAATGGAATGAATCAGATTGATGCTTTAAACTGTCGATAAAACTGTGGCGTTTTTTTTTTTATAACGAGGGGTTTAATCCCCCGGCCCATGCATTCCCGCACCACTATATGGACCATGTAAGCCACCCCTTTCGGGAGCTGCAGTGGCCAAGTGGTCATCTCCCCAACTAATCGAACCTGAGACCACTCAACTCCTGCATTTTTGCAAGTTTTAAGGTTTAACTCAGTTACCACTGGACTAACACCACTTGGTTAACTGTGGCGTTTTTGTCGAGCACAGGATATGATCAACAATATCCGCCCTCCAAAGGCAGATTGGTACGAGGAATTATTCGCCTCGCTCATGAACAATAGCATGAAAGAATATGAATCTGAGGTTAGTCAATAGTCACATTCAAGTAGGGAACTTTTTCACGACGCTCTGTCATAACTTATGTTACTATTCTTACTGTTTGTATGCTAAATTCTGTAATCTGGTAAGATTGGCAGATACAAGCGTGACCTCTTCAGTCAGCTGAAAGGACAGGCGAAAGAAATTTTGGAAATCGGGATTGGGACTGGTCCTAATCTCAAATATTATGCCAGTGATGATGGTGTCCGTGTTATTGGTGTTGACCCAAACAGAAAGATGGAAAAGTATGCCAGGAAAGCAGCGGAAGAAGCAGGTCTCACACAAGCAAATTTCGATTTTGTTCATGCTGTACGTAATCAGTAATTCCTGGTAGAAACTCGTGTTTACCTCTCTTGTTTCTTCTTGCTCACGGTTTTTAGTGGATCGATAACTCATTACTGAAAGCGTGGATAAGTACATGTCATGTGAACTTGTAAAGTGAGCTCCTTTGCATCCGTAGGAAATCTTTCATTTTTCAGACAGTAGTTAGTGATGTCAATAGAGTGATTCAAAACGTAAATCGCACCAGTGTACCACGCTCTTCTTACTGCAGTGGGGTATTGACAGTGTTTTGGAGCATGGTCGCGTTTTTCATTATATCCGCTTCATGCTTGCTTGATATTATTGACGAGTATTTGTTTTCTTTGTCTTCAATGATTTTCTTTTTGTAAATGTTCAAAGATCGAGTAGGCAGGTAAGTGACAGAGGTATTCTCTCGAGTCTTAACCAGTTCCGTTGGGTGTATTTTGACAATCCTTATGAGTAATGGGTAGAATGGCTTGTATATGTAGAAACTTTGGCCGGTAAATGCTTCTGCAGGGAACCTATACATAGTTCAGGTGTCGTGGTGATTTCTAGAATACAGCTAGGAACATAGAAATGCATACCCAAATTCTTTTAACGCGTCATGTATGATGAGGCTGCTGTGATTTCAGGTGGGGGAGATTTTGCCAGTAAAGGATGCTTCAGTTGATGCCGTCATAGGGACACTTGTACTTTGTTCTGTAAAAGACGTGGATAGGACTCTTCAAGGTACTCTTCAGGCCTACGTCTTTCTGTACTTAGACATACTTGACGAGAAGAATATCAGTTTCTGTGTATTTACCCCGTACTAAATTTAATCGTTCATTTCCCTGAACGTCAGAGGTGAAGAGGGTGCTGAAACCAGGAGGGCTGTACGTGTTTATCGAACATGTGGCCGCACAAGGTATGTATTATGTATATGTATATGTACCAGTCTTGCTTCCCTGATTCATGTTACGGTTATCAACTAATTATTTTTTTTCTTTCTGAAAGACGGAACCTTTCTGAGGTTGGCGCAG
The DNA here is from genome assembly GCA_029255685.2 of Silene conica. Taxonomy (NCBI): domain Eukaryota; kingdom Viridiplantae; phylum Streptophyta; class Magnoliopsida; order Caryophyllales; family Caryophyllaceae; genus Silene; species Silene conica. The sequence continues at coordinate 98,469,903 of CM055312.2, forward strand.
AACATTCTAAACCCAGTACAACAGCTGTTGGCTGATAATTGTCACTTGACCAGAGAATCTGAGAGGTACATTTCTGAAGCTGGCTTTTCCGAAGTTACAAGCAACATCACTTCAATCCCGAAAGCCTTTTTAGTGAACCCTCAATTGTATGGAATCGCTCGCAAATGATTCTCAACGAATCTCAGTCTATAAGCTTGTAAAAAAAAAATTGTTGTTACAGCAATAGAAATGTCGGACCTTGAAAATGCGGTCATTTGGGATATCGACAAGTTTAGTGAAAACTTTTTCAGTGGATCGTCCAAGATACGTCTCTTTATGTTGTTAACACGAGAATAAGACTATAGAGCTGCATTGCTACATCCGACCTCTGGACCATACCAGAGGTTTTAAAACTCGGGGCCGATTTAGTTCTGTTTGTAGCTGTCTTTGGATATCTTCTTGTTAGCTGTATGATCTGGAAAAGGATGTATACTACATCAAATCTACCTTATCTTCAATGGAAATCTATCATATTTTTGTGGTTGGGGAAGGAACCCAAGTGATAAAGTGTTGAGGTATGTTTGCTCGAACTCTTCAATATTACCTCGCGTATCTGTGTTGGACACTGAACACTCGGACACGGTAGGACACTCGGACACTTCATTTTAGCCTAAAAACATGATTTTTTTAAAATAAAGTAGATGAAACCGATAATTGAACACGTACCCGTTACTTGTGACGGAGTCCGAGCTACATAGGTGTTAAGGACTACCATGATTTTGTGGTTGGGGGGATTGAACCCAAGTGATGAAATGTTAAGAGAATTTTTTTGAATTTTTCTGAACTAACTGTATATGATCTGACCTTTTTTAATTGAACTTATTTGAGCCGACTAAACTTAAAATGAGTAAATGAAGTCCAAAAGAACACGAGCCTTGTAAATCAATATAGTAAATTCAATTGAATGATAAGATTAGTTTTTGCGACTCTTTAAACGGTCCAATGCTAATTAAGTGGCAATGGGTCGGGTTTCATGTTTGGTTCGGCCCTACATAGAGGTCGTTCGAGTTAGCCCACATTACCATGAACTGGTTCATGAGAAGGGGGTCTGGCTGAACTGGCTCGGACCTATCTCGAAATGGCTCGGCCCTAACAAGCAATACTTTTTTTGTTTGCTTTTTGGCATATCATATTTGGAGGGGCCAATCCCGAATTGACCCGGTTTAGGGACTAGTTGCTCCACTAGCGAATCAAATGCTGCGGCGGACCAGACCGACTTGCTCGCTACACTGACCACTCCGATCCTAAAGGCAATATTTTGGACCTAAAAAATGTGAAGTTTTATGTCGTTCAACCCACACAAGCTACACACACAAAAGGCCGATTTGATTATTTTCGCACTCAAAAGGGCACCCGAAAAATCAGAGGTCTTGTGCGACGACAGGGGGCACGGTCTTGTGCGCCGACTTGATTACTTGCATGTAGACCACAAATATCAACCAAGAGTCCAAGAGACTTCCAATAGATAAAACAAGGGAAGACCCATCCGAAATTACTAATGTCACTCGTGTTTGAAAGAAGCGATTTTTGGGCATATCTACCTTATCTTGAATAAAAACCAACCATATATTTGTTGGGAAAGAACCAACGTGACAAACTGTTGCTCCCCGTCCACAATTGGGCTGTCTCTATTTTTGGCTGTTTTCTTAATTTCTTGTCGGCATTGTTGGTTCACTAGTCTCATACCCGTGCAAAAATACAGGATAACTTCCGAACTTTGGCCTGAAACGAAGTATTCAAGTCTTGTGAGACTGAACTAACATTCCTACATGCCTGAACTTCAGAAGTTACTCTTATAACTTGTATGAACTGTCTCATACAGTAATAATCGACTAATCGGTCTCAGACGAAATTTTTTCCGAAATGGGGGATTCTCACCAGGGGCGTCTCGAATAATTCGGAGGCCCTCAAAGGGCAAGGCTCGAACTCGGGTGGCTTGGGCAATTAAAACATGTATTCACCAATGTGCTATCACATTTTTGTTAATAATATACATGGAGATTATTAGGTATATATCACTAATTTTTCATAATTTATATGAACACAAGGCCCAAAATATGGAGGCCCAGTTCGAGCGCTCGCCCCGCACTTGGTCATAGCCGCCCCTGATTCTCACTATCAATCGAACCTAGGCAAGAAATCAAGTCGCTCTGGAGATGCTATGGCCGTTTTCTTTGCAAATTTTATTACGGGTCGTTTACAATACGTCTCTTTTATGTTGTTAACACAAGACGTTTAAAGTTCCGACCTCTGGATAATACCAGAGGGATCGGATTACAGGTCTAGGGTGTGAGTTGTGTTTCAATTATAGCAGTTCTTGAATGTCTATTTTTGGCATTGTGGCCCCTAAAAGCCTTATCTTCATCCATCATGTAGTAAATTTGGGTTTGTTTGTTCATTGTATGTGAGATTTCGGAAAGATTTGGAACAAGTGATTTTTAGGCATTTGGAAGTTGGAACAGATCAACAGATATACATTACATTACATCAAATCCTATCTTATCTTCAATAGAAATCAAACATGTTTTTTCGCGCAAGTGGATGAAGCGAAATATACACAGCGATTGTGTGAGGAGAAGGCAGAAAGGAGAAGGTAGATAACAATTCTCTAGTTACTTCCTCTTGAGAAACTCGGAGTGCTATTCAACTTTTGTTGATTTACGAGAACACACTTGAGTGTTAACGTTATCGTGTCGGGCTAGTCCATCTGACTATGAGTTGGCTCAAGCCTAACCCTTAACCAACTCGTGCCTGAGTTGAGCGGGTTTGAAAATGGTGGATTGATTTTATTGATTTTTTTGTTTGCAAGTCGAGACAAGAAAGAGATGTCTTGAACCGATGACCTTGTTCTTGACAACCGTAACAAGTTAGCCAGTCTAGCCGGTGGGTCACGTATGTTATGGCACTGGCAACCCAACTGTCGCGTCAAATCCTATCTTATCTTCAATAGAATTTAAACATATTTTTTACACAGCTGGTGAAACAAATATATAACGAGAGGTAAATTAGAAGAGAAGACAGAAAGGAGAAGGTAGATAGCAATTCTCTACTTACTTCCTCTTGAAAAACACGGTATGTTATTGACCAGTTCGGGACAAGTTGGTCAGTATAACCGGTGGGTCAAGCGTTTTATGCCACTGGTAACCCAACTGTCGCGTCGTGCGAACAATGTAAAGTGGCCAACTCTAGTGGCAATGTTTTAGACCCAGAACTGTGGAGCCTCATTTAGTTCACAACCCACACAAACTACACACTCAAAAGGTCGACATGCAAATGCAAGTAGATAAACAAATAGTAAGTCTTGCTTGCGACGGGTCATTATTTGTGACGGATATTTTGTGAGATAAAATGGATAGAAAATGAGTTAGTGGAGAAAAGGAACCACGAGAGAGAGAAAAAGTGGGTATTTTGTGAGAGGAAACGGTATCCGTCACAAGCTTGCGACGGATAGTGCCGTTGCAAATAAGAATTTGTGATAAACAAAATCAACCTTGAAAGAAAAAAAAAGGATTTTATCCGTATTTTATTTATTTAATTAGTTTTAAATCCGTGTAAAAAAAATACACTGGTTGATATTTTGAAATAACATTTGAATAAACAATACTTATGAGTTATGACATATGAAAAATGTTACGTAGTTTTTTTTCATATTTTTTAAATTTAATTTGTGAAATTCTATAAAATATTAATACGAGTAATACATAACCCAATGTAACTTAAGTTATTAAGTAAATATTTACACCAAAAATAAAATATTTATTTTGTTCTATTTTTGTTGAATTTGTAATTTTTTTTTTCTGTGTTTTGTTGGCTTGTAGGTTTGGTTTTTGCTTTAATGTAGATATATTTTAGTTTTTGATATGTAATAATGAATATTTAATGACTTTTCGTATACATTTGTTGTAATTTGTAGAGATCGATCATTTCATTAAATATTTGCTAACATTATTTCTCATCAACATAGGCAAGATTTGGAGAGAAAATCACCTCTTTCATTCTCCCTTCACTTCCCTTCTCTCCTTTTCTCTTCCCTCCTTCTATGCATCTTTATTTTTATCCTATCTAAACAAGTGATTATACTTAATCTATCGCAAACTTATAACGAATATACCCATCACACGAGAGACCTCTTATTTATAAAAAGATGAGGCCAATATAAATAAAGGCTAGAAAATGAATGGACATAAAAGAGTGAAGAAATAAAAGAGCACGTGGTCTATTATAAAGGATGTGACTTTCTATTTTCTAAGTGACCCAAGTACGACTGTTTGAAAGCATTCCCTATTCCGGCAATGTTTGTTTATTAACTAGTCCTTTTCCCTCTTTACTACTCTACTACTATCACCTTGTACTTATTCATCTTTGTTTTTACTTCTTGAACTCCTTTCACACCTTCGCTTGTCACGGGTTAAATATAATATCGTCTTGCTTGTAATGTATATTATCGTTGTACATTGATGTCCGATAATACACATCTCACAATAAAGTAAGTGGGAGGGCAAGTGGGGAATTGAGCACCCCATGTCTCTATGAATAGTGTCACTTGCATATTGTGAAACGAGCATTATCCGTCTTCAACTTGCAACGGATAATCTCATCTTCAATTAGATTTTGTGTAGATAAAAAAATTTAGAATACATAAAAAGTCATAAATGACTTGTTTTTTTTCTATTTATATGTATTTTGTTTAACCTGTTACAAATTTGAGGCGGATATTATCGGTGGTAAATCAGAATTTGTGTTTTTCAAGTTGTTGATGTTAAATCTTTGAAAAAAAGGAGGGCTTGCACCTAATTTGTGATTTGAGTTAATTTTGACATTGTCAAGTACTTTGGGATAACTATCAACTTGTATGGCCTTCTTGTAGATTTAGAGTTACCGTGTTCGGTTCACGTTTTATAAATTCAGTTTAGAAAAAATCAATGTAAGTGTAGTTTACATCTTATAATTTTAGAATAGGTTCAATTGAGAAAGTTTAGTTTTATTCATACCCATTGTTTTATAAGTTCCTTTCAACAAAATTTCATCTCATATAATAAGTTTGGTTCATATTTTTATAAGTTCAGTTTAGACATGTTCTTTTTTACTTAATTTCAGCTCATCTCAGTTTTGTTTAGCTGTATTTCGTTCAGTTTTATTTACGTTCAATCAATTATGTTCAATTAATCTCCTCACAAAATTAACTTTTAATTAAACATAATTCACTTCACCTTTATTTCACTTAATTTAGTTCAATTAAGCTTTACTTCATTTAATTTATTTCAGCTCGTTTCATCCGAAAAGAACATGACCTAAGTCCTAATACCTATTCGGTATGATTGATTTTTTTAAAATGTGTAAATCATATCTCATTTATCTGGATTAATAGAAGAATAGGAATATACTTAAACTATAATGAAATTATGAAACCAACAAAAAGTAATCACTCCAAGTCATCTTCATGCCTTTATTCAACGTTCCATTCAATCAATTTAATGATATCAAAGTTTATATAGCATGATTTTTGAACCAAATCTTTTATTTAATTCGATTAACTCGTTTTTTTCTTCATCAAAGTATTTAGGGGGCGTTTGTTTCGCGCCTGTTAAAGTGATATGGAAGTATGATGAACTCATTTAATCTGACAAATTGATGATTTTTCCGAGGTAAAATCTGTAATGGGATTCATAATTTCATATGGGCAAATACGGAGTTTAAACTCGGATTAGGTCATAAATATCACATTTCATGACTTTACTAATTAAGAGATATAGCTTTACATTAAATGTCTACCTAATAATATGAGAATGAGGTTAGCTACATGAAGGAAATACAACTATTTAAGGCTTAATAAATGAAATTATAGGAGTACAATGAACTTAAGAAATGGGCCATATTTAGATATTGAAAAATGACAAATGACAAAGTGACAAATGAAAGAATATGATTATTTTTAGAGTTATTGTTGAATTTGTGCAATTTTAATTTCTAGCAAAGGATCCTCCTCTATACTTTTGCAAATAGTGAAGTATGTTGAGAAATTCGAGCAGATTATCTGTCCCATTTTTATGTCTTATCTTGTGTTTTATTCCGTTAAAATTCTAACACATCATACTTGAAATAATAAAAATAATGTGTCATTATTAAGAGAAATAATGAGACACAAGATGTAATATAAATAAGTCAGATGACCTCCTTTAGTTGAGAAATATAGTTGCATTTATCGGAAATTTCACATGTTAAGAATGACTTTAGAATAGACTTTTAGAATCGAAACCATATAAATGGCGTATATTATCGACGTATACTATCTATAGCAAATAAATTGGCCCGCTACTAAATGATTGCGCTATTGTTAGACAAAACTGACGTAAACAGACCCGAGTTCCCGACCTAGCCCAATCATCTCTAGCATCGTGCCTAGGCTACCGACACTCAATCCAACCCAATCTAGCCCGCACCTCTACACACAAGCATACCCTAGTTAGCCAAATACACAAGTGTTCATTCTTAGACCGCACTCTCGCTATTAAGGTATAGAATTATCTGACTGAATCTCAACTATCACCTTAAAATTCTAATTTCAGTGATATTTCCATATAGTATTAATGCCAACGTGGAGAAAAGATTACGAGTTTAAACCCTACAACCTTTCAAAACTTTCCCTTGTGAGTTGTGAGGGATAGTTTTGGACTTTAATTTTTTATATTATTTTCTACATTTTTCACACGCACTCGTAATACATTACTCCCTCCATTCTTTTTATATCACCCAATTTTTGTTTTGACACTATTCACAATCGAGTATTCAACGTCGGTTTTCTCTCAATCCGTTCACGGAATATATTCATGTGAGATCTTTTTTGGATTGTCTTGATAAGAGGATTAAGAATATCAAACTTTTATAATTTTTAGTAGTATGTAGCTAAAAATATAATCAAAACAAAATGAATATCGGCAAACGTGAATAATGAAATGGGGTGATATAAAAAGAATGGAGGGAATACATATAAGAGCATGTACATTGAAGAGGAGGTTAACATCCTCTTATTTTTTTCCTCTCCCTATATCTTTTTGACACATCACTTACTCTTTCATCCAACTCATTTCCCACTATCTTCATCCTCCTCCTTCTTTCCTTCTATTTTTACCCCCTACATCAAAGAGGATCCTCTCTTCCTTCTCTTTCATATTTTAATTATTATTTTTGTTAAAAATAAACTAAAATAAAGTGTACATGCAAAATTTTCATTGGCAATTGGACACAAGGGCCTAGATGGTACTTCCTCTAAAAATAGAGGAAGACATCCTCTTCCTCCTTCAAAGAGGATGTTCAAGGTTGGTTCCACATTGAAGAGGACATCCTCTTAACACCCTCTCTCATCTAAGAGGATGAGCAATCCTCTTCAATGTGGATGCTCTAACTCGTTACTCGATTTTAGAGTTATAAAGAGAGATTTTTCATTTGATTTTATTTACCTAAACATAAAAGTAATGACACGTGTAAAGAAATAATTGTACATACGATCATATCAATTGTCAATATAGTAGCTAGGTAGCTAGCTAATAATTAGGTAAAAGTAAACTCAAAGTTATTAGACACGTGATAATAAATAAATCACACGTTGTCCTCATTGTAATAGTAGTAGTGATTAGTAGTAGTGACATAATACAAGTACAAGTAGTGTCCGCAAAATGGCAAATTAAACCGACCGTGGTATAAATGAGTGAATAATAGTCGTAGTATTGTATTATATGGTGGTGGACTAGTGGTCTAACTTAGTCTAGTTCTTGATTGTTCTTTGGTTTTATTCATTAGTTTGAAATCGACACAAATTCTCACTTAAGATGGATTAATATTGTTATAAATTGAAGATATTTAGCTGGTTAACGTGAGATTAGATTATCAGCAAAATTCTTCAAAGTTTTAAAATTTTGTGTCCTTGTGATTCTTGTTTGGTCTTATTCATGAGCTTCAAACCAATATTGATTTTCATTTACAGCGGGTGATATCTGTTTATGTTTAAAATGGGTTATATAGTTGTCAATCCTATAGGATATGTTTGGTTAAGTTGACTTAAAAGGCAGGTGGAACCTGAAAAGATTTTTGAAATCTGAAAAATTAACTAAAACCTAAAAAAAGTAGCTGAAAATTAGAAACTAATAAGTTAGCTCATTATATAAGAAAATGTTTGGCAAACTAACTGAAAAAACAACTAATTTTGATGAAATGAAGTAAAATGATGTAATAATTATTTAATAATATAGATTTAAGAGGCAAAAAAATAAAATAAATGCAAATCATCTGGTACCTGAAATTTCAAATACTGCTCTAAGTAGCATTTCATTTTAGTTAGCTTATTTGATGAAATAAGTTACTTGTCGAACGCTTACAAAACAACAAGGTATCTAAAATTTCGGTCAAATAAGCTACTTTACCTGAAATGTTTTGCCAAACAGAGCCATAGACAAGAGAAAATAAAACACTTACATATTAGAAAAAAACATTTTTTTTATATATAGTGATATTAAGATTGATATAAAGCTCATTTTGAAACCAAAATATCATAGATATTATGCACCTTTCCTTCCGTTATGGTTGGATTTAATTTTGGTGGTTGTGCAATGTCGATTTTCATCACTATTTTACTCTAATAATCACGATAGTTTTTTTTTCGGATGATAAGAGATTCGCAGCTTTTATTTTTGGTGTCTATTGAGTAAATTATCAAATATAACTATATAAGTGATTATGTGATAGCAGGTAAATCATGTATATCAGGTCAACTATCACTTTCTAAATTTGATAATATAAAAACAATTTTTTTAACATTTGTCTTAAAACACACATTAATAATTTGAAAAAGAAAGATTATTGAAAATATATCATAAATAATTGGTACAAAAATTCAACATTTCTTTTTTTTATTAACTTATTAACATACGGTCTATATCTATAGCTTTTCATAATAGGCGAATAACCTCCCAAATCAAAGAAAATCATAACTTTCTTAAAACCATAAATTCATATAAAGTACAAACAAGCATTGTACATTGCACATAGATTAAGATCGTTGGGGGTTCAATTTCAACCAACATTGCAATCCGATTGGAGTGTTTGATTTGGGAGGTTATTTTTTTGGAGTGTTTGACAAATAGCTTATTTAGTTAAATAAGCTAACTAAATGAAATATTACATAATGTCTCATTTTAGATTTCAGGTACCCGATTCTAAGTTATATTACTCCCTCCATTCATTTCCACTTGGTACATTTGCTTTATGCACGAGTTTTTACGCATTGTTAAAATATTAATAAAAGTACAACAAATAGGTGTAAAGTGTAGTATTGTGTTGAAAAAGTGGGCCTTAATAGTGTTTTTATAGTATTATAGTATTATAAGTACAACCAAATAAGGAAAGGTGCAAAGTGGATTCGAATGGACTGAAATGGAATAGGTGCAAAGTGGATATGAAGGGAGGGAGTACCTTTTTACCCTTCAATCTATAATATAGTAAATAACTATTATATTTTTTTATGTCATTCCATCAAAATAAGCTACTTTTGTAGTTAGTTTGCAAAACAGTTCTTTATATAATCAGTCAACTTATCAGCCCCTAATTTTCAACTACGTGATCAGCTACTTCTCAGTTTTCAGGTACATTTTCAAATTTCAGATGACTTTTCAGATCGTTTTACCAAACATAACCTTAAACTTGAACTGGTCAAATATTACCCCACGTAGATATATATAGCAATTTTTTTACCTTTTCTAATGTATTTTGTTTTTTATCTTATTTATACCATATAGCTATATTTAATCTGTTTTAGCTTAAGACGTAAAACGAATATTATTGTCGAATTTGTATTAATTTCTTGTGACTTGTGAGTCGACATCAATACGGTTCACTATATATATGGTGCCATATTAGCCTTGTGTACAAACACATGGATATTAATTAATTGTAATTGACAAAAAGGCATGAACCACAAAATGATCAAAAGTGTGTTCATCATAACAATAACATTAGCATTACTAACTGCATTAGTCATAACCCAAACACTCCACTCTTTTCCTACACATAATACTCACCACCACCCAACAAACTACCCATCACCACCACCACAACAACGTACTAATAACAATGCTCGAACGTTCAAGAACGTGACCGCGGTGGCCGCCACCGCGGGGATAGCATGGGGAGGTGTCATGGGTGTGGTGGAAGGAGGATGGGAGGTGGAGATTATCAAGGAAGCGACGAAGGTCGAGATGGTTGAGTGGATTACAGGGGTACGACGTAGAATACACCAGTACCCTGAACTGGCATTTCAGGAGTATAAGACTAGTAAGTTGATAAGGGATGAATTGGATGAACTTGGTATTTCGTACGTGCACCCGTTTGCTGTAACGGGTGTACGTGCCACCCTTGGAACTGGTGAGGCCCCTTTTGTCGCTCTTCGTGCTGACATGGATGCCTTACCTATTCAGGTTAGACATCCTTTTTTTTAACATTGGAAAATTCGAATTTTTTGTTTTTACTTTTCAAATAAAGTTTATCTATGATATTACTAGTCCTGACTTTTCTTCACCCAAAATCTAAATTAGGTTATGTCACTCAATTTGTTTCTTTTTGACTAACATAAGAGTATTATTTTTCATTCTCTTAAAAATTTGATGAAATATTTTAGAATAAGATCGTTTTAATGATGTCCTTTCAGAATGATAAGACGTTTCAATCTCGATATCACGCTCTCATATATACTCCTTATTATTGGAGCCCTCACTTATTATATGATTCATTCTCATTGGGACCCCATTTATTGCATACAAGAGGGTGACATCGAGATTGCGCGTCACCAGCAGCGCCAATGGCACCCAATCTCAGTGTCAACCTCTCAAATGCAATAACTAGGGTTCCAATAAGAATGAGTGCATTATTTAACCATAAAGACCCTCCCGTCAATATTCAGAATCACCGAGTAACGTTGTATCATTATCCATATAATTAGTACTAGTAAGTAGTGTTAATGTTGATGATTGGTGGATGTAGGAAGGAGTAGAATGGGAATATAAGAGTAAAGTAGATGGGAAGATGCATGCTTGTGGACATGATGCACACGTTGCTATGCTTCTTGGTGCTGCCAAAATTCTCAAATCTCGTGAACATCTTCTTCAGGTTTCGCATTACTTCCTCCGTCTCATTCATTTACCTTATGTTATTACTTTAGTATCATGATTATTTTGTCACGTGTTAATTATCGTATTTAAGAATAAAAATAATAATATTCTTTTGTTTCTGTTGTACTTCAAATAGTTAAATAAAATAAAATAAAATAAAATATTACTTCGTACCTATAATTATTATTATGATGATTTTGATCGATATCTTCGAAATAATACTATTTTTAGCATATTTGATATTAATGCGTATGTGTAGATGAATCTAAAATAGAATCACAATGGGGTATATGAAATTATGAATTATGTTTGCGTTGTAACTTCCAAATCTTTAGCATGTGAATGATGAAGCATGGCAATCCTACTTGCTTTTGTCTTTTGCCCTCTTCATATCTTCAATCACCTATGTTTATATGATCACATTTTTTTTATGGATAGAACGTTACAATTATTGCATTTGGTTGCGCCGACGTGCGTGTTGATATCTTTTATCAGGCCTCTGTTACGTTACTGTTCTCTATAATAGATGATATTACACGTAAATGCATGAGAGATGATGCTAATTATCCTGGCCTGATTTCCATCATCAATAGCAGTTTAAAATTAAAATCGATTATTAAACTCTAAACATCAGCTCAACCATCGGTTTAAGCTTACCACTTTCCTAAAATGGAATATAAAACCGATCATGACACCCTAACCATTGATTTAAGTTTCTGGTCGAATTGATTCCTGCATAACTACACCAGAAACACATAATAAGACGTACATATATGAAATAAAAAAATCCTACTTTGTTTTGTCTTTTGCCCTCTTCATATCTTCAATCACTTGTATTTATATGATCACATTTTTTTTTATGGATAGAAAGTTACAATTATTGCATCCGACTGCGCCGACGTGCGTGCTCATATCTTTTGTTAGGCCTCTGTTACATTACTGTTCTCTATAATAGTATGATATCACACGTAACTGTATGAGAGATGACGATGCTCATTGTCCTGGCCTAGCTAATTTCCATCATCATTAACAGTTTAAAAGTAAAACCGATTATAAGGCTCTAAACATCAACTCAACCATCTGTTTAAGCTTACCACTTTCTTAAAATAGAATATAAAACCGATCATGACATTCTAACCATTGATTCAAGCTTCTAGTTAAATTGATTCGTGCTTAACTACACCAAAAACGCCTAATAAGACGAACATATATGAAATAGAACTTAAATAATAAAAATACGGTCAGTATCATGCGATCGTATTATAACACTTTCCGTTTATTTATAGGTTACGAACTTACATTAACACGATAATAGGATAAGAACGTAAGAAAATGATTTAATGTAGATGCGGCTATGATCACATCAACAACAACAATCAATTAAACATAAATATATCACAATCACAATTACTTAATGTTTTCTTCCTACCAAATCCGAAGAAAGAACATCCTATCTACTTCTTAAATTCCTACTTTTTTGTCATTTAAGTTTCATGTGATTAATTGACTAATTAGCAAAGAATTTTGGGTACGTAATCTCTATTAAATTAATTGATCAATTAACAAAAGTTAAGCATATTTTAAATGCTTAATTTTGTCTTTATTATCTTAAGCAAACACTTATTTTAATTACTTTTAACAGACGTGTCGCAATTTTAAGTCGTGTCTTCTAAAACTGATCAAATGTAATCAGTAATCACGTAGGATGAATATGACAAAAGCAGATTACATAAAAAAAAAAAAAAAAGATATAATTGATAAGAATACTTTGAACTATGGGCCGGGTGTCGTGCTCATAATATTTCGAACTCTATTTTAACTACCAATATAATCAACTAATGCTCTCATTCGCTTTTATTATAATATAACCTGTTACCTGCCAAGTAAGTGAAGAAATTGCTAACTCTTCTTTAACCCGTCTTTATTTGTTAATCTATGCATTTAATCCCACCATTAGAACCTGCTACAATAAGTTAACAAAATAACAAATTCTATTCAAATGAGGTATTACTTGGTTATATTGATAGTTAAAATAAAGTTAGAGTATTTTGAGCAGTTCACCCATATTTTGAAGTATTTCTATCAATTAATTCTTTATATTTTTACGTCTCATATAAATGATATTCAATTTATTTTAATATTAAAACGAATACATCTATTTTAAGAAAAAGCGAGACAAATTATAATAATAACCTCGTGGATGATTTGAAACTGCCCAATTTACATAAGCAACCAAGTTGATTGATTTATCTTCTTTTTTTGTATTGTTTTGGCTTTCAACATCAATGACATTATGTTCATTGTTATAATGCTGGATGACAATGATATAGAACTACTCGATTCCTACGTCACAACACACGACACACAATTACGCGGTGTTGAAGCGTGGGAGTTAGTAGAAACGCTCGTTTTGTTTGAGAACAAAAATAATCTCGAAATTTTTAGTTAAAATACTTGCAAACCAGTCGTCTCCTAAGATTTGGGTCATTTTAAGCTAAGGCTTGTTTTTTTTACGCGTTACTATTAGATCGACTATTTTGGGTACGTGTCATGGCGGTATTGGGTTATATTTTAATCAGGCTATAGTTATTGGTCTGGTTATTAATTGTGGCTAATTAGATTAATTTCCTTTCATTTAGAGTTTTTTGTTCGTGTTAGATTGTTTTGGATCGGGTTAATTTGGATTATTTTTTGTTCCGGTTTCTTGAATTTGATCTACTCGTATTTTGTTCTATACTTCTATGTGTTTTGTGCAAACGAAGTTAGATAGACGATTTTGTGCTAACGTGTTTCTTACCTACCCTCTCCATCTCAAATCTCAATCATTTGTTAGACTGGGAACTGTACTAAAGGCTATATTCTTTCTAGCTTAATTTCAGCTTATTTCAGTTTTGCTTAGTTGTATGTCTGTA